>CM019831.1:128611822-131011822 GCA_009763385.1 Coix lacryma-jobi var. lacryma-jobi
TCAATGACACGCGCAATCCACTAGAGTTGCTCTTCGCGATCCCCGCGGGGCGAGCACAATGCCCCTCATAATCTTCACGCGGGCTTCACGACGGAGACTCGATCACCAAGCCGTCTAGGAGGTGGCAACCTCCAAGAGTAACAAGCACCACCGGCTTGCAACACGATCACCTATTGCCACTTGAAGCAATCTCTCAATGCAACGCACTAGCGATCACTCACTCGCTATCGATTCGCACACTAGCAAGCACAAGCGAGTTAGAGGGCTCCCAAGCACATCCACACAAGCCACCAAGGCTTTGGAGTGCTCAACCACCAGCCCAAGGCCGGTTACCAACGCTATTTATAGCCCAAGGGCTAACTAGCCGTTGTCCCCCTTCACTGGGCAACCTGCGCCACCATCGGACGCTCCGGATCGGGACCATCGGACGCTGAGGCCAGCGTCCGATGCTTGATGCTCGCCACGTGTCCCCCACGTTCAACTTCGGCCGAGCGATCCCAACGGCTATATCACTTCCCGCGCCCAGATAAAGTGGCATCGGACGCGCCGATGCCTAGCTCGGACGCTCCGATGCCTCTGCTCGATTCTGCGCAAAAACTGCTCTCACATCGGACGCCCGGACCCTTAGCATCGGACGCTAAGGACCAGCGTCCGATGACACACCAGAGAGGTTCCAGAACGCTCCCAACCACATCGGACGCGTCTGATGGAACCACATCGGACGCAGCCAGCGTCCGATGCTCCCAGCTAACCTGCTCATGCCAGTCACTGCCATCGGACGCTCGGACCAGCATCCGATGCAGCGTCCGATGCTCCACTGCAACAGGCTTCAACTAGGGTTTGCCATCGGACGCTCGGCCCAGCGTCCGATGCCTCTCGGACCAGCGTCCGATGCTCCCCGAGCATAGCACTTCACCTCCGAAAACCGCTGAATCCTGCCTCGCAAGCTCGGCAGAGGGAGAGGGACTATACACTAGTTTCTCCCACTTCTCCACACCTCCTTTCAACACGACTTTTCTCCAACAACTTCTCCTTTGCAAATGTGCCAACACCACCAAGTGTACATCAACATGTGCATGTGTGTTAGCATTTTCACAATCATTTTCCAAAGGATTTTCACTTGCTCTCACCACGCCACTCGATCCTAGTAACATCGCAAAGTTAGATCGCTCAAGTGGCACTAGATGACCGATATGCAAACAAGTTTGCTCCTCTTGATAGTACGACCATCTATCCTAAACCCGGTCATAAACTTCTCTACACACCTATGACCGGTGAAATGAAATGCTCTACAATTATACCTTTGCCTTGCGCATTCCATTTCATCTCCTTCGGTTTGATGCAACACATGCACCAACCTCTTCATCAAATGATATGATCCACTTCATATCATCACATGGCCTCCATGGTCCATCGATCTTGACATCACTTGCTCTTCACCATTGCTTCGGTCCTTCGGCGCCAAGTCTTGCTTAAGCCTCCCGACACTCGGTACCAACGGCTTCAAAGCCTCCAACTTGCCCTTCACCTTCGCAACCGTCCATCAAGCCAAGTCTTGCCTTGATCTTCACCATCTTAGCCACATGACCACATGTCATGTTTCATGTGCATTAAGCTCCTTCTTCACATGTGTGAGCGTTGCAACATATTCCAGCCATTTTCTCCTCTATGGCATATGTTGCTCACACATGATCACCTGTGGACTAATCACCTGTGTAATTCACTTTAAAACACATATTAGTCCACCTAAGTTGTCACTCAATTACCAAACCAAACTAGGACCTTTCAATCCCCCTTTTTGGTAATTGATGACAACTCTACAAAGATATGGAAATTATGCTTATTCCAAGCTAGCACTTCACAAGAATGTAAATTGCTAACTGGTTTGGATTCTATGTTACCTTATCCAACATTAAGACCATATGAAAAAGATTTGGATAAGCACCATACAACCCGACTTTGTAGTGTTAACTCCCCCTACATGTGTGCTCAAATGGTTTTGGTTTCAAAGCTTGCACACATGCATAAATAAGAAATTTATGGGAGTGTTAGCACTACTAAGTGATGCTAAGGTATACATGATGAATTTTTACCTTTGAAGCGTGTTATCGATGAAGTTTTTATACTTGTACACCTTCCTTAGCACCAAGAGTAGCTAGACATCATAAAAACTAGAAAACCCCGTGAGATCAACATTAATAGCAAGGGTCTAGTTTTGCATGAAAGCACAAGTCTAGCTATCAACCTATGCATGCTAGTTATTAAATCATCAATTAAATCCTATAACTAGCATACACCACACAAGCATGCATATAAAATTTAAAAATTATGCAATGCAAGCAAGCACATGATTGTGCACATATCAAATGCAACAACCAAGTTCATGAGCTTGCTCCCCCTACTTGTGTGCTCTCATTGTCCAAGAATTTTGATCCTCCAATCTTGATCTTGCTCCCCTCTTGATCCATGTCCATCTTCTTTTCTCCTTCTTTGTCCTTGACATATCTTTACCACATCTCCCCCTATCATATCATATCTTTGGCACTTTCTCCCCCCTTTGTCATCAATAACCATAAAAGGCATGCTTTACTTGATACAAAGGGTTGCACTAGGGTAGATGGTTGACACTTGAGTCTTCATTTTTGATGGACACCACCATATGTGTTGGAATGACACCATGTGTAGGATCTTTGACCTTGATACCAATAGGTGGGGCTCTTCCCCTATGTCATAGCATGGGTCATCCAAATGATAAACTTGAGCTCTTGTTGGTGAGGGATGCTTTGCTTTATTTGATCACTTAAAGCTGAGATCACTTGAAGTCTTGTAGGATACCACTTGTGAGCTTGATCTAGACCCCCACTTGGTAAATATCACTTGAAAGATCATATACCATCTTGAATAGATACCATGTGAAGAAATGATGAGTCTAGATACCATTTGAATGATAGTTTAAACTTGATATCCATTTGCATTATTGTCTTCTTCTTGAACTCTTGTCATCTTCATGAGCTTCTCATTTGTGACTTGAACTATCGAATTTGCACAAGATATCTAACTCGGTTTGCTCTAGAGTAAGCTTCTTCACACATCTTTCAATGGTTATCTTACTCATGTTGAATTAGACACTTGAATGCTCATCTTCTAGATCAAGTACTTGGGTTCACTAGCTCATAAACAAACTCACATACTAACCACTAGATCATATAAGCAATCAAGCAATAGTGGTAGCCTATGAATTTAAACTTTTCATTTGTTATGCATGATCTTATTAGCATGTACTATATGCACTAACCGCATACTAGTAAGGGATGAAATGATCATGCACATTACAATGATACCTTCGCTATCTTGGAGTAGAAGATAGTCATTTTGATTCCAATTAAGCTCCAAATAGCAATGTGAAGTCCATGGTGAAGACCAATATATACCAATTGATAGAACAAATCTTCACCCATATGATTAAGTGCACTATCTTGTTGTGGTTGGCTTGCTTCTTCATTTGAACATAGCTTGCATATGAATACCACTTGAATTGACCGATTTGCTTTTCTAACTTGGATGTTGCTTGCTTTGCTTGGTCAATCCTTTCATCTTCAACTAAGCATCTCAAATATCCTTTGAATCACCACTTCCATATTAGCCTTCCAAGTACCAATACTTGGTTAACCTACCAAAGGCGGCAAGCCCCTACAAAAGGGAGAAGTGACCTCTCTCCAAAGAATCATCCTTGATACTCACTTGAATTGACTTTGTTTGATTGATCCTTTGAACTCTTCTTGAAATGTGACTTTGAATCCATCTTTTTGAGTCCTTTTCTTTCTTCCAAATGATCTTCAATTTGATACTAGAACTTGATCTTTATCTTCATCTTGATGTGGTCTTGATCTTCAATTTGAGTACCAAATGTGTGCCAAATACACTTCCTAATCAAGTGAACTTGTACTCATATTTGTCATACTTCTAGCTCATCTCAAAACCAAACATAGGTCCCGCAACCACTTATAAACATGATTCCAACTTGAGGGCCTTTCAATCAAAGTGACTCTAGATTAATCCAATAATTGTCACTTTTATGGCAGATTCTGTCCTTCTCAAAGAAACATGCATATCTCCCAAAATATAAGTCCAATGACCATGAAATTTGGTGGATGTGCCTTACTAAGTGTTCTAGCAGCCATAAAATTTGAGCTTCATTTGACTTCTAGATTGCTACCAGATTTTGCATCTTTTACACCTACTACATGCTGAAAACTGCTGCACATTGTGTTGACAAGATCCACTCCAAAACCGAAGCATTACTTATCCAATTATCATGAATTTTGCACAGCAACTAATACCATAATGTAGAGCATGTGTGGTACCAAATTTCAAGCCAATCCAATTAGATTTGATCATTCAAACATAGCTATCTTCTCAGCTCACTCAGATTTCAGATTTTGGACAGATTTCTATATTTGAGCTATACTTCTCAGATTGAATCAAACTTGAGATAAACTTGCTTGAACATCAACACAAGACATATATCCATGCAAATCCACTTACTAAAGGTCATCTGTGAACACATTCATTCAAACTAACTCAACTTGATTACTAAGCAATATATCCATTCAATCATCTTATAGCAAGCAACATATGCATATATATCCAATTCAATCATCTCATATGCATCTAAAGAACATGATCAACTAGAGATACCTTAGTAGCTCATGATCATCCAAATAGAAAGCTTCTACTCAATTAGATTGCAAGCCTTCAAATAATTCCAATCAACCATCACAACTTGATCTTTTGCACTTGTATGTTTTGCACTTGGACTTCACTTCTTTTGTCTTGGCATTGGGTTTGGATAGCACTAGGCTTCATTACTTGACTCAATCACATGATGAATAATATGAAATCAATTGAGTCAAGCCTCCAATGCCATGGTACCTACACACATTCATCCACTTTTTGATGGTACCCAAACTAGTTTGGGTCCTCTCAAGTTAGGAGCAACATACTTAGGCATAGCCTTAGTATGAGTAGCGGGATGAGTTGCAATAGTAGCCTTAGAGGTACCATTTTCATCCTTCCTAAGCATAGATCATTAACAATTGAAATAGGCTTAGGGGTTTACCTAGGGGACATGAATTAGCCATGTGTCCCCTTTCCCGGCATGAGTAGCAAACTCTCTTTGATTGAGCCTTCTCTTCCTTGCTCGTTTGTTGCTTCTCATTGCCTTGCTTCTTCTTGTTTGCTTGAGCCTTCTCCTCAAGCTTGTTTGGACAACCCGAAGCTAGGTGGCCCAATTCATCACAACTATAGCACTTGATGTGAGCCAAATCCTTCTTCTTTTCTTCATTCTTGCTCATCATCATCTTGGCATCTTGAATGTGAGTTGGATGCCTTGCTCTTCCACCCCTTCTTGTTTTCTTCTTCTTCATCAAGTCACCATCATGATGGTTGTTCTTGATTTGAACTTGGGGCTTCTTTCTTGCTCAACTTGTGGCTTTGGTTGAGGCTCATCTTGTTGCTTCACCAATTGCTTGGTTGGGCACATAGAGGTGAGATGTCCTCTAGTGCGGCACTTGAAGCATTTGACATGCTTGAGCCTCTCTTCTTCCTTCTTCAACTTGAGCTTCTCCTTGTTGGGGCAAGTATTTGCAAGATGTCCCATCTCATGGCACCGATAGCACATGAAATGAGATAGCTTCTCTTGTTCTTGCTTCTTCATTTCTCTTCATACTTCTTCTTTCCCCATCTCTTGCCTTTGACATTGCTCTTGTTGAAGCCAATGCCACTCTTGTCACCATAGCTTCTTTGATTCTTCATCATGTGCTCATGGGTGACCTTTGATTTACACCACCTCTCTAACTTGTTGCTGAAGTTCTTCACTTCACTTTTGAGCTCATTGTTCTCCTTCAAAATGTTAGTCTCACACAAGACATAGAAGTAGAACAAGCATTTATATGTGAAGAACATGGCATAGATAATAAATCATCACAAGAGGTGGATACATGCTTCTTCTCTACATCACAAGGGTTAGTCACATGTTGCAATTGATCATTTGACCCAAATGATGAGCTCTCACTAGTTTTAGTTTCTTCATTAGAAAGCTTCTTAGTGAGAAAAGCATGGTCTTGTACCAAGTTGTCATGAGCAACACTAAGTTCCTCATGAGTCAATTTAAGCTCATCATGTGAACAAGTAGTAACATAAAGTAGATGCTTTTGTTGTTCACATGCATTCTTTAGAAATGAGTTTTCTTTTGTCAATTTGCATTTTTAGACATCTCATTTTCTAAAGCGATGGTCATGCTAGCATATTTACTCAGAGCTCCTCATATGCATTAAGATCAATCACATTAGCTTTGCAAACTTAGTGTCACCGTGTGACATGAAGCAATGTGATGTAGTGGTTGGAGAGCTCGAAGAAGTATCACTCTCATAGCCGGAGCATGAACCATCATCATCAAGTGTGCTTGGAATATCATCATCACTTGCATCACTTGAGCTTGAGGTGGAGCAATCTTCCACAATCACGGAGTTGTGGTCTTGCTCAACCACCTGCGTGCCATCTCTATGTGATCCTCCTCCTTGAATTGCCATCATCCCAAATAGAGAAATCACCGTAGAGATATTGAGTGCCATCCACATATCATGGGCACTCACCGAAGTCATCACCCTGCCAAATATCTCATCTTGCAAAGCATTTGTTAGAAAACATTGGGCTTGTGCATCGAGAGTGTTAGGCAATCCTCTTGCGCTTGGGTTAGATTACTCTCATCCAAGGCATGAGTAAAACCAACAACAACGATCCACCAAAACTTCGGACCAAAGCACGGAAATGATCAAGCATATGAAGTTTCCATCGTGCATAGTGTGTGCCATCAAAAATATGTGTGTCACACTCAACATCTAGCCACTAGTCGCCATCCTCTCGGGTCGGTGAAGACCACAAATGAGAGACCTAGCTCCGATACCACTTGAAGGGTCGAGATGGGGACTAGAGGGGGGGTGAATAGTCCTTTTTAAAACTTAAACATAATCGGAGCGGCTAACCGAAACAAATGCGGAATTAAAACTATCGGTCTAGCCAAGACTACACCCCTCTACTTATACTCTATGACACCTTACAAAAGAACCTAAACAAAGCAAATAAGGTGTCGGGCTAGCTAGAGCTCACCTAAACAATTCTAGCTTGCAAGGTTACACAAACCTAAGCAACTAGTACTCAATCAACCGGGGAGCTCCTACACATGCCACTAAGCAAAAAGCACAAAGCCTAAGCTCACTAGCAATGCTCAATAACAAGGCTACACAAGCCAAATTAGAGAGCTCAACTTAGCTACACAAACTAAGCAATGTGACTAGCAAGACTACAAGTCAACTAGTCACTCACGGGATCAACTTCTATGCTACACAAGCAAGGAAGATAACTAGCAAGCTACACAAGCTAACTAATTACAAGAGCAACTACACAAGCACAATATATATGAAAGTAAATACAAGCTTGTGTATGGAGATAGCAAACCACCGAGAAGATGTAGACAATGTTGACACGGTGATTTTATCCTGAGGTTCACTTGGTTGCCACCAAGCTAGTCCCCGTTGTGTCGACCACACACTTTGGTAGTTCGGCGGCTAATAGGCACCACACCTAGCTCGACACTCGAGCGCCGCAAGAACTCACCCACAAGTGAGGGTAACTCAATGACACGCGCAATCCACTAGAGTTGCTCTTCGCGATCCCCGCGGGGCGAGCACAATGCCCCTCACAATCCTTCTCCGGAGCCACGCACAATCTTCACGCGGGCTTCACGACGGAGACTCGATCACCAAGCCGTCTAGGACGTGGCAACCTCCAAGAGTAACAAGCACCACCGGCTTGCAACACGATCACCTAGTGCCACTTGAAGCAATCTCTCAATGCAACGCACTAGCGATCACTCACTCGCTATCGATTCGCACACTAGCAAGCACAAGCGAGTTAGAGGGCTCCCAAGCACATCCACACAGCCACCAAGGCTTTGGAGTGCTCAACCACCAGCCCAAGGCCGGTTACCAACGCTATTTATAGCCCCAAGGGCTAACTAGCCGTTGCCCCTTCACTGGGCAACCTGCGCCACCATCGGACGCTCCGGATCGGGACCATCGGACGCTGAGGCCAGCGTCCGATGCTTGGATGCTCGCCACGTGTCCCCCACGTTCAACTTCGGCCGAGTGATCCCAACGGCTATATCACTTCCCGCGCCAGATAAAGTGGCATCGGACGCGCCGATGCCTAGCATCGGACGCTCCGATGCCTCTGCTCGATTCTGCGCAAAAACTGCTCTCACATCGGACGCGCCGGACCCTTAGCATCGGACGCTAAGGACCAGCGTCCGATGACACACCAGAGAGGTTCCAGAACGCTCCCAACCACATCGGACGCGTCCGATGGAACCACATCGGACGCAGGCCAGCGTCCGATGCTCCCAGCTAAACCTGCTCACGCCACGTCACTGCCATCGGACGCTCGGACCAGCGTCCGATGCAGCGTCCGATGCTCCCACTGCAACAGGCTTCAACTAGGGTTTGCCATCGGACGCTCGGCCCAGCGTTCGATGCCTCTCGGACCAGCGTCCGATGCTCCCCGAGCATAGCACTTCACCTCCGAAAACCGCTGAATCCTGCCTCGCAAGCTCGGCAGGAGGGAGAGGGACTATACACTAGTTTCTCCCACTTCTCCACACCTCCTTTCAACACGACTTCTTCTCCAACAACTTCTCCTTTGCAAATGTGCCAACACCACCAAGTGTACATCAACATGTGCATGTGTGTTAGCATTTTCACAATCATTTTCCAAAGGATTTTCACTTGCTCTCACCACGCCACTCGATCCTAGTAACATCGCAAAGTTAGATCGCTCAAGTGGCACTAGATGACCGATATGCAAACAAGTTTGCTCCTCTTGATAGTATGGCCATCTATCCTAAACCCGGTCATAAACTTCTCTACACACCTATGACTGGTGAAATGAAATGCCCTACAATTATACCTTTGCCTTGCGCATTCCATTTCATCTCCTTCGGTGTTGATGCAACACATGCACCAACCTCTTCATCAAATGATATGATCCACTTCATATCATCACATGGCCTCCATGGTCCATCGATCTTGACATCACTTGCTCTTCACCATTGCTTCGGTCCTTCGGCGCCAAGTCTTGCTTAAGCCTCCCGACACTCGGTACCAACGGCTTCAAAGCCTCCAACTTTCCCTTCACCTTCGCAACCGGTCCATCAAGCCAAGTCTTGCCTTGATCTTCACCATCTGAGCCACATGACCACATGTCATGGTTCATGTGCATTAAGCTCCTTCTTCACATGTGTGAGCGTTGCAACATATTCCAAGCCATTTCTCCTCTATGGCATATGTTGCTCACACATGATCACATGTGGACTAATCACCTGTGTAATTCACTTTAAACACATATTAGTCCACCTAAGTTGTCACTCAATTACCAAAACCAAACTAGGACCTTTCAATCTCCCCCTTTTGGTAATTGATGACAACTCTACAAAGATATGGAAATTATGCTTATTCCAAGCTAGCACTTCACAAGAATGTAAATTGCTAACTTGGTTTGGATTCTATGTTACTTATCCAACATTAAGACCATATGAAAAGATTTGGATAAGCACCATACAACCCGACTTTGTAGTGTTAACTCCCCTACATGTGTGCTCAAATGGTTTGGTTTCAAGCTTGCACACATGCATAAATAAGAAATTTATGGGAGTGTTAGCACTACTAAGTGATGCTAAGGTATACATGATGAAATTTTACCTTTGAAGCGTTTATCGATGAAGTTTTATACTTGTAACCTTCCTTAGCACCAAAGAGTAGCTAGACATCATAAAAACTAGAAAACCCCGTGAGATCAACATTAATAGCAAGGGTCTAGTTTTGCATGAAAAGCACAAGTCTAGCTATCAACCTATGCATGCTAGTTATTAAATCATCAATTAAATCCTATAACTAGCATACACCACACAAGCATGCATATAAAATTTTAAAATTTATGCAATGCAAGCAGCACATGATTATGCACATATCAAATGCAACAACCAAGTTCATGAGCTTGCTCCCCCTACTTGTGTGCTCTCATTGTCCAAGAATTTGATCCTCCAATCTTGATCTTGCTCCCTCTTGATCCATGTCCATCTTCTTTTCTCCTTCTTTGTCCTTGACATATCTTTACCACATCTCCCCCTATCATATCATATCTTTGGCACTTTTCTCCCCTTTGTCATCAATAACCATAAAAGGCATGCTTTACTTGATACAAAGGGTTGCACTAGGGTAGATGGTTGACACTTGAGTCTTCATTTTTGATGGACACCACCATATGTGTTGGAATGACACCATGTGTAGGATCTTTGACCTTGATACCAATAGGTGGGGCTCTTCCCCTATGTCATAGGTGGGTCCAATGATAAAAAGCTGAGCTCTTGTTGGTGAGGGATGCTTTGCTTTATTTGATCACTTAAAGCTGAGGATCACTTGAAGTCTTGTAGGATACCACTGTGTGAGCTTGATCTAGACCCCACTTGGTAAATATCACTTGAAAGATCATATACCATCTTGAATAGATACCATGTGAAGAAATGATGAGTCTAGATACCATTTGAATGATAGTTTAAACTTGATATCCATTTGCATTATTGTCTTCTTCTTGAACTCTTGTCATCTTCATGAGCTTCTCATTTGTGACTTGAACTATCGAATTTGCACAAGATATCTAACTCGGTTTGCTCTAGAGTAAGCTTCTTCACACATCTTTCAATGGTTATCTTACTCATGTTGAATTAGACACTTGAATGCTCATCTTCTAGATCAAGTACTTGGGTTCACTAGCTCATAAAACAAACTCACATACTAACCACTAGATCATATAAGCAATCAAGCAATAGTGGTAGCCTATGAATTTAAACTTTTCATTTGTTATGCATGATCTTATAAGCATGTACTATATGCACTAACCGCATACTAGTAAGGGATGAATGATCATGCACATTACAATGATACCTTCGCTATCTTGGAGTAGAAGATAGTCATTTTGATTCCAATTAAGCTCCAAATAGCAATGTGAAGTCCATGGTGAAGACCAATATATACCAATTGATAGAACAAATCTTCACCCATATGATTAAGTGCACTATCTTGTTGTGGTTGGCTTGCTTCTTCATTTGAACATAGCTTGCATATGAATACCACTTGAATTGACATGATTTGCTTTTCTAACTTGGATGTTGCTTGCTTTGCTTGGTCAATCCTTTCATTGCTTCAACTAAGCATCTCAAATGTCCTTTGAATCACCACTTCCATATTAGCCTTCCAAGTACCATACTTGGTTAACCTACCAAAGGCGGCAAGCCCCTACAAAAGGGGAGAAGTGACCTCTCTCCAAAGAATCATCCTTGATACTCACTTGAATTGACTTTGTTTGATTGATCCATTTGAACTCTTCTTGAAATGTGACTTTGAATCCATCTTTGAGTCCTTTTCTTTCTTCCAAATGATCTTCAATTTGATACTAGAACTTGATCTTTATCTTCATCTTGATGTTGGTCTTGATCTTCAATTTGAGTACCAAATGTGTGCCAAATACACTTCCTAATCAAGTGAACTTGTACTCATATTTGTCATACTTCTAGCTCATCTCAAAACCAAACATAGGTCCCGCAACCACTTATAAACATGATTCCAACTTGAGGGCCTTTCAATCAAAGTGACTCTAGATTAATCCCAATATTTGTCACTTTTATGGCAGATTCTGTCCTTCTCAAGGAAACATGCATATCTCCCAAAATATAATTCCAATGACCATGAAATTTGGTGGAGATGTGCCTTACTAAGTGTTCTAGCAGCCATAAAAATTTGAGCTTCATTTGACTTCTAGATTGCTACCAGATTTTGCATCTTTACACACTACTACATGCTGAAAACTGCTGCACTTGTGTTGACAAGATCCACTCCAAAACCGAAGCATTACTTATCCAATTATCATGAATTTTGCACAGCAACTAATACCATAAGTGTAGAGCATGTGTACCAAATTTCAAGCCAATCCAATTAGATTTGATCATTCAAACATAGCTATCTTCTCAGCTCACTCAGATTTCAGATTTTGGACAGATTTCTATATTTGAGCTATACTTCTTCAGATTGAATCAAACTTGAGATAAACTTGCTTGAACATCAACACAAGACATATATCATGCAAATCCACTTACTAAAGGTCATCTGTGAACACATTCATTCAAACTAACTCAAACTTGATTACTAAGCAATATATCCATTCAATCATCTTATAGCAAGCAACATATGCATATATATCCAATTCAATCATCTCATATGCATCTAATAGAACATGATCAACTAGAGATGTACCTTAGTAGCTCATGATCATCCAAATAGAAAGCTTCTACTCAATTAGATTGCAAGCCTTCAAATAATTCCAATCAACCATCACAACTTGATCTTTGCACTTGTATGTTTTGCACTTGGACTTCACTTCTTTGTGTCTTGGCATTGGGTTTGGATAGCACTAGGCTTCATTACTTGACAATCACATGATGATAATATGAAATCAATTGAGTCAAGCCTCCAATGCCATGGTACCTACACACATTCATCCACTTTTTGATGGTACCCAAACTAGTTTGGGTCCTCTCAAGTTAGGAGCAACATACTTAGGCATAGCCTTAGTATGAGTAGCGGGATGAGTTGCAATAGTAGCCTTAGAGGACCATTTTCATCCTTCCTAAGCATAGAATCATTAACAATTGAAATAGGCTTAGGGGTGTTACCTAGGGGACATGAATTAGCCATGTCCCCTTTCCCGGCATGAGTAGCAAACTCTCTTCTCAGTTCTCCTTGCTCTTTGTTGCCTTCTCTTCCTTGCCTGTGCTTCTCATCTTTCTTTGTTTGCTTGAGCCTTCTCCTCAAGCTTGTTTGGACAACCCGAAGCTAGGTGGCCCAATTCATCACAACTATAGCACTTGATGTGAGCCAAATCCTTCTTCTTTTCTTCATTCTTGCTCATCATCATCTTGGCATCTTGAATGTGAGTTGGATGCCTTGCTCTTCCGCCCCTTCTTGTTTTCTTCTTCTTCATCAAGTCACCATCATGATGGTTGTTCTGATTTGAACTTGGGGCTTCTTTTCTTGCTCAACTTGTGGCTTTGGTTGAGGCTCATCTTGTTGCTTCACCAATTGCTTGGTTGGGCACATAGAGGTGAGATGTCCTCTAGTGCGGCACTTGAAGCATTTGACATGCTTGAGCCTCTCTTCTTCCTTCTTCAACTTGAGCTTCTCCTTGTTGGGGCAAGTATTTGCAAGATGTCCCATCTCATGGCACCGATAGCACATGAAATGAGATAGCTTCTCTTGTTCTTGCTTCTTCATTTCTCTTTCATACTTCTTCTTTCCCCATCTCTTGCCTTTGACATTGCTTTGTGTAGAAGCAATGCCACTCTTGTCACCATAGCTTCTTTGATTCTTCATCATGTGCTCATGGGTGACCTTTGATTTACACCACCTCTCTAACTTGTTGCTGAAGTTCTTCACTTCACTTTGAGCTCATTGTTCTCCTTCAAAATGTTAGTCTCACAAGACATAGAAGTAGAACAAGCATTTATATGTGAAGAACATGGCATAGATAATAAATCATCACAGAGGTGGATACATGCTTCTTCTCTACATCACAAGGGTTAGTCCAATGTTGCAATTGATCATTTGACCCAAATGATGAGCTCTCACTAGTTTTAGTTTCTTCATTAGAAAGCTTCTTAGTGAGAAAAGCATGGTCTTGTACCAAGTTGTCATGAGCAACACTAAGTTCCTCATGAGTCAATTTAAGCTCATCATGTGAACAAGTAGTAACATAAAGTAGATGCTTTTGTTGTTCACATGCATTCTTAGAAATGAGTTTTCTTTTGTCAATTTTGCATTTTTAGACATCTCATTTTCTAAAGCGATGGTCATGCTAGCATATTTACTCAAGAGCTCCTCATATGCATAGATCAATCACATTAGCTTTGCAAACCTGTAGTGTCACGTGTGACATGAAGCAATGTGATGTAGTGGTTGGAGAGCTCGAAGAAGTATCACTCTCATAGCCGGAGCATGAACCATCATCATCAAGTGTGCTTGGAATATCATCATCACTTGCATCACTTGAGCTTGAGGTGGAGCAATCTTCCACAATCACGGAGTTGTGGTCTTGCTCAACCACCTCGCGTGCATCTCTATGTGATCCTCCTCCTTGAATTTGCCATCATCCCAATAGAGAAATCACCGTAGAGATATTTGAGTGCCATCCACATATCATGGGCACTCACCGAAGTCATCACCCTGCCAAATATCTCATCTTGCAAAGCATTTGTTAGAAAACATTGGGCTTGTGCATCGAGTGTTAGGCAATCCTCTTGCGCTTGGGTTAGATTACTCTCATCCAAGGCATGAGTAAAACCAACAACAACGATCCACCAAAACTTCGGACCAAAAGCACGGAAATGATCAAGCATATGAAGTTCCATCGTGCATAGTGTGTGCCATCAAAATATGTGTGTCACACTCAACATCTAGCCAACTAGTCGCCATCCTCTCGGGTCGGTGAAGACCACAAATGAGAGACCTAGCTCCGATACCACTTGAAGGGTCGAGATGGTGGACTAGAGGGGGGGTGAATAGTCCTTTTTAAAACTTAAACATATCGGCTGAGCGGCTAACCGAAACAAATGCGGAATTAAAACTATCGGTCTAGCCAAGACTACACCCCTCTACTTATACTCTATGACACCTTACAAAAGAACCTAAACAAAGCAAATAAGGTGTCGGGCTAGCTAGAGCTCACCTAAACAATTCTAGCTTGCAAGGTTACACAAACCTAAGCAACTAGTAACTCAATCAACCGGGGAGCTCCTACACATGCCACTAGCACAAAAAGCACAAAGCCTAAGCTCACTAGCAATGCTCACTAACAAGGCTACACAAGCCAAATGAGAAGGAGCTCAACTTAGCTACACAAACTAAGCAATGTGACTAGCCAAGAGAGATACAAGTCAACTAGTCACTCACGGGAATCAACTTCTATGCTCACAAGCAGGAACTAGCAAGATAAATAGCACGCTACACAAGCTAACTAATTACAAGAGCAACTACACAAGCACAATATATATGAAAGTAAATACAAGCTTGTGTATGGAGATAGCAAACCACCGAGAAGATGTAGACAATGTTGACACGGTGATTTTATCCTGAGGTTCACTTGGTTGCCACCAAGCTAGTCCCCGTTGTGTCGACCACACACTTTGGTAGTTCGGCGGCTAATAGGCACCACACCTAGCTCGACACTCGAGCGCCGCAAGAACTCACCCACAAGTGAGGGTAACTCAATGACACGCGCAATCCACTAGAGTTGCTCTTCGCGATCCCCGCGGGGCGAGCACAATGCCCCTCACAATCCTTCTCCGGAGCCACGCACAATCTTCACGCGGGCTTCACGACGGAGACTCGATCACCAAGCCGTCTAGGACGTGGCAACCTCCAAGAGTAACAAGCACCACCGGCTTGCAACACGATCACCTAGTGCCACTTGAAGCAATCTCTCAATGCAACGCACTAGCGATCACTCACTCGCTATCGATTCGCACACTAGCAAGCACAAGCGAGTTAGAGGGCTCCCAAGCACATCCACACAAGCCACCAAGGCTTTGGAGTGCTCAACCACCAGCCCAAGGCCGGTTACCAACGCTATTTATAGCCCCAAGGGCTAACTAGCCGTTGCCCCTTCACTGGGCAACCTGCGCCACCATCGGACGCTGAGGCCAGCGTCCGATGCTTGGATGCTCGCCACGTGTCCCCCACGTTCAACTTCGGCCGAGTGATCCCAATGGCTATATCACTTCCCGCGCCAGATAAAGTGGCATCGGACGCGCCGATGCCTAGCATCGGACGCTCCGATGCCTCTGCTCGATTCTGCGCAAAAACTGCTCTCACATCGGACGCGCCGGACCCTTAGCATCGGACGCTAAGGACCAGCGTCCGATGACACACCAGAGAGGTTCCAGAACGCTCCCAACCACATCGGACGCGTCCGATGGAACCACATCGGACGCAGGCCAGCGTCCGATGCTCCCAGCTAAACCTGCTCACGCCACGTCACTGCCATCGGACGCTCGGACCAGCGTCCGATGCTCCCACTGCAACAGGCTTCAACTAGGGTTTGCCATCGGACGCTCGGCCCAGCGTCCGATGCCTCTCGGACCAGCGTCCGATGCTCCCCGAGCATAGCACTTCACCTCCGAAAACCGCTGAATCCTGCCTCGCAAGCTCGGCAGGAGGGAGAGGGACTATACACTAGTTTCTCCCACTTCTCCACACCTCCTTTCAACACGACTTCTTCTCCAACAACTTCTCCTTTGCAAATGTGCCAACACCACCAAGTGTACATCAACATGTGCATGTGTGTTAGCATTTTCACAATCATTTTCCAAAGGATTTTCACTTGCTCTCACCACGCCACTCGATCCTAGTAACATCGCAAAGTTAGATCGCTCAAGTGGCACTAGATGACCGATATGCAAACAAGTTTGCTCCTCTTGATAGTATGGCCATCTATCCTAAAACCGGTCATAAACTTCTCTACACACCTATGACCGGTGAAATGAAATGCCCTACAATTATACCTTTGCCTTGCGTATTCCATTTCATCTCCTTCGGTGTTGATGCAACACATGCACCAACCTCTTCATCAAATGATATGATCCACTTCATATCATCACATGGCCTCCATGGTCCATCGATCTTGACATCACTTGCTCTTCACCATTGCTTCGGTCCTTCGGCGCCAAGTCTTGCTTAAGCCTCCCGACACTCGGTACCAGCGGCTTCAAAGCCTCCAACTTGCCCTTCACCTTCGCAACTGGTCCATCAAGCCAAGTCTTGCCTTGATCTTCACCATCTTAGCCACATGACCACATGTCATGTTTCATGTGCATTAAGCTCCTTCTTCACATGTGTGAGCGTTGCAACATATTCCAAGCCATTTATCCTCTATGGCATATGTTGCTCACACATGATCACCTATGGACTAATCACCTGTGTAATTCACTTTAAACACATATTAGTCCACCTAAGTTATCACTCAATTACCAAAACCAAACTAGGACCTTTCAAAGCCTCGCGCGCTGGAAACGCATGGGGCATCTTGGGCACCCCGCTAGCTATCCGCGACTGTGGCCAAAACCGCGCGGACGCACTGGTCTCCTCCGTTTTCGGCCGATTTTTCCGTTAACGCTAGTACACGGCCTATTTCTACCCCATCGTCCCCTTCCCTGCGCCCGGTTCGCCCTAAGGACGGAAGCCTCGCGCGCTGGAAACACATGGGGCGTCTTGGGCACCCCGCTAGCTATCCGCGACTGTGGCCAAACCCGCGCGGACGCGCCGGTCTCCTCCGTTTTCGGCCGATTTTTCCGTTAACGCTAGTACACAGCCTACTTCTACCCCATCGTCCCCCTCCCGGCACCCGGTTCGCCCCCAAGGACGGAAGCCTCGCGCGCTGGAAATGCATGGGGCGTCTTGGGCACCCCGCTAGCTATCCGCAACTGTGGCCAAACCCGCGCAGATGCGCCGGTCTCCTCCGTTTTCGGCCGATTTTTCCGTTAACGCTAGTACACAGCTATTTCTACCCCATCGGCCCCCTCCCGGCGCCCGGTTCGCCCCAAGGACGGAAGCCTCGCGCGCTGGAAATGCATGGGGCGTCTTGGGCACCCCGCTAGCTACCCGCGACTGTGGCCAAACCCGCGCGGACACGCCGGTCTCCTCCTTTTTTGGCCGATTTTTCCGTTAACGCTAGTACACGGCCAATTTCTACCCCATCGTCCCCCTCCCGGCGCCCGGTTCGCCCCAAGGACGGAAGCCTCGCACGCTGGAAGCGCATGGGGCATCTTGGGCACCCCGCTAGCTATCCGCGACTATGGCCAAACCCGCGCGGACGCGCCAGTCTCCTCCGTTTTCGGCCGATTTTTCCGTTAACGCTAGTACACGGCCTATTTCTACCCCATCGTCCCCCTCCCGGCGCCCGGTTCGCCCCAAGGACGGAAGCGTCGTGCGCTGGAAACGCATGGGGCGTCTTGGGCACCCCGCTAGCTATCCGTGACTGTGGACAAACCCACGCGGACGCGCCGGTCTCCTCCGTTTTTGGCCGATTTTTCCGTTAACGCTAGTACACGGCCTATTTCTACCCCATCGTCCCCCTCCCGGCGCCCGGTTCACCCCAAGGACGGAAGCCTCTCGCGCTGGAAACGCATGGGGCATCTTGGGCACCCCGATAGCTATCCGCGACTGTGGCCAAACCCGCGCGGACGCGCCGGTCTCCTCCGTTTTCGGTCGATTTTTCCGTTAACGCTAGTACACGGCCTATTTCTACCCCATCGTCCCCCTCCCAGCGCTCGGTTCGCCCCAAGGACGGAAGCCTCGCGCGCTGGAAATGCATGGGGTGTCTTGGGCACCCCGCTAGCTATCCACAACTGTGGCGAAACCCGCGCGGACGCGCCGGTCTCCTCCGTTTTCAATCGATTTTTCCTTAACGCTATTACACGACCTATTTCTACCCCATCGTCCCCCTCCCGGCGCCCGGTTCGCCCCAAGAACGGAAGCCTCGCGTGCTGGAAACGCATGGGGCGTCTTGGGCACCCCGCTAGCTATCCGCGACTGTGGCCAAACCCGCGCGGACGCGCCGGTCTCCTCCGGTTTCGGCCAATTTTTCTGTTAACGCTAGTACACGGCCTATTTCTACCCCATCGTACCCCTCCCGGCGCCCGGTTCGCCCCAAGGACGGAAGCCTCGCGTGCTGGAAACGCATGGGGCGTCTTGGCCACCCCGCTAGCTATCCGCGACTGTGGCCAAACCTGCGCGGTCGCGCCGGTCTCTTCCGTTTTCGGCCGATTTCTCTGTTAACGCTAGTACACGGCCTATTTCTACCCCATCGTCCCCCTCCCGGCGCCCGGTTCGCCCAAGGACGGAAGCCTCGCGCGCTGGAAATGCATGGGGCATCTTGGGCACCCTGCTAGCTATCCGCGACTGTGGCCAAACCCGCGCGGACGCACCGGTCTCCTCTGTTTTTGGCCGATTTTTCCGTTAACGCTAGTACACGACCTATTTCTACCCCATCGTCCCCCTCCCGGCGCCCGGTTGGCCCCAAGGACGGAAGCCTCGCGCGCTGGAAACGCATGGGGCGTCTTGGGCACCCCGCTAGCTATCCGCGACTATGGCCAAACCCGCGCGGACGCGCAGGTCTCTTCCGTTTTCGGCCGATTTTTCCGTTAACGCTAGTACACGGCCTATTTCTACCCCATCGTCCCCCTCCCAACGCCCGGTTCGCCCCAAGGACGGAAGCCTCGAGCGCTGGAAACGCATGGGGCGTCTTGGGCACCCCGCTAGCTATCCGCGACGGTGGCCAAACCCGCGCGGACGCGCCGGTCTCCTCCGTTTTCGGCCATTTTTTCCGTTAACGCTAGTACATGGCCTATTTCTACCCCATCGTCCCCCTCCCGGTGCCCGGTTCGCCCCCAAGGACGGCAGCCTCGCGCGCTGGAAATACATGGGGCGTCTTGGGCACCCCGCTAGCTATCCGCGACTGTGGCCAAACCCGTGTGGACGCGTCGGTCTCCTCCGTTTTCGGCCGATTTTTCCGTTAACGCTAGTACATGGCCTATTTCTACCCCATCATCCACCTCCAGGTGCCCGGTTCGCCCCAAGGACGGAAGCCTCGCGCGCTGGAAACGCATGGGGCGTCTTGGGCACCCCGCTAGCTATCCGCGACTGTGGCCAAACCCGCGCGAACGCGCCGGTCTCCTCCGTTTTCGGCCGATTTTTCCGTTAACGCTAGTACACGGCCTATTTCTACCCCATCGTCCCCCTCCCAACGCCCGGTTCGCCCAAGGATGGAAGCCTCGCGCGCTGGAAACGCATGGGGTGTCTTGGGCACCCCGCTAGCTATCCGCGACTGTGGCCAAACCCGCGCGGACGCGCGGGTCTTTTCCGTTTTCGGCCGATTTTTCCGTTGACGCTAGTACACGGCCTATTTCTACCCCATCGTCCCCCTCCCGGCGCCCGGCTCGACCCAAGGACGAAAGCCTCGCGCGCTGGAAACGCATGGGGCGTCTTGGGCTGAAGGGTTACGAGGATGCTACACTAGCCGAATGGGGATGCTACACTAGCCGAATAGGGATGCTACACTAGCCGAAAACAAAAATTTTCGACCCCATAAACCAGGAACTACTGCTAGTTATAGATCCCGGGATTACCACTAGACGCGCAGTTGCAGCGGAAGACGTCTCGGTGTAGACGTGCGCGTCGCAGCGATGTCGTGCAGATGTTCACGTCCAACCTTCACGTCTCCACGTGCGGTTCGTCCTTGTGCTCCAGATGCAGCACCTCCGAGGTATCCACACGTACAGGGAGGAAGCGTCACGCCTCCAGACTGCTAGGTCTGCGAGGAGCAATAGGCGCGGGCGTGGGGCGGCGATAGCTGTCTAATTAACGTCCATTCAAACCCTGGTCGCCCCACCCCTCTTTATATAGGCTCGCTTGCCACATAAGATCATATCTGACGAACCACCACGATCACGTATACGTAATTCCCTTGCCACACAATATTTGGTCCAACTCATAGGTTAACACTTAACCTAAGCACGGCCATGCATTTTATGATCCAATCATTTGAGTGGTCCAGTGATATCTCTCTCACATGGAGAGGGGCAAATCCCATCTTGATCGTCTATGTCTCACAGCATACTTCCTAACAAACCCGAAGACTATCTTTATGACTACCCTGTTACGAAGTAGCGTTTGATAGTCCCTAAGTAAGTCGATTCATATCTTGAGAACATACCACAATCTCAGGTCTAAGGACATAACGTACACGATGTGTAAAGAGATAATAAGAACATCTCACGTTGGGTCAGTGCAGCCCCATGTCATACATGTGCCCACATTATTAGTTTGACATCTCCATGCCTATGACTTGTGAAACATAGTCATCAACTAATACATGTGCTGATCTAATATTCATGTGTGTCCTCACATGAACTCCGATCAGGGACAACTATCGAATAACCATACAAGTAAAAGAGTCTCACAGACAATTCACATAATTGTCAATCAATACAAGTTGTCTTTAATGGATATTCAATGAACATATAATAAATCATGGATACAATAAAAATATCATCATCTCTATGTGTTGGTAACACACTTGCCCTACCTCCGCACACGTGCAGGGAGGTGGCGAATGTGGCCAATCGTCAGAACCGAGCGAAGGTACAAAGGAAACAAGAACAGTGATGTTGTCGCTCTATTCCCCAAAAACTGTCCCCATTACACTGTTCACCCACCGGTATTTATAGGGAATACCAAAGGGCACTGACCAAATTACAAAAGGGTACAAGAAAGATTCCTCTGCGCTACACAATGGAAGGGCCAAATCGTACAAGCACACAATGTATTGAAACCCTAGCTTGCCCTCCTCATGTGTCCGCCGCCACCCGGCTCGCGTTTACCCTCGCGAGAACGCGAGGGTCGATCTCCGGCTCGCGGAATCATCCATCCAGTCGCGAGGTCCGCGTCCGCTCGCCATCCGTGGAGCCTGAGCCTCCTAGCGAGGGTGTGTGGGACGTGCGAGGGTCGCTTTCAGTGTTCCGCATGCCTTTAACCTGCAAGAATTGTTAATCATCCCGAGGGTCGGGCCAGTGTTCGAGGGTTAGAAAAAGGGCGACTCGAGGGACTTAACAAACACAAAGGTATTCACGAAGGCCCACGGGGCTCCCGAGGGTCGTCTCCTAATTCAGCCTACATGACGTCACTACCGAGGGTCCTTTCCCCCAACAGTAGCCCCTCGATGGCTTGGATCTAAAAAATGATCTTTAGGCCCAAGCAGCGCCTTTGTTTGGAAATGAACAGTATCCCTCGGCAGCGACGCCCGCGGCTGCTTGTGGGCCGGGCCTTTGTTTTTTTGTTTGTTGTGTTTGAGGTCCGTCTCGTTTCCTGTGCCGAGTTTTTTGGGATATGTGTCGATTTTTTCGGTTTGGATGGTTCGTGCGTTGGCCTATAAATAGTTGGGGTTGGTGGCGGCTTTGAAGTCGTGCCATCCTTTTGCTATAGCCAACCTGCTGCTGCGATTTGCTTTTAGCGAGGGTTGGTTTTAGTTTGTTGGTGAAGGTTTATCTAGGTGCTCGTTGTTTGAAGTTAGATTGAGATGGCTAGGTTGAAACAAACTGCTCGCGCTGTGTCTCCGACTTCCAATGACGAGGGGATAACCTTCGAGTTTGGGCTTAGCCGAGTCTGTAGTTCTGATCTGGCGTCTTATGTCAAGCGAGGCTGGATTGAGGATGGAAAGGCTAGGAGCAGTGCCGGAGAGACTATTCCGAAGCCGGAGGCTGACGAGGTTGTCTTGTTCGAGGAATTTTTTGCAGCTGGTCTGCGTTTTTCGGCTGCTTCCTTTGTGTCTTCTGTTCTGGAGAGGTTCAATCTGAGGTTTCATCAGCTCACACCATCATGCTTCACTAAGCTCTCAGTGTATGTGTGGGCGTGCCGATCCCAGGGCGTTGTCCCTCATGTCTAGGGTTTTGTCCGAACTCATCGTGTGCATATGCAACCTCACAAGATTGTGGATGGCGAAGGTAACACCAGTCTTGGTCAGTACGCGGTGTACACCTTTTGCCATCGTGCCGGATCGGAGTTGCCAGTGCAAGCTCAGAAGAATAAGTGGGCCAGTGGGTGGCAAGAGTTCTGGTTCTACTACAAGCTTAGCGGGGCTACCGAGCTTTGCGGCGAGCTTCCGCTTCTTGGGGACGTAAGTGCCGAAGCTAAAATGAGTGCCGAGGCACATGCCGCGGTTGATTGTATGAGGGTGGTTGTGCGTTCTCAGTGTGCTCGCGACTTGGTCGAGGAGTATTGCTGTGCGAAGGTGTGGCCCCTTAGCCGGAGACAAGTATGGTTTGCTGTTGAAGATGATCCGAGGTACGAAGGTAGGGGTCTGAAGAAACCTAAGTTGGATTTGAACAGGGTTTGGGAGGCTGTCCTAAAGAAGTTTCCCAAATGTGAAGATGGTGTCGAGGTTATTTATAAGCGGGTTCAAGAGAGAGCTGAGGACCTTGTTGGTAAGCTCTCTACATTAGAAGTTAAGGCTATTCATAGCTCGGTGGGTAGCGGAGGTTGGGTTAACAGAATGTTCGATATACTTGGGATTTCGTACCCTGAATGGCCCGCTCCTTCGAGCGAGGATGCGCCGAGAAAAAGAAAGTGCATGTCTACGGAGGAAAAGGGGGTTGTCTCACGGCCTAAGAGGGGTTGTGGTCGGGGTCGTGACGGCACTGGTGGTCGAACCAAAACACTGGCGACGAAGGTTGCTATGGCGTCTGGTGCTGTCGGTGCTTCTTCTTCTTCGGCCGTCATGCCAGTGACGGGCGGCCGAGGTGCTTCTAAGGCCATTGGGCGTGTACCGCACGTCGGCGGGATTGGGGCTTTGATCCAGATATCTGATGACGAAGCTTCCTCTGATGAAGAAGAAAGGGAGGAAGAGAAAGAGGCAGAGAAGGAGGCCGGCTCTGAGGATGATTCTAGTGAAGGCACTAGTGACACCTCCGGCAACGAGGGCGACTCGGAAGAAGAAGTGTCGATTGATGATGATCGTGGTAAAGCGATAGTTTCGTCGAGCGCTGACGCTGAAGCTGCTCGAAGCATTGATGATATCATTCGGGACTTTGAGCCAGAGAGTCCTCCGCGAGGGTCAATTCCCGAGTTTGCTGGCTCGCACTTATGGGTCAATGGTTTCAAGTTTACTGATGATCTTGAATCTGAGCGGACCCCCGGGAAAAGACCATATGGCGAGGCTAGCCGATCAAGCCTTCCTTACTTGGCTAAGAAGCTTGGGGTCTCTAATCCGTCGACTGAGCTTTTCACAAGTCCGGACCTTCGAGAATGCCACTTGCAGTGTGCTCCGGAGGAAAGGCGTTTTCTGGGTCGGGTGTTTAGTCGCATTTGTGTGCCCGAAGCGGAGCTTCGCCTGGCCAACGAGCCCTTGGACAAACTCCATGATGGCATCGATGTCAAGGTGGCTGAGTTAATGCTCTTGATCCGCTCGGCGCGCCGGAGGGCGGGTTATAATCTTCATTATTTGAATGACCGGTTGGCCGAAGTCGAGAAGGATAACAAGGACCTTCGCCGGAGCTTGGAGAATAAAGAGATTGAGCTCAAAGCTGCTCTAGAGAAAGTTAACAAGTCCCGAGAGGAAGCGCAGGAGGTTGCAAACAGTAATACTGAACTCCTGGCTGCTTGCCGACAGAAGGACAAGGATTTGTTAGCTGCGAACAGTCGCATACAAGAGTTGTCCATTGAGTTGGCTTCTCATTCCGAGGCTTGGCAGAAAAGCATGGGAGATGTTAAAAATAAAATTGACACCTGCTTGACTGAGGCCGGTGGTTCTGTTGGGGAACCATTACCTGCCGTTGATGTTGTGGCATTCGAAGCCTGGCTTAAAAATGAGCTGGATGTTTTCAGTTCTTTGGTTGATAATGCAGCCGACTTCGGATGTTACGCCGGAGCTTTGGCTATGGCCGGGACCCTTCGCCAAGCTAACTGCGAGCACCTTCGGAAAATCAAGAAGCCGAACCACGTCTTCCCAACTGTTGACGTGGTTCGTCAAATGAAGGTTGATGACGCGGAGGTTCGGAACTGCGTGATGCGTTTGCTCTGAAGGTTTTGGATCGACGGAGGTGGACGCGCTCTTGCCTTTGAAGAGGCAGCGGAAGCTACCCGTCAGGTATGTGGTGTTGGTGTGAAGTTGGTTTTTTATTTTATTTATTAAGTGGGAAAGATTGGCATTCATATTTGTGTCGGCTTCTTTGATTTCATTTTGTAAGCTCGGAGGGACGCGATGCCTTCGCCGTCGGCGACTAATGATGCTGCAGGAAGCTCCAAGACCGCACCTGTGCACGGCTCCGAGGACGTTCCTTCGGCCGCAGAGGTTCCCTTGGTCGGGGAAACACCTGCCACTTTGTTGTCTGTTGTTGAGGAGATAGCTGAAGTCGGAGCTACTGCTGGTGACCAGGCGGTGGCGGGGGCTGCTCCTTCTAGCGAGGCTGCTGCTACCGGCGAAGCTGCAGCGGAGGAGAGTTTGGATCCCGAGCAGGTGTGAGCTGATGGGGATGATTGTAAAAGAAAATTGTTTTGTAACTTTTGCGAGGTGAAGTTGCTGATGTAGAATACTGTTATTTTGTTGGTTATTTGACAATGCAGGTTCCTGATGGAACCGTGCTTGAGGTGTATGACGTGACGCCTCTCACGTTGAATTATCAGGATGTTTTTATTACTGGTGAATCGTGGACTCGTGCTAGGCTTAAACACCCTTCGCTGTCTTTTGAACGCTTTTGGTGGTCGAAGGTGCGGAGGTATGATTTGAAGAACAGCAGATCGAGTCATTTTTGGCGCGAGGCAGATTATACTGATCGACAGGCCACACGGTATTTGTTTGGTTCTTCTTCGTTTGCGCAAGCTGTTATTGACGATGATATCGATGAGATCATGGCTCTGGATTATTTGTTTGGGCGAAGCCATCTAGATCTTGGATCGGATGGATCACTTGTGGTTCCGAAAGAGGAACCTTCGGAAGTTAGTGATGTAAATCGTAGATATATGTACAGGGCGAGGGTTTTGCCCGGGGAGCTTCCGATTGTTCCTGCAGCTCCTTTGTTGTGGGGACCCATAGTTCCGGTGGATATAGGATTTGAGGAGGGTATCGAGGGTTTGGATGATTTGATGTTGATTGAGGGTGGTGATGGTTCCTTGTAATTTTATTCTTTTTATTGATTGTATATCACACTGTGGTCGGAAGCAAACAATTTGTGATGTTGTTTTGTGGAGGTGCTATTCATTTTTTGCAGTTTGATGAAGATGATACTTGACTCTCGAGGCTCGCTTTTCGTTTAAGAGAGGAGTTTTCTGAAAACAACGACGCCCCCTTTTCTTTTAGCGAGGCTCGCTTAGCGCTTTTGTAAGCTGATTAGAAAAAACAGCGACGCCCCCTTTTCTTTTAGCGGGGCTCGCGTAACTCTGTTGTAAGGTAATTAGGAAAACAACGACGCCCCCTTTTCTTTTAGCGAGGCTCGCGTGACTCTTTTGTAAACTGATTAGGAAAACAACGACGCCCCCTTTTCTTTTGGCGAGGCTCGCTTAACGCTTTTGTAAGCTGATTAGGAAAACAGTGACGCCCCCTTTTCTTTTGGCGAGGCTCGCTTAACGCTTTTGTAAGCTGATTAGGAAAACAGCGACGCCCCCTTTTCTTTTAGCGAGGCTCGCTTAACGCTTTTGTAAGCTGATTAGGAAAACAGCGACGCCCCCTTTTCTTTTAGCGAGGCTCGCTTAACGCTTTTGTAAGCTGATTAGGAAAACAGCGATGCCCCCTTTTCTTTTAGCGAGGCTCGCTTAACGCTTTTGTAAGCTGATTAGGAAAAACAGCGATGCCCCCTTTTCTTTTAGCGAGGCTCGCGTAATGCTTTGGTTTTGCGGGGGTATTCGACTTTTTGGACTTCGCACCTCCTCTTGTCTTTGGTGGAGGTGAAGTTTGCTTTGCGAGCCCCTGGCGTTTTTTGCGAGGGTGCTTGACTTTTTTGGACTTCACACCTCCCCTTGTCTTTGGTGGAGGTGAAGTTTGCTTTGCGAGCCCCTGGCGTTTTTGCGAGGGTGCTCGACTTTTTTGGACTTCGCGCCTCCCCTTGTCTTAGGTGGAGGTGAAGTTTGCTTTGCGAGCCCCTGGCGTTTTTTGCGAGGGTGCTCGACTTTTTTGGACTTCGCGCCTCCCCTTATCTTAGGTGGAGGTGAAGTTTGCTTTGCGAGCCCCTGGCATTTTTTGCGAGGGTGCTCGACTTTTTTGGACTTCGCGCCTCCCCTTGTCTTAGGTGGAGGTGAAGTTTGCTTTGCGAGCCCCTGGCATTTTTTGCGAGGGTGCTCGACTTTTTTGGACGTCGCGCCTCCCCTTATCTTAGGTGGAGGTGAAGTTTGCTTTGCGAGCCCCTGGCGTTTTTTGCGAGGGTGCTCGACTTTTTTGGACTTCGCGCCTCCCCTTGTCTTAGGTGGAGGTGAAGTTTGCTTTTCCCAAGTTTGCTTCGAAAAAATTTGTGTTTTGAAGCAATCTTCGGTGTTTTTCATCGATTATAAGCGCTCTTGGATAAGGGCTGCTTTTATCGATGTTTGTGGAAGACTGAAAAAAGGACTTTAGAGTTTTGTTTTTTCGGGGGTTGATGCCTTTATTAAGGACTTGGAAACTGCCTCGTTAAAAAACCTTACGCCCCTTCGCAAGGAAAAAGAGTGCAGCTCCTTTGTTTGGGTTACAAGTATGGTGCTGAAAGAAAAAGTGACTGAAGGCTGATTACATGTTGCGAGAGCTCGCTAAGGCTCCGCTATGGGTAGTATTTGCGAAGGTCGTCAACATTCCAGGTGTGAGGCAGGATGTTTCCCTCGCTGTTAGAGAGGTGAAAGGAGCCGGGATGATTGCATTCTACTATTAAGTATGGACCCGTCCACTTTGGCTGAAACTTTCCCGCCATGTTGGCGTTTTGCTTCCGAATGAGAACGAGGTCACCCTTCTTTAGTTCTTTGATTCTCACCTTTTTGTCTCTCCATTTTTTTGTTTCTTCTTGATACTTGCGAAGGTTGTGCACTGCGTTGCATCTTTTTTCTTCGAGTAAGTCTTTGTCTAGCAGTTGGTTTTGTTCATCTGTTTCAAGGGTTGTTCTGAGTGATCCATGCTTCAATTCTTCTGGTAACCTAGCTTCTTCCCCAAACAGGAGCCTGAAAGGAGTGAATTTTGTGGCTCTGCATTCCGAGGTGTTACGGGACCAGGTGACCGAGGTTAGTTCTTCTGCCCACTTTCCCTTGGGCCTGCCTTGCAGTTTTTTGGATATGGCTTGGAAAATTGTTGCATTGGCTCTTTCAACTAAGCCATTGGATTGCGGGTGGCGGACTGAGGCGAAGCACAAAACTGTTCCGATTTGTGCGCAGAATTCCTTGAAGACCTCGCTGTCAAACTGAGTGCCATTGTCGACAGTTAGGTATTTGGGGACCCCAAACCAACAAACTAATTGCTGCCAAAAAAACTTCTTCACGGCTAGGGAGGTGATGGAAGCCAGCGGTCTAGTTTCAATCCACTTCGTGAAGTATTCCACAGCTACCACTGCGTAGCGGAGGTTTCCTGGAGTTGTTGGTAGTGGACCAACGAGATCCATTGCCCATCTTTGCAAAGGCCATGTTGGGCAAATCAGAGTTGTTGGAGCCCCTGGGGCGTTTTGTGTTTTTGCCGTTAGTTGGCAACCCTCGCAACGTTTGACGATGCCTTCTGCATCTCTTAATGCTGTTGGCCAGTAGAAACCTTGTCGGAAGGCTTTGCCAACTAACGCCCTCGGGCCGTTGTGTGAACCACAGATGCCTTCATGAATAAGCTTGAGAATGTCATTTCCTTCAATCTGTGACACGCATTTGAGCCATGGCGATGTTACCGAAGCTTTGAACAGAATGTTGTCCACAATTTTGTACCCTCGAACTCTTTGTTTTAGTCTGTTTTCTTGCTCTTTGGTCTCGGGTTCATCCAGCCCGTTGATATAGGCCATGATGGGTGCTCTCTAATCTTCGTTCTGGATTGCATTGATCAACTTGGCATTCTTTTCGGAGGTTTCGAATGCTGATTGAGTTGCTACCTCGTGAAACACGTCTGGCGGCAGCTGTAGCTGTTGTGCTGCTGCTTTAGCTAGGCTGTCTGCCTCGTTGTTTTCTGACCTTGGTATTGCTTTCACTGTTATGCCGAGGAAGAAAGATTCTAACCTTCGAACATACTGGAAGTATTTTTGGAGCTCTGGGTCTTTTGCTTTGTAATTTTTCTTAATATGTCCTGCGATAACTTGGGAATCTGTGTTGATGACCGCCCTTCGGACTGATAAGGATCGGAGCCTTGAGAGTGCTAGTATCACAGCTTCGTACTCTGCGGAGTTGTTTGTGCACTTGAAGTCGAGTCTTTTTGTGTATCTTAGCTTCGATCTAGATGGCGAAACTAGGATAGCCGAGGCTCCTGCTCCAGCAGCTCCCCAGGCTCCATCGACATACATTGTCCAAAACGGTTCTGATTGGGCTCCATCACTGCGAGGGTCTGGGGTCCATTCAGCCATGAAATCTGCTAGTGCCTATGATTTGATCGTTGTTCTGCCCACGAAGGTTATGGTGTAGCTGTTGAGTTCGACTGCCCACTTTGCTATTCTTCCGACTGCCTCATTGTTTTTGAAAATGTTTTCGAGTGGGTATGCCGAAGGTACGTGGATCTCGTGAGACTGGAAATAATGTTTTAGCTTTCTTGACGCCATGACCATGGCGTATGCTATCTTCTCGAGCTCTGAGTAGTTTCGTTTGGGACCCTCGAGGGTTTCTGATACATAGTAGATTGGGGCTTGATTGGTTCTGTTGTTCTTGTGTAACTCTTTGATTAGAACTGGGCTTGCTGCGTGAGGTGAGGCTGCGACATACAACAGTAGGAGGTCCCCTTTGTTTGGGCTGGTTAAGACAGTTAAGTTGGTGAGATACTTTTTCAAATCCTCGAAAGCTTTCTGCTGCCGAGGTCCCCAATTGAATGGTGTTGTGCTTCTCAATGTTTCGAAGAAAGGTAACCCTCGCTCAGCAGACCTAGAGATGAACCTGCTGAGTGCTGCTAAGCGGTCTGTCAAACGCTGAGCTGTTTTTTTGGTTGTTGGTGGTTCCTTATTGATGATGGCATCAATTTTTTCGGGGTTGGCTTCAATTCCCCTTGCTGAGACGATGCAGCCTAGCAGTTTTCCTTCGCCTACAATGAAAACACATTTTTCGGGGTTTAATTTAAGTCCGGCGGACTGAAGGTTGTTGAACACTCTTGCCAAGTCTGATATGTGATTTTCTTTTAGCTCGCTTTGGACAATCAAATCATCAACGTAGGCAGAGATGGCGTGTTCATCTTTGAAGACTTCAGATGTCATGCGAGCGAAGGTTGATCCTGCATTTCTGAGGCCTTCTGCCATTCTTCGAAAGCAAAAAGTGTCCGAAGGTGTAATGAAGCTTGTTTTTTCCTCATCTTCTTCATTCATCCAGATCTGGTGGTACCCTGAGAAACAGTCGAGGAGAGAAAGCATTTGGCAACCAGCTGCTCTGTCGACTAAGGTGCTTATGTTAGGCAGGGGAAAGTCATCCTTCGGACAGGCTTTGTTCAGGCATGTGAAATCTACACACATTCTCCATTTCTTGTTCTTCTTCTAAACTAGGACCACGTTTGAGAGCCATGTTGGATATTTGACTGGGCGGATGACGCCGGCGTCCAAAAGTCTTTTTACCTCTGCCTTCGCTACCTCTTTCCTTTCTTCTGACATTTTGTGAAGCTTTTGCTTAACTGGGCGATAGCCCGGTTTGATGTTTAGGCTGTGCTCTATCAAAGTTCTGTTTACCCCTTTTAGGTCCTCTGCGGACCAAGCGAAGGTGTCGGAGTTTTCCTTGAGGAAAAAGACGAGTTCGTTTTCTGATTGGGGGTCTAGATTGCCTGAGATAAACACTTTCCTTTCGGTGTTGCTCTCAAAGCGTTGGACTTGTTTAGTCTCTTCTTTGGGTGATGCTTTTACTCTGTCGATGCATACTTCACCTTCGTCGCTTAGGTTTGTAGCTCGAGGCTTTGACAAATTGTGGACATTGCGTTGCCCCGGTGCTACTGTTCCTTCAGCTGCTCTTACAATGTCTTGGTCTCCGTATACTGCAACGACCCCCTTCGGAGCAGGAAGCTTCATGCAGAGGTATGTAGGGTGGATTACAGCATTGAATGCATTGGTGATGCCTCGGCTGAATATTGCATTGTAAGGATAGAACATGTCAACCATGTCGAAGGTTGTGTGCTCAGTTCTGCAGTTCAGCTGATCTCCGAAGGTAACGGGCAGAGATATTTTTCCAACAGCTCTTACTTGTTGCCCGCCGAAACCGTATAGTGGGTTGTCGGAGGGTTGCAAGAGGTTTCTGTCAAGCTTCATGCTGTCGAAGGTTGTGGCGAACAGGATGTCTGCGGAGCTTCCTGTATCGACGAGAGTTTTAGTGACTGTCCACCCTGCTAAGTTAGTCTCGATCACCATTGCATCAGTGTGAGGGTAATCCCTTAACCTCATGTCACTAGAATCGAAGGTTATTGGGATGTGAGACCATCGGCCGAATTTGTGCGGTCCTTCGACGGCTACATGATGTACTCTTCTAGCATGTTCTTTCTTTTGCCTCTTATTGCCGTGATCTTCGTTCGAGCCTCCGGTGATGGCTAGGATAACACCGAAGGTTGATGTTGGGTTGTTGATGGTCGTTTGGGTTTGGGCTTCGGATTTGACGGGTTGGGGAGCTGGTAGTGCTGGTATTGGTGGTGGTGGTGGTAAAGCGTTGCTCGCTTGTTGGTTGATTTGGGTTTGAGGGGTTGTCGGGTATGTGACAGTGTATGGTGTGTTTTGGCGTTGAGGGATAGAGGTTGGCTGATATGGGGTGTGGTTGTAGTGTGGGTCTTAAGCGTAGAATTGTTGGTGCGAAGGTAAGCCGTAGTTTATGGGTGTGTACTGGTAAGGAGGGTGGGTTGGGCTGAAGTTTGGCTTTCTGGTATGATTGATGGTTCTGTTTTCCTGTTGATGAGGTTCTTTTGGATTCCTGGTACTCTTTTCCTTTGGTGAAACACTCACATTGCTTTGTTGTGTGCCCCTTTCCTTGGCCACAGAAATGACAGTACATTTTGGCCGGGTCTCTCTGTTGGTTTCTTTGGTCAGGCGGGGGTGGAAATCCATGTGGGTTTTGGTTGCCGGAAGGCTGAGTGCCCCTTCTCTGGTCTTCGAGTGGATTTGCCTTGTTGATCGCTCCAATGTTGCTCTGATCTTGGCGAGGGTTGTTCTCTATCGCTTGGGGCCTCAGCTGTGGTTTCTGCTGTGACCTTCGAGCATCGGACTTTGCCCGGAAGTCCATGTCCGCTCTACAGTATCTTTCCATTGTATCATGAAGCTCTTCGATTGTGTTTGCTGGTTTTCTGGTGAACTTTGAGGAACATGGGCCTGGACGCAGGCCGCTGACTGCAGCGAGGATCACGGCCTCATCGGATATTCCCAGAGTTCTTGCTCTAATCTGGATGAACCTTCGCCAGTAGTCTTGCAGCGGTTCGTGCTCTTCTTGTTTGCAGTTGAACAGCTCGATGGGGTTTGATGGGGCTGCTGTGATGCCCTTGAAGTTTGTGCAGAGTCTGTCTCTGAGGTTGGCCCAGGAATCCACTGTTCCGGGGCGAAGGTTGTTGTACCAAGTCTGCGCGATGTCACGAAGGATGATTACGAAAGACTTCGCCATTGTTGACTCATCTCCTCCTGCTGCGCCGACTGCCGCTTCATAGCTCATTATGAATTGGCGAGGGTCAGTGAGTTCGTCGTAACGGGGCAGATTTTGTGGATTGTAGCATGGTGGCCAGGGTTGGGTTTGCAGTATTTGGGAGAGTGATGATCTTGGGTCGTAGGGCATCTGGTGTTGTTGGGCTCTTCGGTGAATGCAAAGGTTTGGCTCTCGCTCTTCTGGGTAGAGCTGGCAAAAATTTGGTGGTGGTGGGGGTGGTGGAGGTTGACGGGCACCCAACTCCTCATTCCCCTCTTGACGGGGCGGCATCTCTCTATCATTCCAACCCTCAGCTTCGGCTTCAGCTGCCGCGAGGGACTCTTCCATTCGGCGAAGCTGTTCCCTTGCTTCATCCGCCTTTTGCCTGATAGCGCGCAGCCGGCTGTGCCTTTTAAGCTGGTCTAGGCGCCTTTTCTTCTCCTGCAACTCAGCTTGGAGCCTGTCCAAGGCCTCGAGACCCAACTCCTCTTCATCTCCTCTTCCACCCACTGCGGAGGTGTGTGGGTGCGGCTGTGATACTAGCCGAGTGTGAGGCCCCGGGACCTCTGTCCCTGGGGTGACTTCTTCTTCTTCCAAAGGTTCCACATTTTCTTCTACAGGTTGGACCGTCACCGCGGCCTCTCTGGTTGTGCGGTTGTCTCTGGTTGAGGATGCTCTTCTATTTCCTGCCATTACGAACTCTGGTCCCCATGGACGGCGCCAAACTGTTGGTAACACACTTGCCCTACCTCCGCACACGTGCAAGGGGGTGGCGAAGGTGGCCAATCGTCAGAACTGAGCGAAGGTACAAAGGAAACAAGAACAGTGATGCTGTGGCTCTATTCCCCAAAAACCGTCCCCATTACACTGTTCACCCACCGGTATTTATAGGGAATACCAAAGGGCACTGACCAAATTACAAAAGGGTACAAGAAAGATTCCTCTGCGCTACACAACGGAAGGGAAAAATCGTACAAGCACACAATGTATTGAAACCCTAGCTTGCCCTCCTCATGTGCCCGCCGCCACCCGGCTCGCGTTTACCCTCGCGAGAACGCGAGGGTCAATCTCCGGCTCGCGGAATCATCCCTCCAGTTGCGAGGCCCGCGTCCGCTCGCCATCCGTGGAGCCTGAGCCTCCTGGCGAGGGTGTGTGGGACGTGCGAGGGTCGCTTTCAGTGTTCTCCACGCCTTTAACCTGCAAGAATTGTTAATCATCCCGAGGGTCGGGCCAGTGTTCGAGGGTTAGAAAAAGGGCGACTCGAGGAACTTAACAAACACAAGGGTATTCACAAAGGCCCACGGGGCTCCCGAGGGTCGTCTCCTGATTCAGCCTGCATGACGTCCCTGCCGAGGGTCCTTTCCCTCAACACTATGATTACCTCTAGGGCATATTTCCAACATGGGCACCCCGCTAGATATCCGCGACTGTGGCCAAACCCGCGCGGACGCGCCGGTCTCCTCCGTTTTTGGCCGATTTTTCCGTTAACGCTAGTACACGACCTATTTCTACCCCATCGTCCCCCTCCCGGCGCCCGGGTCGCCCCAAGGACAGAAGCCTCGCGCGCTGGAAACTCATGGGGCGTCTTGGGCACCCAGCTAGCTATCCGCGACTGTGGCCAAACCCGCGCGGACGCGCCGGTCTCCTCCGTTTTCGGCCGATTTTTCCGTTACCGCTAGTACACGGCCTATTTCTACCCCATCGTCCCCCTCCCGGCGCCCGGTTCGCCCCAAGGATGGAAGCCTCGCGCGCTGGAAATGCATGGGGCGTCTTGGGCACCCCGCTAGCTATCCGCGACTGTGGCCAAACCCGCGCGGACACGCCAGTCTCCTCTGTTTTCGGCCGATTTTTCCGTTAACGCTAGTACACGGCCTATTTCTATCCCATCGTCCCCCTCCCGGCGCCCGGTTCGCCCCAAGGACGGAAGCCTCACGCGCTGGAAATGCATGGGGCGTCTTGGGCACCCCGCTAGCTATCCACGACTGTGGCCAAACCCGCGCGGACGCGCCGGTCTCCTCCATTTTCGGCCGATTTTTCCGTTAACGCTAGTACACGGCCTATTTCTACCCCATCGTCCCCCTCCCGGCGCCCGGTTCACCCCAAGGACGGAAGCCTCGCGCGCTGGAAACGAATCGGGCGTCTTGGGCACCCCGCTAGCTATCCGCGACTGTGGCCAAACCTGCGCGGATGCGCCGGTCTCCTCCGTTTTCGGCCGATTTTTCCGCTAACGCTAGTACACGACCTATTTCTACCCCATCGTCCCCCTCCCGGCGCCCGGTTCGCCCCAAGGATGGAAGCCTCGCGCGCTGGAAACGCATGGGGCGTCTTGGGCACCCCGCTAGCTATCCGCGACTGTGGCCAAACCCGCGCGGACACGCCAGTCTCCTCTGTTTTCGGCCGATTTTTCCGTTAACGCTAGTACACGGCCTATTTCTATCCCATCGTCCCCCTCCCGGCGCCCGGTTCGCCCCAAGGACGGAAGCCTCACGCGCTGGAAATGCATGGGGCGTCTTGGGCACCCCGCTAGCTATCCACGACTGTGGCCAAACCCGCGCGGACGCGCCGGTCTCCTCCATTTTCGGCCGATTTTTCTGTTAACGCTAGTACACAGCCTATTTCTACCCCATCGTCCCCCTCCCGGCGCCCGGTTCACCCCAAGGACGGAAGCCTCGCGCGCTGGAAACGCATCGGGCGTCTTGGGCACCCCGCTAGCTATCCGCGACTGTGGCCAAACCCGCGCGGACGCGCCGGTCTCCTCCGTTTTCGGCCGATTTTTCCGTTACCGCTAGTACACGGCCTATTTCTACCCCATCGTCCCCCTCCCGGCGCCCGGTTCGCCCCAAGGATGGAAGCCTCGCGCGCTGGAAACGCATGGGGCGTCTTGGGCACCCCGCTAGCTATCCGCGACTGTGGCCAAACCCGCGCGGACGCGCCGGTCTCCTCCATTTTTGGTCGATTTTTTCGTTAACGCTAGTACACGGCCTATTTTTACCCCATCGTCCCCCTCCCAACGCCCGGTTCGCCCCAAGGACGGAAGCCTCGTGCGCTGGAAATGCATGGGGCATCTTGGGCACCCCGCTAGCTATCCGCGACTGTGGCCAACCCCGCGCAGACGCGCCGGTCTCCTCCGTTTTCGACCGATTTTTCCGTTAACGCTAGTACACGGCCTATTTCTACCCCATCGTCCCCCTCCCGAGGCCCGGTTCGCCCCAAGGACGGAAGCCTCGCGCGCTGGAAACTCATGGGGCGTCTTGGGCTGAAGGGTTACGAGGATGCTACACTAGCCGAATGAGGATGCTACACTAGCCGAATAGGGATGCTACACTAGCCGAAAACAAAAATTTTCAACCCCATAAACCAGGAACTACTGCTAGTTATAGATCACGGGATTACCACTAGACGCGCAGTTGTAGCGGAAGACGTCTCGGTGTAGACGTGCGCGTCGCAGCGATGTCGTGCAGATGTTCACGTCCAACCTTCACGTCTCCACGTGCGGTTCGTCCTTGTGCTCCAGATGCAGCACCTCCGAGGTATCCACACGTACAGGGAGGAAGCGTCACGCCTCCAGACTGCTAGGTCTGCGAGGAGCAATAGGCGCGGGCGTGGGGCGGCGATAGCTGTCTAATTAACGTCCATTCAAACCCTGGTCGCCCCACCCCTCTTTATATAGGCGTCCCTAACGAGCCCACCGACCTGGAGGCCCATTAGCAAACCCTAATCCCGGTCTGACTCGAGTCCAACTCAAATCAGGCTTCTGGTCCCTTAAGGGTGCGACCCTATGGGTTCACGCACACATAGACACGGCCCGAGTACTCTTACTCGCCCGATAGTTGACAGCGGCCTCTAGCAAGACGTGTCAACTCCTATGTATACGCAAAGATCATATCTGACGAACCACCACGATCACGTATACGTAATTCCCTTGCCACACAATATTTGGTCCAACTCATAGGTTAACACTTAACCTAAGCACGGCCATGCATTTTATGATCCAATCATTTGAGTGGTCCAGTGATATCTCTCTCGCATGGAGAGGGGCAAATCCCATCTTGATCGTCTATGTCTCACTGCATACTTCCTGACAAACCCGAAGACTATCTTTATGACTACCCTGTTACGAAGGAGCGTTTGACAGTCCCTAAGTAAGTCGATTCATATCTTGAGAACATACCACAATCTCAGGTCTAAGGACATAACGTACATGATGTGTAAAGAGATAATAAGAACATCTCACGTTGGGTCAGTCCAGCCCCATGTCATACATGTGCCCACATTATTAGTTTGACATCTCCATGCCTATGACTTGTGAAACATAGTCATCAACTAATACATGTGCTGATCTAATATTCATGTGTGTCCTCACATGAACTCCGATCATGGACAACTATCGAATAACCATACAAGTAAAAGAGTCTCACAGACAATTCACATAATTGTCAATCAATACAAGTTGTCTTTAATGGATATTCAATGAACATATAATAAATCATGGATACAATAGAAATATCACCATCTCTATGATTACCTCTAGGGCATATTTCCAACAGTCTCCCACTTGCACTAGGGTTAATCTTTTAGATATCTAATACCCATAGACCTCACGTGCGCCTCATGCTTAGGCTGTGGAAGAGCCTTTGTCAAAGGATCTGCTATATTCAAATCCGTATGTATTTTGCACATCTTAATCTCATCTCTTCCAATGAACTCTCGAATGAGGTAAAATTTCCGTAGTACATGTTTGTTCTTCTGGTGATACCTTGGCTCCTTAGCCTGCGCGATCGCCCCATTGCTGTCACAATGTAAAGACAATGGGCCGGACGCATTTGGAAACACACCAAGATCAATGAGGAACCTCCTCATCCAAACACCTTCCTTTGCAGCTCCACTAGCTGCAATGTACTCGGCTTCTGCTGTAGAATAAGACACGGTCTCCTTCTTGGAACTTTTCCAACTGACTGCACCACCATTTATTGTGAACACAAAACCTGATTGAGATTGTGAATCATCTGTGTCAGTTTGGAAGCTAGCATCGGTGTAACCATTTACAACGAGCTCCTCCTCACCTCCATAGATTAGGAACACATCTTTAGTCCTTCTCAAGTACTTAAGGATGTTTTTAACAAGTGTCCAGTGACTCACCTGGATTAGCTTGATATCTGCTCATAACACTTTGAGCATATGAGACATCCGGGCGTGTACATATCATGGCATACATGATGGAACCAATAGCTGAAGCATATGGAACCTTACTCATGCGCTCTCGCTCATCAGATGTCGAAGGACACTGTTTCTCGCTAAAGCGCATGCCATTTGACATAGGCAAGAACCCTTTCTTGGACTGTTCCATGTTGAACTGCTTCAACACCTTGTCCATGTACGTTTCTTGGCTTAATCCTATTAGCCTCTTTGACCTATCTCTATAGATCTTAATGCCCAGAATATATGTTGCTTCTCCTAAATCCTTCATAGAAAAACTATTATTCAGTGAAGTCTTTACGGTTTGCAACATCGGAATGTCATTCCCAATCAACAGTATGTCATCTACATACAAGATTAGAAACACAACAGCGCTCCCACTTTCCTTCTTGTAAACACAAGGTTCTTCTTCACTTTGACGGAAGCCAAACCCTTTGAGCACCTCATCAAAATGAATATTCCAACTCCGAGATGCTTGCTTTAATCCATAAATAGATTTCTTAAGCTCACATATTTTTCCAGCATTGCTAGGATCAACAAAACCTTCGAGCTGTATCATATACACGTCCTCTTCCAAATTTCCATTTAGAAAGGCTGTTTTAACATCCATCTGCCATATCTCATAGTCATAATTGGCAGCAATTGCTAGAATGATCCGGATAGATTTAAGCATCGCTACCGGCGAGAAAGTCTGGTCGTAGTCAACTCCTTGAACTTGCCGAAAACCTTTTGCGACAAGTCGAGCTTTATAAACTTGGACGTTTCCATCCATATCCTTTTTCCTTTTATAGATCCATTTGCACTCTATGGGTCTTACCCCATCAGGCGGGTCAACCAAGTTCCAAACTTGATTGGCACCCATGGAATCTATCTCGGATCTCATGGCACTATGCCATTTCTCGGAATCAGGGTCCATCATTGCCTCGGCATAAGTTGCAGGTTCTTCTAACAATAACACATCCCCACGCAACTCACGGATTCTTGCCAACCTTCGTGGTTGGGGCGGGGTGTCTGTTGCCATAGGTAGCTCAACTTGTTCTGCTACATTAGCATCACTCGTGGAGTCAATCCCTGTTGGCTCATCCTGAACTTCTTCAAGATACACCTTCTGCCCTCTCTTGTCTCTTTTGAGAAACTCTTTCTCTAAGAAAACACCGTTTCGAGCAACAAACACTTTGCCCTCTGAGCGGTTGTAGAAGTAATACCCTAAAGTTTCCTTTGGATATCCCACGAAAAAGCACTTGTCCGACTTGGGTGTTAGTTTATCTGATATAAGTCGTTTGACATAAACTTCACAACCCCAAATCTTTAGAAAAGACAAACTGGGACTCTTACCAGTCCACATCTCATATGGTGTCTTAACTACGGACTTAGATGGTACCCTATTTAATGTGAAAGCAGTTGTTTCTAGAGCATATCCCCAAAATGATAAAGGAAGGTCCGACTGGCTCATCTTAGACCAAACCATGTCTAACAAAGTCCGATTACGTCGCTCGGACACGCCGTTTCGCTGAGGCGTTCCAGGTGGCGTAAGCTGTGGAACAATTCCACAACTCTTAAGATGATTGCTAAACTCGTGGCTCAAATATTCACCTCCACGATCAGATCGCAAGGCCTTAATTTTCTTGCCACGTTGATTCTCTACCTCATTCTGAAATTCTTTAAACTTTTCAAATGTTTCAGATTTATGCTTCATTAGATAGACATAGCCATATCTGCTAAAATCATCAGTGAAGGTTATGAAGTATTGAAATCCGCCTCTAGTTGTCGTACTCATTGGTCCACATACATCAGTATGCACAAGTTCCAATAAGTCAGTCGCCCTCTCAGGAAAACCTGTGAAAGGCGACTTGGTCATTTTGCCCAGCAAACAAGCCTCACATGTATCGTATGATTCAAAATCAAACGAAGTTAGAAACCCATCAGCATGGAGCCTCTTCATGCGATTCTCACTTATATGACCCAAACGATAATGCCACATATAGGTAGGACTTAACTCATTAAGCCGAGGCCTTTTAGCAGTAATATTACAGATAGACATAGGTGCATCATCAAGATTTAAAATAAACAATCCATTCACAATGGATGCAAAAGCCACAAACATATCATTTTTCGAGATTACACAACCATTGTCTTTACTCGCAAATGAATAGCCATCCTTCATCAAACATGAAGGTGACACAATGTTTCGACTTAAACTTGGAACAAAATAATAATTATTCAACTCCAAAATAAATCCTGAGGGGAGGTGTAGTTGCATCGTCCTGACGTTCAACGCAGCAACTCTTGCATTATTGCCCACGCGGAAATCAACCTCCCCTTTTCCAACGCTTCTACGTCTTATCATTCCCTGCATCGTATTGCAAATATGAGCAACCGAGCCGGTATCAAATACCCAAGAATTAATATAAGAGTTAGCGACGAAAATATCTGTAATATAAACAGCAAGTGTATAAGCAGCGGGAGTACCTTTACCACCGCCATCCTTCATCAAGGATGCTAAGTACACCTTGCAGTTTCTTTTCCAGTGACCTTTCCCCTTACAGTGGAAGCACTCAGAATCAGCAGTTGGTCCAGCAGCGTCAGGCGCAAGAGGGTTTGGCTTAGAGATCACATCTTTGGCCTTGCCCTTGCCCTTCCTATTCTTCCAAAAGTTGCCCTTCCTTTTAAAGTTAGGCTTGTTTTGGATCGCCATCACATGGCTGCTGCCAGCACCTTTCTTGATGTCTGCTTCTACTGTCTTGAGCATGCCACATAGCTCATTCAAACCCCTTTCCGCACCATGCATATGGTAGTTCGAGATGAAGTTCCCATAGCTAGGTGGGAGAGAAGAGAGAATGAAATCAGTAGCCAGTTCTGGAGCAATTGGGAAGCCTAGCTTCTCCAACCTCTGAGTGTAACCAACCATCTTGATCACATGTGGTCCAAGTGCTGCACCCTCTGCTAACTTAGTCTCATCAAGAGACTTAGAAACATTGAACCTTTTGGTTCTAGCCTGAGTCTGGAACATCTCATCTAGCGCTACTATCATATCGTAGGCTGTATGGTTATTATCAAACTGCATCTGCAGATCTGGTTCCATGCTAGCAAGCATCAGGCATCCCACTTCAAGATCAGCATCACATGCTTTCTTGTAAGCAGTTTTCTCAGTAGCAGGTGCATTATCAGCAGGTTCCTCTGGAAGTGGGGTGTCTAGAATATCTTCCTTTTTCTCAGCCCTGAGAACAATTCTCAGGTTGCGGATCCAATCCGCATAGTTTGTTCCATTCAATTTATCTTTCTCAAGGATTGAACGTAAAGTAAATGGTGGATTGTTAGGTGTCATTGATCTACAACAAAAGTAAATGCAAAATACTAAGACAAAGTATCCAAGACAGAGTAAATGATATTAAAACTTTAATAAAATTTACTCCCACTAAGATCAATATCCCTCTATTGAATTTTAGTGATTCAAGACCCAAACTAACAAGTCTACTAGTGAGCTTTAGCATCACCGCTAGTGGACAGGGTAGATTGGTAAGCAACTCTTTGCTAATCATATCACATATGACTCTTGTTGTTGGCCAGCATCTCTATGCGTGCTCAACTCCTTATGCTTCAAGGTCCCTAATCGTTAGGATGACCTTGTTCAAGCAACCAACCCTTCTGCAGTAAGTATCCGATACGAACCTGCCTAGTCAAGGAAAATCAGTGATACCCTAATTTCATAGGTGCACCTGCGGATACATAGGTCTATGCCGAGTCTCTGAGTGATGAGTGATTGTCAACTGGAATAATGCGCATGTTCTTTGGCTTGTGTTGTGCAGGTGTCGAGCACGGAGACAGTGATCAGAGGCAAGATGAAGGTCAAGTAGAGACGTGTCGTGCCGATGGACCGGGAGTGGCGAAGGGCAGACGTGAGGGACCGGTGGCCCAAGGATCAGCTGTGGTGGCTGGCAGCCTAGGACAGCGACGAGCGGAGACTTGCGGACACGGTGTTGCCTGGGTCGAGGACCTGGGGACACGTGTCGGTGGACGGGGTGCACGGGCGGTGCATCCCCTCTACAGCTTCGGTTTGGTGGTAGAGCCAGAGAAAAACCATCGGGAGGACGGTTTCCAGGTTTGGGCCTCAAAACCTGGGCGCGGATGGTTTCCGAGTTTGGCCACAAAACTCGAGCTGAGGACGGTTTCCAGGTTTGGGCCTCAAAACCTGGGTGCTGCGGATTTGCTGAGTTTGGGCCACAAAACTCAGGCTACGTGGGCTGGTTTCCCGGTTTGGGCCTCAAAACCGGGGGTTGGCTGTGAAGGCTGGTTTCCCGGTTTGGGCCACAAAACCGGGGGTGCGTCGTCCAGGAAAAGGACGCAGAGCGGTGGCGGCACGTGGCGGCAATCGGGAGGTTGCGTCGAGGCAACGCTACGAGTTGTGCGGGCGTGGCCGTCGGATCCACCTACCATCGAGTTGGTCCAGAATAACCTTAGGGTTTAGCTGGATCGCTCTGTAAGTAGTTAGGGGTAGAGTGGGAATTAGGAATAGTTAGAATTAGGATAAGTAGGGGGAGACACCCACCTCTCCATCTATCTCAGTTATTTTGCTCTTTGCTTCTAGGGTTTCCTGCTCTCCCAATCCCCTGCTGTAGCTAGCTGAGATCCGCAAAGAACTATACCTCTGTGTACTAGAGATTTTGAGAAAGTGAGGCTGTAACCTCACTGTTGTAGCGTGTGGTAGCCACACGGTTGCAGATCGAAGTGTTGATTCGGGTTTTGTTCGTGTTCTTCGCGTTCTTCGTTTCTCTGCGATTTTCCCGTCACTCGATCTCTCTCCCTACTGCGTCTTTGTGAAATCCGTTTGAATCAACTTGTTCGTTTTTGAAAGGAGATCATTTCCACCGAAGGAATTCATCTAACTCCTCACGAACAAGTAGATCGAGTTGATTTCATTTTTGTGGCACTTTTTCGTTCTTGATCTTCCCCTTTCGATTTCCCGGTGATTGAATCGATTTGAGCGGATGATTTCTTGGGGATAGTCTCCTAACTACCTCATGATCATCCTCTCCAAGTTTGGGATCAAGGGATTTTGGTTTGGATCGATTTGGAGAAGATTTGAGTTGAGGGTGACCAAAATCGCCCTTTCTGGACACTCGCGGACAGTCCGCCGTTGGAGGCGCGGACAGTCCGCGCGTCGGGCTCTAGCCTGTTCAGTGGCTGCGCGGCTCGGACACTTCGGTCCGGAGTGACCTGCGGACAGTCCGCCGGTCTAACTCACGGACAGTCCGCCACCAAGTCGCGGACAGTTCGCAGTAGGGGCGGACAGTCCGGGACCCCAGGGCCGGACAGTCCGGGACTTGCCTGAAGGTTGCGTTTTGGTGTGTTTGCTCTTCCGGCTTCTTCGCTTGGTTTCCGGACTTCTCATTTGGCCCTAGAGTTGACCAAGGAACCTCTCTAGGTATCTTTGCTACTTGTTAGCATAGGTATTTAGGGATTTCTCGATGTAGCCGTCTATCTACGTTCGGGACTTGGTTTTTGAGGGACGAACTTGCTCCGGTGCTTTTGCCATTCGGTTTGCTATCGCTTTGTGGTGCCTCGCTGTGATCCTAGGGATCATCCACCCTCTTCCAAGGGTCGTGGGCATCACGGTTTCGGTCGTAGCTTCTTGGGGTTGATTTTGGGACAATTGGCCAAAGTTTTGAGAGAAATTTTGAGCTCCCATTCACCCCCCACCCTCTGGACGCCTTGCTAGTGCTTTCTCAATCCTTCAATTGGTATCGGAGCGGGTTAAGGATCTTCTACCTTAGCCGGTTCCAGATCCACAGAAGGCGACATGGATCGCGGCGTGGGCAAACCGCCATTTTTCGATGGGACGAACTATGCGTATTGGAAGATACGCATGTCGGCCTATCTGCAGAGTTTGGGTGCTTCCATTTAGGATATTTGCAACTCTGCCGACTACGTTGTCTTGGCTGCTCGTGTGACTCAGCATCAGATCGATGAGCACGATGCCAATAGCCGAGCACGTAATGCTCTTTTCTCATGTTTGAGCATGAGCGAGTTTGATCGTGTTTCTCACCTCGCTACGGCTCGGGAGATTTGGGCTACCCTCATGCGCTTTCATGAGGGAACCTCTCAAGTCCAAACCCGTCTCTACGAGTCGTTCAAGCGAGAGTACGAGAACTTTCGACATATGCCTGGCGAGAGCATAGAAAGTTTATTCGCTCGCTTTCAGGTGATTGTCAACAGGATGAGGGCTAACAAGGAGCTGTTGCCTTTCGACGATCATGAGAGGGCTTTGAAGCTTTTGCATACTCTTGATCGGTCGGTGTGGGATTCCAAGGTTCAGGCGATCATCGAATCGCCTAACTACGAGACCCTCACGTGCGACGAGCTCTTCAGTAAGCTCAAGTCCAGTGAGATCGATGCCATGGCGAGGGCTTCTTATGAAAATCCTTTTGGCCCGTCGATGGCTTTGCTTTCTGGCTCTTCTGCTAACCCCTCTGGAGGCTTTGCTTTGCATTCTCTTCTTTCTGTCACAGAGGAGCAGTTGGAGTCTTTGGGAGACGACAAGTTGGCTTTGCTTGCCAACCGGTTCTCATGGTTCCACAACAACCGCATGAACCGTCGCCGCGGAGGAGGACGCTCGGGCTGTTTCGAGTGCGGCGACCCTGACCACTTCATCGCCAACTGTCCCAAGAAGAACAAGCATTCTGGGAAGGGTGATCATGGGCACAAGTACGACTTCGGCAAGCGCAAGGAGAACTACGTCCCCGCGAAGCACAAGCGGAAGGGCGGCTTCAACAAGGAGTACATCAAGACCAAGTACTTGGAGAAGGCCCAGGCTGAGCAGCGTGCTTTCTTCTCCACGCTCAGCGACGTCAACGACTCGGATGACGACTCCACTTCCTCAAGCGACGACGAGTCCGAGAAGAAGAAGAGGATCGAGGACAAGCTCAACGGCCTCTGCTTCTTCGCCGACGACGAGGGCTTCTGCACCATGGCCCTCGGCAAGGAGGTCAACGGCGACACTCCTTGGAACGACGACGATGACGACGACACCTCCCAGGTATCTCTGACCCCCGATGAGCTGTCTGCTGAGGTCGAGAAGCTTACTGCCGCCTTGCTTAGTCAGGATAAGCTGCTTAGGCGTGCCGCTAGAGAGCGCAAGGAGTTTAGGCAGAAGTGGGAGGACACGGTGAGGGAGCTTGAGTTTGCCAAGTCCACCGTGGTCGTGTCTGAGGATGCCGAGTGCGAGATGTGCACCACGCACATGACTGACCTTCTCACCTTGAGAGGTAAGTATGCTGCGTTGGTGGGAGAGGTGGATGAGCTCCGGGCTAGACCCATGCTGTTGGGTGCGTGGAAGACTTGTCCTGTCTTGCAATCCGAGTTGGCAGAGAAGAATGCCAAGATTGTGTCTCTTGAGAAGGCCAGCTCGGGTAGCACTTGTGTGTCCAGGTGTGTTTTGTGCGAGGGCCTGGAGATGGAGATAGCCAATGTGAAGCATGACAAGATGCAAACCGAGGAGGAAAACACATACCTTCGGACCATCTTTTCATGGGTGTCTTGTGGTGAGCCGCAGCTCGGGATGATGATCTCCCAATTCAAGCGAGCTGCTGGAGGTCCTGGTGTAGGTTTTACTCCGGGTGTTGATCTTTCTGCTTTTGGGAAGATTGGAGAGTCGAGTGGTCTGAACCCATGTGAGAAGCCCAACTCCACCACTACTCCCAAACTTACCATGCTTCCACCCAAAGAGCCTCTCAAGCCTAACACCAAGGATGGGGTGTTTGAAGAACCTCCACGAACTCCACCCAAGAACCAAGTGTGGCATCCCAAGCCCAACCACCTGAAAAACAAGTTGGACACCATGCCACCCATCTAGGAGGAGCTTATGCCACAGAAGGGCAAAGTGATCCATACCCACAACCGTGAGTACCAACAACCCCCTATGAGAGCGGTGAGGTACCACTGTGAGTACTGTGGGAGAGATGGACACTTGGGTGAGTTCTGCTTTCGGCGCAAGAGAGAGGAGCGTCGTGCCAGGGAGATGAACAATGCGGACAGGTACCATCCTTTCCATTATGTACATGTGCCATATGTTCAGAGGAGAGCTCCGAGGAGAGCTGCTAGGGCTAGAGGTGCAGTGCCTCAAGGTCCTAGGCGTCAGGGAGGTCGAGCCCGGAGGGAGCCTGCGGTTGTAGGCTATGGACCCCGTGGCGGTGGCTTTGTAGTTGAGCGTTTTCCCCCACCGCGTTTTGAGTATCGCGGTGAACGCTCTTTCCCCAGCGGACCACGTTTTCCTCAGCGTGGTGATCGCTCTTCTCGTAGACGTGCTAGGAATGGTTTTTCTGCTAACCGTTCTTTTGAGCAGTCGGCCCAACACTGGTTTTCCCCTTACTTCACTAACCCCAGTGTTGGACCGTATGCTCACCCTATGTCTTTTTATTGATGTAGGTAAAACGATTGGAGAACGTTTGGTTGGTGGATTCCGGTTGCTCAAGGCACATGACCAGAAACGCCAAGTGGTTCTCCAGTCTTAGTCCAGTCGCCGGAAAGGAGTATATCACCTTCGGCGACAATAGCAAAGGTAAGGTCTTGTCTCGTGGGTCGGTGCGAGTTAATGAGCACTTTGTGTTGCGCGATGTTGCTCTTGTTTCTAACTTGCATTTTAACCTTCTTTCTGTTTCGCAACTTTTCGATGATGACTATGAGATTCGTTTTAAACCGAATCTCAGTCGTATTTTGGATCCTCAGGGCAATCTTGTGTGTTTGATTTCGCCCTTTGGAAAAGTCTTTCGTGCGAATTTCTCGGAGTCTTTTGGCATTTCCCGTTGTCTTGTGGCTGGACCTTCCTGCTCTGATCTTTGGAAGTGGCATAGGAGACTAGGACATTTGAGCTTTGACTTGCTTGCAAGGCTGAGTTCACTTGGCCTAATTCGAGGATTGCCCAAGTTGCATATGGAGAAGGATCTTGTTTGCCACTCTTGTAGACATGGAAAGATGATTGCCGCTCCCCACCATCCAGTGACTCAGGTCATGACCAAGCGCCCTGGAGAGCTTTTGCACATGGATCTTGTTGGTCCGGCTCGGGTGAGCTCGGTTGGGGGGAAGTGGTATGTGCTTGTTGTTGTTGATGACTTTTTGAGATATTCGTGGGTCTTCTTTTTAGCTGAGAAGACTGAGACTTTCTCCTTTGCTCGCAATCTGATTTTGCGTCTTCAGAACGAGTTCCCTTTGAACTCGATGCAAGCTATTAGGAGTGATAATGGTTCCGAATTCAAGAATTCGGATTTTGAGAAGTTTTGTAACTCTTTGGGTTTAGAGCATCAGTTTTCTTCCCCCTACACACCGCCACAGAATGGTGTTGTAGAGAGGAAGAATCGGACCCTTGTAGAGATGGCCAGGACGATGCTCGATGAGCATAGGACTCCTAGGCGATATTGGGCCGAAGCTATGAGCACTGCATGCTACATTTCCAATCGCATTTTTCTCCGAGCTATCTTGAAAAAGACTTCTTATGAGTTGCATTTTGGAAAACTGCCCAAGGTGAGTTACTTTCGAGTTTTTGGTTGCCATTGTTTTATAATCAAAAAGGGCAACTTGGACAAGTTTGAGTCTCGTTCTTCTGATGGTGTATTTTTGGTTTATGGCACTCACACTAGAGCTTATCGTGTACTTAACCTTGATACTAACCGAGTCATGGAGACATCCGATGTCACCTTTGACGAGACCATGGTTTGTCCTTCTTCTCGTTTTGAGCGTGCAGGTGATCACGAGGTCGGTGAGCCTCTTTTTGATGACGAGGATGAGGGTGCTGAAGGTATGGATGATCCAGCACCCCCTTCACCTGTTGTGCCGCCAAGAGCGGCTTCTACGACGACTCACGGCCCCGACACTTCTTCTTCCTTTGATTGATGTAACTCGATAGTTGTTTATGTGATCTTTAGTGATACCCTCTGTCTTGTTAATGATGAGCATGTTTATTTCATGTTATTAAGTTAATCAATCTAATGTGTTATATAAATATATTAAATAATGATGGTTGACATGCTTAACTAATATATGAGTTGTATGTGTATACATGTGTTCCATTGTGTGGTGTATGTAATGTAGTCTTGAGTAACCTGCTAAAGTGATTATGTTGTGTTGGGTGTTAGAGCTATGTCTTCTTTTAGTAGTTATCCTGATGGCTTATGCGAAGTAATCAGTAATGTTTGTGTTTGCTTCATAAGCGTTTCTCTTGCATTCATACGCTTGCATTGCGCATCTCATTTAGGTAACAGTAGATACATCGTGAAGGATGTGATGATGAGGCTAAACCCGAAGATGGTGTTTGGTGGATTATCATGAAGATGCGGAGTTAAGCAAGTGCTACAGCGGAGATGCTTGCCAAGCAAGTATCACCTAACAAACACTAACCTAGTGTTGGTTCCCAGACAAGCCCCGGAGCATTCTAAGTCTCCCAGTACTTACAATGAATCTATTTGAGTATTTTATATTGTGATACATTAGGTATAGGAGTTGATTGAATCCTACTTGCTGCATTACCATTCCTTGATTATTGATTAATATCTACCTTGTTATCCTGTTATTTATTTACAATGTAGAATTGCTTAGCCTGCTTAATAAAGTAGTAAAGAAAGTGATAATAGCAAAGTTATAGATAATTTTATTAGCTTTCCAAAAAGTATATGATCACCTTGTTTGGTTATGTGTAGCCTCAGTTATGTCTGTTTAAAGTACCTGCAGTGTGGCTGTCCTTGTTTAGTGAATAAGCCTAAATTGATTGATGTAACTCGATAGTTGTTTATGTGATCTTTAGTGATACCCTCTGTCTTGTTAATAATGAGCATTTTTATTTCATGTTATTAAGTTAATAAACCTAATGTGTTATATAAATATATTAAATAATGATGGTTGACATGCTTAACTAATATATGAGTTGTATGCGCATACATGTGTTCCATTGTGTGATGTATGTAATGTAGTCTTGATTGATTGTTGTACTTAACCTTCCTACATGCCTAATGAACCTTGTTTAACACCTTAGTATAATTGTAACCTGCTAAAGTGATTATGCTGTGTTGGGTGTTAGAGCTACGTCTTCTTTTAGTAGTTATCCTGATGGCTTATGCGAAGTAATTAGTAATGTTTGTGTTTGCTTCGTAAGTGTTTCTCTTGCATTCATAGACTTGCATTGCGCATCTCATTTAGGTAACGGTAGATACATCGTGAAGGACGTGATGATGAGGCTAAACCCGAAGATGGTGTTTGGTGGATTATCATGAAGATGCGGAGTTAAGCAAGTGCTACAGCGGAGATGCTTGCCAAGCAAGTATCACCTAACAAACACTAACCTAGTGTTGGTTCCCAGGCAAGCCCCGGAGCATTCTAAGTCTCCCAGTACTTACAATGAATCTATTTGAGTATTTTATGTTGTGATGCATTAGGTATAGGAGTTGATTGAATCCTACTTGTTGCATTACCATTCCTTGATTATTGATTAATATCTGTCTTGTTATCCTGTTATTTATTTACAATGTAGAATTGCTTAGCCTGCTTAATAAAGTAGTAAAGAAAGGATGTTCCCGTAATACCCCTGGTGGGTATTTACCGGATCACGGTTGGCTATATTTGCTATTGTGGAAAAGAACCTGAGTAGTAATGAAATACGGTCAATTGGAAGGCAAGGCACTAAGTTGGAACTTGGGGGCAGTCCATCCGTTGGATCGTGTAGGTTTGTATCGATGTTGGCCCTCGTTCATTTTTGAACGCGCCCTTTTACTTAGGGATTTGTCGGTGCCGTAATCATCGACCCCAAAGCCGGTTAGACGCTGTTCAGGCCGGAATCAACCCGAGTCACGCCCTCTAGTATGGAAATGTGATCTGCCTCGGATGGCCATCGCCAGGCTCCAATTGGGCGGTCCGTGCTTGAACCGCAACGATTACCACCACGAACAAGCATCAAGCGGTTACCCAATGCATGAACCCGATGGGGAAAGTGTGGGTTGGTATTAAAGGTTTATCACCAGCTGGTTTGGAATTTGATTCGAGTCGCCGTCTCCCCCGGTTAGTGGGAAACTATGGCGAGCTTCACCACGATACAACTCCATGTGACATTGATGGTTCAACTAAAACATTGACAAAGCAAACCTGATATGGTATTATATTATTGTTTGTTATATTCAAGTGAGTGCTCTAGTGCAGGTGCAAAACCTAGAGTTTAAGGAGTAGCCTGAAAGATGACTGCTCATATAATTAAAATGATAAACCCTTTATCTTAAGCTCCTTTTGCGGATACATGGGTGTATGCCGGGTCTCTGAGTGATGAGTGATTGTCAACGGGTATGATGCGCATGTTCTTTGGCTTGTGTTGTGCAGGTGTCGAGCACAGAGACAGTGGTCGATGGCAGGTGAAGGTCAAGTTGGGACGTGCCATGCCGATGGACTGGGCGCGATGAAGGATGGGCGTGCCGTGCGGCGGACGTGCCATGCCGATGTATCGGACAGTGAAGGGCGGACGTGAGGCTTGGACTGAGGGACCAGAGGCCGAAGGATCAGCTGTGGTGGCTGGCAGCCTGTGGCGACGACAAGTGAAGAAATGCGGTCATGTCGGTGGACGGGGTGCACGGAGGTGCATCCCCTCTATGACGTCGGTTTGTTGGTAGAGCCAGGGAAAAACCAACGGGTGGACGGTTTCCAGGTTTGGGCCTCAAAACCTGGGTGCTCGGTTTCCAGGTTGAGCCACAAAACCTGGGCGCGGACGGTTTCCGAGTTTGGCCACAAAACTCGGGCGATGGGCCGGTTTCCGAGTTTGGGCCTCAAAACTCGGGCGCTGCGGGTTTCTGAGTTTGGGCCACAAAACTCAGGCTGGTGGGCTGGTTTCCCGGTTTGGGCCTCAAAACCGGGGGTTGCTGGAAAAGGCTGGTTTCCCGGTTTGGGCCACAAAACCGGGGGTGCAGAGCGAGGGCGGCACGTGGCGGCAATCGGAAGGTTGCGTGGAGGCAACGCGGACGACTTGTGCAGGCGTGGCCGTCGGATCTACCTACCACTTGAGTTGGTCCAGAATAACCCTAGGGTTTAGCTGGTTCGCTCTGTAATTAGAATAGAGAGGGGTAGAGTAGGAAATAGACTTAGTCGAGAATAGGTTAAGTAGTCAGGGGAGACACCCTCCTCCCCTATCTCAGTTAGCACAGTCATTTGCTTCCTAGCATTAGGGTTTCCACTCTCCCACACCCCTGCTTTAGCTAGTTGAGATCCGCAGAGAGACTCCACTCTGTGTACTGTTGATTTGAGGAAGTGAGGCCGTATCCTCACCTTGGAGCACTGATCGATGGCATGATTTGCGTCCTTGATTCGAGTTCGTGGCTGTGATTCGCGTTTTCCTTGTGTTCTTCGCGGAATCCTTTTGCTCCACGATTTTCCCGTCACTTGATCTCTTTGCTCGGTTCATCTTTTGCAATTCCGTTTGAACCAAGTTGTTCTAGATCGTGAGGCACTTCTTTCCACCGAAGGAATCATCCTCCAACCTCACGGTCTAGGAGATCGATTGATTTTTCGTTTCGGGTCACTTTTCTTTCCTTCCCCCGAAATTCTTCGATTCACCGATTTGGAGTTAGGTTCGAGCCATGATCTCTTAGAGATAGCTCACTAATCTCCTCATGACTTCACTCACCAAGTTTGATCCCTAGAGGATTTGTTTTGGGTGAGTTTGAGTTGAATCGGTGGAAGAACAGAGGGGCTGCGGGGTGACCGGACGCTCGAGATTCATTGACCGGACGCACCGTCAGAGTCCGGTCGTTGAACACGTCGCGAAGTTTTTCTGCGTACTGACCGGACGCACTCGACCGGACGCTCTGTTCGCGTTTCGACCGGACGCTACGCTTGCACTGTTCCTGGCTTTGTCGATTTCGACCGGACGCTCAGTGAACGACCGGACGCTTAAGCCTCGTGCGTCCGGTCCAACACAGAGAGCTTCCAGAGCCGATTTTTGGTGACCGGACGCGTCCGGTCCCTGCTGACTGGACGCAGGCCTGAGTCCGGTCACTGCTGTCTCGCGCGATTTTGGCTTTTGTGATCGGACGCACCGTTCACGACCGGACGCTCCGTACTCGTGAGTCCGGTCGCGAACAGTAAGGTTCCAAAGCCGGTTTTGGACGACCGGACGCATCCGGTCCCGACTGACCGGACGCTGGCCAGAGTCCGGTCACTGCAGTCTTGCGCGTTTTCATTCGCGGTTCGTTCGTTCTTGATCGGATTCGAGTTCCGTCTTTTGCGTTGGCTTTCTAGGGTTGTCTAGTGTCCCGCTGTGCTTCGAGGAAGCATCCACCCTACATCTAGGGTCGTGGACATTAGCAAGCTCTAGGGTTTGCTCTTGGGGTTGATTTTGGGACAGTGGCATCTTGTTTCCGCAAGGAAATTTTGAAGCTCCCATTCACCCCCCCTCTGGTCGCTTTCGGGTAGCTCCTCGGTCCTTCACCTTTTGCAAATAAAGTTAGCCAGCTCCACTATTTATATCAGCCTTGCATACTCCTTGGTGTCACTTTATTTTTGGTTTCTGACGGGTAAGTCTAGCTGAGTACATTCGAGTACTCAGGGTTTTATCCCACCTTGTTGCAGGTGAAGGTTAGGTCTGTCGAAAGGCGATGGCCAGTGCCGGTGGGCTCGGCAGTTCCCTACTTCTTCTCTTTATGCTGTTGTTGGAGGATGTCACTCAAGCTAGCAAAGTATTTCAACTTATATTATGATATTCATTTCAAAGCAATGTTGTTTATTCTAAATTAAGTGGAACTCTACTTGTATTATTATTTGCGAACTCTATTGTAATTTTATTTCCGCTGCAAAGCTCTGTGAACATGATCTGTATTTGCTTGACCATGCGATCTTGGCTGAGATGTTGGAAAAGTTTGAAATCCCTCGAGATTTCACGGACTACCGGGTTTATATGGGCTCAAGTGTGCTAATTCAGCTGCTCCGGCAGAGGTTTTCGTAATTGTGCTCTTATAAATTGGTCGGTTCTGTCACATACACGGCCTATTTCTACCCATCGTCCCACTCCCGGCGCCCGGTGCGCCCCAAGGCCGGAAGCCTCGTGCGCTGGAAATGCTTGGGGCGTCTTGGGCATCCCGCTAGCTATCTGTGACTGTGGCCAAACCCGCGCGGATGCGCCGGTCTCCTCTGTTTTCGGCCGATTTTTCCATTAACGCTAGTACACGGCCTATTTCTACCCATCGTCCCCCTCCCGGCGCCCGGTGCGCCCCAAGGCCGGAAGCCTCGCGCGCTGGAAATGCATGGGGCGTCTTGGGCACCCCGCTAGCTATCCGCGACTGTGGCCAAACCCGCGCGAACGCACCGGTCTCCTCCGTTTTCGGCCGATTTTTCCTTTAATGCTAGTACACGGCCTATTTCTACCCATCGTCCCCCTCTCGGCGACCGGTGCGCCCCAAGGCCGGAAGTCTCGCGCGCTGGAAACGGATAGGGCGTCTTGGGCACCCCGCTAGCTATCCGCGACTGTGGCCAAACCCGCGCGGACGCGCCGGTCTCCTCCGTTTTCAGCCGATTTTTCCGTTAACGCTAGTACACGGCCTATTTCTACCCATCGTCCCCCTCCCGGCGCCCGGTGCGCCCCAAGGCCGAAAGTCTCGCGCGCTGGAAACGCATGGGGCGTCTAGGCCACCCCGCTAGCTATCCGCGACTGTGGCCAAACTCGCGCGGACGCGCCGGTCTCCTCCGTTTTTGGCCGATTTTTCCGTTAACGCTAGTACACGGCCTATTTCTACCCATCGCGCCCCTCCCGGCGCCCGGTGCGCCCCAAGGCCGGAAGTCTCGCGCGCTGGAAACGGATAGGGCGTCTTGGGCACCCCGCTAGCTATCCGCGACTGTGGCCAAACCTGCGCGGACGCGCCGGTCTCCTCCGTTTTCGGCCGATTTTTCCGTTAACGCTAGTACACGGCCTATTTCTACCCATCGTCCCCCTCCCAGCGCCCGGTGCGCCCCAAGGCCGGAAGCCTCGCGCGCTGGAAACGCATGGGGCGTCTAGGCCACCCCGCTAGCTATCCGCGACTGTGGCCAAATCCGCGCGGACGCGTCGGTCTCCTCCGTTTTCGGCCGATTTTTCCGTTAACGCTAGTACACGGCCTATTTCTACCCATCGTCCCCCTCCCGGGGCCCGGTGCGCCCCAAGGCCGGAAGTCTTGCGCGCTGGAAACGAATGGGGCGTCTTGGGCACCCCGCTAGCTATCCGCGGCTGTGGCCAAACCCGCGCGGACGCGCCGGTCTCCTCCGTTTTCGGCCGATTTTTCCGTTAACGCTAGTACACAGCCTATTTCTACCCATCGTCCCCCTCCCGGCGCCTGGTGCGCCCCAAGGCCGGAAGCCTCACGCGCTGGAAAAGCATGGGGCGTCTAGGCCATCCAGCTAGCTATCCGCGACTGTGGCCAAACCCGCGCGGACGCGCCGGTCTCCTCTGTTTTCGGCCGATTTTTCCGTTAACGCTAGTACACGGCCTATTTCTACCCATCGTCCCCCTCCTGGCGCCCGGTGCGCCCCAAGGCCGGAAGCCTCGCGTGCTGGAAACGCATGGGGCGTCTTGGGCACCCTGCTAGCTATCCGCGACTGTGGCCAAACCGCGCGGACACGCCAATCTCCTCTGTTTTCGGCCGATTTTTCCGTTAACGCTAGTACAAGGCCTATTTCTACCCATCGTCCACCTCTCGGCGCCCGGTGCGCCCCAAGGCCGGAAGCCTCGCGGGCTGGAAACGCATGGGGCGTCTTGGGCACCCTGCTAGCTATCCGCCACTGTGGCCAAACCCGCGCGGACGCGCCGGTCTCCTCCGTTTTTGGCCAATTTTTCCGTTAACGCTAGTACACGGCCTATTTCTACCCATCGTCCCCCTCCCGGCGCCCGGTGCGCCCCAAGGCCGGAAGCCTTGCGCGCTGGAAACACATGGGGCGTCTAGGCCACCCCGCTAGCCATCCGCGACTGTGGCCAAACCCGCGCGGACGTGCCGGTCTCCTCCGTTTTCGGCCGATTTTTCCGTTAACGCTAGTACACGGCCTATTTCTACCCATCGTCCCCCTCCCGGCGTCCGGTACGCCCCAAGGCCGGAAGCCTCGCGCGCTGGAAACGCATGGGGCGTCTTGGGCACCCCGCTAGCTATCTGCGACTGTGGCCAAACCCGCGCGCACGCGCCGGTCTCCTCCGTTTTCGGCCTATTTTTCCGTTAACGCTAGTACACGGCCTATTTCTACCCATCGTACCCCTCCCGGCGCCCGATGCGCCCCAAGGCCGGAAGCCTCGCACGCTGGAAACGCATGGGGCGTCTAGGCCACCCCGCTAGCTATCCGCGACTGTGGCCAAACCCGCGCGGACGCGCCGGTCTCCTCCGTTTTCGGCCGATTTTTCCGTTAAAGCTTGTACACGGCCTATTTATACCCATCGTCCCCCTCCCGGCGCCCGAAGGCCAAAAGCCTCGCGAGCTGGAAACACATGGGGCGTCTAGGCCACCCCACTAGCCATCCGCGACTGTGGCCAAACCCGCGCAGATGCGCCGGTCTCCTCCGTTTTCGGCCGATTTTTCCGTTAACGCTAGTACACGGCCTATTTCTACCCATCGTCCCCCTCCCGGCGCCCGGTGCGCCCCAAGGCCGGAAGCCTCCCTCGCTGCAAATGCATGGGGCGTCTTGGGCACCCCGCTAGCTATCCGCGATTGTGGCCAAACCCGCGCGGACGCGCCGGTCTCATCCGTTTTTGGCCGATTTTTCCGTTAACGCTAGTACAAGGCCTATTTCTACCAATCATCCACCTCCCGGCGCCCGGTGCGCCCCAAGGCCGAAAGTCTCGCGCGCTGGAAACGCATGGGGCGTCTAGGCCACCCCGCTAGCTATCCGCGACTGTGGCCAAACTCGCGCGGACGCGCCGGTCTCCTCCGTTTTCGACCGATTTTTCCGTTAACGCTAGTACACGGCCTATTTCTACCCATCGACCCCCTCCCGGTGCCCGGTGCGCCCCAAGGCCGGAAGTCTCGCGCGCTGGAAACGGATAGGGCGTCTTGGGCACCCCGCTAGCTATCCGCGACTGTGGCCAAACCTGCGCGGACGCGCCGGTCTCCTCCGTTTTCGGCCGATTTTTCCGTTAACGCTAGTACACGGCCTATTTCTACCCATCGTCCCCCTCCCGGCGCCCGGTGCGCCCCAAGGCCGGAAGCCTCGCGCGCTGGAAACGCATGGGGCGTCGAGGCCACCCCGCTAGCTATCCACGACTGTGGCCAAACCCGCGCGGACGCGCCGGTCTCCTCCGTTTTCGGCCGATTTTTCCGTTAACGCTAGTACACGGCCTATTTCTACCCATCGTCCCCCTCCCGGCGCCCGGTGCGCCCCAAGGCCGGAAGCCTCCCTCGCTGCAAAAGCATGGGGCGTCTTGGGCACCCCGCTAGCTATCCGCGACTGTGGCCAAACCCGCGCGGACACGCCGGTCTCATCCGTTTTTGGCCGATTTTTCCGTTAACGCTAGTACAAGGCCTATTTCTACCAATCATCCACCTCCCGGCGCCCGGTGCGCCCCAAGGCCGGAAGCCTCGCGCGCTGGAAACGCAAGGAGCATCTTGGGCACCCACTAGCTATCCGCGACTATGGCCAAACCCGCGCGCACATGCCGGTCTCCTCCATTTTCGGACATTTTTTCCGTTAACGCTAGTACACGGCCTATTTCTACCCATCGTCCCCCTCCCGGCGCCCGGTGCGCCCCAAGGCCGAAAGTCTCGCGCGCTGGAAACGCATGGGGCGTCTAGGCCACCCCGCTAGCTATCCGCGACTGTGGCCAAACTCGCGCGGACGCGCCGGTCTCCTCCGTTTTCGACCGATTTTTCCGTTAACGCTAGTACACGGCCTATTTCTACCCATCGTCCCCCTCCCGGCGCCCGGTGCGCCCCAAGGCCGGAAGCCTCCCTCGCTGCAAATGCATGGGGCGTCTTGGGCACCCCGCTAGCTATCCGCGACTGTGGCCAAACCCGCGCGGACGCGCCGGTCTCATCCGTTTTTGGCCGATTTTTCCGTTAACGCTAGTACAAGGCCTATTTCTACCAATCATCCACCTCCCGGCGCCCGGTGCGCCCCAAGGCCGGAAGCCTCACGCGCTGGAAACGCTTGGGGCCTCTTGGGCACCCACTAGCTATCCGCGACTGTGGCCAAACCCGCGCAGACGTGCTGGTCTCCTCCATTTTCGGACATTTTTTCCGTTAACGCTAGTACACGGCCTATTTCTACCCATCGTCCCCCTCCCGGCGCCCGGTGCGCCCCAAGGCCGAAAGTCTCGCGCGCTGGAAACGCATGGGGCGTCTAGGCCACACCGCTAGCTATCCGCGACTGTGGCCAAACTCGCGCGGACGCGCCGGTCTCCTCCGTTTTCGACCGATTTTTCCGTTAACGCTAGTACACGGCCTATTTCTACCCATCGTCCCCCTCCCGGCGCCCGGTGCGCCCCAAGGCCGGAAGTCTCGCGCGCTGGAAACGGATAGGGCGTCTTCGGCACCCCGCTAGCTATCCGCGACTGTGGCCAAACCTGTGCGGACGCGCCGGTCTCCTCCGTTTTCGGCCGATTTTTCCGTTAACGCTAGTACACGGCCTATTTCTACCCATCGTCCCCCTCCCGGCGCCCGGTGCGCCCCAAGGCCTGAAGCCTCGCGCGCTGGAAACGCATGGGGCGTCTAGGCCACCATGCTAGCTATCCGCGACTGTGGCCAAACCCGCGCGAACGCGCCGGTCTCCTCCGTTTTCGGCCAATTTTTCCGTTAACGCTAGTACACGGCCTATTTCTACCCATCGTCCCCCTCCCGGCGCCCGGTGCGCCCCAAGGCCGGAAGCCTCCCTCGCTGCAAATGCATGGGGCGTCTTGGGCACCCCGCTAGCTATCCGCGACTGTGGCCAAACCCGCGCGGACGCGCCGGTCTCATCCGTTTTTGGCCGATTTTTCCGTTAACTCTAGTACAAGGCCTATCTCTACCAATCATCCACCTCCCGGCGCCCGGTGCGCCCCAAGGCCGGAAGCCTCGCGCGCTGGAAACGCATGGGGCCTCTTGGGCACCCACTAGCTATCCGCGACAGTGGCCAAACCCGCGCGGACGTGCCGGTCTCCTCCATTTTCGGACATTTTTTCCGTTAACGCTAGTACACGGCCTATTTCTACCCATCGTCCCCCTCCCGGCGCCCGGTGCGCCCCAAGGACGAAAGTCTTGCGCGCTGGAAACGCATGGGGCGTCTAGGCCACCCCGCTAGCTATCCGCGACTGTGGCCAAACTCGCGCGGACGCGCCGGTCTCCTCCGTTTTCGACCGATTTTTCCGTTAACGCTAGTACACGGCCTATTTCTACCCATCGTCCCCCTCCCGGCGCCCGGTGCGCCCCAAGGCCGGAAGTCTCGCGCGCTGGAAACGGATAGGGCGTCTTGGGCACCCCGCTAGCTATCCGCGACTGTGGCCAAACCTGCGCGGACGCGCCGGTCTCCTCCGTTTTCGGCCGATTTTTCTGTTAACGCTAGTACACGGCCTATTTCTACCCATCGTCCCCCTCCCGGCGCCCGGTGCGCCCCAAGGCCTGAAGCCTCGCGCGCTAGAAACGCATGGGGCGTCTAGGCCACCACGCTAGCTATCCGCGACTGTGGCCAAACCCGCGCGGACGCGCCGGTCTCCTCCGTTTTCGGCCGATTTTTCCGTTAACGCTAGTACACGGCCTATTTCTACCCATCGTCCCCCTCCCGGCGCCCGGTGCGCCCCAAGGCCGGAAGCCTCCCTCGCTGCAAATGCATGGGGCGTCTTGGGCACCCCGCTAGCTATCCGCGACTGTGGCCAAACCCGCGCGGACGCGCCGGCCTCATCCGTTTTTGGCCGATTTTTCCGTTAACGCTAGTACAAGGCCTATTTCTACCAATCATCCACCTCCCGGCGCCCGGTGCGCCCCAAGGCCGGAAGCCTCGCGCGCTGGAAACGCATGGGGCGTCTTGGGCACCCACTAGCTATCCGCGACAGTGGCCAAACCCGCGCGGACGTGCCGGTCTCCTCCATTTTCGGACATTTTTTCCGTTAACGCTAGTACACGGCCTATTCTACCCATCGTCCCCCTCCCGGCGCCCGGTGCGCCCCAAGGCCGAAAGTCTCGCGCGCTGGAAACGCATGGGGCGTCTAGGCCACCCCGCTAGCTATCCGTGACTGTGGCCATACTCGCGCGGACGCGCCGGTCTCATCCGTTTTCGAACGATTTTTCCGTTAACGCTAGTACATGGCCTATTTCTACCCATCGTCCCCCTCCCGGCGCCCGGTGCGCCCCAAGGCCGGAAGTCTCGCGCGCTGGAAACGGATAGGGCGTCTTGGGCACCCCGCTAGCTATCCGCGACTGTGGCCAAACCTGCGCGGACGCGCCGGTCTCCTCCGTTTTCGGCCGATTTTTCCCTTAACGCTAGTACACGGCCTATTTCTACCGATCGTCCCCCTCCCGGCGCCCGGTGTGCCCCAAGGCCGGAAGCCTCGCGCGCTGGAAACGCATCGGGCGTCTAGGCCACCCCGCTAGCTATCCGCGACTGTGGCCAAACCCGCGCGGACGCGCCGGTCTCCTCCGTTTTCGGCCGATTTTTCCGTTAACGCTAGTACACGGCCTATTTCTACCCATCGTCCCCCTCCCGGCGCCCGGTGCGCCCCAAGGCCGGAAGTCTCGCGCGCTGGAAACGAATGGGGCGTCTTGGGCACCCCGCTAGCTATCCGCGGCTGTGGCCAAACCCGCGCGGACGCGCCGGTCTCCTCCGTTTTCGGCCGATTTTTCCGTTAACGCTAGTACACGGCCTATTTCTACCCATCGTCCCCCTCCTGGCGCCCGGTGCGCCCCAAGGCCGGAAGCCTCGCGTGCTGGAAACGCATGGGGCGTCTTGGGCACCCCGCTAGCTATCCGCGACTGTGGCCAAACCGCGCGGACACGCCAATCTCCTCCGTTTTCGGCCAATTTTTCCGTTAACGCTAGTACAAGGCCTATTTCTACCCATCGTCCACCTCCCGGCGCCTGGTGCGCCCCAAGGCCGAAAGCCTCGCGCGCTGAAAAAGCATGGGGCGTCTAGGCCAACCAGCTAGCTATCCGCGACTTTGGCCAAACCCGCGCGGACGCGCCGGTCTCCTCTGTTTTCGGCCGATTTTTCCGTTAACGCTAGTACACGGCCTATTTCTACCCATCGTCCCCCTCCTGGCTCCCGGTGCGCCCCAAGGCCGGAAGCCTCGCGTGCTGGAAACGCATGGGGCATCTTGGGCACCCCGCTAGCTATCCGCGACTGTGGCCAAACCGCGCGGACACGCCAATCTCCTCTGTTTTCGGCCGATTTTTCCGTTAACGCTAGTACAAGGCCTATTTCTACTCATCGTCCACCTCTCGGCGCCCGGTGCGCCCCAAGGCCGGAAGCCTCGCACGCTGGAAACGCATGGGGCGTCTTGGGCACCCCGCTAGCTATCCGCGACTGTGGCCAAACCCGCGCGGACGCGCCGGTCTCCTCCATTTTTGGCCAATTTTTTCGTTAACGCTAGTACACGGCCTATTTCTACCCATCGTCCCCCTCCCGGCGCCCGGTGCGCCCCAAGGCCGGAAGCCTCGCGCGCTGGAAACACATGGGGCGTCTAGGCCACCCGGCTAGCCATCCGCGACTGTGGCCAAACCCGCGCGGACGCGCCGGCCTCCTCCGTTTTTGGCCGATTTTTCTGTTAACGCTAGTACACGGCCTATTTCTACCCATCGTCCCCCTCTCGGCGTCCGGTACGCCCCAAGGCCAGAAGCATCGCACGCTGGAAACGCATGGGGCGTCTTGGGCACCCCGCTAGCTATCCGCGACTGTGGCCAAACCCGCGCGGACGCGCCGGTCTCCTCTGTTTTCGGCCTATTTTTCCGTTAACGCTAGTACACGGCCTATTTCTACCCATCGTACCCCTCCCGGCGCCCGATGCGCCCCAAGGCCGGAAGCCTCGCGCGCTGGAAACGCAAGGGGCGTCTAGGCCACCCCGCTAGCTACCCGCGACTGTGGCCAAACCCGCGCGGACGCGCCGGTCTCCTCCGTTTTCGGCCAATTTTTCCGTTAACGCTTGTACACGGCCTATTTCTACCCATCGTCCCCCTCCCGGCGCCCGGTGCGCTCGAAGGCCAAAAGCCTCGCGCGCTGGAAACACATGGGGCGTCTAGGCCACCCCACTAGCCATCCGCGACTGTGGCCAAACCCGCGCAGACGCGCCGGTCTCCTCCGTTTTCGGCCGATTTTTCCGTTAACGCTAGTACACGGCCTATTTCTACCCATCGTCCCCCTCCCGGCGCCCGGTGCGCCCCAAGGCCGGAAGCCTCCCTCGCTGCAAATGCATGGGGCGTCTTGGGCACCCCGCTAGCTATCCGCGACTGTGGCCAAACCCGCGCGGACGCGCCGGTCTCATCCGTTTTTGGCCGATTTTTCCGTTAACGCTAGTACAAGGCCTATTTCTACCAATCATCCACCTCCCGGCGCCCGGTGCACCCCAAGGCCGGAAGCCTCGCGCGCTGGAAACGCATGGGGCGTCTTGGGCACCCACTAGCTATCCGCGACTGTGGCCAAACCCGCGCGGACGTGCCGGTCTCCTCCATTTTCGGACATTTTTTCCGTTAACGCTAGTACACGGCCTATTTCTACCCATCGTCCCCCTCCCGGCGCCCGGTGCGCCCCAAGGCCAGAAGCCTCGCGCGCTGGAAATGCATGGGCGTCTTCGGCACCCCGCTAGCTATCTGCGACTGTGGCCAAACCCGCGCGGACGCGCCGGTCTCCTCCGTTTTTGGCCGATTTTTCTGTTAACGCTAATACACGGCCTATTTCTACCCATCGACCCCCTCCCGGCGCCCGGTGCGCCCCAAGGCCGGAAGCCTCGCGCGCTGGAAATGCATGGGGCGTCTTGGGCACCCCGCTAGCTATCCGCGACTGTGGCCAAACCCGCACGGACGCGCCGGTCTCCTCCGTTTTTGGCCAATTTTTCTGTTAACGCTAGTACACGACCTATTTCTACCCATCGTCCCCCTCCCAGCGCCCGGTGCGCCCCAAGGCCGGAAGCCTCGCGCGCTGGAAACGCATGGGGCGTCCTGGGCACCCCGCTAGCTATCCGCGACTGTGGCCAAACTGGCGCGGACGCGCCGGTCTCCTCCGTTTTCGGTCGATTTTTCCGTTAACGCTAGTACACGGCCTATTTCTACCCATCGTCCCCCTCCCGGCACCCGGTGCGCCCCAAGGCCGGAAGCCTCGCGCGCTAGAAATGCATGGGTATCTTGGGCACCTCGCTAGCTATCCGCGACTATGGCCAAACTCGCGCGGACGCGCCGGTCTCCTCCGCTTTCGGCCGATTTTTCCGTTAACGCTAGTACACAGCCTATTTCTACCCATCGTCCCCCTCCTGGCACCCGGTGCGCCCCAAGGCCAGAAGCCTCGCACGCTGGAAACGCATGGGGCGTCTTGGGCACCCCGCTAGCTATCCGTGGTTGTGGCCAAACCCGCACGGACGCGCCGGTCTCCTCCGTTTTCGGCCGATTTTTCCGTTAACGCTAGTACACGGCCTATTTCTACCCATCGTCCCCCTCCCAGTGCCCGGTGCGCCCCAAGGCCGGCAGCCTCGCGCGCTGGAAACGCATGGGGCGTCTTGGGCACCCCGCTAGCTATCTGCGGCTGTGGCCAAACCCGCGCGGACGCACCGGTCTCCTCCATTTTCGGCCGATTTTGAAGGACCGAGAAAGCACTAGCAAGGCGACCAGAGGGGGGGTGAATGGGAGCTTCAAAAATTTCTCTCGAAACTTTGGCCTATTGTCCCCAAAATCAACCCCCAAAAGCTAAGACCGAGAACGTGATGCCTACGACCCTTGGAAGAGGGTGGATGATCCCTAGGATCACAGCGAGGCACCACAAAGCGATAGCAAGCCAAATGCCAAAAGTGTCGGAACAAGTTCAACCCTCAAAAACCAAGTCCCGAACGTAGATAGACGGCTACGTCGAGAAACTCCTAAATACTTATGCTAACAAGTAGCAAAGATACCTAGAGAGGTTCCTTGATCAAATCTAGGGCCAAACGGGAAGTCCGGAAACCAAGCGAACAAGTCAGAAGAGCAAACACACTAAACCGGAAGCTTTAGCCGATTTGCGGACTGTCCGCTGGTGGAGTCCCGGAATGTCCGGGCTTACTGCGGACTGTCCGCCACAGAAGCTCGGACTGTCCGCCGGCCAAACGGACAAAACAGCAAGGTTGCTGAACGTCCCTGGTCGACTCCCGGACTGTCCGCGGAATTCAACTTCGGACTGTCCGCCGGTCAAAAATCGCTAAGGCTGCCGAGGGACGCAGCCACTGATCTGGCTCACCCCCGATGCCCGGACTGTCCGCGGTACCAGGCGCGGACTGTCCGCGACCTTCCAGAGAGGGCGATTTTGATCGCCCTTCTCCCAAAACTTCTCCAAATCGAATCAACTCACAATCCCACGTTCCCAAACTTGGAGAGGATGATCACGGAGTAGTTAGGAGACTATCCCCAAGAAATCATCCGCTCAAATCCACTCAAACACCGGGAAATCAAAAGGGGAGGAGTATGAACTGAAAAGGCACCATGAAAACGAAATCAACCCTATCTACTTGTTCGTTAGGAGTTAGATGAATTCCTTCGGTGGAAATGATCTCCTTTCAAAAACGAACAAGATGATTCAAATGGATTTCGCAAAGACGCGGAATGGAGAGATCGAGCGATGGGAAAAACGCGGAGAAATGAAGAACGCGAAGAACACGAACCAAAACGTGAATCAACACATCGATCTGCAACCGTGTGGCTACCACACGCTACAACAGTGAGGTTACGGCCTCACTTCCTCAAAATCTCCAGTACACAGAGGTGTGGTTCTCTGCGGATCTCAGCTAGCTACAGCAGGGGATTGGGAGAGCAGGAAACCCTAGAAGCAAAGAGCAAATGACTGAGATGGATGGGGAGGTGGGTGTCTCCCCCTACTTATCCTAATTCTAACTATTCCTAATTCTCACTCTACCCCTAACTACTTACAGAGCGAACCAGCTAAACCCTAAGGTTATTCTGGACCAACTCGTGGTAGGTGGTGATCCGACGGACACGCCCGCATAACAGGTAGCGTTGCCTCAACGCAACCTCACTGATTGCCGCCACGTGCCACCACCGCTCTGCGTCCTTTTCCTGGACGTCGCACCCCCTGTTTTGAGGCCCAAACCGGGAAACCAGCCTTCATGACCAACCCCCGGTTTTGAGGCCCAAACCGGGAAACCAGCCCACGTAGCCTGAGTTTTGTGGCCCAAACTCAGCAAACCCGCAGCACCCAGGTTTTGAGGCCCAAACCTAGAAACCGTCCTCAGCCCGAGTTTTGTGGCCAAACTCGGAAACCATCCACGCCCAGGTTTTGAGGCCCAAACCTGGAAACCGTCCTCAGTCCGAGTTTTGTGGCCAAACTCGGAAACCATCCACGCCCAGGTTTTGAGGCCCAAACCTGGAAACCGTCCACCCGATGGTTTTTCTCTGGCTCTACCACCAAACCGATGCTGTAGAGGGGATGCACCGCCCGTGCACCCCGTCCACCGACACGTGTCCCCAGGTCCTCGACCCGAGCAACACCATGCCCGCAAGTCTTCGCTCGTCGCTATCCCAGGCTGCCAGCCACCACAGCTAATCCTCGGGCCACCGGTCCCTCAGTCCAAACCTCATGTCCGCCCTTCACCGCTCCCGGTCCATCGGCACGGCACGTCTCTACTTGACCTTCACCTTGCCTCTGATCACTGTATCCGTGCTCGACACCTGCACAACACAAGCCAAAAAACATGCGCATTATCCCAGTTGACAATCACTCATCACTCAGAGACTCGGCATACACCCATGTATCCGCAATCTCCCCCTTGATGAGTGCATTGTCAACTACCAACACAAATCATAATGGAAATAGAAGGAGGAAGAAGGAGAAGAGAGAACTCGACCAAATGACCCAAAAGCATAACAAAGCCGAAGATGGTCAAGTGGAAAGAGCAAAACAACTTGGTTCCCAAAGACATGGGCAACGGCTCGACGCAACCAAGCAAAGTAAAGCTAGCCCTCAAGAAGAGGTAGAATAGGCTCAACACCGCTAGCGGATACCAATTGAAAAATCAAAGCAAAAAGCTAGTCCCTCAAGACAGAGGCTCAACTCAACTAGCAGAAAGCTCGACATCAACTGAAAAACCCAAAACCAACTGAACCCAACTGAAGCAAAGATGTGACTGCTAGTCCCTCAAGAAAGAGGCAAAGGCTCAACACAACTAGCAAAGCGCTCCGAACCAATTGGAAATTTCAAAAGTTCAGCAAAAGTTCAGCACGAGCAAACTCCCCCTTGCATAGTGCACACAACCGCCAACATGGGAGGCATGATTTGTCCAAATTTTCTCCCCCTTAGTTGAAAATGCACCATCAAGCAAAAAGGGACCGAATGCAATTTTCTCCCCCTCAGAAAATGCACCATCAAAAGTGCCAACAAGAGAAGTTCTCCCCCTTCTAAAATGCATATGAGTCAAAATGCAAGTTAGCAGCTTCAGGAATATAGTCAAGAGAATGCAAAGATGCTCTACACAGTATAAGTCCAATGACTCATCTGAAGCACACATGCTAGCAAAGGCTCAAACTGATCACCAATTATGAAGAAAGAACATATGAGCAAAGTGAGCAATTTTAGCCAAAAAGGAGTCACCATCAAAATAGCACTAGACAAGTATAGACAAGAGGTCAAACAAGTGTTAAACATGTATACAAGGTGACCTACCCCTAGCAAAGTTCAACCATCATGCTATAGAATGAAGCATAGACTTGTGTATCCAAATTTTATCGGAGTTGCAGCGGTAAAGATTACACAAGTTCAGAATTTAGCATGTGATTGCGAGAGATTGAAAGCTTGTCATAGACTAACTTTTCAACTGTGCGAAGCCTATGCAGAAGCAATCAGAAGCTTAAAGCAACAGTTTCGGTCATACACTACACAGCTCAAGTTTAACTCAAAGTGCAATGAGAAACAGTCTCGAAACTGTGATGTGTTGACAAGCAATCCCATCTCGATCTTTCTGATTCACTTAACTTGGTTCAAATTAAAGACAGTATATGAACATACCAAGCAAGTGATAGACTCAGAACTAGAGACATAGCAACCTAGCATATATGAAAAGCACGAGTGTGATTTCAACATATTCTACACAGGCTAGTTGCACATCTCGATGGTGAACATTTTCAAGTTTTATGTTTGTTAAGCAGGTTCACCATTCAAAATTAGCTCAGCTCATAACATGTATTAGTGATCAGAAAGAGCATAAGCTACAAGTACCAACATAAAGCATCGGAGCATATACTACACAGAGCATAATTACATTCTAACGAATATATCCATGAAGCTCAGAATGTAAAAGCGTATGCAAAATGAAATGCAGAAAAGATGCAAAAAGATACCAAAAGAAGAAACAAAGAGAAACGAAAAGTCAGTTTACAAATCAAAATGTTTCCCCCATCTAAAAGGGGAAACACACACCAAGCTCACCTCTCAACCTAGCAAAAGTTGATTGGTCCAAAGGCTTGGTAAAAATATCAGCCAACTGATGATGAGTATCGACATGGCGAAGGTCGATATCACCATTCTCATAGTGGTCTCGCAGAAAATGAAAGCGCACATCAATGTGTTTGGTCTTCGAGTGCAGCACGGGGTTCTTAGCAACGCTAATGGCACTCGTGCTGTCACAAAGCAAAGGAACGCGAGAAAAGCTCAGACCAAAATCATGCAAAGTGGCCATCATCCAGAGTAACTGGGAACAACAGCTAGCCACAGCAACATACTTAGCCTCCGTGGTAGACTGGGCGACACTAGACTGCTTGCGAGAAGACCACGATACAAGAGAAGAACCAATAAACTGGCAAGTCCCAGAAGTGGACTTGCGGTCAATACGGCAACCAGCAAAATCGGCATCAGAATATCCGCAAAGCGAGACGGTGGAGGAAGCAGAATACCAAATCCCGAACTTTGAAGTGAAGGATAAGTACCTCATTCTGCGCTTGACCGCCTGACGGTGAGAAGTGCGTGGCGACGACTAAAATCACGCGCACAGACACACCGCGAACTGGATGTCCGGGCGTGTCGCCGTCAGGTACAGCAGCGACCCGATCATACTCCGGTACTCCTTCTGGTCCACAGCTTCTCCATCCACATCAGCATCCAGGGCCGCCGTGGTCGGCATGGGTGTTGGAAGAGGCTTGGCCTCACCCATGTCGAACTTCTTCAGGATGTCCTTGGTGTACTTGCCCTGGTGCACGAACGTCCCTTCTCGGGATTGCTTGATTTGCAACCCGAGGAAAAACGTCAACTCGCCCATCATGCTCATCTCAAACTCCCTGCTCATAGTGTCTGCAAACTTGGCAACCAAAGCGTGAGAAGAACCACCGAAAATGATATCATCCACGTAAATCTGGACCAAGAGAGTATGAGTGCCTTGCTTGAGGAGAAAGAGCGTTTTATCTACACATCCCATTTTAAAACCCTTAGTAAGCAAAAAGGTTTTCAACCTATCATACCAGGCTCTAGGGGCTTGTTTCAAACCATACAAAGCTTTGTGGAGTTTAAAGACATGGTTTGGAAACTTGGGATTTTCAAAATCGGGGGGTTGTCTAACATACACCTCCTCTTCTATGTAGCCGTTTAAGAAGGCACTCTTGACATCCATTTGAAAAAGTTTGAAACCTCTCGATGTAGCAAAAGCCAAGAGTATCCTAATTTTCTCCAAACGAGCTACAGGAGCAAACGTCTCCTCATAGTCTATCCCCTCCTTCTGACTATATCCCTGGGCTACGAGTCTGGCCTTGTTTCTCATAACATGGCCATCTTCTCCCTGTTTATTTTTGAAAACCCATTTTGTCCCAATTGGGTGACACTCAGAAGGTGGAGACACTAGAACCCAAACCCGATTTCTCTCAAAGGTCTCAAGCTCCTCATGCATGGCATTGACCCAATCCGGATCCGTCAAAGCGTGTCCAATATCCAGGGGTTCAAAATCAGCAACAAATGCAGAATGAGCAAAGTGAAAGATTTGCCTTGACCGGGTGACGCGTTCGTCGATGCTGCCGATCATCTGCTGAGGTGGGTGCTGGCGCTGAATGTGTTGTGGCGCCTCCCTTGCCGAAGTGGCCTCCCCCTCAACAGCAGCTGGTGCCTCCTAGGGTACAAAGGGTACCGCTCGAGGTGGCGCATCCCACGGCCCCCAGGAAGAAGACGTGTCGGGGCCGTGAGTCGTCATAGAAGCCGCTCCTTGCGGCACAGCAGGTGGAGGGGGTGCTGGATCATCTATACCTTCAGCACCCTCATCCTCGTCATCGAAAAGAGGCTCACCAACCTCATGATCACCTGCACGCTCAAAACGAGAAGAGGGACAAACCATTGTCTCGTCGAAGGTGACATCTGATGTCTCCATGACTCGGTTAGTGTCAAGGTTAAGTACACGATAAGCTCGAGTGTGAGTGCCATAACCCAAAAACACACCGTCAGAAGAACGAGACTCAAACTTGTCCAAGTTGCCCTTTTTGAATATAAAACAATGGCAACCAAAAACTCAAAAATAACTCACCTTGGGCAGTTTTCCAAAACGCAACTCATAAGAAGTCTTTTTCAAGAAGGCTCTAAGAAAAATGCGATTTGAAATGTAGCATGCAGTGCTCATAGCTTCGGCCCAATATCGCCTAGGAGTCCTATGCTCATCGAGCATCATCCTGACCATCTCTACAAGGGTCCGATTCTTCCTCTCTACAACACCATTCTGTGGCGGTGTGTAGGGGGTAGAAAACTGATGCTCTAAACCCAAAGAGTTACAAAACTTCTCAAAATCCGAATTCTTGAATTCGGAACCATTATCACTCCTAATAGCTCGCATCGAGTTCAAAGGGAACTCGTTCTGAAGACGCAAAATCAGATTGCGAGCAAAGGAGAAAGTCTTGGTCTTCTCAGCTAAAAAGAAGACCCACGAATATCTCGAAAAGTCATCAACAACGACAAGTACATACCACTTCCCCCCAACCGAGCTCACCCGAGCCGGACCAACAAGGTCCATGTGCAAAAGCTCTCCAGGGCGCTTGGTCATGACCTGAGTCACTGGATGGTGGGGAGCGGCAACCATCTTCCCATGTCTACAAGAGTGGCAAACAAGATCCTTTTCCATATGCAACTTGGGCAATCCTCAGATTAGGCCAAGTGAACTAAGCCTTGCAAGCAAGTCGAAGCTCAAATGTCCAAGTCTCCTATGCCACTTCCAAAGATCAGAAGAGGAAGGTCCAGCCACAAGACAATGAGAAATGCCAAAAGACTCTGAGAAATTCACACGAAAGACTTTTCCAAAGGGTGAAATCAAACACACAAGATTGCCCTGAGGATCCAAAATACGACTGAGATTTGGTTTAAAACGAATCTCATAGTCATCATCGAAAAGTTGAAAAACAGAAAAAAGGTTAAAATGCAAGTTAGAAACAAGAGCAACATCGTGCAACACAAAGTGCTCATTAACTCGCACTGACCCACGAGACAAAACCTTACCTTTGCTGTTGTCGCCGAAGGTGATAAACTCCTTTCCGGCGACCGGACTAAGACTGGAGAACCACTTGGCGTTTCCGGTCATGTGCCTCAAACAACCAGAATCCACCAACCAAACGTTCTCCAATCGTTTTACCTACATCAATAAAAAGACATAGGGTGAGCATACGGTCAACACTGGGGTTAGTGAAGTAGGAGGAATATCAGTGTTGGGTCGGCTGCTCAAAAGAACGGTTAGTAGAAAAACCATTCCTAGCACGCCTACGAGGGAAGCGATCACCACGTTGAGGAAAACGTGGTCCGCTAAGGGAAGAGCGTCCATCGCGATACTCAAAACGCGGTGGGGGAAAACGCTCAACTACAAAGCCACCTCCACGGGGTCCATAGCCTACAACTGCAGGCTCCCGTCGGGCACGACCTCCCTGACGCCTAGGACCTTGAGGCACTGCACCTCTAGGCCTAGCAGCTCTCCTTGGAGCTCTCCTCTGAACATTCGGCATATGTACATCATGGAAAGGATGGTACATGTCAGGGTTGTTCATCTCCCTTGCACGGCGCGCCTCTCTCTTGCGCCAAAAGCAGAACTCACTCAAGTGTCCATCTCTCCCACAGTGCTCACAATGGTACCTCACCGCTCTCAAAGGGGGTTGTTGGTACACACGGTTGTGGGTGTGGATCACTTTGCCCTTCTGTGGCAAAAGCTCCTCCTGGATAGGTGGCATTGTGTCCAGCTTATTTTTCAGGTGGTTTGGTTTGGGAGCCCATTGCTGGTTCTTGGGTGGAGCTCGTGGAGGTTCTTCAAACACTCCATCCTTGGTGTTAGGCTTGAGAGGCTCTTTGGGTGGAATCTTGGTAAGCTTGGGAGTAGTGGTGGAGTTGGGCTTCTCACATGGGTTAAGACCACTCGACACTCCAATCTTTCCAAAAGACGAAACATCAACACCCGGAGCAAAACCTACACCAGGACCTCCAGCAGCTCGCTTGAATTGGGAGATCATCATCCCGAGCTGTGGCTCACCGCTAGACACCCATGACAAGATGTTCCGAAGGTATGTGTTTTCTTCCTCGGTTTGCATCTTGTCATGCTTCACGTTTGTGTGGCAGAACCCCCTGAATTAAGTGGCCCACATGCACCCATCATTGTCCTAAAGACCTTTGATCGGCGTACACGCGTTCCAAATGACTCAAGAGGTCTGTCGGGTATCCTCGGAAAACCCGAATCATCCACATTACATTACTTCCAGGAAAAATCCCTCATCAAGCATCACAGTATTACAACAGTTTTATAGATAAGATAAATCAGAGTAAAGCGGAAAGATTATAATACATAGGTTAAAAACTTAAAGTTTTACAAACCATAAGTACTTATTACATAAACGGTTTGGAACTTTATAATACATATATCACACAAAAACTTGTTACTTGCCCAAGGTCACACATCAGAATCGTTATCACTCTCCTCTACAAGAGTGAAGTAGCATTGTCCATCAAAAGGTGGATCCATGTACTCTCCTGCAACAAGGGTTAACAAACCCTGAGTACAAAAGTACTCAACAAGACTTAACCGTCAAAAGAAAAGATCCCAGGTCATGCTAGCTTTAAGGGATGTAGTGGGGCTAGCAATAGAGAAGGAATTTTCGGAATAAGCATTTTTAACAAACATTTTTCTTTTCCTTAAGAATTCCAAATATATCATCCAGTAGTACCCTTTTAGAATAAAATATAATTACCCACTTGCTTTGGTTTTGAAAACTCTACGTTGAGGGTCAGAGATCGAGTCTCTTTTTATCGTAGAGCAACAACGATTCGAACCGCTTTATCTACCCAGCTGAGGGTTCCCAATCACACAATATGGCAGGACTCTAACCTGCAACATATTGCACAACCATAAGTGATTTGTATGGCAGGACTCTAACCTGCAACATATCAAAGCACACCGGCGTTGTATGGCAGGACTCTAACCTGCAACATATCAACCCGTAAACCATGATTGGTACTATCATGCACTCGATCAAGGGCCAACATCGAACGGTTCCTAATCGACACAGACGGGATTAGCACGACTAGGGTGAACCTGCCTGCCATCTTTCCATGAACGGTTTCCCGTCCGGTCTGAAATCAGTTTTGTTTCCAACTGGGGTTGTACCTGTCAGAGGTACCTTAACAGTGATGATTCATCATCCCTTAGTTTGCTCAAGGCCTAAGCGGATGACAATCTCAACACCGTGTACTTTAGCTAAGCATTTTAAGAGCATTTTCAAATAACCGGTAACAAGGATGATATAGGAATAATCACATTTGGGAATGCATCTGGTGGTTATTAATCAACTCCTAAAACTTAATGCATTTGATAAATCATTGTAGAAACTTTGTAATAATTAGAAAGGGGTTAAATGCACCGGGGCTTGCCTTGAGGGTCAGCGAAGTCCGGAGATTCTGAAAAACGAGAAGGGTCTACACCCTCAGGAGAAATCCACTGAGAGTTAGGGCCTTCTGAAGCGGGATCTACACGTAGAAGTGCATATGCATGAATAATGGGATGCTTATGATATGATCATGGTAAAGATGGAAATTTTCTAAGCTGTAGACATTTATTCAAACAATCTTTCATCACGGTAAAGTTGCAAACCAACAAACCAACTTTAGCTATTATTAGCACTAAACAAGTTTTATTATTTTCTTTAAATATAGTTAAGCAACTTAACAAGCAACAAAAGTTTATTTGCATAAAGGAGACCCATAACCAGGGAGCAAATCTTGCTAGTTTTCCACTGGTTGTCAAACAATTCCAAAAGTCACATAATTCTATAGTGATCAACTATTCCTATTTATTTTATAAACCATTTTAATTAGCCTTTTACTTATACACCAATCATACTTGGTCAAACAGGGATGAAATTAAACATGAAGGTGTATATCAGTGATATAAACTCCCATGTCAAATTTCATGATTTTTGGATAACCACAGAAAATTACATAATTCCTCAAAGTTGCATTTATTAATTAAAGTCCAGATTTAATTGTCTTATAAAAAGTACTCAAAACACAAGTTATATAATTTTTATATAAGCATGGGCATGTTAACATCTATTATGTCAAATTTCATAATTAACAGAGCTATAGATTAATTATAGCAAAATTAACAAAATAGCTCACTGTTCAAAAAGACAGAAAAAGGAAAAACGAAAACTAGCCCAACCTGGGCTTGTGGCCCAGTCCGACGCGGCCCAACCCGCACGAAATCTGGCCCAGCCAGGCTCCCACCCGCGCGCTTTGGCTATTTTGCAGAAAAGTCCTCTGTCTTAAACGAAACTAACCCGCAGTCCACAACGCTATTCACATGAGTATGGCTTTGCAACCAACACCCTGCAAAGACTCATCTTTACAACTGCTAGGTCGCCGACCACGGTCGGCGCGCACGGCGGCGAACCGAGCGGCGGCGAGTCTTACGCCGGCCATCTCCGGCCAGCAGCGACCCAACTAACGCGAGCACAAGCATCAGCAAGTCACCCGCGGCCAAAAGAGCCTCTAACCCTAAACGCTACCGCTCCGGTGAGGTCTGGCCACGCACGGCGGCGGACCGAGCCACGGCGGAGCTGTTCCGGCGAACCTAGGTCGGTAGCAGTAGAACGGAAGGGCTAGGAAGCTTCAGTAGCTCACCCTGGTTCCGATGCGTTAGCTGGTTGGAGCGGAGGAGGAGCGGAGATAGGAGGTCCACGGCACAGAGAGCTTCGGCGGCAAAATCCGGCGAAGAGGCGATGGTTCCGGCGAGACCTGGGCGTCGAGAGGGAAACCATCGAGCCGATGAGGACTCTGGGATCAAGATAAAACAGAAACGCAAGACAAAGGGAGTAGAGGAGTGCCCGGTTGGGCTGACCACGACGAGGTCGAGCTCGGCGGAGCTTTTTCAATGGCGGAAGGAAGAACAGCGATTGCTTGCTCTCTGAGTGAGTAGAGTTTGTGCAAAAAGGTTCTGGAGATGCGCAAGTACGTAGGGTATTTATACCCGCGGTCAATCGGGATGAGATCAAGCAGGGACGATGAATTTGCAGCTCGAGCCACGAAGGTGCTCGTCGGGGCTGCGTGGCAAGAGGTCGACGGCGAGTGCGGAAGAAGGCGCCACGACGCGAGATAAATGGCCAGCAGATGGGTAACTTTGCCACGGAGTTGGTCGCATGCTCGTTCGAGAGAGAGTGATGCCCAGAGCGCTGGCGTTGCCGGCCAAGCCTCGGCGGCCACCGCCACGAACAGAGCCAGAGCTTATCTTCCCCCTTTCCTATTTCCTTTTCTACCCTTTCTCAAAATTTAAAATTACTTTGAAATTTTGAATATAAGTTGAAAATATGCTAAAATATCAAATTCTCAGAATTTAATACTGAACATCTTTTATTTTTGCAACATAAGCAGAATATGCCTAGATTTTGAATTAAAGTTTGCAAAACAAAAGAGAACAAAGAGGGCAGAAAAGTATTTTCCAAATTACTTTTGATTTCATATGAAAACTTGGAAAACTTGATACATCAAAGTTGTTCCTTATCAAAAATAGAACAACTTTGCTTTTTGGAGTATAGCCAAATTGTGCTTAATTTTTGAAACTACACAATAGGGGATAAAAACTGATTTTGGAAATTGATTTTCAATTTGAAACCAATTCAAACTTGTTTTCCAAATTACTTCAGATTTTCTTTAGTAACTTGAAAATCTATCTTAATAAAAGTTGTTTCTTTTAATCCTCTCTATAACTTTGATTAAAAGACCAAAGTCCAACTCTTTTTAGTTTTTGAAATCTAGTGTTGGGGTCAAATTTAGGGTTTAAAAGATTTCAAATTTATTTAAAATTTTGTACAGAAACTTTTAAAACTTTGAATACCAAAGTTGTCCTTCTCAACAAGAGCTACAACTTTGCTTTTGAAACCATTTTGAGATTTGCCATACTTTTTGGGACTTAAAGAGAGGAGAAAAAGAAAACATAGAAAATTAGAGGTTTCCTCTTACACTTATATTTCATGTAACATATATCCATATACTTAAGAAAGCATCACACCACTAAGGTTACACACTTAACATTTCCTATCCACTAAGCACAAACATGTTAACTTAAACTTGTTTTTAGTGAATGCATACTCAAGTTATCACTCAAATAAAATGCTGATACATATGATGACATGGCAAGTTTTAGTTTGGATAACACTGGAGTGTTACAGTTTGCAATCTTCATCTCCAAACCTTCACAAAGAACACACCTAGCCACACATGTGCTACCTGAGTTGGCCTCTTCAACAGACACAATCTTGGCATTCTTCTCTGCCAACTTAGATTGCAAGACAGGACAAGTCTTGCACGCACCCAACAGCATGGGTCTAGCCCGGAGCTCATCCACCTCTCCTACCAATGCCACATACTTACCTCTCAAAGTGAGAAGGTCAGTCATGTGCGTGGTGCACATCTCACACTCAGCATCCTCAGACACGACCACGGTGGACTTGGCAAACTCAAGCTCCATCATCGTGTCCTCCCACTTCTGCCTAAACTCCTTGCGCTCTCTAGCGGCACGCCTAAGCAGCTTATCCTGACTAAGCAAGGCGGCAGTAAGCTTCTCGATCTCAGCAGACAGCTCATCGGGGGTCAGAGATACCTGGGAGGTGTCATCGTCGTCGTTGTCCCGAGGAGTGTCGCCGTTGACCTCCTTGCCGAGGGCCATGGTGCAGAAGCCCTCGTCGTCGGCGAAGAAGCAGAGGCCGTTGAGCTTGTCCTCGATCCTCTTCTTCTCGGACTCGTCGTCGCTTGAGGAAGCGGAGTCGTCATCCGAGTCGTCAACGTCACTGAGCGTTGAAGGACCGAGGAGCTACCCGAAAGCGACCAGAGGGGGGGTGAATGGGAGCTTCAAAATTTCCTTTCGGAAAATAGATGCCACTGTCCCAAACTCAACCCCAAAAGCGAAACCTAGAGCTTGCTAATGTCCACGACCCTAGATGTAGGGTGGATGCTTCCTAGAAGCACAGCGGGACACTAGACAACCCTAGAAAGCCAACGCAAAAGACGGAAATCAAATCCGATCAAGAACGAACGAACCGCGAACGAAAACGCGCAAAACAGCTACGACCGGACTCTCCCTGCGTCCGGTCAGCTGGGACCGGACGCATCCGGTCGTCAGAAATCAGCTCTGGGAGCTCTCTGTTTGCGACCGGACGCACGGAGCTCAAGCGTCCGGTCGTTCACTGAGCGTCCGATCACAAGAGACAAGGCACGGGAACAGTAACTCCGGCAAGTCCGGTCAGTTCCAACACCCAGCGTCCGGTCAAGCAAAACAAAACACCGAAAACGATCGGGCTCACCAGAGCGTCCGGTCACTAGGCACCGGACGCGTCCGGTCGTGCGAAAACGGTTTTCGGAGCTCTCTGTTTGTGACCGGACTCATAGTCCTGGAGCGTCCGGTCACTTAGCAGTGCGTCCGGTCAAGGAGCGTCCGGTCAAGGCGAAAAACCTGCACGCTGCGAACCTTCAACGACCGGACTCACTGTGAGCGTCCGGTCGATGAATCTCGAGCGTCCGGTCACCCCGCAGCCCCACTGTTCTTCGACCGATCCGACTCAAACTCACCCAAAACAAATCCTCTAGGGATCAAACTTGGTGAGTGAAGTCACAAGGAGGTTAGTGAGCTATCTCTAAGAGATCATGGCTCGAACCTAACTCCAAATCGGTGAATCGAAGAATTTCGGGGGAAGGGAGGAAAAGTGACCCGAAACGAAAAATCGATCGATCTCCTAGCCCGTGAGGTTAGAGGATGATTCCTTCGGTGGAAAGAAGTGCCTCACGATCTAGAACAACTTGGTTCAAACGGAATTGCAAAAGATGAACCGAGCAAAGAGATCAAGCGACGGGAAAAACGTGGAGCAAAAAGGATTCCGCGAAGAACACAAGCAAAACAGAAATCACAGCCACGAAACCGAATCAAAGACGTAAATCAAGCCATCGATCAGTGCTCCAAGGTGAGGATACGGTCTCACTTCCTCAAATCAACAGTACAATGAGTGGAGTCTCTCTGCGGATCTCAACTAGCTAAAGCAGGGGATGGGAGAGTGGAAACCCTAGGTGCTAGGAAGCAAATGACTGCGCTAACTGAGATGGGGAGGAGGGTGTCTCCCCTAGACTACTTATACTAACCTAGCCTAAGCCTATTTCCTACTCTACCCCTCACTACTGTATTTACAGAGCGGACCAGCCTAACCCTAAGGCTATTCTAGTCCACCCGCTGGTGGTAGGTAGATCCGACGGCCACGCCCGCACGGTCTTCCGCATCGCCTCCACGCAACCTTCAGATCGCCGCCACGTGCCGCCACCACTCTGCACCCCCGGTTTTGTGGCCCAAACCGGGAAACCAGCCTTTTCCATCAGCCCCCGGTTTTGAGGCCCAAACCGGGAAACCAGCCTCCAGCCCGAGTTTTGTGGCCAAACTCGGAAACCGTCCGCGCCCGAGTTTTGAGGCCCAAACTCGGAAACCGGCCCACGCCCAGGTTTTGAGGCTCAACCTGGAAACCGTCACGCCCAGGTTTTGTGGCTCAACCTGGAAACCCAGCACCCAGGTTTTGAGGCCCAAACCTGGAAACCGTCCACCGTTGGTTTTTCCCTGGCTCAACCAACAAACCGGCGTCGTAGAGGGGATGCACCGCCTGTGCACCCCTTCCACCGACATGATCGCACTTCTCCGCTTGTCGCTGTCGCAGGCTGCCAGCCACCACAGCTGATCCTCCGGCCTCCAGTCCATCAGTCCAAGTCCACGTCCGCCCTTCACCGTCCGATACATCGGCATGGCACGTCCGCCGCACGGCACGCCCATCCTTCATCGCGCCCGGTCCGTCGGCACGGCACGTCGCAACTTGACCTTCACCTGCCATCGACCACTGTCTCCGTGCTCGACACCTGCACAACACAAGCCAAAGAACATGCGCATCATCTCCGTTGACAATCACTCATCACACAGAGACTCGGCATACACCCATGTATCCGCAATCTCCCCCTTGATGAGTGCATTGTCAACTCCACAACAAATCATGAATAAGAAGAAGGAGGTAGGAAGGAGTGGGAAGAGAAAACCCAACCAAATGACCCAAAAGCCTAACAAAAGCCAAAGAAGGTCAAGTGGATGAAGCGAAAACTTGGTCCCCAAAGACATGGGCAACGGCTCGACGCAACCAAGCAAAGCAAAGCTAGCCCTCAAGAAGAGGTAGAACAGGCTCAACACCGCTAGCAGATACCAATTGAAGATCGGAGGACAACAGAAGCAAAATGCTAGTCCCTCAAGATAGAGGCACAGAGGCTCAACACAACTAGCAAGAAAATCACTCCGAACCAATTGGAAATCAACCCAAACCAAATGGGAAAGCACACCCGACGATACCAATTGAAGGCCAAATGAAAAAGCTTATGAAAGCTCATGAAAAGCTAGGAACGTCAAATGAAAAAGCTTATGAAAGCTCATGAAAAGCTAGAAACGTTTGCTAGTCCCTCAAGACAGAGGCAACGGCTCAACACAACTAGCAAACTCCCCCTCGACAAATGCAAGCAACTAGGACAAATGATTCTCCCCTTAGTTGATCAACACAGGAGCATATGATTTGCATAAATTTCTCCCCCTAGTTGAAAATGCACTTATCAAGGCCAAAAGGTATCGGAGAAGCAACTCCCTGCACATAAACTCCCCCTGAACACAAGATCTCCTTCCAAAATGCATATGAAGTCAAAATGCAAGTTAGGAGCTTCAAGTATATAGTCAAAAGAGTGCAAAGATGCTCTAATCAGTATAGCTCCAACATCTCAATTAAGCACTCAAATAGCAAAGGCTCAAACTGATCACTTATACGAAATATGAAGCATATGAGCAGGTGAGCAGTTTTAAGCCAAAAAGATAGTCACCATTAAAATAGCACTAGACATGTATAGAAGGAATCCAAACAAGTGCTAAGCATATATACAAGGTGAACTACCCCTAGCAAAGTTCAATCATCATGCATAGGAATGAAGCATATACTTGTGATTTCAAATTCATATCGGAGTTGCAGCGGTAAAAGAATTCACAAGTTCATTTTTAGCATGTGATTGCGAGAGGTTGAAAACTTGTCATCGCCTAACTTTTCAACCGTGCGAAGCCTATGCCGAAGCAATCAGAAGCTTAAAGCAACGGTTTCGGTCATACACTACATGGCTCAAGTTTAACTCAAAGTGCAATGAGAAACAGTCTCAATACCATGAGGTGTTGACAAGCAATCCCATCTCGATCTTTTCAATTCAACAATACTTGGTTCAGATTTTAAGCAAGTTATGAACAACCAAGCAAGTGAATGACTCAGAACTAGAGACATAGCAACCTAGCATATATGAAAAGCAGGAATGGACTCAACACATCCTACACATGCTAGTTGCATATCTCAATGGTGAACATTTTCAGATTTATATATATTAGGCATAATTCACCATTCCAAAAATAGCTCGCTCATAACATGTAACAGTGATCAGAAAGAGCATAAGCTACAAGCATCATCATAAGTATCGGAGCAATACTAACAAGAGTATAATTACATTCTAGTGAATATAGACATGAAGCTGCAGAATGTAAATGCGTATGCCCGACACAAAACTGAAAGAACGAAGATGCCAATTGGAAAGACTCAAGAGACTCAAAAGAAAAGAGCCTCAAAATAAAAGAGTCAGTCTGTACATCTCAAAATGCTTCCCCCATCTAAAAGGGGAAACACACACCAAGCTCACCCCTCAACCTATTAAAGGTTGATTCGTCTAAAGGCTTGGTGAAAATATCAGCCAATTGGTGATGAGTGTCGACATGGCGAAGGTCGATATCACCCTTCTCCTGGTGGTCTCGCAAGAAATGAAAGCGCACATCAATGTGTTTGGTTTTCGAGTGAAGCACGGGGTTCTTAGCAACGCTAATGGCACTCGTGCTGTCACAAAACAAAGGAACTCGAGTAAAGCTCAAACCAAAATCACGCAAAGTGGCCATCATCCAGAGTAACTGGGAACAACAGCTAGCCGCAGCAACATATTCAGCCTCCGTGGTAGACTGAGCGACACTAGACTGCTTGCGAGAAGACCACGACACCAGAGAAGATCCAATAAACTGGCAAGTCCCAGAAGTGGACTTGCGCTCAATGCGACAACCAGCAAAATCAGCATCAGAAAAGCCACAAAGCGAGAGGGTGGAAGAAGCAGAATACCAAATCCCGAACTCAGGCGTGAAACGAAGGTACCTGAAGATGCGCTTCACCGCCTGACGGTGAGAAGTGCGTGGCGAAGTCTGAAAGCGCGCGCACAAGCACACGGCGAACTGAATGTCCGGCCGTGTCGCCGTCAGGTAGAGCAGCGATCCAATCATGCTGCGGTACTCCTTCTGGTCCACTGCTTCTCCATCCGTGTCGGCATCCAGGGCAGTCGTCGTCGACATGGGCGTCGAAAGAGGCTTGGCCTCACCCATGTCGAACCGCTTCAGCAAGTCCCTCGTGTACTTGCCCTGGTGCACAAACGTCCCCTCTCGGGATTGCTTAATTTGCAACCCGAGAAAGAAAGTCAGCTCGCCCATCATGCTCATCTCGAACTCCCTGCTCATAGTATCTGCAAACTTGGCAACCAAAGCGTGAGAAGAACCACCGAAAATGATATCATCCACGTAAATTTGGACCAAGAGAGTATCTTTGCCTTGCTTGAGGAGAAAGAGCGTTTTATCAACACATCCCATTTTAAAACCCTTAGCTAGCAAGAAGGTTTTTAATCTCTCATACCAGGCTCTAGGGGCTTGTTTCAAACCATACAAAGCTTTGTGGAGTTTAAAGACATGGTTTGGAAACTTGGGATTTTCAAAACCGGGGGGTTGCTGGACATAGACCTCCTCCTCAATGTAGCCGTTTAAGAAGGCACTCTTGACATCCATTTGAAAAAGTTTGAAACCCATGGATGCAGCATAAGCCAAGAGTATCCTAATAGCCTCCAAACGAGCTACAGGAGCGAAGGTCTCCTCATAATCTATCCCCTCCTTCTGACTATAACCCTTCGCTACAAGCCGGGCCTTGTTTCTCACAATGTGGCCCTCCTCTCCTTGCTTGTTTTTAAATACCCATTTTGTCCCAATAGGTTTACAGTCAGGAGGTGGTGGCACTAGAACCCAAACCCGATTTCGCTCAAAGTTCTCTAGCTCCTCATGCATGGCATTGACCCAATCCGGATCCGTCAATGCGTGTCCAACATCTCAGGGCTCAAAAGACGCAACAAAAGCAGAATGAGCAAAGTGCGAGATGTGCTGTGACCTGGAGCGAGTAACTCGCTCGTCGATGTCGCCGATCATCTGTTCAGGGGGGTGCTGGCGCTGGATATGTCGTGGCGCCTCCCGGGAAGAAGTGACCTCCCCCTCAACAGCAGCTGGTTCCACCCCGGATACAAAAGGTACCGCGCGAGGTGGAGGATCCCACGGCCCCCAGGAAGAAGAAGTGTCAGGGCCGTGAGTCGTCGTCGAGGCCGCTCTTTGCGGCACGGCAGGTGGAGGGGGTGCTGGATCATCTATACCTTCAGCACCCTCGTCTTCGTCATCGAAAAGAGGCTCTCCAACCTCATGATCACCTGCACGCTCAAGACGAGAAGAGGGACAAACAAGAGTCTCGTCGAAGGTGACATCTGATGTCTCCATGACTCGGTTAGTGTCAAGGTTAAGTACACGATAAGCTCGAGTGTGAGTGCCATAACCCAAAAACACACCGTCAGATGAACGAGACTCAAACTTGTCCAGGTTGCCTTTTTTCAATATAAAACAGTGGCAACCAAAGACTCTAAAATAACTCACCTTGGGCTGTCGACCAAAACGCAACTCATAAGAGGTCTTCTTCAAAAACGCTCTCAGAAAAATGCGATTCGAAATGTAGCATGCAGTGTTCATAGCTTCGGCCCAAAAGCGCCTAGGAGTCCTATGCTCATCAAGCATCGTCCTGGCCATCTCAACAAGGGTCCGATTCTTTCTCTCTACAACACCATTTTGGGGTGGTGTATAGGGGGAAGAAAACTGATGCTCCAAACCAAGGCGGTTACAAAACTTCTCAAAATCCGAATTTTTAAACTCAGAACCATTATCACTTCTAATAGCTCGCATCGAGTTCAAAGGGAACTCGTTCTGAAGACGCAAAATCAGATTGCGAGCGAAGGAGAAAGTCTCGGTCTTCTCAGCTAAAAAGAAAACCCACGAATACCTCGAAAAGTCGTCAACAATAACCAAAACATACCACTTGCCACCAACCGAGCTCACCCGAGCCGGACCAACAAGGTCCATGTGTAAAAGCTCTCCGGGGTGCGAGGTCATGACCTTAGTCACCGGATGGTGGGGAGCGGCAACCATCTTCCCATGTCTGCAAGAATGGCAAACTAGATCCTTCTCCATCGAAAGCTTGGGCAATCCTCGGATTAGGCCAAGTGAGCTAAGTCTTGCAAGCAAGTCGAAGCTTAAGTGACCGAGCCTCCTATGCCACTTCCAAAGATCGGAAGAAGAAGGACTAGCCAAAAGACAGCGAGAAGATCCAAACGACTCCGAAAAAATCGCACGAAAAACTTTCCCAAAGGGCGAAATCAGACATACAAGATCGCCCTGAGGATCTAAGATGCGACTAAGGTTCGGTTTGAAACGAATCTCATAGTCATCATCAAAAAGTTGCGAAACAGAAAGCAAGTTAAAATGCAGGTTAGAAACAAGAGCGACATCGCGCAACACAAAGTGCTCATTAACCCGCACAGTTCCACGAGACAATACCTTACCTTTACTATTATCGCCAAAGGTTATGTACTCCTTTTCGGCGACCGGGCTAAGGCTGGAGAACCACTTGGTGTTTCCGGTCATGTGCCTCGAACAACCGGAATCCACCAACCAAACGTCCTCCAACCGTCTTACCTACATCAATAGAAAGACATAGGGTGAGCATATGGTCCAACACTGGGGTTAGTGAAATAAGGATAATACCAGTGTTGGGCCGGCTGCTCAAAAGAACGGTTAGCAGAAAAACCATTCCTAGCACGTCTACGAGGGAAGCGATCACCACGCTGAGAAAAACGTGGTCCGCTGGGGAAGAAGCGCTCACCGCGATACCCAAACTGCGGTGGGGGAAAGCGCTCAACAAAGCCTCCGCCACGGGGTCCGTTACCTGCAAAAGCAAGACCCCGTCGGGCACGCCCTCTACGAGGTTTACGCCTAGGAGCCTGGGGCTCAACTGCCCTAGCGTCTCTCCTCGGAGCTCTCTCCTGCCTAGGCCTAACAAACTGAGGTGCTGGACCTCTAGGCCTAGTCTCCCTCCTCGGGGCTCTCATCTCCTGCCTAGGCCTGGGACCCTGACGTCCGGTCCTAGCAGCTCTCCCCTGGGCCTTCGGTACATGTCCACCATGAGCTGGATGGTACATGTCCGGATTCTCCATCTCCCGAGCCCTGCGTGCCTCTCTCTTGCGCCTAAAGCAGAACTCGCTCAAGTGACCATCCCTCCCACAGAAATCACACTGGTACCTCACCGCACGCAAAGGGGGTTGTTGGTGACCAGGGCTGTGGGTGTGGTTCACTTTGCCCTTCTGAGACAAACACTCCTCTCTGATGGGTGGCATAGCATCAAGCTTGTTCTTGAGGTGGTTTGGCTTGGGTGCCCAAACTGGGTTCTTGGGAGGAACTTTAGGGGGTTCCTCAACCACACCATCTTGGGTGATAGGCTTGGCTGGCTCTTTGAGTGGAAGCTTGGCAAGTTTGGGAGTAGTGGTGGAATTGGGCTTCTCACATGGGTTCAGACCACTAGACTCTCCAATCTTCCCAAAGGCTGAGAGATCAACACTCTGAGCAAAACCTACACCAGGGGCACCAACAGCTCGCTTGAATTGGGAGATCATCATCCCGAGCTGCGGCTCACTACTGGAGACCCATGACAAGATGGACCGAAGGTATGTGTTTTCTTCCTCGGTTTGCATCTTGCCATGCTTCACATTGGCAATCTCCATCTCCAGGCCCTCACACAAAGCACACCTCGTGACACAAGTGCTATCTGAGCTGGCCTTCTCTAAGGACTCAAGCTTGGCATTCTTCTCTGCCAACTCGGTTTGCAAGACAGGACAAGTCTTGCATGCACCCAACAGCTGCGGCCTAGCACGGAGCTCATCCACCTCTCCAACCAACGCAGCATACTTACCTCTCAGAGTGAGAAGGTCAGTCATGTGCGCGGTGCACGACTCGCACTCCGCCTCCTCCGACACTACCACGGTGGACCGAGCGAACTCAAGCTCCTTTACCGTGTCCTCCCACTTCTGCCTAAACTCCTTGCGCTCTCTAGCGGCACGCCTAAGCAACTTATCTTGGCTAAGGAGAGCAGCAGTCAACTTCTCAACCTCGGAGGAAAGCTCGTCGTAGGTGAGAGATACCTGGGAGGTGTCGTCGTCGTCGTCGTTCCGAGGGGTACGCTCCGGCTCGCCGTCGACCTCATCGCCCAGCGCCATGGTGCAGAAGCCGTCGTCGTCGGCGAAGAAGCAGAGGCCGTTCAGCTTGTCCTCGATCCTCTTCTTCTTCTCGGACTCGTCATCGCTCGAGCTGGCGGAGTCGTCATCCGAGCCGTCGACGTCGCTGAGCGTGGCGAAGAACGCGCGCTGCTCAGCTTGCTGCTTCTCCAAGTACTTCTTCTTGATGTACTCTTTGTCGAAGCCACCCCGTTTCTTGTGCCTTGGGGGGACGTGCTTCTCCTTGTACTTGGAGTCGCGCTTGCGCCCATGTTCGCCCTTGCCCAAGTGCTTGTTCTTCTTGGGGCAGTTGGCGATGAAGTGGTCGGGGTCGCCGCACTCGTAGCATCCCGTGCGTCCTCCTCCGCGACGGCGGTTCATGCGGTTGTTGTGGAACCGCGAGAACCGGTTGGCGAGCAAAGCCAACTCGTCATCTCCCAAAGACTCCAGCTGGTCCTCTGTAATAGAAAAGAGAGAAGAAAGTGCAAAACCAGCTGAGGGGTTAGAGGAAGAGCCGGAAACCAAAGCCATAGTCGGGCCAGAAGGATTCGCATAAGAAGCCCTCGACATGGCATCAATCTCACTGGACTTGAGCTTACTGAAGAGCTCGTCGCAGGTGAGGGTCTCATAGTTCGGGGATTCGATGATCGCCTGAACTTTGGAGTCCCACACCGAACGATCAAGAGTGTGCAAAAGCTTCAAAGCACGCTCATGATCATCAAAAGGCAACTGCTCTCGGTTAGCTCTCATCCTGTTGACAATCACCTGAAAGCGAGCGAATAAACTTTCTATGCTCTCGCCAGGCTGATGTCGAAAGTTCTCATACTCTCGCTTGAACGACTCGTAGAGTCGGGTTTTGACTTGAGAGGTGCCCTCATGAAAACGCATGAGAGTGTCCCAGATCTCCCGAGCCGTAGCGAGGTGAGAAACACGATCAAACTCACCCATGCTCAAACAAGAGAAAAGAGCATTACGGGCTCGGCTATTGGCATCGTGCTCATCGATCTGCTGTTGAGTCACACGAGCAGCCAAGACCACGTAATCAGGGGAGTTGCAAATATCCCAGATCGAAGCGCCCAAGCTCTGCAAATAGGCCGACATACGTATCTTCCAATACGCATAGTTCGTCCCATCGAAAAACGGCGGTTTGCCCACGCCGCGATCCATGTCGCCTTCGGTGGATCTGGAACCGGCTAAGGTGGAAGATCCTTAACCCGCTCCGATACCAATTGAAGGACCGAGGAGCTACCCGAAAGCGACCAGAGGGGGGGGTGAATGGGAGCTTCAAAATTTCCTTTCGGAAAATAGATGCCACTGTCCCAAACTCAACCCTAAAAGCGAAACCTAGAGCTTGCTAATGTCCACGACCCTAGATGTAGGGTGGATGCTTCCTAGAAGCACAGTGGGACACTAGACAACCCTAGAAAGCCAACGCAAAAGACGGAAATCAAATCCGATCAAGAACGAACGAACCGCGAACGAAAACGCGCAAAACAGCTACGACCGGACTCTCCCTGCGTCCGGTCAGCTGGGACCGGACGCATCCGGTCGTCAGAAATCAGCTCTGGGAGCTCTCTGTTTGCGACCGGACGCACGGAGCTCAAGCGTCCGGTCGTTCACTGAGCGTCCGATCACAAGAGACAAGGCACGGGAACAGTAACTCCGGCAAGTCCGGTCAGTTCCAACACCCAGCGTCCGGTCGAGCAAAACAAAACACCGAAAACGATCGGGCTCACCAGAGCGTCCGGTCACCAGGCACCGGACGCGTCCGGTCGTGCGAAAACGGTTTTCAGAGCTCTCAGTTTGTGACCGGACTCACAGTCCTGGAGCGTCCGGTCACTTAGCAGTGCGTCCGGTCAAGGAGCGTCCGGTCAAGGCGAAAAACCTGCACGTTGCGAACCTTCAACGACCGGACTCACTGTGAGCGTCCGGTCGATGAATCTCGAGCGTCCGGTCACCCCGCAGCCCCACTGTTCTTCGATCGATCCGACTCAAACTCACCCAAAACAAATCCTCTAGGGATCAAACTTGGTGAGTGAAGTCACAAGGAGGTTAGTGAGCTATCTCTAAGAGATCATGGCTCGAACCTAACTCCAAATCGGTGAATCGAAGAATTTCGGGGGAAGGGAGGAAAAGTGACCCGAAACGAAAAATCGATCGATCTCCTAGCCCGTGAGGTTAGAGGATGATTCCTTCGGTGGAAAGAAGTGCCTCACGATCTAGAACAACTTGGTTCAAACGGAATTGCAAAAGATGAACCGAGCAAAGAGATCAAGCGACGGGAAAAACGTGGAGCAAAAAGGATTCCGCGAAGAACACAAGCAAAACGGAAATCACAGCCACGAAACCGAATCAAAGACGTAAATCAAGCCATCGATCAGTGCTCCAAGGTGAGGATACGGTCTCACTTCCTCAAATCAACAGTACACAGAGTGGAGTCTCTCTGCGGATCTCAACTAGCTAAAGCAGGGGATGGGAGAGTGGAAACCCTAGGTGCTAGGAAGCAAATGACTGCGCTAACTGAGATGGGGAGGAGGGTGTCTCCCCTAGACTACTTATACTAACCTAGCCTAAGCCTATTTCCTACTCTACCCCTCACTACTGTATTTACAGAGCGGACCAGCCTAACCCTAAGGCTATTCTAGTCCACCCGCTGGTGGTAGGTAGATCCGACGGCCACGCCCGCACGGTCTTCCGCGTCGCCTCCACGCAACCTTCAGATCGCCGCCACGTGCCGCCACCACTCTGCACCCCCGGTTTTGTGGCCCAAACCGGGAAACCAGCCTTTTCCATCAGCCCCCGGTTTTGAGGCCCAAACCGGGAAACCAGCCTCCAGCCCGAGTTTTGTGGCCAAACTCGGAAACCGTCCGCGCCCGAGTTTTGAGGCCCAAACTCGGAAACCGGCCCACGCCCAGGTTTTGAGGCTCAACCTGGAAACCGTCACGCCCAGGTTTTGTGGCTCAACCTGGAAACCCAGCACCCAGGTTTTGAGGCCCAAACCTGGAAACCGTCCACCGTTGGTTTTTCCCTGGCTCAACCAACAAACCGGCGTCGTAGAGGGGATGCACCGCCTGTGCACCCCTTCCACCGACATGATCGCACTTCTCCGCTTGTCGCTGTCGCAGGCTGCCAGCCACCACAGCTGATCCTCCGGCCTCCAGTCCATCAGTCCAAGTCCACGTCCGCCCTTCACCGTCCGATACATCGGCATGGCACGTCCGCCGCACGGCACGCCCATCCTTCATCGCGCCCGGTCCGTCGGCACGGCACGTCGCAACTTGACCTTCACCTGCCATCGACCACTGTCTCCGTGCTCGACACCTGCACAACACAAGCCAAAGAACATGCGCATCATCTCCGTTGACAATCACTCATCACACAGAGACTCGGCATACACCCATGTATCCGCAAGCGTGGCGAAGAAAGCACGCTGCTCAGCCTGGGCCTTCTCCAAGTACTTGGTCTTGATGTACTCCTTGTTGAAGCCGCCCTTCCGCTTGTGCTTCACGGGGACGTACTTATCCTTGCGCTTGCCAGAGTCGTACTTGTGCCCATGATCACCCTTCCCAGAATGCTTGTTCTTTTTGGGACAGTTGGCGATGAAGTGGTCGGGGTCGCCACACTCATAGCATCCTGAGCGTCCTCCTCCGCGGCGACGGTTCATGCGGTTGTTGTGGAACCGCGAGAACCGGTTGGCAAGCAAAGCCAACTCATCGTCTCCCAAAGACTCCAACTGCTCCTTTGTGATAGAAAGAAGAGAATGCAAAGCAAAGCCTCCAGAGGGGTTAGCAGAAGAGCCAGAAAGCAAAGCCATCGATGGGCCAGAAGGATTTTCATAAGAAGCCCTCGCCATGGCATTGATCTCACTGGACTTGAGCTTACTGAAGAGCTCGTCGCACGTGAGGGTCTCATAGTTAGGCGATTCGATGATCGCTTGAACCTTGGAATCCCACACCGACCGATCAAGAGTATGCAAAAGCTTCAAAGCCCTCTCATGATCGTCGAAAGGCAACAGCTCCTTGTTAGCCCTCATCCTGTTGACAATCACCTGAAAGCGAGCGAATAAACTTTCAATGCTCTCGCCAGGCATATGTCGAAAGTTCTCATACTCTCGCTTGAACGACTCATAGAGACGGGTTTTGACTTGAGAGGTTCCCTCATGAAAGCGCATGAGGGTAGCCCAAATCTCCTGAGCCGTAGCGAGGTGAGAAACACGATCAAACTCACTCATGCTCAAACATGAGAAAAGAACATTACGTGCTCGACTATTGGCATCGTGCTCATTGATCTGATGCTGAGTCACATGAGTAGCCAAGACAACGTAATCGGCAGAGTTGCAAATATCCCAAATGGAAGCCTTCAAACTCTGCAGATAGGCCGACATGCGTATCTTCCAATACGCATAGTTCGTTCCATCAAAAAATGGCGGTTTGCCCATGCCGTGATCCATGTCGCCTTCTGTGGATCTGGAACCAGCTAAGGTGGAAGATCCTTAACCCACTCTGATACCAATTGAAGGACCGAGAAAGCACTAGCAAGGCGACCAGAGGGGGGGTGAATGGGAGCTTCAAAATTTTCTCTCGAAACTTTGGCCTATTGTCCCCAAAATCAACCCCCAAAAGCTAAGACCGAGAACGTGATGCCTACGACCCTTGGAAGAGGGTGGATGATCCCTCGGATCACAGCGAGGCACCACAAAGCGATAGCAAGCCAAATGCCAAAAGTGCCGGAACAAGTTCAACCCTCAAAAACCAAGTCCCGAACGTAGATAGACGGCTACATCGAGAAACTCCTAAATACCTATGCTAACAAGTAGCAAAGATACCTAGAGAGGTTCCTTGATCAACTCTAGGGCCAAACGGGAAGTCCGGAAACCAAGCGAACAAGTCGGAAGAGCAAACACACTAAACCGGAAGCTTCAGCCAATTCGCGGATTGTCCGCTAGTGGAGTCCCGGACTGTCCAGGCTTACTGCGAACTGTCCGCCACAGAAGCTCGGACTGTCCGCCGGCCAAACGGACAAAACAGCAAGGTTGCTAAACGTCCCTGGTCGACTCCCGGACTGTCCGTGGAATTCAACTGCGGACTGTCCGTCGGTCAAAAATCGCCAAGGCTGCCGAGGGACGCAGCCACTGATCTGGCTCACCCCCGATGCCCGGACTGTCCGCGGTACCAGGCGCGGACTGTCCGCGACCTTCCAGAGAGGGCGATTTTGATCGCCCCTCTCCCAAAACTTCTCCAAATCGAATCAACTCACAATCCCACGTTCCCAAACTTGGAGAGGATGATCACGGAGTAGTTAGGAGACTATCCCCAAGGAATCATCCGCTCAAATCCACTCAAACACCGGGAAATCGAAAGGGGAGGAGTATGAACCGAAAAAGCGCCACGAAAATGAAAACAACCCGATCTACTTGTTCGTTAGGAGTTAGATGAATTCCTTAGGTGGAAATGATCTCTTTTCAAAAACAAACAAGATGATTCAAACGGATTTCACAAAGACGCAGAATGGAGAGAGATCGAGCGACGGGAAAAACGCGGAGAAATGAAGAACGCGAAGAACACGAACCAAAACGCGAATCAACACATCGATCTGCAACCGTGTGGCTACCACACGCTACAACAGTGAGGTTACGGCCTCACTTCCTCAAAATCTCCAGTACACAGAGGTGTGGTTCTCTGCGGATCTCAGCTAGCTACAGCAGGGGATTGGGAGAGCAGGAAACCCTAGAAGCAAAGAGCAAATGACTAAGATGGATGGGGAGGTGGGTGTCTCCCCCTACTTATCCTAATTCTAACTATTCCTAATTCCCACTCTACCCCTAACTACTTACAGAGCGAACCAGCTAAACCCTAAGGTTATTCTAGACCAACTCACGGTAGGTGGTGATCCGACGGCCACGCCCGCACAACAGGTAGCGTTGCCTCAACGCAACCTCACCGATTGCCACCACGTGCCGCCACCGCTCTGCGTCCTTTTCCTGGACGTCGCACCCCCGGTTTTGAGGCCCAAACCGGGAAACCAGCCTTCACGACCAACCCCCGGTTTTGAGGCCCAAACCGGGAAACCAGCCCACGTAGCCTGAGTTTTGTGGCCCAAACTCAGCAAACCCGCAGCACCCAGGTTTTGAGGCCCAAACCTGGAAACCGTCCTCAGCCCGAGTTTTGTGGCCAAACTCAGAAACCATCCACGCCCAGGTTTTGAGGCCCAAACCTTGAAACCGTCCTCAGTCCAAGTTTTGTGGCCAAACTCAGAAACCATCCACGCCCAGGTTTTGAGGCCCAAACCTGGAAACCGTCCACCCGATGGTTTTTCTCTGGCTCTACCACCAAACCGATGTTGTAGAGGGGATGCACCGCCCGTGCACCCCGTCCACCGACATGTGTCCCCAGGTCCTCGACCCGAGCAACACCATGCCCGCAAGTCTTCGCTCGTCGCTGTCCCAGGCTGCCAGCCACCACAGCTAATCCTCGGGCCACCGGTCCCTCAGTCGAAGCCTCACGTCCGCCCATCACCGCTCCCAGTCCATCGGCACGGCACGTCTCTACTTGACCTTCACCTTGCCTCTGATCACTGTATCCGTGCTCGACACCTGCACAACACAAGCCAAAGAACATGCGCATTATCCCAGTTGACAATCACTCATCACTTAGAGACTCAGCATACACCCATGTATCCGCAGATTTTTCCGTTAACGCTACTACACGGCCTATTTCTACCCATCGTCCCCCTCCCGGCGCCCGGTGCGCCCCAAGGCCGGAAGCCTCGCGCGCTAGAAACGCATGGGGCGTCTTGGGCACCCCACTAGCTATCCGCGACTGTGGCCAAACCCGCGCGGACGCGCCGGTCTCCTCTGTTTTTGGCCAATTTTTTCGTTAACGCTAGTACACAGCCTATTTCTACCCATCGTCCCCCTCCCAGTGCCCGGTGTGCCCCAAGGCCGGAAGCCTCGTGCGCTGGAAACGCATGGGGCGTCTTGGGCACCAAGCTACTTATCCGCGACTGGGGCCAAACCCGCGCGGACGCGCCGGTCTCCTCCGTTTTCGGCCGATTTTTCTGTTAACGCTAGTACACGACCTATTTCTACCCATTGTCCCCCTCCCGGCGCCCGGTGCGCCCCAAGGCCGAAAGCCTCGCGCGCTGGAAACGCATGGGGCGTCTTGGGCACCCCGCTAGCTATCCGCGACTGTGGCCAAACCCGCGCGGACGCGCCGGTCTCCTCCGTTTTCGGCCGATTTTTTCGTTAACGCTAGTACACGGCCTATTTCTACCCATCGTCCCCCTCCTGGCGCCCGGTGCGCCCCAAGGCCGGAAGCCTCGCGCGCTGGAAACGCATGGGGCGTCTTGGGCACCCCGCTAGCTATCCACGACTGCGGCCCAACCCGCGCGGACGCACCGGTCTCCTCTGTTTTCGGCCGATTTTTTCGTTAACGCTAGTACACGGCCTATTTCTACCCATCGTCCCCCTCCCGGCGCCCGGTGCGCCACAAGGCCAGAATCCTCGCGCGCTGGAAACGTATGGGGCGTCTTGGGCACCCCGCTAGCTATCCGTGACTGTGGCCAAACCCGCGCGGACACGCCGGTCTCCTCCGCTTTTGGCCGATTTTTCCGTTAACGCTAGTACACGGCCTCATTCTACCCATCGTCCCCTCCTGGCGCCTGGTGCGCCCCAAGGCCGAAATCCTCGCGCGCTGGAAACACATGAGGCGTCTTGGGCACCCCGCTAGCTATCCGCGACTGCGGCCAAACCCGCGCAGACGCGCCGGTCTCCTCCGTTTTCGGCCGATTTTTTCATTAACGCTAGTACACGGCCTATTTCTATCCATCGTCCCCCTCCCGGCGCCTGGTGCGCCCCAAGGACGGAAGCCTCGTGCGCTGGAAACGCATGGGGCATCTTGGGCACCCCGCTAGCTATCCGCGACTGTGGCCAAACCCGCACAGACGCGCCAGTCTCCTCCGTTTCTGGCCGATTTTTCTGTTAACGCTAGTACACGACCTATTTCTACCCATTGTCCCCCTCCCGGCGCCCGGTGCGCCCCAAGGCCGAAAGCCTCGCGCGCTGGAAACGCATGGGGCGTCTTGGGCACCCCGCTAGCTATCCGCGACTGTGGCCAAACCCGCGCGGACGCGCCGGTCTCCTCCGTTTTCGGCCGATTTTTTCGTTAACGCTAGTACACGGCCTATTTCTACCCATCGTCCCCCTCCTGGCGCCCGGTGCGCCCCAAGGCCGGAAGCCTCGCGCGCTGGAAACGCATGGGGCGTCTTGGGCACCCCGCTAGCTATCCACGACTGCGGCCCAACCCGCGCGGACGCACCGGTCTCCTCTGTTTTCGGCCGATTTTTTCGTTAACGCTAGTACACGGCCTATTTCTACCCATCGTCCCCCTCCCGGCGCCCGGTGCGCCCCAAGGCCAGAATCCTCGCGCGCTGGAAACGCATGGGGCGTCTTGGGCACCCCGCTAGCTATCCGTGACTGTGGCCAAACCCGCGCGGACACGCCGGTCTCTTCCGTTTTTGGCCGATTTTTCCGTTAACGCTAGTACACGGCCTCATTCTACCCATCGTCCCCTCCCGGCGCCTGGTGCGCCCCAAGGCCGAAATCCTCGCGCGCTGGAAACACATGAGGCGTCTTGGGCACTCCGCTAGCTATCCGCGACTGCGGCCAAACCCGCGCGGACGCGCCGGTCTCCTCCGTTTTCGGCCGATTTTTTCATTAACGCTAGTACACGGCCTATTTCTATCCATCGTCCCCCTCCCGGCGCCTGGTGCGCCCCAAGGACGGAAGCCTCGTGCGCTGGAAACGCATGGGGCATCTTGGGCACCCCGCTAGCTATCCGCGACTGTGGCCAAACCCGCACAGACGCGCCAGTCTCCTCCGTTTCTGGCCGATTTTTCCGTTAACGCTAGTACACGGCCTATTTCTACCCATCGTCCCCCTCCCGTCGCCAGGTGCGCCCCAAGGTCAGAAGCCTCGCGCGCTGGAAACGCATGGGGCGTCTTGGGCATCCCGCTAGCTATCCGCGACTGTGGCCAAACCCGCGCGGACGCGCCGGTCTCCTCCGTTTTCAGCCGATTTTTCCGTTAACGCTAGTACACGGCCTATTTCTACCGATCGTCCCCCTCCCGGCGCCCGGTGCGCCCCAAGGCCGGAAGCCTCGCGCGCTGGAAACGCATGGGGCGTATTGGGCATCCAGCTAGCTATCCGCGACTGTGGCCAAACCTGCACGGACGCGCCGGTCTCCTCCGTTTTCGGCCGATTTTTTCGTTAATGCTAGTACACGGTCTATTTCTACCCATCGTTCCCCTCCCGGCGCCCGATGCGCCCCAAGGCCGGAAGCCTCGTGCGCTGGAAACGCATGGGGCGTCTAGGCCACCCCGCTAGCTATCCGCGATTGTGGCCAAACCTCCTGGATTATTAAGGCCCACGTATACTTGTCCTTGTCCTACAGACCTCGGACAGTCATATACTGTGCCCCAATAGCCCAAAAGACCCACCACGTGTCATCGGGTAACCCGACTCATCCACGTTTCCTTACCTTCCCAGGATCATTGCAAGAGTCATTGCAGTATTACAACATTTCACAAATAATATACATCAGAGATGAAAAAGCGGAAGTATTATACCATAAGTTTTACAAACCAGATGTTCAAACTTATGTCGTTATTACAAACCATAATTTCAAACTTTGTTCTAGATAGTGGAAGTAGCATTAATAGAACTGTATTTCACACAAACAACCCCGCCTAAGGGTTGCATTACTCCTTCCCGGACATGTCCTCCTCAATGACGGTCACGCAACAAGCCTCGAAACAAGGCTGCTCGTGAACGTCACCTGCAACAGTGGATTAACAAACCCTGAGTACAAAGGTACTCAACAAGACTGACTCGACAAGAGAAGAGAAGAACAGGTATGCTGGCTTGGGTAGGCTCAACAAAATTTTTCTTTTTGCATAAAAGCTTACTAAAGTAGTCCTAGATCCAAATTTTACTTAATCATTTAAGTACTTGGTAAGAACTGAAAGTGAACATTAGTGAAAGGTCATCATCATTCTTTTATAAACCAGTTCCATTTTCATTCTACGGTGCGGGTCGAAAGATTGAGTCTCCTTAACCGAGGAGCACGACGATTCGAACCGATTCAACCAGATCTGGGAGTTTTCCACGATCATACGATATATGTAGACCCGTGATCACACATATACCAACCCCAACCTCGGATCCTCCAAATGAGGCCGGGTCCGCGCCACCCGAGAGTACTTGTACACCTCCAATCCGGGACTTCGACCCACGAGGGTAGCTAGTACTCCCGCCATCTCTCCACTCCCAGTGCGCGATTAGCCGTTCTCATTTAAGAACCACCAAGGCAGGGCTTACCGTAGCATATGATCGGTACTTCACAGTTTCTTAATCTAGCAGGCCAACAACGGTTAACCCTAATCGACACATCCGGGTTACCCTGCATCTAATCCAAGGATTGATGCAGGTGCCCGTCTGGCCTTAACCATCATTCTTTCTCATTATCATTCCAAAACGATAAGCATTGAAAACATTTCGCAAAAGCTTTATGAAGCAAGGCTAAGCATTTCTATCAGTGGCCTAAAACAGGTATTAAGGAATGATATATCGATAACAAGGTTGGTCATGCATCAACAGGTTTAAAGCATTTATTTGATAAACATTTTATGCATCAGGTTATCGAAAGTAAGTGTAATTGTAAATCCAAGGAAAGGTTAAATGAACCAGGGCTTGCCTTCGTTAAACGGGAGAGTCTGGAACTCCTGGTAATCCGGATCAAATGGATACTCTGAAGTTTCCGGACCAACCTCGCTCGGACACTCGATCACTTCGGAAGCTACACGATAATAGAGTGCATGCTTAAAGGAATGCACATGACATGATCATGGTAAAGATGGAAATTTACTAGGTCATAAGCATTTGACTTGCAACAACTTGCCTCCACGGTAAAGTTGCAAACCAACAAAACTAACTTACATAAACATTCCAAGTTCATTTATTAATAAAAGGGCCTATTTAAATCATTTTCAAAATTTGTTCAAAACTCAGGTTTTATATTTTTATTAAATATTAGGCAGCTTGAGAAAGCTACACAAAAATTTTCACAATTTTTGGAGCTTCCTACATAAAGATATCAAAAAGACAAAATCTAACACTATACACCTATAACAGAAAAAGGAAAACCCACTCTAACCCTTACTGGGCTCGGCCCAGTTCAACTCACGGCCGCTGACGCCCGAGCCTCAGGCGTCAGCCTCAGCTTTTCTTTCTCTGACGGCGGGCTCAAGCTCAGACCCGCAGGCCCTCCTCCTCCGCCTCGCCCGAGGCCAGCACCCGGTCAGCCTCGGCTCTCCTTTCTCCGACTCGCCCGAGGCCAGCACCCGGTTAGCCTCGGCTTTCTTTTCTCCGACTCGCCCGAGGCCAGCACCCGGTTAGCCTCGGCTTTCTTTTCTCCGACTCGCCCGAGGCCTTCTCCGCCTCGCCCGAGACCTGCTCCGCCTCGCGCCGAGGCTGGCAGCCAAAAGCTTCGACTTAACACGCGTCCACGTTGACCGACCTCCAACCTCATCGCCGACGAGGCCTCCGGCGACGGCGAGGCCTTCCACAACCTCGTCTGGATCTCGCGCATCGATCCCCCCCCTTCACTAGCCCTAGCACCTACACGACCTTAAGCTATCAGCGGCTATGGCGGCTCGGCTATGCTGAGCACGGCGGCGACGTGACGTTCCGGCCGCTAGGGCTCGGTAGCGACCTAGAAGAGGTTAGCACCACCTTGAGGTACGCCTCGCGACCATGGTACACCCCCTAGCTTGGACAGAGACGGCTTACATACATGCGGTCCACGGTGGCGGCCATGGCGGCTTTTGCGCCGACGGCGATCCTCGCGGACCGACCATGGTGGCTCGGTAGCGACTGAACCAGGGAGCGCAACACATCGAGGAGCTCATGACAACTACGGTGCTCACCTTGCCTTGACTCGAGGAGCACTGGACCAAGGTTGGCGACGGCGGCGGTGATGGCGGAGCTTGCGCCGACAGCACCCGTCGTGGACTGCTCAAGTCAAAGCGTTAGCGACCTCCAAAACAAGTCGATCATGAGCCATGACACCACCCGAAGCTAAAACACTGATTGTACTGACCGGAGATTCCTTGGCTTACCGTGAGCACGACTAAGGCACTCACGGCGGCTTTCTGCCGGCAGTGAGGAAGAAGACAGTATCGGTGGTGATTGCAAGCACTAAGGCTTGAGGTAGCTAGCTCAGGAGAAGCAGAAGAACTGGGCGAAGCGACTGGGAAGATAGAGATGGCAGAGACACGGCAACGGTGGAGAAGAAGCTCGTCGCAGCCGGGCGGAAAACAGAGCAGGAGGGGAGGTGGCGGATGCGGGTGAAAAGAAGGTGGTGAAGCTCCCAGAGCTGGCCACCTCACGGGGTGACGCAGAGCGGCAAGCAACTGCGTGGCCGCACACGCGGAGCCGGGCGGAGGTGCTCGACTACGGCGGCGACGACGCGGCGGCCAAGGGCAGAGCACATGCTCTGCTCTTTATCCCCCCTCTCCCAGATTACTGTAGCACCGCACTTTCCCCCCTTTTTTTAAAAAAAAACTCTAGATACTTGTACTACACTGCAAAAACTTCCAAAACCAAAGTTGCTCCAAACTTTGGATTCTACAGCTTTGTTTTAAGAATCAAAGTCAAATTCTGTTTAGATTATGAAATAAGGTTAAAAGATCACATTTGGACCAAACTGAATTCAAAATTTCTTTCAAATTTCCTGAACAACTTCAAATTTTGTCAAAGTATGAAAGGTAGAGTTTGAAAAGTTGTACAACTTTGCTTAACACCCAAAGCTGATTTCAAATGGAAAAAGGTCAATTGAATCAAAACAGTTCAAATCCAATTCAATTTTGGAAATTTGAAAAGGGGACAGATTTAGGGTTTTGCAGTAAAAGCAAAATTACTTTTGATTTTTCAATGACACTTGAAAAAAAATGGTCAATGTATGAAATGTTCCTTTTGAAATTCTCTACAACTTTGATGTAGATCTCAAACTCAGATTTCAAATAGTTTTTGAAATGCAAGTTTAGAATCAAAAGGGGACCATCTCCAGGGTTTGAATAGATTCAAAATTACTTAGAATTTTGTACAGAAACTTTGAAAATTTTGAATACCAAAGTTGTACCTCTTCTCAAGATCTACCAAAAATCTTTTAGGGTCAACCCCTAATTATGCATAGATTTTGAGTTAACTAGAAAGGCTAATTAACTCATATAGGAATTTAAATGATTTTTCCATTTTTGAACTAAATGAGTTTTGTATTCTTTTGAAATATTGAACTTGGTTTCATGCCTTTACATGACTTTAGTCAAATAGGAATGAACACAAGTTATTTCATAATGACATTCCAAATTAGGGTTTTGAGCTACCTCACAAGCAATAACAAAATGCTCACACATTAGGAATTAAACTCATTTTAGTGAATGCATCTCAAGGTGAGCTAGCACATGATGCTATGGAATGCTTATGATGGCATGACAATATTTTATTCATGTAAACACCTGAGGTGTTACATCCTTTCCCCCTAAAAGAAATCTCGACCCGAGATTTCACCACAAACTAAACCAACTACTAAAGTTGTGGGGTACGGGGATAAAGATTACAAACTTTTTACAAAACTAGGAACACGTTCTAATGTCAACCTCTTTCACTGCCCTGACTGTATGGTTGCATAGAACTCAGGAAACTGCTCTATCAAAAATTCCTCGGTTTCCCATGTTGCTTCCTCCTCAGAATGCTGACTCCACTGAACTTTATAGAACCTGTGAGTGTGTCGTCGAGTTACTCTATCTCGCTGATCAAGAATTTTGATGGGATATTCTGAGTATGTCATATCAGGCTCAAGTTGTACCCCTTCAACATCAACCACTTGATCAGGAACTCGTAGACACTTCTTCAGCTGAGAGATGTGAAACACATTATGAACCTCTGATAGATGAGCTGGTAGTTGAATACGGTATGCCACTTTGCCACACTTGGCCAGGAATTTGAAATGGTCCAATGTAACGGGGAGCAAGTTTTCCTTTGACCCCGAAACGATAAACACCCTTGGTGGGTGACACCTTTAGATACACAAAATCTCCTTTAGCAAACGTCAAAGGTCTATGCCTTTTGTCTGCATAGCTTTTCTGTCGAGATTGTGCTATTTTCATATTTCTTTGTATGAGTTTGACCTTCTGTTCAGGTCTCTTGAACTAGATTGACACCAAAGAACCATCTTTCACTAGGCTCGGACCAATGTAAAGGAGTCCGACACCTTCTGCCATATAAAGCTTCAAATGGTGCCATACGGATACTCTCTTGATAGCTATTGTTGTATGAGAACTCTGCTAATGGTAAGCACTCATCCCACTTAAATGGAAAGTTAAGAGCACATGCCCTGAGCATATCTTCTAATATTTGATTTACTCTTTCAGTCTGACCATCTGTTTGTGGGTGGTAAGCTGTACTGTGTAAGAGTTTAGTGCCCAGAGACTCATGTAGACTTTCCCAGAATTTTGAAACAAACTGAGTACCCCTATCTGAGACAATAGTCTTAGGAACTCCATGCAGACTCATAATCCTCTGAAAGTATATCTTGGCATAAGTGGACGCTGAGTAGATGGTCTTGACTGGTATAAATGTGAAACCTTGGTAGACGATCTACTATAACCCAAATAGAATCGTAGCCCTTGGATGTTCTTGGTAAACCAACAATAAAGTCCATACTGATGTCCTCCCATTTCCAAGCAGGAATTGGCAATGGCTGCAGTTCACCAGCTGACTTAAGATGAATGGCTTTGACTTTCTGACAAGTATCACATCTGGCTACATACTTTGCAATCTCAATTTTCATCTTAGTCCACCAGAATCTTTGCCTAAGATCCTGGTACATTTTTGTACTTCCCGGATGAATCGCAAACGGGGTAAGATGAGCTTCATCCAGAATCTGCTTCCTCAATTCAGGATTCTTCGGAACGACCAGTCTGTCTTTGAACCAGACCACTCCTGCTTCATCGACTCGGAAACACGAAGCTTTGTCTGCTTTGGCTTTCTCTTTGAGGTGAACAATACCCTTGTTTTCTTTCTGAGCAGCTACAATCTGGTCTTTGATAGATGATTGAACTGATATATTAGACAAACTGCCCTGAGTGATCATCTGAATACCCAGTTTTTCTAACTCGGAACAAAGAGTAAGATCTACTGGTCTGACAGTGATACAGTTGCAACGAACCTTCCTACTAAGAGCATCGGCTACAACATTTGCCTTTCCGGGATGGTAATGCACTTCAAGATCATAAGTCCTTGATTAGCTCTAACCACCTCTGTTGTCTCATATTTAACTCTGACTGAGTGAATATATATTTCAGACTCTTGTGGTCGGTGTATATGTGACATGTGTTGCCCAAGAGGTAATGACGCCAAATCTTTAAGGCGTGAACAACTGCTGCTAACTCTAAGTCATGAGTTGGATAGTGTTCTTCATGACGTTTCAACTGTCTGGATGCATAAGCTATCACTCTGCCCTCTTGCATCAAAACACAACCAATCCCGATACCAGAAGCATCACAATACACATCAAACGGCTTCTCAATATTGGGTTGGGCTAAGACTGGAGCTGTAGTTAAGAATTCTTTTAGCTTCTGAAAAGCTTTTTCACATTTATCCGACCAAACAAACTTGACTTCATTCTTTAACAACTGAGTTATAGGTTTGGCAACTTTGGAGAAGTCTGGAATAAACCTGCGGTAATAACCTGCCATACCCAGAAAACTGCGAACTTGATGAACAGTTCTGGGAGACTTCCCATTCAAGAATTTCTTGCACCTTGCCTGGATCCACAGCTACACCTTCAGCCGATAACACGTGACCCAGAAATGGAACTTAGTCTAACCAGAACTCACATTTACTGAACTTTGCATATAGCTGATGGTTCTCTCAAACGATCCAACACTACCCTGAGGTGTTCAGCATGTTCTGGTGGAGTCTTGGAATATATCAGAATGTCATCAATGAATACTACCACAAACTTGTCTAGCTCAGGCATGAATACTGAGTTCATCAGGTACATGAAGTGAGCTGGAGCATTGGTCAACCCAAAGGACATGACCAAATACTCATATAGGCCATATCTGGTGGTGAAAGCAGTTTTAGCAATATCCTCAGGCCTTATCTTTATCTGGTGATACCCAGATCTCAGATCTATCTTGGAAAATACCTTAGGCGCCCGCGAGTTGATCAAACAGAAGATCAATCCGCGGCAAAGGGTACTTATTCTTCACTGTCACTTCATTGAAGCGGACGATAGTCCACACATAGCCTCAATGTTTGGTCTTTCTTTTTGACAAACAAAGCAGGACAGCCCCATGGTGATGAACTAGGTCTGACATAACCTTTATCAAGCAGTTCTTGCAACTGCACTTTTAATTCTGCCAGTTCTTAGGTGGCATTCTATAGGCTCGTCGAGATATTGGTGCTGTTCCGGGTTTTAGCTCTATACTGAACTCAACATCACGGTCTGGTGGTAACCCTGGCAAGTCTTCAGGAAACACATCCGGAAACTCACAGACTACTGGAATATCTGAATCTCTTTAACAGTGGTTGCACAGACACTGCCGCACATCTGGTCAACGGTTTTCTTGGGAATTGGAAGTTGAATGAATAGCTCAGAAGTACTATTAGGTATGATCAACCTGACTGTTCTATGCAAGGCATCTAATACTGCCTTCTGCTGGTACATCCAGTTCATTCCTAGGATCACATCTATATCCTGATCCTTGATTACTATCATATTAGTGGGATAAGTATGCCCGGCAAATTCTACGGGCACCTGATGCACTACTTCCTTTGTATATAAACGACCTCCCGGTGTGTGTATAAGGAAATTTTCCTTTGCTTCCCCAATAGGTATATGATGCTTTTCAACAAAACTCTTACTGATAAAGGTATGCGATGCACCAGAATCAAATAATAATACGGCAGGATGGTGAGCAACTGAAAACATACCCATCATGACGGGTTCCCCTTCAGGAATATCTGCCGCTTGTGCATAATATACCCGGCCAGTCTTCAGGACGGTCTTATTCTTCTGATTATTATTGTGGCCTTGATTCTGCTGTGGACGGTTGCTGTGGCCGCTTGCTGGGAATTCTGACCACTTTGCCCCTGTGGAGTATTTGAGATGCTCTTCCTGGGATACGGGCAATTACGGGAGAAAATGGCCCGGCTTTCCACAGTTGTAGCATGGGTAATTATGGTTCTGGGGAGTCTGGGTTCGAATGCCAGGGGCATTCGGCTAGTCGTGGATAATTAGAGTTCACAACAGTTTTAGCAGATGACTGCTGTGAGCTGGCTTGTTGTTGCTGGGGTGGACGGTACGGTGGACGGTTATGCTGGACTGGATGGTATATGATACGCTGGCGCTTCTTATTGCCACCAAACGATCCAGTTGAACTCCCACCCTTCCTCTTTTTAGCTTCAAGATGCTTGAAATGCTTCTCTTCTGCAGATATAGCTTTATTCACCGCATCATTGAAGGAGATATTATCGTCACACATTGCCAGCATCTTCTGCATCTTCGTATTCAGCCCCCTCATGAAGCTACTGCGCTTCTTTTCATCGGTGTTCATATGATCCAAAGCATACTAGGATAGATGATTAAACTTGCCAATATACTGCTGTACTGGCTGATCCCCCTGCCTGAGGGCTAAGAACTCTTCAGTTTTCATCCGCATCACACCCGCTGGAATGTAGTGAGCTTTGAAGGCTCTCGAGAACTCATCCCAGGTAACGCGGTGTCCTGGAGCTTGGGCAGCTTCAAAATTTGCCCACCAAGTTCCCGCAGCTCCCCTCAACTGTTGGGCTGCGAAAGCTGGCTTCTGAGTTTCGGTACAGTGAATTAGCTCAAACTTCTGATTCATAGTACGGAGCCAATCTGCAGCTTCTAAAGGCTCCTCAGCCTTAGTAAATACTGGTGGCCTGGTCTCTGTGAAGTCTTGATAAGTACTTTCCTGGGCCTGATGATGATGTCGGCCACGCTGTCCATATGGTGCATTCTGAACTAGGCCCTGCAGCAGACGTGCATTGTCTGTTGTGGCACGCATGAGTGCAGCAATAGCGTCTGCCAGCGTTGGTGGAACTGGGGGTGCATTGGGAACACCCTCCCCATCATGAGACGAACCAGTCCCATCAGCAGCACGGGTACGAGGCATCTACTCATAAACAAACCAAACTTTATTGATCTCTAGGTTATGATACAAAAACAACAACTGCTTACATACTCATGTTACATTATTCATGCATAACAGAACTGATACATGATTCAACTAGCTTAAGATCATGTTCAGCTAAACTATTACACAGCCCTTACCCCCTAGGGTTAAAGATCCACGCCTGACACTCTAATGTGAGACGATTCACTCGTCACCCTCACCCTCACTGTCGCTGTCATCAGCAGACTCAACCACATCAGGATCTTCCTCACTCTGCCCTTCTACCTCTTCCTCATCCGTGAGTGTACCCATCTCATCTTCAGCTGCATTTGGAGGTGGAGGTGGATGGAGTTGATCATACAACACATGGACTTCCTCATGTAACTAGTCATTGAATGCTTCTATATCCGTCACATATGACTCCAACTCATGCAGACGGGCTAACGCGACATCTTCTCGCTGCCAGGCAGTGTTCCGTTCTTCAAGCATTTTGGTCATGAGCTTTTCTGCATTGACTACGCTTCGGCTGGCCTCCTCCAGCTTGAGCTTAATGCCTCTAGCTTTGACAAGTGCTAAACTCTTCTCCCGAGAGGTGGTGGCCAACTGAGATTTCAACTCACGAACCTCTGCCCGTAAGTCCTCATTATCTCTGACTCCTGCTGGACTCTTCCTCCTTGCGGGATGCGAGTTGGTGCATGGGTACACCATGAGGACCTGTACTCTTGCGAGGTGTTTCCTTACCGCGCGGCATCCTAGTGAGATAAGATTTTGAATTAGGCAGATAAAGGAAAATACTTTTTGGATAGCAAGAAAGGATTGGATTCTAACCCTTACCCCATTATACCATATACCACAAGTTGGTTAAGCATGATGCATGAAGCGTACTTACGCATAAAGCATATAAAATTTAAATTATACTCCCTAGTAGAAATTTAACAACAATTTCAAGTTAAGGCTTAACTTAACATGCTGCTCCACTTAACAATCTACGATCTACTACTTAAGACAGAACATAGATCGAAGAGCATGAACAAGGTAAGTCAAAAGCATTTTGGATCAAACTAGATTTCAAATAGTTTTGACTCAAATCATTTTGAAGTTTTGCAACAATACTACAAGACTGCTGTAATGATCGCTCTGATACCAGCTGTGACGGAACCTCCTGGATTATTAGGGCCCACATGTACTTGTCCTTGTCCTACAGACCTCGGACAGACATACACTGTGCCCAATAGCCCAAAAGACCCACCACGTGTCATCGGGTAACCCGACTCATCCACGTTTCCTTACACTCCCAGGATCATTGCAAGAGTCATTGCAGTATTACAACATTTCACAAATAATATACATCAGAGAATAAAAGTGCGAAAGTATTACACCATAAGTTTTACAAACCAATTGTTCAAACTCACGTCATTATTACAAACCATAGTTTTAAACTTTACTCTAGGTAGTGGAAGTAGCATTAATAGAACTGTATTTCGCACAAACAACCCCGCCTAAGGGTTGCATTACTCCTCCCCGGACACGTCCTCCTCAACGACGGTCACGCAACAAGCCTCAAAACAAGGCTGCTCGTGAACGTCACCTGCAACAGTGGATTAACAAACCCTGAGTACAAAGGTACTCAACAAGACTGACCCGACCAGAGAAGAGAAGAACAGGTATGCTGGCTTGGGTAGGCTCAACAGAATTTTTCATTTTGCATAGAAGCTTACTAAGTAGTCCTAGATCCAAATTTTACTTAATCATTAAGTACTTGGTAAGAACTGAAAGTAAATCATTAAGTGAGAGGATCATCATCATTCTTTCTATAAACCAGTTCCATTTTCATTCTACGGTGCGGGTCGAAAGATTGAGTCTCCTTAACCGAGGAGCACGACGATTCGAACCGATTCAACCAGATCTGGGAGTTTTCCACGATCATACGATATATGTAGACCCGTGATCACACATATACCAACCCCAATCCTCGGATCCTCCAAACAAGACCGGGTCCGCGCCACCCGAGAGTACTTGTACACCTCCAATCCGGGACTTAGACCCACGAGGGTAGCTAGTACTCCCGCCATCTCTCCACTCCCAGTGCGCGATTAGCCGTTCTCATTTAAGAACCACCAAGGCAGGGCTTACCGTAGCATATGATCGGTACTTCACAGTTTCTCAATCTAGCAGGCCAACAACGGTTAACCCTAATTCGACACATCCGGGTTACCCTGCATCTAATCCAAGGATTCGATGCAGGTGCCCGTCTGGCCTTAACCATCATTCTTTCTCATTATCATTCCAAAACGATAAGTCATTGAAAACATTTCGCAAAAGCTTTATGAAGCAAGGCTAAGCATTTCTATCAGTGGCCTAAAACAGGTATTAAGGAATGATATATCGATAACAAGGTTGGTCATGCATCAACAGGTTTAAAGCATTTATTTGATAAACATTTTATGCATCAGGTTATCGAAAGTAAGTGTAATTGTAAATCCAAGGAAAGGTTAAATGAACCAGGGCTTGCCTTCGTTAAATCGGGAGAGTCTGGAACTCCTGGTAATCCGGATCAAATGGATACTCTGAAGTTTCAGGACCAACCTCGCTCGGACACTCGATCACTTCGGAAGCTACACGATAATAGAGTGCATGCTTAAGGAATGCTCATGACATGATCATGGTAAAGATGGAAATTTACTAGGTCAAGCACTTGACTTGCAACAACTTGCCTCCACGGTAAAGTTGCAAACCAACAAAACTAACTTACATAAACATTCCAAGTTCATTTATTAATAAAAGGGCCTATTTAAATCATTTTCAAATTTGTTCAAAACTCGGGTTTTATATTTTCTTAAATATTAGGCAGCTTGAGAAAGCTACACAAAAATTCACAATTTTTGGAGCTTCCTACATAAAGATATCAAAAAGACAAAATCTAACACTATACACCTATACCAGAAAAAGGAAAACCCACTCTAACCCTTACTGGGCTCGGCCCAGTTCAACTCACGGCCGCTGACGCCGAGCCTCAGGCGTCAGCCTCAGCTTTTCTTTCTCTGACGCGGGCTCAAGCTCAGGACCGCAGGCCCTCCTCTCCGCCTCGCCGAGGCCAGCACCCGGTCAGCCTCGGCTTCCTTTCTCCGACTCGCCGAGGCCAGCACCCGGTAGCCTCGCTTCTTTCTCCGACTCGCCCGAGGCCAGCACCCGGTTAGCCTCGCTTTCTTTTCTCCGACTCGCCCGAGGCCAGCACCGGTTAGCCTCGGCTTTCTTTTCTCCGACTCGCCCGAGGCCTTCTCCGCCTCGCCGAGACCTGCTCCGCCTCGCGCCGAGGCTGGCAGCCAAAAGCTTGACTTAAACACGCGTCCACGTTGACCGACCTCCAACCTCATCGCCGACGAGGCCTCCGGCGACGGCGGGCCTTCCACAAACCTCGTCTGGATCTGACGCATCGATTCACTAGCCCTACATACACGACCTTAAGCTATCAGAGGCATTATGGCGGCTCGGCTATGCTGAGCACGGCGGCGACGTGACGTTCCGGCCGCTAGGGCTCGGTAGCGACCTAGAAGAGGTTAGCACCACTTGAGGTACGCCTCGCGACCATGGTACACCCCCTAGCTTGGACAGAGACGGCTTGCATACATGCGGTCCACGGTGGCGGCCATGGCGGCTCTTGCGCCGACGGCGATCCTCGCGGACCGACCATGGTGGCTCGGTAGCGACTGAACCAGGGAGCGCAACACATCGAGGAGCTCATGACAACTACGGTGCTCACCTTGCCTTGACTCGAGGAGCACTGGACCAAGGTTGGCGACGGCGGCGGTGATGGCGGAGCTTGCGCCGACAGCACCCGTCGTGGACTGCTCAAGTCAAAGCGTTAGCGACCTCCAAAACAAGTCGATCATGAGCCATGACACCACCCGAAGCTAAAACACTGATTGTACTGACCGGAGATTCCTTGGCTTACCGTGAGCACGACTAAGGCACTCACGGCGGCTTTCTGCCGGCAGTGAGGAAGAAGACAGGTGGCGGTGGTGATTGCAAGCACTAAGGCTTGAGGTAGCTAGCTCAGGAGAAGCAGAAGAACTTGGGCGAAGCGAACTGGGAAGATAGAGATGGCAGAGACACGGACAACGGTGGAGACGAAGCTCGTCGCAGCCGGGCGGAAAACAGAGCAGGAGGGAGAGGTGGCGGATGCGGGTGAACAGAAGGTGGTGAAGCTCCCAGAGCTGGCCACCGCACGGGGTGACGCAGAGCGGCAAGCAGCTGCGTGGCCGGACACGCGGAGCCGGGCGGAGGTGCTCGACTACGGCGGCGGCGACGCGGCGGCCAAGGGCAGAGCACATGCTCTGCTCTTTATCCCCCCTCTCCCAGATTACTGTAGCACCGCAGCTTCCCCCCTTTCTATTTCTCTAGATACTTGTACTGCACTGTAAAAACTTCCAAAACCGAAAGTTGCTCCAAACTTTGGATTCTACAACTTTGTTTTATGAATCAAAGTCAAATTCTGTTTAGATTATGAAATAAGGTTAAAAGATCAAAGTGGACCAAACTGAATTCAAAATTACTTTCAAATTTCCTGAACAACTTCAAATTTCACCAAATATGAAATGTAGAGCTTGAAAAGTTGTACAACTTTGCTTTAAAACATTTGGGCTGATTTCAACTGGAAATAAGTCAATTGGATCAAAACAGTTCAAATTGACTTTAAATTAGAAATTTGAAAAGGGGACAGATTTGGGTTTTGCAGTAAAAGCAAAATTACTTTTGATTTTTCAATGACACTTGAAAAATGGTCAATGTATGAAATGTTCCTTTTGAAATTCCCTACATCTTTGATGTAGATCTCAAACTCAGATCTCAAGTAGTTTTTGAAATGCAAGTTTAAAATAAAAAGGGGACCATTCCCAGGGTTTGAATAAACTCATGAATACTTGGAATTTTGTACAGAAACTTTGAAAACTTTGAAAACCAAAGTTGTACCTCTTCTCAAGATCTACCAAAAAGCTTTTAGGGTCAACCCCTAAATAGGTATAGATTTTGAGTTAACTAAAAAGGGCTAGTTAACTTATATAGGAATTTAAATGATTTTTCCATTTTTGAACTAAATGAGTTTTGTATTCTTTTGAAATATTGAACTTGGTTTCATGCCTTTACATGACTTTAGTCAAATAGGAATGAACACAAGTTATTTCATAATGACATTCCAAATTAGGGTTTTGAGCTACCTCACAAGCAATAACAAAATGCTCACACATTAGGAATTAAACTCATTTTAGTGAATGCATCTCAAGGTGAGCTAGCACATGATGCTATGGAATGCTTATGATGGCATGACAATATTTTATTCATGTAAACACCTGAGGTGTTACATCCTTTCCCCCTAAAAGAAATCTCGACCCGAGATTTCACCACAAACTAAACCAACTACTAAAGTTGTGGGGTACGGGGATAAAGATTACAAACTTTTTACAAAACTAGGAACACGTTCTAATGTCAACCTCTTTCACTGCCCTGACTGTATGGTTGCATAGAACTCAGGAAACTGCTCTATCAAAAATTCCTCGGTTTCCCATGTTGCTTCCTCCTCAGAATGCTGACTCCACTGAACTTTATAGAACCTGTGAGTGTGTCGTCGAGTTACTCTATCTCGCTGATCAAGAATTTTGATGGGATATTCTGAGTATGTCATATCAGGCTCAAGTTGTACCCCTTCAACATCAACCACTTGATCAGGAACTCGTAGACACTTCTTCAGCTGAGAGATGTGAAACACATTATGAACCTCTGATAGATGAGCTGGTAGTTGAATACGGTATGCCACTTTGCCACACTTGGCCAGAATTTGAAATGGTCCAATGTAACGGGGAGCAAGTTTTCCTTTGACCCCGAAACGATAAACACCCTTGGTGGGTGACACCTTTAGATACACAAAATCTCCTTTAGCAAACGTCAAAGGTTTATGCCTTTTGTCTGCATAGCTTTTCTGTCGAGATTGTGCTATTTTTATATTTCTTTGTATGAGTTTGACCTTCTGTTCAGTCTCTTGAACTAGATTGACACCAAAGAACCATCTTTCACTAGGCTCGGACCAATGTAAAGGAGTCCGACACCTTCTGCCATATAAAGCTTCAAATGGTGCCATACGGATACTCTCTTGATAGCTATTGTTGTATGAGAACTCTGCTAAGGGTAAGCACTCATCCCACTTAAATGGAAAGTTAAGAGCACATGCCCTGAGCATATCTTCTAATATTTGATTTACTCTTTCTGTCTGACCATCTGTTTGTGGGTGGTAAGTTGTACTGTGTAAGAGTTTAGTGCCCAGAGACTCATGTAAACTTTCCCAGAATTTTGAAACAAACTGAGTACCCCGGTCTGAGACAATAGTCTTAGGAACTCCATGCAAACTCATAATCCTCTGAAAGTATATCTTGGCATATGTCGACGCTAAATAGATGGTCTTGACTGGTATAAAATGCGAAACCTTGGTCAGACGATCTACTATAACCCAAATAGAATCGTAGCCCTTGGATGTTCTGGGCAAACCAACAATAAAGTCCATACTGATGTCCTCCCATTTCCAAGCAGGAATTGGCAATGGCTGTAGTTCGCCAGCTGACTTAAGATGAATGGCTTTGACTTTCTGACAAGTATCACATCTGGCTACATACTTTGCAATCTCAATTTTCATCTTAGTCCAGCAGAATCTTTGCTTAAGATCCTGGTACATTTTTGTACTTCCCGGATGAATCGCAAACGGGGTAAGATGAGCTTCATCCAGAATCTGCTTCCTTAATTCAGGATTCTTCGGAACGACCAGTCTGTCTTTGAACCAGACCACTCCTGCTTCATCGACTCGGAAACACGAAACTTTGTCTGCTTTGACTTTCTCTTTGAGGTGAACAATACCCTTATTTTCTTTCTGAGCAGCTATAATCTGGTCTTTGATAGATGATTGAACTGATATATTAGACAAACTGCCCTGAGTGATCATCTGAATACCCAGTTTTTCTAACTCGGAACAAAGAGTAAGATCTACTGGTCTGACAGTGATACAGTTGCAACGAACCTTCCTACTAAGAGCATCGGCTACAACATTTGCCTTTCCGGGATGGTAATGCACTTCAAGATCATAATCCTTGATTAGCTCTAACCACCTCTGTTGTCTCATATTTAACTCTGACTGAGTGAATATATATTTCAGACTCTTGTGGTCGGTGTATATGTGACATGTGTTGCCCAAGAGGTAATGACGCCAAATCTTTAAGGCGTGAACAACTGCTGCTAACTCTAAGTCATGAGTTGGATAGTGTTCTTCATGACGTTTCAACTGTCTGGATGCATAAGCTATCACTCTGCCCTCTTGCATCAAAACACAACCAATCCCAATACCAGAAGCATCACAATACACATCAAACGGCTTCTCAATATTGGGTTGGGCTAAGACTGGAGCTGTAGTTAAGAATTCTTTTAGCTTCTGAAAAGCTTTTTCACATTTATCCGACCAAACAAACTTGACTTCATTCTTTAACAACTGAGTTATAGGTTTGGCAACTTTGGAGAAGTCTGGAATAAACCTGCGGTAATAACCTGCCATACCCAGAAAACTGCGGACTTGATGAACAGTTCTGGGAGACGCCCATTCAAGAATTTCTTGCACCTTGCCTGGATCCACAGCTACACCTTCAGCCGATAACACGTGACCCAGAAATGGAACTTCATCTAACCAGAACTCACATTTACTGAACTTTGCATATAGCTGATGGTTTCTCAAACGATCCAACACTACCCTAAGGTGTTCAGCATGTTCTGGTGGAGTCTTGGAATATATCAGAATGTCATCAATGAATACTACCACAAACTTGTCTAGCTCAGGCATGAATACTGAGTTCATCAGGTACATGAAGTGAGCTGGAGCATTGGTCAACCCAAAGGACATGACCAAATACTCATATAGGCCATATCTGGTGGTGAAAGCAGTTTTAGCAATATCCTCAGGCCTTATTTTTATCTGGTGATACCCAGACCTCAGATCTATCTTGGAAAATACCTTGGCGCCCGCGAGTTGATCAAACAGAAGATCAATCCGCGGCAAAGGGTACTTATTCTTCACCGTTACTTCATTGAGCGGACGATAGTCCACACATAGCCTCAATGTTTGGTCTTTCTTTTTGACAAACAAAGCAGGACAGCCCCATGGCGATGAACTAGGTCTAACATAACCTTTATCAAGCAGTTCTTGCAACTGAATTTTCAATTCTGCCAGTTCTTTAGGTGGCATTCTATAGGCTCGTCGAGATATTGGTGTCGTTCCTGGTTTTAGCTCTATGCTGAACTCGACATCACGGTCTGGTGGTAACCCTGGCAAGTCCTCAGGAAACACATCCGGAAACTCACAGACTACTGGAATATTCTGAATCTCTTTAACAGTGGTTGCACAGACACTGCCGCACATCTGGTCAACGGTTTTCTTGGGAATTGGAAGTTGGATAAAGAGCTCAGAAGTACTATTAGGTATGATTAACCTGACTGTTCTATGCAAGGCATCTAATACTGCCTTCTGCTGGTACATCCAGTTCATCCCCAGGATCACATCTATATCCTGATCCTTGATTACTATCATATTAGTGGGATAAGTATGCCCGGCAAATTCTACGGGCACCTGATGCGCCACTTTCTTTGTATATAAACGACCTCCCGGTGTGTGTATAAGGAAATTTTCCTTTGCTTCCCCAATAGGTATATGATGCTTTTCAACAAAACTCTTACTGATAAAGGTATGCGATGCACCAGAATCAAATAGTAATACTGCAGGATGGTGAGCAACTGAAAACATACCCATCATGACGAGTTCCCCTTCAGGAATATCTGCCGCTTGTGCATAATATACCCGGCAAGTCTTCAGAACGGTCTTATTCTTCTGATTGTTATTGTGGCCTGGATTCTGCTGTGGCGGTTGCTGTGGCCGTTGCTGGGAATTCTGACCACTTTGCCCCTGTGGAGTATTTGAGATGCTCTTCCTGGGATACGGGCAATTACGAGAAAAATGGCCCGGCTTTCCACAGTTGTAGCATGGGTAATTGTGGTTCTGGGGAGTTTGGGGTCGAATGCCAGGGGCATTCGGCTGTCGTGGATAATTAGAGTTCACAACAGTTTTAGCAGATGACTGTTGTGAGCTGACTTGTTGTTGCTGGGGTGGACGGTACTGTGGACGGTTGTGCTGAACTGGGTGGTATATGATACGCTGGCGCTTCTTATTGCCACTAAACGATCCAGTCGAACTCCCACCCTTTCTCTTCTTAGCCTCAAGATGCTTGAAATGCTTCTCCTCTGCAGATATAGCTTTATTCACCGCATCATTGAAGGAGATATCATCGTCACACATTGCCAGCATCTTCTGCATCTTTGTATTCAACCCCCTCATGAAGCTACTGCGCTTCTTTTCATCGGTGTTCACATGATCCAAAGCATACTGGGATAGATGATTAAACTTGCTAATATACTGCTGTACTGGCTGATCCCCCTGCCTGAGGGCTAAGAACTCTTCAGTTTTCATCCGCATCACTCCCACTGGAATGTAGTGAGCTTTGAAGGCTCTCGAGAACTCATCCCAGGTAACGCGGTGTCCTGGAGTTTGGGCAGCTTCAAAATTTGCCCACCAAGTTCCCGCAGCTCCCCTCAACTGTTGGGCTGCGAAAGCTGGCTTCTGAGTTTCGGTACAGTGAATTAGCTCAAACTTCTGATTCATAGTACGGAGCCAATCTGCAGCTTCTAAAGGCTCCTCAGCCTTAATAAATACTGGTGGCCTGGTCTCTGTGAAGTCTTGATAAGTACTTTCCTGGGCCTGATGATGATGTTGGCCACGCTGTCCATATGGTGCATTCTGAACTAGGCCCTGCAGCAGACGTGCATTGTCTGTTGTGGCACGCATGAGTGCAGCAATAGCGTCTGCCAGCGTTGGTGGAACTGGGGGTGCATTGGGAACACCCTCCCCATCATGAGACGAACCAGTCCCATCAGCAGCACGGGTACGAGGCATCTTCTCATAAACAAACCAAACTTTATTGATCTCTAAGTTATGATACAAAAACAACAACTGCTTACATACTCATGTTACATTATTCATGCATAACAGAACTGATACATGATTCAACTAACTTAAGATCATGTTCAGCTAAACTAGTACACAGCCCTTACCCCCTAGGGTTAAAGATCCACACCTGACCCTCTAATGTGAGACGACTCACTCGTCACCCTCACTATCACTGTCGCTGTCATCAGCAGACTCAACCATATCAGGATCTTCCTCACTCTGCCCTTCTACCTTTTCCTCATCCGTGAGTGTACCCATCTCATCTTCAGCTGCATTTGGAGGTGGAGGTGGATGGAGTTGATCATACAGCACATGGACTTCCTCATGTAACTGGTCATTGAATACTTCTATATCCGTCACATATGTCTCCAACTCATGCAGACGGACTAACGCGGCATCTTCTCGCTGCCAGGCAGTGTTCCGTTCTTCAAGCATTCTAGTCATGAGCTTTTCTGCATTGACTACGCTTCTGTTGGCCCCCTCCAACTTGAGTTTCATGCCTCCAGCTTTGGCAAGTGCTAAACTCTTCTCCCGAGAGGTGGTGGCCAACTGAGATTTCAACTCACGAACCTCTGCCCGTAAGTCCTCACTGATCTCCGGACTCCTGCTGGACTCTTCCTCCTTGCGGGATGCGAGTTGGTGCATGGGTACACCATGAGGGCCTATACTCTTGCGAGGTGTTTCCTTACCGCGTGGCATCCTAGTGAGATAAGATTTTGAATTAGGCAGATAAAGGAAAATACTTTTTGGATAGCAAGAAAGGATTGGATTCTAACCCTTACCCTACTATACCATATACCACAAGTTGATTAAGCATGATGCATGAAGCGTACTTACGCATAAAGCATATAAAATTTAAATTATACTCCCTTATAGAGGAGTAGAAATTTAACAACAATTTCAAGTTAAGGCTTAACTTAACATGCTGCTCCACTTAACAATCTATGATCTACTACTTAAGACAGAACATAGATCGAATAGCATGAACAAGGTAAGTCAAAAGAATTTTGGATCAAACTAGATTCAAATAGTTTTGACTCAAATCATTTTGAAGTTTTGCAACAATACTACAAGACTGCTGCAATGATCGCTCTGATACCAGCTGTGACGGAACCTCCTGGATTATTAAGGCCCACGTATACTTGTCCTTGTCCTACAGACCTCGGACAGTCATATACTGTGCCCCAATAGCCCAAAAGACCCACCACGTGTCATCGGGTAACCCGACTCATCCACGTTTCCTTACCTTCCCAGGATCATTGCAAGAGTCATTGCAGTATTACAACATTTCACAAATAATATACATCAGAGATGAAAAAGCGGAAGTATTATACCATAAGTTTTACAAACCAGATGTTCAAACTTATGTCGTTATTACAAACCATAATTTCAAACTTTGTTCTAGATAGTGGAAGTAGCATTAATAGAACTGTATTTCACACAAACAACCCCGCCTAAGGGTTGCATTACTCCTTCCCGGACATGTCCTCCTCAATGACGGTCACGCAACAAGCCTCGAAACAAGGCTGCTCGTGAACGTCACCTGCAACAGTGGATTAACAAACCCTGAGTACAAAGGTACTCAACAAGACTGACCCGACAAGAGAAGAGAAGAACAGGTATGCTGGCTTGGGTAGGCTCAACAAAATTTTTCTTTTTGCATAAAAGCTTACTAAAGTAGTCCTAGATCCAAATTTTACTTAATCATTTAAGTACTTGGTAAGAACTGAAAGTAAACATTAGTGAAAGGTCATCATCATTCTTTTATAAACCAGTTCCATTTTCATTCTACGGTGCGGGTCGAAAGATTGAGTCTCCTTAACCGAGGAGCACGACGATTCGAACCGATTCAACCAGATCTGGGAGTTTTCCACGATCATACGATATATGCAGACCCGTGATCACACATATACCAACCCCAACCTCGGATCCTCCAAACGAGGCCGGGTCCGCGCCACCCGAGAGTACTTGTACACCTCCAATCCGGGACTTCGACCCACGAGGGTAGCTAGTACTCCCGCCATCTCTCCACTCCCAGTGCGCGATTAGCCGTTCTCATTTAAGAACCACCAAGGCAGGGCTTACCGTAGCATATGATCGGTACTTCACAGTTTCTCAATCTAGCAGGCCAACAACGGTTAACCCTAATCGACACATCCGGGTTACCCTGCATCTAATCCAAGGATTGATGCAGGTGCCCGTCTGGCCTTAACCATCATTCTTTCTCATTATCATTCCAAAACGATAAGCATTGAAAACATTTCGCAAAAGCTTTATGAAGCAAGGCTAAGCATTTCTATCAGTGGCCTAAAACAGGTATTAAGGAATGATATATCGATAACAAGGTTGGTCATGCATCAACAGGTTTAAAGCATTTATTTGATAAACATTTTATGCATCAGGTTATCGAAAGTAAGTGTAATTGTAAATCCAAGGAAAGGTTAAATGAACCAGGGCTTGCCTTCGTTAAACGGGAGAGTCTGGAACTCCTGGTAATCCGGATCAAATGGATACTCTGAAGTTTTCAGACCAACCTCGCTCGGACACTCGATCACTTCGGAAGCTACACGATAATAGAGTGCATGCTTAAAGGAATGCACATGACATGATCATGGTAAAGATGGAAATTTACTAGGTCATAAGCATTTGACTTGCAACAACTTGCCTCCACGGTAAAGTTGCAAACCAACAAAACTAACTTACATAAACATTCCAAGTTCATTTATTAATAAAAGGGCCTATTTAAATCATTTTCAAAATTTGTTCAAAACTCGGGTTTTATATTTTTCTTAAATATTAGGCAGCTTGAGAAAGCTACACAAAAAATTTCACAATTTTTGGAGCTTCCTACATAAAGATATCAAAAAGACAAAATCTAACACTATACACCTATACCAGAAAAAGGAAAACCCACTCTAACCCTTACTGGGCTCGGCCCAGTTCAACTCACGGCCGCTGACGCCCGAGCCTCAGGCGTCAGCCTCAGCTTTTCTTTCTCTGACGGCGGGCTCAAGCTCAGACCCGCAGGCCCTCCTCCTCCGCCTCGCCCGAGGCCAGCACCCGGTCAGCCTCGGCTCTCCTTTCTCCGACTCGCCCGAGGCCAGCACCCGGTTAGCCTCGGCTTTCTTTTCTCCGACTCGCCCGAGGCCAGCACCCGGTTAGCCTCGGCTTTCTTTTCTCCGACTCGCCCGAGGCCAGCACCCGGTTAGCCTCGGCTTTCTTTTCTCCGACTCGCCCGAGGCCTTCTCCGCCTCGCCCGAGACCTGCTCCGCCTCGCGCCGAGGCTGGCAGCCAAAAGCTTCGACTTAACACGCGTCCACGTTGACCGACCTCCAACCTCATCGCCGACGAGGCCTCCGGCGACGGCGAGGCCTTCCACAACCTCGTCTGGATCTCGCGCATCGATCCCCCCCCCCCCTTCACTAGCCCTAGCACCTACACGACCTTAAGCTATCAGCGGCTATGGCGGCTCGGCTATGCTGAGCACGGCGGCGACGTGACGTTCCGGCCGCTAGGGCTCGGTAGCGACCTAGAAGAGGTTAGCACCACCTTGAGGTACGCCTCGCGACCATGGTACACCCCCTAGCTTGGACAGAGACGGCTTACATACATGCGGTCCACGGTGGCGGCCATGGCGGCTTTTGCGCCGACGGCGATCCTCGCGGACCGACCATGGTGGCTCGGTAGCGACTGAACCAGGGAGCGCAACACATCGAGGAGCTCATGACAACTACGGTGCTCACCTTGCCTTGACTCGAGGAGCACTGGACCAAGGTTGGCGACGGCGGCGGTGATGGCGGAGCTTGCGCCGACAGCACCCGTCGTGGACTGCTCAAGTCAAAGCGTTAGCGACCTCCAAAACAAGTCGATCATGAGCCATGACACCACCCGAAGCTAAAACACTGATTGTACTGACCGGAGATTCCTTGGCTTACCGTGAGCACGACTAAGGCACTCACGGCGGCTTTCTGCCGGCAGTGAGGAAGAAGACAGTATCGGTGGTGATTGCAAGCACTAAGGCTTGAGGTAGCTAGCTCAGGAGAAGCAGAAGAACTGGGCGAAGCGACTGGGAAGATAGAGATGGCAGAGACACGGCAACGGTGGAGAAGAAGCTCGTCGCAGCCGGGCGGAAAACAGAGCAGGAGGGGAGGTGGCGGATGCGGGTGAAAAGAAGGTGGTGAAGCTCCCAGAGCTGGCCACCTCACGGGGTGACGCAGAGCGGCAAGCAACTGCGTGGCCGCACACGCGGAGCCGGGCGGAGGTGCTCGACTACGGCGGCGACGACGCGGCGGCCAAGGGCAGAGCACATGCTCTGCTCTTTATCCCCCCTCTCCCAGATTACTGTAGCACCGCACTTTCCCCCCTTTTTTTAAAAAAAAACTCTAGATACTTGTACTACACTGCAAAAACTTCCAAAACCAAAGTTGCTCCAAACTTTGGATTCTACAGCTTTGTTTTAAGAATCAAAGTCAAATTCTGTTTAGATTATGAAATAAGGTTAAAAGATCACATTTGGACCAAACTGAATTCAAAATTGCTTTCAAATTTCCTGAACAACTTCAAAATTCACCAAAATATGAACTGTAGAGCTTGAAAAGTTGTACAACTTTGCTTTAAAACATTTGGGCTGATTTCAACTGGAAATAAGTCAATTGGATCAAAACAGTTCAAATTGACTTTAAATTAGAAATTTGAAAAGGGGACAGATTTTGGGTTTTGCAGTAAAAGCAAAATTACTTTTGATTTTTCAATGACACTTGAAAAATGGTCAATGTATGAAATGTTCCTTTTGAAATTCCCTACATCTTTGATGTAGATCTCAAACTCAGATCTCAAGTAGTTTTTGAAATGCAAGTTTAAAATAAAAAGGGGACCATTCCCAGGGTTTGAATAAACTCATGAATACTTGGAATTTTGTACAGAAACTTTGAAAACTTTGAAAACCAAAGTTGTACCTCTTCTCAAGATCTACCAAAAAGCTTTTAGGGTCAACCCCTAAATAGGTATAGATTTTGAGTTAACTAAAAAGGGCTAGTTAACTTATATAGGAATTTAAATGATTATTCCATTTTTGAACTAAATGAGTTTTGTATTCTTTTGAAATATTGAACTTGGTTTCATGCCTTTACATGACTTTAGTCAAATAGGAATGAACACAAGTTATTTCATAATGACATTCCAAATTAGGGTTTTGAGCTACCTCACAAGCAATAACAAAATGCTCACACATTAGGAATTAAACTCTTTTTAGTGAATGCATCTCAAGGTGAGCTAGCACATGATGCTATGGAATGCTTATGATGGCATGACAATATTTTATTCATGTAAACACCTGAGGTGTTATAGGCACCCACTAGCTATACGCGACTGTGGCCAAACCCGCGCGGACGCGCCGGTCTCCTCCGTTTTCGGCCATTTTTTCCGTTAACGCTAGTACACGGCCTATTTCTACCCATCGTCCCCCTCCCGGCACCCGGTGCGCCCCAAGGCCGGAAGCCTCGCGCGCTGGAAACGCATGGGCGTCTTCGGCACCCCGATAGCTATCCGCGACTATGGCCAAACCCGCGCGGACGCGCCGGTCTCCTCCGTTTTCGGCCGATTTTTCCGTTAACGCTAGTACACGGCCTGTTTCTACCCATCGTCCCCCTCCCGGCGCCCGGTGCGCCCCAAGGCCGGAAGCCTCGCACGCTGGAAACGCATGGGGCGTCTTGGGCACCCCGCTAGCTATCCGCGACTGTGGCCAAACCCGCACGGACGCGCCGGTCTCCTCCGTTTTTGGCAGATTTTTCCATTAACGCTAGTACACGACCTGTTTCTACCCATCGTCCCCCTCCCAGCGCCCGGTGCGCCCCAAGGCCGGAAGCCTCGCGCGCTGGAAACGCATGGGGCGTCCTGGGCACCCCGCTAGCTATCCGCGACTGTGGCCAAACCCGCGCGGACGCGCCGGTCTCCTCCGTTTTCGGTCGATTTTTCCGTTAACGCTAGTACACGGCCTATTTCTACCCATCGTCCCCCTCCTGGCACCCGGTGCGCCCCAAGGCCGGAAGCCTCGCGCGTTGGAAACGCATGGGTATCTTGGGCACCTCGTTAGCTATCCGCGACTGTGGCCAAACTCGCGCGGACGCGCCGGTCTCCTCTGTTTTCGGCCGATTTTTCCGTTAACGCTAGTACACGGCCTATTTCTACCCATCGTCCCCCTCCCGGCACCCGGTGCGCCCCAAGGCCAGAAGCCTCGCGCGCTGGAAACCCATGGGGCATCTTGGGCACCCCGCTAGCTATCTGTGGCTGTGGCCAAACCCGCACGAACGCGCCGGTCTCCTCCGTTTTTAGCCGATTTTTCCGTTAACGCTAGTACACGGCCTATTTCTACCCATCGTCCCCCTCCTGGTGCCCGGTGCGCCCCAAGGCCGGAAGCCTCGCGCGCTGGAAACGCATGGGGCGTCTTGGGCACCCCGCTAGCTATCTGCGGCTGCGGCCAAACCCGCGCGGACGCACCGGTCTCCTACGTTTTCGGCCGATTTTTTCGTTAACGCTAGTACACGGCCTATTTCTACCCATCGTCCCCCTCCCGGCGCCCGGTGCGTCCCAAGGCCGGAATCCTCGCGCGCTGGAAACGCATGGGGCGTCTTGGGCACCCCGCTAGCTATCCGTGACTGTGGCCAAACCCGCGCGGACAAGCCGGTCTCCTCCGTTTTTGGCCGATTTTTCCGTTAACGCTAGTACACGGCCTATTTCTACCCATCGTCCCCTCCCGGCGCCTGGTGCGCCCCAAGGCCGAAATCCTCGCGCGCTGGAAACACATGAGGCATCTTGGGCACCCCGCTAGCTATCCGCGACTGCGGCCAAACCCGCGCGGACGCGCCGGTCTCCTCCGTTTTCGGCCGATTTTTTCATTAACGCTTGTACACGGCCTATTTCTATCCATCGTCCCCCTCCCGGCGCCTGGTGCGCCCCAAGGACGGAAGCCTCGCGCGCTGGAAACGCATGGGGCATCTTGGGCACCCCGCTAGCTATCCGCGACTGTGCCCAAACCCGCACAGACGCGCCAGTCTCCTCCGTTTTTGGCCGACTTTTCCGTTAACGCTAGTACACGGCCTATTTCTACCCATCGTCCCCCTCCCGTCGCCAGGTGCGCCCCAAGGTCGGAAGCCTCGCGCGCTGGAAACGCATGGGGCGTCTTGGGCATCTCGCTAGCTATCCGCGACTGTGGCCAAACCCGCGCGGACGCGCCGGTCTCCTCCGTTTTCGGCCGATTTTTCCGTTAACGCTAGTACACGGCCTATTTCTACCGATCGTCCCCCTCCCGGCGCCCGGTGCGCCCCAAGCCCGGAAGCCTCGCGCGCTGGAAACGCATGGGGCGTATTGGGCATCCCGCTAGCTATCCGCGACTGTGGCCAAACCTGCGCGGACGCGCCGGTATCCTCCGTTTTCGGCCGATTTTTTCGTTAATGCTAGTACACGGTCTATTTCTACCCATCGTTCCCCTCCCGGCGCCCGATGCACCCCAAGGCCGGAAGCCTCGTGCGCTAGAAACGCATGGGGCGTCTAGGCCACCTCGCTAGCTATCCGCGACTGTGGCCAAACCCACGCGGACGCGCCGCTCTCTAACGTTTTCGGCCGATTTTTCCGTTAACGCTAGTACACGGCCTATTTCTACCCATCGTCCCCCTCCCGGCTCCCGATGCGCCCCAAGGCCGAAAGCCTCGTGCGCTGGAAACGCATGGGGCGTCTTGGGCACCCCGCTAGCTATCCGTGACGGTGGCCAAACCCGCGCGGACGCGCAGGTCTCCTCCATTTTTGGCCGATTTTTCCGTTAATGCTAGTACACGGCCTATTTCTACCCATCGTCCCCCTCCCGGCACCCGGTGCACCCTAAGGCCGGAAGCATCGCGTGCTGGAAACACATGGGGCGTCTTGGGCACCCCGGTAGCTATGCGCGACTGTGTCCAAACCCGCGTGGACGCGCCGGTCTCCTCCGTTTTCGGCCGATTTTTCCGTTAACGCAAGTACACGGCCTATTTCTGCCCATCGTCCCCCTCCCGACGCCCGGTGCGCCCCAAGGCCGGAAGCCTCGCGTGCTGGAAATGCATGGGGCGTCTAGGCCACCCCGCTAGCTATCCGCGACTGGGGCCAAACCGCACGGACGCGTTGGTCTCCTCTGTTTTTGGCCGATTTTTCCATTAACGCAAGTACACGGCCTATTTGTACCCATCGTCCCCCTCCCGGCGCCCGGTGCACCCCAAGGCCGGAAGCCTCCCGCGCTGGAAACGCATGGGGCGTCTTGGGCACCCCGCTAGCTATCCGCGACTGTGGCCAAACCCGCGCGGACGCGCCGGTCTCCTCCGTTTTTGGCCAATTTTTCCGTTAACGCTAGTACACGGCCTATTTCTACCCATCGTCCCCCTCCCGGCGCCCGATGCGCCCCAAGGCCGGAAGCCTCGCGCGGTGGAAACGCATGAGCGTCTTCGGCACCCCGATAGCTATCTGCGACTGTGGCCAAACCCGCGCGGACGCGCCGGTCTCCTCCGTTTTCGGCCGATTTTTCCGTTAACGCTAGTACACGGCGTATTTCTACCCATCGACCCCCTCCAGGCGCCCGGTGCGCCCCAAGGCCGGAAGCCTCGCGCGCTGGAAACGCATGGGCGTCTTCGGCACCCCGCTAGCTATCCGCGACTGTGGCCAAACCCGCGCGGACGCGCCGGTCTCCTCCGTTTTCGGCCGATTTTTCCGTTAACGCTAGTACACGGCCTATTTCGACCCATCGACCCCATCCCAGCGCCCCGTGCACCCCAAGGCCGGAAGCCTCGCGCGCTGGAAACGCATGGGGCGTCTTGGGCACCCCGCTAGCTATCCGCGACTGTGGCCAAACCCGCACGGACGCGCCGGTCTCCTCCGTTTTTGGCCGATTTTTCCATTAACGCTAGTACACGACCTGTTTCTACCCATCGTCCCCCTCCCAGCGCCCGGTGCGCCCCAAGGCCGGAAGCCTCGTGCGCTGGAAACGCATGGGGCGTCCTGGGCACCCCGCTAGCTACCCGCGACTGTGGCCAAACCCGCGCGGACGCGCCGGTCTCCTCCGTTTTCGGTCGATTTTTCCGTTAACGCTAGTACACGGCCTATTTCTACCCATCGTCCCCCTCCCGGCACCCGGTGCGCCCCAAGGCCGGAAGCCTCGCGCGCTGGAAACGCATGGGTATCTTGGGCACCTCGCTAGCTATCCGCGACTGTGGCCAAACACGCGCGGACGCGCCGGTCTCCTCCGTTTTCGGCCGATTTTTCCGTTAACGCTAATACACGACCTATTTCTACCCATCGTCCCCCTCCCGGCACCCGGTGCGCCCCAAGGCCAGAAGCCTCGCGCGCTGGAAATGCATGGGGCGTCTTGGGCACCCCGCTAGCTATCCACGACTGCGGCCCAACCCGCGCGGACGCACCGGTCTCCTCTGTTTTCGGCCGATTTTTTCGTTAACGCTAGTACACGGCCTATTTCTACCCATCGTCCCCCTCCCGGCGCCCGGTGCGCCCCAAGGCCGGAAGCCTTGTGCGCTGGAAACGCATGGGGCGTCTTGGGCACCCCGCTACTTATCCGCGACTGGGGCCAAACCCGCGCGGACGCGCCGGTCTCCTCCGTTTTTGGCCGATTTTTCCGTTAACGCTAGTACACGGCCTATTTCTACCCATCGTCCCCCTCCCGGCGCCCGGTGCGCCCCAAGGCCGGAAGCCTCGCGCGCTGGAAACACATGGGGCATCTTGGGCACCCCGCTAGCTATCCGCGACTGTGGCCAAACCCGCGCGGACGCGCCAGTCTCCTCCGTTTTCGGCCGATTTTTTCGTTAACGCTAGTACACGGCCTATTTCTACCCATCGTCCCCCTCCTGGCGCCCGGTGCGCCCCAAGGCCGGAAGCCTCGCGCGCTGGAAACGCATGGGGCGTCTTGGGCACCCCGCTAGCTATCCGCGACTGCGGCCTAACCCGCGCGGACGCACCAGTCTCCTCTGTTTTCGGCCGATTTTTCCGTTAACGCTAGTACACGGCCTATTTCTACCCATCGTCCCCTCCCGGCGCCTGGAGCGCCCCAAGGCCGGAATCCTCGCGCGCTAGAAACGCATGGGGCGTCTTGGGCACCCCGCTAGCTATCCGTGACTGTGGCCAAACCCGCGCGGACACGCCGGTCTCCTCCGTTTTCGGCCGATTTTTTCGTTAATGCTAGTACACGGTCTATTTCTACCCATCGTCCCCCTCCCGGCGCCCGATGCGCCCCAAGGCCGGAAGCCTCGCGCGCTGGAAACGCATGGGGCGTCTTGGGCACCCCGCTAGCTATCCGCGACTGTGGCCAAACCCGCACGGACACGCCGGTCTCCTCCATTTTTGGCCGATTGTTCTGTTAACGCTAGTACACGACCTATTTCTACCCATCGTCCCCCTCCCAGCGCCCGGTGCGCCCCAAGGCCGGAAGCCTCGCGCGCTGGGAACGCATGGGGCGTCCTGGGCACCTAGCTAGCTATCCGCGACTGTGGCCAAACCCGCGCGGACGCGCCGGTCTCCTCCGTTTTCGGTCGATTTTTCCGTTAACGCTAGTACACGGCCTATTTCTACCCATCGTCCCCCTCCCGGCACCCGGTGCGCCCCAAGGCCAGAAGCCTCGCGCGCTAGAAACGCATGGGGCGTCTTGGGCACCCCGCTAGCTATCCGTGGCTGTGGCCAAACCCGCACGGACGCGCCGGTCTCCTCCGTTTTCGGCCGATTTTTCCGTTAACGCTAGTACACGTCCTATTTCTACCCATCGTCCCTCTCCCGGCACCCGGTGCGCCCCAAGGCCGGAAGCCTCGCGCGCTGGAAACACATGGGGCGTCTTGGGCACCCCGGTAGCTATACTCGACTGTGTCCAAACCCGCGTGGACGCGCCGGTCTCCTCCGTTTTCGGCCGATTTTTCCGTTAACGCTAGTACACGGCCTATTTCTGCCCATCGTCCCCCTCCCGATGCCCGGTGCGCCCCAAGGCCGGAATGTAACACCTCTGGTGTTTAAGTCAACTAAAACTGACATGTCATCATGAGCATGGAAAGCATTCATGTAGCAACACTAAGGATGCATTTACAATTTGCATAAAACTTGATCTCAAATGCATCATATGCTTGTTTAATTCTGTTTTGTTCAATGGATGTGTGGTGATTAAGGATTTGCTAGTGGTGATTTCTATTGATGATAGGCTTATAGGGTTATTTGGTTCATGAAATCACAAGTCCTTATAGTGGCCCTATGATAAAGACTAAGATCCAAGCTGAATCTGGGCACGGTCCTTGAAACAAAGTTGTTGATACTAATGAAAGGAACAACTTTGGTATATAAAGTTAACAAAGATTCTGCACAGGATTTGAATTGAAACAAATTTGTTTAAACCCTAGAATCTACCCTTGAACTACAACTCTCAAACTATTGAGAATCTGACCTTGGTCCTTTAATCAAAGTTGTAGGGAATGCCAAATGTGACAACTTTCATGTTCACATAATTTGAACTTCTTCAGAAAATTTTAAAGTAATTTGAGAAATCAGTTTAGGTCCAATTTGAATTCAAACCCTAATTCAAAAACTAGGCCGAATTGGGACATGGTTCTTTAAGCAAGTTTGTAGATCACAAAATTCTGAACAACTTTCATTCTTACAGATTTTGCACTTTAGTTCAAAATTTTGGCGCAATTCAAAAGGGGACAAAAACTCCTGTAGCTACAGTCCATGGAGCCTTGCATGGCCTCCACGGCGGCCGTCGAGTTCACAGCGACGTTCTGGCGTCGACACGTCCCCATCCATGTGCCACTCGCTCCCACTGCATGCGAAACTCACTGGCACACTCCCTGAGCTCCTCGCCGTCCACAAAACCACCTCCCCATCGCCTCCTCACTCTTTTCTTCTTCCCTGTTCGCGCCGGCCACAAACAGAGAAACTCCGGCGACGAAATTCGCCGCCGTTGAGTCTCCTCCGCCGGTTCCAGCTCACCCACCACGCCGCCTCAACCTCAGCCACCTCCTCGACCCACTGAATCGAGCCCAGGCCGCCTGCATTGCCCGGCCGAGCCTCGTCTTCCCCAACCCTGGGAACCGCCGCCGCGGACGTCTTCGCCGTCGTACGGTTTGTACGGTGCTCCTCGAGCCAAATTGGTTGCGCCATTAGCTCCGTCTCGGATCGCTGATCACCATCGGCTCGCCATACAGGTCGCTACCGCGCCGGGGTCGCCGGAACGTCGCCGCGGAGCTTCGGTCCGCCGTCGTCGACCTCTTCCTTCCCGACCCTCTCCGACTGAGCTAGCGCGCGCATCGAACCTAGGTGAGCTCCCTGGTGCCGATGCTCGTCTTCGTTCGGTCTCTACCGCACCGTATCGGCCGGAACGTCGGCACGCCGCCGGGCTCGGCGCAGCCGAGCCGCCATTGCCGCGGACACTAGGTCTCCGGCCGCTCCTAGCCCTAACCAACCCCCCCCCCTGTGTGTTCGCGAGGTGACGTGGAGCGCGTAGGTAGTCTTGGTCCGGTCCCTGGCCTCGCCGCTGGCGAGAACGGCCGGCGGTCAACGTCGCCGCCGCGCGGTCAGCGCCGCGCGCGCGCTGGCTGGTGCGCTGGGCCGGCCTGACATCCGGGCCCCGCCTGTCAGCGACTTAATGTTAGGGTTTTCTATTTTTAGCGATTATGAACAGTAGCGCATTTTGTTATTTTTGCTGTATTTTAATTACTGCGCTAAAAATTCTGAAAATTTTTGTGTAGCTTCTCTGATATGTGAAGAAAATTGTAAAAATATGAAACTGAAGGTTTGGACAAGTTTTGATGGGGTATTAAAATGACCAATTAATTAGTTTAGGCACTTTAAATAATTTTTGTAGGCTGTTCCTGAGGTCCAAAAATTGTGAAATCAATTTTGTAGTACTTTGCAGCACATTGCACACCTCTCCAAAAATTATGAGCCTTTTTGGTAAAAATAAATTTTTAACCTTAATAATTAAGTCAATAATTAATAATGGTAGTTAATTGATTAAGTTTAATTCTGCAAATTTAATTCTCCTTTCATACTGTTAAAGGTTAAGTGGTCACTGCTATGATTATGAGTCATTTAACACAGAAAGTTTGGATTAGGAGAAATCCTTTTGGTGGCACCATGGTTACATTGATCTAAATAAATGGATTGCTTAACTAACAAAATTATATTACATAAGTTTGTTGCCGTCAAATAAAAACCATGAGTTGGAGAGTAACATTTATGTGCTGGATTGATCTCTTTTGAATGCCAGTGTTATGGTTAAGCACTTGACCTTTGGGATCATGCTTTTGGCATGAAACTAGCCTTGCACTATTCCTGTCACTTTTCTGGATCAGTTTCGGTGGAAGTGAGATATCACTATGATAATAAAGTTTTCTGTTGAAATGTTGTATAGCAAAGTTGTAGTACTTTTGTATATCTAGCTGCTCCTAAAATTTCGTAATTGTTGGATGTATATACTGGGAGTTATGTTCTGTTCAATCTGGGTATGCAGTGCTGTCCAGAAATCTGGACAGTTTGTGAAAACTGAACTGTTTGGGGTATTTAAATTGTGAATCAGTTTTGGTGGATTTTAATAAAGTTGTAGAGGGTTTCATGTGCTTTCCAGAATGGTTTAGATCACGATTATTGATGATTCTGAGCTCCAGATATGGTCTGTGGAACAGTAGTGTTTGAATCTGTCCAGAATCTGGACAGATTTAACCAAATGAATGGTTTGGTCCATATGACCCTGGAATCAGCTTTTGTGTATTATAGAAAAGTTGTAGAGAATTTGTTAAGCTTTCCAGATTGTCCTGAATGACCTGAATTGCTATTCTGTAGCTCCAGTTATGGTTAAAACAAGTTGGTGCATGAAATCTGTTCGGCTTATCAGTTATGCGAATCTTATTCCAATTGTGATGTCTGTTTCTGAATTCAGTTTTGGATTGTTGTTCACTGCTGTACTCTTCTACTTATAATTGTCTAGCATCATAAGCATTCATTCATATTCGCATCACATGCATCTTATATATACTCGTTTGTTATATTGCGTTTAGAAACCGAGGTTAGCAAGGATCAGCCGGACGTTACAGCACGGGAGGCACCGGTATTCTACGAAGTTGGATTTGATATCTGTGGGGACGAGCCTGAAGAAGAACCCCAAGGCAAGCCCCGGTGCATTTGCCCCTACCTTGCAATTTTTAATAATATACTTGTTGATAAAATTTGGTGCATTAAGTTTAGGAGTTGAATGTTACCTTTTTGATGCATTAACTACCTTGATTACTTCTCATATTATCCTTGTCCCTGGGTCATTTACAAATGCTTAGATTGCTTAGCCTTGCTCAATAGAGTAGGTTTTTGAAAAGAGAGATGCAATTGTTGGGAACCCTTCCCTCGGTTTGGGATGGTGTAATTAAAATGAGACCGGGCGGGTAACTTGCACAGGAAATGGAGTCCTGGTGTAGTGTTTCCGTCTGTGTCGCCTAGGGCCCGTCCGCTGTTGGCCCGTTGGATCGAGAACTTTTTGTTAGTACTGGTCACATGTTTCGGTAAGCCCTACTGTGGCTATGCCCTTACTGGAACGGCGCACCCGCGCACTGGGAGTGGAGAGATGGCGGGAGTAGCGTGTACCCACCCTGCTCGGTCCCCTGTTGGACGTTACTCAACAAGGCCGGTGTAGGGCGGTGGTGTACTGTACCCCCGGGTGGCGCGGCTCCGGTCCGGTTTGAGAGGATCCACGGGACGGTTGATATATGCGAGTTCGGTCTCGCATATGTCGTGTGATAAGGAAGCCCCAGCTGGGTAGATCAAGCGGTTCGAATCGTCGTTTGCTCCACGAGAAAAGGAGACTCGTCCTCGCACCCTCAGCGTAGTTTAATGATGAAACAATGGAGGATTAATGCGTTGATTATGAGATGTATATTTAATTACTTAGCTAATATTAGAAATATGGAATGACACAACTACTTAGTAGTAGGAGCTTTATGCAAAGAAAAACTTTTGGATTCTTGCTAAAGCCTTACCTTGACTTCCCCTCAGCCTGCATTCCTGAGTCTTCTCCCCAATTTATTAGTCGGGTAAGTCTTGTTGAGTACTCCTGTACTCAGGGTTCTATGACCCCATGTTGCAGGTGAGACCGCCGAACAGATGTGCTTCGGGCCGTGTTGTATGACTATCTTTCCGGCTGATGGTGATAAGTGATGTGCCCTTGGGCAGGGTTTATTAATATGGTTATGTTATCAGACTTTTATCCAGCACTTAGTAATATCGCAACTTGAACTCTTTATCATCTATGTTGTAATAATGAACACTGGTTTGTAATATTATGTTTATGTAAGACTTCCGCTGAATTCTCCGATCTGGTATTTTGTATGATATGTAAATGTGTTGTAATGATTGTACTCGGATGATTCCTGTGACCTATGGATACGTCGACCGTATCCAACAGATTAATCCAGTCTTGTGGCACACCTACATAGCAGTCAGAGGTCGTTGGACAGATGACAGGTGTAGGTGGGCCACATTATTGGGCGAGTATGTTACACGGAAGCCTCGCATGCTGGAAACGCATGGGGCGTCTAGGCCACCCCGCTAGCTATCCGCGACTGGGGCCAAACCCGCGCGGACGCGCCGGTCTCCTCCGTTTTCGGCCGATTTTTCCGTTAACGCTAGTACACGGCCTATTTCTACCCATCGTCCCCCTCCCGGCGCCCGGTGCGCCCCAAGGCCGGAAGGCTCGCGCGCTGGAAACGGATAGGGCGTCTTGGGCACCCCGCTAGCTATCCGCGACTATGGCCAAACCTGCGCGGACGCGCCGGTCTCCTCCGTTTTCGGCCGATTTTTCCGTTAACGCTAGTGCACGGCCTATTTCTACCCATCGTCCCCCTCCCGGCGCCCGGTGCGCCCCAAGGCCGGAAGCCTCGCACGCTGGAAACGCATGGGGCGTCTAGGCCACCCCGCTAGCTATCCGCGACTGGGGCCAAACCCGCGCGGACGCGTCGGTCTCCTCCGTTTTCGGCTGATTTTTCCATTAACGCAAGTACACGGCCTATTTCTACCCATCGTGCCCCTCCCGGCGCCCGGTGCACCCCAAGGCCGGAAGCCTCCCACGCTGGAAACGCATGGGGCGTCTTGGCCACCCCGCTAGCTATCCGCGACTGTGGCCAAACCCGCGCGGACGCGCCGGTCTCCTCCGTTTTTGGCCGATTTTTCCGTTAATGCTAGTACAAGGCCTATTTCTACCAATCATCCCCCACCCGGCGCCCGGTGCGCCCCAAGGCCGGAAGCCTCGCGCGCTGGAAATGCATGGGGCGTCTTGGGCACCCACTAGCTATCCGCGACTGTGGCCAAACCCGCGCGGACGCGCCGGTCTCCTCCGTTTTTGGCCATTTTTCCGTTAACGCTAGTACACGGCCTATTTCTACCCATCGTCCCCCTCCCGGCGTCGGGTGCGCCCCAAGGCCTTAAGGCTCGCGTGCTGGAAACGCATGGGCGTCTTCGGCTCCCCGCTAGCTATTCGCTACTGTGGCCAAACCCGCGCGGACGCGCCGGTCTCCTCCATTTTCGGTCGATTTTTCCGTTAACGCTATTACACGGCCTATTTCTACCCATCGTCCCCCTCCCGGCACCCAGTGCGCCCCAAGGCCGGAAGCCTCGCGCGCTGGAAACGCAAGGGTATCTTGGGCACCTCGCTAGCTATCCGCGACTGTGGCCAAAGTCACGCGGATGCACCGGTCTCCTCCGTTTTCGGCCGATTTTTCCGTTAACGCTAGTACACGGACTATTTCTACCCATCGTCCCCCTCCCGGCACCCGGTGCGCCCCAAGGCCAGAAGCCTCGTGTTGGGAACGCACTTGCCCCACCTCCGCACTTGTGCAGGGGAAAGAGCGAAGGCGGCCAAGCGTCGGAAGCGGTAGCGAAGGTGAGGCGGAAGTGGAAGATGCTCAATTTCCCAGAAAGTCGTCCCCTTACACTGTTCATCCCCTTGGTATTTATAGGGAATGCCAAGGGGCACGGGCCAAATTACAAAAGGGTACAGGGAAGATTCCTCACCTCCACGCAGGGAGGAAGGGCAAAAGCGTAAATACACAGCTGAAGCGGAAACCCTAATTGGCCACCCCCCAATGCGCCGCCACCTGGTTCTTGTTCACCTTCGGGGAAAGGGGCGGAGGTTTTGACCTTCGGTCGCGCTCACCCTTGGGCCTGCGCCCCTCCGCCATCTGCTGAACCTCCGGCTTTACTTGCCTTCGGGGGAGCGCACACTCGCCGCTTGCTTGAACCCTCGCTCCAAGCGAAGGTGGCGTTGTGGGCCAACGAGGGTTTCCTGTAGTGCGACTGTCGATTTAGACCTGCATGGAATGCAACGAAGCGACGAGGGTTGAACCCGCGTCCGGGGCTCAGGGTAACGGTCCCCAGTAGGAGGGGGACCTCGCAGGGACGACAGGCGTTGCGCGAGGGTTAATTTCGAGCACCAGTTCGAGCGGCGCTTCTGCCGAGGGTCCTTTCCCCCAACAGCAGCCCCTCGTTGTCTTGGATCTAAAAAACCATGTTTAGGCCCAAGCAGCGCCTTTCAATGGGGACAATAAATGGGACCCTCGGCAGCGACGCCCGCGACTGCTTTGGGCTGGGCCGTTGTGGTGTTGTTTGTACTATTGATGCCTGTTTTGTTTTTTTGCGCCGCGTTTTTCGGTTGTCGTGCCGATTTGGTTCGTTGAGGGGCTCGTCTCCCGGCCTATAAATAGAAAGAGTGGGTGAAGAGTTGTGATTGTGCCCTCTGCTATAGCCATCCTGCTGTCGCGATTTGCTTGTAGCGAAGGTTTGTTTTAGCTTGCGTGCGAGGGTTTGGACGGGCATTGGCGAACATACTTGTGTGCGAGGGTTTGTTTGATAGTTTTGGTAGCTGAAGGGATGGCCAGATTGAAGCAGACTGCTCGGGCTGGTTCTCCCGCCGTCGCGGATGAGGGGGTTACCTTCGAGTTTGGTCTTAGCCGGGTTTGCGCCAGTGAGATTGCATCTTATGTGAGGTGGGGCTGGATTGAGGAAGGCAAGGCGAGGACCAGCAGTGGGGAGACCGTTCCGAAGCCAGAGGCAGATGAGATTGTGGTCTTTGAAGAATTTTTTTCGGCTGGCCTTCGCTTCCCGGTGATTTCCTTTGTGACCTCCGTTCTTCGAAGGTTCAACCTGAAGTTTCATCAGTTGACGCCTTCTTGTTTTATGAAGATGTCAGTGTACATGTGGGCATGCCGTTCTCAGGGCACCGCTCCACACGTCGAGGGTTTTATACGCACTCATCGTGTGCACATGCAGCCCCGCAAGATGGATTGTGGCGAAGGTAACACTCGTCTTGGACAGTTTGCTGTGTACACATTCTGCTATCGCGCTGGGTCGGAGGTGCCGGTGCAGGCCCAGAAGAATAAGTGGAGCAGCGGATGGCAAGAATCTTGGTTTTACTACAAGCTTAGTGGCGACATCGAGCTTTGCGGCGAGCTTCTGCTTCTCGGAGATGTCGGCGCCGAGGCCAAGATGAGCGCCGAGGCTCATGCTGCGGTTGATTGCTTGAGGGTTGTGGCGCGATCTCAGTGCGCCCGCGACTTGGTCGAAGAATATTGTTGTGCGAAGGTATGGCCCCTTAGCCGAAGGCAAAAATGGTTTGAAGTCGGGGAGGACCCCAAGTATGAGGCTAAGGGTTTGAAGAACCCGATAGTTGATTTGAACAAGGTTTGGGAAAAAGTTCTTGCAAAATTTCCGAGGCGCGAGGATGGGAACGAAGCTGTTTACAAGCGGGTTCAGCAGTGGGCTGAAGAGCTTGTTGGGAAATTATCCACATTGGAGGTGAAGGCTATCCACAGCTCGGTGGGTAGCGGAGGTCGAGTGAACAGGATGTTCGACATTCTTGGGATCCGGTACAAGGACTGGCCCGTCCCTTCGAGCGATGACGCGCCGAAGAAAAGGAAACGTGCCGCCACCGAGGGGGGGGATTTTGTGTCGCGGCCGAAGAGAGGTCGTGGCCGTGGCCGTGGCGGCGTTGGCGGCCGAGCGAAGGTGCTCGCGACGAAGGTCGCTGCCGGTTTTGGTGTTGCCGGCACTTCTTCCTCCTCGGCCGTAGCTCCAAGCGGCCGAGGTGCCGTTATAGTTGGGGGGCGCGTGCCTCGCGTTGGGGGGATCAGCGCTTTAATTCAGATGTCGGGCGACGAGGATCGGTCTGATGATGATGGGGTGGGGGAGGAGAAAACTGGAAAGGAGGGGGAGACGGACGAGGGTTCGTCTGAAGAAAGCAGCGAGAGCTCCAGCGAGGGTCATGACACTGGTGAAGATGTGTCTATCGGAGGTGCAGCCTCGCTGAGTGCTGATGCGATGGTTGACCAGAGCGCGGTCGACATCGCACAAGACGTTGAGCCAGGCAGCCCTCGACGAGGGTCGATTTCCAGCTTTGCGGGCTCGCATCTGTGGGTAGAGGGTGTGGAGTTTGGTGGAGAACTTGAGTCCGACCGGGTCCGGGGAAAGAGACCGTTTGGCGAGGCGAGTCGGTCGAGCCTTCCGGAGTATGCTAAGAGGCTTGGGATTTCTGATCCGGCGACGGAGCTGTTTACTAGTCCGGACCTTCGGGAATGTCACTTGCAGTGCGGCCCGGAGGAAAGGCGTTTTTTAGGCCGAATCTTCGGCCGCATTTGTGTGCCGGAGGCAGAGGTTCGACTTGCGGACCAGGCGGTTGGTGATACCTTTGCCGACGTGGACGTTAAGCTGGCGGAGCTAATGCTTTTGAACCGTGCGGCAAGGCGGAAGGTTGGCTCCGACATGGAATTTATGAGAAGCCAGCTTGATGAGCTTGAGAGGGAGAATAGCAGACTTGCGCGAGGCTTGGAAAATAAAGAAATTGAACTGAAGAATGCTTCGGAGAAAGCCGCGAAGGCTCGTGAGGAGGCAGTTGAGCTGGCGAAGCGTAATGCTGATTTGATTACCGAGGGAAAGGCGAAGGACAAGGCGTTGGCCGTTATCGAGGGTCGCTTGGTGGATTTGGGCGAATCCTGGCGGAAAAGTACGGAAAATGTCAAGCGTAAGGTTGATTGCTGTCTGACCGAGGCTGGAGGCTCTGCCGGAGAACCGTTGCTTGCAGCTGACGCGGAGGCCTTCGAGGGTTGGCTGGGCAACGAGCTTGATGTATTTAGCTCGTTAGTTGCCAATGCGGCCGATTTTGGTGGCTACGCCGGGGCTTTGGCGATGGCGAGCACGCTTCGGCTGGCTGGTTGTGATCACCTTCGCCGAGTCAAGAGGCCGAACCATGCCTTTCCGTCGGTCGAAGAGGTTCGCCGCATGAAGGTTGACGATTCTGAAGTTCGGAACTGCGCAATGCGCCTGCTCCGCAAGTTTTGGATCTCTGGCGGCGGCCGAGCTCTCGCCTTCGAGGAAGCTGCCGAGGCTACGCGTCAGGTTTGCATACTTATTCAGACTTCTCGATTTTGTTGATCTGTTTCATAGGGATTATTATTGATCTTGGCGAGGTTTGCCTTTTGTTTTGTTGTAGGCTCGACAAGATGCGTTGCCCTCGCCGCCCACGGAAGTTGCAGCGGTAGGTGGCTCCGAAGCCGCCCCTGAGTTGAATGTTGCGGGGGTTACGCTCGCCGAGATCGAGGCGTTGACTGGGGACGTCCTGAGCATTGAAGAGGTCGTCGTGGAAAAGACCGCGACGGAAGAGGGGCCTGCTTCGACCGTCGAGGCTGCCGTGGAAAGATCTGCGGCGGAGGAGACGCCTACTGAAGCCTCGACCGTCGCTGTTGGCGAAGGTTCAGGGGCTATCGACAGCGGAGCTGCGGGTGGTGCTCATAGGGAAAGTGGTCAGGTGTGAAACTCGGGATTGTTGGGGCGAGGGAGGCCTTTTTGTAGAAAATGTGGTTGTTTGTAAAGACTTGACGAGGCTGAGACATCTCGTATTTTGTGCAACATGCAGGTTCCTGACGGAACCGTGCTAGACGTATTCGACGTGACTCCGCTGATGTTGAACTACCAAGATGTTTTTATAACTGGTGAATCGTGGGCTCGCGCTAGGTTTAAATATCCTTCGCTTTCCTTTGAACGTTTTTGGTGGTCGAAGGTGCGGAGGTATGATTTAAAAAATAGTAGGTTGAGTCGATTTTGGCGCGAAGCAGACTATACAGACCGTCAAGCCGATCGTTATTTGTTTGGATCTTCTTCGACCTCGCAAGCTGGCGGTGATGATGATATTGACGAGAACGTAGCTTTAGAGTATTTGTTCGGGCAAAGAGAGCTTGAAATTGGTTTGGATGGGGCGCTTTTGATTCCGAAGGAAGAACCTTCGGAGGTTAGTGAGACGGGGCATAGATACATGTATAGGGCGAGGGTTTTACCCGGGGAGCTGCCAATTGTCCCTGCAGCTCCTTTGTTGTGGGGACCCCTGGTTCCGGTGGAGGAGGGGTTTGAGGAGGAGGCCGAAGGTTTCGGTGATTTAATGTTGATTGAGGGGAGCGATGGTTCCTTGTAAAGAATTTTTTATTTTTCGGATATGTTTGTTGTTGTGTCGTTACTTTGTAATAGCATGAGAAAGATGTATGGGGTTGTGTGCCCTGTTTGCTGCCCTATTTAACGTTTCTTATATTGTTTAACAGCGACGCCCCGTTTTTACTTTTGGCGAGGCTCGCGCATTTGCTCTCGTGAGCTTGTTTTGAAAAAGCAGCGACGCCCCCCTTTTCTTTTAGCGAGGCTCGCGCATTTGCTTTCGTGAGCTTGTTTTGAAAAAGCAGCGACGCCCCCCTTTTCTTTTAGCGAGGCTCGCGCATTTGCTCTCGTGAGCTTGTTTTGAAAAAACAGTGACGCCCCCCTTTTCTTTTAGCGAGGCTCGCGCATTTGCTCTCGTGAGCTTGTTTTGAAAAAACAGCGACGCCCCCCTTTTCTTTTAGCGAGGCTCGCGCATTTGCTCTCGTGAGCTTGTTTTGAAAAAACAGCGACGCCCCCCTTTTCTTTTAGCGAGGCTCGCGCATTTGCTCTCGTGAGCTTGTTTTGAAAAAACAGCGACGCCCCCCTTTTCTTTTAGCGAGGCTCGCGCATTTGCTCTCGTGAGCTTGTTTTGAAAAAACAGCGACGCCCCCCTTTTCTTTTAGCGAGGCTCGCGCATTTGCTCTCGTGAGCTTGTTTTGAAAAAACAGCGACGCCCCCCTTTTCTTTTAGCGAGGCTCGCGCATTGCTTTTTAACACGCTGATTTGGAGAGGACAGCGACCCGTACGTCTATAGTCACTATTTCGAGGGTGTTACGAAGGTGGATGGTTTGGAGTTTGCGGTTTGCAAAACGGTGCGGCAGTTGCTATGCAGAGACTCTGCTGGACGAGGGTGCCACGTTGGTCGGGCGAGACGGGGAATGTGGACCCGCCCGAGGCCCGCCTTTGCTTGGGCGAGAGTGCTGGACTTTTTGGACTTCGCGCCTCCCTTTATTTCAGGTGGAGGTGAAGTTTGCTTTTTTGCGAGCCCCTGTCGTTTGTGCCAGGGTGCTCGACTTTTTGGGGACTTCGCCCCTCCCCTTGTCTTAGGCGGAGGTGAAGCTTGCTTTTTTGCGAGCCCCTGTCGTTTGTGCCAGGGTGCTCGACTTTTGTGGGACTTCGCCCCTCCCCTTGTCTTAGGCGGAGGTGAAGTTTGCTTTTTTGCGAGCCCCTGTCGTCTGTGCCAGGGTGCTCGACTTTTTTTGGGACTGCGCCCCTCCCCTTGTCTTAGGCGGAGGTGAAGTTTGCTTTTTTGCGAGCCCCTGTCGTCTGTGCCAGGGTGCTCGACTTTTTTGGGACTTCGCCCCTCCCCTTGTCTTAGGCGGAGGTGAAGTTTGCTTTGAAAAGAAAAGGAATGCTTTTCGAAGCAATCTTAGCAGGTTTTCATCGAATGTAGCGCTCTTGAAAGAGATCCGCTTTTTCGATGCTTGGGAGTAGAGGGTTGGAGATTTTACTTTTTGGGGGTTCTAGCCTGTATTAATGTTTTTGGATACTGCCTCGTTAAAAAACCTTACGCCCCTTCGTAAGGAAAAAGAGTGCAGCTCCTGTTCTTGTCAAGTACATGAGTGTAGATAACATAATATGTGACAAAGCTTACATATCGCGAGGGCTCGCTAAGGCTCCGCTATAGGTAGAATTTGCGAAGGTCGTCAATGTTCCAGGTGTGTGGTAGGATATTACCTTTGCTGTCGGAGAGATGGAAAGAGCCTGGACGATTGCATTCTGCGATTAGGAACGGGCCTGTCCACTTAGGCTGAAACTTTCCGGCCATGCTGGCGCTTTGTTTACGGATGAGGACGAGGTCACCCTTCTGCAGGTTTTTGATTCTGACTTTTTTATCTCTCCATTTTTTGGTCTCTTCCTGATACTTGCGAAGGTTGTGCACTGCGCTGCATCTTGTTTCTTCTAGCAAGTCTTTGTTAGTCAGCTTGGCTGGCTCATCATTTGCGAAGGTTGTTCTCGGTGAAACGTGTTTTAGCTCCTCTGGTAACACGGCTTCTTCGCCGAACAAAAGTTTGAAGGGTGTGAATTTGGTTGCTCTGCATTCGGAGGTATTGTGAGACCAGGTGACTGAAGTTAGCTCGTCTGCCCATTTACCTTTGGGTCTGCCTTGCAACTTTTTGGATATGGATTGGAAGATTGTTGCGTTGGCTCTTTCGACTAGGCCATTGGACTAGGGGTGTCGGACTGAGGCGAAGCATAGAATTGTTCCGATTTGTGCACAGAATTCTTTGAAAACCTCGCTGTCAAACTGGGTGCCATTGTCGACGGTTAGATGTTGGGGGACTCCGAAGCGACAAACTATCTGCTGCCAGAAAAACTTTTTTACTGCGAGGGAGGTTATGGAGGACAGCGGTCTTGTTTCAGTCCATTTTGTGAAATATTCCACGGCCACCACCGCATAGCGAAGGTTCCCCGGAGCCGTCGGTAGTGGGCCCACGAGATCCATTGCCCACCTTTGCAGAGGCCAGGTTGGGCATATGAGGGTTGTGGGAGCCCCTGGGGTGTTTTGGTTTTTTGCTGTCAGTTGACAACCCTCGCACTTCTTGACGATGGTTTCAGCATCTCTCAGCGCAGTTGGCCAGTAGAAACCTTGCCGGAAAGCTTTTCCTACTAGTGCCCTCGGGCCATTGTGTGAACCACATATACCTTCGTGGATGAGTTTGAGAATGTCGTTACCTTCGGACTGTGACACGCATTTGAGCCAAGGTGAGGTTACCGAAGCTTTGAATAGGGTGTTATCCACAATCTTGTACCCTCGCACTCTTTGCTTTAGTCTGTTCTCTTCTTCTTTAGAGCTGGGTTCATGGAGTCCTTTTATGTAGGCCATGATAGGTGCTCTCCAATCTTCGCACTGAATAGCGTTGATCAGCTTGATGCTGATTTCGGAAGCTTCGAAGGCTGACCGAGTGGTAACCTCGTAGAAAACATCCGGAGGAAGCTGTAGCTGCTGTGCGGCTGCTTTGGCTAAGCAATCTGCCTCGCTGTTTTCAGTCCTTGATATTGCTTTTACAGTTATGCCGAGGAAAAAGGATTCCAACCTTCGGACATATTGAAAATATTTTTGGAGCTCTGGGTCTCTTGCTTTGTAATTCTTTTCAATGTGCCCCGCGATGACTTGAGAGTCTGTGTTGATAAGTGCCCTTCGGACTGATAAGGACCGTAGTCTTGAGAGTGCCAGAATCACAGCTTCGTACTCTGCTGAGTTGTTTGTGCACTTGAAGTCAAGCCTTCTTGCGTATCTCAGCTTCGATCCGGAAGGCGAGAGTAGGATGGCCGAGGCACCGGCCCCAGTTGGACCCCATGCTCCGTCGACGTAAACGATCCAAAACTGGTCTTGATGCGGCTCACCAGGGCGAGGGTCTGGAGTCCATTCTGCTGTGAAATCAGCCAGTATTTGTGATTTGACTGCTGTTCTGCCGACGAAGGTCACGGCGTAGCTGTTAAGCTCGATTGCCCACTTTGCTATTCTTCCCACTGCTTCGCTGTTTTTGAAAATGTTCTCGAGGGGGTACGACGAAGGTACTAGGATCTCGTGCGCCTGGAAATAGTGCTTGAGCTTTCTTGACGCCATAACGACGGCGTATGCTATTTTCTCAAGCTCCGAATAATTTCTCTTTGGGCCTTCGAGGGTTTCTGAAACATAGTAGATTGGGGCTTGTCTGGTCTTGTTGTTTTCGCGGAGCTCCTTGATGAGGACTGCGCTTGCTGCGTGTGGCGAGGCTGCGACGTAGAGTAACAATAAGTCTCCCTTGCTTGGGCTGGTCAGTGCAGTCAAGCTAGTCAGATACTTTTTCAATTCCTCGAAGGCCTTTTGCTGCTGGGGACCCCAATTGAATGGAGCGTTGCTTCTGAGTGTTTCAAAGAAAGGTAACCCTCGCTCTGCGGATCTTGAGATGAATCTGCTAAGTGCTGCTAAGCGACCGGTCAGACGCTGGGCTGCTTTCTTGGTCGCCGGAGGTTCCATGTTCATGACGGCATCAATCTTCTCAGGGTTAGCTTCGATTCCTCTGGCTGAGACGATGCAACCTAGCAATTTACCTTCGCTCACCCCGAAAACACATTTTTCTGGGTTTAGTTTCAGTCCGGCGGACCGGAGGTTGCTGAACACCCTCGATAAGTCTGATATGTGGTCTTCTTTTAGTTCACTCTGGACGACTAGGTCGTCGACATAAGCAGAGACAGCGTGTTCATCCTTAAAAACTTCAGAGGTCATGCGAGCGAAGATTGAGCCTGCATTTTTCAAGCCTTCTGCCATTCTTCGGAAGCAAAAGGTGCCCGAAGGTGTGATGAAGCTTGTTTTCTCTTCGTCCTCTTCATTCATCCAGATCTGGTGATAGCCTGAGAAGCAATCAAGGAGGGATAGCATTTGGCAACCTGCCGCTCTGTCGACCAGGGTGCTTATGTTTGGGAGAGGGAAGTCGTCCTTCGGACAAGCTTTGTTCAAGCAAGTGAAGTCCACGCACATTCGCCATTTTTTGTTTTTCTTTTGGACTAGGACCACATTTGAGAGCCAAGTTGGGTATTTGACTGGGCGGATGACACCTGCGTCCAAAAGCCTTTTTACTTCAGCCTTCGCTGCCTCCTTTCTTTCTTCTGACATTTTGCGAAGCTTTTGTTTGATTGGGCGATAGCCTGTTTTGATGTTCAGGCTATGCTCGATCATTGATCTGTTGACTCCTTTTAGGTCTTCTGCGGACCAAGCGAAGGTGTCGGAATTTTCTCTGAGGAAGGTGACGAAGTTGCCTTCTGATTGAGGGTCTAGATTGGCTGAGATGATGACCTTTCTTTCGGCGTTACCCTCGAAGAGTTGGACTTGTTTGGTTTCCTCCTTTGGCGCTGCCTTCACTCTGTTACTGCAGGCTTCACCCTCGTCGCTGGTACCGGGGGTTTGAGGTTTTGACAAGTTGTGTACGTTACGTTGCCCCGGGGCTACGTTCCCTTCAGCTGCCCTTGCAATGTCTTGGTCCCCAAATACTGCGACCACACCCTTGGGAGCGGGAAGCTTCATGCATAGGTAAGCGGGATGGATGACCGCATTGAACGCGTTTGTGACCCCTCGGCCAAAAATGGCATTGTATGGGTAGAACATGTCGACGACGTCAAATGTTATATGCTCCGTCCTGCAGTTGACTTCGTCGCCGAAGGTGACGGGCAGAGAAATTTTGCCGACAGCTCTCACTTGTTGACCACCGAAGCCGTATAGGGGGTTGTCTGCAGGTTGCAGAAGGTTTCTATCAAGCTTCATGCTGTCGAAGGTTGAAGCGAACAAGATGTCAGCGGAGCTTCCTGTATCGACCAGTATTTTGGTGACAGTCCACCCAGCGAGGTTGGTTTCGATCACCATAGCATCGGTGTGAGGGTAATCTCTCAGCTTCATGTCACTGGAATCGAAGGTTATGGGGATGTGAGACCAACGGCCAAATCTATGGGGTCCTTCGACGGCTACGTGGTGGACTCGTCTGGCATGTTCCTTCCTCTGCCGTTTGTTACCATGGTCTTCATTTGAACCTCCGGTGATAGCTAGAATCACACCGAAGGTTGATGTTGGATTGTTGATGGTCGTTTGGCTCTGGGCTTCGGCTTTGACAGGTTGTGGTGCTGGTAACGCGGGGATTGGCGGTGGTGGTGGCAGAGCGTTGCTAGCTTGGTAGGTTGTTGGAATTTGGTTTTGGGGGGTAGTTGGGTATGTGACTGTGTAAGGTGGGTTTTGGCGTTGTGGGTTGGTGGTTGGCTGATAAGGGGCCTGGTTGTAGAGTGGGTGGTGAGTGTAAGAGGGTTGTTGCGAGGGTAGGCCGTAGTTTATGGGGGTGTATTGGTATGGGGGATTTGGTGGGTGGAAACTTGGTTTCCTGGTGTGGTTGATGGTTCGGGTGTCGGACGAAGCGGCTTTCCTGGATTCCTGGTATTCTTTTCCCTTGGCGAAGCATTCGCATTGCTTTGTTGTGTGTCCCTTTCCCATTCCACAGAAGTGACAGTACATTTTGGCAGGATCTCGCTGCTGGTACCACTGATTCGGCGGAGGTGGCAAAAACTGCGGGGCTTGGTTGCTCGGAGGTTGAGCGTTCCGTCTTTGATCTTCGCAATTTGTTGCTTTGTTGATTGCACCGACGTTGCTTTGCTCTTGGCGAAGGTTGCTTTCTCTCGGTTGAGGCCTCGGCTGTGGCCTCTGCTGAGACCTCCGAGCATTGGACTTTGCTCTGAAATCCATATCAGCTCTACAGTATCTTTCCATTGTTTCATGCAACTCTTCGATTGAGTTTGCCGGTTTCCTGGCGAACTTTGAGGAGCATGGTCCTGGGCGCAGGCCACTGACTGCAGCGAGGATGACAGCCTCGTCAGATATCCCCGGGGTCCTTGCTCTGATTTGAATAAACCTTCGCCAGTAATCTTGGAGCGGCTCGCGCTCGTCTTGCTTGCAATTGAACAGCTCGATGGGGTTTGACGGGGCTGGAGTGATGCCCTTGAAATTTGTACACAGCTTGTCTCTGAGGGTGGCCCAGGAATCCACTGTTCCGGGGCGAAGGTTGCTGTACCATGTTTGTGCGATGTCTCGCAGAATGATGACAAAGGATTTTGCCATTGTTGATTCATCACCGCCTGTTGCGGCAACTGCTGCTTCGTAGCTCATGATGAACTGGCGAGGGTCGGAAAGTCCATCATAGCGAGGTAGGTTTTGTGGATTGTAACATGATGGCCAGGGTTGGGCTTGGAGTATTTGGGAGAGTGGTGACTTTGGATCATACGGCATTTGGTGTTGCTGATGCCTTCGCTGAATGCGAAGGTTTGTCTCTCTCTCATCCGGGTGAAGGTGGCGGAAGTTTGGTTGTCTATGAGGATGAGGCTGCGGGTGAAAGGGTGGTGGTGGGGGTGGTGGATGGCAGCGAAGGTTGTCCTGATTCTGCTCATTCTCCTCCTGCAGCGGGGGCATCTCCTCATTGTTCCAGCCTTCGGCCTCGGCTTCCGCCTCAGCAAGGGATTCCTCCATTTGGCAAAGCTGCTCTCTGGCCTCGTCTGCCCTCTGTCTGATCGAGCGCAGTCGGTTATGCCTCTCAAGCTGTTCCAGGCGCCTCTTCTTCTCTTGCAGCTCAGCCTCGAGCTTTTCAAGGGCCTCGAGGCCCATCCCTTCTTCTTCTTCTTCTTCTCCTCCCGAAGTGAGTGGGTGCGGCTGCGTCGCCACTTGGACCTGGGGGCCCAGGGATTGGGGTTCCGGGGTGACGTTCTCTCCTCCCGAGGGTTGCACAATTTCCTCAGCAGGCGGGACCACCGCCGCCGTCTCTCTAGCGACACGCTGGTCCCTCGTCGAAGGTGCTCTCCTGTTTCCCGCCATTTCAAACGCCCCTCCCCACGGACGGCGCCAAACTGTTGGGAACGCACTTGCCCCACCTCCGCACTTGTGCAGGGGAAAGAGCGAAGGCGGCCAAGCGTCGGAAGCGGTAGCGAAGGTGAGGCGGAAGTGGAAGATGCTCAATTTCCCAGAAAGTCGTCCCCTTACACTGTTCATCCCCTTGGTATTTATAGGGAATGCCAAGGGGCACGGGCCAAATTACAAAAGGGTACAGGGAAGATTCCTCACCTCCACGCAGGGAGGAAGGGCAAAAGCGTAAATACACAGCTGAAGCGGAAACCCTAATTGGCCACCCCCCAATGCGCCGCCACCTGGTTCTTGTTCACCTTCGGGGAAAGGGGCGGAGGTTTTGACCTTCGGCCGCGCTCACCCTTGGGCCCGCGCCCCTCCGCCATCTGCTGGACCTCCGGCTTTACTTGCCTTCGGGGGAGCGCACACTCGCCGCTTGCTTGAACCCTCGCTCCAAGCGAAGGTGGCGTTGTGGGCCAGCGAGGGTTTCCTGTAGTGCGACTGTCGATTTAGACCTGCATGGAATGCAACGAAGCGACGAGGGTTGAACCCGCGTCCGGGGCTCAGGGTAACGGTCCCCAGTAGGAGGGGGACCTCGCAGGGACGACAGGCGTTGCGCGAGGGTTAATTTCGAGCACCAGTTCGAGCGGCGCTTCTACCGAGGGTCCTTTCCCCCAACACCTCGCGCGCTGGAAACGCATGGGGCATCTTGGGCACCCCGCTAGCTATCCGTGGCTGTGGCCAAACCCGCACGGACGCGCCGGTCTCCTCCGTTTTCGGCCGATTTTTCCGTTAACGCTAGTACACGGCCTATTTCTACCCATCGTCCCCTCCCGGTGCCCGGTGCGCCCCAAGGCCGGAAGCCTCGCGCACTGGAAACGCATGGGGCGTCTTGGGCACCCCGGTAGCTATCTGCGGCTGTGGCAAAACCCGCGCGGACACCCCGGTCTCCTCCTTTTTCGGCCGATTTTTCCGTTAACGCTACTACACGGCCTATTTCTACCCATCGTCCGCCTCCCGGCGCCCGGTGCGCCCCAAGGCCGGAAGCCTCGCGCGCTAGAAACGCATGGGGCGTCTTGGGCACCCCGCTAGCTATCCGCGACTGTGGCCAAACCCGTGCGGACGCGCCGGTCTCCTCTGTTTTCGGCCGATTTTTTCGTTAACGATAGTACACGGCCTATTTCTACCCACCGTCCCCCTCCTGGCGCCCGGTGCGCCCCAAGGCCGGAAGCCTCGCGCATTGTTAACGCATGGGGCGTCTTGGGCACCCCGCTAGCTATCCGCGACTGCGGCCCAACCCGCGCGGACGCACCGGTCTCCTCCATTATCGGCCGATTTTTCCGTTAACGCTAGTACACGGCCTATTTCTACCCATCGTCCCCCTCCCGGCGCCCGGTGCGCCCCAAGGCCACAAGCCTCGCGCGCTGGAAACGCATGGGGCGTCTTGGGCACCCCACTAGCTATCCGTGATTGTGGCCAAACCCGCGCGGACACGCCGGTATCCTCCGTTTTCGGCCGATTTTTCCGTTAACACTAGTACACGGCCTATTTCTACCCATCGTCCCCTCCCAGCGCCTGGTGCGCCCCAAGGCCGAAATCCTCGCGCGCTGGAAACACATGGGGCGTCTTGGGCACCCCGCTAGCTATCCGCAACTGCGGCCCAACCCGCGCGGACGCACCGGTCTCCTCTGTTTTCGGCCGATTTTTCCGTTAACGCTAGTACACGGCCTATTTCTACCCATCGTCCCCCTCCCGGCGCCCGGTGCGCCCCAAGGCCGGAATCCTCGTGCACTGGAAACGCATGGGGCATCTTGGGCACCCCGCTAGCTATCCGTGACTGTGGCCAAACCCGCGCGGACACGCCGGTCTCCTCTGTTTTCGGGCGATTTTTCCGTTAACGCTAGTACACGGCCTATTTCTACCATCGTCCCCTCCCGGCGCCTGGTGCGCCCCAAGGCCGAAAGCCTCGAGCGCTGGAAACACATGGGGCGTCGTGGGCACCCCGCTAGCTATCCGCGACTGCGGCCAAACCCGCGCGTACGCGCTGGTCTCCTCCATTTTCGGCCGATTTTTTCATTAACGCTAGTACACGGCCTATTTCTACCCATCGTCCCCCTCCCGGCACCCGGTGCGCCCCAAGGCCGGAAGCCTCGCGCGGTGGAAATGCATGGGTATCTTGGGCACCTCGCTAGCTATCCGAGACTGTGGCCAAACCCGCACGGACGCGCCGGTCTCCTCCGTTTTTGGCCGATTTTTCCATTAACGCTAGTACACGACCTATTTCTACCCATCGTCCCCTCCCAGCGCCCGGTGCGCCCCAAGGCCAGAAGCCTCGCGCGCTGGAAACGCATGGGGCGTCCTGGCCACCCCGCTAGCTATCCGCGACTTTGGCCAAACCCGCGTGGACGCGCCGGTCTCCTCCGTTTTCGGCCGATCTTTCCGTTAACGCTAGTACACGGCTTATTTCTACCCATCGTCCCCCTCCCGGCACCCGGTGCGCCCCAAGGCCAGAAGCCTCGCGCGCTGGAAATGCATGGGGCGTCTTGGGCACCCCGCTAGCTATCCGTGGTTGTGGCCAAACCCGCACGGACGCGCCGGTCTCCTCCGTTTTCGGCCGATTTTTCCGTTAACGCTAGTACACGGCCTATTTCTACCCATCGTCCCCCTCCCGGTGCCCGGTGCGCCCCAAGGCCGGAAGCCTCGCGCGCTGGAAACGCATGGGGCGTCTTGGGCACCCCGCTAGCTATCTGCGGCTGTGGCCAAACCCGCGCGGACACCCCGGTCTCCTCCGTTTTCGGCCGATTTTTCCGTTAACGCTACTACCCGGCCTATTTCTACCCATCGTCTGCCTCCCGGCGCCCGGTGCGCCCCATGGCCGGAAGCCTCGCGCGCTAGAAACGCATGGGGCGTCTTGGGCACCCCGCTAGCTATCCGCGACTGTGGCCAAACCCGTGCGGACGCGCCGGTCTCCTCTGTTTTCGGCCGATTTTTTCGTTAACGCTAGTACACGGCCTATTTCTACCCATCGTCCCCCTCCTGGCGCCCGGTGCGCCCCAAGGCCGGAAGCCTCGCGCATTGTTAATGCATGGGGCATCTTGGGCACCCCGCTAGCTATCCGCGACTGCGGCCCAACACGCGCGGACGCACCGGTCTCCTCCATTATCGGCCGATTTTTCCGTTAACGCTAGTACACGGCCTATTTCTACCCATCGTCCCCCTCCCGGCGCCCGGTGCGCCCCAAGGCCACAAGCCTCGCGCGCCGGAAACGCATGGGGCGTCTTGGGCACCCCGCAAGCTATCCGTGATTGTGGCCAAACCCGCGCGGACACGCCGGTATCCTCCGTTTTCGGCCGATTTTTCCGTTAAAGCTAGTACACGGCCTATTTCTACCCATTGTCCCCTCCCGGCGCCTGGTGCGCCCCAAGGCCGAAATCCTCGCGCGTTGGAAACACATGGGGCGTCTTGGGCACCCCGCTAGCTATCCGCAACTGCGGCCCAACCCGCGCGGACGCACCGGTCTCCTCTGTTTTCGGCCGATTTTTCCGTTAACGCTAGTACACGGCCTATTTCTACCCATCGTCCCCCTCCCGGCGCCCGGTGCGCCCCAAGGCCGGAATCCTCGTGCGCTGGAAACGCATTGGGCGTCTTGGGCACCCCGCTAGCTATCCGTGACTGTGGCCAAACCCGCGCGGACACGCCGGTCTCCTCTGTTTTCGGCCGATTTTTCCGTTAACGCTAGTACACGGCCTATTTCTACCATCGTCCCCTCCCGGCGCCTGGTGCGCCCCAAGGCCGAAAGCCTCGCGCGCTGGAAACACATGGGGCGTCGTGGGCACCCCGCTAGCTATCCGCGACTGCAGCCAAACCCGCTCGTACGCGCTGGTCTCCTCCATTTTCGGCCGATTTTTTCATTAACGCTAGTACACGGCCTATTTCTACCCATCGTCCCCCTCCCGGCACCCGGTGCGCCCCAAGGGCGGAAGCCTCGCGCGGTGGAAACGCATGGGTATCTTGGGCACCTCGCTAGCTATCCGAGACTGTGGCCAAACCCGCACGGACGCGCCGGTCTCCTCCGTTTTTGGCCGATTTTTCCATTAACGATAGTACACGACCTATTTCTACCCATCATCCCCTCCCAGCGCCCGGTGCGCCCCAAGGCCGGAAGCCTCGCGCGCTGGAAACGCATGGGGCGTTCTGGGCACCCCGCTAGCTATCCGCGACTTTGGCCAAACCCGCGCGGACGCGCCGGTCTCCTCCATTTTCGGCCGATTTTTCCGTTAACGCTAGTACACGGCTTATTTCTACCCATCGTCTCCCTCCCGGCACCCGGTGCGCCCCAAGGCCAGAAGCCTCGCGCGCTGGAAATGCATGGGGCGTCTTGGGCACCCCGCTAGCTATCCGTGGCCGTGGCCAAACCCGCACGGACGCGCTGGTCTCCTCCGTTTTCGGCCGATTTTTCCGTTAACGCTAGTACACGGCCTATTTCTACCCATCGTCCCCCTCCCGGTGCCCGGTGCGCCCCAAGGCCGGAAGCCTCGCGCGCTGGAAACGCATGGGGCGTCTTGGGCACCCCGCTAGCTATCTGCGGCTGTGGCCAAACCCGCGCGGACGCACCGGTCTCCTCCGTTTTCGGCCGATTTTTCCGTTAACGCTACTACATGGCCTATTTCTACCCATTGTCCGCCTCCTGGCGCCCGGTGCGCCCCAAGGCCGGAAGCTTCGCGCACTGGAAACGCATGGGGCATCTTGGGCACCCTGCTAGCTATCCGCGACTGTAGCCAAACCCGCGCGGACGCGCCGGTCTCCTCCGTTTTCGGCCGATTTTTCCGTTAACGCTAGTACACGGCCTATTTCTACCCATCGTCCCCCTCCCGGCGCCCGGTGCGCCCCAAGGCCGAAAGCCTCGCGCGCTGAAAACGCATGGGGCGTATTGGGCATCCCGCTAGCTATCCGTGACTGGTGCCAAACCCGCGCGGACGCGCCGGTCTCCTCCGTTTTCGGCCGATTTTTCCGTTAACGCTAGTACACGGCCTATTTCTACCCATCGTCCCCCTCCGGCGCCCGGTGCGCCCGAAGGTCGGAAGCCTCGCGCGGTGGAAACGCATGGGGCGTCTTGGGCACCCCGCTAGCTATCCGCGACTGTGGCCAAACCTGTGCGGACGCGCCGGTCTCCTCTGTTTTCGGCCAATTTTTTCGTTAATGCTAGTACACGGTCTATTTCTACCCATCGTCCCCCTCCCGGCGCCCGATGCGCTCCAAGGCCGGAAGCCTCGTGCGCTGGAAACGCATGGGGCGTCTTGGGCACCCCACTAGCTATCTGCGACTGTGGCTAAACCCGCGCGGACGCGCCGGTCTCCTCCGTTTTTGGCCGATTTTTCCGTTAACGCTAGTACACGGCCTATTTCTACCCATCGTCCCCCTCTCGGCACCCGGTGCGCCCCAAGGCCGGAAGCCTCGCACGCTGGAAACACATGGGGCGTCTTGGGCACCCCGATAGCTATACGCGACTGTGTCCAAACCCGCGTGGACGCGCCGGTCTCCTCCGTTTTCGGCCGATTTTTCCGTTAACGCTAGTACACGGCCTATTTCTGCCCATCGTCCCCCTCCCGACGCCCGGTGCGCCCCAAGGCCGGAAGCCTCGCGTGCTGGAAACGCATGGGGCGTCTAGGCCACCCCGCTAGCGATCCGCGAATGGGGCCAAACCCGCGCGGACGCGTCGGTCTCTTCCGTTTTCGGCCGATTTTTCCACTAACGCCAGTACACGGCCTATTTCTACCCATCGTCCTCCTCCCGGCGCCCGGTGCACCCCAAGGCCGGAAGCCTCCCGCGCTGGAAACGCATGGGGCGTCTTGGGCACCCCGCTAGCTATCCGCGACTGTGGCCAAACCCGCGCGGACGAGCCGGTCTCCTCCGTTTTTGGCCGATTTTTCCGTTAACGCTAGTACAAGGCCTATTTCTACCAATCATCCCCCTCCCGGCGCTTGGTGCGCACCAAGGCCGGAAGCCTCGCGCGCTGGAAACGCATGGGGCGTCTTGGGCACCCACTAGCTATCCGCGACTGTGGCCAAACCCGCACGGACGCGCCGGTCTCCTCCGTTTTCTGCCATTTTTTCCGTTAACTCTAGTACACGGCCAATTTTCTACCCATCGTCCCCCTCCCGGCGCCCGGTGCGCCCCATGGCCGGAAGCCTCGCGCGCTGGAAACGCATGGGCGTCTTCGGCACCCCGCTAGCTATCCGCGACTGTGGCCAAACCCGCGTGGACGGGCCAGCCTCCTCTGTTTTCGGGCGATTTTTCCGTTAACGATAGTACACGGCCTATTTCTACCCCATCGTCCCCCTCCCGGCGCTCGGTTCGCCCCAAGGACGGAAGCCTCGCACGCTGGAAACGCATGGGGCGTTTTGGGCACCCCGCTAGCTATCCGCGACTGTGGCCAAACCCGCTTGGACGCGCCGGCCTCCTCCGTTTTCAGCCGATTTTTCTTTTAACGCTAGTACACGGCCTATTTCAACCCCATCGTCCCCCTCCCGGCGCCCGGTTCGCCCCATGGACGGAAGCCTCGCGCGCTGGAAACGCATGGGGCGTCTTGGGCACCTCGTTAGCTATCCGCAACTGTGGCCAAACCCGCGTGGACGCGCCGGCCTCCTCCGTTTTCAGGCGATTTTTCTGTTAACGCTAGTACACGGCCTATTTCTACCCCATCGTCCCGCTCCCGGCGCCCGGTTCGCCCCAAGGACGGAAGCCTCGCGCGCTGGAAACGCATGGGGCGTCTTGGGCACCCCGCTAGCTATCCGTGGCTATGGCCAAACCCGCACGGACGCGCCGGTCTCCTCCGTTTTCGGCCGATTTTTCCGTTAACGCTAGTACACGGCCTATTTCTACCCATCGTCCCCCTCCCGGCACCCGGTGCGCCCCAAGGCCAGAAGCCTCGCGCGCTGGAAACGCATGGGGCGTCTTGGGCACCCCGCTAGCTATCCGTGGCTATGGCCAAACCCGCACGGACGCGCCGGTCTCCTCCGTTTTCGGCCGATTTTTCCGTTAACGCTAGTACACGTCCTATTTCTACCCATCGTCCCCCTCCCGGCACCCGGTGCGCCCCAAGGCCGGAAGCCTCGCGCGCTGGAAACGCATGGGGCGTCTTGGGCACCCCGCTAGCTATCTACGGCTGTGGCCAAACCCGCGCGGACGCACCGGTCTCCTCCGTTTTCGGCCGATTTTTTCGTTAACGCTAGTACACGGCCTATTTCTACCCATCGTCCCCCTCCCGATGTCTGGTGCGCCCCAAGGCCGGAAGCCTCGCGCGCTGGAAACGCATGGGGTGTCTTCGGCACCCCGCTAGCTATCTGCGACTATGGCCAAACCCGCGCGGACGCACCGGTCTCCTCTGTTTTTGGCCGATTTTTCCGTTAACGCTACTACACGGCCTATTTCTACCCATCGTCCCCCTCCCGGCGCCCGGTGCGCCCCAAGGCTGGAAGCCTCGCGCGCTGGAAACACATGGGGCGTCTTGGGCACCCCGCTAGCTATCTGCGACTATGGCCAAACCCGCGTGGACGCGCCGTTCTCCTCTGTTTTCGGCCAATTTTTCCGTTAACGCTAGTACACGGCCTATTTCTACCCATCGTCCCCCTCCCGGCGCCCGGTGCGCCCCAAGGCCGAAAGCCTCGTTCGCTGGAAACGCATGGGGCGTCTTGGGCACCCCGCTACTTATCCGCGACTGTGGCCAAACCCGCGCGGACGCGCCGGTCTCCTCCGTTTTCGGCCGATTTTTCCGTTAACCCTAGTACACGGCTTATTTCTACCCATCGTCCCCCTCCCGGCGCCCGGTGCGCCCCAAGGCCCCTCGCGCGCTGGAAACGCATGGGACGTCTTGGGCACCCCGCTAGCTATCCGCGACTGTGGCCAAACCCGCGCGGACGCGCCGGTCTCCTCCGTTTTCGGCCGATTTTTTCGTTAACGCTAGTACACGGCCTATTTCTACCCATCGTCCCCCTCCTGGCGCCCGGTGCGCCCCAAGGCCGGAAGCCTCGCGCATTGGAAACGCATGGGGCGTCTTGGGCACCCCGCTAGCTATCCGCGACTGCGGCCCAACCCGCGCGGACGCACCGGTCTCCTCCATTATCGGCCGATTTTTCCGTTAACGCTAGTACACGGCCTATTTCTACCCATCGTCCCCCTCCCGGCGCCCGGTGCGCCCCAAGGCCACAAGCCTCGCGCGATGGAAACGAATGGGGCGTCTTGGGCACCCCGCTAGCTATCCGTGATTGTGGCCAAACCCGCGCGGACACGCCGGTATCCTCCGTTTTCGGCCGATTTTTCTGTTAACGCTAGTACACGGCCTATTTCTACCCATCGTCCCCTCCCGGCGCCTGGTGCGCCCCAAGGCCGAAATCCTCGCGCGCTGGAAACACATGGGGCGTCTTGGGCACCCACCTAGCTATCCGCGACTGCGGCCAAACCCGTGCGAACGCGCCGGTCTCCTCCGTTTTCGGCCGATTTTTTCATTAACGCTAGTACATGGCCTATTTCTACCCATCGTCCCCCTCCCGGCGTCCGGTGCGCCCCAAGGACGGAAGCCTCGCGAGCTGAAAACGCATGGGGCGTCTTGGGCACCCCGCTAGCTATCCGCGACTGTGGCCAAACCCGCACGGACGCGCCGGTCTCCTCCGTTTTCGGCTGATTTTTCCGTTAACGCTAGTACACGGCCTATTTCTAGCCATCATCCCCCTCCCGTCGCCCGGTGCGCCCCAAGGCCGGATGGCTCGCGCGCTGGAAACGCATGGGGCGTCTTGGGCACCCTGCTAGCTATCCGCGACTGTGGCCAAACCCGCGCGGACGCGCCGGTCTCCTCCGTTTTCGGCCGATTTTTCCATTAACGCTAGTACACGGCCTATTTCTACCCATCGTCCCCCTCCCGGAGCCCGGTGCGCCCCAAGGCCGGAAGCCTCGCGCACTGGAAACGCATGGGGCGTATTGGGCATCCCGCTAGCTATCCGTGACTGGTGCCAAACCCGCGCGGACGCGCCGGTCTCCTCCGTTTTCGGCCGATTTTTCCGTTAACGCTAGTACACGGCCTATTTCTACCCATCGTCCCCCTCCCGGCGCCCGGTGCGCCCGAAGGCCGGAAGCCTCGCACGCTGGAAACGCATGGGGCGTCTTGGGCACCCCGCTAGCTATCCGCGACTGTGGCCAAACCTGGGCGGACGCACCGGTCTCCTCCGTTTTCGGCCGATTTTTTCGTTAATGCTAGTACCCATCGTCCCCCTCCCGACGCCCGATGCGCCCCAAGGCCGGTAGCCTCGTGCGCTGGAAACGCATGGGGCGTCTTGGGCACCCCGCTAGCTATCCGCGATTGTGGCCAAACCCGCGCGGACGCACCGGTCTCCTCCGTTTTTGGCCGATTTTTCCGTTAACGCTAGTACACAGCCTATTTCTACTTATCGTCCCCCTCCCGGCACCCGGTGCGCCCCAAGGCCGGAAGCCTCGCGCGCTGGAAACACATGGGGCGTCTTGGACACCCCGCTAGCTATACGCGATTGTGTCCAAACCCGCGTGGACGCGCCGGTCTCCTCCGTTTTTGGCCGATTTTTTCGTTAACGCTAGTACACAGCCTATTTCTGCCCATCGTCCCCCTCCCGACGCCCGGTGCGCGACAAGGCACCATCCAATCTTTCATTTTACTCAAGTCATGAATTATGCAGGGATGTTATAATTCTGCCGAAAGTTATGGAGGGAAAAGTAGAGCAAAGTAGGGATGAAATCATAGTACAAACTGTGGAAAATGAAGCAGAATCTGTTGACACAAAAACAATAACATCTATTTCAGTGGAACCTACTTCCCATGGTCAGGAGATCAGCTCAACTATTCATACAAGAAGCACTGGTGCAAGCTGTGAAAGTGATGAGCTGAAAGAACAGAATTCTAAGGACATAAATGCTTCTTTGGATAAAAGTTTTGCTAAAACGCATGAGCTACTTCTAAAATTTCCTTATCTAGGTGGTAAGACTAGGATGTCCACAGTCAGCTCAGGTAAGATATGATGCCTTGACTACTCTCTCTTTTTTTAATTTGAAACACTCCTAATCTTTCTACTCTTTAATATTCAGAATTGTTTCATTTATTTCCGATTCATACTACCGTTTTGTGTCGTGTACCTTTTTTCTCTGTTAATTCTCTAGTTTCTTGAGATGATACAATGGGGTTTATGTCATCTTTCTTTTATAAGGGAAAGGCAATCAGAAGGATACTCCTTGTCCCTTGCCTTGTTTACATATTTTGTTATAGATTAAAATAAAGTTCTTTTTGGAGAGGCCCGAGAAGGTTTGCCATCTTGTTTCGTGAAAAGGATTTGATTCTGTAGAAAACAAAAAATAAGTTGATATTATATCTATCTTCTAAACAAGTCTAAATTATTGTTGCTTTTGAAGAAAAACGAAGACATAAACTAAGGCCGCACCATCCAGCTTATCTTCCTTTCTTGGGCTTCGTTCGGTACATTTGTTTCAAGAAGAAAATATGCAAAGTAAGAGGTTTTATTTCAAATGTGCATGAGGTTTTATTTCGAGAAAACTGCTATTATATGACTCTAAACAAGTGGCTTCTCTAAAATATGATTCCTAACATCGATTTCGCTAAAATATGACTCGACATTGACACTAAGCTAGACATATGATTTTGTTTCTTTTAATTATTTTTGTCATCTAAATACTTGTATTTGTTGGTAAAGTGACCCTTTATTGCTTTCACCGTGACCTGTTTCCTGGTTACGGGGAAAAAAATGCGGTGCTGGGGCGTGTCTCCTTGGCTATCAACGGTCTTGGCTGCTGGCCGTGGTCATGTCGTGGCTTTGGCTGCTGGCCGTGATCATGCCGTGGCTTTGGCTGCTGGCCGTGATCATGCCGTGGCTTTGGCTGCTGGCCGTGATCATGCCGTGGCTGCTGGCCGTGTGGCCATGGCTGCCAGCTGCCTTGCTCCGAATCCCAACTAGGGTCCGCACTTTCCAAAGCAAGCTCCAAGTGATTTCTTCAATGGCATCACACAAAATTAAAATTAGCCTCATCTTCCTTTCCCTCGGCGTCCATGGCGATGGGACCTCCGTGAAAACCTTAGGGCGGAGGATCTCCTCCTTCCATTGACCAGCGTCGCCGTGGGGAGGGGCAGATCGGCGGCGTGGGAACCGGTGGAGGGGCGGCAGGCACGGGCAGCGGCGCGTGTTCCGTCGGGGGAGACGATGAGACACACACGTACAAGAAGGATCTGTCTCCTGTTTAGATGGATCGGTGATCTAACAGAAGGGTAGTATGGTCAATACAAAAAAAAATACATGTATTTTATACTCTAAAAGAGATTAAATGAATAAAATCATATGTATAACGGAGTGTCATCGTTTCGAGTCATATTTTAGCGAAGTCGATGTTAGGAATCATATTTTAGAGAAGCCACTTGTTTAGAGTCATGTAATAGCAGTTTTCTCTTTTATTTCACTCTGACAGGAGTTTGCTGTCAATTACCATCCCTGAATCATTATGTAACAAGGGAAGATTAAGAAATCTCGTTTTAAAGTTTTGATGTGAAATGCAAATCTGTTTACCAACCAGTTGTATTGTACATATCGAAAACAGAGCCATACCTGAAAGGTGGAAACTTTTCTTTTTTTGGTTCGTCCATATGTAACTTTCCCCAGTGATCTTATGTGGCCTTATCAACCTCCCTTATTTCGCTTGTGCACCTTTATGTGATTTGCTTGAGCCACATCCCACCAGAACGAGTGGTCTTATCTACCTCCATTCATGTGGCCTCCTTCAGCTAAAGCTTATGACATTTGAAATGACCGATTGGTTATTCTAATCTTAACTTCATTTCATATGAATAGTGATTTGCAATTTTATATTAGGCATCCTATTGGAGTTAAATGAACTTCTCTGTACTTGAATACCAATTATTTCCATAGTTGTGTATCTATGTAGTCTGTCAATAAATTCTTCGTGCAAACTAAACAATCATTGCATCACCACTCATGCTATAGTGGTGTGACTGTTCTTATAGTTGACCTAGTAAAAGGAAAGGAAAATCTAGGAGAACTGCGCGCTATCCTATCACTCCCACTTGTTTTCATTATCTTTCATGAATGATTCGTTGATGTGTTGCTTGACAAAGAGGCACTGGCTTATGAATTACTTGTTTTTTTTCTTCTTTTTCTATGCTGTGAAGCGTCAATGGTTTAACGTGTGGTTGCTTTGGTATCTTGAAATCGATGCAGGCTGCATGTAAAAGGAAGTCGTAAGAATTGTGGTGTACACAAGCAATTTGGCTCATGTCAAAGGACAATAGATCTATCGTGCCCTTTGACTTTATCTTGTCGGTTGGTTGAGGCCACTTCAAGTTCAAGTCGTCAGGGCATCGCAATTCTTGAGTGGGCTACTGTAGGGATTCACGAGAAGCTGTGGCCACAATAGGAGCAGGGACTGCTGCGATTGGTGTAAGGACACTCAGTGGTTTTACCAACCAATTGCCAACTGAAAACAGCGTCCTGGGTCAATAGCAGGAAACTTGTGCGCCCAATAGTTGGTTGAAACAAAACTGATGCTTGTGGGGCTCAGCCTTGCTGTAGGCTGCATTATTCAAAGGCGGTATCATATCATTTGTTCTTCCCCCACTAAAAATCTTGGGATCGAGATGTCACTTCTGATTTTGGAAGCTCATCATATGAGCCAGCGGGGTGGGCTTTGTAGGGACAAAGTCTTTTCAAGGGATGCTTTTGCGTTTAATTGCGATCATCATTTGGTGAGCTTCCTTTTGCAATGACCATTGTTTCTCGATACCTGGATGTAAATGAACAAACTGCTTGGAAAATCTTGGGAGATGTCACTTCTGATTTTGGAAGCTCATCATATGAGAGCTAGTGCGGTGGACTTTGTTGGGATACAAGTCTTTTCAAGGGATGCTTTTGCGTTAATTGCGACCATCATTGGTGAGCTTCCCTTGCAATGGTCTTTGTTTCTCCAAATCTAGATGTAAATGAGCTTAACTGCATGGGTTTCTTACCTTTGCATATGTGTTCATGCATCACATTACTCTGATTAGGGAATGATGAGGAATGCTAGAATCAGGCAAATATTTTGTATGTTGATTCCCTCCCCAGAGCCTACGTGGAGTGGTATTAATGGTAGGCCATGTCCCTAATTCCCTTAGTGGCGGTGTGGTCAACTGCAAGTTGAGCATGTATTTGTGCAGTGGCGAAGCCAACTTAAATTTCATGGTGGTGCACAGTATTAATAGCCATGTAGAAATAATCTAATTTCAACTAATTTGTATGGTAAAAATAGGTTGCATAGTAGTAAATTTTCTTTTTTCCCTGGTGCCGGTGCACCACCCAAATATAGTGTGGCGTCGCCCCTATATTTGTGTGTCCTGCCTGGTGCTCATGTCTCTCCAACTTGCTCATGTCTCTTCCTTGAATAGGAATATAGACAGAATCGTCAATCGTGATCACTGTTGTCCTTAATCGTTTGCGATTTCCAGCTTTGGTGCTGTGCTCACACAATCTATATATTGAGATTCTCGTTGTCAGAACGTACAATAGGCATGTATTGTGGTTTTGTTGCCAGCTGCATGCATTGATCTAAGTTCGTTGGTGCATTGCATACCATGGAGAATTCCTGCCTTCATTGTGGTTGTGCAGTGCGCTCATGTACTGTACATGCTTACTTTTGTTAGGTTGTGGCAGCTAGCCGTGGATGCAGCACTAGCACCTCCACCTGTACTGTACATGGGCTCATTGTGTTGTAGTATCTTCTCGGTAAAGTAAAATGCATATACATTGAGATGTGTGCGGGTACACTCCTCAAAGCATATTCAATTTAACGGTGGATGTGCTGAGATCCTGCTGCTGCATGTGTTTGTTCAAGTCTATAAAACCCACATGCAAGAGAGGGCCTGCCTGCCTGCCTGTCAGCTGTCACGGTGTCACCACACAAACACACACTACCGACGATCGAGATACAGACAGACATTACTGGGCCAACACAGGCAGGGGAGGCATGTATCAGCAACACCATCACTGGGCCAATTCCTCTTGTTATTGCGTTGATGGTGGTGAGCTCAAAGCCGGTGATGCAATCCTTTCCTCTCGGCCAGACGTCTTGCTTGCCAATGGAGGAGCATTCCTGCCTTCGTCGACGTTGCTGCCAGTGCCGCCGCCGTCGAGCTACTATTCGCAGCCCCCGCCTGCCATTGTTCCTCCTCCTATACTGGCTGCAGCAACGTCGTTTCGCCGGGCGTTGAGCACGGGAGACCTCATCATCCGGGACCGCCGGGAGGAGGAGGAGGAGGAGGAGCAGAGGGCGGTGGTGGCGGCGGCGGCAACAAGGTACAGCGCGGAGGAGCGGCGGGAGCGCATCGACAAGTACCGGAGCAAGCTCAACCAACGCAACTTCCAAAAGAAGATCACGGTTGGTTTCACCTAGCTAGCTAGCTCTGCTGGCCTGCTTCCTTTTTTTAAAAAAAAATACGTATATACGTATATTATACTAAAAAATGGCGGCGTATGCGTATATATGTGTAGTATGCGTGCAGGAAGACGCTCGCACACAGTCGTCCCAGGATGAAGGGCCGCAGCGGCGTCCCAGAAAAATTGGAGGCTCAGTTCAAAGCACTAAGTGAAAGCCTATATTTTTTAAAAAATATAGTAAATATCAATCAATGTACTGTATTATAAAATAATAAGTATATAACAACATAGATAAAAAATTATACTTTATACAATTATCATTTGAAAAGTGATATTCTTTTAGCAGGTCTCACGAAGTTTGAAAGGAGTCACGATCGTGACTTTGCTTTAGACAGGCCATATTTTGGGTCATAAAAGATACTTTGAGTGATTTTTAATTAAAACAAAGCCTAAAATTATTATATATACCTAATATATTTAGTAAATTTTGAGGCCCATAATTTTTGGAGGCCCTGTTCGATCGCACGGCTCGCACGGGCCCGGGGACGCCCCTGAGGGCCGCTTCGCGCGCAATGGCGGCGACTACACAGAGACAGAGACGGAGGCGGATGCAGTTGCAGATAAGCCTGGACGAAAAACTCGAAACTCGCTAGCTCGCTCGACTCGCTCGTTAATGGCTCGACTCGAGCTCGACTCGTTTTATAATGAGCCAGCTTGTATTATAACGAGCCAGCTCAATTTATAACGAGCCAGCTCGAGCTGGCTCGCGAGCTGCTCGTTAGCTCGTACGAGCCAATTAATTCACAGGCCAACAAACTCAAATTAGCTATTGTAGAATGTTCAGGCGTCCAACAATGTGGTGGAAATCATATTTGTTCTTACGTGTTGTTCACATACAGGTAAGAAGATATAATCATATAAGTGAAATTATGTTTTTATATGTAAATATTATTCTTTGTTAAATTTACATGTACTTTGCGAAATTGTGTTTCTATGCGAGCCAACTCGAGCTCTATAACGAGCCGAGCCGAGCTGCTCTTCTAGCTCGTTAGTATAACGAGCCAAGTCGAGCCAGCCTGCTAACGAGCCGAGCTATAACAAGCCGAGCTGTAACAAGCCGAGCTGGCTCGATATCCAGGCCTAGTTGCAGACCGCCATGTCAGTGTCCATGTCCCACCACAGCAGCAGCAGCAACACATCAGTCAGAGTCAGAATCAGTCTCCGGCAACAGCAGCCGCGCCGGAGTGGTGGCCGGCGGTGCAGGAGGAGTTGCCTGCCGGCATCAACCTAGCAGAGTTCTGTGTTGGCGACGACGAGATGCTGGCAGCCTACCTTGGAGTCTCCTCGATCTATCAGTATAGCTGATCATCACTGCAGCTGCCAGCCATAGATAGATAGATACTCCCTCTGTCCATGAAAGAATTAATTCCTAGAATCCGTGTCAGTCAAATTTTTTAAACTTTGACTAACTTTATAGAAAAGAGTAATAACATCTATAGTATAAAATGGACATATTATGAAAATATACTCTATGGTATATCTAATGATACAAATTTGAGATCATCAATCTTGATAATTTTTTTCTAGAAATTCGGTCAAAGTTTAAAAAATTTGACTTAGGAAAACTCTAGAAATCTATTTATTCGTGGACGGAGGGAGTAGATGCACGAGTAGAAATGCTGCTCGCTCTCGCTTTAATTTGTATTATTATATATATAATATCATTGCCTTTTTTTCCTTTCTGCTAGTTAATTAACTTTATATAAATCTCTGCATGAGAATTTCTTCAAAAGCCAGCAGACAAGTATACCGAGGAATTTCCCCTGTCAATTTTCAGAACAAACCTACTTGGACCTGTATCTGAATTTGCAAAAAACAGATGAACTGAAGCCAAGATGCCTACCTCCATGCTCATGGTAGCTGTATATGTTCACCTCGGTGCACCTATATTATATTAGGAAAAAGATTCAGACACGTTATTTCGATTTAGACATCAGGAACGGAAAGAAAGAACTGAACAAACACTTAGATTAACGGGCTCACAAGTCCACAGGTTAGAGAAACAAAGTGCTTGTATTATCGTATTTTGGAGCGGAGCACTTCTACTCCGGTCAACATGTATGGTTCCATTCACTAGTGCACAGCTATCCGCTATCAGTCATACATTGGATTAATCTGGAGACGCATACATACACTTTGAACAACAGAATATGCATACAAACAGCTCTCCTTTATCTCAACATTCTTGAACAACATTACTTGACCACACCTGAATATTTGTCTATACAGTAATGGTGCTCCTAGTTTATTGCGGAAAGAGGGGCTCTCTGTGTTTCAGGGGTCGTCGACCCTACCAACTGCTGCTTCCCGTTTCCATTTAGAGCAAGCTTCGTCGGTGTTCTGCTGTCCCAAAATGCCTTCACGAGATCTTCAAGGGGGGTTACCAACTCCCTGATCGATTGGCTGTCCGGAATGTTGATCTCACGCCTTCTCGGTGTTGAACAAGTTGCTTCATCCACCTATAGCCCATAAAACGCACAGAACTCGATATTAGAAAGCGAAGGAACTATCATGCTTCAACAGGTAAACAAACTACTATATATATAATTGCTAACCTTATAATCATCTCCCAGAGATCTATCGGCATTCCCTGTTATTACTTTTGTCTTCTCATAGTGACCATGTTTCAAGTCATGAAGTTCTGTTATGGATGTCATCACGATGGATTTCACATTCTCGCAAATTCCATGGTCCAATCTTAATGAATCTGACAAAGAAATCAGCGATTTGCAGGAAAATTTAGACAGCAGAAAAAATACATCTGTGCTGGAAAAAGAAAAATGTGGCACTGTGCGGTAATAGTACCCTCAATAGAAGTAAGAAGGGATTTGCTTGAAATGTCATTATCTTCAAATCCAGAAGTGACAGCAGATGAAAATCTTGCATCCACTTGGTTGCTCACCTCATTCCCAGCACTTCATTCAAGGATGCACATATGTTTAGCTTACAACAAGTTCAAGTTGCTTCTCTTCAAACTATTTATCCAACCAAAAAACTTCAATTGTCAGTATCAATTACCTTATGACGGAACTGATGGCTTCTGCATTGTTTCTTCCAAGCGCCAACACCAAACTTTGTGAAGTAATCCATTGTTCTGAACATGATTCTACCCTTCCCTTGCTGTACAATAAATAATATGTGTTAGTTTCCATGTTCTAAGATTCTCATGAAATCAACAATTTAACTGTTGAGATAGATAACTTACCACTGCTGCAAATTCCCTGACAAGAAGCATCGTTTTTGTTCAATAGATGATACATTTTGTTGGAATGCCTCTTCAGTTCTCTTCATGTAGGCTTCCCATTGCTCTTTCATAGAAGATGTAAAATCATGAAGCTTGGTAGTTTCGGTTTGTAAATTGTTTGAACACTCAGAAGCAGACCTATTGAGGCTGCATATATCATCTTGAACCTAGTAAAATGACACACATATGTCACTCAGTTCAGTAGTTGGTTTTCAGCTGTTGCACAAGTACATGTTTCTCTGAAGAAATTTGACTAGGATGACCAAATAACAGTAAGCACATATGCATCGGTTTATGACAACAAGGGCCACACAGTAGTGGCCTATACATTATTAGGTATCCTCCGGATATTGAAGTGAATGAAATATACCATATTTTTCTTTCTAGCATTTGATTCTGCAAATAACCCTGCGACCTTCTCCATCAAGTACTTCTCTTCATCAGCAACAAAGGCCTGAATCCATTTCATGTCATCAGATAACAAATCATACCAATAGATCCTTGCAGACTAATGAGAAACTTACAGCCGCAACAGAAGATTACTTCAAACTTCTTCTGAAGCTGGAAGAGTTGCTTTTGATGTTCCATCTGTGATTCTTCCAAAATCTTTACAAGCTCCAATGCATGGGAATCTATAGTTTTGAAGAAGTTCATTGTAGTTGTTGAAACAGACTTTGTTCTCTCCAAATTTCTAGAGAGCCCCTGTATGAGTGCAACTATTTCTTATACTACTGTAATCAACAATGTGAGCTTAATAAATAGGTAAAAATTTAGCATTTTGTAATCAACAATATGAACCTCATGCTGCTGCTCAATAAATGTAGCGAACTTCACTTCTTGCTGAGAAAGCCCATTTTGTAGCGCAATGAGTATTTGGTCAGCATCAACCAACAGGCCCTTCATGCACTGCACACCAAAGAATTCTCAATATGTGTTTATAGAAATAGGGAATAAAAATAAAGATGATGAGCATAGTATAAGAGGATTTCAAGATAATTAAGTACACTTACATCCTCAAGGCTAGATGTGTGTGTGATAACTCGCGAGTTAAGGTTTTCAAAGCTCAACACAGATTTATGCTTGAGTTCATTTGCAAAACCATGCAATTCTGCTATCCTAGAATTGAAGCTCTCTTTGAGCTTTCTTACATGCTCTTGAAGTCCTCCAGCAACCTAAGAAAATGTGGCATTGTTAGACTTATACAGACAAAGAATGAACTGATAACCACATGTTTGCTTTTTGGTGCACCTTGCACTTTGAGGTGACAAAAGATTGCATCTCTTCTTCAAGTGATTTTAGTTGGCTCTCTTGTTGAGAGACCGAGGTTGAGACTGTTCTATGCAAGATGCTAATGTCTTGAGTCAATTGGGAATGGAAATGTTGAATTTTACCTCTATTTGTATCTTCAATCTTTTCCTTCCTTTCTGAAAATCGATACCATGAATGAATATGAATATTTAAATTGAGAAAGGAAAGAAGGAGGGAGAAAGAGAAATGGAGGCAGACCTAATTTTGAAAATAGCCCACATAGATCCCCTACTGTATTCTCCAGCTCTAATCTGAGTCTTTGTGCTTCACCAACAAGAACTTTTTCTGAAGACATTTAAAAAATAAAGGGCGCAAGAGAAATGGTAAGCATAATCACCTCAGCCAAAATCTGAACATTTTCTGCAAGTATGAAAATAACACAGCGCAGGTGTATCAAGGCAGGAATGAAACAAACAGTATTTTAGTATATTACTCACATGCATTCTGTACACAGCAAGCTAGAGAACCTTATCAAATGCTTAACTTAGCCTATGCAACACATTTCATATGCAAACTCATATAGAAATCAATGAAGTCTTCATTATGATAAGCTTTTCCTGAAGGGGCAAACTCTAACCTGATTTAAGAAGATTTTCTATCAAATATTGCTTCTCCTTAATAGTATTGTTTGCCTTCATGTATTTCGCTTCAAGATCTGCTAGGGTGCACTCTGTTTCCTTCATTCTTTTCTGCAAAAAGACGAGAAGTTGTAAATACAAACATCATTATTCAATTATATCACAGAAATATGACAATGCAAGTAGCAAACATACCTGTAATGTCTGAAGTTGATCACTTAGATCTGCACTCAGAACTTTCTGAGAATCATAGAGTCCTTGAAGCTCTTCTAATTGCTGGTACAGTTACAGAGTTCCAAATTATAGCATTACTTTTTTTTCAGCAAGATACAGATCCTCTAACTGAACTAAAGGCATACCTTATCTTTTGATTCCAAAATAAGCTCCAAACGATCCAGTTTCTCTGACATAGCCTGAAGAATTCCTCTGTCATGCTATAAAAGAAAAGAATATGCACAATCTAATATGTCATAAGTGATGAAGGGAGTAAGTACCTTCTTTTCAGCTTCATCTGCTAAGTATTGTTCCCTCGGAATATAAACACCATTTTTCTCCCTTGCAGCATATAGTTCTGTTCAAAAACGGAACGAAATTTAGTAACTGTACTAGCTTGAAGTATGTGGCTTTTCAGAAAAATAAAATTGATGAACAATAATATAAAGATAGTGATCGCAGATTTTAGTGTATCTACAATGAAGAATTAAAATCTAGAAATACCTTGTCTAGACTATGCACTTACAGATGTGCATCTGTGGTCTCCACATTTTTCAAAGAACTGGAAGAATGTGGTAAACAATTTGATGACATAGATGTTGATGTATAGTTAAACTAAGTAATTGTAATATTGTTAGCAGTGTTCAGGTACACGGTGTCAAACAATTCTGACAATAGAGGAGATGAATAAGATGCAATGAAGCATTCAGCACATTTGGGATTCTATTGTAAGATTCATCCAGCAGTAACCATGTTTCCCAGAATCAGCTAATATTCAACACATCTTTATTTCAAGAGCACAAGATTAACTCACACGTGTGGATGGGAAATTATCCTGTTGTATTTTTCTGAAGTTGTCAACAACAAGTATAAGCAGCGTTGAATGTTTGGAAGAAAAGGATACCTTGCTTGAGATGGTCCATTTCAAAGTACAAATCTTTGATGAGCGCAGATTTCATCATCTTCTGATTGATCTGGAAACCATGGGCAAGTATTAAAATCATTTTTACATTGCAATTAATGGTAATTTGACAATTAAAAAAACAGAACCTCTGGTTTATTCTTGATGTGCTTTGCACGATGCGCGTAATCCAGGGTGCTTAGCGTCTCCTCAAGGCAGTGTACTGAAGGTGCGATGGTCGCTATGATGCAAGTCTTTGTCTTCCCTCCCAAAGAATCTCTCAACAATCTTGTTAACTTGCTATCCCTGCATGAATAGCAGCCAAATATCAGATGCTTGAACAGCCTTGAGGAAGAATCTGAATAGCTAATGTTTGCTTGACCTGTATGGTATGTGTCCAGAGTGCTCAACAAGAGTATTAATGACACGCCCAAGTGTAAGAAGACTCTTGTTAATTTCTCCTGCCTCGCGAGCTCGCCCCTATAAAAACAGATGGCAACTATGTAAGTATAACTCACTTGTACGGCTTGATCATGGTATTTAGTGATAGAGTGGAAAAGTAACAGGAGCCCCAAAAAAACTTACGTCTCTAGCACCAGACCTAGATATGTTTTCAGAGCCAGCAAGGTCAACGAGATTAAGCTTTCCACACTTGATCATTTCCTCACCCTCAGGTGTCCATTCCTTAATATGGATGGTGATAGAGAAAATAGAGTGTGAGCGACTGCTTTGCTTGTTGAGAAGAGTTTCAGCAGTTTTTCTCTTTGCAGAGCCTCTCTCCAGTATCCTGTAGATCTCAGCAGCTGAAGAAACTAGCTCTTCCTCGAGTCCTCTAACAAAGACTCCTCCCTTGCCATCCTCCATGAGTGCCATAGGTTTCTTGGACTTGTCATCAGAGAATTTAGATTCATCCAGGGCTAGAAGATCAGTGAGCTCCTCATTGTACAGCTCAAGAAAAGAAACCTTCATGCTGTACTCTGCACTCTGAGCCTCAAGGATGTCAAATATGCACTTAACAGCCCTTGGAATGACACCAGCATCAGATGGGAGATCACCGTTCTGCAGAAATGCATGTGGAGAGTAGAGTTATGACATCAGTTGAAGCAGCAAAGTAACTGCATCAGAATTCAGGAACATGTGTAGCATGTGAATATATAAAATAAAAATTTACCAGTGCTTTGCCTCCTCCGCCTTCCATGGTGTATGTTTTGCCAGTTCCAGTCTGGCCATATGCAAATATTGTGCAATTGTAACCATCCAAAACCTCGCTGACAAGTGGCACAACAGCATGGTTGAAGACATCCTGCTGTTGAGACTTTGGTCCAAACACCTGTGTGTTTAGGTTGGTTATTACTGAGTGATGAATCAGTCAAATGAATGCCTGGGTTTGGCAGTGATCAACAAGTGGAAGCGGGAAAGGGAAACAAAACAGTTGGAATGACTTACCTTATCGAACGCGAAGGTGCGATCAATGTGCTTGTTAGCAATGTTCTGGGCAACGGAAACCTCCCGTCTCTGGTCATTGCAAGTGACCACCACAGGAGTGCCGACGCGGCGTTCTTCCTCGCTCAATGGCCTAGATGCGGTGAGGTTCAATCGATGACTCGTAAGTAAAATAAATGGTATACAGTGGATTAATTGACAGGCATTGCACTGGTGGATCGATCAGACAGTAAGTGGCATGTACTGGAAAATCATAGTCGCAGTACATTACATACTCCTCCACTGGTGATCTGTCGGTTCATCGTGGGGCTGTCTACAGAAATAGAAACGCTAGTAGATGCATGCATATGTAGGAAGTGGTATTGATTACTGTAATTAGGAAGCAGTGGATATTATGAATGTACCTGCATCTGAGGAGGACCTGGACGTTAACGCCTCCGGATCCGGACCCCTTGGAGGAGGTGGAGGTGGGCGTTTGCTGCTGCTGGGCAGCGCTGATGCTGCTGCTACTGTTGCCGCTGAAGACGAGGGGGCCCCGATCCCGGTGCCTGCTTGTGGGGGGCTTGTGGGCGGAGGAAGAGGCGCCGCTCCTGGGCGTGTGGGAGAAAGAGGGGAACATGGCGGCGTAGTCGGCGGGGGCTCCGCCTCGGCGAGGGGTGGGGGTGGAAGCCTCCATGGTTGATTTGATTGATGAAATGGAACGCAGGGACGGACGGACGGAGAGAGGTGAGGAGGGGAAATGGGGGCTCCGTTTGATTTTGAATCGGAGAAGACCGGCGGCCACACCAGTCCAGCCGAGGATCGGATTCCAACGGAACGCACAGGGCCCACCCACTTTGGGTTGGATTTGAACTCTGCCACCGTTAGGCTGGGCAAAATACCCGCTACCCATTACCCGTACCCGAATTACCCGAACCCGGACCCGAATTACCCGAACTCGAGGTACCCGATCCTAACTTCGGATACTGATTTTGATTACCCGAAATTAGTTTGGGTAATTCGGGTAATATCCCCCGGTACCCGAACTACCCGAATTACCCGAAGTTGTATTTTTGTCTTTGTATTTATCATGTTTTGTTAGTTAAATCAATAAATTTATCATTTAATTAGTATACTATTCTCTTTGTTTGAACAAGTGACTGTAATATGTTATTCTTTGTAAATTAGTGTTAGAATTCTATACAAGATGTTGCTGAAATTATGTATGAATTTCTACTAAAATTTTATATAATTTGCTCTTTTTATGAATTCGGGTAAATCGGGTAATACCCGAACCCGAACCCGAATTATCGGGTACCCGAAGTTGCGGGTAGTGTTTTTTCAGGACTAAATTCGGGTAACAATTTTCATTACCCGAACTTTCAATTACCCGAATTACCCGACCCGAAAAAAACGGGTAACCCGAACGCCCAGGCTTCACGGGGCAGGCCATAAGGCCAGTCCCAACTACTCCCAACCCTCGTTTCCATAGTATTAATTATACACCACGTAAGTACAAAATGTGATCTGGCACCTAAATCAATGAAGAGAGAGAAGTAAAAACGGAGAAACCGTTTCTCAGTGGAGAAACGACGTCGGCTCCCCTACCAAGACAGATGAAATCACCAGTTTCACCCTTGGGATGATGAGTCGTTTCCTACCGTGTGGGCCTGATGTGGAAGTTGCCGCCGTGCTCGCCGCTTCCTCGCAGCGCTATGTAGGGCTGCCTTGGGCGGTCGGCCACCGGTAGCCGCGTGCCCCTGCCCCGTGCCCGGCGAACTCGCCGATGTCGCATACAAGACCTGTCGCGCTTGGTGCTTTGCCCTTGGGCATGGCGCTCGCCCCTGCGTGCCTGCAGTCTGCAGAGGCCTTGCAGACAGGCTTGCGCTGTAGCAAGATACTACAGACAGATGTTTGTTCGTGGATGTGAACTAATGCCATGTTTAGTTTCCCCCAAATTTTGTAAAATTGGGAAGATTCCCCATCATATCAATCTTAAAATATATGCAAGAAAAATTAAATGTAGGTAAAAAAAATAACTAATTGTACTTTTAGTATGTACATGTCGAGACGAATTTTTGGAGTCTACGTAGTCTATATTTGGACAAAGTTTGTCAAATAACAACGAAAACGCTACAGTGAAAATTTTGCAAAATAGAGGCATCTAAACAAGGCCTAATAATCGAGACGAAGATGCATAGAGTGAACTAGAGACATGATAAGAGATACGGGAGGAAGACGACGCTGGTAATCAATTAAAATATTTAATACGGGCCCACATAAGAAACTACTGCGTTGGGTGATTTAGTTTTCAAAGCTAGTTTCTTGCTGATTTGGCATCGATGGAAACTAGAGGTAGTTTCAAGGGTTGGGACTGCCCTAAGGGAGAGACGAGCGATAGCTTTTCTTTCATTTCTGCCTTGTTAGAGCATCTGTAATAAGAATATGACAAATATAAAAAGAGACAATCTCTAACGGTTTTTGTATTATCACTTTACATATATGCGCGGGGGAGAGACAAAACGTGCGAGGGACGGAAATCGCGCGTGGAGCGGCGATGCCAAGCGCAAGTTAACAAAAATCTCAAGCTCATTTGCCAAACCGTTGGATAGGAGATTTTTAGACTTTTTTGCAAAACAAGAATGCAAAGTCTATTTACAAATCGTTAGAGATGCTCTTATTATGGAAATGCTTATTCCAGAGCACGTAAGCGCTTGGGCTACGGCACCCTCACCTACATCCACCGTCAATTAGTGCTCATGCTCATCCCGACCACCTGATTCACGCCTTCTCGCCTTGCCCGCGCCAACGCTCGCCCATGCCTTCCCCAGCTTCGGTGGCACCAGAGAAGAAGGTCGTCGGAGACGTCCGACTCGCCCTACTCACCTCTGCCCGCACTGATGAAGAATGCCGCTGGTGGAGAAGAAGATGGAGCTAGGGTTTCGGTGCTCACCGCCCCTTCTTCCCAACTCTGGGGGCCTTGGAAGGGGTTGACCTGTGGGAGGAAGGTCGACCATGCAGTGGGGTTGGCCGGCGATGGCACTTGAGGGCCCTGGCGGCGCCGGCCGGGCCAGAGAGAGGGTGCCATAGCTATGGCGGCGGAGGGCAAGAGGGGAGGGGAGGGTAAGAAGGTGGCGCCATCGACGAGCTAGGGTTTTGGGCCGCAGAGCTCCGGTGAATCCTACTCGCCGACGACAGGGCTATGGGCGGTGGGAGGTGGTGGAGGCAGGAGCGACGTCCCCGAATCTATAGGGATTCGAGGTTGGGTCACTGAAATGATCCACGATTTTCACGAAGGAAAATCTACAGACAAACAATAATGTGATACTCCTCGAAGTTCATGCCATCACATCATCGAATTCCAATTGATATCACAATGCAAATGTTGACGTCGGAAGTTATCCGAATCACACACTAGCAGGGCTAGAACGCCCGGAGAGGTTGCGGTTCAACCTGAGACAGCAGGGACCCTGGCTAAACCAACGAAAACCGATCTAAAGACCGGTTTTGATCGATCTAGGTTTTTGGGTTCCTGTGTTGATAACTCTAGAACTCCTCCTGGGAAGATCCGTCGGGGAGAAGCACGTAGAGGTTGTTCTAGGACCAGCAAGGCCGCTTAGAACGCCGTCGAATCTCGCCGGGAGATGCACCGAACAGCAAGGTAGAGGGAAAAAAGGGTAAATGGGATAGTAGATTGGTTTTGATCGATTGGTGTTGGATGTCACAATCGGCCATGATCCTCTCATATATATAGAGGGGGTTGGTCTTATCCCAATAGGAAACATCTCTAGATACAATCTCCAAGTTTCCTATCCGGACTCTATCAAAATATAGAATCCAATCCGGACACAACAAGGTAACCCTGATCTTGTCAATCTTCAGATCGAACAGATCGGCTTAATGGGCTTTATCAGCCCCAAATCGTCCTTACAAGAGAAGGATTCACATATTAACACCGGATTCAATTTTCATAAGGCTTCCGACCAGGGCCATCTGGTCGGACATATCATAAGTGATCGGAAACCCAAAACGACTAGGCCCATCCGATCCGTTAAATATTAAATAAAAGAAGACAAATTCGACTCTAATATTTTAGGTCGAATGCCTCTTTTAAATTCATCTTTACCTATAACACTTTTGAGTGTCAACAGCAAACATCGAATACATGTTTTAAAGAGTACAAATAGTAGGATTTACTACTTATTACATCACCACTTGGCAAAATCATCTAGACTACACAACATGTTGAATAGCATCAAAACACGCGAACATTGACGCAGACTTGACATCTTTCACCAACTTGAGCTTAGGACTAGACCTCTAGTCCTTCCAACCATCGCCCTCAAAGTTGTATTTGTGATGCCCTAGTGTCAAGCTTGCATTAGGGTCATCATTAGCTTCTAATCATGAGCATTTCATTGCATTGTATTTGAGTGTTCAATAGAAGTGCTATGACTTTATGGGGTTTAAATTCAATTTGGTTTGAATATGGCATGCTCTCTCTCGGCCTCGTCGTCTCGATCACAAAGCACCGACTGTCATGGCCGCCGCTGCCGCACGCACACAAGGCCGGACCTCACCGGATCTCTTCCGGCCAAACCAAGAACTATAGGGTTCGCTGGTAGGTTCACTAGTACTCACGCACACGCTGATAGGTTCCAATTTGGATCGGAAATGAATTGGCCCGATCTTCACGACAGTAGGTTTGCGAACAAAGGATAACTTGTTGCGAACAACGGGATAACTAGCTTTATACCTGACAAAGGTTGGATGCGACCAAGCGACGGGGAGAGAGGCACCGAAACCACGAAGACTTCGACTCGATCTCCGAACGACCGCAAAACCACAATCCAGAACTAATCCACACAATACGGTGCAGCCGAACGGAAGCCATAGAGCACGAAGTAGGGGACCTCAGAGAGATCTCTCACAAGCCCAAGAAGAACTCGCAAGAACAAAGGTTTGAGTAAGATCACTCAAGAACTCGCTGCAACAGCAGGGGTGGTTTATCAATTTATCAAAAGGTTGAAAATAGCTTATAGGTAGGGGATATTTATACTAGGAACAACCCTCCTAGATAGGTATGAAAACGAAATAGACTTTCTGAAGATAAGCAATGTGAAAGGTCTCCTGGAGATGGCTTCCCGAAGTGGACTCGCGTGACTGTTGGCCTCCAGAGCAGTTTCTACTAAACGGGCCATAACTCTTTATTAGGAACTCCAAATGACGAACCGTTTGTTGGGTTGGAAAGTTAACTTGATAAGCTTTCACACTATATGCAGCATGCACCACGAAACATCATAGAATGGTACAGTTTTGCATGGGAACTTGAACATCATGCAGACTATTGAACTTCTGACCAGTCATCACTTATTCGGTCATAACTCAACGATGCGGAGTCCAAATGAGATGAAACCACATGGGCTTGAAAGTAGACTCGACAAGCTTTCCAAAATGTCCTCATGGGCCTCAAAAGCTTCAGGGAATCAAGAGTTATGTCATTTCTTTGCACTGGTCCGTTTTTGCCATCGCACTGGTCCGTTTTTGCTATCAGACTGGTCCGTTTTTGTCATCTCACTGGTCCATTCTTGCTGGTCCGTCTTCACTGTGCTGGTCCAATTCTTCTTTCTCTTCATGTATATTCCTTAGTACAACCAAAGTAGAGCTATTAGGTAGTATATCATTCTCAGAAGTATAAAGATTATAATCAGTAAGGAAAGAATTCACCTGCTCTTGTAGTTTTTTAGCATGACTTCTTGTAAGGGGACCTTGATTGGTAGTATTTGGACTTGAAGCAGTGTGCACCGCTGGCATGTCCTCATCACACGCTCGCCTGGCATGTGATCACCGGGAATGTTGTAGCCATCCCTCACTGCCACCGCGCTCCATCGTTGCTCACCGTCAGCCACCTCCGGCGAGCCTCTGGCCAAACCACCACCACCACTCGGTCCGTATCGTCGAGACGAACACGTTGAGCCAACCCGCACCACCAGCGAAGATGTGTCGGACAGCGTGCCTCCCTTGCCTCCGCTCACTGGCAGGTGGACCCACGGGTCCCGCGCATCAGTCACCCAATGGTCCATAGACCGCGTCCACCAAGCTGTAGCCAAGGGTTTTTTCAGAAAAACATTTTTCTTTTATTGTTTTAATAACTGTCAATGTTTGTTTATTTTGTATCCAGAGTTCTACTAATCCAAATGATGTGAAACAAATTTTGTTATTATTTTGTATCTAGAGTACTACATTTATTTATTTAGTTATTGCCTGAAATAGAAGTTAAATGCTTTTCTGTGGTCATAGGTCAGAGAAAAATGTGATATTTATTTTGTATGCTCTTTGTTATTATGTTTAGAAGCTAGAAACAATATATGTCATACTGTTTATGCAAGAAAAATATTTATTAGCAATTTAATGTTTTTTCAGCAGTTTTCTTAGAATAATTCTTGTGATAAAAATATGCAGAATTAAAATGTGTAGATTTTTATGTAGCTTTAGTGCACTCTATTGTAGACCAGAAAAATATAATATGTGGTCAGATGCTTGTAAGAAAAGGGACTTATAGTTTAAATGTGATTTTCTATAGATTTCTTTAGAAATTCATATAGAAAATAATATTGTGTTTCTGTTCATGAAACTTTCTGATAAATAATGAATCAGTGTGTAGAACCTGAGAAAAATATGAAATATGTTGTTTCACCCTTTCCCATGTGTGTTGTAGTTCAAAGGTTAAATTTTGGGTAAATCTTTGGAAATTTGTGCAAATAAAAGTAGGCATATTTTGATAGTAGATTTTTCTGTGTAGACTTTTTTTTGAGTAGAAGTAGATGGGAAAAATGTGAAAACTATTGTTGCACAATTTTCTGTAGTGGAGTTAGTTTAAAGTGTCTTTTTGGTGTTTGTTTAATCTTTTCATATCTATTGTATGGTAATTTAGTTCTTGCTAAACATTTTATGGTAGTGTCTAGTATGTGTGAAGTAGCTGCTGTAATTTTTGTAAATTTTTCTAGGTGCTATAAATAAGGTTTGTTGTGTAATTAGTTAGTTTTCATAATTTGTTTTTGAGTAAATAATCTAATCCAGAATAGTTACTCTCTGTTGTAGCAAAAGTGGTTCAACAAGTTTGTTTTGTAGGATTTTGTAGCTAGTAATGGAATAAGTAATTAATCTCTCCACTAGAAAGGAAGTAACCCTTTGGGGCTTGCCTGAGATCTAACACTATGTTAGTGTTAGGTGACACTTGCTTGGCAAGCATCTCTATTGTGACACTTGCTTAGCTCTGCATCTTCAGGATATGCCCACCAAACACCATCTTCGGGTTTAGCTTCACCATCACTTCCTTCATGATGTATCTACTGTACCTAAATGGGATGCGCAATGCAAGCGTATGAATGCAAGGGAACACTCACAAGGCAACATAGGCACACAACATAAGTATTAATAACTATTTCACATAAGCAATCAGGATAACTATAACAATCAATCAGGACTACATTACATACATTATCCACTTGACACATGCAAGCACCTATAGCTTCTACTTAGTTAAGCAAGTTAACCAACATTATACAAAATATTTAATAATACAATGAGTTGATTATTTAGAAACATGGAATGCAAAAACTAATTATTATCAAGACATGAAACATCATCAAGGATCACATGACTTAGCATCAAGCTATAACAATCAATCTAGGCTTATTCACAGTTTGGACAGCAACACAACAAGCATTCAATTTAATTATAACTGGAGCTACAGACATCCAAAGAAGGTGATCCTAGGCTTTCTGGAAAGCTAAAAATGTTACTTATAACTTTTTTATTATTACTTAAGCATGATTCAATCATTAAAAAGGTCAAACATTACATGTAAGGCAGTTCTGTCCAAACTTTGGACTGAATACCACATTCATATTCAAACAGTTATAACTAGAGATCTAAAACACCAAAAGACTTGATATAAGACTTATTAGAAATATTATTAAGTAGGCATCCACTGTTTTTAATTAAATAGGCATTATTTTAGGTGATGTTACAAACATATCATTTGGAGCTCATATTTTTATTGGTGATAGATGACATCAAAATATGACTACTACAGAAAGATTACATGCTCCAGTATTATAGATTATTTATTAAAATCAGGATAAGTTTTATTCACGAATATGCACGAGGGCAAGATAAAACTATAAAATATATTTTCTGCATACACATGTCCACAATAAAATTTCTTAAGCTACAACAAGTCAACAACATCATAGAAAGGCAATAGAACTACTATTTCTATTTTTACATGCAAACATTTATCACAAATCATTTTAATCCATTTAATGAGCTAAAAACAAGATAAATCAATAACTCAATCATACATGCACCAATTAATCTAAAAAAATTATCATAGCACACACATGATATCAAGAGCCTACCATAAAATTTCACAACAATCTAAGCATCACAACATCAGATATTATTTTCTTCCTATTAAAACCTATTTAACACAAATAAATCATCACAACACAAACTTTATACTAACAGCCACCATATTATAGATCCACTGCATAGATCTACTCACAAGGATTTCAAAAAATATTCACTTGCATTTTTTAGACTTTCCAAAAAAATTATTATGCATTTTACAAATTTCAGCTAGATTTATTAATTAAACAAAAATATAAATAAAAATAGATTTTGCACTTGGAACCCTCGGATCTGCAAAAAACAATTAGGGACTTGTTAGTAAACACATTGAGTCATAACACTTTGTACAAAAACCCAACAAAGAGTTTCAGCTTTCTTTTTCGTTTTTACGGGGAATTATCGCGAACCGACGGGAAGGGCCGGCTCTGAGAGGGGGAATGGTCGGCTAGGGTTCGAGGTTGGGCTGCTCGACGGCTGGTGCTTGCTGCTGCTGACTGGTGGCTGCTGGCCGCCGCCGCCGCTGCCTCCCTACAGGCGGCGTTGCCTGACTAGATGTCGCAGCCAGGGAAGGCCACGCGGTCGAGGAGGGTCGCGACCTTCTGGCGGACGCAGGCTAGGGAAAGGGAAGAGAGGAAGGAGGGAAAAAAAGGAGAGGAAGGGGAGTAGGGCGACCAAGGAGAGGAATGTCGACTGCTCTGGTGTTGCTCGCTACTCTCATGGCCATGGAGAAGGTGTTGTCCTGCGGCCATGGATGGAGAGGAGGAGGAGCAGGGAGCAAAAAAGAGGCAGAGAGCGCAGAAGAGACCGAGGAAGAAAGAGGCAGAGAGCGCAAAAGAGGCCGAGGAGAAAGGAAGACTGGCCTCGGTCTTTTGTCGAGGAGGAGAGGGGTGCGCGACCTTGGGACCAGGGCCAGTCGGCCACGATATTTTCATGCAAAAACTTCTTTCTCAGTTCATCTGTTTTCGGAAACTTTCGGTCAAAAACAAAAATTGTGAATATTGATCTCAAACTCGACAAACCTGGATTTGATGTCGCCATCTCAACGAGTACTCCGACTTTCGTTAAAGGAATCGTTTGCGTGGTAACGATCGTCGATGAAAGCTTCACGGTGACCGTAATTGCAATTTTCGCAGTCCAGACTTAGCCAATTTCCGGAACCTGAAATCTGCACCATAGACCGTGTCCGAGTTCTTTTCAAGAAAAGAACCTAGGCTTGGGGGTTATAGAGTACATATGCCTCGGAAAAGAACCCTCTGATTTTTTTCTCAAAGATTCAAGATCCTCTAACTTTTTGTTCCAAATAGTAAGAGGCTCGGGGGCTACACACAGTGAGTGCACTTTTTCTAAGGAAAAAATGTACATCACTCATAAAGAACTCACCAATCAGAAGAACTCGTCAGGTGTTAAGACCCTCCAACTTTTTGTTCCAAATAGCAAGAGGCTTAGGGGCTCAATGAGTGCACGCTTTTCTGAAAAAAGTGCACATCACTTGAGGAAGTTATTAATTAGAAGAACCCAACAGAGATAGAACACGTCAAAGTTTCATTTGAAGAAGAATTCGAATCACCTTCAGATCTACTCGACGATAGGAACGAGCCAAGAAGATTCTTGAACTCAACCGCAAAATGCTCGAGAGCTTGTCGATATAGGACCATCAGGATTCTACATCAATACAGTTACATTTATATGGGACCTAACCCGAGTTCACAGGCCTATTCAAAAGGCAGGTCACAACGTGACTCCGACTTCTAGTAGGACTTATGCGACTTAGATTTTAGTAAGTTTAGATTCTTGCGTTAGGATCGAGAATCTTTTTTTAATCCGACTAGAACCAGAACAAGTTATCTCGCCTTCTGTACAATATAAAGATAGACAAGGCAACACCCTAACATGGAAGAACAGGACAAAGTTCACACAACTTATGATAATCCAACGCAAAAGGCTAACACCGTGTTGACGCTGAAAGTGTTCCGGATCACACACCAGCTAGGGCTTTGGACGCCCGGATCGCCACGGACCAAAGAACGCAGCGAGGAGGTCACACTTACGCGGTGAAGGACGGCTAGGTTTACAAGCAAACCGGCAAAGAATAGCTATCGCACCTACGCGGCGAAGAACGACTAGTTTTCGGGCAAACTAGCAAAGGAACCGTCGAAGCTCTCGCCCGGGAGGGACCTCGTCAGGTCATGGACGTCACCGGGTTGCCCTAGGTCGGCCGACGAGCCTAGGGCGTCATCCTTGGTCGTCGGATCAAGGGATGAACAACATGATGTTGGAGAAGAGGGTAAAAGGGTTGTAGTAGATTGATTTGACGATTGGATAGATGAGATCTCAATAGGCTGGCACCCTTTATATTTATAGGGCGGCTGGTCTTTCCGTAACCGAATAGGACTCCTGACCGAACAAAACTCTAAATAGGACTTGTTTCATGTACATACAATTTTCATCTTGTACGTATATGCAGGTTTAGTGGAGCTGGTCTCTATTGCTGTCTTGTTGTCTCCGACCAGTTTTACCTGGTCGAAAATCTCTCTTAGAGACCTGGTCGGAAGTCTCTCAAGAGGTCTCAGCCATCTTGACGACAGAAACTTGATGGTGGAGTCCATTACACGCTTGTGACACTTTTGAGTGTCAATACACCGATTGGACGTATGGCTTTTACTCGATTGCGAGGGCCCAAACTGGTATAAATCGACTGTCTTCTGCGTTTACCGTCGAGTTCCGCACACGTCGAAGCTCGAACAACTGTCCCGATACCCCGTAGCAGGCTATCGGTGTCAAACACTGACAAAACTCAGACTGGGCTAAGATGAATAAACCAAACAACAGCCTCTTACATTGCAAGAGTCATGTTTACATTGCTCTAGTTTAGTTGGCTAGCCAACTCTAAAACTCAAACCAAATACAATGGATTTTAAAAAGGCTAAAATCATCGGGCCCGCCTGTCAGACAACCTCCAACCTGTACCCCGTTCCCCAACCTCTGGCATTGTCGTGTTCATCTTCGATCTCCATCTCTCTGTTTGAGACTGCCTGATCCTGCATTCCTGCTCGTGCTCGTGCTCCCTCCTCCGCTCCTCCGTGCTCCCACTCGCCATCCCAGACTTCATTTCAGGCGGAGATGGACGACTACGCCCGGGAGATGATGGAGCTCAAGACGCTCGTCACACGCACCCTCGAGAAGAAGGGCGTCCTCGCCAAGATTAGGGTTCGTACTTCGCACTTCTTTTCTTCATTTCCCTCATCCTCCGTTGATCCGGTGCCTCACCAACGCCCCACGGATCTAGCTTTTCCTCCCTCCCTCCCTCCCCCCACCCCCCGTTTTGGGGATCTACACCTCTGCTTCCGCAGTTTATTTCCCAAAATCCGCGCATATCTTTTTCCCAATTTCTAATGTGCGCATTCTGAGCGCGCTGGCGCTGTTGGGTAGTTTTTTGTTTAGGAATACGAAAGAATGTTCACGCATTGCTCAAAAAAGTTATTTTTTTCACCAGGTCTTTTTTTGTTGTTCTAGTTGCCATTCATACGAGGTTGCTCGCACATTGCTGAAGAAAAGACTAACCTTGTGTTATTTTATTGGTCTAGTTGTCATTACCAATTGGTGTGCTCATTCTTGGCACAGTCGTTAGGAGGAAACACGTCTGTGTTACTGAAAAACTTCTTTTTTCGTGTTGTGTTGTGACTATTGCACCTACACTTAGTGCTTTTTTGAGTTTCGACTCTAATGGTATGCTGTCACGAAATCTTACTGTAAGTGACAACAATTTCTCTACATTTTTTGGGGGGGTTGGGTTGGGGGGGGGGGGGCAAAAGAATCTATTTGTGTAATGTAGATAAATACAGTCTATTCGTGGGTTTTTATCTGTTGAAGCATGCTATGCTCCATCGAATGCACAATAGTTCTGGCACCTTTCCTGATGATGTTTCTGGCTGCTTGACTAGGCTGAGCTAAGAGCAAGTGTGTTTGAAGCCATTGAAGAGGAGGATCGGGTGGTGGAGAATGATGATGCTGGGAATCCTGCTTTGCTTGGTAGCTGTAATGACCGAGCTAAGCAATTGCATGCTTCACCTTCAGGTTTGCCCTTTGAATGTGCTGGCTAATCAGTTGTTTGAAATATGTCTGCAGAAGCCAAAGCTTGTCTCTGATGCACTATCAAAACAAAAAGAAATCAAGAGAAGCTTGTCTCTAATGCTGCTACGCATATACACCTTCTTTTCTCTCATATACTGACCTGTAGAAATTTATATACTACTATTCTGAAATATTCCATAACACAAAGGTTGATATTCTGCTGCATGATAATATTTTCCCTGCTGGAAATTGTGACATTTTTTAGCAAGCGATTTAGGACTAAACCTGAAAGATACACATTTTTTCTCCTGATTGATGACTAGCGCGAGTCTTTGGATTTGAATGCTTCTGCACTGGTGATAATTCAAAGAAGCATTTCCATAATGTATTTGTTGTTTTTAAGTCCCATCAAGGATATCTCAAATGTTTAAGTTTGTTGTGTTGGCCTTAAAATGATTTTCAGTACTAAGTTTAGACATGTGCTTTGCAAGCTGCACATAACATGAAATGGTTTTACATTCTAGGATTTCTGTTGCTTGCAGGTAGGTTACTAACTGCACTTGTATGCGAATACTTGGAGTGGGCACAACTAAGTCACACAATGAAAGTTTACTTGCCAGAGTGTAACCTGGTAAGTGGTGACCATTCCTGATATTTTGTTTTTGCATTTCGGGAATCAACATCAATTAATGTTTCCTGGTTTTGTTCGTAAATCAGCCCAAGGACTTCTGGAAGAATGAACTGAAAGACTTTTCGAACAAAAGTGGAGCTGAAGGGAGCAGGAGTGCTGAAAGTGGTCCAATGCTTTTAGATGTCCTCGAAGGTTATCTGAAATATGAGGTTTATCTCTTGTGTGATCATTAGCAGAAGCAAAAATCATCCTTTTGTTTCTTTATGTTTCCCAGTAAAGAAAAAAGGGGGGAAAACTTTTGGGGTAATGTAGCCAGTTCTTTTTTCCCGAGAAAACTGTGTAGTCCTGTATGTATCAAGGTAACAAATCTCTGGCAGTAGCCAGTAGCTGCCACTATAGCTAGCTATAGCTTTTTAAGGCACAGAACCACTATTTGTACCCACATTCATTTTAGCCTGTTATAGCCAGGTATTAGCCTTATGAGAATTCTGCAACTAAATGTCTATAGCCGGCTATTTGTTACACTAGTATGGATCCTCTTATGCATTATGTCCACTATGTAGAAAATGCAGAATATTGAGTTGTGAGCAATAATCCTTCATATTATTGGTGTCTTGCTTAATCAAACTGTCCGAAAAAAATAGATTGTTTGCCACAACTACAATACTCATCAAAGGTGCTGCCTTAGAACAAAAGGTAGGTGTTGTTATTCTGGAAGCTTAAGGAGACAGGTTTATCGAGATCAAGCACATCTTCACTATTTGTAAATTTTCTAGAAAGCTGAAACATTTGGAGAATGTAGACAATGTTTTAGAATAACCAGAATGGATAAAAATTGATATACTCTTTTCTGAGATTGGTCAGTTGTCTTACATTGCATGCAGGGGATTTATATTTACGTTGTATTATCATTATTGCTGTATTGAGATCTGCTTACATGTGATTTTTCAATCTCAACTTATTGATGCAAGGCCTGTCCGCAAGGTCTCCTTTTGTTGGTCTGTGGTGCTTGGGGTATGAGCTGCATTATGGTGCTTTCTGCCTATGACCTTTAGTTGACTGCGCATACAAAATTTGATTTTGATTTTTTTTTCCAGATTGGCTTTCCCCTGTCCTTGAGCAAGTAAAGTTGATTTGCCTATATACTTTATTTATACAAGTTTTTAATTATTATTAACCTCCAACTATAGTCAGTATGCTCTAGCTTAAAAGTTTTGGGTTTCTACAGCATGGGGTTTGGTCATCTAAATATGTTGTTTTGGTCAGAATTTGTCTCAAACAAGGATGGCCGGCAGGAGGATGATGAGTTCAGAGTCTGATCCATCACTAAATGCTGAACATCGGAGCATGAGGAGGGCACCATCAGCATCGGTTGGGAGCTTGCCTCCTATGGGGAGGTAAGCATGATGCCATACTGCTGTGCCCTTGTAATTGTGCAATAGGATATTTAGATGTGAGTGTAACATTTTTACTTTGAAATTGCCAGGTCAATCTCTTCATCGCAGGCATCAGGTTTGTGCACTGCTATGTAATCCTTTCAGTTTATTTGTATGTAGCTGTGTTGTTCCAAATTCTGAAACAAGTGCCTGTGGTACGTGTACATTCAGATCGTAGAGGGGGATCTTCAGCTTCCAACACAAGGAAAGATGAGTACAACTGGAGATACGATGCTGATGATATATCTGAAGAGGTGCTGCGGGCATCGACTGCTCTAGAAAGTGTCCAGTTAGACCGGAAATCTCGGAATCTGCCGACATCTTGGAGGTAGGTGGTATCGTTTGATTAATCGCCCCTCCGTCATAATGTAGTCCAATGCAATTGCTTTTTAGCCGAGAACACCATCTTTAGTGATGAATGTTCCTTTGCAGGCATTCAGGGGATGGCACGGAGTAACAAGCAACAAGGCTTTGGAGCTGGTTGCTTGACTGACCCTGTATCATGTAATTTGTCTGTATACCACTCATTTGTGGTGGTACGATGCTTGGATTGCTGTTATTATATTAAATTAGGGAGATGCTACACTGGTTATGTATGGTTGTCTTGTAACGAACAACAAATACATTAGTATTACAGTTTGTTGTAGGAGTATTATTTATTTCATATTTATTTGTTGCGTGCGTTGGGTTCCGGGAGAGTTAGGCCCTGTTTGGCAGGGCTTCACTTCAGTGGTGTTTTTTTTTTTTTTTTTGCTTCAACTCCACGAACGGCTCCATCGGTGAAGCCGAAGCTGTTTTAATAAACCTGTTTGGCAAAACGGCTTCTCCTGTGTGTCATGCATAGCTAATTGTCTATGATACCCCTGTGTTGCATGTGTACGTTTAGATATATTTTTGCATTCGTACAAATTTAAATATAAAATTTTAAATTTACTATTTTATAAATTATAAATAAAATTCAAAAAATTAAAATAAAAAATAAATAGAAAAAATGGACATAGTACTTACATGCAACGACCGTGATGACCGTGAGAAGAGCGCAGGTCACGAACTCGGAAAAAGTTATGGTATTTTTTTGGATGGCATTCTGTGTAAATTCTATGAATTAAAGGGGCTATAATTCGCGGACTTGTTGAGGGAGCCAGATGAAGCCACTTTTTTTTTGGCTTCTTCTCGTCTTAAAGCTCTGTGAGAGCACGTTTTTTGGCTTCATTAGTGGAGTCATTCTGTTTTACCCCGTTTGGCTGAAAATAGCTCCAAACGGCTTCAGAAGCCGACGAAAAAGCCCTGCCAAACGCGGTCTTAGACTGTCATCTTGCTAGTACATCACCATTGACATAGCAACTACAGTAGTAGTTAGACAATCACCACTCTTTTTTCTTCCTTCCTTTCCTTGTTAGCTTGGCACACTGCTTGAAAAAAGATGGTTATTTTCTATTATGTGTGATATTTTCGATTGAATTGAAGCAACGGGCATCCAACTAGCAAGTAAAATAGTTACGATATTTTGTAGCATAAACATAGGAATTGGCTAAACCAGGGATCTGACATTCAAGAATTTGGTTTAAAAACAGAGCACCTAACAACCTAAAATCGATAGGATCTGCAGACCTACGCACTTATGTAGGATCGACAACACAGGACTATGAAGCCAAATTATCATAACTCTATCGTTGTTACCGTCTCAAGCCAATGAAATCCCGGAAACTATTTGAGTAAAGGGAAAATTGGTTACAGGACAGGTAAAGTGTAGACCATTTGCTGGTGGACACTCCGTACAGTTTTTCGTAGTGTAAAAAAACTATACGGAGTGTCCACCAACAAATGTTTTCACTTTCGATGTCCTGTAGCAAATTGCCCCTTAAGTAAATGGTAAATCATGGTGCGATCCATGGTGCAACGTAACGGTCTAGCTACACAATAAGATACCTATTTATTTACTGTAATATTATAGTAAACTACTTAGTAAGGAGTTACTATAATATCATAAATCAGTATAATAATTATCATAACTGAAAGTGGCTATAAAATAAGTTATTAGATTGTCTCATGGATCGTGTAGCCAAGAAAGCCACTGATCTAGCTGATATTGTTCACCGTGGCCAGGACCTGAATGATCCCATTTCGCAAGCCATTGCAAGGAAGAGCAACCAGAAGTTGAGTCTGCACATGGCCTTTAATATATTTAGTTTCTGGGTTTTCTTTGCCTGCAGACAGGTCTTGTTGGTCAGATCCCCGAAGTGCACTACTGGAGCTGCCATTTTTAGACGGACCGCACTCTTCGTACTCTAAATTCATCCTCGTCATCGAGATTCTCTCATCTATATCACTTTCTCCCGCACTCATTCATTCTCTATATCATCCTCTATCCACAGTAGGATCCACATGTCTGTAAATAAATTTTATCTAAATATATCCATGTGAGATCTTGTTTTGAAGTATTTATTACAACGAATTTAATGGTGTAATCGAAATTTAATTTGGATTTTTGCTTTGTGAGTTACAACATTTTTTATCGAGTTGAAAAAGTAGGACCCACATCTCCCTTTCTCCTCTGTCTCACGCTCTCCTTCCCTGGCCCCACACTGCGCAGCATACAGGACGTCCCCGCATGCGCCATAGATAAAGGAAGTCCGGTCGCCAGCGTGGATCCCGTACGCATTTAGCGTACCCGGTGCAGGCATTTGCATCCTCTGAATCTCGCAGCGAATGATTTGGCGTTGTCCGGTGCGGACAGTCTTAGAATCCTCTGCAACCTCTTCTCTGAGTAGTCCAGTCCTTTGTTCTGAAATTGATTCTTCATGATCTGTCGATTCTGGTGTCTGGGCCTTCACAACGATGGCGTGGGTAAAACTGCCAGCATGAGTATGAAAGAACTGGGATCAATGTGGAGAGTGCGGTAGATTTGGACAAGCATTGCCCCACTTAGTCCTAGAAAACCTTGTTGCAAAAGTAAAACAAAAATGAATCGAGGATCAAAACTGCCAGAATTACTAATGGGGAGACAGAGCAGAGCAATTTATGTCATCGACGTAGGCTTTTGCGTTGCGTCCAATATTGTCTCCTAGACATTCCTGGATAGCACGTTGGTAGGTGGCTCCTATGTTTTTCAATCCAAAAGATATTGTTTTATAACAGTATACGTCAAATAGTGTTATAAACAATGTCTTTGGTTGATCTTCTTTCAGGGGATCTGATGATATCTGGAATAACAGTTTAAGAATGATAGCATGATTGATCCAACGGTGGTATTGACTATTTGATCTATCCACGGTAATCTGAAGGGATCCTTTGGACTATGCTTTGTTGAGGTCTGTGTAATCAACACACATGCGTCACTCTGTCGAGTTCTTTTTCTTTACCAACACTGGAAATTCTCTGATGAATTTAGCCGCTAGTAATTTTGTTATCTACTTTTTTATTGCTTTCTTTTTTTCTGGTGAGAACCGTTGTAGCCTCTATTTGATCGGTTTTGAACCTTCTTTTAACTCTAGTTTATGCTCAGCCAAGTTTCCTGGAACACCTGACATATCCGTCGGCTCTCATGCGAAGATATCTTTGTTGGTGCGGAGGAACTTGGTGAGCGCAAGTTTCTATTCCTGATACAGGTGAGTGCTGATGACAATAGTTTTGGAGGCGTCGCCAGTCTCCGGTCAATTTCTTTGGTTGATACACTCGTTGGGGGATTGGATGGTTTCTGGTTTCTTTGTTGGAATCTCCGCATCCTCCGGTTTCGTCTGGTGGACCATCTGTGCGATCTCTTGTACTTCCAAGGTGAGCTGAGCTTTCTTTGTTGTTTGGACGGCTTCTGTATTATAGTTGAATGAGCGCTTTAAGCAACATTTGAAAGATAACACCCTTTTAGACCATACATCTTCAGAAGTATATGGCCATAAACTTGACGAGTGCTCGTCGTTCAAATATGACATGGTAGGATGAATTGAAGTCTGCAACCTCGAAGTTGATAAATTCTGTTCTATAATTAGTGGGGGTACCAAACGTGGTTGGTAGGATGATCCGCCCGAGTGGTTGCTGCTTTTCCGGGTACTATCCCGTAAAAAGGAGCATTTGAGGGAGTGAGGAGGCTTGAGAACTCAAAGTTCATCTTCTTCGGTGTGTCTAAGTCCAGCTCCATTGTCGATTAGTACTCTACCCAATCTGTACCTGGTGACTGTTGGATCCAGGACAGGAGGGTAGTGGTCTGCATTGGAGACGCTCGTCCATTGGTCTGCTCCGGAGAAACTGATTGGGCACTTGGACCAATCTAGATATTGCAGGTCTGCGGGCTCTATTGACATGATTTCTCAGAGGGAAAGTTCTCGAAGTCGCTTTCTATGAGCTCTGCTTACTCCTCCGAATATGACGTTGAGATTCCTTTTTTTGGGTGTTAAAAATTGCTACCACCCGATTGAGGTTCTTCATCACCCTTCTTCCCTTTGCCTTTCTTGTCTTTGATAAAGTCAAAATTCAAGTCTCTCTTCTTAAGTTGTCTGCACTGCCTACCAAGTGCCCCCTTGGGATCGAACGGGTAAGGGTCGCCAAGTAGTGCCTGCCAAGTGCCCCCCATGGGGTCGAACGGGCAAGAGTTGTCAAGTAGGTCTTCAAGGCTTGCAGGTTTGTTCACTTTCTTCTGAGGTTCCATAGCCGCGACCGTGTTGTCAGCTCCGCGCTTTCAATTATTCTGTTGGCCAGCCTCGTTTCCTCAGTGGTTATTTCCTCTATCCATTAAGTGTTGCGATCGTGAATGTGTTTCTATATGCGTTCCTCAGTTGCAATCATAGAGTTTACACTCTATGGAATTCATCGGATGTTATGAGATCTTGTTTGTTGGAATCTTTGTAATTATAACTTTCGCAAATTATGTTGCCAAAAAATCAATTATTTTTATGTCAATAATGTCGGAAACCTTTGAGTGGATTTCAGTGCTGAAGCTTTGGATCCAATGGATAATTGGTAGCTAGTTAAAATTTAGTCAAAGTTAGCTCTAGGACATCAAACAGAAAGGCTAAGTTGTTAGCAAACTAGCTATCCGGTAATAGTTAATTTAGGCTAATCTCTAACCAGTAATAATCATGACAGGAATGTGGAAGGATGAGCCCCGGTGCGGTGGTGCATTGCGGTCACAGCGCGAGGAAGACCACAGCACAGAGGATCCCACCGCGGAAGCCGTCTCTCCCTCCTCCTCCTCCTCCTCCTCCCTCTTCTTCCACAACACCCACCGCCCGCAGGCGTAGGCACAGGCACAAGGCACACCGCATCGCCCCCCTCCTCCGTGTCTACAGCGCCCGCGCACCCCAACCACAAGGAACAAGTCGGAGTCCAGCCATCCGACCTTGAATCCCCTCCCCCGCTCCCCCTGCTGCTTGATCCCGCCGCCGCAGCCGCCTCAACCGCCCACTCCTCCCTCTCCCTCTAGGGTTCCCTGCCGCTCCCGCGAATCGTGCAATCGGAGACCCCGACCCGCCCTCCAATGTGAGCTCCTCTCCTTCCCGCTACTCCACTGCCTCTTTTCGGCTCGATTCACTACAATCTCATGGGAATTTCGCCGCCCTGCCGTCTTCTTCTGTAATTATTGCTGTTGTTATTAATATTATTATTATTAGTCCGTGCGTGTATCCCCGCAACAGAGCAATACGGTGGAATTTATGACTTTATGTTTCTGCCGATAGATTTAAAGTTGGATGGCTGATTTGTTAGAATCGGGCAAGGTTCGATGGCATCTGTGTCTTGTACACTTCATTCACTCTCTTGTGTATCAGTTTATCCTTGTGATGTGCCCAAATGTTTGGGATCTCAAGTTCCTGATACTGTACTTTAAGTATTGATTTATTGATGTCTTATTTGTTTGAGTCTGGGCCGTCTTCTTATTCTCCGCATGCATAATACTTGGGTGTTTGTTTCTCATGCATGCATGTGTGGTCATGGTGGCTGTGCTGACTTACAATCCACCAGGACGACCATGAGCGACGATGGCGACCGCACCTGCCCGCTCTGTGCTGAGGAGATGGACATCACTGACCAACAGCTCAAGCCATGCAAATGCCGCTACGATGTATGCCTACCGATCATCCTCCTATCATATCAGTCAGATTGCAGCTCGCCATATCTACATCGTGCGCCATCATCTAATAACTGCCACTTAACTCCGCAGATTTGTGTTTGGTGCTGGCACCACATCATAGACATGGCCGAGAAGGAGGAAACAGAGGGCCGCTGCCCTGCATGCCGCACACGTTATGACAAGGACAGGATCGTCAAGATGGCTGCCACTTGTGACAGGTCCGTTGCAATTCTTCTCTTGTCACCAATCAATTTCTGTTTTACTTTAGCAGACTAACTACAACATTTGCGATTGATTACCCTTTTATATATCATGGGAAATAGGAATAAGTACTCCTTCTCATCTTTTATTTCTTTCTTAGTTAACTGGACCCTTCTGTGGAAGTTGACCTTGCCACTAGGTATCCCAAACTTACATTCACATTGATGATGGAAGCAGGACGGTGGCAGAGAAAAATGCAGAGAAGAAGCACAAGACCCAAAAGGTTAAGCCAAAGGTAGCACCAACAGCAACAACAACATCAACCATGGAATCTAAGAAGCATCTGGCTAGTGTCAGGGTTATTCAGAGAAATCTGGTGTACATAATTGGGCTACCTGTGCATTTATGCAATGAGAGTGTGAGTTCACATCCAGATTTGATCAAGTCGTGTGATATGTTTAAATTTTACTTCCCATACCAATTCGACCATTACTTCTTGTTTAGGTACTTGAGCGCAGGGAATACTTTGGTCAATATGGGAAAGTTTTGAAGGTTTCAGTTTCCCGTCCGACTGGGCCTCCCTCTCAGCAGTCATCAGCAAACAGCAATATTAGTGTGTATGTCTCTCTGAACCGTATGGTGTACATGCATGATCTGTTAATACTTCATATGTAGTTAGATTTCTACTTTCATTACTTGTCAATTAGCCTGATGGTATATCAAATAATTATCCACTGCTTCTATGCAATTGCGTGTTTCAAGTTTCTAATGCTTCCTTGTAATACTAGACCATTGGTATTATAAGAAAGTAAATTCAGACTTCAATCTTGTTATGTGGTTTTCCAGTGAACATGTAATTCAGACTTCATCTTTTAATGAAATGCCCGATTTTCTTGGTTTGAGTCTTTTATATTGTTCTCCTGGGATGTGTTTTTTACTTTCTGGATGATTTCTCTTGGAAATCCCAAGATAGTGTCGGATGTTTTCTGAAACTGTGTTATTCCAGAAACATGCATTGTTTATCATTAACCAGAATTGAGTTAGGGATTATCATTAAGACATTAACCAAAACGGAGTTAGGGTGCCTATTTTTTCTAGTGTAGAAATTGCTGTGTATATTGAAATGTGCATGTTTGCAACATGTCTTATATGACTTGCATTTGAGTGGTCTCTTTGTTAAAGAACATGTGAAATGTGAAATTAGAGTTCTTGTCTTGTAGAACACACTGTACCTCATCTTTATTTTCTCTACATAATTATTTCATGTGTTCATATGTTGTTGTGACTCCTTGGTTTAGCTACCCTTACACATACATGCTGTTACATAAACCTTTAGTTTTTCCCTCATGAGATTATGCTACCTACTGATTTGTTGAGGATCTAGTAATCATGGTCCTAAACTGTTTAAGAACCATTGCTGTTATTTGCATGTTGTTTCAACAAGTTATTCCCTTGAGTCACAGATAAGTGACCTTTTGCACTGTGTGCTATTTAAGCATTGATCATCAACACCTCTTGACATAGTTAGATTGAATATGTGAAAACGATATGAGCATATCTATCTCGAATAGTTGTTGCATAATGCTATGATATTTCTGTACTTTGTAATTATTGCAAGCATTGGAAACTAGCAGTCAAAGGTACACATTAATGACTGTGGACGTCTTATTTGTGGCGGTAGGGAGTGTTCTGTTTGTGTAAGAGTTAGATACAGAATTTCTGCTCTTGCTTAAACAATAGCTGTTTCCTGTCAAATGTGTGCAGGTATATTACTTATGCCAAAGAAGAAGAGGCCATCCGGTGTATTCAAGCTGTACACAATTTTGTCTTGGAAGCGAAAGTGCTAAGGTGAGTTTCTATACTCTGTTCTCTTCTTCAAGTTTTACACAGCATAGTAACTCAAATGGTTGTTGACTGTTGCAGGGCATGCTTTGGTACTACGAAGTATTGCCATGCATGGTTGCGAAACATGGTACAATTGTTGCTTTGTTCTAATAACTTCATTTACTTACTCTACTACCCAATTCACTTATCCTGAATATTTGTTGTCTTTTCTCAGACATGTGGGAATCCAGAATGTCTCTATTTGCATGATGTAGGCAGTCAGGAGGATAGTTTTACTAAAGATGAGATCATCTCAGCATATACGAGGTAGTACTGAGCTATTTTAACATATATGTTGTGGATCCTTAGTTTCTTGTTCTGCTTCCTTATTCATTTTAGCCCTAGGCCATGTGTTAGTCTTCGCTATCACTCTCCTGCTCTGTCTAAACTACTTGTATTGACATTGGTTTTTTTTTTAAACACCATTTATTTTTTCACTTTCGGATATAATAGCTAGTCCCTTGAAGCCATACAAGAAAAGAAGCTGTTGGTGTTCTCTGTGGGTTGTTGATTTACAAAAACAACATGTCTGCTTCAATGTGGATGTTTATTAGTGTTACTTTGATGAACTCATATGTATAAGCTGTGGGCGTTATCTGTAAGTTGATTTACAAAACGTATGCGTGCTTCACTGTGGATGTTTTATTATTTAAGTACTTTGATGAACTTTGTGCTAAAACAATTTTGATAGTTTCAATTGCTACTTTTCATTCACTCTTCTATATTCCTGTCAGGACTAGAGTGCCCCAGATGGCATCTAGTGTTTCACTAAGACGTACAGGCACTGTGTTGCCTCCTCCAGGAGATGATTTCTCTTACAGTGCGGTGGTTTCAGCCAAGCATACATTCAAGAATGGAACACTCGTATGTTCTTTATGCTGAAAATTCAAAATGCATTGGAAGACATGTCATTCTTGAAAAAATTCTGTGCTGTTTTCGAGTATAGCATTAATCGCTAAAGCCTACATGTTAAAACTTAAATACTCTATTAACTGGCCGACATCTGTGCAGAATACCATTAACCAGCCCAGGCTTTCACCTCCAAATAGTAGTTCTGGGAGGTCCACGCTTCCACCAGCTGCCTCATGGTATTGGTACCTCTAAAAGTCTTCTGCTACCTTTGTGCTATGCATTGAAGCTGAGGACTATTATTGATTTTTTCTTCCTTTTTTATGTGCAGGGGGCAGCGTGATTTGAATGCTAGGACAACAGCTACTGGGGCAACATCATCACAATCTCATACAAAATCAGAATCACAGAGTAATCCATTTTCAAGTTCTTCAGTAATTTCCAGTACAAAAGCACCCTCTTCGTGGAATGATGATACAAGTACAGCAACAAAAATGTCTGAAGTACAGGAAGTGTCAGAAAAAGAGTCTAAAACCTTGCAGCTGTATAAGCCTGGTATTTCAAAGGAAACACAAGCTCTATCATCACTGGAGTCATCACTGGACATAGACTTCTCAACAATACCTTCAGCTTGGAATGACGATGACATTGTAGTATCAGATGGGATGTTAAAAGGAAGTGATGAAAATCAAGTTGCAAATGAAAATGGTGAGCTAACCCATCCAACATCTAAGTCGCTGGTTTTATCTAAGAAAGACATAACAATGAACAATACCAGCAAAAGTCCTTCAGATCTTGTATCAAGTCTAGCAATATCTAAATCAGATGTAAGTACTAGTGATGGTGACCACTCACTTACCATTATTACTCCTAAAAGCCTCACTTCAAATGCTGTAGACTGCCAATCTAGTTATGCTGCTGGGGAGAAAATATTGGAGGATATTGGATCCAGGAACACTGACATGGAGAAGTTATCTGCTCAGATATCTTCAGTAAAATTAGGTGGCAACGATGATATTCAGAGTATGGAAGGAAATCAGCGACCAGATATAATGCCGTGCACATCTGTTGATGTGCTCATGGATCAGAATTTTGACAAAGACAAATCTCACCTCAGTCTTGATGAGCTCTTCTTACCTTCGGAAAATAAGGATGCTGTTCTTTCTTGTCAATATAGTTCTAATAAGCGTCTTGATTGGAGTTCAGATCAGCAAAATTGTAGTGCGACTCCTTTAAATGATGTAGTAGATTCTACAGTGCTCACTGACAAACTTCATAGTATACTAATGGATGGTTCAGAGCAACCATCATATTCGTCATTTGCTGAATTTCCTAGTAAATTGGATACTTCATTGTGGAATGATACAGAAAGTAACCCTGGATTGACGATTGTTACTAGAACTTCACAGGCAGGGTTTTCTTTGATAAATAACACTTATGCCTTATTAAATGGAGTTCAAGATGGGCTAGGAACTGTATATACACATGGTAATGTTTCTGGACATCCTGGAATAGGAAGTCGTCAACATAGAGCAATGGGTTCAGTAAGAACTGATAGTATAGGAAGTTTTGACAAGACCATAAGCGTAAATAAGGATGAGAGCAGAATAATTTCTGATATGTTGTCGTCACAGTTTAATCCATGGGATGATTCATATTCGACTGCTAACAATTTTGTTAGGATGCTTAGGGAATCTGAAAATAATAATGATGTCCATTTCACTGCGCCTTCATGGAAATCAGGAACTGGGAGCAAAGAGTCCAGATTTTCATTTGCTAGACAGGATAACCAAGGAAACTTATTAGATCCATCTCTCAGAAACTGTGGTACTGGTACTGAGCAGAATTTCAGTTTGCTGCCCCAGAATTCTCGAGGAACTATTTACCAGAATGGCCTTGCATTCCAATCTCTAGAAAATGATTTTTCCAATAGCAGCTCTCTTGGTGTATTAGACATGGCAACTACTGGTGAGTACTATGATACCTTTTCACTTTGCCTGATTTAGCAGAATGACAGGTACTGTAATTGAATGACCTTATTTCTGTGTGCTGCACTTATTTTCCATTGAGTATTGGTATACAGATATTCTGACTCATGCAAATAGATTGTTTATCTGTTGGTGCTTATTATGTGATTTTTTATGTTTACCAGTGATGAGTTTATGTGCTTATGAAGAATTTGCTTTCTCAGGTACATCAAGGTCCAAAATATCTGCCCCCCCTGGATTTTCAACACCAGCAAGAGTCCCCCCTCCTGGATTTTCTTCTGCATTTCCATCCCAGGATAGTTTAAACCCCACTCCTGGGTTTCCTCATGATGGACCTACCCCCCTTCCTAGATTCCCTTCTGCATTTTCCTCTGGAATTTCAGCTCAGGAAGTGTCCAAGCCCCCTACTAGACTGCCTTCTCCATTTTCTTCTGGATTTTCATCTCAGGATGGACCTAATATCTCTTCTAGGTTGCCTTCTGCATTTTCTTCTGTACTTCCATCACAGGATGGCGCTAATCCCCCTTCTAGATTTCCTTCTGCATTTTCTTCTGGATTTTCATCACAGGATGGGTCTAATCAGTCATATAGCTCAACATACCAAGGTCTATTTCCTGTCTTAGTATTTTTGCTTATTTTCCTATAGCTAGTTTGATTTCTCATGCTTTTTGCGGTGCTTTGCAGACAATCTTCTCCGGGATACTGTTTTAGGTGGCAACAGTAGTCATTATCAATCTCAGTTTGGAAGGCACACAAGTGATATGGAGTTTGATGATCCTGCTATATTGGCTGTGGGCAAAGGGCTGATGCCTGGAATTGGCGATTCAGGGCTGGAGATGAAAAATACTGCTTTTCAAGCACAGTTGCAACCAGCAAGTAGTGATCCAAGGTTTCAGTTACGTATACAGCCAAATGTGCAGTCTCATCAAAACCTGAGATTCACAGACCCTATGCAGGATGGCTTGAACCATATGAATGATAATTACCTGGCATCCAGATTTTTAGCTCAGAACCATGGTCCTGTATCCCCTTATGTGCAGATTCCGCAACAACCCAGAAACTCGCAGGTTACAAATGGTCACTGGGATGGGTGGAGTGATTTGAGACAAGGGAATAATGCCCCGATGTCAGACATGTCGAGGATATTATATCCAAGTGAAGCGAACAAGTTGCACATGCTGGGTTCAAATGATATCTATAACAGAGCCTTTGGAATGTGATCGTCTCCTGGGACAATTTGGGACTTTGAGCTGACATGTTCTAACTTGGGCCACTTTGTGGAAGTAACTGATTGCACAACACATAGTATACCTGAGGTGGATAACAGTGTTGTGCTTATGAGCTGGTACGCCGAGTATTTATTGCTATTGGATGGAACTGACCAAAATGAACCTGAGTTTTGATCCAGCCATTTGAAATTACCAGGTATGCATGCCATTGATTAGTTTTTTTTTTTTGGTTAGTGAGGGCAGGTGTTCTATGTACTGGTGCGCACAAACAAGTTGAAAACTGACCTCCCTTTTGGTTTATTTGTTGATTATCAGGTTCATTATCTTCTATGATTTGAGAAGCTTGAGCGAAAGGAAAGATCATGTGCCGAGGAGAACAAAGCAGCTGAAGCTGAAATAGATAGAGATATGTCTACAATGTGTAGTGTGACTTGTGAGTGAAAGTGATTAAGAAGCTTAGATGGGCTTGGCTTGATGGCAGTTTGTTTTCTTGTGTCTGTACATGATGATTTTGGTCGGTGTTTGTAGTAACTTGGTGATCGGTGGCTGTATTAACTTAGCGGTTGCTCTTGTAGTCTTGTTCCCTCCTGTTTGTGGCTGCCTGCCGAGTACATGCGTTTTGCATAGGGAATTGAGTTTATGTTAATTAAAGGGAATTGAGGTGAAGGTTTACAAGAAAGTCACAATCTGTCACTGTTACCCATGGTAAATAATATATGATACTGCACTGCTTTCTTTGCTAGCATTACGTCATTTGTTTCTCAAAAAAAAAAAAAAATCCCTAAACCTTTTCTTTAAAACAAACACTATGCTTCGATTTGTTGCCTGTCAAACTTTGTTCCCTTAGTCTCCAGTTAGCTAAACATAGCAAGTCCTTGCACATTACATACAGCGTCTCCAGTTAGCTAAACATAGCAAGTCCTTGCACATTACATACAGCTCAGGGGTGGTTCCTGAGCCAATTAGTTTCCTCTACAATAAATTAGTGAACCATATCTTGGATTAGACCTACAATAATTCCAATTTTTCAAGATTAATATGAATTAGTGAACCGTTCTAGTCGGACTGCTGATTCCCGATGCAGTCAGTTTCCTCTGCATATTACTTTAGCTCTTGATACAAATACACCTCGATCCACATGGCTTGGAGTGGATTGAAATGTAAAGCTAAATTACACTTCAATCCATCGTAAACTATATGGATTGAGGTGTATTTGTGTGCAGTCAAACAAGACTTTAAAGGAATAATTCTAGTTCTTTTAAGATTAATGTAAATTAGTGAACCATTCTAGTCGGACTAGTTCCGGGCTTTGTCCCGGATAACCGAACTCTCAAGCTACGAGTAGGTAGCCACATGAATGAAACAGGCAACCCATATAGTCCCATACACACACGTAGGTAATGTACATACATACATGCAAATAAGGCTGAATCGAGGACTGCTGATTTCATCTGAGGCCCGGCCGCATGAGCAGCTCATCGAAGGATGCTCCGTTCTGCTCCAAGTCCACCGCCACCACACTACCTGAATTGTTGTTCACGGACGACGAGGAGGCACCACCACCCATGGACATGGACCTGTTGCTGTTGGACACGAGCAACTGCTGCATCTCCTTGGGTCCCCGCTCGATGGCAATGGCGTCCTGGATCTCCTTGAGCACCTCCGAGATGGGAGGCCTCTGCGCGCCCTTGGGCTTCACACACATTATGGCCACCTCCGCGATCTTCCACACCGACTGCAGGTCATAGCCTCTGTCCATTGATTCGTCAACGATGGCGTGGATGTTCCCGCTCTCGATGTGCGATCGGGCCTGCCAGATTCATCCGTTTACTTCAGTTTTTACATCCATTGCTTTCGCTTCAGCAGAAACTCACTGATGCTAGTACTATTCTCTTCTTACCCACGCAACAATGTTACGGCAGTTGAGCCCAAAGTTGTCATTTGAGATTGGTTCATGGCCTGAGATGAGCTCCAGCAAAATCACGCCAAAGCTGTAGATGTCGCTCTTCTCTGTCAGCTGCTGCGAGATGTAGTACCTAACCACACCAGAACAAAATCGACTCTTTAGTTAGACAAGAAGAAGAGACAAATGATACAAAACGCCTCAGTCAGATTGCTTGGCCTTACTCTGGGTCCAGGTATCCCACTGTTCCTCGAACTATACTTGACACATGAGACCCATCCACTGCAGGTTTCGATAGCCCAAAGTCTGCAACTTTTGCTCTCATGTTCTTGTCTAGGAGAATGTTGCTGCTCTTCAGGTCTCTATGGATGATTGTTGGGGAGCATCCTGTGTGGAGATACTCTATACCTGATTTTTGCAATTTCACATTCACCATCAGAACTGTGGTGGCTAATTTCTCCATATTCAATATACAAGTAGTGAATTGTCAGACCACAAACCTTTTGCAGAATCTTCTGCAATCTCAAGACGCTTCAGCCAGCTAGTTATCTTTACATTATCAGCTCCTGCGAAACACCACCAAAAGTTTACCCTCATTTGTATATGTTTTCTCTATTGACCATGGGATCTAACACTTCATGTTGCTGCTAGAGTTGAATCAAGTTGAGAGCTAAACTAGGCATATGATATCTGGCATACACAAAATCCTGTCTATCATTAAGGAGAATCTGATCTAACTTCATCTTTGAGTTCAGTTAGTTAAGCACGCGCGAATGCTGTGCAATTCCTAAAGATGTAAAATCAACAGTAGGAGCATTCTTTTAGTTAAGTTATTTACCAGAAACATTTAGATTGTCTGCTTCTGGAAGAATAACTATCCACCTACTGACAGTTTATCGTTGGTCCTACATTGTAGATTTACCATCAGTTGGATGTGGACTTACCACGGAGGTGTTCTTTTAGCGTCCCATTATGCATGAACTCATACACTAATATGTTTTTGCCATCTTGTTGACTGTAACCAAGGAATGTAACCAGGTGTCTATGATGTATTCTGGAAAGCAATGTCACCTGAAACAAGATGTTAGCCAGACATATATATGCTAGACCACTCTATGTTCCGTATTTCATGCTGCCATAATTGAAAATTGCATAAAAACGTATAGAAGGGTTATGCAACTGTTTTGAAAACAAATTTGGCAAGTATGGGAACAAACCTCATTCAAGAATTCTCGGATTCCCTGATAGGAGTCATTTGTGAGAAGCTTGACTGCAATCTCTCTCCCATCAGACAACTTTCCATAGTACACTATGCCAAAGCCTCCAGAGCCAATTCTTCTCTCAAATTTGTCAGTAGCATCTTCAATTTCAGATAAAGAAAATCTGTGTGCTGATTCTGTAGCTACCTCACTAAAATATGAGCCAAGTTTTTTTGCTGGTGCTGCAATAACAGTTGTGTCTGGATATGGCAAAAGAATCATTGCATGCCCTATCATGATATCAGATATGTCAGTTGAGCCAAGAGCATGTACCTTCATGAGATTTCTTCTTTCTTCTACATGTAATGAAATAACATCCAATAGCAGCACCCAGTAAGACAATGGCTCCAATCACCACACATATAACAATTATTGTGTGGCTAATGCCACTGCTTACTATGTGAAGATCACTGTTGCCTGAGAAGCTGCAGGCATGTAACAAATTAGAACATATGGGAGTCATGTGACCATTATAAGGACAGCATAGCTATTTGATGTCATTGAAGGGTGAAGGTTGTCAAGCCACATTAATGTTCAAAAGCAAGATCTGAATTAATAATCTGCTTGAAGGAAAGGAAAAAGCAAGATCTGAATTAATAATCTGCTTGAAGGAAAGGAAACTAACTTCAAAATAATGCTTCTCTTGAAAAGTGCTTTTGGAACCTGTCCAGATAACTTGTTGTTTTGAACATACCTGCAAAAGTTTTAGTTCATAAAAGCGGTCCTTTTCCACAAAGATCCTTGCACAGATATACTCATATGAAAAGGCCTAAATCACTAACATCAATGATCTCTGGATTGCTTGAGCATAAAAATATATATAAAAAATGAATACAAATAAAAAAAACAGTAACAAAAGAAATTGAAGAAATACTATACTATGTTCTTCAAAGTATGGACCAGATTAAGACAAGGTGCACACAAGGATGTTTAACTTACAACTCTTTCAAGTTAGGTAGATCTCCCAAAGAAGATGGCAATTCACCAGTTAACTGATTGTTCTCAAGGTGACTAGAGTGAATAAAAGCACCATATATTAGTGGAATCATTCCGTAACATTTTTTTTTGTGAGGACATCTCGGAATATCATATTAACAAAATAAGTGGAAACTCACATATACTGCAAATTACGGCATTCGCTGAAATCAGGAATTTGGCCAGAAAATGAATTACCATCAAGCCTTCTGCATTAATATAAATAAATTGATCAGACAATAGAAGCCAAATACTTAGGCAATATAAAGATAAAGCATTCAGTCCTTACATCTCAACCAGCCCTGATAACTTTGTCAGTTCCACCGGGATACTTCCTGTAATGTTCTTCCCAGACAATGTGCTGCAAGAGAAAAAAAATAATAGGTGTGAAATACTATTTCATTAAGGAAGGAAAAAAATTTAGGCAGAATAAATGGTTGTCAATTGTCATACATTGAGAATACCCTTGGAGAAGCTTCTGAACTGCATTGCACCCAGGACCATGATGCTGGTAAGCACGGATCACCACCGTCTTGTGCCCAACCTTCCTGTGAACACCGTGACACCATGCTGGCCATGATGTTTGCTGTCAATGTTGCATACACCAATTCAGTCCCAAAGTGGAAACATAAGGGGTTGTTGCAGCTAGGAAAAAGAAAAGGTAGCAGAACCGTGCACAATAGCTTACCATCTTGTGATCCCATAGCAATTTGGACATATTTGTAAATCTCCAGCGCATTCAAAATAGGCCCCTTTGAAGAATCATTTGTCTTCCTGAACCCAAACGAGAAAACAAACGGAAGTGTCAAATTCGTGTAACCCGGTTCATACAAACGGTATTTCCCTTGAGCATTCTCCTCCACATCAACAGTTGGTTTACTGAGTGCTGGCATGCCAGGGACATCTAACTTAAATTTCCTCGTTTCATTTGGTGCCAAATCTTCAATTTCTGCGAAATATGAGACTCCCCAAGCATTTGATGGGAAACCTTCCAAATCAAGGCGGTAGTTCAAGGACCCATCCTGGCCAACAACTGCTGTCTGCATGACCTTTTCAGGTGGTTCTTCGTTGGTACTGACGAATATGGGTTTGGTAGTTGATATTCTTTCAGTCCCTGGAGCAACATCAACAAGGTAATTTGCTCTCCTCACAGAATCGGACTCCCAGACTCTATCAAATGGATCATCAGGGTATCTGTGGAACAAGAAAAGGAACAATCTTGTGTCATTTGTTTGCATGAAACAAAATGTAGTTCTGGTTATATAGAACCATGATGTGAAGTACACGTACAATGTATAAGCATGGTATCAGTACCTCACTGAATCATTGCTTCCAGCGCCAAAATTTATCCTCGCTGAGAGTCCAAGAAAGAAGCGCGTCTCGTCGGTGGTGTAGTAGAGCGATCCGTTAAACTGTCGAAGCTCGAGAGTAGAGATGAAGGGCTGTCCCGTGCTGGCATTGGAGAGGCAGACGCTGAGCGTGGGAGCAGCAGCCAAGATAATGGCTTCCTCGACGACGGGGGTGGTGGCGTCGTCGACGACAATGGTGGACCAGGGGGACGCGCCGATGGAGATGTCGAACTTGGGGTAGACATTGCTGTTGTCGAAGTTGCCGTAGAGGAAAGTGGCCCTGACGAGGTAGCGCGTCCGGTTCCTGACGTTCATGGTGTAGCAGTACTTGCTGTTGTCCGCGGGGAAGTAGCGCACGGTGGTCAGCTGCTGCGGGCCGTTCTGGACCAGCAGCTCCGCGGTCTGGCCGCCGCCGGAGACGAAGGTGGCGTCGGAGGTCCACTGGATCCCGATGGCATCCGTGTGATCGCGAGCTCCACCGCAGTCCAAGCTGATGAAACCTGCAGGAGCAGGACGGGAAGGGGCTAAGTAGTTGCTTAGATTCCTCTACTCGTCTCTGCTTGCAATTTCGCAAATCCCCCCCCCCCCCCCCCCCCCCCCCCCCCCCACGACATTGACTATGAGTATGATGGATGCGTAAAGCTGGGTAGAAAAAGGGGAAGCGGCGCCGCAGTAAACAAAAACGAATCTTTGGAGACGAGAAGAGAATGGGAATGGGGGATAATGGAAGGGAAAGGTACCAGGCTGCGCAGCGGACGGGGAAAGGAGGAGCATCAGCAGGTGGAAGTGCACGGGGAGGAAGAGAGCGGCGGCAGCCATGGACGCTGGCTTGGCTAGTTGGCTTGCGAGGTCCCCCGTCCTCCTCTCTCTCGCAGGCAGAGGCAGAGGCAGAGGCAACTAGCTCCTTGCGGACGCCCTTAGCGAGTTTTTTTTTATTAATAACCCAATTAAATAAAAAAAATTCATAAATAACACTGTCTATTTTTTTTTTTGCAAAACTAACCCTTTTGCCGCGCCGTCCCCAATGGCGCGGCAAAAGCGTTAGCCGCGCCATGCATGGCGGCGCGGCAAAAGTGCCACCGTGGCACCGCCCGGCCACGCAGGCCCGGGCGGGCCCCGCCTGTCAGTTTGCCGCGCCAGGCGTCCTGGCGCGTTCATCGTCTTTGCCGCGCCAGGCGGGGTGACGCGGCAAAGCCCATCTAGATCTGGCCGCGCGGCCTGCAACAGCCTCCTCTTTCTCTTCTACTCCCAATCCAATTCAATCCAATCCAATCCATTCCATTTCATTCCTCCTCTCTTCATCTCCCTCAATCAAACTTGTTGTCTCTGCACAAGAGGTATTTTGATCTCCATATTCCTGTTCTTTATCTATATTTGCAGTGTTTGATTGAATCATTTTTTTCTAAGTTAGGGTTTGTAGACAAAATTTATTTTGAAATTGTCGTTACGTTAGTTGTTAACTAATGATGGATTTGTTCATGTATTAGACTTTTTAGATCTGTTTTACTTAATATTTTCTTCAATTTGTGTACATTTATTTGTGTAATATTTGTTAGGCCATTACGTAGATTTATAATTAATCATGAATGTATGTGTAATGTTAACATATTTTTTATTGTTAGGATGCCGCGGCGTGGCAAAGCTAGTAAGGCAAGGTAAGATCGGTACATTGTTTATTTGTAATGAAGTAATTTTGTGTTATGTTTATTTGTTATTGCGTTGATGATTGTAGGCAGCCTCTCACGGGCAATGCCTTTGCCCGTTTGCCATTGCCTAGCGGTGTTCCGGTGCCCATGTGCTACTGCGGCGATGATTGTAAGGTCGCAATATCTGATGAGGAGCACACATACGGTCAGAGGTATTGGATGTGTGAGAATTATGCCTTTGACCCTACACCTAAACAGATCCGTATTGGACTGATGGTGAGAAGCTGATGACTTGTTCTATACATGAATGACAAATCATTTATATTTTATTACCTAATTGACTTAGTCGTATTTTGCAGGAGCCTCCACCACTATGTGACTTCGAGCAGTGGATCGACACTGAGATGAAGCCGGAGGACAAGGAGCACGTAGAGAGGATGAAAAAGTGGGCTGCGGAGGACAAGGAGCGTTTGGAGAAGAGACGCAAAGAAGAGGCAGCACAAAAGCAGCATGAGGAAGAGGCAAGAATGAGGGATGCAGCTAAGCGTAGGGGGGAGAGGGAGAAGAGGCTTGAGCGTGTGCGCCGTGCCAAGGCTGCCATGGAGCAGGATCCGGATGCTGTGAGGAAGGGAAAGTGGCCTCGTTGCACTCAGTAGTGTGGTAGGTTCAGTAGTCATTATTGAGTAATGAACATCGTTGTCATTTGATGGACTTGTTAGTGTATTGTACTGTTGGTTTGTACTTCCGTGTACCGTTTATTTCGGATCCTCGATTATGTAGTCTTGAACTGCACTTTGTTCGGCTTTATTATATGTTGTTGTATTGTTTGCGGTAGTTCATGTGTCGTTGATTTTTTGTGGGATAAAGTACGAAATAGAATAAAGCAAACCATTACACGAATAACAAACTAGTACATCCGCCGACACCCCTCGCACAGTTGTCTGTACAGCCATACTAGAACTGCGCTCCCCCAGCTGTAGCCGGCGATGTTCTCCCACGGCTGTGCGAGGATGGGGACGAATATCCAGCTGATCGTGTTCCCCGATGAGTCGGGAAACAGGAACGCCCCAATAAAGTGCCACAGCCACACTCTGGCATACCTCTCAACTACCTGTGGGTCAGCGTTGGGGGGGCAATACGAAAAGTGCTCGGTGATCCACGACGAAGGCACCCCAGTAGTCTTCCTGTTTGTTTAAAAAAAGTAAAAGTTAGGAAATGATAGTAGCAATCGTATGCAACTAAATTAGAAAAAAAATTAGCTTACTTGTTCCTCTTAGCGTCTGCGTCGTCGGGGGGCCTACGGCCACAGAACTGGTGGACGGTGTCCATCCACGTGTCGGTGTCAAGAATCCCCGTCACGGGGAGGCCTGCCAGGCGTAGACCAAAAATCTTGGCCACGTCCTGTAACGTCACGGTCATCTCCCCACAGGCTAGGTGGAAGGTGTGCGTCTCAGGACGCCACCTGTCCGCCAGCGCGGTGAGGAGCGCGGGGTCGAGCTGCAACACCACGTCGTTGGCAACGCGGGCTAGCACCAAGAAGCCCGCGCGCCGTAGGAAGGGTGCGTTGCGCTCGTCCCACCGGTGCCATAGGTGGGTGCGCGGCCTCAGCAACGACAACCTCTCCGGAGGGGCGTAGTCGGTGAGCCTGTGCGCCCGGTGGTCGCCGTCGTAGAACGGCTCAAGGAGAGGGTACGCCGGAGGGTTCGCCATCCTGTTTAAACAAAACATGGTAACAGGTTAGTACAACGTCAAAAATAATAAAGCATTAAAACAAATGAAAGATATATGTACAATAATAGCAAAAACATTCAAATAATTAATATAAGTGAAGATAAAAATAATAAAGCATTAAAACAAATGAAGACATATGTACACCTGTTGTGTTTGTCTACGATGGAAGGCTGCATTATGCCCTGGCATGTGGCAAACAGAGCATAGGTTCGTGCTCGGTGTCTGGTCGAAGTCCCCCCCGCCATACCTATCCATATTGTCCATGTCACCCTTTAGTCTCTTCTTCCTCCTCCTACCCTTACCTAACTTCAGCAGCTCAGGATCAGGCATGAAGTCTCTACCCAAGTATGGAGGCCATTGAGTGGGATCAAGGTAAGGCTCGAAGCTGCTCTGCCATATTGCGACGGTGTTGCTCCGGCGATAGTAGTCGGACATGTATGGTAGGTCCTTGTAGGTATATCCGCGCGCTCTACAGGACGCAATCATGTGAGAGCAAGGGGCATGCATTATCTGCGGCACGTTACAACTGCATTCCACTCTTTCAAGATCGATCCGATAGTTGCGACCACCGTAACGTTCCCCGCCCATGGTAGTTCCACCCTTTGCTCGAACATTATAGATTTGTCTGGTTGGTCCATAAGCCTCACAAGTTAGCTGCGTTGCCCAGATCTCATTTTCCTGAATGTGCTCCTTTCCCGCCTTTCCAAATTCACCATCCGTTTGTAGGTTGTCTTGAGCAATGGACCACCTTTTCACGAAGTACTCGTTGGTCTTGTGAAACGAGTACTCAACGATTCCAGAAACGGGCAAGGCTCTAACACCGGTGAATACCTTGTTGAAAGACTCCGATGAGTTGATGGTCATTATGCCGAACCGGAAACCGCCCTCATCGTAAGCAAGCGCCCACTTCTCCTTGTGTTCCATCTGTCTCTCGATCCAGGTCCTGGCAACACTGTTTAACATTTTGTCCAACTCTTCCATTATTTCTTTGAATTTGTGCTCAGTTTTAACACAACATAGCTCTTTCACCTTGGCACAAACCTCCTTTTTTCTCTGCCGACGCCAGAAATTGGCGGCAAAGTGACGCATGCACCATCTGTGCACTAGAGGAGGACAACCCTCTATCTCCTCCTCTGCGGCACGAAGCAACCCAACATGACGGTCCGAAATCAAACATATTGTCCGAGAAGGCCCTAACACTTGTATCCGTAGCAGGGCCATGAACCAAGACCAAGACTCAACGTTCTCCCCCTCAGCCAAGGCGAAAGCAATTGGAACTATCTGGTCCTCGGGATCAACAGCCGCCGCCATCATCAACACACCCTTGTACGCTTCGGTCAAGAAAGTACCGTCCACAAGTATGACTGGACGACAGTACTGATACGCATGCTCTGTTTGTGCAAAAGACCAAAATACACGCTGAAGCACATGTGTAACCTTGCCGGTGTTGCGGTCTATATACTGCCCATTGGTGTGTGGAAACCATTTAAGGCCAGGGTTATAGTATGTCATTGCACACAAAATCCGAGGAATCCTGTTGTACGCTTCATCCCAACCACCCCAACGAATTGCAAGGGCGATCTGCTTCGCACGCCACGCCTTTCCATAAGTCACCTTATAGCCTGTGAATCCAAATATGGAGATAAGCAATTGTGAAACAGATACGTCGGCGTCATCATCAACAAATGCCAAAATGCGCCGTGCAAAGTATCTTGCCGTCAATTGAGGATGTTTTTCTTGTCCCTTATTTGTAAAACAGGTATGCGGTTGTACTACTTTACTGATCCTCCACTTGCCATCAATTCTCTTGCGAGCATTCAGCCTCCACGGACAACCAAGACTCAAACACTTGACGTGGTACCTCAAACTAATATCAGAATGGCTGACCGTGTACGGTCGATGATGATGCACAGCATAGTTCTCAAGGAAAAGCTTCAGCTCAGTCATAGTGTTGAAAATCATACCCTTCTGAAGAATCCAATCTGTATGGTTATGCAGTGTTTGCTTGCACAGATTCAATCCAATATCACAAACTGCCTGGTCCACCATACTGACATCCCTATAACTTGGAACGCCTCTAAACTGCATGTTAACCGACCTCAATTGCTGCAGCTCTGTCTCAGTCAAAGGATCGGGCGCAACATAATACCTCGCTTCGCTCAAACGCCGCCATGCATCAAAATGTGTACGATCCTCTGGTATATCAGTGACTAGTCTCCCTGGAGGATGCAAATTCTGAGGAACCGGTTGTGGCATAGCACGAACCGGTTGTGGAATACCACGAACCGGGTCAGGCATAGCACAAATAAAACTGTCCTCTTCTTCGTCATAATCTGAATCATCATCAGAATCATAGTTTTCATCAAACAATTGTGCCTCCTGGTCCTCCTGCTCCTGCCGCTCTAGGTCGGCCACATCAAAATCATTGTTTATTTGACCGACGTCAGCGTGGACATTTTCAGATGGATACACCGTCTCCTGCGTGGGGTGACCATCAACGTTCATAGTCATCGGAGCTGCATCGTCATCATCCCCTACCTCCTGTGCTTCACCTTCGTTGCCATCATTGGACGCCTCTGCCTGCTTCCTCCAACCATCCTCTACCACGATCTCAGCCATGGTCGAATTGGATGCCATAACGATCGTCTGGTATTTTGCCCAGTCAGCCTGGTTGCGCAAGGGCATCAACACATAGTTCGCCCTAATCTTGCCACTGTCAAATCTCCATTTCAACGAGAAATCACCATCGAACTTTTCCTTCAGACGCAACATAAGCTCTGTAAAAGGAGGACGCTCATCAAATACTTCGAGTTCTTGTTCCATGTTATCATCAAACAACCCATCTCGTTTACTAACTGTGCCTCCATAAAACAATCTGAATACAGTGTCCATCTACAAAGTCAATAGTGGAACTAAGGTCAAGTGATTGTCTTCTCAAAAGTAAAGAATGGCGTAACTACTTACTATGTTGGCTTCACTAACATATCTTCAGTAATATTTCGTCATACCCTAACTAAATACCCTAAAACCCGAACTAACATATCTTTACTAACAACCTATGTCACTAAGTAACTAACATAACTGAAATCACTAAACTAACTAAGTCCCTAACTACCTAACCCTAAGTCACTAACTACCTAACCCTAAGTCACTAACAACCTAACCCTAACTCACTAAACTAACCTAACCCTAACTCACTAAACTAACCTATTTCACTAACCCTAAGTCACTAACCCTAACTTATTAAACTACCTAACCTAACTCACTAACTAACATTTTGCTAACTAAATAACTAACTAACTTTGCAAAAAAAATAAAAACTAAAATTAACTAACAAACAAACCTGAGATTCAGGTGCTTGAGCTGGGGAGAGCGAACGGGGGGAGGGGGCCGGCCGCCGGCGAGCTCCACTGGCCGCCGACGAGCTCCAATGGCCCCCGGCGAGCACCACTGGCCGCCGGCGAGGTGCCCTGTCCGGCCGGATGGAGGGCGGGGACGGGCGGCCGAGGCACGGACGTCGGCGGGCGACGGGACGGCGGCGGCGGCGGGACGGCGGTGGCGGCGGGCTGGAGCGGCGGCGGCGGGCTGGAGTGGCGGCGGTGGCGGGCGTTGCGGGCAGCAGAGGGAAGGAGGAGGAAGAAGGGCGCGGCAGCCAGATCTAGATCGGCTTTGCCGCGCCACCCCGCCTGGCGCGGCAAAGCCGTTGACCGCGCCAGGCCGCCTGGCGCGGCAAACGCATTAGCCGCGCCAGCCCGTCTGGCGCGGCAAACGCATTAGCCGCGCCAGCCCGTCTGGCGCGGCAAACTGACGAGAGGGGCCCACCAGGGCCTGCGTGGCCGGGCGGTGCCACGGTGGCGATTTTGCCGCGCCGCCATGCATGGCGCGGCTAACGCTTTTGCCGTGCCATTGGGGACGGCGCGACAAAAGGGTTAGTTTTGCAAAAAAAAAATAGACAGTGTTATTTATGAAATTTTTTATTTAATTGGGTTATTAATAAAAAAAATTCCCCTTAGCAGGCAGTAGCAGACAGAGACCAAATAGCTAGCGATTTGAACACCATTGCGGACGCCCTTAGTAGGCAGTAGCAGCAGCTGTTACTGATGACACAGACACTGAGGAAGGATCGATCGATCGATCTTGTGTGTGCTAGTATAGTAGTTGGTGGACATGAGATCGTTATTGGAGGAAAATTCCAATTCCAATTCCAATTCCACCTGCTCACTCTACTGTCTACTCTAATCTCAATCAACAACTGAACATGACCAACAACAAGGAGATGAGATGGAAATCCAGCTTTTCTATCACTCGGCGATCGGCGTCTTCATGCGGCGCTCGTCTTTAACTAACTAGTGATAAAGTAGTGCCTGATTGCAAAATAATAATAATTTATTTATAAGTAAAGAAATCGAGATAGGCACGTAGACAGACATTGGTCAATGGTCGTGTGGGACATGGGACTGACTGTCTGAGACTGAGAGTACAAACCGAAAACCGCAGGCGGCATTCCGAATTTCCTATCCGTCACAACTCAACTCAAATCTAACCCGAGAGCTTGAGCTTTGGTTCTAATAACTTAAACGCTTGTTTACAACGGAAGAATAGAAAAATACAATAATGTATAAAAACAGAGAAAAGAAATAGAAATGAGATCGTAAAACAGAGGAATAGAAAATATAGGAATTAAAAATAAAAAAATGATGTTTGGAACTTAGGAATCTATGACCCATGAAATAAAAACTTAGGAGTGACAAGCTAATATTAGCATCTCTAAAAATAGCAGATCAAATTAACTATGTTTATAATTACTTGTGGCACGTAGGCTTTTTGGCTTCGTCTGTATCCTCATGTCTTCTTGCCCCTGCTGCTCCTCTCTTGAGTGAGACTGGCCGTAGTTGATTGTTGTCGATGCTTCAACGAGTGTCCTCCTTTGACGCTTCTGCTCCGTCAGCGCTTTTTGATGGTGCCAGAAAATCTTATGTTGGGTGGTGTTTCCATCACTGTCGTCATTCCCCTTCAACGTTTCCTCCTCATGGGCGACGTTGAACGATGGTACGTGGGCTTAGATGTGTTGTGTCTCACCATCAGCTTCAAAGGAGGTCGCCGTATCCGGTGATCCTAGGATTGCGTGTCCGCCACCACTCTTAGTCCCCATTTCACTGCTGGCCCTCAAAAGGAGAGCGGTAGTGGAGCGACGTAGCTACTTGGAGTGGTGCAGGGCACAATGGTCACAACGAAACCAGCAACGAGTATGTTGTTTGGCGGTGCACAAATCGACAATCGGTTGACGTCTTTCAACTTGTGTCCTTGAGTTTGTTTGAGTGTTGTTGTTGTGTTGTGTTGTGTTATAACTCTTTACTTTTCCTCTATATCTTGTACCTTTTGGACCTTAAGGGTCATCCCTATAAGGTGCTTTGTACCCTTCCATCTCTCGGCTAGACTGATATGTGTGGAATAAATATTCAGGTGAGGACTTTTGTCTTCTGTTGTTGTGCTAAAAAAAAACTTATGGCATTTAATAGTCTGTAACTCTACCCGCTAGTTAACAAGCGAGTCATCAAACGACCGTAGCAAAGTTTTCAATGAGGACAGACCTTATTTTCTGGTTCGTCCACAAATGCAGGTTTAGTTGTCGTTCCTTTGAAAAGTTTCATGTTATTTCCTTTGTTCCAAACGAGGAGAGAGAAGACTATTCTGCTACAATGAGTTTGTTGTATGATTCTTAGGTACTTCCTTCAATCCTAACGAGGCCTAAACACTCCAACACAAAACGGCTCCTCTTGCATCATCCACCTCACATTTCTGTTTCGGCTATGAACACGATAGGCTAAGGGCTTGTTCAGTTGGTGAAATTTATGGTGAAAAGTTCTTGTAACACTTTCGTTGTTATTTGACCAACTTTATCTAAACATGGCCTAACTAGACTAAAAAAATAAACATAATCATAACGCTATAACAATATTTTATAGCCTATGAAACGTGGCCGAAAACAGAAATCAACATAAAGCTATGATCTGTGAATCTGGAGCCCCTAGAAAACATCTATGCAAGTCATCTAACATCACAAGAACGTATATGTGGCCTCCAAGTAGGCCGACAGCCCTCTGACAGAAATTAGCCGAAAATAAAAAAGGTCGTGTGTTATAGCCCATGAAACGTGGTCGAAAACAGAAATCAACGTAAAGCCATGATCTGTGAATCAGGAGCTACTAGAAAACATGTACGAGAGTCATCTAACATTAGAGGTGAGTAAATGTGGCATCCGAGTAAACTGACTGTCCTCCGGTAGAAATTAGGCGAAAATGAAAAAATGCATGTTATAGCCCATGAAACGTGGTCGAAAACAAAAATCAACATAAAACCATGATCTGTGAACCAAGAGCCACCAGAAAATATCTACGCGAGTCATCTAACATCACGGGAACGTATATGTGTCCTCCAAGTAGACCGACAACCCTCTAACAGAAATTAGCCGAAAAAAGGTCATGTGTTATAGCCCATGAAGCGTTATCGAAAACAGAAATCAACGTAAAGTCATGATCTGTGAACGAGGAGCTACCAGAAAATATGTACGTGAGTCATCTAACATTAGGGGTTTGTAAATGTGGCCTCCGTGTAGAACGACTGTCCTCCGGCAGAAATTAGGCGAAAATGAAAACGACGTGTTATAGCCTATGAAACGTGACCGAAAACAGAAATCAACATAAAGACATGATCTGTGAACCATGAGCCACCAGAAAATATCTACGCGAGTCATCTAACATCACGGGAACGTATATGTGGCCTCCAAGTAGGCCAACAACCCTCTGACAGAAATTATCCGAAAATAAAAAAGGTCGTGTGTTATAGCCCATGAAACGTCGTCAAAAACAGAAATCAACATAAAGCCATGATCTTTGAACCAGGAGCTACCAGAAAACATGTATGGCAGTCGTCAAACATTTAGGGTGAGTAAATGTGGCCTCCGTGTACACCGACTGTCCTCCGGCAAAAATTAGGCAAAAATGAAAAAAGGCGTGTTATAGGCTATGAAACATGGCCGAAAACAGAAATCAACATAAAACCATGATCTATCAACCAGGAGCCACTAGAAAACAACTACGCGAGTCATCTAACATCACAGGAACATATATGTGATCTCTAAGTAGACCGACAACCCTCTAACAGAAATTAGCTAAAAATAAAAAGGTCGTGTGTTATAGCCCATAAAATATGGTCGAAAACAGAAATCAAACATAAAGTCATGATCTGTGAACTAGGAGCTACCAGAAAACATGTACAGGAGTCATCTAACATTAGGGGTGAGTAAACGTGGCCTCCATGTAGACCGACTGTCCTCCGACAGAAATTAGGCGAAAATGAAAAAAAAGAGTGTTATAGCCTATGAAACGTGGCCGAAAATAGAAATCAACATAAAGCCATGATTTGTGAACCAGGAGCCACCGGAAAATATCTACGCGAGTCATGTAACATCACGACAACGTATATATGGCCTCCAAGTAGACCGACAGCCCTGTGACAGAAATTAGCCAAAAATAAAAAAAGCTCGTGTGTTATAGCCCATGAAACATGGTCGAAAACATAAATCAACATAAAGTCATGATCTGTGAATCAGGAGCTACTAGAAAACATGTACAAGAGTCATCTAACATTAGGGTACGTAGAGTAAATGTGGCCTCCGTGTAGACTGACTGTCCTCCAGCAGAAATTTGGCGAAAATGAAAAAAACGTGTAATAGCCTATGAAATGTGGTCAAAAACAGAAATCAATATAAAGTCATGAGCTGTGAACCTGGAGCCCCTAGAAAACATCAAAGTGAGTCATCTAACATCACGGGAATGTATATGTGGCCTCTAAGTAGACCGACAACCCTCTGACATAAATTAGCCAAAAATAAAAAAAAGGTCGTGTGTTGTAGCCCATGAAACGTTGTCGAAAATAGAAATCAACATAAAGCCATGATCTGTGAACCAGGAGCTACTAGAAAACATGTACGGGAGTCATCTAACATTAGTGGTGAGTAAATGTGGCCTCTGTGTAGAACGACTGTCCTCCGGCAGAAATTAGGCAAAAATAAAAAAGGCGTGTTATAGCCCATGAAACGTGGCCGAAAACAGAAATCAACATAAAGCCATGATCTGTGAACCTGGAGCCCCTAGAAAACATCTACGCAAGTCATCTAACATCACGAGAACGTATATGTGGCCTCCAAGTAGACCGACAGCCCTCTGACAGAAATTAGCCGAAAATAAAAAAGGTCGTGTGTTATAGCCCATGAAACATAGTCGAAAACAGAAATCAAGATAAATCCATGATCTGTGTACCAAGAGCTACTAGAAAACATATACGAGAGTCATCTAACATTAGGGGTGAGTAAATGTGGCATCCGAGTAGACTGACTGTCCTCCGGCAGAAATTAGGCAAAAATGAGAAAAGGCATGTTATAGCCTATGAAATATGACTGAAAACAGAAATCAATATAAAGCCATGATCTGTGAACCTGGAGCCCCAAAAAACATCTACGTGAGTCATCTAACATCACAGGAACGTATATGTGGCCTCCAAGTAGACCAACAGCCCTCTGACAAAAATTAGCCAAAAATAAAAAAAAGGTCATATGTTATAGCCCATGAAACGTGGTCGAAAACAAAAATCAACATAAAGCCATGATCTATGATCCATGAGCTACCGCAAAACATGTACATGAGTCATATAACATTAGATGTGAGTAAATATGGCCTCCGTGTAGACCGACTGTCCTCCGACAGAAATTAGGTGAAAATGATAAAAGGCGTGTTATACCCTATGAAACGTGGTCGAAAACAGAAATCAACATAAAGCCATGATATGTGAACCAAGAGCCACCAGAAAACATCTACGCGAGTCATCTAACATCACGGGAACATATATGTGTCCTCCAAGTAGACCGACAGTCCTCTGATAGAAATCAGCCAAAAATAAAAAAGGTCATGTGTTATATATAGCCCATGAAATGTTATCGAAAACAGAAATCAACATAAAGCCATGATCTATGAACGAGGAGAGTTCTCTAACATTAGGGGTGAGTAAATGTGACCTCCGTGTAGAACGACTGTCCTCCGGCAGAAATTAGGCCAAAATGAAAAAAGCGTGTTATAGCCTATGAAACGTGGCCGAAAAAAGAAATCAACATAAAGACATGATCTGTGAACCAGGAGCCACGAGAAAACATTTACGCGAGTCATCTAACATCATGAGAACGTATATGTGGCCTCCAAGTAGGCCGGCAACCCTCTAACAAAAATTAGCCAAAAATAAAAAAAGGTCGTGTGTTATAGCCCATGAAACGTGGTCGAAAACATAAATCAACATGAAGCCATGATCTTTGAACCAGGAGCTACCAGAAAACATGTATGGCAGTCGTCTAACATTAAGGGTGAGTAAATGTGGCCTTCGTGTAGACCGACTGTCCTCCGGTAGAAATTAGGCGAAAATGAAAAAAGGCGTGTTATAGCCTATGAAACATGGCCGAAAACAGAAATCAACATAAAGCCATGATCTATGAACCAGGAGCCGCCAGAAAACATCTACGCGAGTCATCTAACATCACAAGAACATATATGTGGCCTTCAAGTAGACCGACAACCCTCTGACAAAAATTAGCTGAAAATAAAAAAGGTCGTGTGTTATAGCCCATGAAATATGGTCAAAAACAGAAATCAACATAAAGCCATGATCTGTGAACCAGGAGCTACCAGAAAATATGGTCAAAAACAGAAATGGCTAATTTTTTACCACGTTTCATGGACTATAACACACAATCTTTTTTATTTTCGGCTAATTTCAGTCACAGGACTGTCGGTCTACTTGGAGGCCACATATACGTTCCCGTGAAGTTAGATGACTCGCGTAGATGTTTTCTGGTGGCTCCAGGTTCATAGATCCATGGCATTATGTTGATTTCTATTTTCGGCCACATTTCATAGGCTATAACACTCTTTTTTACATTTTCGCCTAATCGGAGCTTAGTTGGTATACATGGAGGCCACAATTACTCAGCCCTAATGTTAGATGACTCCCGAACATGTTTTTCGGGTAGTTCCTAGTTCACAGATCATGGCTTTATGTTGATTCCTGTTTTCAACCACATTTCCTGGGCTATAACACATGACCTTTTTTTATTTTTAGCTAATTTACGCCAGGGGGTTATCGGTCTACTTGGAGGCCACATATACGTTCCTGTGATGTTAGATGACTTGTGTAGATGTTTTCTAGTGGCTCCTGGTTCATTGATCATGGCTTTATATTGATTTCTGTTTTCGGCCATGTTTCATAGGCTATAACACGCCTTTTTTCGTTTTCGCCTAATTTCTGTCGGAGGACAGTCGGTGTACACGGAGGCCACATTTACTCACCTTTAATGTTAGATGACTGCCATACATGTTTTCTGATAGCTCCTGATTCAAAGATCAGGGCTTTATGATGATTTCTGTTTTCGACCACGTTTCATGGTCTATAACACACGACATTTTTTATTTCTGGCTAATTTCTGTCAGCGGGCTGTCGGCCTACTTGGAGGCCACATATACGTTCCCGAGATGTTATATGGCTCGCGTAGATGTTTTCTGGTGGCTCCTGGTTCACAGATCATGGCTTTATGTTGATTTCTGTTTTCGGCGATGTTTCATAGGCTATAACACACATTTTTCATTTTTTCCTAATTTCTGCCGGAGGACAGTCGTTCTACACGGAGGCCACATTTACTCACCCCTAATATTAGATGACTCACATGAATGTTTTTGGTAGCTCCTGGTTCACAAATCATGGCTTTATGTCGATTTCTGTTTTCGACCACGTTTCATGGGCTATAACACACGACCTTTTTTATTTTCGGCTAATTTATGTCAGAGGGCTGACGGTCTACTTGAAGGCCACATATATGTTCCCATGATGTCAGATGACTCGTGAAGATGTTTTTTGGTGGCTCCTGGTTTACAGATCATGGCTTTATGTTGATTCCTGTTTTCAACCACATTTCATGGGCTATAACACACGACCTATTTTATTTTTAGCTAATTTACGTTAGAGGGTTGTCGGTCTACTTGGAGGCCACATATACGTTCTTGTGATGTTAAATGAATCGTGTAGATGTTTTCTGGTGGCTCCTGGTGCATTGATCATGGCTTTATATTGATTTATGTTTTCGGCCATGTTTCATAGGCTATAACATGCCTTTTTTTCATTTTCGCCTAATTTCTGTCGGAGGACAGTCGGTGTACACGGAGGCCACATTTACTCACCCTTAATGTTAGATGATTGGCATACATGTTTTCTGGCAGCTCCTGGTTTAAAGATCATGGCTTTATGATGATTTTTGTTTTCGACCACGTTTCACGGGCTATAACACATGACATTTTTTATTTCTGGCTAATTTCTATCAGCGGGCTGTCGGCCTACTTGGAGGCCACATATAGGTTCCCGAGATGTTATATGACTCACGTAGATGCTTTCTGGTGGTTCATGGTTCACAGATCATGGCTTTATGTTGATTTCTGTTTTCGGCCACGTTTCATAGGCTATAACATGCCTTTTTCATTTTTGCCTAATTTCTGCCAGACGACAGTCGTTCTACACGGAGGCCACATTTACTCACACCTAATGTTATATGACTCCCGTACATATTTTCTGGTAGCTCCTGGTTCACAGATCATGGCTTTATGTCGATTTCTGTTTTTGACCACGTTTCATGGGCTATAACACACGACCTTTTTATTTTCGGCTAATTTTTGCTAGAGGGCTGTCAGTCTACTTGGATGCCACATATACATTCCCGTGAAGTTAGATGACTCGCGTAGATGTTTTATGGTGGCTCCAGGTTCACAGATTATGGCATTATGTTGATTTCTGGTTTCGGCCACGTTTTATAGGCTATAACACTCTTTTTTTTCATTTTAGCCTAATTTTTGTCGGAGGATAGTCGGTCTACATGGAGGCCACATTTACTCACCCCTAATGTTAGATGACTCCCGAACATGTTTGTCGGGTATTTCCTAGTTTCACAGATCCTGGCTTTATGTTGATTCCTGTTTTCAACCATATTTCATGGGCTATAACACACGAGCTTTTTTTATTTTTAGCTAATTTACATTAGAGGGCTGTCGGTCTACTTGGAGGCCACATATACGTTCCTGTGGTGTTAGATTACTTGTGTAGATGTTTTCTCGTGGCTCCTGGTTCATTGATCATGGCTTTATATTGATTTCTGTTTTCGGCCATCTTTCATAGGCTATAACACGCCTTTTTTCATTTTCGCCTAATTTCTGTCGGAGGACAGTCGGTGTACACGGAGGCCAGATTTACTCACCATTAATGTTAGATGACTGCCATACATGTTTTCTGGTAGCTTCTGGTTCAAAGATCATGACTTTATGATGATTTCTGTTTTCGACCACGTTTCATGGGCTATAACACACGACATTTTTTATTTCCGGCTAATTTCTGTCAGCGGGCTGTCGGCCTACTTGGAGGCCACATATACGTTCCCGAGATGTTATATGGCTCGCATAGATGTTTTCTGGTGGCTCCTGGTTCATAGATCATGGCTTTATGTTCATTTCTGTTTTCGGCCACGTTTCATAGGCTATAACACGCTTTTTTTTCATTTTTGCCTAATTTTTGCCGGAGGACAGTCGTTCTAGACGGAGGCCACATTTACTCACCCCTAATGTTAGATGACTCACGTGAATGTTTTCTGGTAGCTCCTGATTCACAGATCATGGCTTTATGTCGATTTTTGTTTTCGACCAAGTTTCATGGGCTATAACACACGACCTTTTTTATTTTTGATTTTTTATGTCAGAGGGTTGTCGGCCTACTTGGAGGCCACATATACGTTCCCGTGATGTCAGATGACTCACGTAGATGTTTTTTGGTGGCTCCTGGTTTATAGATCATGAATTTATGTTGATTTCTGTTTCCGATCATGTTTCATAGGCTATAACACGCATTTTTTCATTTTAGCTTAATTTCTGCCAGAGGACAGTCAGTCTACACGGAGACCGGATTTACTCACCCCTATTGTTAGTTGACTCCCGTACATGTTTTCGGGTAGCTTTTGGTTCATAGATTATGACTTTATGTTGATTTCTGTTTTCGACCACGTTTGATTGGCTACAACACACGACCTTTTTTATTTTCGGCTAATTTCTATCAGAGGGCTGTCGGTCTACTTGGAGGCCACATATACGTTACCATGATGTTAGAAAAATCACGTAGATGTTTTTTTGGTGTCTCCTGGTTCACAGATCATGGCTTTATGTTGATTTCTGTTTTCGACCACGTTTCATAGGCTATAACACGCCTTTTTTCATTTTCTCCTAATTTCTGTCGGAGGACAGTTGGTCTATATGAAGGACACATTTACTCACCCCCTAATGTTATATGACTCCCCATGTTTTCTGGTGGCTCGTGGTTCACAGATCATGGCTTTATATCGATTTTTTTGACCACGTTTCATGGGCTATAACACACGACCTTTTTTTTATTTTTTGGCTAATTTCTGTCAGAGGGTTGTCGGTCTACTTGGAGGCCACATATACATTCCCGTGATGTTAGATGACTCACGTAGATGTTTTCTAGGGGCTCCAGGTTCACACATCATGGCATTATGTTGATTTCTGTTTCCGGCCACGTTACATAGGCAATACACACATTTTTTTTTCATTTTCGCCTAATTTCGGCCGGAGGACAGTCGGTCTACACGGAGGCCGCATTTACTCACCCCTAATGTTAGATGACTCCCGTACATGTTTTCGGGTAGCCCCTGGTTCATAGATTATGGCTTTATGTTGATTTCTGTTTTCGACCACGTTTGATGGGCTATAACACACGACCTATTTTGTTTTCAGCTAATTTCTATCAGAGGGTTGTCGGTCTACTTGGAGGCCACATATACGTTTCCGTGATGTTAGAAAAATCGCGTAGATGTTTTCTAGTGTCTCCTGGTTCACAGATGATGGCTTTATGTTGATTTCTGTTTTCGGCCAAGTTTCATAGGCTATAACACGCCTTTTTTCATTTTCTCCTAATTTCTGTTGGAGGACAGTTGTTCTACACGAAGGCCACATTTACTCACCCCCTAATGTTATATGACTCCCTTACATTTTTTCTGGTAGCTCATGGTTCACAGATCATGGCTTTATGTTGATTTTTTTTCGACCACGTTTCATGGGCTATACCACACGACCTTTTTTATTTTCGGCTAATTTCTGTCAGAGGGCTGTCGGTCTACTTGGAGGCCACATATACATTCCTGTGATGTTAGATGACTCGCGTAGATGTTTTCTAGGGGCTCCAGGTTCACAGATCATGGCTTTATGTTGATTTCTGTTTTCGGCCACGTTTCATAGGCTATAACATGTCTTTTTTCATTTTTTTTTCCTAATTTCTGCCGGAGGACAGCCATTCTACACAGAGGCCACATTTACTCACCCCTAATATTAGATGACTCACGTACATGTTTTCTAGTAACTTCTAGTTCACAGATCATGGCTTTACGTTGATTTCTGTTTTTGACCACGTTTCCTGGGCTATAACTCATGATCTTTTTTATTTTTGGCTAATTGATGTCAGAGGGCTGTCGGTCTACTTGGAAGCCACATATACGTTCTCGTTGTGTTAGATGACTCGCGTAGATGTATTTTGGTGGCTCCTGGTTCACAGATCATGGCTTTATGTTGATTTCGGTTTTTGGCCATGTTTCATAGGCTATAACACACTTTTTTCATTTTCGCCTAATTTCTGTCGGAGGACAGTCGGTCTACACGGAGGCCGCATTTTCTCACCCCTAATGTTGGATGACTCCCGTACATGTTTTCTGGTAGCTCCTGGTCCAAAGATTATGGCTTTATGTTGATTTCTGTTTTCGACCACGTTTGATGGGCTATAACACACGACCTTTTTTATTTTCGGCTAATTTCTGTCAGAGGGCTGTCGGTCTACTTGGAGGCTACATATACATTCTCGTGATGTTAGATGACTCGCGTAGATGTTTTATGGGGGCTCCAGGTTCGCAGATCATGGCTTTATATTGATTTCTGTTTTTAGCCACATTTCATAGGCTATAACACATCTTTTTTCATTTTCGCCTAATTTCTGCCGGAGGACAGTCCGTCTATACGAATGCCACATTTACTCACCCATATTGTTAGATGACTCGCGTACATTTTTTCTAGTAGCTCCTGGTGCACAGATCATGACTTTATGTTGATTTTTGTTTTTGACAACGTTTCATGGGCTATAACACACGACCTTTTTTCGGCTAATTTTTGTCAGAGGGTTGTCGGTCTACTTGGAGGCCACATAGACGTTCTTGTGATGTCAGATGACTCACGTAGATGTTTTCTTGGGGCTCCAGGTTCACACATCATGGCTTTATGTTGATTTAAGTTTTCGGCCACATTTCATAAGCTATAACACGTCTTTTTCATTTTCGCCTATTTCTGCCGGAGGACATACAGTCTACACGGAGGCCACATTTACTCTACCCTAATGTTTGCTGGTGGCTCCTGGTTCACAAATCATGCCTTTATGTTGATTTCTGCTTTCGGCTACATTTCATAGGCTATAACACTCTTCTTTTCATTTTCGCCTAATTTCTGTCGGAGGATAGTTGGTCTACATGGAGGCCACATTTACTCACCCCTAATGTTAGATGACTACCGAACATGTTTTCGGGTAGTTCCTAGTTCACAGATCATGGCTTTATGTTGATTCCTGTTTTCAAACATTTCATGGGCTATAACACACGACCTTTTTTATTTTTAGCTAATTTATGTCAGAGGGCTGTGCGGTCTACTTGGAGGCCACATATACGTTCTTGTGATGTTAAATGACTCATGTAGATGTTTTCTGGTGGCTCCTGGTTCATTGATCATGGCTTTATATTGATTTATGTTTTCGGCCATGTTTCATAGGCTATAACACGCCTTTTTTTCATTTTCGCCTAATTTCTGTCGGAGGACTGTCGGTGTACACAGAGACCACATTTACTCACCCTTAATGTTAGATGATTGCCATACATGTTTTCTGGTAGCTCCTTGTTCAAAGATCATGGCTTTATGATGATATTTGTTTTCGACCACGTTTCATGGGCTATAACACATGACATTTTTTATTTCCGGCTAATTTCTGTCAGCGGGCTGTCGGCCTACTTGGAGGCCACGTATATGTTCCCGAGATGTTATATGACTCACGTAGATGTTTTCTGGTGGCTCCTGGTTCACAGATCATGGCTTTATGTTGATTTCTGTTTTCGGCCACGTTTCATAGGCTATAACACGCCTTTTTCATTTTTGCCTAATTTCTGCCGGAGGACAGTCATTCTACACGGAGGCCACATTTACTCACCCCTAATGTTAGATGACTCACGTGAATGTTTTCTGGTAGCTCGGGGTTCACAGATCATGGCTTTATGTCGATTTCTGTTTTCGACCACATTTCATGGGCTATAACACACGACCTTTTTTATTTTCGGCTAATTTATGTCAGAGGGCTGACGGTCTACTTGGAGGCCACATATACGTTCCTGTGATGTCAGATGACTCGTGAAGATGTTTTTTGGTGGCTCCTGGTTTGCAGATCATGGCTTTATGTTGATTTCTGTTTTTGGCCATGTTTCATAGTCTATAAGACACATTTTTTTATTTTCGCCTAATTTCTGCCGGAGGACAGTCGGTCTACACGGAGGTCGCATTTACTCACCCCTAATGTTAGATGACTCCGGTACATGTTTTCGGGTAGCCCCTGGTTCACAGATTATGACTTTATGTTGATTTCTGTTTTCGACCACGTTTGATGGGCTATAACACACGACCTTTTTCCTTTTCGGCTAATTTCTATCAGAGGGCTGTCGGTCTACTTGGAGGCCACATAAACGTTCCCGTGATGTTAGAAAAATAGCGTAGATGTTTTCTAGTGTCTCCTGGTTCACAGATCATGGTTTTATGTTGATTTCTGTTTTCGACCACGTTTCATAGGCTATAACACGCTTTTTTTTATTTTCTCCTAATTTCTGTCGGAGAATAGTTGTTCTACACGAAGGCCACATTTACTCACCCCCTAATGTTATATGACTCCCTTACATGTTTTTTGGTAGCTCATGGTTCACAGATCATGGCTTTATATTGATTTTTTTTCGACCACGTTTCATGGGCTATACCACGCGACCTTTTTTATTTACGGCTAATTTCTGTCAGAGGGATGTTGGTCTACTTGGAGGCCACATATACATTCCCGTTGTTGACACTGATTATCTATCATAATTAAGGGATAAATAAATATAAAAAGGAAAAGAATTTGATCACCAACAAAGGTTTAGGGTTTCAACTGACAATATTCCACGAGTTCTGGTGAACTATGATTCTGCAGGGACTAAACCAGGAAATCAACACCAATAGCTTCCCATAGAAGAAAACCGATGGGAGATAACGCCACCACCACGTCAGGATTATTCTAGAAAACTCCAGAGGACGTAAGAAGACACCAGGAGGTCGACCACCGCGAGAGGTCGCCAGGTGGGACCGGTCAGTCCCACCCTTAGACTGACCGGTCTGCCACCGGGCCCGCTGGCCTCCGTCTTCTGCAAGCTTCCTCCACCGACCTCTAGGATGCATCTCGACCGAACCTTAAGTCGGTTTGATCCAAGGGCCACGGTTCATCGCCCAGGGCTATATAAACTGCCCCTGACCCCCCTCTCCATCATCATCAGATCAGGGTTTGATTATTAGACATCATCAATCAGAGCATCATTAGAAGGAGATCAATCGGAAGCCCTAGAACTACATCCACCTAGATTAGTAGATAGAATAGGATTAGAGGAGGCAAGCTTCGCTTGGATTCCTGATCTAGTCACGAGAAGGCTCGGTAAACCCAAGATCTTCTCTCTTGTATTAACATTATGGATCTATTTCATAATTGCTCTTCTAGTTCGTCATTGTTCTTCATTGTTTATGTTTTAGTTCATCGTCTAGTTCATGTTCATCGTCTAGTTCATCTTCTAGTCCATAATCTTGTTCTAGTTCATGTTCTAGTTCGTACTGTAGTTCTTCTCGATGATCTAATTCACCTTATTGTCCATCTTCGTGTTCTAGATAGCAATACAATTGATATGATTAAGACATCAACTATTATATTGTTAGTTATATTTCTTATAGTCTGCTTTGATTATATATTTGGCATAGATAGTTCATCTTTATGTTTATACTGATGTTCGTATAGCGCTCATCTTAAAGTACAACAGGTGGGTGATAGATGCTGTGTAGGCGTGGTACCTATACCTTATTTATCTGCGAATGCATCCTATGTTCCGGATAGAGTGGTAGATCGCGGGTGTGACATTCCTGTTGAGTCCTTTGTAATCCACCTCCCGAATATAGTGTTCAGTATGGCTCAGTTAACTCCTGGTTTAGGGGTTACTCTGTTTGACACCTTTACTATGGAGTTGCCTCTTGATTATAAATATGATGTGACCTAGCCAATGATTGTCAAATATGTTTGCACTAATCAATGTATGCTATGGCTTGTAATTAGAATAACTTAGGAATGTTTCTTATTAATACCTGTTCTAATCATTACTTGCTAGGCAGTACTGTTCTAAGATTATCCTTGATTGATCTGATCTCTGTTATCATTTATCATTAATCATTATCATTTACTCTGTAACCTGATCCCTGTTTGGAGTAATTAGTGTGTTATCAGTCTTATTATAAGTGTGAGCTATAATGAATGCTGTTAAGTCCTCTTTAATACAATACCATCATACCTTGAGTTGATTAGTCTCTAGGCTAAATATAAATAACGATACCTGAGACTAGCTTGGGTGAAATGCTTCTACAACGGGTATGTTTATCTGTGCGCTTGCGGGTAAATATCTATCTTTAAATACCAGTGCCCTGATATAATTACATTGCTAGCTTCATGTTGGGGATGACAACTTGACGTTAAGTGAAGTTAGTAGTATCCCGTACACTCTTTAGTGCCTTCACTAGTTTATTATTTTGTATGGTTCATTCTTAGAGTGTTTCCGTTAAGAAATACCAACACCCGTGATGTTAGATGACTCGTGTAGATGTTTTCTAGGGGCTCCAGGTTCACACATCATGGCTTTATGTTGATTTCTTTTTTCGGCCACGTTTCATAGGCTATAACATGTCTTTTTTCATTTTTTTTGTCCTAATTTCTGCCGGAGGACAGCCGTTCTACACAGAGGCCACATTTACTCACCCCTAATGTTAGATGACTCACGTACATGTTTTCTAGTAGCTTCTAGTTCACAGATCATGGCTTTATGTTGATTTCTGTTTTCGACCACGTTTCATGGGCTATAACACATGATCTTTTTTATTTTTGGATAATTTATGTCAGAGGGCTGTCGATCTACTTGGAGGCCACATATACGTTCTCGTGGTGTTAGATGACTCGCGTAGATGTTTTCTGGTGGCTCCTGGTTCACAGATCATGGCTTTATGTTGATTTCTGTTTTCGGCCACGTTTCATAGGCTATAACACTCTTCTTTTCATTTTTGCCTAATTTCTGTCGGAGGATAGTTGGTTTACATGGAGGCCACATTTACTCACCCCTAATGTTAGATGACTACCGAACATGTTTTCGGGTAGTTCCTAGTTCACAGATCATGGCTTTATGTTGATTCCTGTTTTCAACCACATTTCATGGGCTATAACACACGACCTTTTTTTATTTTTAGCTAATTTACGTTAGAGGGTTGTTGGTCTACTTGGAGGCCACATATACGTTCTTGTGATGTTAAATGACTCGTGTATATGTTTTCTGGTGGCTCCTGGTTCATTGATCATGGCTTTATATTGATTTATGTTTTCGGCCATGTTTCATAGGCTATAACATGCTTTTTTTCATTTTCGCCTAATTTCTGTTGGAGGATAGTCGGTGTACACGGAGGTCACATTTACTCACCCTTAATGTTAGATGACTATCATACATGTTTTCTAGTAGCTTCTGGTTCAAAGATCATGGCTTTATGATGATTTCTGTTTTCGACCACGTTTCATGGGCTATAACACACGACCTTTTTTATTTCGGCTAATTTCTGTCAGAGGGTTGTCGGCCTACTTGGAGCCCACATATACGTTCCCAAGATGTTGGATGACTCGCGTAGATGTTTTATGGTGGCTCCTGGTTCACAGATCATGTCTTCACGTTGATTTCTGTTTTCGGCCACGTTTCATAGTCTATAACATGACTTTTTTTTCATTTTTACCTAATTTCTGGCGGAGGACAGTCAGTCTACTCGGATGCCACATTTACTCACCCCTAATGTTAGATGACTCTCGTATATGTTTTCTAGTAGCTCCTGGTTCACAGATCATGGATTTATCTTGATTTCTGTTTTCGACCATGTTTCATGGGCTATAACACACGACCTTTTTTATTTTTGGCTAATTTCTGTCAGAGGGCTGTCGGTCTACTTGGAGGCCACATATACGTTCTCGTGATGTTAGATGACTTGCGTATGTTTTCTAGGGGCTCCAGGTTCACAGATCATGGCTTTATGTTGATTTCTGTTTTTGGCCACGTTTCATAGGCTATAACACGCCTTTTTTGATTTTTGCCTAATTTCTGCCGGAGGATAGTCGTTCTACACAGAGGCCACATTTACTCACCACTAATGTTAGATGACTCCCGTACATGTTTTCTAGTAGCTCCTGGTTCACAGATCATGGCTTTATGTTGATTTCTATTTTCGACAACGTTTCATGAGCTACAACACACTACCTTTTTTTATTTTTGGCTAATTTATGTCAGAGGGTTGTCGGTCTACTTAGAGGCCACATATACATTCCCGTGATGTTAGCTGACTCACTTTGATGTTTTCTAGGGGCTCTAGGTTCACAGATCATGACTTTATATTGATTTCTGTTTTTGACCACATTTCATCGGCTATTACACGTTTTTTTCATTTTCGCCAAATTTCTGCTGGAGGACAGTCAGTCTACACGGAGGCCACATTTACTCTACCCTAATGTTAGATGACTCTTGTACATGTTTTCCGGTAGCTCCTGGTTCACAGATTATAGCTTTATGTTGATTTCTCTTTAAGACCATGTTTGATGGGCTATAACACACGACCTTTTTTTTGGCTAATTTGTGTTAGAGGGCTGTCGGTCTACTTAGAGGCCACATATACGTTCCCGTGATGTTAGATAACTCGCATAGATGTTTTCTGGTGGCTCCTTGTTCACAGATCATGGCTTTATGTCGATTTCTTTTTTCGACCATGTTTCATAGGCTATTACACGCCTTTTTTCATTTTCTCCTAATTTCTGTCGGAGGATAGTTGGTCTACACGGAGGCCACATTTACTCACCCCCTAATGTTATATGACTCCCTTACATGTTTTCTGGTAGCTCATGGTTCATAGATCATGGCTTTATATTGATTTTTTTCGACCACGTTTCATAGGCTATAACACACGACTTTTTTTTATTTTCGGCTAATTTCTGTCAGAGGGCTGTCGGTCTACTTGGAGGCCACATATGCATTCCCGTGATGTTAGATGACTCGTGTAGATGTTTTTTGGAGGCTCCAGGTTCACAGATCATGGCGTTATGTTGATTTCTGTTTTTAGCCACATTTCATAGGCTATAACACGACTTTTTTCATTTTCGCCTAATTTCTTTCAGAGGACAGTCAGTCTACACGGATGCAACATTTACACACTCCTAATGTTAGATGACTCATGTACATGTTTTGTAGTAGCTTGGCTTTATGTTGATTTCTGTTTTCGACAAACATGTTTCATGGGCTATAACACACGACCTTTTTTATTTTTGGGTAATTTCTGTCAGAGTGTTGTCGGTCTACTTAGAGGCCACATGTACGTTCCCGTGTTGTTAGATGACTCACATAGATGTTTTCTAGGGGCTCCAGGTTCACAGATTATGGCTTCACGTTGAATTCTGTTTTTTACCACGTTTCATAGGCTATAACATGTCTTTTTTCATTTTCTCCTAATTTCTGCCATAGGATGGTCGGTCTACACGGAGGCCACATTTACTCACCCCTAATGTTATATGACTCCCTTATATGTTTTCTGGGAGCTCATGGTTCACAGATCATGGCTTTATATTGATTTATTTTTTCGACCACGTTTCATGGACTATAACACACGACCTTTTTTATTTTCGGCTAATTTCTGTCAGAGGGCTGTCGGCCTACTTGGAGGCCTCATATACGTTCTCGTGATGTTAGATGACTCGCGTATATGTTTTCTAGGGGCTCCAGGTTCACAGATCATGGCTTTATTTTTGCCTAATTTCTACCGGAGGACATTCATTCTACACGGAGGCCACATTTACTCACCCCTAATGTTAGATGACTCACGTACATGTTTTCTAGTAGCTCCTAGTTCACAGATCATGGCTTTATGTTGATTTCTGTTTTCGACCACATTTCATGGGCTATAAGACGCTTTTTTTCATTTTCACCTAATTTCTGGCGGAGGACAGTCGGTCTACACGGAGGCCACATTTACTCACCCCTAATGTTATATGACTCTCGTACATGTTTTCTGGTTGAAAGTCCCTGTTTGTTTTTGGGTAATTGATGTCACCTAGTGTACTAACCTTGTCATGAAGTGTTTATGAGCTAGGTTGGTACACACCAAGTGAAGGAGCTATACAATAAACATGTGTTGGTGGTGGTGACCAAAAGATAGATCAAGTGCTCCACATTTGGAAGAAGAAGAGAAAAGCAAAATCCTATGGAGATCAAGGCAAAGGTATAAATAGGAATTTTGTTTTGGCACTCAAGACACCATAGAGGGTGTGAGTGCATTTAGGATAGATAGCCGTACTATTAAGAGGGGAATATCTTAGTGATCACGGTTATCAAGTGCCACTAGATGGATTCATACATGCATATGCATTAGGACCTAGTGTGCTAACTCGAATCCTTTGAAAATGTTTGTGAAAATGCCAACACACATGCACAAGATGATGAACACTTGGTGGTGTTAGCACTTTTGCAAAGGAGAAGTTGTTGAAGTAGTTTTGGATCAACACAGAGAAGAAAATGAAGTTTTCTGTGTATGGTCGGTGGTACCGACCAGGGTGGTCGGTGGTACCGCCCATAGGTGCTGCGTGCAGCCTTCTCTGTGTTGGGGCGTTTTTGGCCTGGCGGTGGTACCGCTATAATCTCGGTACTACCGCCGGCGGTGGTACCGACCGGATGGTCGGTGGTACCGTGGCCCTGAGGACTCTTTGCAGAGCTCTCTGTGTGGTTTTGAAAAAGACCTACCGGTAGTACCGCCATAACCTCGGTAGTACCGCGCCCGGTGCTACCGACCCAAGGCCGGTGATTGACAAGCTTGCAGAGCTCTCTGAGTTGAGTGGAAGTTGACCTGGCGGTGGTACCGCCATAGGACCGGTACCACCGGGCTCGGAAGTACCGACCAGGGGATCGGTAGTTCAAAGGTCTGGAGGAAGTTTTTGAATGCGTTCTGTGTAGATCCGAAAGTAGCCTGCCGGTAGTACCGCCATAGGGCCGGTACTACCGACTTCGGAGGTACCGACCAGAGAGTCGGTGCTTCGCCTAAATCAGTGGGTCGTGTGTTAACGGCTAGTTTGACTCTGTCGGTACTACCGCCCAGGAGGGGTCGGTACTACCGACCAAGCGCAGAAAAGTGGGGTTCGGGCTGTCGTCCTCCCCTCTCTATAAATTGGCAGTGGCCGCTTTTGGGGATAACTTCTTGACTTTCCGACTTCTTGAACATCCTCTTGAGCAAGATCTAATCCCTCCCTCCGATCTCTTTGCTTGTTAGTGCGAATCCAAGTGAGATCGAGAGATCCAAGTGCATTTGCTTGTGAGTTTGCATCTAGTGGCACTTGGCGATTGTTGTTGCTGCGGATATTCTTATTACTCTTGGTGGTTGCCGCCACCTAGACGGTTTGGAGCAGCGGAGGAGATTAGGCACGAGTGGTGATTGTTCGTGGCCATCTCTCGGTGATTTGTAAGGGTTTTCTTGTACCTTCCCCGGCGGAGCGCCAAAGGTAACTCTAGTGGATTGCTCGTAGCTTGTGGATCCCCATCTTGTGTTGGTTGTGCGGCACCCTTTTGAGGGTTAGGCGTGTGATGCCTATTAGCGCGTGAACCTCCAAGTGGGTGTATCGCTACAACGGGGACGTAGCTTGCCGACAAGCAAGTGAACCTCGGAGGAAAAATTATTGTGTCAACCTGTCTCCGTGGTATTCTTTGATATTCATTTATTAATCTCTTGCCGGCTCGGTATACACACCTCTATCTCTTGTACTTACATTTGTTACTTTCTTGCAAGTTATTTTTATACCTTGTTGTTAGTTACATTCTCTTATCTTGTGTAGTGATATACATTATTGCTTATTTAGTTGTTGAATAGTTTCTTTGATCTTGTGTGACTTAGAGTTTGTGGTTATCTAGAATTGTGAATCGGTGGCTTGCATCTGTGTAGAGCTAGTGCAAACTTCGCTTCGCCATTTAGTTGTCTAACTAGTTTGTTTAAGTGTTGTTGTAGAAATTTTTTTATAGGCTATTCACCCCCCCTCTAACCATTTAGGACCTTTCACTGGTAGCTCATGATTCATAGTTCATGGCTTTATATTGATTTTTGTTTTCGACCACGTTTCATGGGCTATAACACATGAGCTTTTTTTATTTTTGGCTAATTTTTGTCAGAGGGTTATCGGTCTACTTAGAGGCCACATATACATTCCCGTGATGTTAGATGACTCACGTAGATGTTTTCTGGGGGCTCCAGGTTCACAGATCATGGTTTTATATTGATTTCCACATTTCATAGGCTATAATACGCATTTTTTCATTTTCGCCTAATTTCTGCCGGAGGACAGTCCGTCTACACGAATGCCACATTTACTCACCCTTAATGTTAGATGACTCACGTACATGTTTTCCAGTAGCTCATGGTTCACAGATGATGGCTTCATGTTGATTTCTGTTTTCGATCATGTTTCATGGGCTATAATACACGACTTTTTTTTATTTTCGGCTAATTTCAGTCACAAGGCTGTCGATCTTCTTGGAGGCCACATATACGTTCCAGTGAAGTTAGATGACTCGCGTAGATGTTTTCTGGTGGCTCCTGGTTCACGAATCATTTCTGTTTTCGGCCACGTTTCATAGGCTATAACACTCTTTTTTTCATTTTCGCCTACGCTCCCATGAAGTTAGATGACTAGCGTAGATGTTTTTATCCATTTCTGTGGCCTCCATATATTTTATGGTTCTACCTCTCGGTTAATTGTTGAATAGATTATGAGAATTATTAAAACTTTCATGAAAACACTACACACAAAATATATATATTCATATTAAGAACGGATAAAGAAACATATTAGAGATATTTTAGAGAAGGACATGCTTAGGTCAACACGACCCAAAAACGTAACAGCGTAGCAACTCCAATGGTTTTGCAAATGGACTTTGCATTCTTATTTTTGCAAAAAAAGTCTACAAAACTCATATCTAACGTTTGCAAATGTGCTTTGCATTTTTGTTAACTTGGCAAAATCCTGAGATGGATTGACATATATGCAAGCTCGCAATCGGCTTGACATTCCATCCCATGTACTACTCCTGTGCACGCTCTTCCCTCCCACGCTGCCGGGTTTCCTTTTTAGATTTTGGCAAGTTAATTTTGTCAAACCGTTGAAGATAACCTTTTTTTCTCCTCTCCATATTGATTTGAGAGTTGGCAAATTTCATATTTTGACAAATAAAAAATACAAAACCATTGGAGTTGCTTAGGCTGCTAGTACAGTACACCCAAGTCTCATCTACGTGTACACGACACAACTTTACAAAATTTTGCTTTCAAACAAAACAGCAATGGATACCATTTTTTCTAGTTGCAAACCATTAAAGTGGAACGCTCAAATGGGATATCAGAAACTAGTACATATTAAAATTAACACCTTTATAACTTCCTTATTTACTTTCTTTCTAATAAAGTGAAATATACCAACATCATTTTAAGCTTTGTTTGGAGATGTCTTGACACATAATAGGCAGTTTGGAAATTGAATTTAGAGGAGCTTGAAAATGTTAAGTTCAAGGGGCACATATAATATTTTCTCTGTCTGAAAATAAATGCACATTTCGCACTTTAAGAAGGCAATCAATCTTAAATTTGACCAAATATATTAAAAACACAATATTAATCATTAGTCCTTCTGTCCCTAAATAAGTAGATTCCTAGAGTTAAATCAAACTTTTAAACTTTGACCAATTTTTTAGAAAAATGCATCAAGATTTATGGTATCAAATTAGCATCATTAGATATATCAAGATTTATGGTACCAAATTTTTATAATATGCTCTTTGTTTTATGTCATAGATATTCTTACTCTTTTCTATAAAGTTAGTTAAACTTTTAAAAGTTTAACTGATATGGATTTTAGAAACCGATTTATTCAAGGACAGAGCAGTAGATTAATCACATAATGTATTTTTTCATAGTAAATTTATTTAGGGATTAAAATATTGATATTATTTTCTTCACTGTGATCACATAGGGTGTGTTTGGTTTGTTTTTTAGATCAGCCTGGCTAGCAAAACATAGTCAGGCTAGACTTAGCCTATCCCTAATAAGCTAAGATGGACTTGTTTGGTTGCACGTGCTTTCTAAGCCTGGCTACCAATTGGACGTGTTTGGTTTGGTGATTTAATTTGAGTAGAGTCACCTCTTCTCTGTGTAGGTAACTCGCCAACGAGACCATCCAGCTGCCCCCGCCCACCACCAACTTCACCCGCCTCGTCACCATGTTCGCCGCCAAGGGCCTCTCCGTCAGGGACCTCGTCGTGCTCTCCGTCGGCCACACCCTCGGCACCGCACACTGTAGCCTCTTCAGCGACCGCCTCTACAACTTCACCGGTGCCAACAACCTCGCCGATGTCAACCCAACTGTTGTTTCTGGGACCGAGATCCCGAAACAGCGGGTTGTCGCACGAACGAAAGCCCAAAGCGAAAGCGGAAAACGAACGGTAAAACGGGAAAATAGTTGAAGTGAACAGTGTTCCCCCCTTCTCCCTTGGGAGGTTGGGGGCTTTTTATATTAATCCAGATCAATTTGAAAGTACAAGAATGCCCTTCCAACCACTCTGCTACAATTACAATGATGCCCTGCTCAACTACCTCATGGTTGTACGCCGCCTTTTCCGGCGCGAGGGGCATCATCGTAACTTCGCCATCTGGTGGGCCCAGCGTCCCCCGGCTCCTTTTCCCGGCCGGTGGGCCCGCTCCCTTTGACCCAGGCTCCCGTCGACCTGCGAAAACCTAAGAAAAACCAGTCATGAAAGACGAAAACTCTCGCCGGAAACGCTGGGCTCCTTTCGCGCGAATGCTTCCTTTCGCACGAAAACTCCATCCTACTCCGGTCATGCGGACCGGAGGCGAATGCCTGCTTCCGCGCAGATGCTTCCTTTCGCACGAAAGCTCCATCCTACTCCGGTCATGCGGACCGGAAGCGAATGCCTGCTTCCGCGCGGATGCTTCCTTTCGCACGAAAGCTCCGCCCTCCCTTGGTCCGCAAGCCGAAATGCGTGCTTCCGCGCGAATTCTTCCTTTTGCACGAAAGCTCCGCCTCCCTACTCCGGTCATGCGGACCGGAGGCGAATGCCTGCTTCCGCGCGAATGCTTACTTTCGCACGAAAGCTCCGCCTCCCCTTGGTCCGCGGGCCGAAATTTGTGCTTCCGCGCGAATGCTCCCTTCCGCACGAAAGCATCATCATCTTTCGGTAAAATGCGGGTCGGAGGCGCCTGCGGTCTGGGCGCCGCCCCAACAATAGCCCCTTACGGTTGAATCTGCAGCTTGTGAAGTTCGACCGTGTCCTTTCGCTAGGCGCCTACGCCCGCCCAAAGAACCTTCGTTTCGTCCCGAAGCTGAGGGTTTTTTTTTACGCGACCAGTTGCCTTTTCATTTTGCTGACACGGTTTGACGTTTGTGATTCCGCTGCGATGCTTAATTTTTGTGCTTAAACGTCTTTTCGTCTTCCTCGAAAACCGTGTGTCATGATGGGATGCCTATGCGACGCTTAGGACTCTGTGCCCACACGTCTTTTCGATTTCCTCGGTCGCCGTGTCGCGGCTGCCGTATAAAAGCTTGGAGGCTTCGGATGGGGAGGGCACCCGTTCAGTTGAGGCCTCCCCGCACCTGCCGCTTCCGTCTCGCGACGTCTTGCGCCTTTCGCCTGACACGATTCGCTTTGGGCGAAAGGTGCATTCTGCAGCCTTAGTGACTCGTCGAACGGCCGCTGAGGTGTGTAGCTCTCGTCTTTTGTCTTTTCGTTATCTTTCGGCTTCACAAGTTGTGAATTGGTTGTTTGAGTTTGCTTGATTCCGCCTTTCTCCTTCCCTTTTTATTTATTCTTTTCGCATCCACTGCTTGTTTATTTTTCCTTTCGTGCCATGTTAGATGGCGTCTTCCGACTCGACGTCGTCCACGAGCTCTTCTAGCGAAAGTTCCGGTGGGACCGAGTCCTCTCGCCGCGAGCGTAGCGCGGAAGTGTCAATTGGATCCGGGGAAGCTCCGCGAATACCAAGCCACAGCGGAAGTCTATCTAATGATGGGGACTCCGGTCTGGTTTCGGTCCCTACAGATTGTTCTTTTTTCCTGGGCGCTTCGCGAATAACAGCCGCCAGCTTGCAAACAATGGCCGAAAAGGGGCCTTTAAGGAGGGATCATCTTGCGAACTGTCGCGTCCCAGGAGACGAAGAGGTGCCTATTCCTCGGCCCAACGAAGCTATCGTTTTTCGCGATTGCTTCGTAGCCGGGCTTGATTTTCCTCTCGAGGACTTCGTCTCGGATGTCCTATCGGGGTTCAGTATTCAACTGCATCAGCTGACGCCGAATGCTTTTCTCAGACTCAGTGTCTTCGCTCACGCAATGAAGATGCTGGACTGCACGCCGCGAGCTGACGCTTTCGTGCGGTTCTACGATATCCATCGTCGTCCGACGCAAGTGTATGACCCCTTTCTAGGATGCAAGTTACCCAGCGAAATTGGCTGCATTAATTTTGTTCCGCGGAAGACACGGGGCAGTGTTTCCATTTCACTCACATATCGGAACAAGTGGCCGGACTGGAATCGCTTCTGGTTCTACTATCGCGTGTGCTCGGACGAAACCGCCGCTATTGAGTTAAGTAAAGGAGAGAAGAAAGGCTCTCCACTTGTGTCTGTTTTGGAGAGGTGCCATGGAAGGCATCTTCCGCCAGTTGTGCTGAGTGACCCGGATGCCATTCGCTGTGGGGATGCATTCGCGCTTACTGCACGATTTCAAATCAGCCGGGATTTGGTGGAAGAGTGGATAGCCATCGGGATGAATCCGCTCTGCAGTGCCACATCTTTCGAAGGTTTTTCGGAGAAAGACGGATACTGGGGCCCCCTTCTATTGCTAGAGAAACCTGCGAATTACTCCGATGATGAACTTTATGTGAAGCAAATCGAGAAGGAGGCCAGGAAAATTTACGGGCCGTACTTACGTAAAGAAAGCGAGTTCCAGCTCGGTAATCTCGGCCGGAGCCGCCGCGTGAACCGGGCCTTCGACGCTATGGGCGTCGAGTACGCCGAAAGGCCTCTAGTTGACGAGGGCAAAGAAGAGGGTGAAGGTTCACGGGCAAAAGGAAAAGGCGTAACTCGACGCGGTGGTCGGAGCGGCGTGATCCCTCGGCGAAAGCCCGCCGAACTTGGGGAAATTCGCATCGGGCGGTTAATTCCCAAGCCGATGCTCAAAAGCCAAGCGAGAACGATGGAGTCGATACCCGATGTTGATCCTTTCGATCGTCCGAGTGTGGTTGGTTTCTACGCCTCTCTTCTGCTTGGGCCTTGATTCGCGTGCCTTCGAATTTTTCTTTCGCACCTTGTTTACGTGTGGGAACATTGCAATTGTTCGTTTTATTGGTTACATGCATTCTTAACCCCCCTTTTTCGTCTCAGAGCGCTTCGCACGCTGGAGGAATGGCTCCGAAGAAGTCAAGTGCTCCGCTTTCGCGTGCGGCGTTTGACGACGACGCCTCGGTTGCCGATATGCCGACGTTTGCGAAAGTCGGGGCACGGAGGCCCTCCGGCCCGATCGATGCCACGGAGCGTCCAGCGAAGAGGGCGAAAACTCCGCGGCCGGATGCGTCCGTGCAGGCGACGGGCGAAAGAGTTGCTGCTGCCGAAAAGGATGGTGCGTCCTTGAAGATGCCTGCCCCTGCTGCTGTTGAGAAAGGTAAGCTACACCTTTCGCCACATTGCATTCGACTGACACAAGAGATGGTGGAAGGGCAGCTTTTGGGATTTGGGAGGCTGGTTCTCGACGGGGCGCCATCGGACTATGAGAATCCGCGTTTTTATACTGGCTTGAGCTGGTCGAATGATACTGACGAGGCGAAAGAAGGATCTTATCGCATTGCTCGTTCTTTAGGTGCGCCTTCGGACGCCCAACTCGCGTGCCGACTTGACTATCGCCGAGCCGGAATCCTTCCCGGCAGCAGCGAGGATGCCACCAAATTTGTGGAGTTCTCGCAGAAAGCATTCGTTGCACCGGAGATGGAGAGAGATCTCCTGAAAGTGAGCAGCTTGAAACTCGACGATGCGTTGTCCTTTCATCTGGCTAGCGTAAGTTTTGAACTTTTGTCGTTTTCTTCTCAATCTCTTTTCGGTGTTTTTGACTGCATTTTATTGTAATTCGCAGGCCGCTGTTGTCGCTCGCAGCCAGATCAATCAAAGGGACCTCTATGCTCGCAAACTCGAGCGCGAGAAGCAGGAGCTAGATACCCAAGTGAAGAACTTCGACGCACAAGTGAAGAAACTGACCACCGACGTTGAGCAGCAAGCCAAGAGGGCTGACGCCGAGTGCACCTCAAGGAAAGCAAGTCAAAAAGAGGTGGAAAATCTCAAGAAAGAGCTTTCGTTGCTGCGGGCCGCCCAAGCCGAAAAGGAGGGAATTCTTTTGACTTCTGCTGAGGAGGCCGTGGCTCGCTTCCGCGAGTGCCTTCGCAGCATCGGCGTCGAAGCGGAAGGTCCCTCAGAGCGTAACATCGATAGCTTCGTTGGCTGGATCCGCTCCGAGATGGAGTCCCTGGAAGGACATATGGCTCTCGGTCGTGACTACGCTGCCGTTACCGGCATCAAGGCGATCGGTCATAGCCTTGTGGACGCCGGCTGCTCCCATATCACGGACCTTTCGGTCAAAGAGGTGGACTATTATTGGCGCACCCCCGAAGCGGCGAAAGTTCTTGGCAAGAGATTTTTTGATGAGTTTTGGCTGGCCGGCGGAAACGATATGTCACTTATGCAATCCGCTGTGGCTCGTGGAAAGGTATACTTTGCCGGTTATTTATGCTTTCGTTTTACCAATGATATTTCATTTGTGCTTTCGTTTACGCGATCCTATCTTGTTTTATTGGTTTGAGCAACGCTTCTTCTGGGATTTCGCTTCCATGTGCAGACTTCGGAAGAAAAAGCGCACATTCGTCAGGTGTTTTCGGAGTACATTTCCGAAAGACGGGCGCGCGAGGTCGAGCCGGAAGACGAGGCGGGCCCGCCCACGCCTAACGATGAAGCTTCCGAAAGCTCGGCTGCTGCTACTGCCCGCGATGTGAATGCTTCACAAGACGCCGCAGTAGACGAATGATGTTTCTAGGACTCGTCTTTAATGTGTTGGTAACTTTGCTTCTGGACCGTGTGTATGATTTGGAACTTAAGTTCGAATATTGTATTTTGAACAGGGTGCGGATGCGGGAACGCCGATTGTTCTCGACATCTGCCCATTAATGATTAGGTCTGGCGATGTCTGTGTTGGTGGAGACTTGTGGAGGAGTATTCGCTCTAGGTTCCCGACGGCGTCGCTTTCGGCTTATATGAGGAAACGCGCTAAGAAACTTAGGCGCACAGAAGAGCGACTACGCGTTTTTTACGAAAACTTCGATCCACGTGAACTTGAGTCGAGGCGAATGATGCGCGGGGCTTCGCGCGCACCACCAGGCTTCGATGGTGCTGCGTTCGTTAAGCTGGAGCATGAGGACGCCGTGCCTTCTCCAGATAAAAGGCGATATAGCATTTTCCTTGGCCGCGAAAGTAGTTCGCGGCCCTGAATTACATTGTACAAACTTCATCCCACAAGTTTGGTGCTATAAGAAGTGTCGCAGTGTGTTCTGATTTTCGGCATTAATCGTTATTTGCGATTGTGCCACTTTTTCATTCTTTCGCCTGAAAGTGACTTGGATGGTCGTGTGCCGGTAGCATTCGCGCGAGGGAGCTTTTGGTGCGAGCCCCTCGGCCAATAGCAAAGAAGCGCCCGCCCCCACTCACTTAGGCGAGGGGCGGTAGCATTCGCGTGAGGGAGCTTTCGGTGCGAGCCCCTCGGCCGATAGCACAGAAGCGCCCGCCCCCACTCACTTAGGCAAGGGGCGGTAGCATTCGCGCGAGGGAGCTTTTGGTGCGAGCCCCTTGGCCGATAGCAAAGAAGCGCCCGCCCCCACTCACTTAGGCGAGGGGCGGTAGCATTCGCGCGAGGGAGCTTTCGGTGCGAGCCCCTCGGCCGATAGCACAGAAGCGCCCGCCCCCACTCACTTAGGCAAGGGGCGGTAGCATTCGTGCGAGGGAGCTTTCGGTGCGAGCCCCTCGGCCGATAGCAAAGAAGCGCCCGCCCCCACTCACTTAGGCAAGGGGCGGTAGCTTTCGCGCGAGGGAGCTTTCGGTGCGATTCCCTCGGCCGATAGCAAAGACGCGCCCGCCCCCACACACTTAGGCGAGGGGTGTTAGCATTCGCGCGAAGGAGCTTTCGGTGCGAGCCCCTCGGCCGATAGCAAAGAAGCGCCCGCCCCCACTCACTTAGGCAAGGGGCGGTAGCTTTCGCGCGAGGGAGCTTTCGGTGCGATTCCCTCGGCCGATAGCAAAGACGCGCCCGCCCCCACACACTTAGGCGAGGGGCGTTAGCATTCGCGCGAAGGAGCTTTCGGTGCAAGCCCCTCGGCCGATAGCAATAAGCCTGGGCAAAATACCCGCTACCCATTACCCGTACCCGAATTACCCGAACCCGGACCCAAATTACCTGAACTCGAGGTACCCGATCCCAACTTCAGATACTGATTTTGATTACCCGAAATTAGTTTGGGTAATTCGGGTAATATCCCCCAGTACCCGAACTACCCGAATTACCCGAAGTTGTATTTTTGTCTTTGTATTTATCATGTTTTGTTAGTTAAATCAATGAATTTATCATTTAATTAGTATACTATTCTCTCGGTTTGAACAAGTGACTGTAATATGTTATTCTTTGTAAATTAGTGTTAGAATTCTATACAAGATGTTGCTGAAATTATGTATGAATTTCTACTAAAATTTTGTATAATTTGCTCTTTTTATGAATTCGGGTAATACCCGAACCCGAACCCGAATTATCGGGTACCCGAAGTTGCGGGTAGTGTTTTTTCAGGACTAAATTCGGGTAGCAATTTTCATTACCCGAACTTTGAATTACCCGAATTACCCGACCCGAAAAAAACGGGTAACCCGAACGCCCAGGCTTAGATAGCAAAGAAGCGCCCGCCCCCACTCACTTAGGCAAGGGGCGGTAGCATTCGCGCGAGGGAGCTTTCGGTGCGAGCCCCTCGGCCGATAGCAAAGAAGCGCCCGCCCCCACTCACTTAGGCAAGGGGCGGTAGCATTCGCGCGAAGGCGCTTGATAATTCGATTGACGAAAATGTCTTTATGAACGCAACATGGGGAGCATACAATCGACTATGATTATGATATTGCTCGTATTGCTGTCCAGCCGCATGCACGGCTTAGTTCATCGCCTATCTTCGGTTTGAGATGGCAGTGCCACTCAAATAAATTGCTGCCTACAGTTAATGGATTGGTGACGATAGGCGGGCGCGCCACTGATGACACAATCATAAAAGCTAAAGCAAGGCTCCTGATGCTTCCTATTCGTATTGTTGCAAAAGTGCTGCTTGCCTTGGGCTATCATTTGAGAGACTCAAATGGCTTTGGATGAGTGTAGGCCTTGGACCTTGGTGCTTATTTATAGCGCCCTACCCTTGTTACGGGACGGTTGCATTTACTCAACCGTGTGTACTTGCGATCGCCTGGTGGGTGAGATGTTGGTGTGGCATTTATGTGCTTTTGCAAGTACTGGGGCCTGCTGGTGGTACTAGTCGCCTGTTAGAAACTACTTGACTTTCGTTCCGTTCTCGCATTTTGTCGGGGGGTCGGTTTTCATATAGCCCGCAGGCTTTCGTTCCGCCCTCGCATTTTGTCGGAGGGTCGGTTTTCATATAGCCCGAAGGCTTTCGTTCCGCCCTCGCATTTTGTCGGAGGGTCAGCTTTCATGTAGCCCGCAGGCTTTCGCTCCGCCCTCTCGTTTTGTCGGAGGGTCGGATTTCACATAGTCCGCAGGCTTTCGTTCCGCCCTCTCGTTTTGTCGGAGGGTCGGATTTCACATAGCCCGCAGGCTTTCGTTCCGCCCTCTCGTTTTGTCGGAGGGTCGGATTTCACATAGCCCGCAGGCTTTCGTTCCGCCCTCTCGTTTTATCGGAGGGTCGGATTTCATATAGCCCGCAGGCTTTCGTTCCGCCCTCTCGTTTTGTCGGAGGGTCGGATTTCACATAGCCCGCAGGCTTTCGTTCCGCCCTCACATTTTGTCGGAGGGTCGGTTTTCATATAGCCCGCAGGCTTTCGAGATTGTCGTTGGATGGAAGGGGTCTATTTTGCCCTACCTCCTCGACATTCTCTTTTTATCACATTGTGTTGACGAATGTCTCAACCTTATGCTTGGTTGATTTCGTCTTCGACCGATTCGCATGACATTTTTGGGGAATTACGGCTACTTTAGTAATGTAGCGGTTACATTCGGCTGCCTCGTTAAAAAACCTCGCACCCCGATGAAGGGCTTCCCCGGCGAGGAAAAAGAGCACAGCCGACATTTGATTACAAAAATGGTGAGAGAGAGAAATTACACCACAGTCGAAAAAGAGATGAATTACAGGTAGAAACGGCGCAGATTGCTCGCGTTCCATGTGTGAGCTGATACTTCGCCCTTGTCATTCATTAACCGGAATACACCGGGCGCTGCCATGCTTGCCACGACGAAAGGGCCTTGCCACTGCGATTGCAGCTTGCCTTGCTTATCTGGCTGCCGAATGGTGACCATGTCACCAGGCTTGATATCCTTTCGGATTATCGCCTTGTCCCTGTGATGCTTCATTTCGGCGTGGTACTTTTCGAGGTTGTCTGCAGCCTGCAGTCTTACTTCTTCGACGGTGTCGAGCTCGACGTGTCTTTGCTCTTCAGTAGTTGGGGTCATTTCGGTTCGGAAGGAACCCAGCTTTACTTCTTCCGGGGTTACTGCTTCCTCGCCGTAAAGTAGCCTTAATGGGGTGAAGCCGGTAGCTCTGGACCGTGAAATGTTGTGTCCCCATACAGCTGTTGTTAGGGTGTTGGCCCACTTGCCTTTCGGCGAGTCGTACAGTGTTTTCGAAATTGCCGAAAAGATTAAGCCATTCGCTCTTTCGACAGCCCCGTTTGCTTGCGGGTAATTTACAGAAGCGAAATTGAGCTTGATGCTGAGTTCATCACAAAAATTCCTGAATTCGGCGCAATCGAACTGCTTCCCATTGTCGCAGGTGATGAATGACGGAACACCGAAGCGACAGATTATCCTTTGCCTGATGAACTTGGTTAAAGAGGTGGAAGTTATGCTGGCAAGGGCCTTCGCTTCCACCCACTTGGTGAAATACTCGAGGGCGACCGCTGCGAAACGCAGGTTGCCCGGAGTTGCTCGTAGCGGACCTACTATGTCGATGCCCCATCTCTGCAAGGGCCAAGTTGGCACTATCGGCGTGGTTTCATTTGCTGGGGCTTTCTGGTTTTTGGCGAACATCTGGCAACCTTTGCAACATTTGACCAGCTCTCTGGCGTCTGACGCGGCAGACGGCCAGTAGAAACCTTGCCTCATTGCTCTGTGTGCTATTTCGTGGGGCCCCCTGTGCGCTCCGCATATTCCGGCGTGCATTTCTTCGAGCAGCTGAATGCCTTCACGCTTGCTTATGCATTTCAGAAGAGGAGCTGTTATCCCATTTTTGAACAATTGCTCTCCGATGATCGAGTAACCTTTCGCTCTACTGGCCATCCTTTCGGCATCCTTCCTGGACTCCGGCTTGTAAGTCCCGGCCAGATAAGCAAATATCTGCGACCTCCAGTCGTCACTGACGATAGCGTGTACCGAACTAGGATGATCTTCCTCCTCTTTCACTGCCTTGGCTGAAAGGACTTGATAAAACACGTCTGGTGGAAGTGGTAAATTTTGTGCTGCGGCTTTGGCCAGTTCGTCTGCCTCTGCGTTTTTGGCCCTTGGAATGTGACGCAGGGTGAAACCAGTGAAATACTTCTCCATTCTTCTGATTGCTGTCAGGTACTTGGCTAACTCTGGCTCTCTTGCTGTGAAATCCTTTTCGGCGTGACCAACAACGACTTGGGAATCCGACTTGACTATGCACCTTCTCGCTCCGATTGCTCGGAGCTTTCGTAAACCTAGAAGCACGGCCTCGTATTCGGCAGTGTTGTTGGTTGTGAGGAACTGCAGCCTTGCGGCAAATCTGACCTTCGGTCCTCTAGGTGGCGTAAGGATCGCTGAGATTCCGGCTCCGGCCATTCCCCATGCGCCGTCACAATTTACTGTCCACACAGGCTCTTCGAGTTCAAGCATTGTGTCGAAAGCGGCGGGAGTCCAGTCTGCTATGAAATCCGCCAATGCCTGCGACTTGATTGCGGATCGGTGCTGGAAGTCGATCACGTATTCGTTCAACTCCGCCGCCCACTTGCCGATTCGGCCGATAGCTTCGTTGTTGCGGAACAGGGCTTCCAATGGCTGAGCCGAAAGTACTATGATGTGATGGGACTGAAAGTAGTGCTTCAGTTTTCTAGAGGCCATTACTACTGTGTAAGCTATCTTCTCCAGCTCTGAGTAGTTCAGTTTTGCACCCGAAAGGGCCTCGGAGACGAAATAGATTGGGAACTGCGTCATCCTGTTTTCATGCTCCTTCTCTTCCACCAGTACTGCGCTTACGGTGGTGTGCGATGCTGCGAGATACAGCAAGAGTGTCGCTTCCGGAGACGGTTTGGACAGCGTGGTCAGTTTTGTCAAATACTCCTTTAGTTGCTGAAAGGCCTGCCGCTGCTCGTCCCCCCAATCGAAAGGGTCGGAGCTGCGCAGAGTTCGGAAGAAAGGCAGTCCTTTTTCAGCGGACCTTGCGATAAATCTGTTCAAAGAAGCCAGCCTTCCTGTCAATTTTTGCACTTGCTTTCGGTTTGAGGGCGGTTGCATGTTGATGATTGCCGCTATCTTGTCGGGATTAGCTTCAATTCCTCTTGCCGATACCAGGCAACCGAGGAGCTTGCCTTTCTTGATGCCGAAAATGCACTTGTCAGGGTTTAGCTTTAAACCGCTCTTCCGGAGATTGCCGAAAGTCTCGAGCAAATCTGCCTGATGATCTTCCTGTCTATCGCTCTTGACCACTATATCGTCAACGTAAGCCAACAAGTTTTTCTTTTGCTTCTGGCTTTCGAACACTTTGTCAGTCATTCGCGAGAAAGTAGGGCCTGCATTCCGCAGCCCTTCCGGCATTCGCCGGTAGCAGTATGTGCCTGTAGGGGTGATGAAACTTGTTTTCTCCTCATCGTCGGGATGAAGCCAAATCTGGTGATAGCCTGAAAAACAATCTAGCAAGCTCATTATTTCACAACCAGATGCAATGTCGACAAGCTTGTCGATACGAGGCAGAGGATACGGATCCTTCGGGCAGCATTTGTTGAGGTCGGTGAAATCGACGCACATTCACCATTTTCCATTTTTCTTTTTCACCAAGACGACATTGGCCAGCCATTCGGGATACTGGACTGGCCGAATTACTCCAGCGTCGAGTAATCTTTGTACTTCAGCTTTCGCCGCGTCAGCCCTTTCGTTTGACATCTTTCTCAGTTTTTGCTTTCTGGGTTTGGCGCCGCTTGCAATGTTCAAACTGTGCTGGGTGAGATCCCTGCTAACGCCTTGCAAGTCGCTTGCGGACCAAGCGAAAATGTCATCGTTGTTCGCGAGGAAGGATGCCAAAGCGTTCCTTTCTTCCTCCGGCATGCTTGACCCAATGTGCACGGCTCTTTCGGGCCTGGAGGCCGCGAGCGGAATTCTTGTCGTTTCTTCGGCTGCCCCAACATTGCATTCCGACGGGCTGACGATAGCGTGCTCTTCGGTGGTTGCTTGCGATTCGTTTTTATTCGCCACCTCATTGATAAGGCTGTAGCCTGGGGTTGGCCTTCCCTCTATTCTTCTAGAGGCTTGCTGGTTTCCGTGTACAGTGATGATGCCGAAAGGAGATGGCATTTTCATGCACAGGTAGCTTTGCTTAATGACGACGTCAAACCTGTTGGTGAAGCCTCTGCCGAAAATGGCAGTGTATGGATAGTCCATGTTTACTATGTCGAATGTCAGTGTTTCGGTGCGGACCCTTTCTCCTTCGGCGAAAGATACAGGGACTTGCTTTTTGCCGATAGCGTCAATTTTCCTTCCTCCGAACCCATACAGTGAATTGCCGGCGGGGTCCAGACTGCGCCTGTCGAATCCCATTGCTTCGAAAGCTTTGACGAATAAGATGTCAGCTGAGCTTCCGGTGTCAATCAGGATGTTGTGCAAGGTGAAACCGGCCACATTGGCCGTGGCGACGAAAGCGTCACAATGCGGGTAGTCGCGGACTTTGAAATCGGACTCATCAAAACATATCGGCGCTAGCGACCAAGCTGGCCTGTTCAATGGAAGCCTTGGTGATACCGTCTGGACCCTTCGATGATAGTCCTTTCTCGCCCTTTTGCTTTCGTGCTCCAAGTTGGATCCGCCCGTGATAGCGAAAATGTGCCCTCTTGACGGAAGGATGTTGTTGATTGCGCTAGTTTCATTTTCCATCTCCTGCACCTGCTGGAAACCCGGTTGTGCTTGCTGCCCCTGAGGTTGGGTCTGAACCGGAAGCGCTGGCGGCGGCGTTGGCTGACGCTGGTAGTGCATAGGTGACGAAACTGCCACCAACTGTGGTGCAAAGACCGGAAGCTGGTAACTCTGATACGCCGGATTGTACCAATGCAAGTTTTGGGGATGCATGTACTGCGGGGGGTGCACAGGTGTGCTTGCGTAATTGTCGCGTGTTGCTGCCGCTGCTGCCGGGTCTTGGGAATTGTGGAAGACATGCTTGGAGCTTTCGGCCGAGGCTGAGGCTTGGTCTTTGTCTTTCAGCTCTTTCGCCATCTTGCTGTATTTGCAGTCACGGGTGGTGTGACCAAAATTGCCATCGCAAATGACGCAATATGGTGGCCTGGGTCCTCTTCCGCGGCCCCTGCCGTCTCGACCGCCGCGTCCAGTCCTTCCGCCGCGTCCTCCGCGGAAAGGCTGATCAAACCCTCTCTGGGGCTGAAAGTCGGCCACATCGGGCCTCACCGTGCCTGCCGCCGATTGTGCTGCTTCCTCCTGTAGACTGTTGATTGACCGAAAGGGCCTAACAATTCTTTGATTTGGCACGGGCGGTGGTCGACTTGCTTTCGTCGCTTGCCTCTGCATCATTCGGGCAGCCTTACGTCGCCGAAAGTCGTCATCCGACCTCGCGTACGCATTCATCACATCAAACAATTCCTTAACATCTTTCGGTGGCTCTCTGGATAGGTGAGCGGCGCACTGTCCAGTCCCCAAGCCTTCGATGGCTGCTGCGATCACCGCGGCTTCCGGCACATTCGGCGCTTGGGCCTTTAGTTGGATGAAGCATTTGAGGTACTCAGATAGGGGCTCGTCGTCTTGCTGGGTGCAATTCATGAGGTCCCTCGTGGTCTTGATATCCGGACGGAATCCTTGGAAGGTAGCAAGCAATTCGGCTTTCAACTAGGCCCACGAATAGATGGACAGTGGCTTGAGAGTGGTGTACCAATCATGAGCCACGTCTTCGACCGCCAAGATGAGAGACTTTGCTAGGGCTTGATTGTCCCCGCCTGCCGAAAAAACAGCTATCTCGTAGCTTGCCAAGAATTTGCGTGGATTCGCTTTACCGTCGAAAGTCGGAATGCGCGGCTTATAGCTGAGTGGCCACGGATGGGCTTGCAACTCTCTCGAAAGCGGAGAGGTTTCGTCGATGGCGTTGCCGAAAGCTGGCGGTTGCTCTTGCCTTGGTATGAATGTATTTTCCTGGGCTATCGGGATTGGGGCCGCCCCAGCCCTCTGCAGCTCTCGAATTTCCCTCTCGAGTTGCCTTCTCTGCGTCTTAGCTCGCCGAATGGCGTTGCGAGTTTCGTCCTCTCTTGCTTTTGCTGCTAACCGCTGCTGCAGCTGATCTCTTTGTGACAACAGCCTCTCTATTTCGTCTTGTTGTTGTGCCAACGTCTGGATTGCTTGGGCGTGTCTTGTGATTTCGTCAGCATCTTCATCCTCGTCATCGAACTCGTCCTCGACGTGCCCTTCTGGCGTGTCGTCTCTGCCCAAAGTCCGCTGATCCAGAGGCCGCACGCCTTGGCTCGTCGATGCTCCCGGCGGTGGCTGCGCTTCTATCGACAGAGCGCCGCCGAAAGGTGGCGGTTCTGCGGCTGCGTTTGGTGGAACCTGGCTAGCTGGGACTGGAACCGCGACGGTGCCGAAAGCATCCTTTCTCGCGGCGATAGTCTCCAGATTGTCGACCGCTTTCGGCGCTTTCCTAGGTGGCATGGTAAGCTCGGGCGACAACCACGGTGGGCGCCAATGTTGTTTCTGGGACCGAGATCCCGAAACAGCGGGTTGTCGCACGAACGAAAGCCCAAAGCGAAAGCGGAAAACGAACGGTAGAACGGGAAAATAGTTGAAGTGAACAGTGTTCCCCCCTTCTCCCTTGGGAGGTTGGGGGCTTTTTATATTAATCCAGATCAATTTGAAAGTACAAGAATGCCCTTCCAACCACTCTGCTACAATTACAATGATGCCCTGCTCAACTACCCCATGGTTGTACGCCGCCTTTTCCGGCGCGAGGGGCATCATCGTAATTTCGCCATCTGGTGGGCCCAGCGTCCCCCGGCTCCTTTTCCCGGCCGGTGGGCCCGCTCCCTTTGACCCAGGCTCCCGTCGACCTGCGAAAACCTAAGAAAAACCAGTCATGAAAGACGAAAACTCTCGCCGGAAACGCTGGGCTCCTTTCGCGCGAATGCTTCCTTTCGCACGAAAACTCCATCCTACTCCGGTCATGCGGACCGGAGGCGAATGCCTGCTTCCGCGCAGATGCTTCCTTTCGCACGAAAGCTCCATCCTACTCCGGTCATGCGGACCGGAAGCGAATGCCTGCTTCCGCGCGGATGCTTCCTTTCGCACGAAAGCTCCGCCCTCCCTTGGTCCGCAAGCCGAAATGCGTGCTTCCGCGCGAATTCTTCCTTTCGCACGAAAGCTCCGCCTCCCTACTCCGGTCATGCGGACCGGAGGCGAATGCCTGCTTCCGCGCGAATGCTTACTTTCGCACGAAAGCTCCGCCTCCCCTTGGTCCGCGGGCCGAAATTTGTGCTTCCGCGCGAATGCTCCTTCCGCACGAAAGCATCATCATCTTTCGGTAAAATGCGGGTCGGAGGCGCCTGCGGTCTGGGCGCCGCCCCAACACCAACGCTCGACGCCGCCTACCTCGCCCGCCTTAGGTCCCGGTGCCGGAGCCTTGCCGACAACACCACCCTCAACGAGATGGACCCCGACAGCTTCCTCAGCTTCGACGCCAGCTACTACCGCTTGGTGGCCAAGCATCAAGGGCTCTTCCACTCCGACGCCGCGCTACTCACCAACCCAGCCACCAAGGCCTACGTCCAGCGCTAGGCCACGTGCACAAGCTCCCTGGCCGCCCCGGTGGCGCGGGCGCGAGCTCCACTGCGCGCCGAGGCCGCGGGAGCGAGGTGACACCCATGGCCGCGGGAGGTGACACGAACCGTGGCCTCGAGCTGGCTCGGGCCTCGCCAGAGAAAAATGCACGCTCTGGTCGTTCGAGGCTGGCCAGGCCCCAGAGGTATGGATGACCGGCTCTGGCCTGGCCCCAACCTATTTACAGGCAACCAAACAAGCGAAATTTGGCTCCAGAGAGCCAGGCTAGGAGTTGGTCAGCCAACCAAACACACTCATATTATTTTTTAAGTGACAAAAAATACTAATATGACCCCTCTTTTTTGTTAGCAGTTGCTCTGATCCCTTCCATTACTTCTTCATATATCAGTATTTTCTTCTGAAAATACTAATATGTGGTCCAGGTACGGATCTAGGATCAAAGTTTATAAGGACTAAAATTGTAATCTTTGACTTGTAGTCTCTTCTTCTCAAAGCAAACATGACAAAAATTCTTGAGGGACTTTAGAGTTCTATTGGTTCAGCGACGATAGGGGGGCTTGAGCCCCTCCCGCTCCACCGGGCTAGATCAATCGCAAAAAAATTGGGGTTTTGCTACTATAGCATTTTTGTTGTTAAGGCTCAAAAAGATTTGCCTCGATATTTACAGACTAAAAGTATAATTAGTTATTTTTTATCAATATTTAATGTTCTATGCATGTGTCTAAAGATTTGACGTGACGGAGAATGTTAAAAAAAAAGCAAATTTTCGGAACTGAACGTGCCTTAACAGGGTCATGGATGGATCTGCATGCATGTCAGATTTAATTTGTCCCTCGACATCACTATCCTGTTAATGTTACCTGGTTGGCTGATCCAGTCTGAGACGCAACTACTCCCTCCGTCCCTAAATAATTGTCGCCGTTGGTGTGCGTGCCACGTGTTTGACTCAATTTGTAGCAAATATGTGCAATATTTATATCTCCAAATAATTTTGTTAAAAAACTAGATGTAAAGATCTTTCTGATGATACTAATTACTTAGCATAAATATTAATATATTTTAATATATAATTGCCGGTAACTTTTCTCGGGAAGCGAGAACGATACTTATTCAGGGACGGAGGGAGTACGTAGGCACCAGCTCCAGATGTTGCTATGCTGCCTAGTAGCTGGATGCACACCAGCTCCAGCACCAGCAGTAGCAAAAGTTACTCCCTCCGTCAAAAAAAAAAAAAAAAAAAAAGAGTCATTCTTGTTTCCCAAAAAGTCAACAGATATCAACTTTGACCAAATATATAAAATAAAGTATTAATATTTATATTACATAATTAGTATCATTGGATAGATCTTTGAATGTACTTTTATAATAAAATTATTTGGAGATAAAAATATTGCACACATTTTGTATAAATTTAGTCAAAGTTGAGAAAGTTTGACCAGCACGGATCCCATAGCGACTCTTTTTATGGGACGGAGGGAGTAGCTGCTAGCAGCATATCATCATCAGTTCAGACACTAGTACTCCTCCATATGATGGATGCGCACGCGAGTGCGTCTTTCTCGATCTCCTCATCGTCTCTCTGCCGCATGTGTCAAAAGGTGATTAAGATGGGTGGGAAAATTAAAAGCGAGCGACGACAGCAAAGAGCAAGTGTTGTACGGTACGTAGCTAAAAAGCCAAAAGCAAGTGTTGTAAGCACATCCATGATTCATCCATCCATCCATCAAGTCTTAAGCTAGAAGCATGCTTCAGTCTTCTGTTTTCTTTGGGCGTGCACGGGCACCTGGCCCGTATATATTGACACAAGAGATGCCAGCCAGCCATTGCAATGGGCACGGCTATATATTGCCACTACTGCCTTGCATGCAATAATGCTCACTCGATCGTGTCCGGCCTCCTGCTCCTTTTCTTTGCCCGCCGCCATTTCTTCATTGTGTTGCTGCTACTACTTGCTGCCTGGTTTCATTTGATGTACCCCTTCATACTCATATTAGTTATCGTTTTAGACATGTTTTAGGTCAAACATTAGAAATATAAATTATCAATAACTATTAAGTTTCTAAGTTTGCAAATATGGAAATTATATGAATATATTTGTATATCACTTTTTCATAAATATTCTTATAAAAATAAGAGATCAAAGTTGTGTTTTGAAGACCGTGCCGCTAACCTAAATGACAACTAATATGAGTATGGAGGAAGTACATACTCCGTTTCTTTTACTCTAGACATCCGGGGCGCAGATGACCAAAATCCTCCTTATTCAGTGTGGGCCGGTGTGGAGCATGCTGCCCCCACTACTAGAGAACAGGCCTTTGGACGATTTGCAAAATCAGCTTTGGTCACGGAAAATTTTGCGCCCGGGACTAGAAAGGTCTTTAGCCCCGGTTGGTAACACCAACCGGGGCTAAAGTTCCCCAGCCCAACGGCTCATTTGTCAGAGGGACCTTTAGTCCCCAGCCCAGCCATAATTTCAGTGTGGGCCGGTGATCAGTTGAAAAGCAGTTGCGCTTCCACGGAGGTGCCAACGATTCAAGGTGACGCAGGGCTGCGCTTCCCCGTGGATGACATCACTGATCCTCTCACGACCTGTGAGCTGCACATTCCACAGGGGAATGACACAATAATGGTGGCTATTGGTGTCGTATCTCCTATTGACCCTACGAAGACACCAAGATGCCATGGGGCATTGGTACCACCTGGTTATGCTAGTGTCTCGGTGGATAGAGTATTGAAAGGGCATAGCAATGTGACTCTTGACATTGAAGGAGGTGATGGTGAGAAGACTTTAGGAGAAGCGGAGAAGGCATTCATATGTTGGCGTAAGCGCTATATCATTATTCCTGGGGCATCACCTCCTCCTCCTCCTCAGCAAACTAACCCTAGGTGCAGATGAAAGTCAATGAAACATTTTTTCACTAGTTATGTATTGACTTAATTAAATAATTGTTTACTCATACTATGTTGTTTTCACAGCAGGACCACTCCGCACCTAAGTCCAATTATCCATTCACCACATAGTCATCATAGTGCTGTGGGCGATGCAGTGAAAGACACAGCTGCATCCCCACCGGCTCCATCCCCTCCACGATCGGCTCCATCCCCTCCACGACCGGCTCCATCTCCACCACGGGCTCCATCCCCGCCACCGGCCCCATCTCCTCCACCACGGGCTCCATCCCCGCCACCGGCCCCATCTCCTCCACCACGGGCTTCCCCACCACCGGCCCCATCAAAGAAGAGGCCAGCCACAAAAATGAAGGCATCGGCCCCACCGCCACCAAAGAAGAAAGCCTCTGCAGAAAGACATCAAGTTGTTCCTCAGAAGACGAAACTTCCCTATGATATGACTGATGAGGAAACAAATGCTGCAACGAAAGCAGATTTGGACAAATTTTGGGCGGACGTCGAGGCTAAACAAAAAGCAAAGAAAAACCCAGAGAAGCCGTACCTTTTTGTACGTCCTGATATGCTCAGGAAAAAGGTGGATGCTCATCAGAAAAAAGTGCGTGATTCTCGTAAGAAATCGCCACCATCAAACTATGACCGCACTATGACCAAGTCACTTGAGGAGGCGAAGCAGAAACAGAAGAGAGCAAGCAAGGGTGTCCCACAGCTCGGGGAACAATCGAAACAATCAGTGCCCCCGCTTGTTGTGAATGAATATGGTTCTAACTTGAAAGCGCTAGAACAACTTGAGGTGAATCCTGAGCATCTTGATGCATTTTTCGCAGAAACTGGTCTAACCTTGTCACAAATGCTCGGTGAAGCACCCATTGAAACTGCTCCGCAAGTTGATCAGTGGAAGAAGAATTATGTATATGGCCAGAGTCTATACAACCCTACGGCCCTCACAGAACTTGGCACTCAAATGTACTTGTTAAACCAGTGGTACATGGCAGCGTATACCAAAAAAGCGGATGATTGGATATGCGTCAGAATTAGAGACCATCATTACTTCCGTGGTGATGACATTATACTTATCCAATTCAATGAGTTACACCAGCTATGCCACCTGGATGCTCTAGACAAATCTCTAGTCAGCCTCTTCTGTTTGTAAGTGATCCTTCGTTTTAATTATCTCACTCTAGCATATGTATATGTAAATGTAATTATGCTAACACTAGCTAGCGTGCCTATATACATATGCAGAAACATGATGAGAGACCTCGCACGTAGAAATGACAAGGAGGTTGGTTTCATTGATCCATATATCGTATTCTCGGTCCCAAAGAAAGATCTCGCCTATGATATATGGAGAAATGAAACAGGGAGGAATCTCCGAAGGTTCTTGGTGAACCAAAAGAACAAAAGATATATACTCTTCCCATACAACTTTAGGTGGGTGTTGTTATCATGTGCATATTTATTTTTACTTACTCAATTTCTATGATATATGTTGACTATATAAGCAAATTAATGCAGCTATCACTGGATATTGATCGTCTTCGATCTCTCCGAAAGTCAATTGATAATCTATGACTCGTTGAGAAAACCACTGGGAGATTATCAAGATATCATAGACATTATCCAGGGGTAACTTTCGATCTCTAAATATTGATTTCTACACTTTAAATCTGCAATAGTTAATTACGATCCAATATTATATTGTGCAGGGTTTGGGCTTGGTTCGTTCTGAAACACCGTCCGGATTTGAAGGCGACACTTCCTCGTCCTATCCAATTGCAAGTAAGTAGTACTATCTCCCCGCGTCTTTACCACTGTAGCATGCTTTCATCACACGCGCGAGATGATGAGAGTAATATCTTTTTACATCGTGCAGTGGGTTCTACGGCAACCACCAGGGAACAATTTGTGTGGGTACTACGTTTGCGAGTTTCTCTCGGTGTATGCCAAAAGAACTCCTCTAGAGAGACAGAAGGAGCTATGGTTGAAGAACCAGGTGTTGGACATGGTGCGCCTGAAAGGAATTCAAGAGACAATCGCAGGAGTTCTTAATGACCATGTCCTCAAAGCCGGCACCGAGTTCTACTATAACCCGGAAGAACCAATATTGAAACCAAACCAAGACGACCATTTGTATGACATTTAAGTGACGGTCAATATTTGTGTTGTAAATACCAAGGATGCATGGATAATGCTGTAAATTTTTTGTGCATAAAAATATTATACACATAATATGTATAGCTAGCCCATATATATATAGTTTCATATTTTATGTGTGTAATTATAAATTTTATGTGTATATATATGTGGATACATACATTAGCAGCGAAGAATACGTATTAGAAATCCTAATGTAATATATTAGCATAGAAGAAAACGTATTAGAAAACCTAATGTAATTGAAAAACTGAAAACAATAGCCAATTGAAAAGAAAAAAGAAAAGAAAAAGAAAAAAGATCTTTAGCCCCGGTTGGTAATACCAACCGGGAATAAAGAGGCCAGTCTTTAGTCCCGGTTGGTATTACCAACCGGGGCTAAAGGTCCCCTCTTTAGTCCCGGTTGGTAATACCAACCGGGGCTAAAGGTCCCCCTTTAGCCCCGGGGCCGGGAACCGGGGCTAAAGGTCGGGCCTTTAGTCCCGATTCCTTAGCCCCGGCTCCATGCCCGGGGCTAAAGGCCATTTTCGACCGGGGCTAAAGGCCCGTTCTCCAGTAGTGCCCACCCATGAGCAACACGGCGCAGACATATGTGATTGGAGGGAGCCGAGCCGTGTTGTCGTCGTCTTTGTTGTGCGTGCGACACCCGAGCATTTTGCGCAGGTTAGCTGGGGTAGAGGTGGGTGAGGGTGAGGTGTATGCGGAGCAGTATATGCTTGCCACCGGCCATGGGCGCCCGTTGACAAGGATACTGGAAAGAGAGTTATTGGGATTAGGGTTTCGATTCGAGACTTAGAGCATGTACAACTCACAGCCAGAGTGTTGTCTGTATGATGATGTCACGTGATAAATAGACGACTAAATAGACAACTTATACAATGGGTTGCCTGTTTAGTTGTCTGTTATTTACTTAATGCTTGTATATAGTTAAGATCAAGTGTGAATATTATTCATGTAAACCATTGTGATGCTTATCGATACAAACTAGATCCGGCCACCAGCCTTGTCCCCACGGCACCCCGCGCACCATGACTCGCACATTCGATCCGGCCGTGCAGTTGCTTGCTACCACCATCAGCTTCTACAGCGATAGACGAAGCCGTCGATTTGCCCGGGAGCACGCGACGGAGCTATCGTCTCACCAGACGACGGCCACGCTCTCTCTCCACATTAATTATGGTGCATGAAGGGTGTTTTTGCAAAATCAGTGTCATACAAACGGCCTTCCGCAGCACGTTGTACGTGCCCTTAGGGCCTCGCTCCAATATCCTTTGGCAGTTTGGCCTTAAATTAGCGGGATAGTTAGATCGAGGCGCCAACTAACCCGACGATGACTTGGTGTGTTTAGACGAGTGGCAAGGCAAGGAGGCTGCAGCGTGGCTAGCCAAAGTGCGGTGGCGACGACAACCAGTGAACAAGCTAAGGTCAACATGTCATTGGATACATTCAGTTTTAGAGAGAATACGAGTGTGTTCCTCGGTTGAATATGAAAGCATCTAGGCTCATAGTGGATTTTGGTGATTAAAGACAACGTAAAATTATTATGACTAACGTGTTTTGCAAAGGCAAAATTGAGTTAGGTCATAATAATGGTGATTGTTTGAGCAATATGGTATTCATGCCCCTATCGATGGAAATCGTTTCAGCTTTCAAAGGATGACGACGAGGTTAAAGATAGGCTAGTTCTAAGTATCATTTGGCCTTGAAGAGACACTTAGAGTAATTTAGGACTTTTGTTTTTCCTTTGGTCATACTATTAAGGGAAGTGTGAACAAGTAACTTGACCTAGAAGAGTCTAGTGATTTAGGTGTAGTGCACACTTGTTAAACTTAGCACTAAGTACCTCAGAGAGTGCCCAAAGATCATTTGAAAGAAACTTCATTCACAAAGTTTCTCGAATTGGAAGTGAATGGAGCTTCAACTTAGTGACCGGATGTCGCACTCTGATTTTAAGGATAAAATCTTGATGTATAATATATGTGTATACCAGGATCAATTTCCATACATATATCAACGTCATAATAGTATCAAAACAATGTTGTATTATATAATTGAACATTATTACATAAATGGTAGTCGCCTCCAAAATAAAAGTACATAAGACTCTCATGAAGACTTGCGGAAACTGGACGCCAACTCCATAGGAAGGTTGGTCGGGGGTAGCACCAGCCTATAGTACAACTCGTCGGGGTCGAACCCACCATCTTCTGGGTACTCCTTCTCCTCGTCGTAGTCTCTAGCGTCTCGATGGGGTAGCGGGGGGACAAAGAGAAAGAGTTAGTACATCAAAATATATTTTGCAAGTGTAGAAAATAATATGGCATGTGACTAGTATTAAGGGGTAGGCTAACTCTGTTTGACACGAGCACATAAAGCGACACATCATCCTATTAATCATATTTTTCTATGCACCTATTTACTAGGTTTAACCACCAATTCTCGATAGAACCAATACCAACACTCAGAAATCCACCGAGCAAACCCACACACTGAATCCACCGACTAATCGACACTCACTACTCGAAACTAAGATTCTCCTGTCGCTTAGATTTGAACCGACAGAAAAATTGTCTTTTTTCTATCGAGAACTTGAACCGATGGAAATATACCACTGACAGAAAAATAGCTAATTTCCTTGTGTGTCGAACTGTCTAGTAAAATTAATTTCAACTAGGTTCTGGAACCGAACCATGCATGAGCCTAACCTAGGCCTGGGCTACGTTGGCCTTTCAGCTGGCCCAAAAATGCATGGGTTGTTCTATGGACGTATAAAACCAGCGGCCAAAACCATAGCCCCACATTCCCACACTCATGACAGCGGCGATGGCGCGACCGTCAAGCAAAAGTGATATCTTCACTGTAACCTAAACAATTTAGGTGTTGGTGGTAGACTTTAAATCATTGGTTTCCAATGAGGCATTTAGCTAAAGTGAACTATGACCTTGTTTAGTTTCCTCCCAATTTTACAAAATTGGCAAGATTCTCCGTCACATCAATCTTTAAATATATGCATGAAAAATTAAATGTAGATAAAAAATAATTAATTGTACTTTTAGTATGTACATGTCGAGACGAATCTTTGAAGTCTATGTAGTCCATGTTTGGACAAAGTTTATCAAATAACAACGAAAGTGTTACAGGGATTTATTTTGTAAAATTGGACAACTAAACACACCCTATAAAGTGTGCTAGCAAGATGTTTTGGTTACTATATCTATAATAAAAATTAAAACCATGATATACATAAGATATTTTTTCGAAACCATGATATACATAAGATATTTTTCATATATAGCTAGAAAAATATATAGAAATATATGGATTTTAAAACTGGTAGGAACGTACGGACACTAAGGCCCTGTTTGCAATGCGAGATTTTTTTTTTTTTTTTTGCTATTCCTGCGTTTTTCTCGTGAAATTGAACTGATTGTTGTGAAATTACTGTATGATTCCTGTTCCAAACAGGCCCTAACCTAGTTTACTCGAAAAAGGTCCCTATAAAATCTGGTTATTGCGGTGAGGCGGTGTTTTTTTTTTTTTTTGGTGGAAAGGGAAAGAAAACGTTCAGGCCTAGAAAATCTGGTTATTTGCGGTGAGAATTTCGCTGCAAAGGGAAGTTTGAGGCAATAAAAAAACAAGAGAGATTTGTAATTTGTTGGTGGTTCGTGCGATTCCGATGATGGCTGGCGGCGACGACCTGGCCGCACTCCACGAGCAGGTCGCCCTCGCATCCTCCGCCGCCATCTCCGCCTCCGACCTGGACCTCGCCTTCCAGCTCCAGGTCGCCGAGGCCATCCAAGCTTCTCTCCGCTTGCCCAATGCCGCCGCCCCGTCATCGTCGTCGCAGGCCGCCCCCGTCCTCCCCGTCCCCGAGCCCACCTCCGACGCCGCCTACGCCTACGCCGTCCAGGCCGCAGATCTCGCGCGCGCCGAGCAGGACCGCCGCGACGCCGAGGCCTGCCGCGCCGCCCACGCCCGGGCCGCCGCCTCTGCCCGCGTCGCCGCGCACGACGCCCTTTTCGCGCGGGACCTCGCCGCCATCCCTGAGGAACAATGGGCCCACGACGGCGACTACTTCGAGCGCCCCGTCGACTCCTCGCCCTGCCCGCTGTTCCGCGTCTTCTCCAAGGGCATGGCGAGCAGGGAGGTTGTGGCTCCGCGGGACCGGGACCCCAGCGTCGCCGTGCTCGCCGTGGCTATCTGTGGGCCGCAGGGGGAGGAGGTGCTCAGGATACAGAAGCCGGTGGAGCGCTTTGTGGGTGGCCGCATGATGGTGGAGTTGATGGCGCTGATGGAAGGCCTCGACGCCGCTCTGGGGTTGGGCATCCGCAGTGTCACCATGGTCACCGCTTACGGCCCTCTATACAACCATGTATGCCATGCCAAACGCCAACTCCTACATAAATCCTTCATCTATTTTATACTAGTTTATTGACTTGCTCAGGAGATAGGCTTAGTAGATAATATGAGTCTAGTTGAATCAATAAAAAAAAACTACTTTTAGTAGATCTGGTGCTGCTGTTTCCATGTGCTTAGGATATCTCCCTGTTTTAGTGTTCGTTCAATTCTGAGTCTTACTGGATACTCATCTCGGTGGACAAGCTAGCAGCGCTGTACTGTCCACTGTCTACTGAACAGGATTTGATAATTTTCTTTAGACTATAACTGAACTACTTATCTGAACTTGCACTGGTTCTTTCTCTTGCTTATTGCACCACAGGGGAAATAAGGATATAATCCATCAGACTTTTCCATTGATAGCCAGTTCTCAATGGTTTCTGTTGTTTTGATAGTTCCTTCTTTCAGTTACCAGCTCGATCTGAAAACAGTCGTTTGCTGCTCTCCCTATTCATCAGAAACATAAGAAAGTCTCTCCTGCTTGGTTTGCAAAAAAAGCAGAAACATAATAAAGTGTTAGAATTTGAGATGTTACCACCCTTAACTTTTTTGTGGAATACATCATGTTTTCAATCAATGTGTGATTCACTAAGTCAGTCTAAAATTATTCAGTACTCACAAACATTTAGTTGTATGTAACACTAAAATGGAGCATTTGTTGTACATCTAGTCCAGTGCCAGTCTTGCTGTTATGTACATTGCTAATTTTTTCACCTCTTGTTCCAGCAGATACAGTGTGGTCTGTCAGAATTCTTGGACAAAACATCATAATTCAGTAATTCACTCTTCTGACCATATTTTCCTAATATATACTATGTGCATTTGCAGATGCTTGGCATTTGGCGCCCATCAGGGAAGAAGCTGGCAGATATGATCAATCAGGTTCTGTCAGTCAAAAGGAAGTTCGATCAATGTGAAATCTCACTTGTTCAGGCAAGCCAAGTCAGCCATGTAGTAAAATTAGCAACGGATTCATTAGCTGTTCAGATTACCAAAGCTCGTTCTGCCCTTGCTAGCAAGGAGAAAAGAGAGAGCTGCACCATCTGTTTGGAAGACACCGACATTACCAAAATTCATGTGGTTGAAGGTTGTGCACATCGCTTCTGCTTCTCGTGCATGAAAGAGCATGTGAAAGTTAAGCTGCTCAACGGAACTCTCCCGGCTTGCCCACAAGAGGGATGTGCCACAAAGCTAAGTGTGGAGGGCTCAAGGGTGTTTCTTTCGCCGCGACTGTTAGAAATCATGGTGCAACGCATGAGGGAAGGACAGATCCCTCCAAGCCAAAAGATTTACTGTCCATATCCCAAGTGTTCAGCCTTGATGTCCTTGGGGGAAGTGATTCATCCGATGCAAGAGTCATCCTCAAGGTACACAGCTGCTGATGTTGTCACATTGAGGAAGTGTGTGAAATGCAGAGGCTCTTTTTGCTTGAGCTGTAAAGTCCCATGGCATGATGGGATGAGATGTTACGAGTACAAGATGAGGTACCCCCACGCTCGCCCGGAAGATGCGAAGTTACAGAACCTGGCACGGCAGCGGCTGTGGCGCCAATGTGTGAAATGCAAGCACATGATTGAACTCGCGGAGGGCTGCTACCACATGATCTGCGTGTAAGGCCCCATTCTTCTCTTTATTATTCCATAAATTGCACAACGCAAGCAGCATCCTAAGAATCTGTGTTTGCCAGTGCTAAGAAAAACCTCTGTCGTACGTGTGTTGCTGCTTCTTGCATTGCAGGTGTGGCTATGAGTTCTGCTACACGTGTGGGAAAGAATGGAAGAATAAGAAAGCAACCTGCACCTGCCCACTGTGGGATGAGCGCAACATCATCAGAGACGAAGACGATGATGACTACGAGGAAGACGAAGATGGTCTTTACTAGACGGCTGTTGCAATTCCTTCACGTTACGTTAGTGCAGTTGCGTAGCCTTGCAAGAGTTTTAGGGCCTTTTCTGATGGACTAAGAGTAATAACTAGTCCTATTAGCTCCTGTCCGTAGAGTAATGGGCTAACTAAAAGCTAGTCCTCCACATTTTATTTTATTTTAGTGCTACTCCGATCCATTAGCTAGGACTCGGATGATGCTTGGTACATGTAGATTTTAAGTTGCTAGTTGAGCTGCTAAAACCTATATATATACACATTGAGTTTGAAGCTAAACAGGAATGACTTGTACCATAAATACATTTTCGATTTTGCGTTGTTGCTTGCTCCAAGAGATTGCATTAATTGGGATGTGTGGAGACATTATTGGAATGACAACCGATGGTATTAAGAGAACCGAATTGAAGTTACACTACGGGAGGTGCAGATAAGCAACTCATCCTGCTACCACACATTTGTACTGCACATACATGCATGGGTATATATATAGGGTTACACATGGGTAAGAATGAAACTACTGACTACTTCTGCTTATGTACGTGTAACTGATACTGACGAAGGGGGCACGGTGACGCCGTCGTCGTTCGCTGCTGATCTTGCATTTCCTGCTGTTGGAGTTGGAGGTGAAGCGCCCAAGACACCTGCAAACCTAAGGCTAAGGTGATGCATCGGCATCGGCTGCTTGTCTTGTTGCAGCACCACCACCACCACCTCGTAGGCGTCGGCCGTGCGGACTTCCTGAGCCAGGGCGCAGGAGTAGCAGCAGAGCCACTGCATGCAGTCGGTGAGGTCGGGGTTGCCGCAGCAGGCGCGGTTCTCGGGGAGGCCGAACCGCCTGCGCATCTGGATCCTCCAGAAGCCGCCGTAGAGCAGGCCCAGGACGCAGAGGAAGACGCCGGCCAGCCCCAGCGCGTCCCTGACGGCCTCGTCGTCCACGCTGATGGCCGCCAGGTCCAAGATGAAGAAGGGCGCCAGGCACAGGAGCACGAAGGTGGCGACGTGCACGTACATGTTGCCCAGGCCGAGCCTGCCCATGTTCCACCCGAACACGCAGCAGCTGCACAGCACCGACAGGTACGCCAGCGACATGTCCTCCCAGCAGAGATCATCATCAAACAGCCCGCCGACCCACTCCGGCGGTTGGTTTCCATGATGGCCTTGATGGAGTGGCACCAACGCGTACCTCCTCTCTGTCTCGGGTGCTTTCCGTTGGAGCTGTGACTCTTCGTCTACCTCCGGTGGCACTGGGACTTGTGCCTCGTAGTCTTTGCCAAGAGGGCTGAGGTTGTTGTACAGCCCGGCGACGGCCGGCGCGCAGATGGCCACCGATACGGTGAGGGCCACTCCGATCACCGGACGCTGTGGTCTTCGGTAGCCAAGGTTGAGGCCACACAGCGCGTACTGAGCGAAGCAGTTGAGGTGGAGCAGCAGTACCACGACCGTCATGTGCTTCCTCTCGCTGGGCTTGCAGGCGCCGTCCTTGCAGTACGCCTGCCGGAGCTGGTGCATGTCGCCGCCGGCTCTCCACCGGCACAGGAGGGCCAGGTGGTACAACCTCCTCGGGTGCTGGTAGAGGCACATGAGGGTGAAGAGAGCATTCAGGATCTGGTTGCTCACCTCGAACCACGTGTCCCGCTGCGGCTTGCTTGGCAGCACGCGGTTCAGCATCCCCGTCATCACCATGAAGAGGATGGCGCCGGAGACGCCCACGGCGACGATCCGGACGAACAGGGCCATGTTCATGGGGTTCCTGATCCATTCCTTGGACTTGCCCCATAGGGAGACCCAGTCCATCTTCTTCACAAAGGGCACCCTGAAACGACGTCGACCTGAAGAAGAAGATGATGATGACGACGACGACGGTCTCTGCGCCTGCGCCTGAGATGATGATGCTGCCGACGATGAGCCATATCTGTTGTGCCCAGCATCTCCAAGCATTTGTCGGGTGGATGAAGAAGGTGATGTGGTGGACTGCCAATCAGACTCGGATGCTGCTGCATCGTAGTAGTATGCTGGATCATCAACGACAGCGACTGGATTTTGCAGGTTGTCAAAGGGGCTGTGCCCATTTCCATTGTGATAACTGACGGCACTGCTGGGTTCCTCCGGCAGTCCTGGATGCTGTTGGCGTGTCTGATCAACACTGTCACCACCAGGTTTGTGTGTCGGATCATCGGCGACACCACCCAAAACGACCATCTTGTGACGGTGATATATATAGCCTCAATCAATCTACAAGTAAAATGTCATTGCCAAGTAATGAATAGTAGGTTCAATTTGTAGACTTGGTCTGAATCGAGTTTTGTGAAATGAAATGGCTAGTGGTGTAATTCTCTGTTGTGATGTTACAGGACGTTTTCAAATTGTAATTCTCTGTTCTGTGGTGGGTGTGTGGGTGTGCTGTTACTACATGATTAACGGTTAACACAATTGAATTAAGCTTGAATTAATAGTTGAAGGATGGGATCCGCAAAGAACCTTCCTTCTGAATTTGTGGTGCATGGATGGACAGATTTTGCACAAGAAAAAGAAACAAAGGCCAATTCTGCTCAGAGGGAGGGGTTGCTTGATTGATGACATACATAATAGACTGAATTAAGCACACGATCAGCAGTTCAGTTTAATGCTAACATAAGAACTACATATATACATAAATAGATTTTATTTATTTTTAGATTAGAAGCAAGTTTAAGGCTGCTTGACAGAGCTAGGAAGGATGAAAGACAGTTATTATTACTGTAAAACAATAAATCAGGAGGAGGGGGAATTCCTCAAGGTTAGGAATTATTTTTGGTCACTTACCTGATGGAATTGGAAGGGATTTGGGACGGACGGAGCTGACCGAGCACGCCGGGAGCCAGAGAGGAGTTGGTCGTCGGTGATGGATGGATCGAGCAGAGCAGCGCGGCTGCGGCTGCGGCCGCAGGGGAATCTCGACGGAGACGCAGAGGATGATGCACTGGACTCCATCCAATTGGGATTTGGAAGGCGGCTGGCTGCCCAGCCGGAGTTTCCCGAGAGAAATGATATCGATGGCAATTGGCACCGCAAACAAGAAAGGCTGCTCGGTCGACAAGTTCAAGGTCAATCTTGGCCTGCGCCTTCTTCTTCTCTTGAGTCCACGTCGACCGAGTCCACCTGGCCACCTCGGGTTGGGGGGTTGGCTTTTTCAATTTTCAATCAAACAACAAATCACCACCCTCCGTTGTTGCCTTGCGTTCTACAGGTAGGATTTTTGTAAATTAAAAAAAGAGTAAAGTCCAAATCCGGTCCTTAAACTTTCTATGCTGTGTCATCCCGGTCCATAGACTTTTAAAGAATGACATTACTGTACCTAAACATTATTTGAGTCTCAAATCAGCCTATTACGGGTCCGGATGGCTGATTAGCAGGCATATGACGTACGCGGCTGATTAAGCCGATAACAAAACCCTCCTCTCTGTTATGCAAAAAGGTCCCCTCTCCCTGTGTCGTTTCAGTTCTCTTTGTTCCCCTTCTCGTCTTCCTCACGACGGTCACCTGGCGGCGATGTCGCGGTAACCAGCGATCGCTGGTGGTTGAAGCTTGGCCGCAAAACGCAAAGGGGTGCGCGGCTCTCAGGCGGCGGAGGCCGACAAGTTGCGCAGGGCGACAGTTCACCATGGCGGCACGATTGCGGCCCAACGGGCAACCTGCGCAGGTATACTGTGAGTTCCTCCATCTCTAATCTCATCTTCTTCCTTCAATCTTTATCTGTGTTTGAGTAGTAGGTGGATCAGTAGTGTGGGTTTCGTTATTGTTTTGTGACCAGGCGATTTTGGTTAGGGTTTTGATGGATTCAATTTGTGTCAGCATTGTAGGTGATAGTGGGGATGGGAATTCATTCACTGTAGAGGTTCACCATGGAGGATTTTTGTTGGTTCTGGTAATCTGAAAACCTATGTGGATGAAAGGTGGATTTCTTTTATTATCTGGAGTCGGATACTTGGTCCTTCTTGTGTTTGATGACTTGATGGAGCATTGATGTTGAGCAATTAGGCTATGAAAAGGATAGAAGTTGAAATTTTACTGGTTGTTACCCGGGAAGACCTTAGCAGATGGCCTTAGAATCCTCCTAGAAGACAAAGACACCAATGCCATGGCTGAGTTTGTTAGCAAGTTCAAGAACTTTTAGTGTATTTCGATCATGATGACATTGCTGGTGGGGTTAATTGGGATGACATTGTAGCTAATCCAGTGTCTGATCTCCTAAGGTATTAAGCCCACATAAAGTTCAGTTCAGTAATGTGCCTAAGAAGGTTGGTGAAAAGCTCTCAGTTTTCTATACTCAGTTGGGAGAGAAGAGGAATCAAGTTCATCAATCAAACCACTAAAGGTGAATCAAGTGGTCTTACAGACAGCACTAGTGCAGAATCTGATGGTTTCCATGACAGTGACTATGAAATGGAAGATGGGATGAGGACATTTTGGAGACATTGGATGATGCTGATAGGGATGAAGCACATGTGGGAGTGGTCAATGTTAAAGAGAGTAGGAAAGCTAAAGGCAGCAGGTTGAAAGCTTTTGTTGTGGTTAGACCAGATGCAATGTCAGAGGAGGAAGACACTGATGATGAGGGCCTGAGTACCCGACTCTGATGCTGAGGGAGAAGGTGCTGACAGGTTCAAGTCATTTAGAGATGAGGACATGACAAATCCTACTTTTTCAGTTGGACTTGTGTTCCCTTCGGTTGAGAAGCTTAGAGAAGCCATCAATGAGTACAGTGTTAGAAACAGAGTTGAGATAAAGATGCCAAGAAATGACAAGATTAGAGTTAGAGCTCACTGTGCTGAGGGATGTCCATGGAACCTTTATGCTTCATTTGATAGCAGGATGAAATCATTTGTAGTCAAAATCTACTATGGAGCTCATACTTGCCAGAAAGAGTGGAAAGTCAGGAAGTGTACTGCTAGATGGATTGCTGGTAAGTACATGGAATCCTTTAGAGCCAATGACAAGATGAGCATCACCAGCCTAAGCAGAACAATACAAAAAGACTGGAACCTAACTCCTTCTAGAAGTAAGGTGGCTAGAGCAAGAAGGATCATCATGAGGCAGATTCATGGAGATGAGGAGCTCCAGTCAATTCTCTATGGGATTATGGGCAAGAGTTGGGAGGAGCAACCCTGGTTCATCATTTTTCTTGAACTTGGTACAAAGTAGTTCAACACATGTTATATGAGTATTGATGCATGCAAAAAGGGGTTTTATTTCAGCTTGCAGACCATAATTTGCTTGGATGGCTGCTTCATCAAGACCAAATATGGGGGGCAACTCCTTACTGCAGTGGGCATGGATCCCAATGACTGCATTTTTCCTATAGCAATGGCTGTGGTTGAAGTTGAATCACTTGCCACATGGAAATGGTTCTTAGAGACTCTCAAGTTTGATCTTAACATTGACAACACCTACCCCTGGACAATATGACTGACAAGCAAAAAGTAAGTCCTATGTAAAACTGTCTTCTATTTTACATGCATTTAAAGTTGTCTCTAAACACTCATTATTTGTTCAGGTTTTGATACCAGCTGTGAAGCAAGTGTTCCCAGAGTCTGAACATAGGTTCTGTGTAAGGCACCTGTACTCAAAATTCCAAGAGAAGTTCAAAGGTGAAGTGTTAAAGAACCAACTGTGGACATGTGCAAGGTTTTCTTCAGAGGAATCATGGAAGAGGAATATGGAGAAGATGAAGGCCTTGGATGTGGGTGCTTATGAATGGCTATCAAAGATGGAACCCAACACATGGGTAAGAGCCTACTTCTCCACTTTTCCCAAATGTGAAGTCTTATTGAAACAACAATTGTGAGGTGTTCAATAAGTACATATTGGAAGCCAGAGAGTTACCAATTTTGTCTATGTTTGAGAAGATCAAGTGCCAGTTGATGACAAGACATTACAACAAGAGAAAGGAATTTGAAAATGAGATGACAAGTTTGTTTTGCCCCAAAATCAGAAAGAAGTTGGCTAGAAATGCTGAGTTTGCTAATGTATGCTATGCACTGCCAGTGGTGTTGGAGTGTTTCAGGTTTTAGTCAAAGATTATCAACACATTGTGGACTTGACAGTCAAAACATGTGACTGTAGAAGGTGGCAACTGATTGGTATTCCTTGTTGTCATGCAGTCAGTTGTCTAAGACATGAGAGAATACCACCTGAATCTGTTCTACCAAGCTGCTACTCACTAGATGCTTATAACAGCGCATATGCCTACAGCATTTGGCCTTGCAGAGACAAATCAGAGTGGGAGAAAACAGCTGGTCCAAATGTACTGCCACCAGTTTATGAGAAAAGGATTGGTAGACCTACTAAGGCTAGGAAGAAACAACCTCATGAGGTACCAGGCAAAAATGGGCCAAGATTGTCTAGGCATGGTGTCACAATGCATTGCAGCCATTGCTCACAAGCTGGTCACAACAGTGCTGGTTGCAACCTAAAAAGAATGGGTTTTACTGCAGAAGAAGCAAAAGCTTTAGTTGCCACAACACAAGCTGCACTTCATAGAGAGGCAGAAGAACAGGCAATGAGAGCAGTTGCTGATCAAGTTTCTGCTGATGAAGTCCCTGTTCGGCAAGTCTTTGAAAATGAGACACCAGACCCACTAAACATCTCAACCACTCAACCACCATCAATTGTACACATGACACAATCTACCACCACGGTGCTTTCTCAAATGCTTGTAGAGGTCAGATTTCTAACTCATACATTGATTGCTATCTTATTCCTAACATAAATCCTTCACTAACATTTTGTAACACAGGAAACTCAAGAGAGCTCACTGTCACAGCCCCAAGGTCCTCTACCTGATCCTGCTTTCATCATGTCTAACCAGCCAGTGCAAAGGCCAACCCCACTGAATACAAGCACAGTTGCAGGCAGAGCTGCATTAGTCAAGAAGAGGAAATCATCCACAAGACAGAAGACATCTTCCAATAAGAAAAAGACATCTACCCCCAGATCTTCCAAAAGGGCACCACAAGTGGAAGAGGAAGGACATCCTGATATTGTCTAGTCAGTTATGTGCTAGAGTGCATCAATATTCAGCACTGTCATATATTAAACTGTATGCGTTGTGGCTACTACTTGTATGAATTGTGTAAAGAATTTAGCTCTATTACAATATTAGTCATTAAGTATTGGGTTAAGATGACATTTATCTCTATCAAATGTGATTTTCAGCTTCAAATTTATGTGCTCAATTGTTTGCTGTTTAATGTTGTCATGTTCATCGAAAATATTGTTGGAGAGTCAATGAAATGTTGTGATGTTCATCAAAATAGTGGTACCAGTCAGTTGAAGAGTTGAGATCACAGCTATATTGTTTAAAGTGTGCTAATGTCGCGATGTGTTTTTCTCTCTGCAATAGCTGTGTGTCCTCTGTTCATAGCAGGAAGAATTTTTGTTCGAAAGAAAATAAAGGGCAGGGGGCTTTCTGCTTATGTCCACAGGCGCCTGATGCGGGCAAGACCCGTAATAGGCTGATTTGAGACCCAAATGATGTTTAGGTACAATAATGACACACTTTAAAAGTCTATGGACCGGGATGACACAGCATAGAAAGTTTAAGGACCGGATTTGGACTTTACTCTTAAAAAAACGTATTAGGATTTGTTTGCTTACAGGAATATTAGCTAAAATGTGTCTTTTAGTGCCTATTTATTTGGTAGAGATCTAGAGTGAAACAACTTCGTCACGGATCTAGAATTTATCAAGTGTTTGGTACAACTTCACCTTGTTTGTTTTACTTTCACCTAGACCTCATGTGTCAGGGGTTATAAAATAAAAAAAAAATAGTTCTTTCACCTAGACGAATTTTTCAAGATGTTTTTGGACGGTGGTTTTGTTACAATAATAGTGGTTTGACATTTTCTTTTTATTTATTTTGGTCGAAACTTTAGAAAAATCATAGTAAATCACAGAAAAATTATAAAATAAAAAATCTAATTTTGTGGATTCCACATGACAATTTATTTGAATCGGTTATTGGTATATATGATTAATCATATGTATATTAATTAATATTGAAACGAGAAAATAAAAGACAGACCTTTAGTCCCGATCCGTAACAGAACCTAAATTGTGGCTAAATGTGCATGTCCCGTGGCTCAACTAGACACACTTTTAATCTCGAACCTTTAGTCCCGTATTCTTCGTCCCGGTTGGGAAACCGAGAGCAAAGTATTTCCAATTGCGGACGGGTGGCGATGTGATGGGATGATCGCCAGTGGTATAGACAGATGGCGACAAGCTAGGCGATGCATGTCTACAGGATACATGCCTTCTTCATCATACCATGCTCGCTTCTGATCCTGATGATGCCATGGATCGGACCCGGACTAGACGACGACTCTAGAGAGAGCAGCGCCCCGCCCCGGCCCGCCGTATCGTCGTCGTCGTCTCGTGAGCCTGCCTTTCTCTGTTTTCCTTCATAACTTCCCTGACTGACCATGAGAATGACAGAAAACCTTTTCATTTCCACCTCTCTAGCTCTACGAGGGAACTCAACTGCCCGGTACGTATAGCCTGTTTGTTTTCATCATCATAGCATAGCATAGAATAAACCCAAAAAAAATGAAATAACCAGGCCGGGCTAAGCGTGCGTTCTCCCCTCCCCTTTCAGCCCACAAGACCATACATAATGATGATAATATAACAAAAATCAATATAGGAGAAAAGAAAACAGAGAGAGGAAGGCATATTTACATCACAACACTGGCTGCCACCTCGGCTCATGCATGACATATATGGTACAAAATTGCCTGCACTAGATATTCAGCTCTATTATATTATGTCACTCTATATATATTGCTCCTGCCATCGCATTCTACCACCTAACAGATCGAGCTAACAGAGATGGGGTCTCCAGATACAGGAGGAGCCTCCCTCTGCCTGTCACTGCTCGCTGACCTAATGCGTTAGACAGACACCATTACATCCATCCATCCACACTACTCTATCCATTCCTTTCTCTCCAAGCCACACAGGCAGCTACATATATTCTATAACGGGCATCAACCAGCACAAATGTATGCTAATCAGAATCAGAGGCAATGTCCAGTAGTACCATTCGCGGTCGAAATGAACGCCGCTGCTGTGGTGGTGAGAAAGGACCACATCTCTCTCTGGCGCGCCCATCTTCGTTTGAGCTTCCCACAAGTGAAGCAGCTGCACACAAGGAACCAAATGTTACATCTTCTTCTAGGGCCAAAAACAGAGGCATGGATATGTACCAAACAGATAATAACAAGAAATCACACAAAACCAAACGGAGTGGAGACTTCTTCCATACCATCTAAAGCTGTTATTCTGTCTCCAGGATCGCTCCTTTTCTTAGATGCAACTTTGGCAGTTGTTAAATCCTCATCAGAGCCACTAATGCCGACGTCTGTCCATTTGTCAGAATGGGCATCAACACATGTTTGAGTGTCCGCTCCCAGGCTAGCAAGACCTATGGCACTATCTCTTTCACTTGATGAAAGAGGTTGCAATGCGCTGTCATGCCCGTCTTCCATCGGCACCGGTTTTGCTGCTGCACCCAAATCAGCCCCAGAAACTGGGCCTTGCTTAGATTGATCATTGACAGAGTAGTCTTCCACTTCACCTGGATTATCTGTAGCCTTTGTGCTGCTATCAAGTATCTGGGAAGTAGGATTGTCTCGGGGACTCCCAGAACATTCCCAAAAGGACAATCCCAGGTCACCAAGACTTTCTTTGAATGAAAGAAATGAGCTTTCCTTTGGGCATCCACCAGTTTGTTCGCTACACACTCCTAAATTTTCAGGTGTGTTGAGTTGAAACAGATTTCCAGTGTCATGCGTCGAGCCACAGTTCACAGCACCAGGAGACAACACCATGACATCATCATCATCTGAGTCGCTCAAAACTATTATGTCCTGCCCTGTTGATGCTGGAGGACCTGGAGGACCATTTTCATCTGAAGATGAAGAATCAAGATCATGGACATGGGTCATAGGATCACCATTTGTTGCTGACTCTAATTTATATCCTTCATTTGCAATGTTTGAATCACGAATATTGCTTGAGAGAGTGATGCAGTTTTTGTTTTCATTGTATCCTGAAGGGTCATTATCAGAAGACGGCACCAGATCAGCATCCCCTCTCTTGCTAATTTCCCACTGGCCGTTGCTTTTTTTCCTAAGTCCCAACTTAAGATGACATCCCACCTCTTCACACCGAGGCTCTTCTTTAACCTCATGCTTTACAATGCAAATTTCAGGTTTGGCTGCTGTATCTGTGGCCACAGAGAGAGTACCATCTGGTTGATGCCACTGTATAAGGTCCTTCAGTTCAGCTCTGCCCTTAACTCTCCAGGAACCATCAGGCTTGACATCAATTTCAGACGTATCATCTCCACAACTTTTGATCTGTATGACCAATAAGCAACAAATCAGCAATAATACACACAGGAAATGTAGACATTAAAAGTTGAAAACATTATTTCATTGCCACTATAAAACTCACTAAAGAAGTGATGCGATTGAAGTAAGGATCAATTATTATGTTCTCAAGAGAGTAATTCTTCAGGCAAATTGGACATTGCCACTGCAAGCAAGGAAACAAAGTTTGATTTAGATAAAAAGATGAAACAAGATTCAATCAATATGGTCAAGAAGATGAGGTAAAGTTGTATGAGACCAAATAGTCAAACCTTTCGGGAACGTCGGTTTATTTCAATAAAAGCTTCTAAATCAAAAACAACCCATGTGAGCACAGGCTTGAACCTACCAGCAATCTGGATCCTTGAAGCAGTCATCTGTCACAAGATTTAAAAAACAGATTAAAAGAAAAAAATGGGTGACTTTCTGTGAAGGAATGCAAAGAAAACTACGGCCCTGTTTGGCACAAGCTTAAACTCATGCACAAGTTGGTTTATGGAAAAAGCTACGAGAAGCAACTGCTGGGGAAAAAACTAGATTTTTGGCAACCTTCACTGATACTCGCCTATGGGACCCACATATTGACTTTAGTAGAAAGGGAGAGCTCATCCTTGTCACCGCTCGTCTGTCCCCTCTCGCTCAACCTTGGCCTCTGCTGTGCACAGCTGCCCTGACACAGTGTACCCTATGGTGGCCACTGGCCAGCAGAAAACAGGAATGCCTCAGCTCAGCTTCTTTATGCTAGCAAGTAGTGTGTCCAACAGTCCACTAAGAGCAGAAGAACCACTCACAAAACAAATACCTTCCTCTGCTCCAGAACTGCTGTCACCATACACCTGGAATTCACCTCTGCTCCTTGTTCTCCATTGACCAAACCAGATCAACACTACCAGCCTCTGCATCTCCATTTCTTTCCCATGGATTCAAGCAGCAACTCCTCCACCACTTCATCTCTTTCTCACCCAGATAGGCAAAGAACCAGGGTGTGCTGCACCCAAATCAAGTCCAACTCCTCTCCCAGTCCCATACAAGCTCTATCATTCCAATCTTTGCTCCTTTCTTCTTCCTAATCTGCAGATCGACACCACAACTACCAACCCACAACTTGAGCACAACCTCTTCTCGATTTCTCCTCCCTCCAATCAAAGCTGCCCCAGGCACCACCTCCTGCACCTGGACCACAGCAGCCAGAGTTCCAAGGCCCTTCAAGCCACTGCACCACTTTATGGCTGGGACACGCCTTTGAGACACTGGTTGAACCCTCAACACTGGAGGTGTGGCAATGTGCAGAGGCAGTGGAGGGGAGGCGCAAAGGGGAAGGAGTGAGGCAGCCGAGAGGAAGTGGATGCGTAGCAGGGGAGCAGGGGATGGTGGAAGAAGCAGATACACTTTTTCTGCAAGCTGCTTGTGAACCACAGCAAGGAGAATCGGGCTTTTACATGTAACAAAAGAAGCAATGGAGAAGCGCTGCCCTGAAAAGTTTTGCATTTGTGAAAACAAGCGGCTTTTTTTCTGAGAACTAGAAGAAGGCGCTGTTGCCACACAGGGCCTACCATCAAACATATTGTTTCAATGATGGTGGTAACAGAAAAAGTGTGCGCGTTAACAAAAATATAACATATATGGTGATCATAGGACAAGTAACTCTAAGCCTAAAGAGTCATCAGCTCAGCTGTAGCATAGAGAATAACTTCTGGTGGCAAATACTAATAATTGAACAAAATTTTGGCTTGAACAGTATTACAATGTGTTAGACAGACAAATGGGCCTAGAGCCCAGTATACACGGGCTTGTGCTGCCGTGAACCCTGAGTACAGCGCACGCCTATAGGTCAAGTCGAAACAGGCAATGATATTGATGATTAGTTCAGATTCTTTTTTTTTAGCGAGAATACAGCAGGGGAAGCCCCCACTGTAAGATTTTTATTATTATTATTAAAAGAAAAGAAAAGGAGGAAAAGAGTGCAAGCCAGTACAACTATACAGCAGCCAACGAGACAGAAAGAGCAACAGGTCAGATTCTATATAAGCCAACCCTAGTTATCCTTGCCTATATGAACATGTACTATGTTCTCCCATACCTACTACCAGAGCAATTGGCCATTTTATAAGCAGTCCATTAAGGATCTAAAGCATCCACACTGTAATAGCCAGACTGCTTACAGGGCACCGAAGATTCACGGAGACAGAATCAGCCACAACTTCGATATCACTATCACTGTCTGCATTATTTGCCTCAGCTCCACCACCAACACAGCGACGCACACGAGCAAGGGCATCATCAAAACTTTCACCATCTTGTTCCTTTGGCACCAAATTTAGGACCTGGCCACTATCAAAGTTTCAAAAAACTAGAAACAATACAAATAAAACAGGATTCAAGATTCAGGTGTTCAGCACTTTCTAGGTACCAACTTGTGGCAATAGTGGTAAATACAACCAGCCAGTTTATAGTCTTTTCCTGCTTTTTTGTGCATGGGTGGGTGATCATTCTCTGATTAGTTTTTTCATTAAAAAACACAGATCCTAGCAAAGACTAAAAGGGAATTGGAATTTTGCTATAACACCAAATGTACAAGTTCCAGAATAGTTATCCTCCCAAGGTGCCAAGGTCTTTACAATACAATTCACTTGGAAGATAACCAAAAGTTTAAGACTCCAGACATGGTAAGAATAAAAAAAGAACAGAAAGCATCTCAATATTTGTGGTAGATATAGGAGGAAAACTTCTAATATATTGAAAAGCGCTGGACATGTCTAAGAACAATAAAAGGCATCTGAAAGTGTTTGCCCACGCCTATCCACTTCCTTAAAAGGCACACATGAAGTGCAGCTGATTCACATATCCTTGCCAGGTAAAATATGTGTGCCTTGAATCTTGAGAGTGTAGTGTGCTTAACAATGGACTATACATTAAAAATCCCACCTGTTCTAGAGATCTCCTCTTGGCAATTCTGATACCCAAACAGAAACTACGAGAGTCATTCTCGATAGAGAAATCTTGTTAGGTCCCTCCTTCAGGTAATCTGTTAACTAGGAACACAGAAATATTCAAAGTCAAAAGGAGATATACAGTATAAAACTGTAGCTGATGAATGCAGGAAGATGATGTAAAAAAACGTCCAGTGCCTTAGCAAAAAAATAAACAGAATAGCAAGCTTCCAAACATAAAATACTTACTAGTGGACCATCGTCTCTACCATTGGCTCCTAACTTTTGTGTGGGTTGCCTGCTAACCACCCGAACATAAATACCTGACAAAGTAAGAATTACCAAAACGAATAGTTCAGACATAGTATAATTGAACTTACTGTCAGAGCTTATATCAAAACTGCAGCTAGAAGGATGTAAATACTACTTTTGCTAAACTGCAGGTGCAAATACAAGTACAAGCACAAGTCATAAAGCATAGACTGAGGTGCATATACAAATAAACCCATAATAAGCCCCCCAAGAAAAAGGAGAAAAGCATCATTGACTGTGCAACAAAAAATGAATCAGCTGTTATTTGGACTTAATCTGATTCAGACTGGGGTGTTCGGTTCTGGCCTTCCTTTTGTTATACAGAAAATAGCACTTGGCATCCAACAAAGCAACACAGCTTCCAGAATCATAGGTTCAGGTTCAAACATCCAAGCAGTGGCAACATAATAAAAGCAACCAGGTGTTATTCAAGTGTCCAAGTATTCAACAATTTACAGAACACATCAACTCATAAAAAAGAATTAAAATAAAGAGTATCATCCATTCTCCTTGTACACATTGTGAAAAATCAAACAGGTGGCACTTAACTAAGTTTTTAAACTCAATAACATTTGCCAAAATCCTATCAGAAAATATGACTCACTATACATAATAAGCCACTGCATTATACCATTAACTTGCATGCCAGAGTGTAAAGGCCAGTGCATCCTAAAAGGTACTTTGTCACTGAGAAGCATACACCAAACCTGCATAAGAAAAAAAATCGATTCGAAGTCTAAGTAAATAACGGATACATATAGGTTGAAACATAGTGGCTACAAATGAAACCCAAGGTAGAACAATAGTAACTAAAAGGAGCACATTTTGATTATTCCATGATTATCCTAAACAAACCTAATGGTTCAAGGAGAATGAAAAAAAAAAGAAATGGAATTAACCTGAATATGGCATTCAGCTTGCTGTAGCATTTCTCTATTAGCTCTTGAAAGCTGAAAGCTTTTTGCAGTATATTGTACAGTATATGACCTGGACATAAGCAAGGATCACAAAAGGGCAAAAGGCTATGCACATTCCTACTTAATTTTTATAACAAGATGAAGCAATTTTTTCAACCATTTTGTTGCTCAGGACTCATATATCAACATTGTTATCCAAAGTACAATTATCTCATGTTTCTTCCTATAAGTAACATAAGGAGTAAAGATGACTGTGGAAATCAAGTAAGCTACAGAAGCAACACATAATGGAGGAGGCTATTCATTCTATGTCATCCCACAAACAAAAGTAAAGCTCACATCATTCACATGTATTCATGCATTTAGGTCCGGCTTGTTGGAGAAAAAGTACTCAGAGCAAAGAATATCGTCATCACACAAACAGAAGATAAATAAAATGATTAACAGATATGTCTGATGACAACTCAGTAAAAAATGTTTTCTAAAATATTCAATGGTTTTCTTAGCATTGCCATCCAGACTAGAATATGGATAGCCATTTCTAAAATTTTAAGAATTAAGTTGCAATTATAGCAAAAATTCCCAACCATGATACAATACCTTTTCATGATATATTCAAAGTAAATTTATCAAAGGAAGTTATTTTACTTATTAGAAAATTAGACGACATGGGGTCTAGCAGAGATGTTGACAGTCAAAAGGTTCAACAGATAATTCAGATGACAAGAAAGAAAGAACTGATTTGTATCATCCAAAAACACCAATAAGTGTGATTTGTGATGAAAGAATGGATAACTCACCCGTCTGCTGCTACGGTAGAGGGTCCTATTAAGATGGAGTAACAGATGGTTCACAGTGACCCAAAAACTGCATGTTACAGTAGGAAACTATGTCAGAAATAATAGATCATCTAATATTAGGACTAGGAAAATAATGCTTCTAACTTAAACAAGTAAAACAAGGAAACACACAAAAAGGTGGGACAAGAACGCATACAAAGGATACAGATCGATCAGATTCTATGTTCTAGGCAAGGAGATTTTCTAAGATTCTATGTTCTAGGCAAGGAGATTTTCTAAGTGACTGATGCCACAGAACAACCATCACAGACAAATGGCATAAGGTCGCGAACTAAAAGCAGGTAATCACATGATGTGTCAATGACTTGGTCTCGTTGAGTTCAGGACAATACTGAAGTTTAAAAAAACTCACGGATCAGCCCTGCTAAGTCGGCACACTTCACAATAAAAGCTGGAAGATGATTCAGGAGAAATATTGTCCGCAGACTTCTCAGTATCGGGTATGATAACGCAGCCAACATGTTGCCATATGTTGCATTGTGGATCAATACACTACAAGGAGCAAATAAATGATCAATGAAACAGAAATATGTAGCATGTCTCATCAAGAACAAAAAGGAAGAAAGCTACAAATTTACAGAAGTTTCAAACAAAGCAAGTAATGCTACATTTCATAAATAAAAGATATAGGTTTCCAGTATAAAACAGGAAGACTGAGAGTAAGCTAGACCATCAAACTGAAGTTGAAGTTCATCAGAATATAACAGTGAGATGCTTTGGTGATTGTGAATACGAGTGGCCTGGACCAACAACAAATATCTGAAACATTTATGGTTTGGCTGCAGGACATCAAATACTGTAGAAGAGTTAGAAAGGCATATTTATCATGAGTATTTTACCTTAATCATGGAATCATTTTGTTTGGAGTCACCACAAGGGCAACGAACCTTAACTGCCTGAGCAGCAGCATCTGGTTTCTTTTTAGGCTTAACACTGTGTCCTGGTTCGGGGCTCCTTGAGGCTGCTACAGTATTTGTAGGCTCTTGCATTTTTCTTGAAACAGGAAGCAAAAAAGCGATAGTTTGCCAAGGTTTCATTAGAGCCAATCAGGTAATCTATAGTTGTACAGACAAGTCAATGACACCAAAAAAAAATATGGACTCACCTAAAAGTGTCCTCCACTATTTTCACCACTGATTTTGCCTTTGGTACACCATTTGTTTCTGAGGCTACAAGAATAAAGATAAATTGTTTCTCATGCTGGAAAAATAGTAACCAAAACAATAAGTTTTGGAGACAAAGAATGGAATGTACTTTGATCATGCTGACTCAACAATGCTGCCATCACTCTGTCCACTAGATCCTGCGAACCAAACCGGAAACACCAAGACAAGACCAGCTGGGTCATAATATGTAGTAGCTTCTGAATCCCCCAAGAAAGAATACTAAAAGGCACACAGATGATTGTGTTGGTGAATTTCATCACATGGTTAAGCTATTAAATATAGCGGCCTTAAGAAATCAATTCTACCAGACGTTTTAACAAAATAAAAGGGAGCACTGGGCAATGGCTGTTGGTTGTGAATACAGTATGTAGAAGAGCTTGCAGTGGGCAAACCTGCTTCTTTCCTTGCTTTGAAAGTCCAAGCTGATGGAGGACATCCTTGAGCTCTTTTATTCTGAAGTGGCTCAAGTTGCTCTACAATGAAGCATTAGTAGAGCAAATGTTAGTGGGCCACATTATGTTATCTCAGAAATAGCAATGTATTGGAATCAACCAAATCTTATCCGACCAGCAACCAAATCTGTCACAACCCAGACAAGAAGCCAAGAAGCCAAGAGAAGAGCGGCTACGGAGAGAAGGCGTTTCCCAAACCAGAAGACACTATTCTATAATTTGTAATATTCTAGTCTATGACATGTGGGTCCAAGGACCACCAGCTGTATCCCTTAAGAGCTAAGACGTTCGCTGTAAGAGACATTGAAAAATATCTTCGAAAAATAGAAAAGAGCCAGAGGAGTCCTCTGCGTCTCGGCCGACTCCGGCGATTCCAACCTCGCGTGCTCACGTCGACGGCATCTGCCGGCGGCCAAGGGCGTTACAGGTGGTATCAAAGGCAGTCCTTCCTCGGCTACTCTCCCCACCCTTCCCTCCCCACTCCGGCGGCGGTGTACCAGACCTCTACGGGAACACAGATCGACGCACGGCTGACGCGGAGGCGGCGTGACGGGATCTGGAGGCGCAGCGACATCCGCGGCGACTCCGGCTTCGGCATCGACACTCGACTGGGGGACTACATCGACACCTAGGGTTCGGCGGCGTGAACCACAGTGAGCTTAATCATGCCAGCTCGCTCTTTTCATCTAGCACGCCTTGAACAACAAACGAGGGTTGCGGGGCACTTGACTTGTCTGCGTCAATTCCGAGTCATTCGGAGTTTCGTAGTTCACGGCGGGTGTGGAGGCGTTCGGAGGGGAAGTGTCCGTGGATTGGGTTGCAGAGTGTTGCCTCTGTGTAAAATCCCTCGATCTCGCCTCACTTCCAGGAGTTGGGTTACTGTGAAGCACGCAAGAGGGGAGGCTTAGGCCGAGCCTGTTGCTTCACCGTGGATTCTTCCAGCGTTCAACCAGGGGCACGACGGCCCCTCCAAAACCATCGAAGCAAACTCAGATACTACTCGACCAAATGTCGAAGAGCAACGATGATGAAAAGTCTCGCTAGGATCAGATGCTGGAAAGCTTCGACCTGCTATTCACAAGGGTTAATGATATCGGCGTCATCCAACAGGAACTGAAAAGCCAGTTGGAAGCCAACAATCAGAAGGTTGACAAGTATGCCACGGAGCAGAAACTCATTTCCCAACAAGTCCAAGCTACTGGCCAGGCAGTCGCACAGCTCACCACTCAAGCAGTTTGACAAAGAGGAGCAAGACTTCAGTGATGGATCTGCATCAGTTATCTTTGAGGAGAAGAAAATTTTGAGAATGTCTTTGCTAAAGGTAAAACAGCCCACAAACCATTCAATTCCAAACACAATAGATCATTTCATGGCTCTCACAAGAAGGAGAATCTCCCACATCACACCTTGCCTAAGATGCAGTTCCCATCTTTTGACGGTGATCAACCAAACATTTGGATTGATAATTGCCATAGCTATTTCAGCATCTACAACATCCCAGATAACCTTTGGGTTACAGCTGCCTCCATGCACCTCTCTGGCAATGCATCCAAATGGTTCCAAGCTTACAAGCAAACTCACAGAAACATTGCTTGGTCCAAATTTTGTGAAGATGTTCAGAACAAATTTGGCAGCGATGATTATAGATCAGCTATTACAGACCTATTGGACCTCAAGCAGACTGCAACAGTCGAGGAGTACACAACTCAATTTCAGGCACTGCAATTTGACATTACAATGCACAGCTGTAACTTTGATGAACTGTTCTTTGCAAGTGCCTATGTGAAGGGGCTTAAAGACGAGATCAGAGCAACAGTTGAGCCCCAGGTCCCAGTAACAGTGGAGAGAGCAGCTGTCATAGCCAAGATCCAACAAAGAGTTTTGGAAAGAGCCAAACTCAAACATCAGAGACCTATCCAACCACCAAAAGCCCAACCAGCAAAGCCTGCTGCCCCTTATAGTACTTTCTGGAGGGATAAGCAACTTAGAGACTACAGGAAAGCCAACAACTTGTGTTTTCACTGTGGTGAAAAGTTTGAACCAGGCCATGCAGAACAATGCACAAAAAGGAACAAACCTCATCTCAATGCTTTGGTGGTCAATGATTTGGATAGGGAGATTGATGAGGACCTCCTCGATGAAATGGCAATACAAGACGTCCTTACAGAAGATTTTTGTCAGTTGTCAAAGCTGGCACAGAGTCCACAGATTGCATTCAACTCAGATCAACTGTTCAAAACAAAACGATGTTAATCCTGGTTGATACTGGTAGTTCTCACAGTTTTGTCAGTTCTCACTTTGTACACAGGGCTAACTTACCAACAGTACCTATGCCAAAGCAGCAAGTCAAATTAGCAAATGGGGAATGGATGACAACAGCAAGTAAAGTAGCAGGTTTGCAGTGGTTCTTGCAAGGACATACTTTTCATACTGACATGATAGTTTGGATATGCTACCCTATGATGCTTATTTGGGATATGACTGGTTGAAAGAAAACAGCCCCATGCAATGTGATTGGCAGACAAAAACCTTGTGCTTTCCTCACCAAGGCAAAATGGTCACACTGCAGGGCCTTCAACTTCCTTCTGCCGAAGTGAACACTATTTCTGCCAAGCAAGTGTACAAATCATCACAGGGCAATGATATTTGGGCTTATGTAGTGGTGTCTTCTGTTCAAACTGTGCAAGCTCCTATACAACCTGTTAAAGCTATAACAGAAGACCTCCAACACTTACTGCATGTCTATGCTGATGTCTTTCATGATCCACAGCAATTACCTCCACCTCGGAGCTACGATCATGCCATTCCATTGCAGCCAGGGTCAGTACCAGTAAACTCTAGACCCTATCACTATTCCCCAGAGCACAAAAATGAGATTGAGAAACAGGTCAAGCAGTTGCTGGAAAGTGGTCTGATAGTCCACAGTCACAGCCCTTTTGCTTCCCCAGTTCTTCTAGTCAAGAAGAAGGATGGTACTTGGCGATTTTGTGTGGAGTGTGGACTATAGGAAACTGAATGATATGACCATTAAGAACAGATTTCCTATACCCATCATTGATGAAATCCTGGATGAACTTGCGGGTTCCAAGTTCTTTACAAGCTGGATATGAAGTCTGGATATCACCAAATTAGAATGCTTCCCCAAGATGAACACAAAACTGCTTTCAAAACTCATCAAGGACATTATCAGTTCAAGGTCATGCCTTTCGGCCTCACTAACGCTCCTGCAACATTCCAATGCATCATGAATCAAGTCCTTCAACCATTTCTACGGCAGTTTGTGTTGGTTTTTCTGGACGATATCCTCATCTATAGTGCTCGTGGGAGGATCATCTGCAACATTTGCAAGAGGTGCTGGAAAACACTTCGAAGAAACCAGCTCTATCTCAAGATCTCTAAATGCACCTTTGCTCAGTCAAGCCTGGAGTATTTAGGGCATATCATATCGGACCAGGGCGTCTCCACCGACCCTTCTAAATGAAGCAAGCTGCACTGGCCGAAACCAACATCAATGACTGAACTTCGGGCTTTTCTGGGACTTACTGGATACTATAGAAAGTTTGTGTGCAAATACGGAATTCTGGCAAAACCACTCACAACATCCTTCGCCTCAAACAGTTTCAGTGGCCACCAGAGGCTCAAGAAGCTTTTGACAACATCAAACAAGCCATGACACATACACCAGTTTTGGCTCTGCCTAATTTCCAGCATCAATTCCAAGTGGAAACTGATGCTTGTGCCGATGGCATGGGGCAGTGCTCATGCAGCAAGGCCAGCCCATAGCATATCTGAGCAAAGCACTGGGTGAAAAACACAAAACATCTTTCCATATATGAAAAGGAGTTCTTAACTTTGATCATGGCAGTGGAAAAATGGCGTCCGTATCTTCAACGCCAGGAGTTCACCATCTTAACTGATCACAAATCACTGTCTTATCTCAATGAACAGAATCTGCACTCAGATCTGCAAAGGAAAGCTATGACCAGGCTTATGGGTCTCCAATTCAAAATTATATACAAGTCCGGCAAGGAGAATGTGGCCGCTGATGCACTATCCCGAGTTGCCCATATGTATGCTCTTCAGGCAGTGTCAGTGGTGCAACCTCAATGGGTGCAAGAAGTCCTCAATTCATATGTCACTGATCCAAAAGCACAACAACTGCTCACTGAACTAGCCATTGTCAGTCCTAATGCAAAAGGGTTCAGTCTGCACCAAGGCCTGATCAGGAAGCATAATCTTATTTGGATTGCCCAAACTCTGCCTTGCAAACAAAGCTGATCTCATCTTTTCATTCTAGTGCAATTGGAGGTCATTCAGGTGTTGCTGCTACCTATCACAGACTAAAGCGGCACTTTCATTGGAAAGGCATGAGACAGGATGTCGATAATTATGTCAGACAGTGCCCTATATGTCAACATACAAAACACAGTCACAGTCATCCAGCTGGGTTACTTCAACCTCTTCCCATACCTGCTGGAGTTGGCAAGATATCTCAATGGATTTCATAGAAGGTCTGCCAAAATCCGAGGGCTACTCCGTCATCTTGGTAGTCGTGGACAGATTGACAAAGTTTGCTCATTTCCTTCCAGTAAAAACATCCATATACAGCAGCATCCATTGCTCATTTGTTCCTTGACAATATTGTCAAACTTCACGGCTTACCTCAAACAATTGTTACTGATCGTGATACTATCTTTGTCAGCAATTTTTGGAAGGAACTCTTCAAGCTCTATAAGGTCACCCTCAATTTCACGACGGCTACCACCCACAAACGGATGGTCAGACTGAAAGGGTTAACCAGTGTCTCGAGATGTTCTTAAGATGCTCCGTCCAGGATTCTCCCAAGAACTGGAAATCATGGCTCTCTCTAGCACAATTGTGGTACAACTCTTCCTTTCACAGTTCTTTGGGTTGCTCTCCATTCAAAGCTCTCTATGGCTATGAGCCCAATTTAGGAGCCTGCCCTGAGGTCCCTGAGCATACTTCACAAACTGTTGCTGACATTGTTGATAACAGAGAACAACACTTGCAGGCGTTAAAAGAGAGGTTAGAACAAGCTCAGAACAGAATGAAAATTCAAGCTGATAAGCAACGTTCTGACAAGGAGTTCGGTGGGCGATCAAGTCCTGTTAAGGCTACAACCATACACACAGTCTTCAGTGGCTAACAGGCCGTTTCCCAAACTGTCATACAAGTTTTTTGGTCCCTACAAGATATTGGAACGCATTGGCCAAGTAGCATACAGACTTGAGTTGCCAGATGATAGTCTCATTCATCCTGTTTTCCACATCTCTCAATTGAAGCAGTTCCATCCAGATTACACACCAGTTTTCTCTCGGCTGTCAGTGCTCACTGACATTCAGGCAACATCAGCGCAACCTCGCCAAGTGCTTGACCGTCGACTAGTGAAGAAAGGTAACACTGCCATTCCTCAAGTGTTGTTGTCATGGACAGGTTTACCAGATGCTACTTGGGAAGACTACTACGTCGTCAAGCACAGGTTTCCCGATGCTCCAGCTTGGGGACAAGCCGGTTCTTCAGCGGGGGGAGCTGTCACAACCCAGACAAGAAGCCAAGAGTGAAGGCGGCTACGGAGAGAAGGCGTTTCCCAAACCAGAAGACACTATTCTATAATTGTAATATTCTAGTCTATGACATGTGGGTCCAAGGACCACCAGCTGTATCCCTTAAGAGCTAAGACGTTCGCTGTAAGAGACATTGAAAAATAGAAAAGAGCCAGAGGAGTCCTCTGCGTCTCGGCCGACTCCGGCGATTCCAACCTCGCGTGCTCACGTCGACGGCATCTGCCGGCGGCCAAGGGCGTTACAAAATCCTATCCCACCAGCAATCAATTTGGAGGTAGCTACATAGCAGCAGTTGATTAGGACCAAACAAAACATGGCAGATGTAAATGGAGTCAGTGCAGAGGATAGAAGGAACGAGAACGAATCTAGGAGAATGGCACGGTGTGGCGGACACTAGACAGCTAGTACATTACTAGATTATATGCGCAAAACAGTGAGGCAGCGTTGAGGGAACTGAATTTGGGAGTGGTATATGGAACGAGCAGTCGAGTGGCACTAGGGTATGGGAGGGAATGAATCAAGTCGATCGAGGGCTTTTCAGGTAGCTCAACACGAGCGAAAGGAGATGGAAGGGATCCGTACCTTGCAAGCGGCGAGCACGGGATCGTCCGGCGACGCCATGTTGGCAAGGAAGCAAGGCCTCGTTCCTCCAGGTCCGGCGGGGGCGGGCGGGCGGGCGGGCGGCGGAGAGGGATCGGGTCTTGAAGAGAAGAGTGGCCGGCCGCTGTACCTAACCTCGGCAGCAAAGGAGCCCTGGCCCCTAACTTGTGCAGCGCGAACCGGGCGGCGGCGGTGGTTTTTTTTTTTTCTGTCAAGGAGAAGAGCTAGCGGCGGCGGTGTTCTCTCTTCTCTGGGTGCATCGAGTCTCGAGTCTTGTGTGGACGAAGACGAAAGCACTAGCCAACAGGTGCAAAACGGTACGCGTTCTTGGGCTGCCTAAGTGCTGCGGCCCAAATTAAGGCTTGGGCCTACTGGTGATAGCCCGACACGTTCACCTGCCTTGGTTTGGGCCTTGATCATTATCATTTGGAAAAAGTTCTCTCCGTAGTTTTGATTTACCTCCTCCGACTACAAAACCAAAAGCAAATGCTTTTATTCCTTGAAGTATTTAAACAATTTGATGGATTGTTTTTAAAGTGATTTTTAAACTATGAGGGAGGTAAATTGCACTTCCATGAAATAGTTCAAGGAGGTTAATTAGACTTTATAAAAAGGGAACGTATGCTATATGCAAACCAGTCTCTTGTACAAACTATAGAAACTCTAATCAAGACCACAGGAATCTAATCTGAAGGTGGGTTATTTTAGCACTTAAACCCCTTCACTCATCTCATCCTAATCTGAACAGGCGCGGGAACAGTGGAGGTTTTAAGTGCTAAAATAACTCACCTTCACCTCTAACCATTGGATTAGATTCCTATGGTCTTGATTGGAGTTTCTATAGTTTGAACAAGAGGCTAGTTTTCCATAGCATATGTTGTCTTATAAAAAATAGAAATATTTGTTTAGAAAAAATCCAAATATTTTTTGAATGGATATACATTTTTAAAACTAAAATTTTATTTAATGTTAGAAAAATCATTAAAAAATTGTTTTGTCTTGAAAAAAATATGAACCCACTTGCACATATTTTTCCTAAAATCATTCTATATGTTATTTTAGATTTATGAAATGAAATGTCGATGGTTGTGGTCAGTTGTGGGTGTGTGTGTCGGCATGATCATCGAGTCGATGTCATCCTCTGTGTGGGCCATGTAGCACTTCTGGAGGAGGGGAGGCCATTTCGATCTATGAATGCTTGTCATTACAATGAATTTACAGAACGCATTCGAGACGATGAGGTACCCTAAGTTCATATACCATAGCATAGAGCACTTCACAAAATGCATGAAATGTAGCTAGTTAAGCTAGACATTACTGTTGACGAAACGTCTTTGTAATTTGCACAGTGGGTTACACTGTGATTCACGGTGGAGGCTATAAAGATTTGCCTCTATTTGCATCATCATTTCACATAGCCTAATTTTAAATTTTAGGAGATCATATAATATTTAAATAATTTTAAGCAAGTACTCTCTCCGTTCTAAATTATAAGATGTTTTAGCATTTACTCCCTCTGTCCCGATATTATGGATGTTGTGTAGACTTCAACGAGCGAGGTGCATCATTTAAACCTTCGTCAAGTCAACCTCTAGTAGGTTTAGAATGCAGCTAGTGTACATGCTTGCATGCATTCTAAACCTACTAGAGGTTGACTTGACGAAGGTTTTTTTTTGGAAGTCATTTGGCGTACTTATTGATCTTTTAAAATAGTGACATCATTCATCAAGGCTTCTAGAATAAAGCTAGGAGGTTCGTTGACCCAAGTACAAGATACTTGAAGTAAGTTGAAGTAATTTGCTACTCTAGCTAATTCATGAGCCACTCTGTTGGCTTTCTGATTACAATGCTCAATAGAACTAGAAACAAAATCTTGCTAAAGGTAATTGCATTCATCATAAATAGGTGCACTTGTTGTTAAACTATCCTGCCTCATCATGAATGGATTTCCTTTTGTTAGCGCGCTATTCAGCAGGAGTAGGTTGTACAAGCAGTATATATAGAAATAATTTCTCTACATCGTCTGCACATGCTAAGGGTCTGTTTAGATTTTACAAGCAGTATATATAGAAATAATTATCTACATCGTCTATATCTTTTCATCATGAAGGGTCTGTACACAGATTGCGATAACTTTGCGAGATGCTTTTTCAAGCCTTAATTAATCCATGATTTGATAATATTATGCTAAATTAAACATGTGCTAATAGTGGATTAATTAGTCTTAATAAATTTATCAAACGGTTTCCAGACGGAATATGTAATTTATTTTTTTATTAATTTATTTTTAATAGACTAAATTAATACCGAAACATCCGATGTGATACCTAAAACTTTTCACCCACGAACAAATAAGACTAAAATAATTTTTATATGAAACACATATAAAAATATAGGACTCCAGCCTTGTAATTTTATTTTAATTCCAGCTGCTGACAATGCAAGAGAAGTTCTATATGTACGTACACGTAGGTGCAGACATTTCTTTTCACCAGAATGAACTAGATAGAGAGGCTTCCAGGTCCATGGAACTGAATTATTGGTGACTACTACAGAAATAAGCAATGGTCACATGTATATATGTACATGCCCATATGTAAAAAATTGGTGAATATAAAAAAAGGAATAGTGAGTCAAAGTTCACAAGTTTTAGATCGCACTAGCTAGCAGCTACTGAAAGATATGTATATGTAGTGTGAAAGCATACTGTATGTCCCCGTCTTTAATTTGTTGACGCACTGATAGAATAGAAGATGGAGAGAAGAAAGGCAAAGCTTTGCTTTTGCTTAGAAAGGAGCTAGTCAGCCGGCATTTGTGCGCGAGAAAGATAATCTATGCATATCATTGCATGGCAGATGGCACATCCATATCAACTAGAACCAAAAGGTGTAAATGATATCTTTCTGCTGTTACCAACTTTTTCTGCAACACTACCACCATCTGGCATGAGCCATGATATATATATAAACAGCCGAAAGGCCCTCCATATATTGTTTTTTTCTGAAATGTTGGAGAGATCATATATTCATACGAGAGCCAAAGAAATTTCCTTCCGGCCGGCTCTCTCTATATATATATACTCCATCCGTTCTTAAATAACTGTCTCTAGAAATCCGTGTTTCGCTCACAGACACGCTTTCCGGACGATACTTAAAAAGGGACGAAGAGAGTATATAGGGGCCTGTTTGGTTCGCGGACGAGCTTAGCCTGGCTCGCATAGAAGGAGCCTGGTTCTGGGTAGCCAGGCCCAATACATACAAGAACGTGGTGTTTGGTTGTCTGTATGCACGAGACAGGTTGAGCTGAGAAGCAGTTTGGTTGCTCGTATGAGAACGAGTTGCATGAGATAAAAATATATAAATAATCATCATCATGACATTTATTACGGACAACTATTATCGAATAACACTTAGTTTACCTTAATTCTCCTTAATATACTTCAAAATATATTTAATATCATTTAATATATGCTAATAATATATTAATGACGTCATTAGATGACTAATACCTGCACCACGAGCCTGGCCGGCGGCAGAAACGGCCGATTTCACGTCCTCCAGAGCAGGCTGCGGGAGGAATCTTGCACGAGCAGAGCCTGCCAGACAGATACGCGAACCAAACAAACGCCTGTTCTCGCATCTGTGGAGCCTGGCTGAGGGGTGGTGCAGCCAACCAAACACACCCTAGGAGTGCCGATGAATCAACACATCCATGGATGGACGGTGCCTGCCGGTGTCGGTGCCGGTGCCGGTGCCGGCGCATGTACATGTAGGTGTCCATAAAGATATTCTTTGGGAGAAAAGAGACGGGCTAAGCAGGCAGGATAATTTTTTTTAGAAGGGACATGTATTGATCTTAGCGTCATATACCGACCCTTTTACAAACAGGTCTTCAAATAAAAGGAAAAATTACAAAGAAGTTCAAAACTCCTGTCTGTCTTCCTCGAAGCCTTCAGAGATCCGTTCGTCACCGTCATCGAAGCCGCTTCCCAATCGTCGTCGGGCACCAGAGCCAAACTCCACGAGGTGGAGGCCGCAGGGGAGGACTTACTTCTGGGCGAATCAGCCGACACTGCCTCAGCTCCCAGGCGCATCGGCCAACTCCCGTACCCACAACGCATCCTTCGATTCCATCGTCGGCAACCCGAGCAAAGCTCAGATTTCTATCAAAGAACATCTTCCTCGAGATTAACAGTGTCAACACTATCATCACCTGAAGAAGATGACCAGATGACCAGAAGCAAATGATGCAGGTCACAAGTCACCTTCAGACAAAAGCAGTGATGACAGACAACACAGACGATGTGCGTTAATAACCGGTGAAAAATATACATAGACGACTAGTGTCATTTTCGATGTTTATTTAAGCCGTTCTCCACGAGCACATGTCTCTCAACAAGTACGCACTACCTAAAATAAAAAATAAACGACGAGTCTCTTCTGCCGGTTAGGTCATCATTGCCATGTGGGACCCACTTACTAGCATTAAGAGGTTGGTGAATTGAAGTTTGGGACTTTTTGGATGTTTTGGAATTGATTTTGTGTATTTATATCACACAAGAGTGATTTAAAGAGTGTTATAAGTTGTAAAGTAGAAATTTAGCATGATAATCTATAGAATCCATTTTTTCTCTTCCACCTTATAAATCTGAAATAGACTTATATATGAATTTTGAACAGTGGTGGAATGTCAAATTCCAAGCCAAATAACTTAATTTATTGAGTAGATTTCAATTCCTCCAAGATGAAGGGATCTAAATGACCCTTTAGAGAAATTGTTTCCCTAAAGAAGACCAGAAAGGACATAGGATGCCGCCTAGAGGGGGTGAATAGAAATTTGACACCTTAAAAACACGTAAACGATTAGTGATGGGGTTTCCAAATGAAAACTTCGTCCAAAATAAGAGTACAAAAATCCCCTCTTTGAGTTGATACAAAGGATATAAAAGATAAACAGTAACCCTAGAAGCACAACCCTGCACCACAAGGGATTAGTATACTAGAGAATAAGCACTACGTTGGAAGCCGATACCGGACATGTCCGGTAGGCTAGGGTTTGCTGCCCACTAGCTCCGGTATTTGCAGGTTCTGCAGTCTGAACCCAAACTTGCTCCTTCTTCTTCCAATCCTCAATCCAATATGTCAGCATGCATTTTTTAATCTCATTTCCTATCCGCCCGTGTCTGATGCCCACACAACTAATGGTGAGGCAACTCGGCAAGGGAGGCGAGTTCATCTCGGGAGGGTCCTCGTCAAAAAGGGAATCGATTGATCAGCATCAAAAAGGGAGTTGACCGAGCAAGTGATTATCCTCGATGGGGGGGGGAGGAGGAGACCTCGGTAGAAAGTAATCGCTAAGTATGGGCCTAGGGTTTATGGTTGCAGACAAAGAAACCTTAACAGGAAAATGGTCGACTAAAGAGGGAAATTAGACGAAGAGATCACAATAGGGCGGATTTGCCTGTGACCGGGCACGAGGCAATGACGGTTGGGAGAGCACACTGTGATAGAGGTTGGACGAGGGGGAGCGGCATACTCGGTGGTTAGATAGCCTGATGGAGTAGGGGAACTAGATTGGAAGGGGAGTGGTAGGAAAGGGGAGGGACGGCCTAGTAGGAGGGCATTGACGGGGAAGCAAAAGTGGTGGCCTAGGCCTCTCTCATTTTGAATTATTGGTGAGCTTGCTCGGAAAGTGTTTGAATCGGCCGAGGAGGTGACAGAAGCTTGAATCTAGGGGAGACTAGGTGCGAGGTAGCTATGGACGATTGGGCACGACACGAGCAACATGCTTGCTTGGCATGAAATGGCAAGAGTCAACTTCATGACAAGCATGGGATTCAAGGTAACTCTAAATTTAGGGCCTGAATATATAGGGGCATGTCATATATTTCTTTTGTTTGTTTTTGCTTCACCTAATAAATCTAGTGTAGAGGTACGTTTAAGTAGTCTATTAATTAAAGATCTTGCTAGCTAGCTCGAATGACAAGTCTTACTAAAGTAGTGTCGTGAGAGCAAGTACATAATAGTTTTAGAGCAAAGCAAATACTGACGCGGAGGAGAAAATAGATAAGTGGAGGAGAGTTTGACTCTCATGCAAGCAATAAGTTGTATACGTGAATCTATGCAGTGGTGAACCCAGACATCAAGTCAATGCGAGGAGAATTAGGAAATAAAATATGAGATATAGATAAAAGCAATAATAAAAAGTTTTTATAGATAAATAAGAGACAATTATATTATATAAATTGTCTTCTACTACTCGATTTATCTTAGACTCCGCACAAAGAGCTCTCCGGTACCGGGTACATCCTTTTTATTATTGGACTTGCTCGCAATGCCGGCCGGTTTCAATGTTGGTTTTCTGCTTTGGTCCCTCTTCGTGAAAGGTTGACATGCATGTTGCCCGTGGCGAAGCGGGTGGAGGTTTTGCATGGTCTCGACCCCTCCGTTTCCAGCGACCAAGGGCCAACTCTCCTGGATCTGGATGGACTGTGGCAGCTCACTAGTTGTTGTCGTTATAAAGTGGCCACACCTCCACGACAAACTCGTTTGTGCATGCTTTTCATTTTCTTAATATATTTTATATATACCTAGGGACGAAGCTAGGAAAAAAATTAGGAGGGGCTGAACAAAAGTTGACGATGAAATTCATGAAAAAAATCACCTGTTCGCCTAGATAACGGGATCCTGCTGTAAACTGTGGCGTACCCTCGCCAACTAGCGTTGCGCTTAGCTCCTCTCTCTATACTAGTCCTGCTACCAACGCTCGCTTACTTGCCGCACCTGGCTCCTTGTCCGCCCGCCTGCTGCGTAAGGCTGCTCGTCCGCTGTCCGCTGTGCTTGGCTGCATGCTCGCGGCTCACCGTGCCGCTCAGCTTCGCGCCTGGGCTTGGCTGCCTACTCGTCGTGGCCCCGCTAGCCCGCCCCTACACGACCGCATGTAGGAGCCGCTGGCCTCGTTGTTTGCGTCACGGCGTAGTCACGTGTGCCGCCTGCTAAGAGCCGTGCGATGCTGCGTGAACGAGAAGCCGCCGCTGAACGCTCTATAGGGATGGGTTAGTGCGGTCGATTGGAAACTGGGAAGTTGTGATAGGGTCGTGTCTTATTGGACTTTGACTGGATAATTCTCTGTCTATTGAATTGCTTGCCCAATTAACAAAAGAGGTCATCTTCTACTCCCAACAAATCTCAGCCTCTCCTACCATATACATCTATAATCTTAGCCTCTCCTACCTTGTACATTTATAGCTAAAATTTCAACGAAAAACAGTAGAGGTTTCACGTACTCGGCAGCGGTAGGGGGGGCTTGAGCCCCTCCCGCCCCACCGCTGCCTCCGTGACCTAGGTGAAATTTAACCAAAAGATCAATTTGCTATCAGCTGAGACACCACCACGAGCGAGCTGAGTCCATCCGAGAAAGATAAAGTTTACTACTGTCTCCATGCTTTTCATGTTGCCAAGGCTATAGCTACTTTATATCCTGATATCAAAATCAATTACTAGTGCTAGTTTTGGTATTTTATATATTCAAATAATAAAACATAGTAAATTTGTCAAATAAAATACTACGCCTAGCTGGCTAGACCACCATTCAGCGTTGGTTTGTGCCTGCTAACGGCCTGTTTAGTTTCCCCAAATTTTCCAGATTCTCCGTTACATCAATTTTTAGATGCATGTATGAAGCATTAAATATAGGTAAAAAAAAACTAATTGTACTTTTAGTATGTACATGTCGAGACAAATCTTTTGAGCAAGAAGTTTCAAATATTACAATGTGATGACAAGAGACAAAAGAGCTAGATATATCTATGCCACACTCTCATCTAGTGTAAGAAGTTTCAAATGACTCGTTTTCAACCATAAGAACACAAACTTTAATGGAGGTGTAGACTTTTTTTTATTTATCTTTGGAGGCGGGCAACACAACCGCTTCCAATAGAAGGTCACGGTTAATCCACAGACCGCAGAGGCGGGGCGTTTTGCATGTCTCAGTTAATAAATCAGAAAACAGCCCATCCACCGAGCCCTGGCCATGGATCTGGGCTTGTTGGGCTTGAACGTGTCGTCGCCGTTGTGGATCTACCTGGAGGAGCCACCATGGTGGCCGCCATCTGCCTTCCTGCGCTGCCACCGGCTGGATCCAGCCTCCTTGCACCGCCACACGTTGAATCCACGTGGAGGAGCCACCGTGGTGGTCACGATCCGCCGTCCTAGGCTGTCACCAGTCGAATCCATCTTCCTTCACTACTACAGGAAGGGGCTTTAGCCCCGGTTTCCCAACCGTGGAAAGCACTCTGGGACTAAAGGTCTCATGTTTTAGTCCTGGGTGCTTTCAACCGGGGCTAAGCCCCTTCCCAACCGGGGAAAACACTCCGGGACTAAAGGTCTCATGCTTTAGTCCTGGGTGTTTTCAACCGGGGCTAAAGGTTCCTATGAGAAAAAAATGTGCGTTTATGAGATTCGAACTTAGCACCTCTCGCCTCACGCACGCTTACCAACTGAGCTACACAACTCACATGATATAGTTTTGGACATTTTACTTTTGAATTCACTCATGAAGGACCTTTAGTCCCGGTTGGTAACACCAACTGAGACTAAAAAGACATTTAGTCCCGATTGTTACCAACCGGGGCTAAAAGGTCACCCTTTAATCCCGGTTGGTATTACCAACCGGGACTAAAGGTTGGGGACCTTTAGTCCGGGTTGGTAATACCAACCGAGACTAAAGGTGAACCTTTAGTCTCTGACATAATTTGTTGTCGAGACTAAAGCTCAATTGATACATTGTCCAAAGGCATGTTTTCTAGTAGTGCTTGTGCCGCCACATGCCAGATTCAGCCTCCTAGCGCCTTTGCACGCCAGATCCGGATCGGGGGGGGGGGGGGGGGGGGCTTGAGAGGGAGGGAGAGACGTGGGCTCAGGAGAGGAACCTCGCCACCACACGTCGCGCTGCCACAAGAAGAGGGGTTACATCCCCTCATGTCGTGCCACCGCCAGGAAGGGCCGCACCCCCTGCCCTGTGCCGCCATCGCTCGGTCAAAGGGAGAGGGAGAATGACACCGCCGCTCAACCTTAGAGGGAGAGGGAGGAGGGGCGTGAGAGGGGGGGCACCGCCGTTCGGAAGGAGGCGTGAGAGAGAGGGAAAGCCAGTGGGTATATGAGAGAGAGAAGAGTGAATGAAAAACCCTAACTTCATAGTGTGCCAGCCTTGCCTGTGTCTATTGGACCTCGACCTTTTACGAAGGCGAGCCTTCTAGTGTGTCAGCCTCTGAAAATGGATTTTTGGAGGCGGGCATTTTCCAACCGCCTCAGTTAATAAAAACAACCATCTCCATTAATCACAGACATTAACCAAAGATGGTTGGATTTCGTAATCGCCTTGGTTAATGTATGAGCAGTGTCTTGAAAAATTATTTTGTAGTAGTGATATATAGGAGGTGAGTTTAAGGGAACTCTGACACACTCTCCTCCGAGCACGATGCCCCCTCCCTGTCGCCCGTGCGTCGGCCACACCAGATCCAACCTTCAACCGTCACTAGCCTCCAACCGGCCACCAACGGCGGATTCGAACACCAAAGGCGGCGGGGGCACAGATCCAGTCACGAGCAGCGGTGGCAGCGTGTGGATTTGGCCATCGGCGACTATGGGTGCTTGGATCCGGCCACCACCGAGCGGATAAGGTCAACGACTACGAGGTGTGTGGATCTGACCACGGGCAACGTCGATGTGCATGACCGGGTTTGATGGGCTTTTCTATTTCATGAAATTATTTACAAAGGCAGGCTACTTTAACTCAATTGCTTCCTTTAATAGCATTAACCGAGACGGATGGACCAACCACCTCCATTAAGGCCACATTAACTGTGAACTTTCGAGGAGGTGGACTGTGGATGTAATGCTCGCGTGTTGGTTAATAAAAAACGCTCTCCTGGTTAAGGTTTGTGTAGTAGTGAATATTTCAAATTTTATATTGTAGATTGCTCACATGATACTATATAAAGTGATAATGATGTAACTATTATATATAATAATTTCCTAACATTAACATGCAATGATGACACACAATTATAAAAAAATGCAAAATGAAAAAAATCTATAGTCTGTTAAAAGAATAGCCAATTTCCAGATTAAAACCAGAATATAAATCATGATAAATTGATGATCTAGATATCTCAGATTGTATTGTTTACTAGCATGATAAAACATGCATAACATGATCTCAAACATGACAAACGGTGTAAGCATAGCTCTTACACTAGATAGATAATAGCAAGAACAAATAGCAAGAACAAAGACATAAGATCTGATATAAGCATATACATTAGATCACGATCGGCGTACCTTTCAGATGCTGGAGAAGATGGTGGTGGAGTCGATGTTGGCTGATCCTCAATAAGCGGTGGAGGAAGAGCTCGGAGCAGTTGACGACGAGTCCGTCTGGACGCAGCGCCGCCTGACTTGGACGGTAGACGATCCGTTGTTGAAGACGAGAGCAGTCGCGCGATGAGTGCTTCCCAAAAACCTTATTGCCTTCTCCCGGTGCAGGATCGCAAAGACGAGGGTTCCGAAGACCTCCTCGCCCAGTCGCTGGTGCACGCAAGCGAACGGACTGGAGACGACTAGACGGCAACGCAAAAGCGATATGAGGCAAACCCTAGCTCGAGAGGTGTTGAGATACGTTTTTGGCGTGGCCGATAGGTTGCTTATATAGTCCTGTTGAACCGACCTCGTGTCGCGATCACGATCTAAATCGGTTTAGGACTCTACAACTTGAAGGCCAAGAAACCAAAAACTAAAACTGCAAAAGGAGACCGCGCTCCCGCAAGGCGAGGAGCCGGATTTCGGCGGACCATTCACGCAGGTGTCGCGCACCCGCGCAAGTCGCCACGCCACGCCCGGCCCGGCGAGGCGAGGCAAGTGAGCGCGCGAGTGTGAGTTTCTCTTTCTCCTTCTCACACTAGACTTGAGGAAGTGGAGAGGACTTCCATATTTAAGCAAGTCCTCCTCCCCTTCCACTAGCAACGTGGGACTAAAGAGTTCCACTTCCCCTCTTTGCACACACATGAATGGGCATTTGAGATTTATTATGAATTTTAGAATTTGTTAATGGGCCAAGCCCATATAATTCTAACAATCCCCCACCAGATCTCAAATACCCATTTAGAGTTTTGCATGTTCCCGCTACTGTTTGATATACTAGTGTTTAGTAGAGACTGTTAAGTTGAAATTCTGCTTATAACCTTAAGTTACACTTATTCACAACTTGAACAATGGACTATGCCTTGAATTGCAAGTTTTGCGTGAAGCAAGTTTTACTCAAGGTTAAACTAGTACCTGGCTGCCAATAGCCTTTCTCCGTGGGTGGAGCATATACGTCATACTCCATGGTCTCTTCATGAGCTTACTAGAGATCGCCCTAATCTCATAGACTGCGACGTTTAATAGTCATGGCTCATATAGGTATGTTCTTTCAAGAATACTCTGTAGGATAGCATCTTTGCTTATTAAAGCCAACAGAACATATTAAGGCCTTTGCCAACCTTCCATACAGTGCCTCATAGCAATGAGAGTATTGCATCTTTCACATAGAGAGGGTTTAGAGGTTACTCTCCTCGGTTTACCAATAGCTTGTTCTTCCCAGATCCTTAGTCACGGGATCTCCGATCAAAAAGGTTGGGTTACTACTACTGTAAACTCATATGGGTCTCATACCCATCTCCCTTGATGCGATTTCTATCACATTCCGTGATAACCCTTTTGTAAAGGGGTCTGCCAGGTTTTTGTCTATTTGTACATAAGTCACAGCTATTACTCCGGAGTTTCTCAACTTCCTGACAGACTTCAAATGTCTTTTAACGTGTCTTGTTGACTTCGCATTATCACTAGCATTGTTCACTTTAGTGATCATTGTTTGATTATCACAGTTCATAAGGATAGTCGGTATTGGTTTTTCAACCACCGGTAAGTCAGACAAGAGCTCACGCAGCCACTCTGCCTCTGCAGAAGCTGTATCCAAAGCAGCAAGTTCTGCTTCCATGGTTGATTTAGTCAAAATAGTCTATTTACAAGACCTCCATGACACTGCACCACCTCCAAGGGTAAAAACATACCCACTAGTGGCGTAGATCTGATCAATATCAGAAATCCAGTTTGCATCACTATATCCCTCTTGCACGGCTGGGTGCCCAGAATAGTGAATTCCAAAACTCATTGTACCTTTGAGATAACACAAAACTCTTTCAAGTGCATGCCAATGATTATCACCCGGGTTGGACATGTACCTACTCAACTTGCTCACAACAAATGAGATATCTGGTCTAGTTGCGCTCGCTAGATACATGAGTGAACCAATAATCTGAGAGTATCTCAGTTGGTCTCTAGCAATCTTTGTGTTCTTTCTCAAAGTCACACTGGGATCATAAGGTGTTGGAGAAGGTTTACTATCCATATAGCCAAAGCGACTCAAACCTTTTCAACATAGTGAGATTGCAACAAAGTAATCCCATTATCATCCTTAATCAAGCTTAATGTTCAGAATAACATTAGCTTCACCCAGATCTTTCATATCAAAGATCTTTGATAGAAAAGACTTGACCTCATTAATAACATCAATATTTGTTCCAAAAATAAGAATATCATCAACATATAAACATAATATAACAGACTGACCCCACCATGTCAATAATACACACACATATCAGCTTCATTAACAGCAAAGCCTGCACTAATTAAAGTAGTGTCAAACTTCTCATGCCATTGTTTAGGTGCTTGTTTCAAGCCATACAAAGATTTCAATAACTTACACACTTTTTGCTCTTCACCTTTTACTACAAACCCATCAGGCTGATCCATATAGATCTCCTCATCCAACTCTCCATTAAGAAAAGTTGTCTTCACATCCATTTGATGAATGAGAAAACCATATGAGGTAGCCAGGGAAAGTAATACTCGAATAGTGGTTAATCTAGCAACAGGTGAATAAGTATCAAAGAAGTCTTCGCCTTCTTTTTAGGTATAACCCTTAGCCACAAGCCGAGCCTTGTACTTGTCAATAGTACCATCAGGTCTAAGCTTTTTCTTGAACACCCACTTACAACCCACAGGTTTACAACCAAAAGGCAACTTAGATAACTCTCAGGTACCATTAGAAAGAATTGAGTTCATCTCACTATGAACAGCTTCTTTCCAATCATCTGCATCTGGAGATGCATATGCTTCTGTAATAGAAGTAGGAGTATCATCCACAAGGTACACAATGAAATCATCACCAAGGATTTTGCAATCCTTCGTATCTTGTTCGTCACAGGAATTTCATTGTCATCCTCCTCAAGAACTTCATTAAGTGGTTGTTCAAATGACTTAAGTGGAGGCTCAATAGGTGTAGTAAAATCAAGGAGTTAATTCAGAGGAAAACTTAGCATTGCTACGCATATCTTTCGTAGGAAAAATGTTCTCAAAGAATGTAGCATCACGAGATTCAAAGATCGTATCTACATGCATATCAGGAACTTCAGATTTTACTACTAAAAATCTATAGGCAATGCTATGATGTGCATATCCTAGAAAGATGCAATCCACTGTCTTTGGTCCAAGCTTACGCTTCTTAGAAATTGGAACATTGACTTTCGCCAACATCCCCACGTGCGTAAGTATGTAAGTGATGGTTTCCTTCCAACCCAATACTCGTATGTGTAAGTGCATCTAGCCCTTAGTGGGTTTTGGTGAATTGAGTGACAACATAATTAAAGGTCTAACAAGTTTGCTAAGTGTATCAAAGGTTCAACAAGAAAAGCAAACTTGATGATATTCCACATAGTGTTGAAATGAAGGCCAAAATTGTGTATTGTTGTATTGGAAGATCATGGAAACAATCTTGTTCAAGCAAAAGACAACAATGCAAATAGAGTTGATGATATGGCTTCTATGTTGTGGGATATCATGGCATCATGAGAAAGCAAGCATATTTGGCAAATGACAAGTGAGACATGGATTGATGATTTTGGAATGGTCTCAACAATGGGTTGCTTTTCATGAGCAAGAAGAGTTTGATAGTGAACTAGCTTTGATCAAGGTTGAAGAATGAATCAAGAATGCATAAGTGAGTAAATGGCAAGCAAAGTTGAAATGACAAAGGACACAACTCATATTGGATATAAGTCATTCTCTACTTTGGTTTGCTTGTATGGATAAATGTTTGGAGAATCACTTTGCATTGATTTGATCAAGCTAGAAGTATGAAGATGGAGATTGAAGTGAGTGTTGAGTGTCAAGCCAAAAGGAGAGGATATTAGGAATCGTGAATTGGCTTGACCATATTAATGATGATCCATATATGTCTCTATGTGAGTCAAACTAAAGCTTGATTGATCTCAACATGCATATCTACAAGATGTTCAAGCAAGGATCACATATTGAAGAAATGGTTTTCAATGGATGCTCAATATGATGTGACTTGAGTGTGGCTTGATAAGGTGAAGATAGCAAGGAAAGGGCTTCGAGGTACTAAGCGACGGTGAAGGTCAAGAGACCGAAGTACTATGGCTAGGGTGTGAAGAGAGAGTACTTGCATTGAGTCGAGGTACTAATCAAGCTATGAGGATTCATATTGTGTTGAGGATCAAATCATTAGTGGAAGTGACTTGAAGCCATGGATTGAACTCATATGTGTGGAAATGGTTCAAGTCACATGCTCAAGGTGTGTTTGCTCAAAGAAAGGAGACAAAGATGATTGCAACCCCTTTCGAAGTGAAGTGATATCAAGAAGAAATGGCATATGAAGACATTGAAGACTCAAGTGGTTAAAATGGTTATATTTTCTTTGTCTTGAGTATAGTTATGCCGTACTATCAAGGGGGATGCAATACGAATCATAGACAAGTCTCAAGTGCTCAAACTAACCGAACCCGAGTGCTAACATGAGAGAAAACACTTAGCACTGCACCTGCACTTGTTGATCTTGGGCTTGTTCTCTGTAGGGTTGGATAGCCCTCGAAACAAGCTTTCCGGAAAGTCCAAGATCACTGAACATCGGAGTTCGGAGTAAAAAGTTATGGCGTTTTTCGTGAGGTCACCTGTGCTGTCTCAGGGAGCTGCGGCAGTGCCGCTCTGTCGAGCGGCAGTGCCGCTCCCCGGTAGTGCCGGGCTAAGTGCGGCAGTGCCGGGCCTGTACAGCCAGTAACGGCTAGTTTCTGACCTCCAACGGCTAGTTTTGGGTGTGGGGGGTATATATACCCACCCCACGCCTCCAGAGCTGGCTGCTGGTGCCCAAAACACTTCTAACACATCCAAAGCCATTTGAGAGCTCTCCCCAACCCTCTCTTGTGAGAGTGACATGCTTAGTGCATGATTAAGTGTTGGGGCTGTGTGATTAAGAGCTAGAGAGCATATTAGAGCCTTCCAAACCTTGAGCACTTGTCGGGCTTCGTCGATCTTCGTTGTGCATCTTTTACTCTTGGAGGTGAAGCCTCCTAGACGGCTAGGCGTCGCCCGGCGAGCTCCCGTGCTTGTGGTGAGCAGCGGGAAGTTTGTAATCCTCTTGTGGAGCTAGTAGAATTACCCTCACTTCAAGGATTTGGTTCCTTGACTTGAGACCGAGGAAGAGTTGCAAAGCTCTTGACCTAAGTGGTCATCCTCAACAACGTGGAGGTAGGCAAGCCTTGGTGGCGAGCTGAACCACGGGATAAATCACTTGTCTCTTGTATTTACTTGTGTTCATTCATCATACTTGTGAGCTTGTGATTGATTCTAGGATTTGGCCCCGATCTATTTCATAACAACATATTTGGCTTGGTTGAGTTGGTTCTGCAGGTTCAGGAAACCAAGAGCAACACTTCTATTCATATAGAATTGGTTTCCTGTGGCTAATTTTTGAATTGCAGGCTCGGGCAGTTTGTTGGCGCGGCAGTACCGGGCTGAGGCCGGCAGTGCTGGGGTGCGGCAGTTCCGGGCTTAGGGCGGTAGTGCCGGGCATCTCTAACAAAGTTTTGAGCTGTGATTTTAAACAGGCCTATTCACCCCCCCTCTAGGCGACATCAAGGTCCTTTCAGTATGGAGTTGTCTATTTATTTCTGTTTGGAACTCTATTCAGGACATGACTCGCAGTCAATAAAGCTTCCCCCCACCATGCCTTAGATAGACCAGCAGTATCTAACATGGCGTTCACCAAGTCAGTCAAAGTGCAGTTTTTCCTCTCGGCAATCCCGTTTGATTCAGGAGAATAGGGAGCTGTCCTCTCATGAATAATACCATGTTCCGTACAGAACTCATCAAAAAGTATAGGAAAATACTCACCACCACGATCTGACATTAGACATTTAATCTTTCTCTCTAGTTGATTCTCAACTTCAGCCTTATAGATTTTAGAGTAGTCTAGCGTTTCATCTTTAGTTTTAAGCAAGTAAACATAACAATATCTAGTAGCATCATCAATTAAAGTCATAAAATATCTCTTTCCACCTTTTGTCAAAACACACCATTCATCTCACAAAGATCAGAATGTATGAGTTCTAGAGGTGCCAAGTTTCTCTCCTCTGCTGCCTTGTGAGGCTTTCGAGGTTGCTTTGATTGCACACAACTATGGCACTTAGAACCTTTGGCAATAGTGAAATCTGGAATTAAACTCATGCCAGATAAACATGACATCAAACCAAAGTTCACATGACATAAACGAGAATGCCAAATATTAGAACTATCATTAATTGTGCCACAATATGATTTACTAACATATTACAAAAATCTGCAAAAGATAGGCGGAACAAGCCTCCGCAACCATAGCCTTTACCAATAAATTGTCCATACTTAGACATAACTACTTTATTGGACTCTAAAACTACTTTAAAACCATCTCTCAAAAGAAGAGATACTCTAACAAGGTTCTTGCGTATAGTAGGGACATGCTGCACGTTCTTTAGTTGCACGATCTTCCCCGAAGTAAACTTCAGATCTACCGTGCCAACACCACAAACAGAAGCATGTGATCCATTCCCCATTAGGACGGAGGAACCTTGAAGCCCCTGATAAGAAGAAAACAGAGAGATATCAGCACATACGTGAATATTAGCACCTGTATCAACCCACCAACTTGGTGATTGAAATACTGATAGTACAGTAGGAAAATTACCATACCCATCATCAGCATCGCTAGTAGTCACAAGATTGACATTCTTTTTCCCTTTGCGGTCCGCTCGCTCCGGACACTCTTTGGAAAAATGCCCAAACTCTCCACAAGTGAAGCACGACAACTCTGCTTTACTCTTCTTCTTCTTCTTTCTAGTATCAGTAGTAGTTTTGGCATTGAAAGACTTAGACTTTCCTTTGTATTGCCATGGTTTTTCTGGACGAAGTGGGCGCTAGCTCTTTCCTCGTTCCCCTCAGTGTTACCTTTAGCCCGAGCCTTCTCCTCAACATCAAGAGATGCTATCAGGTTTTCAACTGATATTTTCTGTCTCTTGTGTTTAAGGCTTGTGGCGAAATTCCTCCAAGAGGAAGGTAGCTTTGCAATAATGCACTCAACCACAAACTCATCGGGTATAACATAGTTAAGGAGTTCAAGCTCTCTTGCCAGACGCTGTATCTTATGAGCTTGCTCGACTATAGATTTGTTCGCAACAATCTTGTAGTCATGAAAAGTCTCCATGATGTGCAGCTCTTTGCCAACATCTGAACTACCAAAAGTAGCTATCAGAGAATCCCACAAAGTCTTTGCGTCTTTAATGTGCATAATTGTATCAAAGATATGATTAGCAAGGACATTCTGCACAGCTTCCACACAGATCTAGTTGGCATCCTGGAATCTTCTTTGATCATCTTCAGAGATATTTCCCTCGGGCATACCAGCACTCACCTAGAACACTTTCATGGTCGTCAACCAATTGGTGACCTTAACTTGCCATCTCTTAAAGTGCTCTCCAGAAAATTTTTCTGGCTTCAGCACACATCAACAAAACTAGCCATAGTTAATTCTGGAAACCTATAATAAGATTTTTGGATTGTTAAAAGAATAGCCAATTTCCAAATTAAAACCAGAATATAAATCATGATAAATTGATGATCTAGATATCTCAGATTGTATTGTTTACTAGCATGATAAAACATGCATAACATGATCTCAAACATGACAAACGGTGTAAGCATAGCTCTTACACTAGATAGATTAAATAGCAAGAACAAAGACATAAGATCTGATATAAGCATATATATTAGATCACGAGCGACGTACCTTTCAGATGCTGGAGAAGATGGTGGTGGAGTCGGTGTTGGCCGATCCTCGATAAGCGGTGGAGGAAGAGCTCGGAGCAGTTGACGACGAGTCCGTCTGGACGCAGCGCCGCCTGACTTGGACGGTAGACGACCCGTTGTTGAAGACAAGAGCAGTCGCGCGACGAGCGCTTCCCAAAAACCTTATTCGCCTTCTCCCGATGCAGGATCGTAAAGACGAGGGTTCCGGAGACCTGCTCGCCCAGTCGCTGGTGCACGCAAGCGAACGGACTGGAGACGACAGCGCAAAAGCGATATGAGGCAAACCCTAGCTCCAGAGGTGTTGAGATGCGTTTTTGGCGCGGCCGATAGGTTGCTTATATAGTCCTGTTGAACCGACCTCGCGTTGCGATCACGATCTAAATCGGTTTAGGACTCTTAAGTTGTAACCGTTTAGGACTCTGCAACTTGAAGGCCAAGAAACCAAAAACTAAAACTGCAAAAGGAGACCGCGCTCCCGCAAGGCGAGGAGCCGAATTTCGGCGGACCATTCATGTAGGTGACGCGCACCCGCGCTAGTCGCCACGCCACGCCCGGCGAGCGAGCGCGTGTGGGACTAAAGAGTTTCACCTCCCCTCTTTGCACATACATGAATGGGCCTTTGAGATTTATTATGAATTTCAGAATTTGTTAATGGGCCAAGCCCATATAATTCTAACACCCGCGCCAGTCGCCACGCCACGCCACGCCCGGCCCGGCGAGGCGAGTGAGCGCGTGTGAGTTTCTCTTTCTCCTTCTCACACTAGACTTGAGGAAGTGGAGAGGACTTCCATATTTAAGGAAGTCCTCCACCTTTCCACTAGCAAGGTGGAACTAAAGAGTTCCACTTTCTCTCTTTGCACACACATGAATGGACCTTTGGGATTTATTATGAATTTCAGAATTTGTTAATGGGCCAGGCACATATAATTCTAACATAGTCCATTTTTTATCTTAATAATCAGCAATTAATCAACATTAGTCTATACTCCCTCCGTCCAAAATGATGTTCGTATTAGACTAATAAAAAAGTCAAACTTTATAAATTTTGACCAACAATTAATCAAATTGTATAAAAGTTTAGAGTAAAAACTTATATCAATAGATTCGTGTTAAAAGTGCATCTAAGATGCTATTGAGTTTTTAGCCACCAACTTTATATTATAAGAGAAATTAATAGTCAAAATATATTTTGTATGACTTTTTGACTAGTCTAATACGAATATCATTTTTGGACGGAGGGAGTAGTGTCTATAATTTGGGGGCAAATCATTAAGCATGGGATATTTTTACCAATATATATAATCCAATGCTATTTGGGAAGAGTATGCGAGAATAACAATTATTTCAGAGCACTGCAATTATTAGGCGGTGGTGGGGGCCCCAGATGTCATTTTTGACAGCTTTTGGATCGTAAAGCTATGAGTGTGATGTTTGTGGTGTTACGCACCAATTGAGTTATTGTTTTTGTTTTTGGTGTTTTCATGAGGCCATCTATCGTCTTTATCTTTATATATGCGATCGATCCGATTTTGACCAAAAGGGATTGCCCGGCCGTGATAGATTCGTCAAGTTGTTAAAGATCTTTTCTTCTTCTTTCCGTTGACGTGTATGCAAGTCATTAAGTGCATGTACATAGTGCTTTTGTGTGTCACCAAATGAACAAAGAAATTACTTGTACTAAAAATGCATGCATGGTTGTCTACCATATCTATCTAGCTAGTACTAGTAGTAGCTTTAATCTTATTACAGCATACTAGGCAAATTAAAGTGTGTTGCGTGGCATGCAGTAATAATACAACTTTGTTCACCAACAAGCTAGGTCATTATTGTAGAATATACAGCATTATTTAACTGTACCAAGAGAAGAGAATATATAGTTGTGTGGATGAAATTAAAGCAAGAGAAAAAGAATGCCTGCATGGTGTCATTTTAACAAATCTGATGAGTGAAAGGAAGGATCGGGATCCATGGAAAGCACAAATTAATTAAGCACTGCTGGAATGGATGGTGGTTGGCCAGGTGGACACGCAACATCATATATACCTGCAGTACGTGTATATATAGGGGCGCTAGGCTGTGGACTGTGCATGGTGGTGGTGGTGGTGCACGTCCAACTCCAATCTTTTTGCTATTTGCATTTGCAATTTGCTAGTGGTGGTGTGCCCGCGCGCGGCCGGCCCCCCATCCCCCATGCATCCCATCCTGATAATCAAAGATGGAGATGATGCTCCAAATGATTATCCGCGGTTCTCCCCCTAGTTCAACTAAATGAACTAGATTGCAAAAATGAGGAGATAAATTGTCTAGTTAGTTCTTTAAATTGAACTAGAGGAGAACCACGGATACCCATTTAGAGCACCATCCCCGTTTATACTCATAATAATGACTAGAAAGTAGGTCCGTGGCCCTGTGCAATACTGTACTATTGCAGGCAGGCAGGCACGAGGATGCTGTTCGATAAGCACAAATACACTCCTATAATAGAGATGCTTCCACTATGGCCTTGTTTAGTTGTTCTCACCATAAAAAAAATTCACCTATCACACGAATGTTTGGACACATAAATACTAAACATAGACTAAATAAATAACTAATTACATAGATTACGTGTAATTTGAGAGACGATTTTTAAGCCTAATAACTTTATGTTTCGATAATGTTGTGCTATAGTAAATATATGCTAACAACAAATTAATTAGTCTTAATAAATTCGGCTTATTGTTTAGTTTATTTTAAATAGATTAAATGAGTACCGAAATATTTAATGTGACATGCAAAAACTTTTCACGTCCCAACTAAACTAGGCCTACACATTCCTTCCAACTAGTCGTGTTTTTGTTATAAAAAAACTAGCCTGTGTGTTTCTATACTCTTTCATTTCATAACTAGTTGAAACAAAGACCATATGCACAATTCAAATGATGGAAGAAAAGAAACCCCACTGCCAACTAGGTCTGCGCGTTCGGTCTGACTGAACCGAACCGATTGGTTCTTCGGACTTTTCGAAACTTCGAGCATCTAGAAACAAAGGTTGATCGGTTAGTTCTAGAACTCAATATCGAGCAAGTTCGGTCTCAGTCTCAGTCATGACCGGACTAGACGAAACAACTACTAAATAACATAATTTATAGCAATTTTTGGTGATATTTTTTCTATTTTAATGCAAAAATAACAACATAACATATAAATTAAACAAAAGTGATAAGAGTGATGATTGATATAAACTCAGTAGAGCAAATGTTATATCGTTAATAATAGTATGAAATACACACTATGTCCATAAAATGCAGATTTTGAGTTAGTTTGGTTACTCGAGGTATATAAACCAACCGTAAGAAGTTCGGGCAGTATGAACTCGGGACTGAACTAGTGACCGAAAACTTCGGTCTCGTTCTCGGTTAGTTCGGTTGGTCTTCGGTCTTCTAATTAGGGCTAAGGCCAACATGCATGTTTGGATTAGTACTAGTCTTATTGCACACAATAATAAAGCAAATAGTCTAAGCTTTGTCCGGATGTGATGATATGTTTTGTGTTGTTGCTACATAGCCATAGATCATGTAATCGCAAAAAATAGCGATAGATCATGTAGGGGCCCATAGAGATATATTCTGAGCTTAGTCTACCATATATGACCCTGCTTAGATTGACTAAAAGCAATCAATACCCCCTTCTCACTCTAAATAATAAGTTGTTTTGATTTTTTCTAGATAAAAACTTTAGTAATCCAAATATCCCAATTTATAGTTTAGCTATGGCCTATTTAAAACTATTTAACCACTCAAATTATTAAAAGTATTAGCTAGTCCCCTCTAGCTATTACAACTTATAAAAAGTTAGCTAATCTAGATGAGACCTATGTCTATACGCTGAGAGCAACTCTGAGGGCTTTCAAACAAGCTCTTAGGCTAGAATTCGAGGGCTCAGTTATAAACATAGGTCTAGCAGGATCCCTATTCAAGCCCTCTGTTGGCACCAAAAGTGACGCACTGTGCCAATCACACAGCAAGCCGGAGAAGCTGGCTTCAAACGTGGCCCGGGTGCTCAGAAGTCCGGTGCGTGCCAGTCAGTTTGCCCTGCAACTAACAAGGGAAAGAAACTATTAAATACAAAGCTGGAACGTGCCGGGTATGACCGGTCAGTTCCAAAATATACGGCCCTGAAGCCACTTACGACGACATATAGCTATGAAAGCTATCTGCCAACAGGGTTAAGGATTATTCGGCAATATGAACAGAGTTACGTGAATAACAGGTTGCCGAACACATTTGCATGATAATCGTACTTGCATGATGTATTAAATATAAGTTAAAACTTAACCAATCTCGATTGTACAACCGAGTTGGGGTCCATGGGGATTGAACATACAAACTAAGCATGACTAAGCTAATCTAAAGCCTGCACCTGCCGCACGACACCTGGCTCTATCATAGGTCAAGTGTACTCAACGTGCATGAACCCTCACCACGTGGCAATCCAGATACGATCCGATCGGCTATTACGAACAATAGATCTACTGCATAAAAGACTTTTCAATAATAAACGTGAAAGAACAGAGCAGATCTATAAAAGATAAAGCCGAACCGAACGGTATCTAGATTGGGCAAAAGTGTTACGATGAATAAACATAACAAAACATATAACACAAGGTAACTTAATGAATCTATCAGATTTGCCAAATCTAACAGAGCCGATAACTATTTTTACTCATGACTCAATCCGCCGCACGATACAAGGCATAAGCAAAAACCTCCCGTCATAAGCTTAACCGCCGCACGATACTAAGCTTAACGTACGAGACTACTTGCACCATATCTAAATCCGCCGCACGATACTAGACATGATAACAAGGTTGCTGGAACTTACGGAGGTCGACGGATCGATGGCCCCTCTCGAAGAACACGACGACACGACTTGGACTCGAAGACGGCACGGGGCCGGGTTGGTTGTATTGATTGTGAACGTCTTTACAATGGTCTCAAGGTTTATATTTATACCCTGGTGTTCTACGAGTCCCAGGAGGACACGATTACAACGACAAAACAGGAAACTTATCTAAAACACGATGCCTTTTATTCTAAGCCTCCCTTAATAATCGGCACGTGCTAACAATGACGAGATCTTCTGTTGCCGAATCTTCTGATATGCCGTATTTGTCGCAAACCGACTTATCCTGAGGTAGCCGACCGCAGCGCCATATTGCCGAATCCACCCCCCGTTTGACCAGTCGCCTCCACAGCCTTACCGAATCGATTGGATTAGCCGACCGTGCTTGCTATCTCTACCCCGAATCCCTCAGGTGGTGATTTCTCCCGAACCTGCGCCGTGCTGGCCCACTTGTCATAGTGCGAAAATTCTGTGTTAACACATGCCCCCTCAATTTCTGCACAAAGGCATTTGTTTGAAATTGACCACAAGTCCGCCGCGCATTCTAGGTCAGCACTGCTTCAAACTCTGCATCTTCTCCAAATCATCAACAGCTTCAAACTCCACCCGAGTTTCGCAATGGCGACCCACGACGAGATCCCAGAGGTAAATTTCACTTTTCCTTTCAACGCATTCGGTCAATTTATATCGGCATTCGGCTCATTTAGCTTCCCCACACACCTTTTCCTTTCAGGCCCTTAGGGATGAAATTCTGATTCCTTGCGATGCGGATCCCGACTCCTACTTCTTGGGACCGATGGGAAACTCCAATCCAACCAATATCATCGGTATGGAGACCAACAGAACCCCTTTCAAGTATGGAGTTATTTCATCGAACAGGTGGCGGTATACCTTCAAGAACTGGCCCCTGCCCGCGGTCACCGGCTGGAGGAATTGGTACAGAAGAATTCAGGCGAGATTTGGGCCTCACTGGGAAACCCAAGTATCCATCATGCTCTGGAATTGTCCCTGTCCCTGGCCGACATGCCCAAAATGAGTCATTGCTCATAGCAGCTTCTCATTTTTGGTCAGATGCCCTCAATGCTTTCGTGTTCGGCCATGGCATAATGACAATCACACTAGCCGATGTCTTCATGATGAGTGGCCTGAACATTACCTCGATCATGAACGCCGACGAACTGCTAGAGAAAATTCCTCAGAGATCCATTGATGTCAGTGTTGGATGGATGAAGTATGTAGAGATCCACAACAAAATATCAGGCCCAGTAGCAAAACAGAGCACAGGGCTTTTCTAAACATGTGGCTATGCAGATTTATCTTCTGTGGGAGATCCAACGAGCCAACCCTTAACTACATCGCACTGGCTGACAAATTATCCAAAGGAAAGCAACTCCCTCTAGGCAGGCTCTTCCTAGGATCCATATACCACATGATGCATCAGATCTCCACTCAAATGTATCATGCCACTCATGATAGCACAGATGGACTGCCACCAATTGATTGTGTCAATGGCCCCTGGTGGTTTGTTCAAATGTGGTTTCAGCTATACATGCACCAAATCATTGTTGTGCCATTGGACAACCTCAGCTTTCCCTCCAGCAACTTCGCTGAGGATGAAGAGGCCACAGAGAAAGCTTGCCAAACTTATGGGGAAGCAGCCACTGCTATAACCATAAACAAGAGTATTGGCAGTCTCTTCAAATTATTCTTCAAGGGCTTTAATCAGGTGCTCTGGTTACCCTACAGGGAGAATGACAACCTCACTTTCCCTATCAAATTCAGCTTTGATGATGGCTGCATAGACGAAATGGCCACAGGAGTTTTCAACTCATTTATCAAACCCTGTATCCTACCAGCCGAATTCAACAGAGGAAGACAAGTGAAGCACACTTATGAATTCTATTATCCTAACATAGCAGCTAGGCAATTAGGTTGTGGACAGCTCCCTCCAAAACTCATCTTTTCCACCATCATCAAGCCCAGGGAGCAGATTCAGTCCAAAGAGCGTATTACGATAGGGATGCAGGCCCATCGAGTATTCAGCCTGGGGCAAGATCTGCCAGACTACAAACCAGTACCATTTCATTTGATCCAGTCTGCTCATCCTCTTTTTGAGTCCTGGTGGCAAGAATGGCATGATCATATCTTCAACAGCCCAGTCCATCCCATGTGCCTGGAACTTCAAGCAGACTTCAGCTCTGACATGAGGTACAATAACAAGCCACCTGTTGCTTTAGTATTTGATCCTTGAGATTTCTAACTTTTCAAAACTTCCACAGGACTTCACACCCAATTCTGACATCAGGCCTATCCAATATCATCAAGCAGGGCCAATCACTGTCCTGGGACACAATGCTCCTTCATTGACTCAGCTTATGAAATCCCAAGCAGTCTCATTAACCACCCTCTCAGCTAAAGGAGAGAAAAGAAAGGCCACTAAGGGCACTTCCAGCTCCAGGCGAACCAAGACCAAGCAAAACACACCTCCTCCAAAGGTAAGATGTCCTAGTCCTTCCATCATTATCAACTTATTCTTGACCGGCTTGTATACCATTACAGGCCTCTTCCCCTGAACAAGAAAACGCTCAAACGACGGTGCCCCCATCTTTATTACCTTGGAAAATGATGAGCATGAAGATGCCGAGGAAATGGACACCCAGAACCCGGATGATGTCAACATTGGTAGGTCCTTTAATTATCCCTTCAACCAGCAGATTCTTGCCTCTCTTGACTGATCAGTAATTTCACAGATGGCACAACCGGTGAGATTTTCATCGGTTCAACTCCAGACCTGCTGACCAATCCGGTTCTCAACCAGATCAAGACCCTGTCAATCAGCCGACTCATCAAGTAAGAATTAATTCCTCATTTCATCCCTTCTTCGCACTTCACCTTAGTCGGCTAACCCGTCTAAATCAACACAGACTTTCATCAGTTCAGCTTCCGAGTATGCATTTGATGTCAACGAGTTCCTGAACAAAAGGGCAGTGGCCAAAAGACCATCGGCACTAGTCCAAGATGTCCTGAGCAACATAACAAACTTTCTGAGTCAAGACATCTTGTCCTTAGTCAGAGACGCCGATGAGGTTAAAAATCTCCTCGAGCCCATTGCCGAGGACATTCCAGAAAATCTGAGACTCCATCTGGAAACCGTGTCTACATTGGATGACTGTTTTGCCAAGGTGAAACGAGCAATCAGAAGCACTGATCTTCAGACTGCTAAGTCCAAGTGCACCCAGGAAGTGAACGATCTGTACACTCAGTTCCAAAGGCCAAGAACTCTCAGGAGACACTGGAGGCTCAGTTGAAAGAAATGCAAGAAAAGAGATCTGAACTGGAAGCCCAACTAGCCCAGGTCAACTCTGATATTCAGTCATGCACCTCTCGGCTATCGGGTTTACCGAATATCATTGAAACAACATCTTCCAGGCTGTCATCGGCGCTTGATGAGGATATCAAACTTAGCACGAGGCTTTCACAGGCACAAGGCACCGAAGAGGAGGACAAAAGGCACTGGAGCATGCTAATCAGGTCAAAGCCGATACCCTGGTGGCTATAAATCAGTTCTTGAACAACTGAGATGACTGTGTAATGAACTTTTAATTTCAGCAATCCTGCGTCAGAATGACTCAAACATCTTCTTGTAATATATCTATTTTTTGCATCCAATCGGTTACCGTTCCGACGACATCGTGATTAACCGTGTAAACCTGTTCGGCAATTTGGCCAGTGTTTGTCCCGAACACCTAAATCGGCAATTTGCCGAAGCCAGGCGTTCTAATCTCCGCCGAACACGTGAGTGCATCCAGACGGTTTGCACAGCCCGTTACTGCAGAGGCCCATCTCGGGAAGCAGGAAAACCCCAATCCGCCGGTTGATATTCGGCGTGCTACCCCGGACATTCGCCACGATCACTGTTCCGATTTTATAAATCGCCCCTGGAGGCCTGCCTTCTCCCAATCTTGCATTCGCTCCTCTAGTACTCTCGCGCCGCCTCGGCTTCCTTGCTTACTCCGCCCAGAAAACCCTAACTTTCCGAGTGCAATGGCGAGCCATGATGACCGCGGCAAGCGCCCGACGACTGAGGAGGCCGAAGGGAGCCGCGCTCGGCGCCTCCGTCAGCGCGGGTAGGACTCCTCGCTTACGTCCTTTGTGGCAGTTTCTTGAAAACCTCGCTCACACTCTGTTACTGCTCGCCGACAGGGTCCCCGTTATCTCTTCCGCCGGCGGGCATGCCCGGCCTTCTCCAGCGCCGGGAGGCCAGAGGCTCCACCATCGGGCTCGTCGAGCTCCTCCGACAGCCTCTCCTACCACTCCCATCCTTGGGAGGCGAGCCCGGACCGGGACTCCGACGACGGCCTCTACGACCACAACGACGCCTTGAACTTCATGGCGCTGCGGGACGAGTCCCGGGAAGAGCTGGCCGCCGTCTCGAAGCAGTACGGGATTGACCAGCTGGAATGGGAGGACCAGCGCCGGCAGTTCTGCGACGCATCACGGGTATGAACGCCCAATCCTGGATCTGCTTTCGGTCGTTCTTGTTGATCTTTTAACCGATCCATTCCATTTTGTCGCTCACAGCGCTGTCTGAAGAACTGGAGCGCCTGAAGATGGCGGCGAACGCCGTCGCAGACCGGGTGAACGCCCAGGGCGTCACCGCCGATGCGCGCCTGGCCAACGTGCACGGCCGCATCGAGCAGGTCGCCCTGCAGGGTGTGCACCACGGCGTGGCGCTGGGGCTGTCGGCGCTGACGGTCCGCGCGGAGGAGGACTTCTCTGTGACGCCGGTTGGCTTCCCCGGCGGGCATGTCCGGAGACGTCGAACAGATCGACGATTTTCTGGACTCCTACGAGGATCACGCTCACGCCCTCACCGCAGTCACCAATCCGCAGACGGTCATCAACAAGGTGCTTGGTAACTGATCTGCACTTTCGTACCGCCCCAACTTATGAACAATGCTCTACTTTGCCATGTTCACGCGTACAATCTGTTTTCCCTTTCTGTGCTTGTCTAGTGTTCGATCTCTTCATTGAACCGATTGCACAGCACACGTGCATTTGGTTCTGTTTTAGCGTTTTTCGCGCTAAAGGCGACACATGCCGTGTCGGCTGTTTTTGCTCTAAGGGCGATAGAACCTATCGGCCATTTTTGTGCTAAGGGCGACACAACCTTGTATCGGCCGTCGGTGCCCGCTAGTCCTTGATTCCGTTATGCACCGACCTCCACGCTAGGATGAAATCTCTTTAGATAACGTCCATTAATTGCCCTAGCAAACTCTTCTCCTTGGAGGGTTTTCAGAATGTACGCATTACCCGGAGCACGTCTCAGAATTCGAAAAGGCCCTTCCCAGTTAGGGGACCATTTGCCGAATGCCTTATCTTTGGTACCGATCGGCAAGACAATTTTCCAAACCAAGTCTCCTTCGAATCCTTTTTCTTCACTTTCGAATTGTAGTACTTGGCAACGCGTATCTTGTTCTTTTCAATATTTTCCAAGGCCTTGAGACGAATCAAATGCAAATCTTCTAGCTCATCCATCATCAAATCTTTATAATTCTCTTTGGCTAGATCGTTCTGCAATGTAACTCGTCTTGACCCCGATTGCAATTCCCATGGTAGCACTGCGTGATGCCCATAGACCAACTCGTATGGTGACGTCTGAGTCGACCCATGACAAGCCATTCGGTAAGCCCACAAAGCTTCGTTGAGTACCAAGTGCCACCTTTTAGGTTTCTCTTCGATCTTCTTCTGAATGAATCTTAATCATGATTTTGTTAGAAGCCTCTGCCTGCCTGCCCATTGGCCTGTGCATAATAAGGGGAGGAATTATAGAGCTTAATCCCCATCCCTTCGGCAAAGTCACAAAACTCCGCGGAAGTGAACTGAGTTCCCTGATCGGTAGTGATGGACTGAGGAATGCCGAATCGGTAAATGATATGCTCCCTGACGAAGGACACCATGTTCTCTGACGTCACCTTCTTCAATGGGATGGCTTCAACCCACTTAGTGAAATAATCCGTGGCTAACAGAACAAACTTATGTCCCTTGCTAGATGGAGGGTGGATTTGGCCGATCAAATCAATGCCCCATCCTCTGAAAGGCCAAGGCTTAATGATCGGATTCATGGCCGATGCTGGGCCCTTTGCACATTGCCGAATCGCTGGCAATCCTGACAACCTCTGTAGTATTCAAAGCAATCTTCGAGCATAGTCGGCCAAAAATATCCAGTCCTCCTGATTAACCATCTCATACGGTGAGCCGACTGGTGTGCACCACATACGCCTTCGTGCACCTCATACATCAGTTTCCTAGCCCGTCTTGGTTCAGGCACTTAAGCAAAACCCCATCTATGGATTTGTAGTACAATTGATTGTCCAAGAGCGTGAACTTAAGAGCCTTGTACCTGAGTTTTCGGGAGACTTTTCTGGATGGGTCCCTGAGGTAATCGGCAATGTTGTCTCTCCAGTCTTCAATTGCCTGATTATCACTTGGGACTGCTTGATCACTTCTGGGGTTGTTTGCTCTTCCTCAAGTGCAAAAATGTTTTGATTCTCCCTATACCCGGATGCTGCCTGAGCCAACTGGTTTGCTTCTTCGTTTTGCCCCCTAGGAATATGTTGCAAGGTTGCTGATCGAAACTGTTTAAGGAGTTCTTGGCAACCTCGAGATATTCCTGCAGCGTGTCGTTTCTTTTGCACTCGTACTCACCTGTCAGCTGCCTGATCACCAACTCCGAGTCACCGAAGATCTCTACGGCATCTGCCTTGACGTCCACGAGCAACCGCAATCCTCGAAGCAGTGCCTCATACTCCGCTTGATTATTAGTCACCGGGTACTCGATCGTATAGGTATTGAAAGGTGGCCCCTGTGGGAGAAATCAACATGATCCCGACTCCACCACCTTTGCTACACGACGATCCATCAAAAAACAATGCCCAGGGGGCAATGGTTACTATGTTAGCGTTAGAATCACGATGGTGAGTGACGAAATCAGCCATAATCTGGCCTTTAACAGCCTTTGCCGATTCAAAACGCAAATCAAATTCAGAAAGAGCTAAAACCCATTTACCGATCCTTCCACTTAAAATCGGCATTGATAACATGTGCTTGATTACATCAAACTCTGATACTACCACACATTCGGCATTCAATAGATAGTGCCGAAACTTGGTACAGGAATAGAAAACGCACAAGCACAACTTTTCCGTAGCCGAATACCTCGTTTCGGGGTCCAGTAGCTTTCGGCTAAGATAGGCTATGACTCTCTCTTTTCCTTCGAATTCTTGCATGAGGGCCGACCCTATTGTTAGGCTGTCGGCCGCCACGTACAACTTGAAAGGCTCGTCGAGTTGTGGAGGAACCAATACTGGTGGTGCCTTCATGTATTCTTTGATTTCATCGAAAGCCTTTTGTTGCACGTCACCCCACACGAACTCTTGATCTTTCTTGAGCTTTAACAGTGGAGAGAATGGTAGCACGCGCTCGGACAAATTGGATATGAACCTTCTGACAAAGTTGATCTTGCCGAGCAGTGATTGTAGTTCTTTGAGATTGGTCGGCGACACTACCTTGTCAATTGCTTCCATGCTCTTTTTGCCAACCTCGATGCCTCTTTTGTGGACCAAGAATCCCAGAAACTCTCCGGCCGACACCCCAAATGCACACTTGGTTGGATTCATCTTTAAACCGTGTTTCCTCGTGCACTCCAGAGTCTTCCTTAAATCGGCTAAGTGTCTTTCTTTGCTTCCTGACTTGACCACCACATCATCAATGTAGATCTCTATGATTTTGCCGATCAACTCATGAAATATGTAATTCATGGCTCGCTGGTAAGTAGCACCGGCATTTTTCAAACCAAAGGTCATGACAATCCATTCAAACAAACCTATATGGCCAGGGCACCTGAAGGCGGTCTTTGCCACATCTTCTGCAGCCATGAAGATCTGGTTGTAACCCGCATTGCCGTCCATAAAGCTTATAATTTCAAACCCGGCCGAAGCATCTACCAGCAAATCGGCCACTGGCATTGGATAACCGTCCATAGGAGTGGCTTTATTGAGGTTCCTGAAGTCGATGCAGACTCTCATCTTCCCATTCTTCTTGTACACCGGGACTATATTGGAGATCCAGTCCGCATATCGACACGGCCGAATGAAATTAGCTTCTAGCAATCTTTCCACTTCCTTTTTTACGTCGGCCAATACCTCCTCCTTGTAGATCCTGCGCGGAGGTTGTTTATATGGGCGGTACCCGGGCTTGATCGGCAATTTATGCTCGACAATGGACCAATCTAGTCCGGGCATCTCCGTGTAGTCCCAAGCGAAACAGTCTTTGAACTCTTTTAGAAGATCTACCAATTGCTCTCTGAATTCAGGGGCTAAACTGGAACTTACAAACATCGGCCTCTTCTTACTCGCGTCACCAACATCCACCTCCTCTAACTTGTCGGCCGACGTGAAACCACATCCCAGTTTGCCCTCGCTGTTGTCGGTTGGGTTGTCCATCTAAAAGAAGCTTTGAGAGCCAATTGCTTGGATCGGCTGTTGATCCCTGCCGTAGACGTTGACAGGACCTTCTCCCCACACACGATCGGAGAAGCAATCTACTCCGTCAAATTCCCAGTAAGTAGGCTCAATGGTAGCAACACTCACCGAGTCGTCAGCTTGGACAATCTCGATGTCATCTCCAACCCACTGAATGAGTATTTGGTGCATGGTCGAAGGTATGCAGCAGTTGGCATGGATCCAATCCCTGCCCAAAAGTAGGCTGTATGCCCCCTTGCCGTCAATGACAAAGAAGGTCGTGATGAGCGTCTTGGATCCAATCATCAGTTCCACGTGCACGACACCCCGAGTGTCAGAGGGATTGCCGGCAAAGTCACGGAGTATCATGTCCGTTTTGAGCAGATCTTCATCGTTCATGCCCAGCTTTCTGAAGGTGGCGTAAGGCATGATGTTGATCGCTGCACCGCCATCGACAAACATCTTGGTCAGCGGCTTTCCATTGACGTACCCCTTGACATACAACGGCTTTAAATGCCTATGCTTGGCTGGTTTGTCAAATGCTGCCTTCTGAGACAACACGAGCTGTGCCGCGAGCTCGTCGTGCTCGGCATCGTCAGAATCCGAATATACCTCGTCCTGTGCCCCCCGGCCGGCAGGAGCCATGAACTCCAGGGGAAGGAAGAAAGTCATGGCCACGTCAGCGCCCTCATCGGCGTCATCTGGTTTTTCCTTCGGGCGCCACTCTTGCTTCTTCCCATTGGCAGCTGCTTCTTCCAACTCCCTATTCCGGAGGTGCTGCACTCTCCTTTTCTGGCTTTTTCTGAGCCCTGGTGGGCACCACTGCCCCTTTTGCCACCTATATGGGCGAGGCTGTGCCTCCTCGCCGTCGTCCTGGTGGTGCACCCACTCTCGATCGGCATATCTTTTGGCTTGCCGACCCGGGCTTTCCGTTTTTAGGCGCCGATCGTCCATCGGGATGCGTGCTCCCAATCTTTCATGGACGGGACGGCGGTTGACGCGATCCTGCCTATACCCCCTGTACTGATCGCTGCACTCAGGGCAGTCGTTGACGGCAGGCAACCTCAAGCCTTCGTTCCAGCAGTGGCGGAAGAACGAGCAACCCCAGTGAGCCTGCTCCTGCTCTTGGCAGCGTTCCCGCTCTCTGTGGTAGGCCTGCTCTCTGTGGTAGGCCCTCTCTTCTAGACGGTACCGGTACTCCTCCGTGTGACCGTCTTCGCGCTGATACTCCTCTGCGAGTTCCTGTTCTTCGCGTTAGAGACGCTTCCGTTCTTTCTCATCTTGCCGGCGCCACTTGTTGAGGAGATCCCTGTGGGTAGGCCTGCGCCTGGAAGATGTCTCCTCGTGCTCATATCGACTATTCGTGGTCCGGGCGCGCTGCTGGAATTCATCGCTGGTGATTTGCCGATCGGGGTCCACCGTGCCAGACTCGCGTGCTTTGTTGGAGGTGAGGACTTTGACCTTGCCCTTACCCCTGGGGTCCTCTGGAGCTACCATGCTCACTGAAAAGAACACGGCGTTCTGGGCGAAGGGGTTAGCATCGATCTTCATCTTGCCATTGAACTTGATGTGGCCGTCCTGGATGGCTTTCTGGATCCTCGTCCTGAACACACGGCAATCATTAATAGAATGAGTGTTAGTGTTATGAAAACTGTAGTACTTCTTGTCCTTGACCCCTCCAGGACGCAGCATCGGGTGATCCGGGGGTAGCCTGATTCTTCCTTCGGCAACCAGGAACTCGAAGAGCTTGTCGGCTTTGGTGACGTCGAAGTCGTATGCCCCCTTCTGCTGGCGCAGCCATTGCTTGTTGGCTTGGGTCGGCTCCTTGTCCTAGTTGAGCTCTGCAGCGGCCACCTCATCTTCAGCGTCGGTGTAATCATCGGCTTCGTCCAGGAAAGCTTGATACATCTGCGCCGCGACATTGTCCTTCTGGAAACGCCCTTCCCTCCGGAAGCCTTGCGCTTGGATAGTCATCTCATTCAGCCGGTGGGAGAGATGACCCAAGTCTTCAAACTCTTGACCGAACAGCTTGTCCCTAATGCTCGGGAGCATGCCTGCCACGGCCAATGGTGGAAGCTGATCGTCCGGCAGGTGCATGCCGAAGCACTGGCTCTTGACTTCCCTGAACCTGCGCAGGTAGTCCTGTGGTGTCTCATTTGGCTTCTGGCGTACGTACATGAAGTCCACCAGTTTCTTCTCCTTGGTGCCCGTGTAGAAGTGTGTATGGAACTTTTGTTCCAAGTCTGCCCAAGAGAGAATAGAGCCCGGCGGTAGTGACGTGAACCATGCGAATGCCGGTCCAGTGAGTGACGACGGGAAGTACCGAACCCTGAAGGCATCTTCGGTATTGGCCTCCCCAAGCTGGAGCAGATAACGACTGACGTGCTCCACCGTGCTGGTGTCGTCTAAGCTGGAGAACTTGGACAGGTCCGTCGGCACTTTGACTCTGGGAGGTAGAGCCACACGGTGGAACCATTCGGGGAACGGAGACCTGTAAGCATAAGTGCCCTTAGGCTTCAGGCCGAAAGTGCACTGCATCATATCCGCCATCCTCTCTAGCATGACATCGACATTAGAGTCGGCGGTTTTTTCGGCCGTCGGCTTCCCATATCCTGGATGTGGGGCGCCCTCTATGTTGTGAGGCTCAAGCATCTCATGGTACCCGTTTCCATAGTAGTCCTTTATGAGCCTATAGGTTTGCGGGGAGATCTTGCGTGTTGACTCTGGCGGCTGACCCTTAGTGCCGAACGTGAGTTGACCCATGGTCGGCAACTGGCCCTCTGGCGTGTGCTTCTCTCGAATGGTCATCCCGCTTGATTGAGCCTTAGGCGGGGTCTCCTCACCAGCAGCTCCTGCCCCCTTGAGGTGATCCGGCAGGTTGAAAAGATGTGGCCCGGCTATAGGGCCAAACTCCGCCTTCATGAGTTCATCGGCCTTGGGGCCAAATTGGGCGATCATGATGGTGCGGAAAGTGTTGAGGAACGCCCCATGCATGCGACCGATGGCACCAGAGACAGCTTCGTTGATTATGTGAGACATTTTCAGCACTGCCTCCGCCTCCCCGGGATCATTCGGGTTGAGCTGGACGGGCTTCGGCAGATCGTGCAGACGACGAACCTTTCCGCTCTTGTTCTTGGAGAAGGCTTCTAGGCACTTGGCCTGGAATTCGGCACAAGCATCATCCACCTGCTCTTTTTACTCGTCGGGTAGTTCAGCGAGCTGCACCTGCACGAGCCCCGCCTTGTTGCCGGCCTCGGCTTCAGTGACTTCAACCATGGCTGCAGGAAAAAGAGTGTCCCACCGGGCGTGCCAAAATGTGTGTTGGCACCAAAAGTGACGCACTGTGCCAATCACACAGCAAGCCGGAGAAGCTGGCTTCAAACGTGGCCCGGGTGCTCAGAAGTCCGGTGCGTGCCAGTCAGTTTGCCCTGCAACTAACAAGGGAAAGAAACTGTTAAATACAAAGCTGGAACATGCCGGGTATGACCGGACAGTTCCAAAATATACGGCCCTGAAGCCACTTACGACGACATATAGCTATGAAAGCTATCTGCCAACAGGGTTAAGGATTATTCGGCAATATGAACAGAGTTACGTGAATAACAGGTTGCCGAACACATTTGCATGATAATCGTACTTGCATGATGTATTAAATATAAGTTAAAACTTAACCAATCTCGATTGTACAACCGAGTTGGGGTCCATGGGGATTGAACATACAAACTAAGCATGACTAAGCTAATCTAAAGCCTGCACCTGCCGCACGACACCTGGCTCTATCATAGGTCAAGTGTACTCAACGTGCATGAACCCTCACCACGTGGCAATCCAGATACGATCCAATCGGCTATTACGAACAATAGATCTACTGCATAAAAGACTTTTCAATAATAAACGTGAAAGAACAGAGCAGATCTATAAAAGATAAAGCCGAACCGAACGGTATCTAGATTGGGCAAAAGTGTTACGATGAAATAAACATAACAAAACATATAACACAAGGTAACTTAATGAATCTATCAGATTTGCCAAATCTAACAGAGCCGATAACTATTTTTACTCATGACTCAATCCGCCGCACGATACAAGGCATAAGCAAAAACCTCCCGTCATAAGCTTAAATCCGCCGCACGATACTAAGCTTAACGTACGAGACTACTTGCACCATATCTAAATCCGCCGCACGATACTAGACATGATAACAAGGTTGCCAGAACTTACGGAGGTCGACGGATCGATGGCCCCTCTCGAAGAACACGACGACACGACTTGGACTCGAAGACGGCACGGGGCCGGGTTGGTTGTATTGATTGTGAACGTCTTTACAATGGTCTCAGGGTTTATATTTATACCCTGGTGTTCTACGAGTCCCAGGAGGACACGATTACAACGACAAAACAGGAAACTTATCTAAAACACGATGCCTTTTATTCTAAGCCTCCCTTAATAATCGGCACGTGCTAACAATGACGAGATCTTCTGTTGCCGAATCTTCTGATATGCCGTATTTGTCGCAAACCGACTTATCCTGAGGTAGCGGACCACAGCGCCATATTGCCGAATCCGCCCCTCGTTTGACCAGTCGCCTCCACGGCCTTACCGAATCGATTGGATTAGCCGACCGTGCTTGCTATCTACCGAATCCCTCAGGTGGTGATTTCTCCCGAACCTGCGCCGTGCTGGCCCACTTGTCATAGTGCGAAAATTCTGTGTTAACACCCTCAAATTTGAGAGGCCCCAAATCTCACCCTTAAATACCTTGCGGACAACCCCGACCCCTATGTGGCAGTTGGCTTGTTTTCCTCACTCCCACACCCACTCTTCTCTTCCCTCCTCGCCTCTCACACCCCATTGAAGTGCCACCGGGTCTTACTGGCAAGGGGCTATGTCTCCGTGCATATAGAGGCTGATTGTTAGGCAACACAAGGTCGGTCCTCACATGGTTTAGTAGAATTGTTTCGTTCTGGCACTTTGTTTGGTTCTTAAGCTGAACCAAAATAATACATGCAATCATACATTTGAGGCCGTCATGATACAATCATTCCATCCGAAGAAATTGAGATTCCCTCTTCATACAGGACGACTTGATTCATGTAGGATGCAGAGGCCTATATGTTAGATACCCATAACTTCGATCAATACATGCAACCAAACACGATCCCGTTTCATACTTGATCAACACCAAACACAATCAAACACGACCACATGTACGAGCTCAACCCAAATCCTTTGGTCCTGCATAGCCCGACCATCCTGGATGAAGACATCTTCTTTGCACACCCTACATGAAGGATGCTATTCATGAACACGTGTATATAATAGAGATGGTTGCATTATATATATTCATGTCATGCGTGGTTGTTTCTTAGACTCTTCCATATACATGATTATTTGAAAAGAAAAAACTTACATGTGTATCAGATGATGAAAGGAGAAAAGCCTAATGGCCAACAAGTTTGAATTGATTGAAGAATATGACCCTTTAGTTGTGACTGGTTAGCAGTTGTATTGCACACAATAATAAGCAAATAGTATAAGTTTTGTCTAGAAGGATGGATGAGTGGTACCTGTCAATGCCTCAACGGTGATGATATGTTCTATTCTGGTGTGCTACAATATGATAGATCGTGTTGGGGTCCATAAAGATACGTTTTGAGCTTAGCCTACTATACATACATGACCCTATTTAGATTGACTAAAATAAATTAGGCAAATTTTGGCGTGGGACATTGTAGAATCGTGTATTTTGCTATAGCACACCGCCAACTCCAGTATTGGCTGAGTACCATTACGAAAACGAGATCTTTGGCCGTAGCACACCGCCTCCATTAAAAAGCCATTTTCGCTGGAATTAGAGAGATAACTACTTTGCACTGGTCGACTTTACCCCTGGCTCAGCTACATGGTCCAACCCAACCCGGTCACCCATAGGCCATAGCCAGTCACGCTCTCCTTCCCCTGCGCTGTTCTCGTTCCTCTGTCTTCCTCTCTTTCTTCCTCGTCTCTCTTTCGAAACCCTAGTTCGTGTGGCCGCATAGAAGTCGAGCATGGCGTCGAGCTCTCACTCAACGGCGGCACGGTCGGATGCTCCCTCTCTTGCTGCTTACAGGGATGCGCACGGGAACCTTCCATTGGTGGGCTGCCGCTACTGTGGCAATCTGATGATTGGCCGGGTTTCACGCAAGGAACAGAGCTTTGGGGAGAGGTTCTACAAGTGTCCAGTATTTGAACATGTAAGTTGGTAGATCGGGAGGTTTATTGTCTCCTTTTTTTGGCTTAATTGTTTGGTAGATTAGATCTGACCATTCATCCTCTTGCTATTTGGTATGTGTCAGTTTTTCTGTTGGGAGGAACAATATGTGGAGTACCTGGTCAATAAATCAAAGCTTCCACCTTGCTTCTCAAAGTCAGGCGGTGCACCTGTGGTGTGGCGGAACGGTCCTAATCCCATGGCCCACAGGTCCCCGTCAGCCTCTGACAGCCGAACCTATGTTCCACATGACCAAGACAGTTTGTCACCAGGCTACATCAGCGCCCATCGTCCGCATGATCATCTCACCTTTTGGTTACAACACTGGATACTTTTACAAATAACATCGGAATACAGAGAGCAAGACTTAAATAACATTAGTTTTACAAACCGAGGTTCCAAATAAATTAAAGGTGCAGTTATTACAAACCACGTTCGGGTAATAGAAATAGGCAACGTAGCGGAGTACAACAAAATAGAGATACTCATGATCACCCAGCCCGAGGGTGTACACTTTATTCTTCGGCCTCATCGGCCTCTTCCTGGACGATGGTCATGCAGCAGGGCGCAAGACACATCGGGGACTCAGTCATACCTGCAGCATGGGTAACAAACCCTGAGTACTAGGGTACTCAACAAGACTTACCCGACTAAAGAAAAGGAAGAAGACTCAGGGATGAGAGGCTTAGGGTAGTCAAGGTAGGCTTAAGCAAGACCAAGTATTTTGCAGAAAAGCATTTTGTAAACCTCGTGCTATTTTTGGAAAGATTCAAGTATTTCTCAATTCTTCACTGTTCATGATTCATTTTACCTTCCAAAACATACCTAGTTGAGAACCACTCTCCGTTGACAGTCAGTGACCAAGTCTCCATAACCGAGGAGCAACGTTAATCCGGATAAATAATACTCAGCTGAGGATCCCTATTCACACTGCATATGTAGCACCCAAGCTTGCATATGCCAACTCGTCTACCACGATTCCTCCAAGATTGGACCGGTCCTACGCCACCCGGAAGTACAGTACACCACTCATATCCAGGCACGACGACCACGTGGGTACAAGCTACTTCCGCCATCTCGCCACTCCCAGTGCACGGTTGTCGGTCCCAATTAAGAAGTCCTCGGAGCCAGAGCTTTCCGAAGTATGTGAATAGTTGCAAATCTTGGCCAGCAGGCCCCCATACGGATGGTCCCTAATTTTTCTGCCAGAACCATACCTCGGTTATATCTCACCCAAGCGGAATAGTCCTGTCAGTTTTTCAACCCTGTCCCGGTCGGTGTCAACTGTTGAGTCCCGGACTACAACATGACGACACCGTACGCTCGGACAACCTCTCCTCGCTGTTGACTAGGTACGGATCAGATACTTAGCCAACAGTCGGGGAGTAAAGCCAAATTCCCATAAAAATTCTTTAAGTGATCACACTTTTGAAAATGGCATTTTATTTCAAATCTATTGAATAGCGTTACTAAGCATTTTGCAAATAATTTTTAAACAGGGCGGGGTATTTGCCGGTGGAGGTAAATAGTGCAGGCAATAGGTCATCACACAACTCCTATAACCTAATGCAGTAGTTTAACTCAAAGGCATTTTAGGTAAACTTTTATAAAAATAAGGAAGGGTTAAAATGCACCGGGGCTTGTCTTGAAGAGCAAAAAGGCCAGGCTCGGGGTCGGCAGTGCAGGTGTCGGAGCTCGGGGTCGCCTCGGGGGTAGGTTCGTCAGCGGCTGCCTCGACTTTGATGCCTTCTCCTTCAGACACTACACGTATGCAATGATGTATGCTTATGAGGATGCTGACAAGAACAAGAGACTTGCTAAAGCGCATGACAATCCCACTGATTCTAGAATACAACTTTCCAACGTGGAAGTAACTCCTAGTGTGGACATAAAGTTACTTATCTCTACCCCTAAGCAAGATTAATCAAACCCATTAAGCATCATCTAGTAATCCTAAACATAAGTCATGCATGGCATCACAAACATCATAGACCAGCTGGGTGGGGGTCTATGAACAGCAACAATCCCAAAAGTCACATCACAAGGCATACAACATGAACCCTAATTGCTTTTTTATTTTTCCTAATTATTTAAAAAGGTCATTTTATGCAGTTGCTCCAAAATTTACCCAATTAATCTCATAAGTTCATTATGGTATAAATAGATGGCAAAACAAATTTCATAATTTTTGGAGATCATTAAGGTGCTTAACAAAAATCAAACATTTAATTAACAAAAGGCACTATTTAACAATTAAAATAAATGCCCAAAAATCAACTTGCTCCAAAAGGCCTCAAAATTCTACCAGAGACTAAACACGACATAACTAGCACATAAAAATTTATCTCATGATTTTTGGAGCTATACATGATTTTCTAAAAATCTAAAACCATCCATTTCTTAATTAAAAGAAGGATTTTTCATTTTCCAATTTTTGTAGAAAAGTAGGGTTTCTTATTTTTCTAAAATACTACACAGTGCAAGGAGCATACCATATTTTTCACAGGATGTAAGGAGCAACAGATTAATTCTCACAAAAAAGAGAAAACAGAACACTATTCACATTTTCAAAAAAAAAGAAAAGGAGCACTGTGCTTCTTCCCCGCGGGCTCGGCGCGCTCGCCGGCGAGAGCGCGCGGCGGACCGGCCGCTCGGGCCTCGCGCTAGGAAAGCAGAGGGTGGGGGAAGCTTCGCGGGCTCACCGGGGGTCGGGAACGAGGAACGGCGAGGCGGTGCCAGGGTCGGAGAAGAGAGTTCGACGGTGGCGGTGCTTCGACGGAGCTCTTCGGCGGCGAGCAAGCGTTCCGGCGCCTCTGTTCATCAAAAGGGATCACCGATGTGCGGTTAGGAGCGCATCGAGGTGAGGAAAAGAGGACGGGGGTCGGAGGGACGAGAGGAACACTCACGGCGACGAATTTCGCCCCTCACCGCGACGGGGCCGTTCGCCGGAGTCGGGGACGGATTGCTTGCGCCGGCGAAAGGAGGGGCGGAGGGGTGAAATTGGTTGCTTGGGAAGGTGGAGCAGCTCAAGGCGAAGGCGATGGGGTGCTCAGCGGGCTCGGGGCGGCCCGGTGGCTCGGGTTGGTGGAGCTTCGCCGGTGGCGGCAATGGCGGGTTGCTCGGCGGCTTTTATAGCCGCGGGACGGCGCTGGGGTCCGGACGAGGGGCGAGGAGCGTTCGCGCGGCACTAACGGAGGTAGGGGGCAGGGTAGGGTGGCTCGACGTGGGCAGGGAGCTCGCGCGCGGCGCGGCGGCTTGCCGGCGGCCGGCTTTCGCCCGCTGTCCGCGGCCGTAGGGGAAACGGAGGAGGGTAGGGGACGGGCGAGGCGGTGGTAGGGGACCGGGGAGGTCGAGCGCCTGCGCTGACCGCGCGCGGCACGGGCGCGGGTCAGCCGGCCTGGCGTGGCCAGCGCTCCGCCGCCGGCGGCCGGGCCCCCCTGCTTTAAAGCTCGTGCACAGTGACGTCACCTTCCTCCTTTTTCTGAATTTTCGAAATTACTCCCAAAATTTCAACTACGCAAAGAAAACTCAAAATACCAAAGTTGATTAAAATTTTGAGATCTACAACTTTGCCAATATAAACTTTTTCTGAAACTCAATAGTTTTTGAGATAATTTTGAAAACTGAAAAGGGGACAAAATTGAAGTTTGAAAGAATTTGAAATTACTTCTGATTTTGTATTGAAACTTAAAAATCTGTAAACACCAAAGTTGTTCCTTATTGCAAGATCTACAACTTTTCTTATTGGGCCAACTTCAAATTTTGAATAGTTTTTGAATTATAAAAAGAGGGGTAAAACTAGAGTTTGGAAATTTAGGGTTTTTCAAAAGGAATTTAAATTCTATTTCTGATTTTGAACTTTGATCAACACAACAAAACATCAAGACACTCAACTGAACAAGATTCACACAAAGCTAGACACAGAGATGAAATTACCATTTTTCCCTTATAGGAAGATTTGGGCCTTTAGGGTTTTTTTGAAAAAGAGATCACTACACAAGTCACCTCAGAAAAAGGTAAATGCAAAACAAGTATTAGGCAAACATAAATGCATGGCAAGGATGATTAATGACTAAAGATGATGACATGTCAGGTTAATTACATATTAAACACCAGAGGTGTTACAGCCTTCCCCCCTAAAAGAAATCTCGCCCCGAGATTCTGCGTCTTAAGAAGGACAAGGGCAAAACCTTACATCTACAGAGTATCGAGAAAGTCGGGATAACTCTTTGCCAAGAAGTCCTCGGATTCCCAAGTGGCTTCTTCTTCAGAGTGTTGGTTCCACTGGATCTTGTACCATCTTGTGATAGTCCTCCGGGTAACACGGTCCTTGTAATCCAACACGCGAACTGGATACTCAGAGTATGACAGATCGGGTTCTAACTCAACACCTTCAACTTCCACCACATGTTCGGGCATTTGGAGACTTTTCTTGAGTTGGGAGACGTGGAACACATTATGGACTGCGGAAAGATGATCGGGCAATCTTAGCTTGTAAGCTACCTTGCCACAACGTTCCAGAATTTCAAAGGGACCAATATAGCGTGGTGCTAATTTTCCCTTGACTCCAAAACGAGTAACTCCTTTGGTGGGTGAGACCTTCAGATACACATAATCCCCGATTTGGAACTTCAGAGGTCAACGTCTTTTGTCAGCATAGCTCTTCTGTCGAGACTGCGCAATCTTCATATTCTCTTGTATTTGCCTGACTTTTTCTTCCATATCCTTTACTAGGTCAACTCCAAAGAATTCCCTTTCTCCAGGTTCAGACCAACTGAGAGGTGTACGACAACGACGACCGTATAGTGCTTCAAAGGGTGCCATTTTGATGCTTTCTTGGTAACTGTTATTATATGAGAATTCTGCCAAGGGCAAACACTCATCCCAAGTATTTGCGAAGGTGAGCACGCAGGCTCTCAACATGTCCTCTAACACTTGGTTGACTCGCTCAGTTTGTCCATCCGTTTGTGGATGATATGTTGTGTTATGCAAGAGTTTGGTTCCAAGTGAGGTATGGAATGCTTTCCAGAATTTTGCGACGAACTGGGTACCACGATCAGAGATAATGGTCTTGGGTATGCCATGGAGTTTTACTATGTTGTTCTTGTACATAGCGGCGTAAGTGGGGACGGTGTAGCTGGTCTTGACTGGCAGGAAGTGAGCTTGCTTAGTGAGGCGATCCACGATCACCCAGATGGAATCAAAACCCCTTGGTGTTTTGGGTAGTCCAATGATAAAATCCATACTGATATCGTCCCACTTCCAAGCAGGTACAGGTAAAGGTTGCAATTCTCCTCCGGGCTTCATGTGCATAGCTTTGACTCGCTGGCAAGTATCACAGTGAGCGACATATCGGGCGATCTCAATCTTCATCTTTGTCCACCAAAGTCTCTGCCTCAAGTCCTGGTACATGTGACGGAACCGCCCAATAATGTGGCCCACTTGCACACGTCATCGTCATAGGGAGCCCAATGACTGTGCAAATGAAACACGTTACTGGAAAGATCCGTCTGGTGTCCCCGAGAGGACCCCGAATTACTCACGAGCCACAGGACCATCATCATGAAGGTTGGAATAATTACAACATTACAACAGTTGATACAAAATACCATCGGAGTGCGGAAGCAAGATAGATAAACTTTACAAATTATGAAGATGTTACTTTTTACATAAAAATAACTGGTATTGCGGAAGTAGAGTAGTATGACAGAACCACACTTAGGCGGAGTACCTAAGTTGGAGAAGAGGAACAACCAGATCACGTCTAGCCCACTGACATGATCATGATCAACACCACCTAATAGAAACCTGCAACAGGGGATTAACAAACCCTGAGTACTGGGGTACTCAACAAGACTTACCCGACTAAAGAAAAAAGGGAGAAGACTCAGGAATGAAAGGCTTAGGGTAGTCAAGGTAAGGCTTAAGTATTTTGCAGAAAAAGCATTTTGTAAACCTTGTTTTATTTTGGAAAGATTCAAGCATTTCTCAATTCTTCATTGTCCATGATTCATTTTACATTTCAAAACATACCTAGTTGAGAACCACTCTCCGTTGACAGTCAGTGACCAAGTCTCCATAACCGAGGAGCAACGTTAATCCGGATAAATAATACTCAGCTGAGGATCCCTATCCACACTGCATATGTAGCACCCAAGCTTGCATATGTCAACTCGTCTACCACGATTCCTCCAAGATTGGGCCCGGTCCTACGCCACCCGGAAGTACAGTACACCACTCCTATCCAGGTACGACGACCACGTGGGTACATGCTACTTCCGCCATCTCTCCACTCCCAGTGCGCGGTTGTCGGTCCAATAAAGGATTCCTCGGAGCCAGAGCTTTCCGTAGTATGTGAATAGTTGCAAGTCTTGGCCAGCAGGCCCCCATACGGATGGTCCCTACATTTTTCCGCCAGCGACAAGCACCTCGGGACTCTAACCCAAGAGTACAGGTCCTGTCGGTTTTTCAACCCTGTCCCGGTCGGTGTCAACTATTGAGTCCCGGACTACAACATGACGGCACCGTACGCGCGGACAACCTCTTCTCGACAATGACCACATGCTAGCTAGGCAAGCAGTCATCGAACGGGAAGTAAAGCCAAATTCCCATAAAGATTCTTTCAGTGATCACACTTTTGAAAATGGCATTTTATTGCAAATCTATAGTATAGCATCACTAAGCATTTTGCAAATAGTTTTAAAGCAGGGCTGGTGGATCTTCTGGTGGAGGTAAATAATGCAGGTAATAGGTCATCACACAACTCCTATAACCTAATGCAGTAGTTTAACTCAAAAGCATTTAAGGAAAACATTTTATAAATCCAAGGAAGGGTTAAATGCACCGGGGCTTGCCTTCGTTGCAGGGAAGATAAGATCCAAGAAAGATTGACACAAGTTAGTTCATTTGCTGCTTGAAGTTAAGTCTTTTTCGACGAAGCCTGTCCAACAAGAACCCTCCTCCGAGGCTCGTTCGACAATGGTGAACACCAGAGCTTGATCAACACGACTTCAACACTCTTGGATACTACACGTGGATAAATGATGTATGCTTTAACATGATGCCATGGAATGCATGCTAAGGTGCAGGACAAGACTACTGATTTTAGAGTACAACTTTCTAACATGTGAGTAACTTCTAGGATAGACATAAAGATTAATTATCTTTATCTTTTTAAGCAAGATTAAACAAACTTATTAAGAATTATTTACAAAACATTGCAAGGCATCACAATCATCATAGACCAGAGGGGTGGGGTCTATGAACAGCAAACAATCCAAAAGGTCACACCATGATTACTTTTCTGTTTTTCCTAATTTATTTTAAAAGATCATTTTATACAGTTGTCCCAAAATTTACCAAATTAATCTCATAGGTTCATCATGGTGTAAATAGATGACAAAACAAATTTCCTGACCTTTGGAGCTATACATGTTTTACTAAAAACCTAAAACTATCCATTTATTAATTAAAAGGAGGATTTTTCATATTTTAAACTTTGCAGAAAAGTAGAGTTTCTTATTTTTCTAAAATACTACACAGAGCAAGGAACACACAACATTTATCTCAAGATTTTTAGAACAACAGATTAAACCTCACAAAAAGAAGAAAACAAAACACTATTCATATTTTTAAAAGAAAAGGAATACTGTGCTTCTCTCGAGGCTCGGCGCGCTTGCCTGTAAGGCGGACAGCGGACCGGTCGCTCGAGGTCTCGGCTGGGAAGGCAGAGGGTGGGGATAGCTTCGCGGGCTCACCAGGAGTTGGAAACGAGGCTCGGCGAGGCGGTGCAAGGGTCGGAGGCGGGAGCTCGATGGTGGCGAGGCCTCGGCGGAGGCTCGGCTAACCTCTCGAGGGTAGCCTCGGCGTGCTCGAGGCTCAGTCCGAGGGTGGCTGCGATTCGCCCGAGGCTGAGGGTGAGGCTCGGCTGCTTCGAGGGGGCGCGGTTCGCAGGCGTGCTCGAGGGTGAGGCTCGAGGGGACGCTCGAGGGTGAGGCTCGAGGCTGGCCTTGACATGTTCGAGAGATGCGGCTCGAGGGATGTGGCTCGAGGGGACGCTCGAGGGTGAGGCTCGAGCGATTCGCCGGAGTTGGAGGGGAGTCGCTGCGCCGGCAAAGGAAAGGACGGAGGGGTGAAATTGGTGGCTTGGGAAGGTGGAGAAGCTCAAGGCGAAGGCAGTGGCGGCCTTGGCGGGCGCTGGGGCTGCCTGATGGCTTGGGTTGGCGAGGAAGTGTTGGTGGTGGCAATGGGGAGCTTGGTGGCTTTTATAGACGCGGGGTGATGCCGGGGTCCGGGCGAAGGACGGTGGGGGTCCGGGCGAAGAGGACGGTGGGGGTCTGGGCAAGAGGACAGTGGGGGTCCGGGCAAGAGGACGGTGGGGGTCCGGGCAAAAGGACGGTGGGGGTCCGGGCAAAAGGACGGTGGGGTCCGGGCAAAGAGAGGTAGGGGCCGGGTGAGGATGAGGTAGGGGTCCTCCAGCTGTGCATAGTGAAAACCTATTCTTCTTTTGAAATCTTGAAGATTACTCCTAAACTTTGAACTGCACAAAGAAAACTCAAAACACCAAAGTTGTTTAGAATTCGAGATCTACAATTTTGCTAAAAGGACCAACTTCAAATTTTGAACAACTTTTGAATTAGAAAAAGGGGTAAAACTAGAGTTTGGAAATTTGGGGTTTTTCAAAAGGAATTTAAATTTTATTTTGATTTTTGAATTTTGGTCCTCATAACACAGCATCAAAACACTTAACTGAACAAGATCTACACAAAAATTAAGCAAACTTAAATGCATGGCAAGAATGATTAAAGACTAATGATGATGACATGTCAGGTTAATTACTTATTAAACACCAGAGGTGTTACAGTACATCTTGTTGCTGCCGGGGTGGATGGAGAATCTAGTCAAGTGTGCTTCATCAAGGATTAGCTGTCTCAACTCAGGCACTTTGGGAACTACCAGTCGGTTCTTGAACCAAACCACTCCTGCATCATCAATCCTGAAACAATCATCTTTTCCGGTTCGGATCCTTTCGACGATGTGCTTGATTCCAGGGTTATCCTTTTGAGCCGCAATGATCTGTTCCCTGATAGGTGTTTCTATTCTGATATTATTCAGCGTTCCTTGTGGAACCATCTCAATACCCAGCTTTTCTAGTTCATGACATAGGGAAGAATCATAGGGTTTCATCACCAGACAGTTGTAGTATGACTTGCGACTGAGCGCATCGGTGACCACATTCGCCTTACCCGGATGGTAATGTACTTCGAGATCATAGTCTTTAATTAACTCAAGCCACCTTCTCTGTCTCATATTCAATTCTTCTTGAGTGAAGATATACTTCAGGCTCTTGTGATCAGTGTACACATTGCAGGTACTGCCCAACAAATAATGGCGCCAGATCTTTAAGGCGTGCACCACAGCTGCTAACTTAAGATCATGGGTTGGATAATTCTCTTCATGTTGCTTAAGCTGCCGGGAGGCATACGCGATCACTCGACCTTCTTGCATCAAAACACAGCCCAAACCAGTACTAGATGCATCACAGTAGACATCAAAGGGGTTTTCGATGTTTGGCTGGGCTAGCACTGGTGATGTGGTTAACAGTTTCTTCAACGTTTGAAAGGCCTGCTCACAGGCTGGTGACCAGACAAACTTCACGGAATTCTTTAATAACTCGGGGATAGGCTTGGCGATTCTGGAGAAATTCGGGATGAAACGGCGATAATATCCAGCCATTCCCAGGAAGCTGCGGACTCCGTGAACAGTGGTAGGTGGCTCCCAATCCAGAATGTCTGCCACCTTTCCGGGATCGACCGACACTCCTTCAGCGGATAGGACATGACCAAGGAACTGTATTTGATCTAACCAGAACTCACATTTACTGAACTTGGCATAAAGCTGATGATCTCTGAGGCGGGATAGAATGATACGAAGATGTTTGGCATGTTCTTCAGGGGTCTTTGAGTAGACAAGGATGTCGTCAATGAACACGACCACAAATTTATCGAGCTCCGGCATAAATACGGAGTTCATGAGGTACATGAAGTGGGCAGGGGCATTGGTCAAACCGAAGGACATGACCAGGTACTCATATAGGCCGTACCTAGTAGTGAAAGCTGTTTTAGGAATGTCTTCGGGACGTATTTTTATTTGGTGGTAGCCAGATCTGAGGTCAATCTTGGAGAATACTCTGGCTCCAGCTAGCTGGTCAAAAAGAAGGTCAATACGAGGCAAGGGATATTTATTTTTGATGGTGACCTCGTTGAGTGGGCGATAATCAATGCATAACCTAAGACTCTTGTCTTTCTTCTTCACAAAGATTGCAGGACAGCCCCAAGGAGATGAACTTGGGCGAATGAAGCCCTTATCCAGCAACACTTGTAACTGGATTTTTAGCTCTGCCAACTCTCTGGGAGGCATTCGATAATCTCTGCGGGATATAGGAGCAGTCCCGGGCTTAAGCTCTATGGCAAACTCAACATCACGGTCAGGAGGTAGGCCAGGTAAGTCCTCTGGAAAAACATCAGGAAATTCATAGACCACGGGGATGTCTCTGGTCTCCTGAACATAGGTGGTATTCAATTGCGTGGCTGCTGGTTTCGGAGGCATTGGGAGTTGGAGAAGGAGCTTGGAGGTACTGTTAGGAATGTCCACTCTCACAACCCTATTCAGGATGTCAATCATGGCTTTATACTGGCACATCCAATTCATGCCTAAAATGACATCTATTTCCTGATCACGAAGCACTATCATGGTGGTAGGAAATACATGTTCCCCCAACATCACTGGTATATTACGAATTACCTCCTTAGTACTTATACACCCTCCAGGCGAAAATATGCAGAAATTTTCTCTCAATTCCCCAATTGATATCCCATGCTCAATGACAAATGTACGACTGATGAAGGAATGCGATGCACCGGAATCAAACAGCACGACTGCGGGATAGTTGGCAACGGGAAACCTACCGATCATGATGGGCTCTCCTTCTGGGATGTCGCTGACAGTGGTGTAGTAGACTTGCCCGTGCTTCTTGACAACCTTGCCCTTCTGAGCATGTTGCTGCTGGGCACGGTACTGCTGCTGCTGAGGTCCTCCAGGACCCTTCTGAGCGTTCTGAGCATACCTCTTGGGCTTTGGGCACTCACGAGCCCAGTGGCCAGTCTGGCCGCAGTTGTAGCAGGGATGGTTGTAAGCGGTTTGTGGGGTGGTGATACGAACACCTAGGGCATTCGGCTGCGTGGCACTTTGCTGGTTGGCGTTGTGGGTGGTGGCCGCAGTACGGACGACCACTTGCTGGTGGGGGTAAGGTGGACGATTTTGGTGGTGGCTAGGGTGATAAATGACCCTTTGGCGCTTGTGACTGCCAGAGAAACTGCTAGATCCTGCTTTCTTCTTCTTCTTCTTTTCCTCTTGGTACTGGCGATTGCTCTCCTCAAAAGCAACAGCCCGGTCAACGGCATCATGATACGAGCCGGTCAGGTTATTGGACATACTTCTGCGGATCTTGGGGTGCAGTCCCCTAAGGAAACAGTGCCTCTTTTTCTCGTCCGTGTTGACGTACTCCGAGGCATACTGGCTAAGGTGATTGAACTGACCCACGTACTGCATCACTGTGGAGTCCTTCTACTGCAGTGCCAGAAACTGATCAAGCTTCATCTTCATCACTCCAGAAGGGATGTGATGTGCACGGAAAGCTGTGCGGAACTCTTCCCAGGTCAACTGATGGCCCTCTGGCTGGGCAGCCAACAGGTTGGCATACCAAGCGCTTGCTGGACCACGAAGCTGCTGAGAAGCGAACCGGGGCTTCTAGGTGTCGGTGCAGTGGAGAAGACCAAACTTCTGCTCCATGGTGCGGAGCCAATCATCAGCTTCAAGGGGTTCCTCAGCCTTGGTAAAGACCAGTGGACGGGTTTCAGTGAAATCCACATATGTGGTCTCGTTGTTGATGTTGCGGCGACCACGGTGGCCATTGTTCTGCTGCCCTTGGTTTTGAGCCATCAGGTTTGCAGCGGCTGCCAAGGCTGCGATGGCATCTGCTAGCGTAGCAGGTACAGGTGGAGGGTTTGGAAGGTCAGCCTCCTGAGAACTTCCAGCTCCAGTGCGAGTGTTCACAAGCATGTGTTAAGTAACTTGGAACTTAGCATCCATTGATTAAGTTCTGAAAACAACTGACTGAAAAACTTCACTGATACAAAGGTAGATGATTGATAAAGATGACTGACAGATAACAACAGACTGATAAGGGGAAAAGATACGAAAAGAAAGATACAGACCCGACTTAACAAAAGACAGACTAGCGCCCCCAAACCTAGACTAAGGGTTTTGGTAAGCAGGTGGTACAGACACACGGGATCTCCATCCTCTAACAACGAGTCTAGTCTTCATCGATGATGATCATGTCCTCGTCGTCGTCTTCCTCGAGGATGAGCTCCGGCTCAACCTCCTCGTCCTCGCCTTCAGCGCGGATGTTCACGGCAGGTTCAATCTCCTCGTTCATGCCTGACTCCTGCTCCATGTCCGGCTCTTCCACTATTCCGTCCTCAGGGTCCTCGACAACCGGGGGAACCACGGGGTGGAGTTGGTTGTACAGCTGGTGTACCTCCTCATGAAGCATATCATTGAACTGTTCAATCTGAGTTGTGTACTGCCGCAGTCCGTGAAGCTCGGCTCTGGTGACGTCCTCGCGAATCCAAGTGGCATCGCGCTGCTGGATGGCGCGAATCACGTTCCGGTTGGCCTGCTCCAGGGAGGCTCAGGCCTCATAGAACTCCAGACGTGAGTGGTAGAAGTCATGCTCCAAGTTCTCCAGCTCAGCCTTCGGATTCTTGATCTTCTCCTTTAGGTGTTTGCGGGTGCGACGGGGAAAGCGTCGACCGTTGGAGGCTTCGCCAGTCTCCTCTCCCGTGCGTGGTGCCAGTTGGTGGCGTGGCACACCATTGGGTCCAGTCGACTTGCGAGCAGTCAGCTTGATATGAGCCATGTCTGGATAAGGTAAGTTGGATGAGGAGTAAAAAGGCTAGCAAGAAAAGGTAAAAGCATACTATCCCAACGAACTTAGAGATGAAGTTATTATATTAACTTAAGTGAATATGACATGATGCATGATTCGTTTCTACGGAACAAGGCAATGTAATAAATAAACAAGGTACTTGGGGCTTAAAACATGTTGTCTCGCTATCTAGTGTTGCCACACACAAGACAAGATGAGAAAAGCAGTTTGGACCCAAAATAGCCAAGTTTAGTTTGTTTGGACCCAAAGATCTTTTGAAGTTTTTGCAAGAACACTGTAACGTTATAGTGAGATGCTCCGATACCACTCTGTGGTGGAACGGTCCTAATCCCATGGCCCACAGGTCCCCGTCAGCCTCTGACAGCCGAACCTATGTTCCACGTGACCAAGACAGTTTGTCACCGGGCTGCATCAGCGCCCATCGTCCGCAGGATCATCTCACCTTTTGGTTACAGCACTGGATACTTTTACAAATAACATCGGAATACAGAGCGGAAGACTTAAATAACATTAGTTTTACAAACCGAGGTTCCAAATAAATTAAAGGTGCAGTTATTACAAACCAAGTTCGGGTAATAGAAATAGGCAACGTAGCGGAGTACAACAAAATAGAGATACTCATGATCACCCAGCCCGAGGGTGTACACTTTATTCTTCGGCCTCATCGGCCTCTTCCTGGACGATGGTCATGCAGCAGGGCGCAAGACACATCGGGGACTCAGTCATACCTGCAGCATGGGTAACAAACCCTGAGTACTAGGGTACTCAACAAGACTTACCCGACTAAAGAAAAGGAAGAAGACTCAGGGATGAGAGGCTTAGGGTAGTCAAGGTAGGCTTAAGCAAGACCAAGTATTTTGCAGAAAAGCATTTTGTAAACCTCGTGCTATTTTTGGAAAGATTCAAGTATTTCTCAATTCTTCACTGTTCATGATTCATTTTACCTTCCAAAACATACCTAGTTGAGAACCACTCTCCGTTGACAGTCAGTGACCAAGTCTCCATAACCGAGGAGCAACGTTAATCCGGATAAATAATACTCAGCTGAGGATCCCTATTCACACTGCATATGTAGCACCCAAGCTTGCATATGCCAACTCGTCTACCACGATTCCTCCAAGATTGGACCGGTCCTACGCCACCCGGAAGTACAGTACACCACTCATATCCAGGCACGACGACCACGTGGGTACAAGCTACTTCCGCCATCTCGCCACTCCCAGTGCGCGGTTGTTGGTCCCAATTAAGGAGTCCTCGGAGCCAGAGCTTTCCGAAGTATGTGAATAGTTGCAAATCTTGGCCAGCAGGCCCCCATACGGATGGTCCCTAATTTTTCTGCCAGAACCATACCTCGGTTATATCTCACCCAAGCGTAATAGTCCTGTCAGTTTTTCAACCCTGTCCCGGTCGGTGTCAACTGTTGAGTCCCAGACTACAACATGACGGCACCGTACGCTCGGACAACCTCTCCTCGCTGTTGACTAGGTACGGATCAGATACTTAGCCAACAGTCGGGGAGTAAAGCCAAATTCCCATAAAAATTCTTTAAGTGATCACACTTTTGAAAATAGCATTTTATTGCAAATCTATTGAATAGCGTTACTAAGCATTTTGCAAATAATTTTTAAACAGGGCGGGGTATTTGCCGGTGGAGGTAAATAGTGCAGGCAATAGGTCATCACATAACTCCTATAACCTAATGCAGTAGTTTAACTCAAAGGCATTTTAGGTAAACTTTTATAAAAATAAGGAAGGGTTAAAATACACCGGGGCTTGCCTTGAAGAGCAAAAAGGACAGGCTCGGGGTCGGCAGTGCAGGTGTCGGAGCTCGGGGTCGCCTCGGGGGTAGGTTCGTCAGCGGCTGCCTCGACTTTGATGCCTTCTCCTTCAGACACTACACGTATGCAATGATGTATGCTTATGAGGATGCTGACAAGAACAAGAGACTTGCTAAAGCGCATGACAATCCCACTGATTCTAGAATACAACTTTCCAACTTGGAAGTAACTCCTAGTGTGGACATAAAGTTACTTATCTCTACCCCTAAGCAAGATTAATCAAACCCATTAAGCATCATCTAGTAATCCTAAGCATAAGTCATGCATGGCATCACAAACATCATAGACCAGCTGGGTGGGGGTCTATGAACAGCAACAATCCCAAAAGTCACATCACAAGGCATACAACATGAACCCTAATTGCTTTTTTATTTTTCCTAATTATTTAAAAAGGTCATTTTATGCAGTTGCTCCAAAATTTACCCAATTAATCTCATAAGTTCATTATGGTATAAATAGATGGCAAAACAAATTTCATAATTTTTGGAGATCATTAAGGTGCTTAACAAAAATCAAACATTTAATTAACAAAAGGCACTATTTAACAATTAAAATAAATGCCCAAAAATCAACTTGCTCCAAAAGGCCTCAAAATTCTACCAGAGACTAAACACGACATAACTAGCACATAAAAATTTATCTCATGATTTTTGGAGCTACACATGATTTTCTAAAAATCTAAAACCATCCATTTCTTAATTAAAAGAAGGATTTTTCATTTTCCAATTTTTGTAGAAAAGTAGGGTTTCTTATTTTTCTAAAATACTACACAGTGCAAGGAGCATACCATATTTTTCTCAGGATTTAAGGAGTAACAGATTAATTCTCACAAAAAAGAGAAAATAGAACACTATTCACATTTTCAAAAAAAAAGAAAAGGAGCACTGTGCTTCTTCCCCGCGGGCTCGGCGCGCTCGCCGGCGAGAGCGCGCGGCGGACCGGCCGCTCGGGCCTCGCGCTGGGAAAGCAGAGGGTGGGGGAAGCTTCGCGGGCTCACCGGGGGTCGGGAACGAGGAACGGCGAGGCGGTGCAAGGGTCGGAGGAGGGAGTTCGACGGCGGCGGTGCTTCGGCGGAGCTCTTCGGCGGCGAGCAAGCGTTCCGGCGGCTCTGTTCATCAAAAGGGATCACCGATGTGCGGTTAGGAGCGCACCGAGGTGAGGAAAAGAGGACGGGGGTCGGAGGGACGAGAGGAACACTCACGGCGACGAATTTCGCTCCTCACCGCGACGGGGCCGTTCGCCGGAGTCGGGACGGATTGCTTGCGCCGGCGAAAGGAGGGGCGGAGGGGTGAAATTGGTTGCTCGGGAAGGTGGAGCAGCTCAAGGCGAAGGCGATGGGGTGCTCAGCGGGCTCCGGGGCGGCCCGGTGGCTCGGGTTGGTGGAGCTTAGCCGGTGGAGGCAATGGCGGGTTGCTCGGCGGCTTTTATAGCCGCGGGACAGCGCTGGGGTCCGGACGAGGGGTGAGGAGCGTTCGCGCGACACTAACGGAGGTAGGGGGCAGGGTAGGGTGGCTCGACGTGGGCAGGGAGCTCGCGCGCGGCGCGGCGGCTTGCCGGCGGCCGGCATCTGCCCGCTGTCCGCGGCCGTAGGGGAAACGGAGGAGGGCAGGGGACGGGCGAGGCGGTGGTAGGGGACCGGGGAGGTCGAGCGCCTGCGCTGACCGCGCGCGGCACGGGCGCGGGTCAGCCGGCCTGGCGTGGCCGGCGCTCCGCCGCCGGCGGCCGGGGCCCCCCTGCTTTAAAGCTCGTGCACAGTGACGTCACCTTCCTCCTTTTTCTGAATTTTCAAAATTACTCCCAAAATTTGAACTACACAAAGAAAACTCAAAATACCAAAGTTGCTTAAAATTTTGAGATCTACAACTTTGCCAATATAAACTTTTTCTGAAACTCAATAGTTTTTGAGATAATTTTGAAAACTGAAAAGGGGACAAAATTGAAGTTTGAAAGAATTTGAAATTACTTCTGATTTTGTATTGAAACTTGAAAATCTGTAAACACTAAAGTTGTTCCTTATTGCAAGATCTACAACTTTTCTTATTGGGCCAACTTCAAATTTTGAATAGTTTTTGAATTAGAAAAAGAGGGGTAAAACTAGAGTTTGGAAATTTAGGGTTTTTCAAAAGGAATTTAAATTCTATTTCTGATTTTGAACTTTGATCAACACAACAAAACATCAAGACACTCAACTGAACAAGATTCACACAAAGCTAGACATAGAGATGAAATTACCATTTTGCCCTTATAGGAAGATTTGGGCCTTTAGGGTTTTTTTGAAAAAGAGATCACTACACAAGTCACCTCAGAAAAAAGGTAAATGCAAAACAAGTATTAGGCAAACATAAATGCATGGCAAGGATGATTAATGACTAAAGATGATGACATGTCAAGTTAATTACATATTAAACACCAGAGGTGTTACATGTGGTGTCCTCTTTGGAGTTCAATGAAGGCACGGAGGCATTGAAGGAGGCAATTGAGGGAGTTCAGAGCTGCACCACGCTGTTGGAGAGCACAACAAGCATGCTGAAGGATGCAGAGGCAGCCCTGAAGAGGACTATTGACGTCAATCATGCCTTATGTAGCAGCATTGATAAATTAGGTGTATGGTTGCTTGTTTTGGGTGCAGCTAATCTGTTTGTTGTAGTGCTACTTCTCATGGTTGTGTTAGTTAAGTGAGCAGTATATGTCTTCCAAGTGTGGTTATGCCACTAAAATATCATGTTTGTGTTTGATGATGACAAATGATGAGAATTGTCTACGTGTATCTAGTATGAGCTATGGATAACACATAATTGGCATCATCACGGTGGGAACTCAAACTCAAAATACATGGATAACATAGCAGTATGTCTTAATTTAGGCCATCAAGTTTGGCATAGAGTACATGCTACCAAACATAACAATATGTCTTAACTGAGGCCATCAGGTTTGGCTCAAATTACATGCATAAATTGGCTAATACTGGAAGCAAAAGACAATACATCCCAACAAATCCATAAGGCCAATCCAAAATCATCAGGTTCGGCTCAAAGTGCATGAACCAGTCACTCGACAACCTCATCCATCAGCAGCTGCTTCTTGGCTTTCTTGTTTTTTTTGGACACCGTCGCCTTCTTGCGTTGTCCACATGTTGATTCAGCACCTTGTCCTTCGATCTTCCTCTTCCGGCTGTATGGAAACTAGTTAGCTTGGTAAATTACATAGCTACTAGGAGCACAAATACAGTGAGATGTATTACCTCCTAGTGTTACCGGCAGGGCTGTTGGTTAATAGTGGTGGTGCTGTAATGGAACATGCTCCGGTCTGGGATTGCTGGGTTGATGCAGTACTTGCAGCCTTTGCTTTCTTGTTATTCACTCTTTTTGGCTTGGGTGGGGCCGGAGGTGGAGCATCACTGTCATAAACTGTCTCATTGCAAGTCTTCATCATGTGACCAAACTGGCCACACCTTTTGCACTTCATTTGCTTCCTGGTGGCTTTACCTCCTTCTTCTGCACCCTTAATTCTCCTTGATCTTGGTCTACCAGCAGCCCTCTTCAACACAGGTGGCCACAATTTGAACCCCATGTCCACTTCTGGCCATTGGTTCCTATCAGTCATAGGCATTATAATCCCTGCATATGTCTTTCTAAACATTTCCACTGAATAGTAAGGATCCACATAGTCCTCTACACTTCTATTTCTAAGGGAGTTAATGAAACAAAGGGCATGGGTACATGGTAGTCCAGTGATCTGCCACCTATTACAAGTGCAGGTACTATTATCTAGATCAACTGTGTGCCTCCAAGTCTTTAGCTCCTTTGTAGTTCCTTGAATCTCAGCTGTGTTGTTGTGGCCTTTATGGATGACATACTTTAGGTTTCTACTCCTTTCATGTAGTTCTTTGGTTATGTGAGGAAGAATTTTGTCATTGAGCTTGTTGGCCAATGTCCTTCTAAGGTCCAACTTCTCCATAATCATCTGCCTGATTCTGTCCATCAGTGGGATGACAGGTTGTGCTTTCTCTTTTCTGATCCAACTGTTGAATGTCTCAGCAATGTTATTTGTCACATAGTCACACTTGCTAGCAGCTGAAAACCTCCACCTATTCCACAAATGTTTGTGGTTGTCCTCTATCCATTTTATTGCATTTGGGGATGCTTTTTGTATTATGTTGTAATGATGGTCATAATGCTTCTTGTTATATGCTCTACAAGCAGGCCACAAGTGCTTCTTGAAAACTGCTCCCATGTACCTCTTCTGAAAATTCTTCACTAAATGTCTCATACATTCCCTGTGTTCCACACCATTGGAGAACACATCTGTCACAGCACTATCTATGCCCTTTCCAGCATCGGTTGAAATGACAAGACCTGGGGGTGAACCTATGGCAGTCTGGAGCTTCTCAAAAAACCACTTCCAATTCTCTGCTGACTCTGACTCAAATACACCATATGCTACTGGGAAAAGCCAGCTGTGCCCATCCACTGCTGAGGCTGATGCCAGTTGGCCCCTCCACCTGCCTGTCAAAACTGTGGAGTCAACACCTAAAAAGGGCTTGCAGCTATTAAGAAATCCATCTACACAAGCTTTCAATGCAACAAACATTCTAGTGAACCTAATCTTCTTTCCAACCCGAGCATACTCTATATCTACTATACTCCCAGGGTTGGTCCTCTCTACCTCTGCTTTAAAGCGAAAAGCATCTACAAAGCATTCTAGTGCAGCAGTTGCTGTATTTGGCTCATCTCTTAGAGTGTTTATGACTCTATCTCTCACCCAAGCATTGGTAGCCATGCAATTCTGGTCAAGTTTGGCTGTGCTAGCACAGTTATGCTTGCCATAAAGTTTTTTTATCTGCAAAAACAGAAAAAAATATCAAAAAATAAGTAATCAATATTTATGGCCAACAAATGTCAAGAGATTAGAAAAAATAGTCAGAAGCAGGTTTGGACCTGCCAAGTCTTGCCATCCTGTAGCTCTGAAGCATGGATCCTCCACCTGCACTTCTTAGTTTTGCTAGTTTTACCCTTGCAGACACCTCTGTACCTTTTAGACTCACTATAATGGGCTGCAATTTCAAACTCATGCAGGACAACATACTGCCTTATTGCTCTTTTAAATGTATCCCCATCTTCAAATGTAACACCAACAACAATGGTTGGGTTCTCAAGATCTGTCACATGTTCTAAAATCTCACAGCCAGCCTCATCATCAACATAAAGATCATCCTGCTCATTGTACTCACTATCAGATGGAACCTCATTTTCTAAGTGTTCTTCAACATCAGACAAGTAAGGTTGCTCATCATGTAGACCAACATATTCCACCTCATCCTCATCCCATGGTCCCTCATCGGCGACCTTTTTTCCTTTCTTATATCGCTTGGACACTAATTGTTCACTGACTGCCCCAACCTCTAGGCCACTAGGATGAACAACAGCAGTATCAAATGCAGTATCATTATCATCAACATCAGGCTGAACAATTTCAGAAGGAACAACAAGGGCACCAACATTTCTCTGGGATACACAAGGTTCCATTGAAACACTCTGGCTGTACTCCATTGTCACCGTGTCATGAACATCCACATACAGAGGCAACCTCCTCATATCCCAGTATAGGTCCATTGCTTCCATCAACAGGGCATCAGATGTTAGACTGCAGTACTTAGACATCCTCTTGTTCCAGAAGAAAATGGACATTCCTTGATTCGTCCCAAGCTTCATTCTCGCTACTATTTCCTCTTTTATATCCTTCACATTGGTTCTATCTCTATCCACAACAAAGTTCAGATAGTTGATTGGGTGTGCTGTAGTGCTACCATTATCTGTAACCTCAGCATAGTTTGGAATGCGCACATAAAGTCTGCAAGCTGAACTACTATCCATCCTAAAATAGAGGAAAAAAAAGGTAGCGAGCGATAAACAGCTATGGTACCAAATCAACAAGATAACTGAGACTGAGATACAGAGAACAAATGCACAAGAAAGGGGCAACAATCTTACCCTTCAGGTACCCAGGACATATTCAATCCCTTCGATGGTGACCCCATGCTTGGGGACATGCGCTTCTTCCCTCTCGGTGATGACATCTTTAAGCCCTCGACGATTAGGTCTTCATGGAGAACAACGGCTTGGGAGACGAGACTGGGATGCAGAGAGGACCCGCAATGGAGAGAAGGGCGGCCTTCGGAGGACGAGTTCTGCAAGCACGACGGCGATGGGCAACTGAGTGGGTGGCGGGCAAGTGAGGAGTGGCGGTGGCGGCGGCGGCGGCGGGCAAGTGAGGAGTGGCGGCGGCGAGAGTTAAGCGATCCAATGGCTTGTCTAGGTCACCACCAGATGGGCTCGAGCGTGACCGACTATGGGTGACCGGGTTGGGTTGGACCATGTAGCTGAGCCAGGGGTAAAGTCGACCAGTGCAAAGAAGTTCTCTCTCTAATTCCAGCGAAAATGTTTTTTTAATGGAGGCGGTGTGCTACGGCCAAAGATCTCGTTTTCGTAATGGTACTCAGCCAATACTGGAGTTGGCGGTGTGCTATAGCAAAATACACGATTCTACAATGTCCCACGCCAAAATTTGCCAATAAATTACTATCCCCTCCATTCTGAATTATAAATTGTTTTAATCCTTTTAGATACATTGTTTTGCAATGCATCTAGACTTAGATTATGTCTAAATACATAATATAATAAAAACCAAGATATCTAAAATGGCCATAACGACTTATAATTTGGAGTGAAGGAGTAACAATAAAAAAACTTTAATTAGCTAATCCATAACTTAGCTTATAGTTTAGTTGTAGCTTATTTTAAAATATTTAATAACTCAAATTATAAAAAATATTAAATAGTTTGCACTAGCTATTACAACTTAAACTTTGTTGTTTCACCGTGATGGTTTATGCAGTTGATAAGCCAACTAATGTTGTTTTGTTGTGATAGAAAAATATTGTATCATGACTGATAAGTTTAAACGAATAAGTTTTTTCTCTAAAATTCTTAAAATGACTTATAATTTGAAATAGAGAGATTACTTTTGGGGGTGTTTATTTACTCGGGCTAAAATTTAGTCTCTGTCACATCGGATGTTGCAGCCCTAATTTAGTCTCCTAAACTAATTTGTCAGATAAAGACTAATTCTTGAGACGAATCTATTAAGCTTAATTAATCTATAATTTGATAATATGGTGTTACGGTAAACATTTGCTAATGATGAATTAATTTGACTTAATAGATTTATTTTATCATTTGTCATATGGTGGTGTAATTAATTTTATAATTAATCTATTTTTAATAGACTAAATTAATACTATAATATTTTACATTTCATATGACACAGCTAAAACTTTAGCATTGATCAAACACCCCTGTATCCCTGGATTATTCATCAAGCTATTAATTAATACTAGAGGAGGAGTAAGGAAAAGACAAAAAGATGCTTATCCGCGAAAAGGGCCGGCGGGGGGCGCCTTTCGGACAAAAGCCGAGAACCGCAACAACAGCAATCGGCAGTCAGCAGCAGCCACCGCACCACTTGTTTGCCCTTTCACGTTCACTATCTTATGGGCCCCACACCCCACCAAGCGCTACCCCGGGGGGCTGGGGCTGGCCGCTCTGCAAGCACCACACGCTAGCTGGCTGCATTATTGCTACGTGCACTCACCGAGACCGTCCTCGGCTGAGCTAAAGACAACAACACGTATGTAGGGTCTGTTTGGATGTACCCAACTAAATTGGGTGTTTGGATGCTCTAGCTAATAGACTCAGCTAAATTTTAGCTGGCAGGCTTTAGCTGGGTTGGAATAGCTAAATGTAGCTAAACTTTAGCTGACATGTTTGGATGTCTAGCAGCTAAATTTAGCCAGCTAGAGTTTAGCTGATACATCCAAACACGGCCGTAGTCGTTGAATTGACCAGAGTTGATACTACTATATTATATTTCTAGTAAAGTGCTGTCTACTTGACTGTTCCTACATACAGTACAGTTTGTTTACGTATTTTGGTACACATATTTACAAACAAACTTGATAATGGAACAAGACATGTGTATCATGATACTAAGATTCACATACATGTCTATATCTTACTAAAGTTAAGGACTTGAGTTGTCTACTTTTTAAAGTTGAGATAACAACTTATATTTAGAAAATTTTGACCCAGAGGAAAAGAATGATTATGTTACCCTCAATCAAGATGCGAACACGATATGTTACCGGCAACAAAGCATGTAGAGCAGACTAATATCATTGCAAGCTTGGAGTACAATCTTTTGTGAATTGAGTAAGAGCTACATCAAAATGATACTAGATAGTTGCAGACTAACATTTCACGTGTAAAGTTATTATCCATGTCACTCCTACTATTACATGGCGTGATATGGTCTCTAAATGGGCGCTTGCCAATCTTGCATAACCTAGAGTAAAAAAAATGTCTTCGCCTTCGTACAGGTAGTTTTATAGATTTTTTTTTTGTATAATTAGGCCAACGTGAAGTCACTTCAATTTTCAAGGTTAAAAAATAAACTAGAAAGAAAAGAAGCCGATAGAGCCACGATCTTTAGCTCTACCTACTCCGTGCTACAATGTTATTACAATGATCAACAGGAAACAAAAAAAAAGAATCCTCCATTTTATTAAAGGGCCGGCCCTGTGTTGTCTGAATCCACTCTAGACGATGTGTACGTGTTGCAATTTCGGAGAGGATCTAGGTGCCGATCTTTCAGAAAGATCACGAGGCGTCACTACAGTGGAAGAACGAAGAGATAGCAGAGCAGAGACCCCGCCCGGGGGGCATCCATCCATCCATCCACAGGCAAAAGCGAGGTGATGGTGATGTGATCGCCAAAAGGGCCCGTGTGCAGTGCTCTCCATCGAATTTCCCACGAATTTTCTATACATAGCCAGGTGCGTGGGCCCCCACCGCATCACTCCTCACCCCGGCGGCCCAAAAGAGGACACCAATAAGTAAGGTTCAAAACGGACCGGAAAAATGCAGTTCGGTCCGGTTTCGTTTTCTATTTTATTCCGTCCGTTTCCGTATTTGTTGAATTCCGTTTTCGTATTTACGAAAACGGGAGATGGGTTTTTCCGACCGTTTCCGAAAAATCCCGTTTATAACCAAAATTGATCCGTATTTATTCCGTTTTGATCCCGTTTTCAATCCATGTTAGATATATCTAGAAATTTATATGTTCATAGACCTTCTAATCATTAATTATGTATGTTAATATATTAACACAACTTATGTTAGTGAATATTAGACCTCTAACTTCGTACGTGTATACTATTTTGTGACTTTATTCGTATATACTCGAGAAAAATTGATCATATTATTCTAACTTAATTTTCCGACTCTTCGTCCGTATTTATCCGTTTCCGTATTTTCGTATATCTCTATCCGTTTTTAATTTCGTTTTTATCCCGATTTCGTTCCGTTTCCGCTAAAAAATATAGAAACGAAAATGGTAGAGGTGTTTTCCCGAGCGTTTCCGACCGTTTTCATCTATACCAATAAGCTGCAGTGCCGTGAGTGACGCGTGGGGCCCACAGAGCAGCAGCAACGACATCTCCCAAAAGCATCAGCAGCAGCCTTCTGCGCCCAGCAAACTTGTTTTTCCTTCTTTTTTTTTTTGCCATCCTTTCTCTACTCTACAGTCTCTACTCCAGTCCAATACTACTTTACAAGAAAACAAAAAAAAAACAAGAATAAAAGATGAATAGAAAATGATGGAAGATATAAAATACTCCACAGCAGCAGCACCTGCCCATACCATATACACCCACACCCATACCCACCCCTGCAAGGAACTCAACTGGAATAAGGCACAACAACCTTTTTTTCGCAGCCACCCTCTGCGTTGCCGTTATTTCCCGTTTCACTCCTCGCGTTTTTACTCTTGGCCCCCATGCCCAGTCAAATCTAATCCCAATCCAATCCCCCGCCAGGCCGCCAGGGCCGCGATGCCGACGCCGGTGCCCGCCGCGCGCCAGTGCCTCGCCCCGGCCGCCGTCACGGCCCTCGACGCCGCCGTCGCCTCCGCGCGCCGCCGGGCGCACGCGCAGACCACCTCGCTCCACCTCATCGCCTCGCTCCTCGCGCCCACCGCCGCGCCGCTGCTCCGCGACGCGCTCGCCCGCGCCCGCAGCGCCGCCTACTCCCCGCGCCTCCAGCTCAAGGCGCTCGACCTCTGCTTCGCCGTCTCCCTCGACCGCCTCCCCTCCTCCTCAGTCTCAGCCTCCGCCTCCGCCACCACTACCACCAGCAATGACCAGTACGAGCCCCCCGTCGCCAACTCCCTCATGGCCGCCATCAAGCGCTCGCAGGCCAACCAGCGCCGCAACCCGGACACGTTCCACTTCTACCACCACCACCAGTCATCGGCCACCTCCCCAAACGCCGTCAAGGTCGACCTCTCCCACCTCGTGCTCGCCATCCTCGACGACCCGCTCGTCAGCCGCGTCTTCGCTGACGCCGGCTTCCGCAGCAACGAGATCAAGGTCGCCATCCTCCGCCCCGCGCCGCCCGTCCCGCTGCTCGGCCGCGGCCTCCCCACGCGCGCCCGCCCGCCGCCGCTCTTCCTCTGCAGCTTCGCGGCCGCAGACGACGCAGACGTCCCCTCGCCCGCGCCTGCGCTCGCCGGGGCCGCACCGGGGGAGGACAACTGCCGCCGCATCACCGACATCCTCGCCCGCGGACGCAACCCCATGCTCGTCGGCGTAGGGGCCGCGTCCGCCGCCGCAGACTTCGCCAAGGCGTCGCCGTACCGCGTCCTCCCCGTCGGCCCCGCCTCCGTCACTCATCATCAGACGGACCTCCTCGCCGTCGGTTCTGGCCTCATCTTCAGCATCGGTGACCTCAAGGACATGGTGCCCGATGAGGCCGACCTGCAGGACGCGGCTCGCCGGGTGGTGGCGGAGGTCACGCGCCTCCTCGAGACGCACAGAGTTGCCGGCCGCCAGACGGTCTGGGTCATGGGCTGGTCGGCCACCTACGAGACCTACCTCGCCTTCCTTTCCAAGTTCCCGCTCGTCGACAAGGACTGGGAACTCCAGCTGCTGCCAGTCACCGCCGTGCGCGACGCCGGCCCTGCAGCGGGACTTGTGCCGCCTCCACCTCCAGCCACCACGGTCGCTGCGTGCTTGTCCACGCCTGCCACTACAAGGTACGGCGTACTCCTTTTTGTTCCATCTATCGCCAGATCAGCTGTTTATTTTATTTATTTATTTATTTATTTATTTATTATTGTGCATAAGATTTGATTAGCCGCATCTCAATTCTCATCCATCATCCATGTGCGGGTGCTTGCTGTGCTTGTCTATCACAAGAACCAGGACGAATGTTTCTTTTATGCCCCGTTCGGTACAGCTCAGCTTCAGCTTCACTAGTGAATCTGTTTTTTTAGAAAATAGCTTCATGAGCAACTTGCTAGGTGAAGCTGAGCTGTTTTGAAAAAAATGTTTGGCAAAACTGCTTCACTAACAACTTCATGCATGGTTGGGAGAGAAATGGAGCTGTAAGCTATGAAAAGCTACTTTTTTCAGCTTCATGGGTGAAGCTGTTTTTGAAGCTGTTTTGTAAAATGGTGTTTGGCAAAAAAAAAAAAACAGCTCACAACAGCATGAGCTGTTGTGAGCTGTACCAAACAGGCCCTATGTCTGCTTGTCACCACGGGTACTGTGATTACTGTATGATACTCCCTCTGTCCAGGAAAGAATCAATTTCTAGAATCCGTGCTAGTCAAACTTTTTAAACTTTGACTAACTTTATATAAAAAAGTAATAACATATATAGTATAAAATGGATACATTATGAAAATATACTATATGGTATATCTAATGATACAAATTTGAGATCATCAATCTTGATAGTTTTTTTTAGAAATTCGGTCAAAGTTTAAAAAGTTTGACTTAGGACAAGTCTAGAAATCTATTTATTCGTGGACGGAGGGAGTACTGTTCTTGACCTACAGTAGTTTAATGTTTCGTAAAGAGTCAGAGTGTGGAGTTGTGTGGTTCCCTTTCTAGTATGGATGTTTCCACACATGCCTGATTGCTTCAATCAATGTACTACTGCAATTAGCAGTAGAGAGTTTTGGTCAATAAACTCTTCAGATGCTACTACTGGGCGACTAGTAGAATGTTTTCTTCCTCTGTCTGTCCTGTCCTTTTTAATGGGTTTACTCTTTCCGTGATATAGACTACAAAGTGACAAGGCCACCAGATGGCTCCTGTTTGCTATTTTCAAGTTATGCTCATTAGCATCGGCAGGATTTAACAGTTCAAACTTGTAATTTGCAGCTTCATGGAGTCGTTTGTTCCTTTTGGTGGTTTTATGTGCGATACCTATGAAGCAAATAGCCTCGCAACAAATTCCTGCCCTCAGGCCCTGCGATGTCAACAGTGCAACGATATATATGAGCAAGAAGTTGCAACTATTATTAGAGGAAGTGGCATTACAGCTGAAGCTCACCAAGAAGGTCTACCTTCCATGCTGCAGAATGGCAGCATGATGGGTCCTAACAATGGGTTTGATGCACTCAAGGTGTGAGGCTACTTCTATATCTTCTAGAATTTCGAAGTTAAATAGTGAATGCTACTTGTACAACTTTGCTGATAGATGAATACTTTTGGATTTGATTGGTATAAAAGATGTACAGTTTTTCTTCAGTGCAGGTTAGAGATGATCAGATGGTATTGAGTACAAAAATATTGAATCTAGAGAAGAAGTGGAATGAGGTCTGCCGACGACGCCACCAAGGTTGCAATAGGATCAACAGAGATCCTTGCCAGTTATTTCCACATCACATTGACGGTCGAGTTGACAGGGAAAGATGTGCAAATCCAAACCAAAGTTCACAGTCTGTTGCACTTCAAAGGGAGGTTATTAAACCTTCTGTAGTGTCTTCTCCACATACCAACACAACTGCAAAGAGTATTTCGGCACCATCTATTTCCAACCAAATGAATGCAGACCTTGTGCTGAACCTTCAAGTCAGGCAATCAAAGAGTGATGAACCCCTTCAAGATAGGGCTGTACCATCCCAACATAGCAACTCATCACATTGTGACAACCCTGAAGATCATGTGTCACCATCATCTGCTGCACCTGTGGCAACTGACTTGGTGTTGGCCACCCCTCGTAGATCTTCTTCCAAGGATTCAAGTAATGCGCTGTGTAAACATGTAAAGGAGGCTGAAGGGTCGGTCCAGCTGATTCCCAAGAAGGTTGATGATCTGAATTTTAAGCCTCCTCACTTCTCTGTACAGCCTTACACTTGCTTCAGGAGTTCCTCAAATTGGAATCAAACTTCACCTAGTGCTCTGCATTCAGCAGCTTCAGGAGGTGCTTCTGCCTTTGGCCAGTGGCAGAGGCCTTCACCCCTCACAGCACAAAGTTATGATTTGAGCAATTACAAGCTACTCATGGAACAACTGTTTAAGGCTGTTGGGAGGCAGGAGGAAGCCTTGAGTGCTATTTGTGCATCCATTGTGCAGTGCAGGTCAACGGAGAGGCGTCGTGGTGCAAACAAGAAGAATGACATATGGTTTAGTTTTTATGGCCCGGATGGCATTGCCAAGCGGAGAGTTGGTGTGGCACTTGCTGAGCTAATGCATGGTAGCTCAGAGAACCTGATATATCTGGACCTAAGCCTCCATGACTGGGGTAACCCCAATTTCAGAGGAAAGCGTGCCACCGACTGTATTGCTGAAGAGTTGAGAAAGAAGCGACGATCAGTTATCTTCCTTGACAATATTGACAAAGCTGACTGCCTTGTTCAGGAGAGCCTGATTCATGCCATGGAGACTGGCAGGTACAAAGAGTTGCATGGGGGACGTGTGGCTGACCTCAATGACTCTATTGTGGTATTGTCTACAAGAATGATCCAAGGATGTCAAGATGCCTCTATTGGGATTGAGGAGGGCAATGCTTTTTCAGAAGAAAAGGTTGCGGCAGCTCGCGGACATCAACTGAAGATCATAGTTGAGCCAGGCACAACAAACATCATTGGAGGCCCTGGAGGCAATGTAGTAGTCTCCTCTAGGCATTCCTTGAGAAACAGTCAAGCATCTTTGTACTCCAGTTCTTTCAGTAAGCGAAAGCTCCACATCTCTGATGGGCAAGAAAAGACAGCAGAATCGCCGAGCACTTCAAAGCGACTGCATAGAACATCAAGTGTTCCATTCGACTTGAACCTCCCAGGCGATGAGGCCGAAGCCCATGATGGTGATGATGACAGCAGTAGCAGGCACGAGAACTCGTCCGGTGATCCAGAGGGATCTGTGGGCAACCTTTTACGGTCAGTGGACAAGTCAATCAATTTCAAGCCATTTGACTTTGGCAGACTTTGTGAGGACATCCTGCAGGAGTTTAGCAATACTCTGGGCTCCAGGTGCAGGCTTGAGATCGATGCTGGGGCTATGGTGCAAATAGTGGCAGCAGCATGGGCATCCGATTCAGATGAGAAGAGGCCTGTGCGGACGTGGGTGGAGCAGGTGTTTGCCAGGAGCCTTGAGCAGCTGAAGGTCAGGTGTAAGAATTTGAGCAGCTGTACTCTGAGATTGGTTGCCTGTGAGGATGGAACGCCGGTGAAAGAAGATGGTTTTGGAGCTTTCCTTCCCTCGAGAATAATTCTAGATTGGTGATGGTGATATGTGTCTGTATAGGGTTTGCATTATTGCTAGCTGTAAGTATTGGTTAGCATATAGTACTGGTTAGCCCACCCCACCCACCATAGTGCATAGTAGCATAGTATAGCATCATATCATTATTTGGTCGCTTAAAAAAATAATGTAATTAATCTGTATGTACGTACGGTAGTCTAGCAAGCTACTTGTTGAAGTCAATGACGGGCTTGGGGCTTCGCACATTGGGTAGGGTCTGTCATCAGATCATGAGGTTCTGGCCCCTTGGCTCACAAGATGTATTGTGATCATGGGTCGTCCCTCTGATTGATGGTTCTAAATAAATTGTATTGTTGCTCCTACGTGCATATCTTTGTAAGGCCGTGATGGCCTTTCCATGTGGAATTGCATATATACTGATGCATTGGTCTGCTCAACAACTTGCATTGTTTCTGTGGTGCTGATTAGCTGAGTGAACAGTACAATTCCATATATAAGCTTCTTTGCGACGTGCTCCTGTGAAGAGGTGAACAGTACAAGCTAAGCTAACTTTAGTAGAAGTACCTATGCATTAAAGATCTTGTGAAATTGTTGCCAATGAGCTAGCTGTGTACTCTCGGACCTACCACTGGTTGCACGTTGTTTCATGTTGTCTTCAGAACTCCTACTGGAGGCATACAGTGATGAGGGACACTGCCTGGAACTTTGATCTGCTCATGTTGCTGAACTTTTTGGTGTTTTATCATAATAACTGTTAAAAGTGCGTTCAATATTTGAAAATTGGAATATGTCTTGGGTATCATTTAAGTATTAATCATCTTCTTACAATTCGATAGTATCTGGAAATTTGTAGGTTTTTTTGGGGTCTCTTCTCCTTCTGAGACAATATGTGATTTTCCCTTAGCCAATGCTTCACTTTGTGTTGCCCTCATTATCTTCAGTTTGCTCTAGCTTCGCATGAACTGGTAAGGCTGCAACCGTAATGGATCATTCCGTATGTAGTAGTAATAATGGATCATTCCGTCTTCGATTAAAATAAAATGTTGGATTCAACTCCGTTTGCCTACAGCAGCATGGACACTATTTTGCTGGAATCAACGGCCCAGCCCAACGAATCAACGGCCCAGACCAATTGCCTCCTCCCCACGTCGGCGACGGCGACCCAACAACACACCTGCATTTATTTACGTAGAAAAACCCAATTCCCCTTTGCCACCGTCTCCCTCGCCGCCGCCGCCGTCGTCTATCCAGGCCCCCGACACCTCGACGCCCGCTGCCACCTCACCGCCGGATTCACATCGCCCAGCCGCCCCACTAGCCAGAACCCCGTCGCCTCGCCCGCCTTGCCGCCTTGCTCCGCACTCCGCAGGTTAGGCAGCCGGTACCCCAAACCCTATAGCCTCTCCTCTGCGTCTGCGCGGTCGGTTGTAGAAGAGCACTGGGGGCGTGAGAGAGGGACTCACGAGCCCTCGTGACCTCCTCCCGCTTCTACCACTCCCCCGACGCTTGCAAAAATGGGCATCTCAAATCCCACCTCACTCCCTTCGTAAGCACCCGCACACTCACTTGTCCCATGCCATCTGCGAAATCCATGTACTATCATCAATTGTTCTGTGGTGTGCTCCTCTTCACATTTGTTCCTGTATAGTCGAATAATAATATTCAATTATAAATGTGTATTGGTGCTGCTCGTTTTGGTTACCCCAGTTGAGTTTCTAGTTTGAATCGCGTAATCACAGACTTAGCATTCCCGTTTATGGGGATAATAAATTGATAAATGTTTGACTATTTGGATCACTAGGCTGGGTCCTTGAAGGTTGCATGTCCTTTAGAGTTCCATGTATGAAGAGTTATTTGTATGGTGATGACTTTTTTATCACTTGGATGCTTGCAGCACTGAAACATTTTTGCTTGAAAAATAGACTTCTCCTCGTGTGTCTGTATATATTGACTTAAACATGCAGTCAGTACAAAACGGAAGCCCTTCCGTCTGTTTTTTAGGCCCTGAGAGGAGAAGCAAGGCTGAAATATCAGCAGTCTCTTCTACATTTCACCTGATCTGGTAATTTCAACGTCATGCACACTTCTATTTCTGCCTCTTATGATTTGGGACTGAATTTGGTTACCTCGATGATTGGTGTTTTGATCTATGGGAAAAGGATTTCTTGGGCCGCAAGTAGTTGGATGAGCAATTTTTTCACATGGCATTGGCCAAACTGAAAGTCATGTAGATATTGTTCAGAACCTTATATTCTGTAGTTGAGACGGCAGAGTAGGTTTACCCACTTGTCACAAGCTACAGCATTAGATATTGTTCAAAATACCTTTGTTTATACCTATTTGTGGAGGTGGCATTTCCTTCAGAATTTTGTTTGATTTGTTTGTGCAGAGACGAATACTATAGGGTCTGCATAATATCATACAACGGATGCACCAAAAAAACTGCTAGACTTGTCGTTTCTGTGTGTTACTTCTATTAGCTCCAATTTTGTTCACATGTTCCACTTGTTGAGTTGACAGTTAATGTTGTATGTATCATTAGAGTGGGTTTGATCCCTTTGGTGATCAGTTTTGAACCACTTGTCGTGTTATGTTTAGCACATGGAAAATGAATTATTGCTCTGCAAGCAGTTATTGGTATGTGCACCATATAGTCTTAAAACTTTTAATTTTGTTGAAGAAATCACTCATAATGAATTTCCATATGAGCTTTCGATTGGCATGGCTTAATATTGCTCGCAGAGATTGAATCATCAAACTTTCCCCTATTGGTAAAAGCTATTTATGCCAGCACTAAGAGCATTTTACTACTCCCTCTGTCCACGAAAGAATCGATTCCTAGAATCCGTGCCGGTCAAACTTTTTAAACTTTGACTAACTTTATAGAAAAGAGTAATAACATCTATGATATAAAATGAATATATAATGAAAATATATTCTATGATATATCTAATGATGTGAATTTGGTTCCATCAATTTTGATAGTTTTTTCTAGAAATTTGGTCAAAGTTTAAAAAGTTTGACTTAGGACAACTCCAGAAATTGATTCTTTCGTGGACGGAGGGAGTATTATGTTGTGCTTTTGCACTCTTGAGTGTCAGAAAAATGGGTCAATTATCAAATATTGCACTGATTGCTGAATAGTATTTGGTATCAAGAAATAAATCGTATTGGACCTCCTCACCTTTTGGGTCCTTGTATACTTTCTCCAAAACACCGCAAGTGGCAAATAGATGAGATGGTCGATTTCTACCACATGTTGTGTGTTTGGAATAATCCAAATATGGTCTAAAGGTGAGTTGGTCTCAAAGGATCTCTCCCCTGGTTTCGGTCCTTGACGCCCATTTTGAGCTACCACTCCTTCAGATTCAGTTTTATCCTACAAAATACTTATTACTTTAGACACATGGGAATAGGATTTATTGAGTAATTGGGCTACTATGAAGTTGTTTGTCGAGCCTTATTGATTAGCAGACTGCAAGTACTGTCTAGTCACCAATACCAGCCTTGCAGTTTTGTACCTTGCAGTTGCAGCAGGATGTAATCTTGCAAGTATCAACTGAGAGGCAGGTTAGACTGGCACTCTGTGTGGACAGAAGTGTAAGTAAACAGCATCAAACCTTCATGTTTCTACCGGGTGAGAAGTTTAAGTTAGTCTACCATCTTCAATTTCAACTCAAGATGCTTTTTGTGTCAGTGGGAATTGAAATTCGATATCCTTATTACTTCAATCAGTTGTGCTGTTAAAATTCTAAAGGCTGGAAAATGGTAATGCATAAATGTTTGACATTGTTACAATAGAGTGGTAATCCAGACCCTGCTCATGAAATGTTTGTGCTCCTGCTGTCAACTTGTTTCTGGGCCAAGCTTCAACAACTAATTGTGGAGCTGATATACCTGCTCGGGATCCTTTTTAGGAGAAGAATCATAGACACACTGCCTAGTGCTCATAGATCGTGATATTCATTGTTTTATTTGTATGATTGCTGCTTGCTATATGCAATTGATCTTCCTTGTCCACTTAGTTTTTTGTGTTACGAGTTTGTCACTGTTATCAATGTTCCATTATTATTTTGCCAACTTCTAGATTGTTGAACTGTGTTTTCTGCTTGAGATAAATTCATTCATTATCTTATACAGGACCTCTGAGATGTTGATATGAAGGGAGACCTGTAACTTGTATAGTTTCTTGTTTCTATATTTGTTTGGATTTAGAAGCAAGGCTTCTCATGGCATCTCCGCAAGAATCCAATTCCCTGTGCTTGAAGCGAAAGCTTGTTGATGACTGCCTGTCAAAAGACTGCAAATCTCGCCGTGTCAAATCTGAGAATGGGCCCTCATTCGATTCATTTGCTAAACGCTGCAACTGTTGCTGCACTCGACCTAACCTTGCCAACGACTGTGTCAATTTTTTGAAGAGTGGAGCACCTAACCGTGTCATGTATTACAAAAAAGGTTCGTGGCACAATTTCCCAGAGCAAATAATGAAGTCCCTCATTGATGAATTCAAAGGAAATAAATCAAGTGTTGTGTCTGTGATGGATGATGAGCCAATTCTTGTTGATTTCTTGTCAATGACCCTGGTCAACCTAAAAACCAGAAAGCAGCGGTCTGTTGCCTGGTTTGATGACACTGGCAAGCGTTTCTTTCCTTCCCTGTTCTTTGATGAGGAAAGTGCCGAAATGGCCAAACGGGATTCTGGCAATGTTGATGGCACTGCACAGGGAATAATGTTAGATAAGGTTGCGAATTCTCCACCTGAAGTGGTCAAGCAAGTTGTTCTTGAATCTAGTCCGCCAGTGTCTCAGAAACCTTCAACTGTGGATGTCTTGCGCAAGAAGATCACATCTGTGGAAAGAGGCAGCGAAGGCTTTCTGTTTGTCCAGAACCTTTTCCTCTCTGGTATGGGCCCGTTTGCAACACCGAATAACATACTTCATGTCCACCGCTACTCTCCAAACGATATCACTGCACAATGTAGATTTGAAGCTTTTGAAAGACAGATGAAGTCAACTAAAGAAGCACGTGGTGATGCAAATGTTAGGTATGGATGGCTAGGATCTAGGAAGAATGACATAGTTAGGATTCTTATTAATGGTTTGGGTACCACTGCAAATCCTGTTGAGAAAGCAGGTTTGAGTGCTGGTGTATATCTTTCACCTGAAAACCGAGCCTTTACCAGGTGTGTTTTCCTTAACCCTGTTTTCGTGATTACAATTTTCTATTTGCTTAATGTAATATTATATTTATGTCACATGTTAATTTGTTTCAGTGTTGGTCTTTGTGATGTTGACGAAAAAGGAGTGCAGTATATGTTGCTGTGCCGCGTGATATTGGGGAATGTGGAAGCTGTTGAACCTGGATCACAAGAGTCTTTTCCAAGCAGTGAGATGTATGATTCTGGTGTTGATGATTGTTTAAACCCGAAATGTTATGTGATGTGGCCATCACATCTGAGCACTCACATCCGTTTAGAATATCTTGTTAGTTTCAAGCTTGTCCCAAAAGTTCGAAGTAAGATGATTAATAAGACCTTTATCATGTTATATTGAGAAAGTTAGTCTTAACATTTTATTTGGTGCCTCCTATTTTCAGATTATTTGCTTGACTTGAAGGGTTTATGGTTTAACCCATCACTAAAGGATGTTGGAATGGATATTTCTACAGTTCAACCTGTGAGGCAACCTAAATCTTGTTATTTGTTCGCCATCGGCACACTGGTTTTCCTGTTAGATGCATGTCTATTGAATATTGATTACCATGGGACAACAGAAACTTGCTCTCATAGTAACTCTGCTGTTCAATGATCCCCCCTCTGTGCATCTTGCAACGACAAACGATTTAAACTTTGGTGGTAGTATTCCATTTATCCAACCAAACAATCTGTTTGCAGGTAATGTGTGAAACAGGTGAAGAAGGACCAACCTCCCCATGGATATCATTCAGAGTTCTGTTTGCAGTTATTCAAGACAATATATCATCTGTGTCAAGGGAGCTTCTCTTCCATCATTATGAAGAGCTGAAGGTACTCTCAGCTTGAAAAGTTATCTTATAAGGTAGGTATTTATTGTCGTTTGTTGGTGTATGCTGATTACCCATTGTTTCAATCTTTCCACCTGACAGGAAAGTATAATAACTCGTGAACAAATGGTGAAGGAAATGATAATAATAGTTGGAGAGAAAGTACTTTTGGAGGCCTTGAAGAAGCTTCATTACTGTGTAAGTTCATAGTTGCATGCATTTTCTTGTTCCATGTCAAACCTGAGGAACCTTTCAAGGCTTGTGTTGGTTCTCTTTTCAAGTTCAAGCTTGTATAGGAGGGACTTCGTAACACATTTGTTTCCTAATTTCACCGTAAAAACCTGTTAAACGTTGTTTCACTAAATGCTGATTGCATGAGCCTGGTTGCATAACAGAGGGCTTCTTTTCAGTTTCCAAACCCAAACCTGTATCTTTTTTGAAGCAAAAGCAATTGATCTGTGTCTCATGAATAGTATGGATATGCAACTGTTACCATACAAATTAGTCATAACAGGCTTTTATGTGTTTAATCTACTTTAACATTTCTATAGTTGAATTGTTTGATGGTTCATGGTAAGAGAGATTAATAGGAAATTATCAAACGGCTTCATGCCTCTTGAGCACTAGTGGTTATGTGCAAAGAGATATTGTTACAATTAGGGGTGTATTAGCGGTGTTCAAAATCTTTCCTTCCTCAGAGTTTAGTTTACTTGCATGTGTATTCTTCCTTTCATCCCCTGCTCCACTTGCTTAGATTTGATGAGTGGTGCAGTTTGTAATGGTTTGAAATAACCTGTCTGTCCAGCCGTTGTATAGTATTTTCTTTACTCTTCTCAGGCATGATCTTGAGTCTTTCAAATAAGTAATGTGCACTGCCTATTTTCTTAATGGCATCCAGCGTCACTTTGTTTTTGGCTTCTGTTGCAGCCATCATTATGGTACAAGCCTTCTGTTGAAGCAGTGTCTAGCGATTCTGTAATGGCAGCACCAGAGCAATTATCCTTGGATAAGGCAGGTGGAGATTGTTCATTAACTCTGAGTGTTAACCATGTTGATTCACATCCACCAAATGCTGTGTCTGAGCATGTCACAATTCTTGGCACCAAAGGATGTGATACCCTCGCAGTGAATATAGTGCCCAAAAGTCAAGATTGTCTGGCACCAAGTGGTGTGCCAGAAACATCTAGTTCTGCTGTTGCCATGTGTGGGGCTTCTACAAGTGCGGAACCCAAGCGCAGAGATCCTCCTGTACAGATGGTGCCACCTGGAAACTCTGCAACCTCATGTGCCAAAAACCAAGATTCCTTTGTAGGAAGAATAACACCTATAGTTCGTGATGGCCTTTTGAGGACAATTTCTAGAAGCTCTTCATCTCCTTGTCGGGAAGTTTGCAAATCTGCCACACCAACCACAGGACGTCCTGGTTATGCTTCTCTAGCACAAGCTAATACCTCCCAAACCCGTGGAGTTTCTGCTCCAGGCGTCACTCCTAGGGGCTATGAATCTGCTGTACCAAGTTTGTCACTTGGAAATTCCAAAAGTACAGGCGTGAAACAGCTCAATTCTGCACCGAGAATGACACCTGAAGGCCAGAAATTCCTTTCACTGGGTATTGCGTCAGCAAGCCCAGCACCTCTTGATGTAGTAAAATGCCAGGCTGGTCCAACACTCGTTGCCATACATCCAGCTCATGCGCCAGGTAATCCTCTCTCTGTGCAAGACGATTGCTGCCTACCAAATATGGATCATTAAGGTTGTTATTTATTTCTGTACAGGCCATGGAAAATCACCATCCATGAAGATGGAGGGCCATGATTCTGTGGCACGGAGTGTCAAACCAAAAGGCAATGGTGGTCTAGCGCCAACGTTGCATGAACCTGTAATAGCTGATACGAGCATAAAGAGCTGTGATTCTCTAGCACTGAGCATCACACCAAACGGCCATGATGGTCCAGCATCAAGTAATAAAACTCCAAAGCGCCATGAATCTGCGATAACTGATACGATGCTAGAAAGCAGTCGCCCTCAAGGCCAGAGTGTCGCCGCTAAGGCCTATGATGCTCCTAAACCAAGTGCGGTGGTGCCTGAAAACTCCTTACGCTGGAATATGAAACTGACTAGCATTAGTGCTTTCATTTCTAGTTGCTTTGACTAACGCTAATAATGCCTGGTGTGTGGTGGCTGCAGGAGCTGGGGAGCCGAAGAGAGAACAGGCTGCGGCGGTAGCTGGCTCGCAGGGTAAATCATCTGTTGGAGGCCTTCATGTTACTGGGGCAGCGAGCGCCCTTATCGCCCTATCAACTCTGCGAGAGAAGGGCGGGCGGTAGAGCAGCAGTGTTAGCAAAAAAAAAAAAAAAAAAAAAAAACGTGTGGATCGATCCTTTTGTTCTGTACATGTGATGATGATTCCCGGCCGTTTTGCATGTAGCAGTGGTGGGAATGTATGGATCAGTGCAAGTCTGAGGACAGGAATGAATGAATGACCCCGTCGACTCATCTGAAACGATAAACACCCTCCCTCTTTAATTTAATCCCATCCCTGTGCGTATGGTTGCTGTTGGTGGTCGATCTCGATCGTATTCCGGTATTCGTATTGCGCCCGTTGCTTGGCAGTAGTTGTGAAGAATTGCTAATGGCATGGCATGGACATTGGGAGATAATAGTAATGTTCTGAAAAATGCAAGAATCATTTTTCAAGGCGTCACGCGTCGCATCAAAAAGACAAACGTATGCATATGCATGTGTCGAAAATCTACTCGGCCATTTGTGTGATGGATGGATGGATGGATGGACGGACCATGCATTTTTCCTAGGCCTCGCATTCTTTTCAGTGCACATTGACAAAACTAAGGGAGTCGTCTATTGTCTAATGGATCTCAACGAATATGTACATACAATATACACATCTATATTGGTACTAAGTGTAACTGAGGTTATTTAGCTAACTAGTAATGATCTTCATCAAGCACACGAACACAGTTTGAACAAACAATAATGTTCAACATACAACTAATTAAGTGCATCTGAATGCATGATCGACGGCAAAGTAAAGTAAATTTACTCTGTAGCATGCATCTTTATCTTTGCATTCATCACAGGAGCTGGAGCGCCTGCTCGAGGCTGGCGACGACGTCTGCTATGGTGGGGCGGTTGTGCCCATGAAGGTACAGACAGCGCACCGCTGTGTCGGCCACCATCTGCAGCGCCTGCCAGCAGGAGGTGGCCGGCGGCAGCGGCGCCGGACGCCTGTCGAGCACGTCCGCCAGCCGGCCGGCCTGGATGCTCGGCAGCGCGAACGACGCCAGGGTCATGGCCACGACGCTCTGCTTGGCCTCGTCCCAGACGCTCACCACCGGTGGCTGCCCCGTCAGCACCTCCAGCATGACCACGCCGAGGCCGTACACGTCGGTCGCCGAGCTTATGCGGCCCGTGCTGTAGTACTCCGGGTCGGCGTACCCGCCGGCGCCGGCGATGGTCTCCACGGCCTGCGAGTCGAGGCCCGCGGCGCGCCACACCGAGGCGCCGAAGCCGGACAGGCGCGGCGCCCAGGCGGCGTCCAGGAGGACGTTGGCGGAGGCGACGTTGCCGTGGATGACGAGGGGCACGGCGTGGCAGTGCAGGTGCATCACGGCGCGCGCCGCGCCCAGCAGCACCTGCACGCGCGTCCTCCACGACGAGCGCGACGCCGGCGAGGACGTCAGGTGCGCGTAGAGCGAGCCGTTGGGCATGTACTGGGTGACCAGCATGCGCTCGCCGTCGTCGGCGCAGGTGCCCAGGAGGCGGACGATGTGGGCGTGGCGGAGCGGCGACAGGATCTGCTGCTCCGCGAAGAAGGCGTCCTCCGCGCCCCGCCGCGCGCGGTTGAGGCGCTTGACGGCCACCTCGGCCCCGTCGTCGAGCCTGCCCCTGTACACCTTGGTGCCAGTGTCGGCGTCGGCGCTGAGCAGCACGGTGAAGTTGTTGGTGGCCACGGCGATCTCGGCTAGCGTGAACTCACGAGGATCCTCGGCGGCGCTGAGCGGGGAACGACGACGACGATCCTGGCCGTTGTCGAGGCGTCGCGCTATGGCGATGTAGCTGATGACCGGGATGACGGAGAGGTGCGCGTCGATCCTGCGGTCGACGTCCCTGAACCTGTCGGACAGCCTGGACGCCGAGAAGAGCTGGGAGGTGCGGCCCCTGGTCTGGCAGGACACGACGAGGCGGTGCGCCTCCGTGAGCGTGGCTTGCAGCCCGGCCAGCGCCCGCCTGGCCTCCGGGTCCTGCTGCCCCTGCTGCTGCAGGGGAGGGACCAGCTCCGCCAGCAGGTCCACGCGGCGCGCCAGGTGCTCGCACTCCCTGCTGTTCTGCCGAGCCGTCCGCGCCGCCTGCCCGATCATGGAGATGAGCCCGCCGACGTCGAGGCCCACCACCTGCGCCACGGTCGCCACGTTCTCCAGCCCGTTCCACATCGCGCGCAACCGCCCGGCCGGCGGCCGGCAACCTCTCTCTACTGGTCTGGTGAGTGGTGATACTGATATCAACGGCTGCTTGTACGTACTACTAGTTGGCCGGACTCGTCGTAGCTACTAGCAAAGTACCGAGTATACACGTACCCTGTACCCGAGCAACCAATGGAATAAGCTTGCTTGCTTGATTGTAGTATACCTCGTCAGCTGACACTGGCCCCGTCGCGTGGGAACCGGGGTGAAGGAGACATCTACTGTACTGCACTGAGTACTCCTTCCGTCCCTAAATAACTGTCTCTGGAAATCCGCAGACACGTTTTCAAAAGGGACGGAGACGGAGGGAGTAGTGAGTACTCACGATGACCAGGGCATCATTCCTTCCTTCCTTGCTGTGAATGCTGATGGATCACGTACTGGATGCATGCCGGGCTGCCTGCCTCTCTCCCAAAAACCCAAGTCCCGGCCGGGTAAGATTCTTGGCTTTGTTCCCTTGAGCTATAATCTAGCTTTAATTTGTATAAATCATGTGTAGAACAGTATTTTTCTCTCGCGATAAATCAGTCATTTTAGCTTATCAACAACTTATAAGTCTCGCCGAACGTATCTTGTCGGCACCGCGTCGGAACCGGTCGTACTGTCATCTGTCATCTAGTATGTACGTACTGTCTCATCTCAAACGAAAACGAAACTTACGTGTGGTTTGGCCAGGTTCAAGCAACTTCCACCAATCCTAGCTAGGGACATGCCACCCAAATGCCATTGGCCATACTCTGCGCCATTGACTTTGACTTGCTTGTCTTTCTAGCTAGCCCCCAAAAAAAAAAAGCTAAATACAACTTATTTTGACTGTTTTAATAATATTCTGCGAGTGAGAATAAGTCATAATACGACTGATAAGTGAAGGAACAGAGCCTAAGCTGTTTAACAACCTACACTTATTAATTCGATTGAGATATGACTGGCCCATTTACAACGACACTTGGCTGTCTTTTCTCTGGAAAAACAAAAACACTTGTATTAATTGGTTGTCTTCTTCTAATAAAGGTCCATTCGATCTCTCTTTGTTAATTAGATGATATCTCGCACGTTGCTGCGGAAATTTACAGTGTTGATATGTACAATAAATGATGGGTTACAATTAGTAAAACCGTAATGGAGTATATTCAAAGGTGGAACCAAGGGCGGGCAGGGGTCGTGGCCCCCAATGCACAGTGAAGGGGAGTGTAGATCAGAGGCGAGCAGGGGTCATGGCCCCCCATGCACAGTAAAGGGAAGTGGAGCAGAGACGAGCAGGGGACGTGACCCCCTATGCACAGTGAAGGGAAGTGGTTAAGATAGGAGACTAACAGTGAAGAATAACTATTCATTTAACCGTGTATTAGTTTTTTTGGAATTGAAAGCGAATAGTCGCATGAGTTATGAACAGTGGCGGATCCAGAATCAGCCCATGAGGGGGCTAAATACATAAAGAACCGAGTTTGAACCGAAATTCTCATTGTATTTTTGGCCCACGAGAGGTTTTTTTTGTAGATTTTAAGATGATTTGGACTAAATTTTCTATTATTTTTCTTGTCCGCAGGAGATTTTAGACTAATTTAAAGAAAAATTATACTAATCTTAGCTAAAATCCTTGTATTTTTGGCCCACAAGAGGTTTTTGGTAGATTTTAAGATGATTTGGACTGAATTTTCTATTATTTTTCTAGCCCGCAGGGGATTTTGGACTAATTTAAAAAAAATTATACTAATCTTAGCTAAAATCCTATGCATGTTTTTGGACCCCCCCGGAATCCGCCCATGGTTGTGAACACCCTTGGCTGGCAGCGCTTTGGCTGCACCTCGATGACATGGAGATTAGTGAGTTAGTGAGTTTTTCTTTAAAAATAGAGATCAGTGAGTTGTGAGACCCTCTAGATGATGTGGTTTCACGAAATCATAGAAAATTCTTGTAGTGGGTTTCTCCTATTTAAATATAGTAGATTCTTTAGTACTTTGCACTTCAGATGGGGCAGTGGTGGCCGTTCTATTTAAATGGTTGCCTTATTTGTACTAAAAAATGGATTTATTAGGTTTTATGAAATATACATGATCCGGGAGGATAGATATGCGCGAGCATAGAGATGGACGGCCTTTCCTCACTTGGGATCTACCGGTGAATTACTGATGACAGCATGTATGATCATGAACGAAATGGATCCCATTTAGACCTAGATAGCAATGAATGACAAGTCTGGATCAAAAAATTACACTTATGAGTTGCAGACCCGCATGATGTATATCTATGATTGGTTTTTTTTTGAACTAAAATTATATTTTAAGAGTTTAGGTATCTATATATACTCTCTCCATTCCAAATTATATATAAGACGTTTTGACTTTTTTAAATACATTATTTTTTTATGGTATCAGCATATTGTTGGTATATCTACATAGCAAAAACTATGTGTCTAGAAAAGCTAAAATATCTTATAATTTAGAATATTTGGAATGAGTGAGTAGATGACATCGTAGGACAAGTTCAAGAACTAATTAACAATTCATTTTAATTTGCTGGTAATCCATGAGAGGGACCGATCGAGGGGCGAGGGCCGGGAGGAATAGTTGACATTCAGGCGAACCGTGGCACATCCAGACTATTATTCTACTTCTTGCATATGAAGAAGATTAAATAAATGGTTGTTGACGTCGGAAGTAATCCGAATCAAACACCAGCAGGGCTAGAACGCCCGGAGAGGTTGCAGTTTAACCTAAGATAGCAGAGACTCTGGCTAAACCGACGAAAATCGATCTAGAGACCGGTTTAGATCGATCTAGGGTTTCGGGCTCCTGTGTTGATAACTCTAGAACTCCTCCCGGGAAGACCCGTCGGAGAGAAGCACGTAGAGGTTGTTCTAGGACCAGCAAGGCCACCTAGAATGCCATCGAGTCTCGCCGGGAGACGCGCCAAACAGCAAGGTAGAGGGAAAAAGGGGTAAAAGGGATAGTAGATTTGTTTTGATCGATTAAGGTTGGATGGCTCAATCGGCCATAATCCTCTCATATATATATAGGGGGTTGGTCTTATCCCAATAGGAAACATCTTCAGATACGATCTCCAAATTTCCTATCCGGACTATATCAACATATGGAATCCAATCTGGACATGACAAGGTAACCCTGATCTCGTCGATCCTTGGATCGACCAGATCGGTCTAATGGGCTTTATCAGCCTATACTGATCAACAAAATCATCCTTACAAGAGAATGATCCACATATTTAGCGCCGGACTCAGCATTCATCACAACCATAAGGCCTCCTACCAGGGCCACCTGGTCGGACATAACCTGAGCGATCGGAAACCTAAAATGATCAGGCCCATTTAACTTTAGAACATCTGATCTCTCAAAAGACAAATTCGACCCTAATATTACAGGCTGAATACCTTTTTAAATTCATCTTTATCTGTGACACTTTTGAGTGTCAACAATGGTAACTAGCAATTCTAAGTGCAACACAACACATTCATTCACAACTTTGCAACTTGTGAAGGGGCGTGAACTGATTTTTTTTTTATTTGGTCAATTGCGATAATAAGCGGAGATCAAATCCACCTCTGTAGCTAATCCATGGAGATCGAGGGAATACATAGTTGACAATGGACTGCGCGCTGAGAGGTGGACATCCAACCTCTTGTTGTTGTTCTTCTTGCATATCCATATCAACGACAAGAGATAAAATTATTCATTCACAAACTTAATTAGCAACTTGTGAAGGCGTGTCGACAGAATTTTTTTTATTTGTCCAATAGGATTAGCTAGCAGCGAGAATAGGTTCACCATCGTTTGTTATGTCGGCCATTATTCATATATATAATTACAGACCCTTAAGGACATCCCCAGTGGTAATGAAATCGGTAGCTATGGGTAATTCTATTGGCTGCGCAGAGGAGAGAAGAACGAGCTAGCATTTTCGTCATCGCTGGTCTCACACCTTCTTCAAGAAGGAGCTCTCTTTCTCTTTCTCAACCCTGCTATATTTCCCATACCGGCGGCACTCCCTACTATTATATATATTTTTTATTTCCAACACTAGCGATTTGGTCATCCTAGCTTGTTGGGACGCCCTAAGAGTATTCACCATCATTTCACTTGTTATGTCGGTCATTATTCATACTGTTGGTGACTATATTTAGTTGGAGCTTCTGCATGCTCAGCAGTCAGCATGCATACGGTGACCATATATGTCCACCGATATATATATATACACCCGCACCGTGCGGTTGCGCGCTGCGCAGTCAAAAGCTTGTACGAGAGCAATCAGTAAAGATTGTTGGCTCCAATTCTTGTCTTGTACTCCCTCCATCCCAAATTATAAGGCATTCCAAGAATCTTGGAGAGTCAAAAATTTTCAACTTTGACCAAAATTCTAGAGAGAAATATAAAGATTTATGACATCAAATATGTATATTATGAAAATATAACTAATGAAGAATCTAATTGTACTTAATTGACATCATAAATATTATTATCTTATTATATAAACTTAGTCAAAGTTGGACTCTCCAAAATTCTTGGAATGCCTCGTAATTTGGGACGGAGGGAGTACATGGTATCAGCAGTCTAGCTAGGTCTTTCCCCGGCCTGTGTTTCCTCCGTCGTGCCTGCTGCGTTCGTTGCTCCCGCGAGCTTCTTCCTCTGCTGCCCAACCCATGTCGCCATGTCTGATCCAGGGCCGTTGATGGGCAGGTACGAGGTGAGCGATCGAACAGGGGCCCCAAAATTCATGGGCCTCCACCTCGCATCCCTCGCCGAGCTAGTATCCAGCAATAATCAATGAGACAACGAAAGGTAAGCCTGGTGACAAGCAGTAGCACACGCTCTCGCTCCACTCTCATCCTCATGACCTCTTGTCTTTCTCTCTTTTCAACTCTTCGTCTTGCCTCTCTCGCTGGTCTCTAGCAGACTGGCAAGCGGAGCAAACAACAGCTATCAGTTGGCAAGCAGAGCAAACAACAGCTAGCAGCAGGCTAGGAACCCAAGGGACACAGGCAGAAATTGAATTGAATTTTAATCTGCTACTAGAATTTTATGTTAACAAAACGGTATTGTATTGAAGAATACATATTTAATATATATATTTGTTGAGTAAAAATATAGATCCCTTAGTTTTACTAGTTATTTATTAAATGGCCCCAATTTACATTTCGAACCGGAGCCCCCAGTTTCTTCCGAGATGGTACATATAATTACAAACCTAGGGTGAAATGCTTCGAAGCCACTAAGGTATACGATGATCCTCTAATATAACGAGGACTATAGTGAAGTCACTCCTTCATACTCATAATTCCTGTGTACCCAAAAAATCAAGGCTCGAAGTATTCATTTAAGACAAACAGATGACACGAAGAGACAACGGTAAGAGGCAACTATTTGTATTTCTTCGTGGTACCCGCTATTTGTATAGTAGTACTCTAGTGGGCGAATGACCTTCTGAAACTGATGAGGCGCCCAATCAATGAACCAATGAGTAGTAGCTCTACTACAGTAGTCCTTTGTGTTTTGCAGGGCTTGCTGCAACTGCATGCAACAATGCATGTAATTTGCTTCAACTAGAGGATCCCTTGCTAGCTAGCTTTTAAGTGTTATTTGACTTTCTCATTCCTACGATGTTACTATCATCTCTACTATATATATCAGGCTTGCTAGCTTCATTGAAGTTGTCGTGTGTCTTGTTGTAACACAACGTAGTACAATAGTTACTCTCGATCGGTCCAGTCTTGGAGAATCATTTTTGCTCATATATGGTATTGGGTGGCCCAGCCATGAGCTTTCAAGTGGTGGTCAGTTTGGTAGTAGACGACGTCCCCGTGATCGCTGACGAAGTGGTCGACTCTGAGGCTCCTGAGGAGCACGCCAAGGAGGTGCAGTGGCAGCGGTCCTGACTTGTGAGGCTCCCGGTAGTATCGACCCAGCACCGGCTTCGCTGCCTGGGTCTGTTAATTAGTTTCCAGATCAAATTTCAATTCTGTCTGTATGTATGAAGCAACAGAAGAAGCAAGGCAATTGTAACTAGCTTTTGAGTATTCAGAGACACCCATATTCATTCAGACATTCAGTAGACGTCGAGCTCTTTTTTTAGATAACGACGTACGATATGATTCAGTAGAGCAAATTAAGGTAGCAAGTTAAGCAGCTTACCGCTTGGAGGAGATGGTAGTGCGGGATCTGTGGGAAGAGGTGGTGGATGACATGGGTGCCGATGTGGTGGTGGATGCTGTTGATCCAGCCGTAGTCCCTGTCCACCGTCGTGAGCCCGCCGCGCAGGTAGCTCCACTCCTCGCCGCGGTACCAGGGGAGACGAAGCTCCTCCTGGTGGTGCCCATGGTGGTGCAGGTACGTCACCAGGTCAAGCCACATCACAAACACCTGCATATATATATATATATATACACACACACACACATGCAGTTGCAGTTAGGGGAAATTTATTTGATAATAAAATTGACAATAAGCTAGCTAGCTATAGGACACAGTGGTTGCTGGTTGGTTTTCTTACAATGTATGGGATGCCGTACATCTTGAGCACCATTAGAGGGCCGAATGTCCACGCCATGGCGAGGAGGGAGGCGAGCATGATGCACCAGCAGGTGGTTGAGACCATGACGTCGCTCTTCTCCTTGGGCCCCGTGAACAGCTCGCTGCTCGGAAGAAAGTGGGACCCCGTCTTGCCGGGGCTCCTGTACAACTGCATGCATCATCATCCAGGAGTCTCAGCTCGATCTGTTTCCAATGCATGCAATTGCTGACTGAACATTAATTTGATCAGACACTAGCATGCTGTTATTCAGATCATATATATCAAGATTATTAATACGTACGAGGTAGACCGGGAATGCGAGCAGCGGGAAGGGCACCGTGAATCTGAGCTTCTTGGTGCGTGGTTCCAGTTGCCGGTACAAACCCTCCGTGATCTGCATTATTATATATAATTGCAGACAAGGCAGGGCTCCAATTCAGTTTCAGAAAACATACATTAGCATGCATGGATTCATAGACGACAGGTACTATATTTAATTTTCCCCAAAGCAATTGACAACAGTACAGTATGTAGATATATGTTTATATGCTTGAATTATTAAGTACTACTGTAATCCAACGTCCTAATGCTCATTAATTTACCACAGACAGCCATACATACTGCACTTCAGAGCCCAAGAAAAAACAAGTGTCGATGTTGCTTATCTTGACAACTACTCCCTCCGTCCCTAAATAACTGTCTCTAGAAATCCGTGTTTCCCTTACAGACACGCTTTCCGGACGACAGTTAAAAAGGGACGGAGGGAGTACAGTATATGTTTGTGATTACCGTACCACTCCAAAAACTGAAGGACGTGAATTATATATATTGAAACTTTTCTCGTTTGGATGCTTTCCTAACTTATTACATCTGATATATTGATAGAAACATGCAGTAAGTAGTTGCCCCTGACGACACAAGAAATAAAAGTGTATGCATGCTTTCTGAAAAGGGGCAATAAGCTAGCTAGGCTGACCCACCATATGGCATTGCCAAATACAGATGGATGGAATTGTTAGGATCCTACAATATGGTAGACAGTACGTGGTACTCCCTCCGTCCCAAATTATAAGAGGTTCCAAGAATCTTGGAGAGTCAAAGTTTTTCAACTTTGACCAAAATTATAGAGAAAAATATAAAGATTTATAACATCAAATATGTATATTATGAAAATATAACCAATAGAGAATCTAATTGCACTTAGTTGGTATCATAAATATTATTATATTTTTATATAAATTTGGTCAAAGTTGAAAAAGTTTGACTCTCCAAGATTCTTGGAACGTCTTATAATTTGGGATGGAGGGAGTACCTTATTTAGCAGTGATATATGATCTAGTATTTAGCAGTGATATATAGATGTAGATCTAGCATCTGCATCTGCATCTGCATCTGCATCTGCTGCTGATGGTGCAGTGGTGGTGGTAGTGGTAGGACTAGTACCCCAGGGGCCAGGCCAGTACCCAATTAATTCATTATGGGGTTATTCGTCCAGCTAGGAATCATGACTGTACTGGACCACATCTTTCAACTAATCTCTGCATCAGTACGTCGTCAGAGCTAATAAGAAGCTGTAATTATTAATTGATACAGATTATTAGCCTGCAGTGCCATGCATGTGACTATGCATGCCGGCCTCGACCGCCTGCCTAGATCTACAGCAGTCTGAAAGCTGGTATATGATCGATCGTCATCCCGATCCCGTGAAGGTGATAAATTAAAGGACGTCCTTTCTCAGACAGTTGCACAAAAGGATGGACCAAATTTATGCTGAAATTTGCCAGTAGCTAGTATTATTATTTACTCCATACTACTATACTATATACTAGTAGTATTACTGATCGATAGATCGATCGATAGATAGAGAGAGAGAGAGAGATGTAGACTGACTGACCGGGTGCCATGACTCGTCCCTGTGGATGTGGCCATGGTTCTGATGGTGTGTTCTATGGCTGATCCTCCTGCATATAGACCCACACCAACCATTCCAGTCAGCTTAGGCTATAATAATATTATACTCCCTCCATATAGAAAGAAGATAACGTTTAGGACATAGTGGCACGGTCTCCAAAACATAATTTTAACCACTTATTTTTAAAAAATATTTATTATAAAATGGTGTGTGTATATATATATATGAAAGTACTTTTCAGGACAAATTTATTTATATGATTTTTACGTCTCTAAAACTTAATAATTTAAAAATTATTCATATAGCATCCAAATAAATATCTATGACGACGTTGAACAAGATCGTATCGAATCTTTCTTTGGCTGAGAAGGGAAAAAAAAAGGGAACATGCAGAAGGCATGCAGCTAGTGTGTGTGCGCTCTTCCGATCTTTTTGTTGGCTGCCTTACTTTACGTTACGCGCACACTGATAGGTTGCCGTTGATGCCTTCCATCGCTGTCGGAGGAGCCTCAAGGAGGCCAAACATACATCAGGAGGGTCATGTGGCTGCTGCCAGATCTTTGCTACTCTAAGTAGTTATTAGTATATTCTATATTAAAAAAACTGTTGCATTTAACGTGAAAAAACACAATTTGTTATGCTTAATAATTTGACAATACACTTATAATGATTGATATATCATGCTATGATCTTATGAAATAATTTCGCCCTTCCTTTTATTCCGTCCTCACGTTCCGCCACTGCCTTTTATATTTATATACATAATATACATGACCTCCACAGTAATGCAAACGAGAGCGAGATAAACAAAAAAAAAAAAAAAAAATCCATGTATGTCTATATAGTCACCGTCTATTTTTGCATACATCAAGCTAAGCTAAGGTAGCTAGCTAGCTAGGGATATATATGGAGGAGGACGGAGCAGCAGCAGCAGGCTGCAGCAAGAGAGGAATCGAAATCGATTGAATTGAAGAACGTACGAACGTACATACCATCCATGGTAGGGGACGAGGATGAAGGAGTGAAGGAGATGGCCCACCACGCTGTTGAGTGTGGCGCTGTCCGAGAAGCTGCCATGCCCACTGCGATATTGCAATTGCAATTGCAAATCATATCATATCATCGTCGTCAAGTTCAAGTTCCAGCAGCAGCAGCAGCAGCAATTAAGAAACGTACCAGTCGTGTCCGAGGACGAAGAGCGCCCAGAACATGGTCCCCTGCGACGCCCAGTAGAGCGGCCACACCGCCCAGCTGATGTCCCTGGCCGCCGCCGCCGCGCCCAGCGCCGCCGCCACCGCCACGTCGCGCGCCACGTACCACAGCGACCGCCAGGGGCTCTTGCGCCAGCACTGCTCCGGCACCGCCGCGCGCACGTCGCCGATGCGGAACGGAGGCGGCTTCCCAAAGTCGAAGCAGACGGCGGCGTCCTCCCCCGCCACCTGCTGATGCTCACGGCTCTTCTTCTTCTTCATGTAGTCCTCCGTCGCCTTCGCCGCCGCCTCCTCAACGGCCTGATGATTCGCCGCCGGCCGCCGCCTCATCGATGGTGGCTGCATTGGTGGTGGTGCGGCGCGCCGGAGTTGGAGAAAGAGAGAGATCGAGATGGAATTGGTTTGATTAGTATTTGCTATCTAGGACGACATGAACGGGAGGCCTCTCTCTCTTCTCCCACAAATATAAATTATAAATATAAAACCAATTATAACAGTCCAACACAAAATATTTGTCGTCTTCATCTCCGGGCGCGGCGTCTCTTGCGGCCGGCCGGCTGGCTACTTATAAGCAGCAGCCACCCATCCATCCTTTCTGAATCCAATTCAATCACCCACACCACATGCGGCTGGACCAAAAAAAAAAAAAAAAAAACTCATAACTCCTACTAGCTCGGCTCGTTTAAATTTGTAATTAACGAGCCAAAACACAAACCTAACATAATTAATTCAAACCAAACAAGCCTTGAGCTAGAATCAACAACGATGCTTAACAAGCAGGCTTGAATGGATGGATGGAACTTATTCTTGGGCGGCATTGCAATTGCATTGCATTGGCGGAATATATTCATGCATGTACCCAACACCGACCGGATCATCCACACTCTTTTTCCTGCCGCTTTGCATTTTTATTTTTTATTTTACTGCAGACGCACACGTACGTATGGGTTCCAGATGCTGAAACAACTCAACCAACTGTGCCGGCCGGCCAGAATAACGTTTTCTTTCTTTCTTTCTTTGCCCGAAAGCAACAGATAAGATAACAACAACTTTTCCGTGTGGAGAATATATTGGAGATGCATATGTGCTGCTACATACAAGAAATTAGACGAGTGCAAGCAATGGGTCAGACAACAACAACAACATATAGCGTGCGTTGGACTAATTAATTTTCACGTTTTTGCTACTGAGAAAAAGGAAGTAGTAACAGCAAATTGCAAATTTTCACGTGTTATATGATCCCGGCCTGCAGAGGCAATGGGGTTCAAAACTCACAGACATATACTAGGTGCACAAGTTACGTACAGATCGTAAAAGGTCATTTACTTGCTGGGTGCTAAGACACAGGACATGATTGCCAACTTTTCAGTCACTTACTAAGAAGCGCAGATACACGGAGCTGCTTGCATCATACGTACCCTCATGCAGTCATGCATATAAACTCATTATTAAAGCCTTCAAATCCAATCAGACTCAGGCAGTGCAGTCAAATTGCAATAGCTATAGCTAGCACGAATTTAAAAGGACTTCAGTAAACACGTACTGTTGGGACTTCTCCAGAAATTTTGTTTTTACTGTTTAGTGAGCAATAGTTCAGACAAAACTGAGCTCCTTTAAAAGCTAAAATTTGCAGCTACTGTCATACGAGTATACAACAATTCATGAAACAACGAAACCTGTGAATTAGGAGAGGGCACTTGCAAGGCTTTGCCCCCCATTTATTATTGTCTCTACAGTTCAAGATCCAAATCAGAAAGCATAGCACATCCAGAAATTCAAGAAAACAATCCATGAAATTTGCCCAGCATACTTGACCAAACCTTGAATGAATTGCTACACACAGAAAAAAAAAAAAGAGAGTAAAAAGCAGAGGAAAGCAAAGCTAGTACGGCTCCAAAGGAGCACATATAGGCATCAGCAATTTATTACATTGCAGTTGTCCTTCCGGATCGAGTTTCATCTTAAGTTATAATCCAGTTTCTCTACTCAAAAATATCACTGTACCGAAAACAAGTCTTGCATTAACCTGCATCAATGTATCCAACATACTGCTTGGCGTGAAGCTACAAGCCTACAACTTTTTCATGTACATGATTTGAAGCAATGACAAAAATACAGACAACACCCAACTCTGAATCTCCTCTCAGGAATAACCAGATATATCACCTCAGTAGCACTCATGAAAGTCCAAATGACCATTTTCTTAGGCCAAACAATTTTTTTCTTACAACCACCCAAGTATGCTTGTAGTTGCATAGACAGTAGGGGGTAGCTTGACGTTCTTCCTCTTCGGTAAAAGAGTAAAAAATGGATGAAAAACTTGACGCTCATCCAGCACATAAGCGCTATTTCTGAAATAGGGCAGCAAGCTCCCCTTTTTCAGCCATGGATGAAATAATATCACAGCCTCCCACGAGCTCCCCTCCAATGAAAATCTGAGGGAACGTTGGCCAGTTGCTGTATGCCTTCAGGGTCTCTCTCAACCCATGGTTGTGTTCCTCATCAAGCACATCAACAGTTACAAATTCCGCTCCATGTGCTTCCAAGATACCTACCACCCTTTGTGAGAATCCGCACTGGGGAGCACTCCTTGATCCTTTGATGAAGGCTACCACTTTGTTCTCCTTCACCAACCGGTCTATCAACTGTTCTAGGGGAACAGTCAGCTGGACATGGCGTCCAGGCGTCAACCGCAAGTCTGGAGGCCTCTGGGGGGCACCAACCCAGGTGTAGTTTCCTGCAACGTTCCCTGGCGGCGCCTTACCAGTGGCTTCTATATGTTCTTCCATCCATGATTTCCAGGCATTATTAAGGGCAGCTCGATCTGGTGTCTCCTCATCTGATACTGCGACCTGCACATGTCATAATGTCAGTGAAATCAGTTATTCAAGTACTAATGAACATGCAAAAAGTAGATTTTTTTTCCTTTTGACAGATTTACTTTACGCAGAATAGTACTGCACTGGTAAATACTAAAGTAATGAAGCAAAAGAGGAGTTAATACAGCAGATATGCCTAAGTCTTTAAGGCCCGGGAGAGGGCAATATTCAGAAGGGCGGTTATAAGAACTTCAATTCACAGATCTGACTAAAATGGGGCAGGAGGGGGGCAGCACAGGATGGGGTACAACAACCACTAGCTAAAACTTTGACCTGAATTTATGTTATTTCAGCATATTCTTTGGCATTAAAACATATATCCAGATTCATGATCTTGCATCAAATCTTGCATGAGCTGGCCCCATAGTCAATTCACATACCTACTGTCTTTTGAATAAGGTAGTATCATACATACTGCCCTAATAAAAGGTAATTGGTTACAGACGTTAGAATGGGAAATACAATGTGCTAAATCAGGTACCAATAAGCACATATTGTTTTACAGACAGTGTCATGGGGGGCAGGCAGCCGCCTGGGGACTCAGACAGTACATTGAACGTCATGTTTTGTCAACCAGAACAAGGTTCATGGATGGCTGAAAGAAGAATACATTACTGGCTTCCATCTTACTGCAGATGGGGGAGAATGAAGTAGGTAAGCATATTTTCTTTCGGCGAGAAAGAAAGTAAGTGAGCATACCGAATGAGAAATGCAAACTCCATCATTAAGCAAATTAAGTATAGACCGACTGATGCTAGCTAGAGATGTTTATACAGTGGCCAATCAATGAGAATATTATTGATTGGGGATAAGGGAGAAGATAAGCATATAGACTACGCACTCAGCAACTACAACAACTGGTGCCCTTTGCCCTTTTGTTCCCTCGTGATGCCTTGCCCTTTTGCTCCGCCCTTTCGGCCACCAACAGAAGTCTATTCCTTCCTCAGTGGCCAAAATTAGCATGTACTTTCTCCGTCCCACTGAGAGTGTCGTCCGGGAAGCGTGTTTGTGAGAGGGGCACGGTTTTCTAACGACACTTTCAATGGGACGGAGGGAGTACATATCAGTTTGCCCCAATTAACGATCCCCAGTACCAAAGCTAGCTCAAATTAAGGTAACTAGTGGTTTAGTTCCAACTTCCAAAGCGAGGTCTAAACTAATGTGATTTTGGGAGCAAAAATAAATACACAGGAGCATATACTGTAATAATATGATGGGAAAAAGTCTAGATAACCCCCTGACCTATTCTATTAGATAACCCCCTGTAGCAATACCACTGCCCAAAACCACCCGGGGGTTATTTGACCGGTTTTGGAAAGGTGAGGGGGTTATTTAGACCGTTTGAAAGGTTAGGGGGTGACGTAGACACGGTACAATAGGTTAGGGGGTTATCTACTTTTTCCTAATATGATGATACATGCTTAGTCGATGCCGTACCTTGACTGAGAAGTCGGCGGGGACCTTCCGGCGGTGGCCCTCGACGCTGGCCCTAAGGTTGCGCGAAATCCCGACGAACTGCAGCTCACCGGCGGGGTCGTAGACGCTGTAGACCCCGGGCTTGGGGGCAGAGCGTCCTCGTCGACCAGGGGCTGGGTGGGCTCCTGAGGGATGGTCACGGGGGCGCCTCGGAGAGCTTCTTGAAGGCCGCTACGGCGAGGAAGCAGGAAGCCCGGCGGCGGCGGCGGAGAGGGAAGCAAAGGGTATTGGAGGACGAGTAGGAGGAGGAGGACGGCGCGGAGAGGAGACCGAGAGAGAAGGCGAGACGGGGAGCGGTGGCGGTGGAGGCCATGGCGATTGAGATTGGGGGATGGTGGTGCGGTGGCCGGTGGTGCGGTCTGCTTTGCATCGGCGGCGAGTGGTGGTGGCGTTGTCTGTTGTGTGTCAGTGGGATCGGATGTGGGCTTTCATTTCGGCCCATGACAAGAGGTCTGTTGGCCGTTGCAGGCTGGCGCGGGCCGACCTGCTGGCCTGCTAGACCCACCTGCAAACACAGTCTCGGCGGCCTCTTCTGAACTTTTGCTATTTTCTTTATTGTTCTTCTGTTCTCAATCCATGTTTCTGCTCAGAACTGCAAGACGTTCTGTGTAACTCGTGCTCAGATTTACAAGATCCATGCTGCAAACATAAGCTATTGGTTGACTAAGGGTCTGTTTGGTTCCACGTACGCCGCCCACCACGCGATACGCGGACAGATGACCTATGTGCTCTGAAATCATGAACGTAGCTCCTCCGCCACGTTAGTGTTATCGCGACCACGCGTTGGAATCGAGCGGAACCAAACAGGGCCTAAGAAGAAGAGAGTAATTTCCAACTCTAAGTGAATATGCAATACTCTAAAAAAATAGTGTTTGTTTGGATGAAAGTGTGATAAGTCGACAGATCCTAGCTTGGGCCGTCTAAAATCGGATGATTGGAGGCATCTTGCCTGGGCCAGGTGGACTTTTGCAGTATCCATATCCAAACCAAGGCAGGTTTACTAAATTCCTTCATGTATTTTGTTGGCTCCAATAAGCAAAGATAGTATCTATACCTAACTATCTATAGGCAAATTTTCAGTTTTTTTGTCCACCTAATTTTTTTCGTCTACCTCTCCCTAACTAACTCTGTGGATATAAAAATTGTCCCTACTCATTTATCTACATTCCTCCCTAATTTATATATAACATACACAAGGCTTCTAATTTTTTTTATCCTTAACTGGGCTCTATGGCTTCGTATCACGAGACTCAAGCTCACATACATGAAATTGACTCGGGTCCCAACTCATACCCAGATGATGGGCAAGCTCGTGCGCAAATGAGTTACTTGACCTCGGCACTTTACAAATCTTTATACAATTAAAGCTACCATGGAGGAGACTACGGATATCTATGAACAGACCACCCCCAATGTACGTCGAAGTGATCACATACTTTAGTTGAGAGGAATTTGTGTCTAGCATCACCTGGGAAATACTGAAGTGTTCTGTTGCCTCAAGCGTTTGTTTATATGACATTGTCATCACGGTCAGGGCATCCTGCACTGAACCAATGTTCCCTATCCCAGCCAGGATAGCCGAACCTTCATGCTGCAGGATAATAAATAGAGTTTTTTACCTATATGACCTTAGAAATAATGGTTCTTCCTTGTATGACTTTTTTTTTATTTGAACTTACTTCTATAGCCCTGAAACGAACTTTTATTCCTTCTATGACCTTCCGTCCGTTTTTTCTACTTGACGGTATTAAGTCAAGGGTAAAAAGACAGTTTTACCCCTAGCATAAATTTTTTGTAGAGTTATATTTTTGTTGTATATTAAAATTAATATTAAAAAATAAATTCACACATGACAATATTTCACATAAAAGAAATATTGTTACTTATAAATTTATTTGTTTAATATTATTCTAAATATACAACAAACAAATAAAATTGTAATTTTTTATGCTAGGGGCAAAACAGTTTTTTTACCCTTCAATTAACAACGTCAAGTGACAAAAACAGACGGAAGGTCATAGAAGGAATGAAAGTTTGTTTCAGGGTTATAGAGGTAAGTTCAAAAGAAAAAGGTCACACAAGGAAGAGTCATTTTTTACGAGGTCATGTAGGTAAAAAGCTCTAATAAATAAGCCTCATGCTTCGAACTTGGCCTCCTGCTTGAAAGCACCATCCACATTGTATTCTGGTGGAGGCGGTAACCACTTTTATCTCAAGGCTTCTCTTGAGGTAACATAGGTAGCTAGGAATCCTAATCCTAATCTAGATCCTTCCAGTCTTGAGTAATAATCTGCCTATACACGCCAACCCTCTCTCCTGTTCGATCATAAATGTTGTGTTTTTTTATGAGATCCAAAAATAGAAATAGGATAGGAATCCAAATCAACAACAATACAAATAGAGATTAGACAACTCTATAAATTAGTCGAAACAAAATAAAAAGAAGAGAAGACACACAAAATCTACATGTCTACCCGTTGGTTTTGGTTTCTATCCGGTTTTTCAATGTTATAATTATTTCGTCCGTAATTCCCTTTTCACTTTCCCCTACTATTTTTTTAATTTTATTTTTCCTATATAGAAGTCGTTTATGGGTGTAACTTGAAATTCTATATGGAAGTTCCACTTTATTATCCCTACCGAAATGTTGGTATATAAAACGTAGTAGGAGACAGAAAATTTTAAAATTGAGCATAAATAAGAGATAGACCATTAAACTCATAATTAGAAATTCTAATGTGGCCCATTCACCTGTGTTCTATAATGGGCTTTAGTGTTTAAGCCCATTAGTGGAAGTGGAAGGTGAAACATCAATTAGTACCATACTGCTAGTTGATGTGGAGACAAAGAGTTCTCCTCCCAATATATGTGTATCGATCCCTCCTAGGGAAGGTGCACCAGAAATTACTATACTAGGAGCCCCTAGGTTTTGGGAATCCCTATAATAGTAAACTATATTTATTCCTCTTCTTTCTATTGCATCGCCTAGCATGCATTGGTGATTGGGAGAGCAGATCTTTACAACCTCAAACATTGTTGGTGCCATTAGCAGTGGGTCCGCTCAAGGTATCATACTCTAACCACTTGTTATTATTTATTTTATTGATTCAAGTTAGAGATGGCAATGGCCGATCCCTAATTCCTCACGGGGAATTCACGTATTAGATAGCATTTGGTTCTCGGACAAGAAGGGATGGGATGAGCCTATTCTAGTTTTCTGGGACACGATGATCCTAGTCTCTTTTTGGTTGAGAGGATGAGAATGCTTCTATTTTGCGTTTGGTAGGAGGGATGAAAATGAAAATCATGAATGGAAAGATTTGGTTTGTTTGACATCGTTACATGGGCCCACTTACCCATATTTTCTCTCTTCTTTTCCCCTGCGTGGGCCACAATTGCCTGTCTCCTCTCTTTCTTCCTCCCTATGTTTGAACGCATGTTCTTCTTCCCTGTGTGGCCCTACCTGCTAGTTTCCTCTCTTTCTTCTTGCTTGTGTACACACAAGTAGAGTAGGTGCATGAAATCTTGAATCCACCATCTGCACATGACTTCGTCCTAGGCCATTGGCGTCACGCCTCCCTCACGGAGGTCATCTGGTCACGTCTCTCCGTCCCCATGGAGGTCATCGAGCTGCTCCACATGCAAAAATTGTTTAGGTTCACCTCCAAGCCCTCACTTGGTCGTGTTGCCCAGTCAGGAGCTCATCATTGTAGCGCCATGGTAGACCTAGATACAAGGAAGGCGTGGTCGAGTGCTAGAGGAAGAGGGTGGGGCGAGACGAATAAGAAACGACGCTAGTTGCGGACTACCCTGTCCCCTCGATTTTGTGGGGCGGAGGCGCCGCAAATCTAACCGAATATTTCCTCTCAAAGATGGATTCGCCACCCATCGCCCAGAACCAAACACAAGGGAATTTGGGTTTGTCTCGTCCCATCCTAGGTAGTCCTTGCAACCAAACACACCTTTAGGGACAGGGATGGGGACATTTGATCCCCATGGGGATTGATTTGATAGGAATTTGATCCATGTCAGGGATGACTGTAACACATCTGGTGTTTAATATGTAATTAACCTGACATGTCATCATCTTTAGTCATTAATCATTCTTGCCATGCACTTATGTTTGCCTAATACTCGTTTTGCTTTTACCTTTTCTGAGGTGATTTGTGTAGTGATTCCTTTTTCAAAACCCTAAAGGCCCAAACCTTCCTTAAGGGCAAAATGGTAATTTCACCTCTGTGTCTAGCTCTGTGTAAATCTTGTTCAGTTTTGTGCCTTGATGTTTTGTTGTGTTGATCAAGGATCAAAATCAAAAATAGATTTGGAATTTCTTTTGAAAAACCCTAATTTCCAAACCCTGGTTTTTACCCCTCTTTTATTAATTTAAAAACGATTCAAAATTTGAAGTTGGTCCTTTTAGCAAAGTTGTAGATCTTGTCAAGAGGAACAACTTTGGTGTTTACATATTTTCAAGTTTCAATATAAATTCAGAAGTAATTTTAAATTCTTTCAAACTTCAATTTTGTCCCCTTTTCGGTTTTCAAAATTATCTCAAAAAATTTTGAGTTTCAGAAAAAGTTTATGTTGACAAAGTTGTAGGTCCCAAAGTTTTGAGCAACTTTGGTGTTTTGAGTTTTTGCTGCTCAGTTCAAATTTTGGAAGTAATTTGCAAAATACAGAAATCAGTTCAAAGTCAAACCCTAGACCTACCTACTGTTCTTCTTCCTCGCGTAGGGGGGGACCCGGCCATGGCGCCCCGCCGGCGCTGCGCGTGCCACGCACAGGGCAGCTCCTCGCCTGCCACCAGTCTGCCGCCGTTGACCCCGTGCTCATTCCGCACCCGCACGCGAGCGCTGACCTCCTCTCCCGTCCCCCACAGTGCCCAGCAAGCCGCCGCCGCGTGTTCAACGCCGGCGAGCTTACGCCCGGTCCCTGCGCGCACGCCCGTCCTTCCGCCAGCGTGCAATCGATTGCGCACGCTTCGGCCAAGCTTATCCGCCTGCACGCGACACTTATCCGCCCCCGAGCACGCCTATAAAAACCACCGCCGGTCAGCCGGAGTTCTCACCCACCTCCGCCACCGTCGCCAGGCCAGTCCAGAGCCTCTGCCATCCAACCACCTAGCTCAGAAGCTCCGCCATGTCCTCGCGAAGCTTTTCCCCTCCTCAATTTTACCTCCGCCGCCCCTATTGCCCGGCGTAACCTCATCTGCCCAAACTCCGGCGAAACGCCGGTGAGCGCGGGATTGAGAAATCCTCATTCCCCAGCCGTGATCTTCCTTCCCCGACCTCTGTTTCTTCTTCCTCGCATCCTTGCGGTTCTCACCAAGCTTTGGTAACCCCGTGTGGTGCTCAGGAACGCCGGAACGCCGTCGCGACGCGGTTCTGCCCGCCGACGACCCCCGCTCCGTCGACCTCCTAGCTCCGGCCATCCCCTCGCCTCGCCACCGCGCGTCATCAACTGCCGGTGATCTCCTGAACCTCTCCATGCCCTTGGTTTCGCCCGCGAGCCTCTGTCGTGGCCGGAACACCATCTCGCCGCCGTCGGGTGACCGCCGGCGTGAGGAAGACGATGAACAGTTCTGTTTTTCCTTTTTCAGTTTTATTTGAATAGTGTTCAAGTTTCATCTTTTTGTGTGATTTTCTGTACTGTTCCAAACATTCTGAAAAATTCAGGGTAGACTCTGTATACCTTGAAGTATTTTAGAAAAATATGAAACTTGGCTTTTCTGCAAAAATTTGAAAATGAAAAATCTCCCTTTTAATTAATAAATGAATGGTTTTTTATTTTTAGAAAATGATTTATAACTCCAAAAATTATGAGACAATTTTTTGTGAGCTTCTTATGCCATGACAAGTCTCTGGTACAATTTTGAAGCCTTTTGGAACAAGTTGATTTTTGAGCATTTATTTTAATTGTTAAATAGTGCCTTTTGTAAATTTATGGCTAGATTTAATTGAGCACCTTAATGACCTCCAAAAATCATGAAATTTGTTTTGCCATCTATTTATACCATAATGAACTTATGTGATTAATTTGGTAATTTTTGGAGCAACTTTATAAAATGATTTTTTTAAAATAATTAAGAAAAATATAAAAAGTGATTAGGGTTCACATTGAATGCCCTATGATGTGACTTTTGGATTGTTTGTTGTTCATAGACCCCCACCCAACTGGTCTATGATGATTGTGATGCCATGTAAAGTTTGTGCTTAGGTTGGGTAAAATGATGCTTAATAAGTTGAATAATCTTGCTTAAGGGTAGAAATAAGTAACTTTATGTCCATTCTAGAAATTACTTACGCGATGAGAAGTTGTACTCTAGAATCAGTGGAATTGTCCTGTGCCATATTGTTCATGTCAGCATCCTCATAAGCATACATCATTGCATCCGTATAGTGACCGAAGGAGAAGGCATCAAAGCCGAGTCAGCCGCTGACGGACCTACCCCCGAGGCGACCCCGAGCTCCGACACCTGCACTGCCGACCCCGAGCCTGTCCTTTTTGCTCTTCAAGGCAAGCCCCGGTGCATTTTAACCCTTCCTTGCTTTTACAAAAAGTTTACTTAAATGCTTTTTGAGTTAAATTACTGCATTAGGTGATAGGAGTTGTGTGATGACCTATTACTTGCATTATTACCTCCACCAAAGATCTATCAGCCATGTTTAAAAACTATTTGCAAAATGCTTAGCGATGCTATACAATAGATTTACAATAAAAATGCCAATTTCAAGAGTGTGATCACTTAAAGAATCTTTTGGGAATTTGGCTTTACTCCCCGACCATTGGCTAGGTATCTGATCCGTACCTAGTCAATCGCGAGGAGAGGTTGTCCGAGCGTACGGTGTCGTCATGTTGTAGTCCGGGACTCAACAGTTGACACCGACCGGGACAGGGTTGAAAAACTGACAGGACTATTACGCTTGGGTGAGATATAACCAAGGTATAGTTCTGACTGAAAAATTAGGGACCATCCGTATGGGGGCCTGCTGGTCAAGACTTGTAACTATTCACATACTTCGGAAAGCTCTGGCTCCGAGGAATCCTTTATTGGACCGACAACCGCGCACTAGGAGTGGAGAGATGGCGGAAGTAGCATGTACCCACGTGGTCGTCGTACCTGGATAGGAGTGGTGTACTGTACTTCCGGGTGGCGTAGGACCGGGCCCAATCTTGGAGGAATCGTGGTAGACGAGTTGGCATATACAAGCTTGGGTGCTACATATGCAGTGTGGATAGGGATCCTCAGTTGAGTATTATTTATCCGGATTAACGTTGCTCCTCGGTTATGGAGACTTGGTCACTGACTATCAACGGAGAGTGGTTCTCAACTAGGTATGTTTTGAAAGGTAAAATGAATCATGAACAATGAAGTATTGAGGAAAACTTGAATCTTTCCAAAAATAGAACAAGGTTTACAAAATGCTTTTCTGCAAAATACTTGGTCTTGCTTAAGCCTTACCTTGACTACCCTGAGCCTCTCATTCCTGAGTCTTCTCCCCTTTTCTTTAGTCGGGTAAGTCTTGTTGAGTACCCCAGTACTCAGGGTTTGTTACCCATGTTGCAGGTATGACTGAGTCCCCGATGTGTCTTGCGCCCTGTTGCATGACCATCATCCAGGAAGAGGCCGATGAGGCCGAAGAATAAATGTGCACCCTTGGCCTGGGTGTTTACAAGTATCTTTATTTCGTTGTACTCCGCTACGTTGCCTATTTTCAATTATCCGAACCTGGTTTGTAATAACTGCACCTCTCATCTTATTTGGAACCTCAGTTTGTAAAACTAATGTTATTTAAGTCTTCCGCTCTGTATTCCGATGTTATTTGTAAAAGTATCCAAGTGTTGTAACCGAATGGTGAGATGATCCTGCGGACAATGGGCGCTGATGCAGCCCAGTGACGATCAGTCTTAATCGCGTGGAACATCAGTTCGGTTGTCAGTGGATGACAGGGACCGGTGGGCCATGGGATTAGGACCGTTACGCCACAGAGTGGTATCGGAGCATCTCACTTTAACGTTGCAGTATTGTTTTGCGAAAACTTCAAAAGATCTTTTGAGTCCAAACAAATTAAACTTGACTATTTTGGGTCCAAACTGCTTTTCTCATCTTGTCTCTAATTGGCAACACTAGTTAGCGAGACAACAAGTTTTAAGCCCTATATGTCTTATGTATTTATTGCATTGCCTTGTTCCGTAGGAACGATTCATGCATCATGACATATTCACCTAAGCTAGATAATAGTTTTCTCTCTAAGTTCGTTGGGGTAGTATGCCTATACCTTTTCTTGCTAGCCTTTTTCTCATCCATCTTATCTTATCCAGACATGGCTCGTATCAAGCTGGCTGCTCGCAAGTCGACTGGACCGCATGGTGTGCCACGCCACCAGCTGGCACCTCGCGCTGGGGAGGAGACTGGCGAATCTTCCAACGGTCGTCGCTTTCCCCGCCGCACCCGCAAGCATCTGAAGGAGGAAATCAAGAACCTGAAGGCTGAGCTGGAGAACTTGGAGCATGACTTCTACCACTCACGTCTGGAGTTCTATGAGGCACGAGCTTCCCTGGAGCAGGCCAACCGGAACACGATCCGCGCCATCGAGCAGCGTAATGCTACTTGGGTTCGCGAGGACGTCACCAGAGCCGAGCTCCACGGACTGCGGCAGTACACAACTCAGATTGAGCAGTTCAATGATATGCTTCATGAGGAGGTACACCAGTTGTACAACCAACTCCACCCCATGGTACCCCCGATTGTTGAGGACCCTGAGGACGGAGTAGTGGAAGAACCGGACGTGGAGCAGGAGCCAAGCATGAACGAGGAGATTGAACCTGCCGAGAACATCTACGCCGAAGACGAGGACGAGGAGGTTGAGCTTGAGCTCATCCTCGAGGAAGACGACGACGACGACATGATCATCATCAATGAAGACTAGACTCGTTGTGTTTGTACCACCTGCTTACCTAAACCCTTAGTCTAGGTTTGGGGGCGTTAGTCTGTCTTTTGCTAAGTCGGGTCTGTATCTTTCTTTTCGTACCTTTTCCCTTATCAGTCTGTTGTCCTCTGTCAGTCATCTTTATCGATCATCTACCTTTGTATCAGTGAAGCTTTCAGCCAGTTGTTTTCAAAACTTAATCTATGGATGCTAAGTTCCAAGTTGCTTAACAGATGCCTGTGAACACTCGCACTGGAGCTGGGAGTTCTCAGGAGGCTGACCTTCCAAACCCTCCACCTGTACCAGCTACTCTAGCAGACGCCATCGCAGCTTTGGCAGCCGCTGCTAACCTGATGGCTCAAAACCAGGGGCGACAGAACAATGGCCACCGTGGTCGCCATAACATCATCAACGAGGCCACATATGTGGATTTCACCGAAACCCGTCCACCGGTCTTTACCAAGGCCGATGAACCCCTCGAAGTTGATGATTGGCTCCGTACCATAGAGCAGAAGTTTAGTCTTATCCACTGCACCGACACCCAAAAGCCTCGGTTCGCTTCTCAGCAGCTTCATGGTCCAACAAGCGCTTGGTATGCCAACCTGTTGGATGCCCAGCCAGAAGGTCATCAGTTGACCTGGGAAGAGTTTTGCACCGCTTTCCGTGCACATCATATCCCTTCCGGATTAATGAAGATGAAGCTTGATCAGTTTCTGGCACTGCAGCAGAAAGACTCCACAGTGATGCAGTATGTGGGTCAATTCAACCACCTTAGCCAGTATGCCTCGGAATACGTCAACACGGACGAAAAGAAGAGGGACTGTTTCCTTAGGGGACTGCACCCCAAGATCCGCAGAAGTATATCCAATAACCTGACCGGTTCGTATCATGATGCCGTTGACCGGGCTGTCGCTTTTGAGGAAAGCAATCGCCAGTACCAAGAGGAGAAGAAGAAGAAGAAAGCAGGATCAAGCAGCCTCTCTGGCAGTCACAAGCGCCAGAGGGTCATCTATCACCCTAGCCACCACCATAATCGCCCACCTTACCCCCACCAGCAAGTGGTCGTCCGCACCGCGGCCACCACCCACAACGCCAACCAGCAAAGTGCCACGCAGCCGAACGCCCCAGGTGTTCGTATAACCACCCCACAAACCGCCTACAACCATCCCTGCTATAACTGCGGCCAACTTGGTCACAGGTCTCGTGAGTGCCCAAAGCCCAAGAGGTATGCTCAGAATACTCAGAAGGGTCCTGGAGGATCTCAGCAGCAGCAGCGGCACCGTGTACAGTAGCAGCATGTTCAGAAAGGCAAGGTTGTCAAGAAGCACGGGTAAGTCTACTACACCACTGTCGGCGACATCCCAGAAGGGGAGCCCGTCATGATCGGTAGGTTTCCCGTTGCCAATCATCTTGCAGTCGTGTTGTTTGATTCTGGTGCATCGCATTCCTTCATCAGTCGTACATTTGTCTCTAAGCATGGGATAGCAATTGGGGAATTGAAAGAAAAATTTCTGTATATTTTCGCCTGGAGGGCGTATAAGTACCAAGGAGGTGGTTCGCAATATACCGGTGATGTTGGGGGAACACGTATTTCCTACCACCATGATAGTGCTACGTGATCAGGAGATAGATGTCATTCTTGGCATGAATTGGATGTGCCAGTATAAGGCCATGATTGACATCCTGAATAGGGTTGTGAGAGTGGACATTCCTAACAGTACTTCCAAACTCCTTCTCCAACTCCCCATGCCTCCAAAACCGGCAACCACGCATTTGAATACCACCTATGTTCAGGAGACCAGAGACATTCCTGTAGTCTGTGAATTCCCTGATGTTTTTCCAGAAGACTTACCTGGCCTGCCTCCTGACCGTGATGTTGAGTTTGCCATAGAGCTAAAGCCCGGGACTGCTCCTATATCCCGCAGAGCTTATCGAATGCCTCCCAGAGAGTTGGCAGAGCTAAAAATCCAGTTACAAGACTTGCTGGATAAGGGCTTCATTCGCCCAAGTTCGTCTCCTTGGGGCTGTCCTGCAATCTTTGTAAAGAAGAAAGACAAAAGTCTCAGGTTATGCGTTGATTATCGCCCACTCAACGAGGTCACCATCAAAAATAAATATCCCTTGCCTCGTATTGACCTTCTTTTTGACCAGCTAGCTGGAGCCAGAATATTCTCCAAAATTGACCTCAGATCTGGCTACCACCAAATAAAAATACGTTCCGAAGACATTCCTAAAACCGCTTTCACCACCAGATACGGCCTATATGAGTACTTGGTCATGTCCTTCGGTTTGACCAATGCCCCTGCCCACTTCATGTACCTCATGAACTCTGTATTCATGCCGGAGCTTGATAAATTTGTGGTCGTGTTCATTGACGACATTCTTGTCTACTCAAAAACCCCTGAAAAGCATGCCGAACACCTTCGTGTTGTTCTATCCCGTCTCAGAGATCATCAGCTTTATGCCAAGTTCAGTAAATGTGAGTTCTGGTTAGATCAGATACAGTTCCTTGGTCATGTCCTATCCGCTGAAGGTGTGTCAGTCGATCCTGGAAAGGTGGCAGACATTCTGGATGGGAAGCCACCTACCACTGTTCACAAAGTCCGCAGCTTCATGGGAATGGCTGGATATTATCGTCGTTTCATTCCGGATTTCTCCAGGATAGCCAAGCCTATCACCGAGTTGTTAAAGAATTCTGTGAAGTTTGTCTGGTCACCAGCTTGTGAGCAAGCCTTTCAAGCATTGAAGAAACTGTTAACCACGTCACCAGTGCTAGCTCAGCCGAGCGTCGAAAAGCCCTTTGATGTCTACTGTGATGCATCTGGCACTGGCTTGGGCTGTGTTTTGATGCAAGAGGGTCGAGTGATCGCTTATGCCTCACGACAGCTTAAGCGACATGAGGAGAATTATCCAACCCATGATCTTGAGTTAGCAGCAGTGGTGCATGCCTTAAAAATCTGGCGCCATTATCTGTTGGGCAGTACCTGCAATGTGTACACAGATCACAAAAGCCTAAAGTATATCTTCACTCAGGAAGAACTGAATATGAGACAGAGAAGATGGCTTGAATTGATTAAGGACTATGATATCGAAGTGCATTACCATCCGGGTAAGGCGAATGTGGTCGCCGATGCACTCAGTCGCAAGTCATACTGCAACTGTCTGGTGAAGCAATCCTATGAATTTTCCCTATGTTATGAACTAGAGAAGCTGGGTATTGAAATGGTTCCACAAGGAATTCTGAGTAATATCAGAATAGAAACCCCTATCAGGGAACAAATCATCACTGCACAGAAAGATAACCCTGGAATCAAGCACATCGTCGAAAGGGTCCGAGCCGGAAAAGCGGATTGTTTCAGGATTGATGATGCAGGAGTGGTTTGGTTCAAGAACCGACTGGTAGTTCCCAAGGTGCCTGAGTTGAGACAGTTAATCCTTGATGAAGCACACTTGACTAGATTCTCCATCCACCCTGGCAGCAACAAGATGTACCAGGACTTGAGGCAGAGATTCTGGTGGACAAAGATGAAGATTGAGATCACCCGGTATGTCACTCATTGTGATACTTGTCAGAAAGTCAAAGCTGTGCACATGAAGCCCGAAGGAGAATTGCAACCTTTACCTGTACCTGCTTGGAAATGGGACGATATCAGTATGGATTTTATCAGTGGGCTACCCAAAACACAAAAAGGTTATGATTCCATCTGGGTGATCGTGGATCGCCTCACTAAGCAAGCTCATTTCCTACCAGTCAAGACCAGCTACACCGTCCCCACTTACGCCACTTTGTACAAGAACAACATAGTGAAACTCTATGGCATACCCAAGACCATTATCTCTGATCGTGGTACCCAGTTTGTCGCAAAGTTCTGGAAAGCGTTCCATATCTCACTTGGAACCAAGCTATTGCATAGCACGGCATATCATCCGCAAACGGACGGACAAACTGAGCGAGTCAACCAAGTGTTAGAGGATATGTTGAGAGCCTGCGTGCTCACCTTCGCAGATACTTGGGATGACTGTTTGCCCTTGGCAGAATTCTCATATAATAACAGTTATCAAGAAAGCATCAAAATGGCACCCTTTGAAGCACTGTACGGCCGCCGTTGTCGTACACCTCTCAGTTGGTCTGAACCCGGAGAAAGAGAATTCTTTGGGGTTGACCTAGTAAAAGATATGGAAGAAAAAGTCAAGCAAATACAAGAGAATATGAAGATTGAGCAGTCTCGACAGAAAAGCTATGCTGACAAAAGACGTCGACCTCTAAAGTTCCAAATCGGAGATTATGTGTATCTGAAGGTCTCACCCACCAAGGGAGTCACTCGTTTTGGAGTCAAGGGGAAGTTAGCACCACGCTATATTGGTCCGTTTGAGATTCTGGAACGTTGTGGCAAGGTAGCTTACAAGCTAAGATTGCCCGATCATCTTTCCGCAATCCATAATGTGTTTCACGTCTCCCAACTCAAGAAATGCCTCCAAGTGCCCGAACATGTGGTGGAAGTGGAAGGTGTTGAGCTAGAACCCGATCTGTCATACTCTGAGTATCCAGTTCGCGTGTTGGATTACAAGGATCGTGTTACCCGGAGAACTACCACAAGATGGTATAAGATCCAGTGGAACCAACACTCTGAAGAAGAAGCCACTTGGGAATCCGAAGACTTCTTGGCAAAGAACTACCCCAACTTTCTCGATACTCTGTAGATGTAAAGTTTTGCCTTTGTCTTTCATAAGACGCAGAATCTCGGGGCGAGATTTCTTTTAGGGGGGAAGGCTGTAACACCTCTGGTGTTTAATATGTAATTAACCTGACATGTCATCATCTTTAGTCATTAATCATTCTTGCCATGCACTTATGTTTGCCTAATACTCGTTTTGCTTTTACCTTTTCTGAGGTGATTTGTGTAGTGATTCCTTTTTCAAAACCCTAAAGGCCCAAACCTTCCTTAAGGGCAAAATGGTAATTTCACCTCTGTGTCTAGCTCTGTGTAAATCTTGTTCAGTTTTGTGCCTTGATGTTTTGTTGTGTTGATCAAGGATCAAAATCAAAAATAGATTTGGAATTTCTTTTGAAAAACCCTAATTTCCAAACCCTGGTTTTTACCCCTCTTTTATTAATTTAAAAATGATTCAAAATTTGAAGTTGGTCCTTTTAGCAAAGTTGTAGATCTTGTCAAGAGGAACAACTTTGGTGTTTACAGATTTTCAAGTTTCAATATAAATTCAGAAGTAATTTCAAAATCTTTCAAACTTCAATTTTGTCCCCTTTTCGGTTTTCAAAATTATCTCAAAAACTTTTGAGTTTCAGAAAAAGTTTATGTTGACAAAGTTGTAGGTCCCAAAGTTTTGAGCAACTTTGGTGTTTTGAGTTTTTGCTGCTCAGTTCAAATTTTGGAAGTAATTTGCAAAATACAGAAATCAGTTCAAAGTCAAACCCTAGACCTACCTACTGTTCTTCTTCGTCGCGTAGGGGGGGGACCCGGCCATGGCGCCCCGCCGGCGCTGCGCGTGCCACGCACAGGGCAGCTCCTCGCCTGCCACCAGTCTGCCGCCGCTGACCCCGTGCTCATTCCGCACCCGCACGCGAGCGCTGACCTCCTCTCCCGTCCCCCACATTGCCCAGCAAGCCGCCGCCGCGTGTTCAACGCCGGCGAGCTTACGCCCGGTCCCTGCGCGCACGCCCGTCCTTCCGCCAGCGTGCAATCGATTGCGCACGCTTCGGCCAAGCTTATCCGCCTGCACGCGACACTTATCCGCCCCCGAGCACGCCTATAAAAACCACCGCCGGTCAGCCGGAGTTCTCACCCACCTCCGCCACCGTCGCCAGGCCAGTCCAGAGCCTCTGCCATCTAACCACCTAGCTCAAAAGCTCCGCCGTGTCCTCGCGAAGCTTTTCCCCTCCTCAATTTTACCTCCGCCGCCCCCTATTGCCCGGCGTAACCTCATCTGCCCAAACTCCGGCGAAACGCCGGTGAGCGCGGGATTGAGAAATCCTCATTCCCCGGCCGTGATCTTCCTTCCCCGACCTCTGTTTCTTCTTCCTCGCATCCTTGCAGTTCTCACCAATCTTTGGTAACCCCGTGTGGTGCTCAGGAACGCCGGAACGCCGTCGCGACGCGGTTCTGCCCGCCGACGACCCCCGCTCCGTCGACCTCCTAGCTCCGGCCATCCCCTCGCCTCGCCACCGCGCGTCATCAACTGCCGGTGAGCTCCTGAACCTCTCCATGCCCTTGGTTTCGCCCGCGAGCCTCTGTCGTGGCCGGAACACCATCTCGCCGCCGTCGGGTGACCGCCGGCGTGAGGAAGACGATGAACAGTTCTGTTTTTCCTTTTTCAGTTTTATTTGAATAGTGTTCAAGTTTCATCTTTTTGTGTGATTTTCTGTCCTATTCCAAAAATTCTGAAAAATTCAGGGTAGACTCTGTATACCTTGAAGTATTTTCGAAAAATATGAAACTTGGCTTTTCTGCAAAAATTTGAAAATAAAAAATCCCCCTTTTAATTAATAAATGAATGGTTTTTTATTTTTAGAAAATGATTTATAACTCCAAAAATTATGAGATAATTTTTTGTGAGCTTCTTATGCCATGACAAGTCTCTGGTACAATTTTGAAGCCTTTTGGAACAAGTTGATTTTTGAGCATTTATTTTAATTGTTAAATAGTGCCTTTTGTTAATTTATGGCTAGATTTAATTGAGCACCTTAATGAAATCCAAAAATTATGAAATTTGTTTTGCCATCTATTTATACCATAATGAACTTATGTGATTAATTTGGTAATTTTTGGAGCAACTTCATAAAATGATTTTTTTAAAATAATTAAGAAAAATATAAAAAGTGATTAGGGTTCACATTGAATGTCCTATGATGTGACTTTTGGATTGTTTGTTGTTCATAGACCCCCACCCAACTGGTCTATGATGATTGTGATGCCATGTAAAGTTTGTGCTTAGGTTGGGTAAAATGATGCTTAATAAGTTGAATAATCTTGCTTAAGGGTAGAAATAAGTAACTTTATGTCCATTCTAGAAATTACTTACGCGATGAGAAGTTGTACTCTAGAATCAGTGGAATTGTCCTGTGCCATATTGTTCATGTCAGCATCCTCATAAGCATACATCATTGCATCCGTATAGTGACCGAAGGAGAAGACATCAAAGCCGAGTCAGCCGCTGACGGACCTACCCCCGAGGCGACCCCGAGCTCCGACACCTGCACTGCCGACCCCGAGCCTGTCCTTTTTGCTCTTCAAGGCAAGCCCCGGTGCATTTTAACCCTTCCTTGCTTTTACAAAAAGTTTACTTAAATGCTTTTTGAGTTAAATTACTGCATTAGGTGATAGGAATTGTGTGATGATCTATTACTTGCATTATTACCTCCACCAAAGATCTATCAGCCATGTTTAAAAACTATTTGCAAAATGCTTAGCGATGCTATACAATAGATTTACAATAAAAATGCCAATTTCAAGAGTGTGATCACTTAAAGAATCTTTTGGGAATTTGGCTTTACTCCCCGACCATTGGCTAGGTATCTGATCCGTACCTAGTCAATCGCGAGGAGAGGTTGTCCGAGCGTACGGTGTCGTCATGTTGTAGTCCGGGACTCAACAGTTGACACCGACCGGGACAGGGTTGAAAAACTGACAGGACTATTACGCTTGGGTGAGATATAACCAAGGTATAGTTCTGACTGAAAAATTAGGGACCATCCGTATGGGGGCCTGCTGGTCAAGACTTGTAACTATTCACATACTTCGGAAAGCTCTGGCTCCGAGGAATCCTTTATTGGACCGACAACCGCGCACTAGGAGTGGAGAGATGGCGGAAGTAGCATGTACCCACGTGGTCGTCGTACCTGGATAGGAGTGGTGTACTGTACTTCCGGGTGGCGTAGGACCGGGCCCAATCTTGGAGGAATCGTGGTAGACGAGTTGGCATATACAAGCTTGGGTGCTACATATGCAGTGTGGATAGGGATCCTCAGCTGAGTATTATTTATCCGGATTAATGTTGCTCCTCGGTTATGGAGACTTGGTCACTGACTGTCAACGGAGAGTGGTTCTCAACTAGGTATGTTTTGAAAGGTAAAATGAACAATGAAGTATTGAGGAAAACTTGAATCTTTCCAAAAATAGAACAAGGTTTACAAAATGCTTTTCTGCAAAATACTTGGTCTTGCTTAAGCCTTACCTTGACTACCCTAAGCCTCTCATTCCTGAGTCTTCTCCCCTTTTCTTTAGTCGGGTAAGTCTTGTTGAGTACCCCAGTACTCAGGGTTTGTTACCCATGTTGCAGGTATGACTGAGTCCCCGATGTGTCTTGCGCCCTGTTGCATGACCATCATCCAGGAAGAGGCCGATGAGGCCGAAGAATAAATGTGCACCCTTGGCCTGGGTGTTTACAAGTATCTTTATTTCGTTGTACTCCGCTACGTTGCCTATTTTCAATTATCCGAACCTGGTTTGTAATAACTGCACCTCTCATCTTATTTGGAACCTCAGTTTGTAAAACTAATGTTATTTAAGTCTTCCGCTCTGTATTCCGATGTTATTTGTAAAAGTATCCAAGTGTTGTAACCGAATGGTGAGATGATCCTGCGGACAATGGGCGCTGATGCAACCCAGTGACGATCAGTCTTAATCGCGTGGAACATCAGTTCGGCTGTCAGTGGATGACAGGGACCGGTGGGCCATGGGATTAGGACCGTTACGCCACAATGACAAGGGCTGGGATGGCCCCCTGCTCATCGTCCTTGATCCCTACTTCCTCGCCTTGCTACAACCTGTAAGAGAGTCAAGTGGTGAACTAGAGAGCAGTACACTAACGACCATAGCTCCATGTCCATCTAAAGGCCCATTATCCATTGTCGAGTATATATATACCACAACTAACCCTAACTCTAAGGTGGACAATTCTTCATTCCACGCTAGTTGTCGCCTAACAGAGCTTTAGATCACCATGCCACTACCACTCATCACCAAAGGTCAAGATTTGGAATCCTATGTGTGGAGTCTGAGGAGTGTGCCTGCCATTGTCGGCGTCGAGACTGCTTCTTGTGAAGTCACAGATGCAATCCCCAAGCCACAACACCATTCACTAGTTAACAAATCTTGAATCTTCCACACTGCTTTGCACTATTCATCAGAGCCAAAAGAGAACCGGCGTGCAACAGTGGATGGAAGACGACATGTTCAAGATGATGCTAAGCACTACAATCCTTTCATAGTCTCATAGGCCTTTTCCTCTCTGTGATTTTTATTTTCTTTAGATTTCTGCGAATATAACTTGTGTTGTTTCTTCTTTGTGAGCCATCCCCTGATGGGGAATTCTCCATTGCCATCTCTAATTCTAGTCCTAATTTTATGTTTTATGTATTGCATAAAAACAAACCAACTAACACATCAATGCAAAAAAAATACATGTGGCGTTTTCTTGGAGGACTCATCTTATGAGATTTTTGACTATTTTTTATATTTTTCCTTATATATTTTCTCCTTTATTTTCTAGGGTTGATCTTCCTTCATTCCTAACCTAGTCATCTAGTTCCACCAATGTTTGGGTGGGAATAAAGATGTCATGTTGCCAGTTGATGCTCAATGCAATTATGTCCACAAATGTTACCGCCACTAGCACACCATCGTGGTTGCATCGATTACATGTGAAAAAAGGAATATCTGTGTCATCCAACCTACAAAGTGATAACCTCATTTATGGAGATGGAACCCAACCTTCACTAGGCTTGCCTCTACCAACTTCTTCCACATATCATCATAAAAATCCTCTTATCATTGCCAAAAAACAGTCTCAAAAAGCTACTAAGCTCAAAAAGTGTAAACCACCTCGCATTCGGACACGACAGAGCCTAAGAATTAACAAACTTCACCTATCACAACCACAGCCACAACCCACCACCATGGTTTCTAATGTTCCAGGGATCCCCTCCTTTGATCCAATAGATACCTTGCCCCTGAATGCTTTTCGCAAGAAGAAGCAAGCCACCAGCGACACATTGCGCAATAAGTCCATCCACAAGTAGTTGCAATCCACCTTTGTGGTGTCAAACGTTCTAGATGTCTCCTCTTGTACTTCAATGAAAAACGTGCCTAATAAGTCCATTTGCATGCAACCAAACCCCACCACCAGTGCCACCAATGCTTTAGCAATCCCCTACTCTGCTCCAATGGATACCCTACACCCTCACAAAGATAAGAAAAGGAGCATAAGAGCCAAAAATCATCATGAAGGCAAGCATGGTACAACTAAGGATATTCATTGCACCATCATCGATGCTAGTATTGATATTTGCAAGGCCACCAAAAAAATAATCTGTAGAGATGACTTCGAGAAGTTCTTTATCAAAAATGTTGAGGAGACCTTTGAACAACATGATGTTGTCATAAAGGGAAAGCGAAGGTTTAATCTCATCTCCAAGCTACAAAAAAACTATGAGGAGAAAGAAGCCAACTTGCAGGTAACTATTATTTATGCCTTCTAGTACTTTACTGATTAACTTTTTCCCTAGTATCAGGAAAAGTAGAATTGAGTTGTTTGAATTGTTGGTGTGTACACAGTTTGAAATTTATTTTAGTATATAGTATAATGTTGTATTGGGAATGACATAATTATTAAGGATGTAAACATTATACATTTATTTTAGGTTCATCAAATTTTCCTATGTTGAGTTGTGCATGTTTAAGGTTGCACATGCCTTAAGGATCATAAATGTAAAAGTACGTGTGAAGATAAAGATATCCACTTTTGGATAATAATCTAATTGTCTAATGATTGTTTCCTATGAGAAGGAAAATAACACAAAACTCAAGAATAATAAAGAAGCTGAGCTTACGACAAGTGCAATAAGGAAGAGGTCCCGAAGCATTGATGTGACTACCATTGACACTAGTATTCATGGATGGAAAGCCACAAAAAAACTCACCTATAGGGGAGAGTGGAAAGTTGCTGATGAAAAACCCATGTTGGCCTCTGAACAAGAGGATGCCTATGAGGAGGACAAAATGAATGCCTCACAGGTGACTATCTTTTATGCCATTTGGATTTTTTACATCTTATGGAGGAATTTATATATGTTTCTCTTTGTTTCACCAAATTCTTCATATACATGTTCACTGAAAGGATCAAGATGCCCAAGAGGGGGGGTGAATTGGGCTTTTCTAAAACTTCTTGCGATAATAAAACTTATCAAGCCCCAATTAACCCCCTAGTGCCTAGAAGTGTGTTTGACAAGAATCAATTGCACAAAAGACTATCGCTAAACTATTTCTATTCTAGCATTGCAATTCAACTTATGAAAGAACAACAAGTAAATGCGGAATTGAATTGCTCAAAGGTAAATGCGTAGAGAAGAGAGTAGAGATGACACGACGATCTTTTTGCTGAGGTATCGAGGTGTCGGCACACCCCCCTAGTCCTCGTTGGAGCACCCGCGCAAGGGTATCGCTCCCCCTTGATCCGCGCAAGGATCAAGTGCTCACTACGAGCTGATTCTTCGCCACTCCGGCCCGGTGAATCGCTCGCTACCGGTCACAACTTGGCTTGGGTCATCCACAATGCCTCCGGATGATCACCAAGCTCTCCGATCGCCACCAAGCCGTCTAGGTGATGCCGATCACCAAGAGTAACAAGCAAGAACTCTCACTTGACCAACGCAAGGCTAATGAGATGAGTGGATGCACACTTGCTACTCTCTATTCACTAATGAGGTGTTTGATCACTCAATTATCAAATCTCTCAACCTCACTAGGCCTCTTGCACTCACTTGGAATCACAATGTGTTTGGCAACCTTTCAAATGAGCAAGAGTAACAGCATGAATGAGGGGGAGTCATATTTATACCCCCCAACTCGAAACATGCACGAAGGGGTAAGTCCAGCCAGTTACACACTGACCGGACGCACCTGTCGGGGTGACCGGACGCGTCCGGTCAGTGTCTAACGGCTACGTGACGTTAGCCCTGACACCAGTACGATACACTGACCGGACGCACCCATGCGTCCGATCACCACTGACCGGACGCGTCCGGTCATCAATTTCCCTCTCTGGAACCTCTCTGGACGCGACCGGACTCACCCCCTAGTGCGTCCGGTCGAATACTGAAGAGCGTCCGGTCACAGCCAAGCCTGCTCCTCAGTCAAACCTACTGACTGGACGCACGCCCCAGCGTCCGGTCATTAGGGTTGGAGCGTCCGGTCACATTTTGAAGTCCGAAACGACTTTGGTTTGCGACGCTCCCTTCACGAACTTTCTTCCTTATGATGTTAGGGACCTTTCTAAGCTACCTAGGGCTTTGGTTAACAAGTGTGCACCACACCTAACTCAAAAGTCTCACCTAGGTCAAGCTACTCATTCAAACCCCTCTTTATAGTACGGCCAAAGATAAAACAAAGACCTATGCTACTCTAAGTGTCCTTCAACACCAAATGACACTTAGCACTAGCCTATCACCGTCTTCGTCGTCCATCCTTTGAAAACCGAACGAATTCCATCGCTAAGGGGGCATGAATACCATAGTGCCCTCACGATCATCATTACCATGACTTAACTCAACTGTTTCTGGAAAACACACGTTAGTCATAGTAATTTACCGTTGTCATCCAATCACCGAAACCCACTGGGGGCCTAGATGCTCACATTCACTAAAATGTCAACGTTGATCTCATTTTTGATGAACTTATTATGTCCTAGATGATTTCATTAAATTTAGTGATTGATTACTATGTTTTGCCTCAATAGGATGCATCTATGTGCCCATGCAGGTTTAATTATGAATATATGAGGTTACACACATGTCTATGGACAATAGTGAAGTGGAATATAAAAGTGCGGGGGATATATAGAAACAATCATTTCTAGCATAATTTAGTTGTTTTGTTATCTTTTTTTAGGGAAATAAATGTTAGTATGTATGTTGTTTTTTTGTCATAACTCGTTGCCATGCATCAACAGTGATAATTGTGCTATATATGTGTTCGTCAAAGGAAACATTGTCCTTTGAAGTGCATTTCTTAGGTAGTGGAACTAAAAAATAAAAAAAATTAATGAGTTTTGGCCCTAGTTTGGATATCAATGTAAAAAATTAACATAAGATCTATGTGCTATTTATGATGACTAAATGGATTTTCTTATATAGGTATATAAATCACCTTACGAATATTGCTTGATATTGTTATATCAAACAATACATGTCTTATCTAAGTTGTTTGCTTAGTGACAAATATAAACATTTGGCGAACACCTAAAAACTAATCTTAAGTTGTGACTAAGAAGAAATATGTCGGATAACAAACTATATATAAAAAGGAATCTACCTTCATATATAACAACCAACACATAGTTTAGAAATGTTGCGGAGGTTATGCAATGTGTTTAGGAACTTGGAATTAATTGTATCCAAACATGTCTATTCAGTCTAATGCTTTTGTATCACTATATGTTAGATACATAAGAAAGCCCACCCATATGCACTTCTCACAATCCATCTTTCATGTGAAACTCATTCATTGACATTTAAGTGACTACCTAACAAATAGTTTGTCATTGAGTTTTCTAAGCCTATTGAATTAGCATTTTGATTCACTATATTACAAATCTAGAAATTTATGTTACTTGTCTAGTTGATCATTGAGTTTGTCTTGATAATATTTACTTCCTCGTGAGAATAATGCATAGAGTGTTAATACTTATTTGCATTGAGGATATTGTTCTATCCAACTATAAGTTTTGTACTTTTGTATGATGGTATAATATTAAGGGTCATTGAGAGTGGATCAACTAACATATAACAATATGAGGTAGACAAACAGCATTGCATGCATTATGGATGTACCTAATTATTTTTTGCTATAGGAAATCATGCTTTCGAGTAGCAAAGATGTCATTGAAATATTGGATGATGAAGTTCAAGCTCAAAAAAGGTAATTTTATCAGTTCACCACTTGCATTAGAGGGCTCTAGTGTTGAAGCCAAAAGTACAATAAGTGATGCATATTCTTGATATGATAAACACATTTTCTTTTACATAAATATTGCAGGACTAGATGCTCTCAACCAATACCAGAAGACAATGGTGACACCACTATTCACATAATAGCCATAAGAAGAAAAAATATTTCAGACGCCATAACACTAGTTTAAACGGGGAAGTTAAGCAAAGGATTATGTAGGAAAAAATATTGCCATTTTATTATTATTGATGAATTATGTTGACTTAGTCACAATCAGGTTGTTTTATCCTTTCTATCCATTAAAGTCATCCTTGAACCTGTATATATTTTTTAATTCTTGTGATTCCTAGCAATTGATAGTGAATAATGCTTTATTAGAAAATATAGCTTTTGCAAGTACATGAGGCATTTGATTCTCTTGTCGGATTTAGCATATATTGCTACATTGATTGTCTTGTTCTTTTTTAGCTCTTTATAAAAAAGAACAATGCATTTTATTGGCTCATTATGATGGTTTTAGTTCTTCCTAATTGTTTAGTAATTGGGTACCTCTAGTTTGAAGTATAGTTGCCTTTGACGGCTTAAGGCAATCAATGAAGTAACATGAATTTGGTACAAATTTGATCATTGATTTGACATCACTAGATTCGTTAAATTGGCAATGATAGTTACAAAGACATCTAGTTATCAGACAATTTTATTATTATCAGTATCGTTTGCTTTTATAAATAATTTCGTCTAGACTTGTGATGAGTAAAACTTTCATAATAATTGAGACGACCAGTCCTGATAGGGTAGTTTTTATCACTATTGGTATCATTTGCTTTGTATAAATAATTATGTTTGGGTTTTGAAAAGTAAAATTAACTCAAATAGTTAACTCTGGAACCAAGCTCTAGACAAAGCTATTTTTTATTAATGTGTTACTTATTAAAGCGTTTGATCTCAGGATAAGCAATTTTTATTACTTCTATTATTATTTTCTTTAACAATAATTCCGAACAAACTTATATGAATTAAATTTGGATGTTCTACTTACTTAGGCATCTGATTACTACTACTATCATTTACTTTGATAAATAATTTTAGACGGACCCATGTAGTAAATTTTGGCACTTGCTTACCAAGGCACTCGACCTCCTGACGTGAATATTTTTTATTTGCACCCATAAATAATTTTGAACATATCCATACATAGTAAATTTGGTTGTGCTACTTACCAAGGCATCAGATCTTGGGGAAATAGTATTTTTATTACTAATATTATTATTTGCTTCGATAAATAATCTCAAACGGGTCCATGCACAACATAGTTGCATTGATAAATAGTTTTCGAACGGTCAATCTAAAGTAAATTTGGTTCTGCTACTTATGGGTGCATTTGATCTCCGGATTGAGTATTTTATTACTATGATTACCATTTGCTTTGATAAATAATACATGATGGTTTCATGCATAATAAATTTTGCTATGCTAATTACTGATCTTCTTGTAAGGATTTTTTATTACTACTTCTATCATTTGCTTCCATCGGTCATTTCGGGCGGCCCATGCACAAGACGTTGGGCTATGCAACTTATCAAGGCGTCCGATCTTGGGATGATTTTTTATTGATACTATTATCATTGTTTCACTAAATTAATCTGATCTTGGGATGATCTTTTTATTTCTACTAGGTAAAGACACATGCATTGCAACAGGAACGCATAATACCACGATAACATATATATATGAATATGTGTTATACTGTTACCTAAAATATAATACTACAATCATGATGTTTTAATCAATATTACATAAATTTTCAAGAAAGATAGATAGTTAAAATATAACTTTCAATATAAAATTGAAACATCAACTTCAATTGTCCATAATGTAAGAACTTATCCCATCACTTTATGCCTATGATGTGTTAAAGAGAAGCCTTCTTTAGGAATTAAAGTTTCTATTGAATTTCCTTATATATCAATAGTTTGATCACAAAGTCATTTCATATTCTTTAGCCATCCTGTGTATAGTCAAATGTAAAACTAGAAAGTACAATCAATGGATGACAATTCTGGTTTATAATCAAGTGTTTGGATGCTTGGATATCCATGGATAGGATGAGATCATCTATGGGATGTGTAGTGTTTGGTTGAAAGATTGGATTAAATTGGATCGAAAAGGGAATATTCTACGGAGATGCTGGATTTTCAGGTTAAAAAATCTTACGAACCAGTTGCTCCACGTCTAATTAGTACATGTTTAGTGTGTTAATTAGGATATTAGTGGTGATAATTAACATATTTTATTTTAAATTAGCTATGATCATGATAAAATTAGTATTAGTGCATATTTATTAGTGTCTAATCAATTGTTATTATTTTTAGATAATAGATATGATTAGTTAGCTATTCTCATCCCATTCACTTTCATCCATCTAACCAAACAGAAAATAACTCGTCCCATCCATCCAACCAAACATGCATCATGGATATCCTTATCCTAATATCCATGACTCACCATATCTAATTCAACTTGGTCCTCGAACTAAACGCACTCATAATCCTATTCTATTTGTATAGTTACTTTTACATACATGCCAAAATCATGCTCCCTCTGTCTTAAAAAACATTCTCGCTTCCAAAAATCAAGTATCTTTAACTTGGCAGAGAGCTTGTCAAACGATTTTATTAGAATAGAACCGTTTGTAACATAATAGAATCACTTAGGATCACTTCACATCTAAACCAAGAGCACATCTCTACCAAATAAATAGGACATATTATCTTGAAATTCGTTGACCTTGGTACTGTCTAAGTAGTGAGGTTGGCTAAGCCTGGGCAAAATACCCGCTACCCATTATCCGAACCTGAATTACCTAAACCCAGACCCGAATTACCTGAACCCGAAGTACCCGATCCCAATTTCGGATACTGATTTTGATTACCCGAAATTAGTTTGGGTAATTCGGGTAATATCGCCCGGTACCCGAACTACCCCAATTACCCGAAGATGTATTTTTGTCTTTGTATTTGTCATGTGTTGTTAGTTAAATAAATCAACTTATAATTTTATTAGTATATGATTCTCTCCGTTTGAACAAGTGATTGTAATGTGTTATTCTTTGCAAATTATTGTTGAAATTCTATACAAGATGTTGCTGAAATTATGTATAAATTTTTACTAAAATTTTGTATAATTTACTCTTTTATATGAAATCGGGTATATCGGCTAATACCTGAACCCGAACCTGAATAATCGGGTACCCAAAATGGAGAGTAGTAATTTTCATGAATAAATTTAGGTAGTAATTTTCATTACCCGATTTTTGAATTAGCAGAATTACCCGATCTGGAAGAAAAAAAAATCGGGTAGACAAGTTTGGCCATGGCGACCCACCCACTCACCCAACCGACGCCGACAGTTGCTTGCTATGCTCTCTGCTCCTACAAAAATCCAAGCCGCGTTCATCGCCGCGGGATCGGGGGGCATCGGGCTGGGCGTGGGCGGGCTTCACCTTCCTTGGGTGCCCGTGCCAGGTTACCGGCAGTCACCCACCCCGTTCCCCTTTCACACCAGCAAAGCAGCTGCAGTCTCCGGCGTCCGGCCGCCATGGCCAAGCCACCGCCGCCCACCTCCACCTCCGACCCCGCGCTCTCCACCACCGCCACCTCGTCGGCTCCCAAGTCATCGTCCCGCCCCGGGGGCATCCTGGACCCGGTGGCCGCCTCCGCGCGCTCGCTCCTCGCCTCGGCGCGGCGCTCCCCGGTCGCCACGCTCGCCGCCGCCTTCTTCCTCCTCGCGCTCGTCATGTACGGCGAGGACGCCCGCACCATCGCCGAGCTCTCCATCGACGACTACCTCTACCCGGACGCCGACCTCTACAACGTCTCCGGCCTGCCGCCCCTCGCGCTGCCGCCGCCCACCTGCGACCTCTCCCGCGGCCGCTGGGTCTTCGACAACGTCTCCGTCCCGGCGTACAGGGAGAAGGACTGCACCTTCATCACCAAGCAGGTCAGCTGCCTCGCCAACGGCCGCCCCGACCAGATGTGGCAGTACTGGAGATGGCAGCCCAACGACTGCTCCCTCCCCACGTATGAGCTCATCCGCTTTCTCCCTCCAGATCTCCACCAATCGATTGCGCATCTTCCTTGCCTAGTTGGTAGCTGCCTGATTGCGCTGAAGATTGCGTCTTTATATTGATCCCCCAATCGATTGGTTGGAGACAGGTTCGACGCCCGGAGATTCATGGAGGCGATGCGCGGGAAGCGGCTCATGTTCGTGGGGGACTCGCTGAACCGCAACCAGTGGGAGTCGCTAGTTTGCCTGGTGCAGCCCATCCTGTCCGAGGGCAGGAAGAAGATCGTCAAGCGGGGCTCCTTCAAGACCTTCTACGCCAAGGAGTACCGCGCCACGCTCGAGTTCTACTGGGCGCCTTTCCTCGTCGAGTCCAACTCTGACAACCCCAACTTCCACAGCATCAAGGAGCGGATCATCAGCCCCGAGCGGATCGAGAGCCACGCCAGGAACTGGAAGGATGTGGACTACCTCATCTTCAACACCTACATCTGGTGGATGAACGACGCCGACATCAAAGTCAGGTCAGCTGTCAGCAGCACCTATGGCATCTGACATTCAGACTGGAAATGCGTTCATTCTCTGTGGCTCTCTGCAATCAAGCAACGGGGTCGTGTTCTGAGATCTCGCTGGCTGGATTTTTGCAGGAGATCGAATTCGAAGTATTGGTCTGAGAATGACGAGGTTCCCAGGATTGATGCGTATGGCCGGGTGTTCAAGACATGGTCTGATTGGCTCAATCACAACATCGATCCTGCCCGCACGTCCGTCTTCTTCATGACGATTTCTCCTCCTCACCTCAGGTGACCGAAAGCTGCTGCATTTATGTTTTCCTTTTTTCCCCCTTTATATGGCACAACAAGCAATGGTGGTTTGCTGTGGACTTTGATTGGTTAGTTCCTTTATGAGTGATTTGCAATGCAACCTTGACCTTTGTGGACCACTGTCGGTTCAATTGGACTGGACACCATACATAAGCTTGATTCAAGTGGTTTGTTAGGCCCAAAATGCCTTCTAGAGAAGCAACCTTCCTCTTGTTCTATATTCAGCTAACCACAATGTCACTGTCCACTCCACCAAATCATGGAACTCAGCTTTTAGGTTAGATCATGACCCATAAGGAAAGTGACGGCCTAACTTATGGGTCTGGTAGTCAACATTTTTGCATGGATGCAAAATCCAAATTTAGTTCAATCTTCTGGGCTTCACTCACGACTCACTAGCAGATCACAATTTATATTTCTATTATTCGTCATATTTCCATTATGTATGCTTGATATCAGAAAAGGAGGGCACTATAGGCTTGATAGCATAAGTACCTTGATTGAAGTATTTTTTAAAGTTGATATCACCTTCCAGAGAAGGGAAATCTTCCCCTTGTCCTAGCCTGACGTCATTGTCCAATCCGCCAAACTATGTGCTCAGTGGATCAGCTGTTTCCTTGGCTCAGGACCCACTAGGAAGTAGGGACAAAACAATAGGCCAAACTTATGTCCCTTCTATTCGACATTCCTACAAGCACGTCACATTGAATTATATGAGCCCAGGTTTCAACTAGTAGTAGACCTTGACTCTTTGAGTATCACTGGAGTGTTCAGTGTCAGTAAGTATGGGATTGTAGACTGCTGGTAAGTGGTGACATTACATTTAAACAGTAACTGACTTGGGGTTTAAGGATCAGTATTACAGTCAAATGAAAACCTTAGGTTTGGAATCTGGTGTTTTGGTATTGTATGATTCATGTGCTGTTCAAAGTGACGAAGTGTCAAGCCAAAAGTAAGGAAAACATGCAGAAAATATTACAATAGAATCCATACTCATAAGTTGGCTAGTAGCTGGGAAAAAATGGGAATTGTAAGTGCAGAGTGTCCTAGATGCCAACAAACTTGTATGATGGTTCAGCTCAAAAATAGAATGAGAAAGGAAACAGTTGGTGCAATAAAGGGGTACCTTTGGATACCTTTTTATGTGGGGGTGGGGTGTCACTGTTGTGGGTGTTCTGAGATTGCTTTGCCATTTTTTGTATCGCAAGAAACCTGCAAGCTAGGATTTGACCTGTAAACAACCTCTAGTGTAGAAAGAAAAAGGAGCCTCACTGTATCTAACTGGAATGTCTAGTTGTCCTGATTCTTGAGACACACGCTATGTATGATATTGTGAAAAAGCTATGTTTAAATTGGTAACCTCTGCATTTTCATTGTCATAGTGAGTATCTGGAAAATATAGATATCCTGTGAGTGTTGAGTACTCCCTCCATCCCAAATTATAAGGCGTTCCAAGAATCTTGGAGAGTCAAAGTTTTCTAACTTTGACCAAATTTATACAATAAGATAATAATATTTATGATGTCAATTAAGTATAATTAGATTCTTCATTAGTTATATTTTCATAATATGCATATTGGATATTATAAATGTTTGTGTTTCTCTCTATAATTTTGGTCAAAGTTAAAAAAGTTTGGCTCTCCAAGATTCTTGGAATGACTTGTAATTTGGGATGGAGGGAGTACATCATAGCCTGTGCAGTATTATTTTGCAAAAGTTAGTGTCTAGTATACTAAAAAAAATCCACACGAATCTGACCCACATGTTTCCACATGGGCATGTCCTAGACTAAACAGCATGAGAGGCAGCAGGCACCCTGCACGTTGGGAATTGAGTTTATTTTCTCACTTGGTAGTTGGTACAGCCATTGGCTTGCACATACTTTTGCAGTAATCTATTATAAACCGTATTTGTTCCCTTATAAGAATAGTGGATTTTAAAGCAATTGTGTTTAGATGTCGTCAACATATATCTGGCATCATGTCGTTAATTTCTGTTGCTTTGAGCTGTAAATTAGCACATTTAACATGCCTTTTTATGTGTTGACCTAAAACTTGTTTACTTTTTTTTAAACAAAACAGCCCACAGAATTGGGGAAACCCAGACGGTATCAAGTGTGTGAAGGAGACGCTTCCGTATCAGAACTACAGTCAACCCCTGGATCTTTACCATGACATGCGGTTGTATGACCTAGTGGTCAATGTGGCCAGCTCCATGGAGAAGGTCCCGGTGTCAGTGATCGATATCACAAAGATGTCAGATTATCGGAAGGATGCCCACACGTCCCTGTACACCATTCGGCAAGGGAAGCTGCTGACGCCAAAGGAGAAGGCAGACCCCGAGAAGTTCGCGGACTGCATCCACTGGTGCCTTCCCGGCGTGCCAGACGTGTGGAACCAAATACTCTACACAAGGATTCTTTCGAAATCGTCATCATGGCATTCTAATTTTAGCGCCCCTCCATCCCAGTCCGTGCCTCTTCCTCCCCAATGAGAATCAGAAGTGCGGGTTTGGTTTTTTGTTGGAGAATGTAGGGTTATTCATTTTTCTTTCTTTCTTTTTGGGTAGATTGAGTGAAGGTTAGCGAAAAAGGAAAATGGAAGTGCTGGTTACTGATGGTATATCATGTAAGAAGGTTCAGCTGAAATGTAAATTAGTTGTTAGTCTATTGAGGAAACAACAGCAATCTAGCACAAAGTTTACCCTGAATATAATATATACATATACCAGTTCACAGGCAGAATTATCTCCTTTTTCCTGCTGGATGATATAAAGTGTGCCTTTTTCTTCTTTCTTGAAGTGCCTATTGCTTCTTAATTCTTAGGAAATAACATCTCTATATACTACAACTAAAAAATACGAAGAGGACCCGTCTACCAGGTCGTGGTGAAGCCTTCCCCTAATAACTGTTGTTTCCTGCGAGAAAAGATTGAGCAAAATAGAACGCCCGGCAAACTCGGCAATCTTGAGAAAATCACGGTACCTCTTTCACCTGGCACCTCCACCTTCCTAATCATGGCACATGTGCGTTCAGAAAGAAAACACAGCACCTCTTTCGCCTCCACCTTCCTAAATCCCATCCTAAATCAACTCGCGTCCGTAAAAAGCTCGTGCAAAAAAAAAATCCAGCCCCCACTGCCGGCGTTGGAGTGCCTGCCCTCACCACTGGATGCGCTGCCGCCATGACATCGCCACCATCGCACGTTCCGCCGCCACGAAGCCGCGCTGCCGGACGCAACGTACATGCTGCCGCCTGAACGCCGCCCCACCGCCACGAAGTTGTGTCATTGGACACGTACGTACGCGTCGTCGCCTCGACGTCGCTGCCATCGGACGGGACGCCACCGGACGATGCTCTCGTTGTTGTCCACCACTGGATGCGCCATACGCGACGCCGCTCATCGTCTCCTTTAATTGCCCGCTTTAAAATTAATAAATAACTTATATGCAGGATATATCCAACTGTAGTTTCAACCATATGCATGCTTCTATTGCAAGAAGTTAGACGCCTCATCTTACACTTAGAAATCTTTTAGACCATCTTTGGTCGGTGACCGGCTATAGCATGGTGCCTATAGAGGCCAAGCGATTGTTGCTAGCATAAATTATTTGATATGGCCAACCTTTTATTTGACATGGCAAACCTTTTTATGAGTGAAAGTAGCGTAAGTGCTATCCTTTATGGTTGGATGACTTACAATTAATCATTACTAGGTGAGTGCCCGTGCGTTGCGACGGGTACAATAAAAAATCATAAAATTATATAGTTTATCATGTAAAGATAGTATAAAATAATATCACATCATAATTTTACGTCACAAGAAAAAACTATAGGATAAAATAGTTCTACTTACACATAAATTATGTCCTACTAACCATACAATCAATATCGTAGAGATTGATTCTATTACTGCATCGATATTTGGTTAACTTTATTTATTTCATTTATCAGTATTGTTTAGTAAGCTCCACGATATTGATTGTATGGTTAGTAGGACATAATTTATGTGTAAGTAGAACTATTTTATCCTATAGTTTTTTCTTGTGACGTAAAATTATGATGTAATATTATTTTATACTATCTTTACATGATAAACTATATAATTTTATGATTTTTTATTGTACCCGTCGCAACGCACGGGCACTCACCTAGTGGGCATAAAAAAAACAGAGGTTCTCTCTTTTCTATTCGTTACCTGGGCCCCTCATGTTTGCGAGTAATGTTCAGTATATAGGACATGAGGAAGATCATTTCAATGACAGGAGTGTATCTTCTTTTGGAGACCCATTTGATTTTCGGCCTGTAGACTTAATCTAAGTTGTCCCAGTGAGATGCTGTGGACGAAAACTTCCGTGAATGATCTCCTTCCTTTTCAATTTTCTGTTGCAACAACCACCAAGGAGCTATAAAGATTAGAGTAGTGTTCTTTCATTGAAATGATGAAAACTGTTGTGGCCTTCATTTGTTCTTCGGCCTTATGCAATTCTTGTTCATCCGTGGGTTAAATAAAAGCCCAATTCAGACTAGGAGCTCTGACTACAACATTTTTTTCCCTATATGTAAAGCCTCACGACTTGGTTTTAGCCCTCTAACTGGCCTCGGCTCTTCTTTTCTTTTAGTATTATAGTATCTTTCTGAATACACCCTTGTTGCTTTAAGTATTCCAAAAGCACCGTAACCATTGTTTCTAATAAACAACTTAGGATCCAACCTTTGAACAAAATAACTATCATCACATATAATGCTTTGCGTCAAATGAAAAACAACTATGAACAAAATAATATAATTTAGTTGATTCTTTGATTAACTATATAGAACTGGACCTAATTCCTATCTCTAACATGACATAGTATCTCACATCATTTATATAAAAGAAAGTATTGATATACTCACGTGACCTACTCAAAGTGGATACTTCTTCATTAACACTAAGATAGGCAAAATGTATGCAACATTTTTTATCATGTATTTATAATTGAACATAGCTTTGGAGAAATCACATATTTTTTTTTGCTTTGTCCTCTTTTCTCTAGTCCATGACAAGCTCCTTCACATGATTTTTTTACGACTAATAATTATACACGGTTCTAGCATTACTCAATTTTTAGCGTAACCCAAAGATAAGCCACCTCTTATAAGTCTCACAACTCTAAAGATTTGAAAGCATATTTTAGATCATAACTACCAAACTCAACCTTGATGATGAAGGAAGCTCCCTTCGTTTTTCCTTCTTATTAAAGGAGGAAGTTTGTGGGCGTGGTTAAACCCCAAACCCACCTTGACACGGGGAAATTAGAGGAATAATGGAGGAGTAAATGAGCTAAAGAATCATGTCCACATGGGATGGGATGCCACTAAACTAAAAATTCGCCGTCGTCTCGTGCTCTCTCCTTTTTCCCTTCCCGCACCGCTGTGGCGCTGTGCTGGTTGGTTCCATCTCGTCCCCTCCTCCTCAGATCAGATCTCTCGCTCTCCTTCTCGGCTTCTCCCCACGACCGGAGGCACAGCGGCTCGCCGCCTCCCTCCCCCTTCCGCTCCAGACTAGCCGAGAGGGATCTCGGCACCGCCGCCCGTCGCCATGGCGGCGGCCAACGCTCCCATCGCCATGCGCGAGGCGCTCACGGTAATACCACCCCCTCGCTCACCTGCAGATCTCTCCCGCTTCGCCTCCACTGATCCACACTCACTGATCATTCGTCGCTTGTCCTCCGCAGCTCACCAGCCTGGGCATCGCGCCGCAGTTCGTCACCTTCACCCACGTCACCATGGAGTCGGAGAAGTACATCTGCGTCCGCGAGACCTCGCCGCAGAGCAGCGTCGTCATTATCGACATGGCCATGCCCATGCAGCCGCTCCGCCGCCCCATCACCGCCGATTCCGCCCTCATGAACCCCAACACCAGGATCCTCGCCCTCAAAGGTTCGGACCTGCTGGCTCTGCATAGTGCATACCACTGCCCGCATCTCCTAGATCTAGCCCATTCGGTTCGGTTCACTCCACTGCGCGGGATCTCATCCTCATCCTGCCCTACCTGGCTGCTGGATTTTCCACTGTAGCCATCCTAGTCAAAGTCCTTGTTGAATAGTCACCACCCTAGAATCTCTAGAATTGGCCAGCGATCTATGCTTCTAGCTCATTAGGAAAACATTCTGAATCTGAATTTTGCAGTAGCTGGTGCGGTCAAGTCTTTGCTTGAGATTTGTATCATAACTGTTCACAGCGTGACCTCTCTGTTTACCTGATCTCGTGCAAGTCATGCAGAATGAACAAGGCTCTGCAAACATTATGCTGGGGTGCTATAATTCTACCTTGCTGTATCTGTAATAATTCATATAATTATCAGTTTATCACTGCAACGAGTCAAGTCCACTTCAGTTCAGCATAGTGTACAAGCATTACGATTCTAACAGACACTCATGTCTATCTGAGACATCAGTGTTGCTGCTCACATTTCGGATTTACAACTTTCTACCTGTTTACTCGGCATTCTTGTTTAACTTATGTTCAAGTGCACATTTTGTTGAATAGAGTTACTACTTGTCAGCATTGCTGCTGGCTTGGGGTATTTTACTATAGTCTGCGCATGGACTTAGTTCATTCACTTCATCTTTTTTACATAATATGCTTCGTTACCACCTTCAGATTGATGCTAAGTTGTTAATCACCTTCAGTTGCAAATCAAATAACTGGTTCAGACTTTGAGTATCTGGCTAGCTATATATAGTTGCTTACCATGCAGTCTGAGTATAATAATTGAAACGATGGTAAATGTCTGCTGAAATTTTGCAGCCCAAATACCGGGAACAACACAAGATCACCTTCAAATATTTAACATTGAGGCTAAGACTAAGATCAAGTCTCATCAGATGCCCGAGCAGGTACAGAACATTTTCTGATACTGTTGCATCTGACATTTTTTCCCTAGCTGTCATTGATATGTACTTGAAGTAACGTGTTCCATATATTTGCTTTTCAACTGCAGGTTGTATTTTGGAAATGGATCACTCCCAAGTTGGTGGGTTTAGTAACACAAACATCTGTTTATCATTGGTCAATTGAAGGTGATTCTGAGCCCACCAAGATGTTTGATAGGACAGCTAACTTGGCAAACAATCAGATCATCAACTATCGATGTGACCCAGCGGAGAAGTGGCTTGTGCTTATTGGTATTGCACCGGGTGCCCCAGAGGTACGCTCTTACTGATCCTTTTTGCTAGTTACATCATTACTGATATTAGACAGGTCACATGTCAAATGAGTGTTGATAAACAAATATTACTGTTCCCCCTTTCCCTATTCCCCCCTTTTCTGCTGATTTTGTTCCAAATTCCAATCCTCTTATATGATTCACAACACAATCTCTGTAAAACTCAGTTGTTTTGAACTTGAACTAAAAGCAGTTTCTGTAAGGTAGTAATTAGTAATTACGCAATACTTTGTTTTATGTGCTTCTCATATTGGTATGCCTCCTTTTTCATGCAACCAGAGGCCACAACTGGTGAAGGGAAATATGCAACTTTTTTCTGTTGATCAACAGCGTAGCCAGGCGCTTGAAGCACATGCAGCATCTTTTGCAACATTTAAGGTACCATTTCAGTTCTTTGCGATGCTTATTGCCTATTTTCTTGTTTTATGTTTTATGTTTAGTATTTAGTAATTATTAAGCAACCTTTATTTATCTAATATGTCTAGGTTGTTGGTAATGAGAACCCATCAACCCTTATTTGTTTCGCCTCAAAGACAACTAATGCTGGACAGATCACTTCAAAGTTGCATGTTATTGAACTTGGTGCCCAGCCAGGTTTGTATTTAAAAATCATCAAATTGATTTTATTTTTTATTATTTTTAGTGTTACATTTCAAACATCTGTATTGGTCTGCTTGTTTTTTCATGTGGGCTTCCTTTTTTTCTTTTGAAAGACATTGCAGCATACTGATATCACCATTTTTCTTATTGATTGGTTGTAGGGAAACCTGGCTTTTCTAAGAAACAAGCTGACCTCTTCTTCCCACCAGATTTCCAGGATGATTTTCCTGTAGCTATGCAGGTTGGCATCTTAGGGGGGGAAATATGCACTTATCTGCATTTTTTAGAACGTCACATGATGGATCTAATATGTTTTTATTCCATTTTTGCTGCAGGTTTCACAAAAGTATGGGCTTATCTATGTAATTACAAAGCTTGGCCTTTTGTTTGTATATGACTTGGAAACTGCTGCGGCAGTTTACAGAAATAGAATCAGTCCAGACCCTATATTCTTGACGGCAGAATCTTCCTCTACTGGTGGATTTTATGCTATCAACAGAAGAGGGCAGGTTTTACATGCCACAGTTAATGACGCAACTGTTGTACCTTTTGTCAGCGGCCAAGTATGTTCTACACTTTCTAGACTTCCTTTCCTAATCTATACATTAGGTAATTATTTTAACACAACTTCGATATGCAGTTAAACAACCTTGAGCTTGCTGTGAATCTGGCCAAGAGAGCTAACCTTCCTGGTGCTGAGAACTTGGTAAGCTCTATTATTAAGATGACTTATATGGATGCTGTCATGTTGGTGACTTGGTAGTACTTCTTTGGCTGCATTGATTCTTATTGCTTGCCTAGTTTCTCTGTGCCACCTTTTTTTCTGTGTGTCTAGTAATATATTTTCTCCTGTAAATTATAAAAACTGTTCCTTGCTATATCACTGAACTATGTGACCATATTTTTTTTGAGAGTTAGGAGCAACTAGAACCTAATTTATTTGAACTTTATATCTTGTGATAATGTTTGCTTCATCTAACAGTTCAGTCCCAGATTTATTTATATAGTTTGACTTGAAACACCAATAGTTGAACGTTGGGGGTATGGAAACAGCTTTTTTTTTTTTAATTTGTGGTTTATGATGTTTTTACTTCGTTTAAATAGTGATTCCCAAGAGCTATATGCACGTACCAAATTCTTTTTACCAAGCTTCACAAACGCAATCAGGGATTTATAAATGTACACACAATGTTTTTTTTCTTCAAATTCTCTCTTGTAAACTACTGCCTCCATTTGTCTTTAGTAGGCATGTTAGGATCTGAAGAAGTCTTTAGTTTTATACTTGATCAGCAATTTATCTTACAATATATCATCGACTGCTACAAAATCAATGTTGTAGTGAATATTTGAAATATGAACCTATCCATTAACTTTTATGAACTAACCATGCACATCATTTGACTTATTTTCAGTTAACTTTATGAAGTTTGACTTATTGTTGGTCAAATTTATGAAGTTCGACTTATTAAAATCAAACACACATAATAGAAAAAAATAGCTGAGGGAGTATATCTGAAAAATTGGAGCTTCAAAATCATGCACTAGATGTACATGAGCTTTTCATAGAAACTACTTTTCATACATATTATGTTCCAAACTTCTTTCACCATTATCCTTGCAGCCATTCAAATGTCGATGAGGGTTTTCATGGAATTCTGAATCGTATTGCAGGTTGTGCAAAGATTCCAGGAACTGTTTGCACAGACAAAATACAAGGAAGCAGCTGAGCTGGCTGCGGAATCTCCCCAGGGTCTCCTGAGGACGCCCGAGACCGTGGCAAAATTTCAGGTGAGTTTTGTTGTATCTCCTTTCAACAATTGCAACCTCTGTACATTTTGGTAACACACATTTAATTCAGTGAAATAACTACTGTAGTAGAATCTTGGTAAAATCGTGGGGCCTTGTTGATTAAAGTGATTAGATCTGTGTACTCTGGAAGAGAAACCTTTGGTGCTTACTGGTCACTCATTAGTATTATTAGGTAATAGGTACAGATGAAAAGTGCTATGGTTAATTTTATCACATGCCTCTCCTGCTATCAGACATGCCTCTCCTGCTATCAGGATTGATCTTTAGTTAATCAGCTTCCAGTCTAGGTTCCTTAACTTGACTGAATTGTTATGCTTATTCAAAATAAAAAATTGCAGAGTGTTCCTGTGCAAGCTGGGCAAACGCCCCCACTCTTGCAGTACTTTGGCACATTGCTAACTCGAGGGAAGCTCAATGCCTTTGAGTCTCTTGAGCTATCTCGACTTGTCGTCAATCAGAACAAAAAGAATCTTCTGGAAAATTGGTTGGCAGAAGACAAGCTGGAGTGTAGTGAAGAACTAGGAGATCTTGTCAAGGTAAGACGGATGTCATACCATTTTTGTTGATTGCATGGATCTAACTGTTCTTTGCCACAAATTACATTCACCTGTGTATTGGTTGTTCGCTAACCATGTATTGTGTACTTTTATGTAGACTGTGGACAATGATCTTGCACTGAAAATATACATAAAGGCTAGGGCAACTCCTAAAGTTGTTGCTGCTTTTGCTGAAAGGAGGGAGTTTGACAAGATACTGATATACTCAAAGCAGGTTTGTTATTTGTTTTTATTGATTCTGTTTTCAGTTGTTAATTGTTATACCTCATTTGAGCTTTGAATTTTATTTCTACAACTTGGTTCCAGGTTGGGTACACGCCAGATTATCTCTTCCTTCTCCAGACCATCTTGCGTACAGATCCACAGGTGATTGATTGTTTAAACATGACCGGTCATTTATTTGACACACATTAGATACTTGGTTGTGGCTTCATTAACCTTTTCTCACTGTCTATAATACCAGGGAGCTGTGAACTTTGCTCTCATGATGTCACAAATGGAGGGAGGATGCCCAGTAGATTATAATACAATAACTGACCTTTTCCTTCAGGTATGCTTTATATTCATAAATAACTGTTTTGTTGTCTATTGACATTCCTTGGGTTTTCAAGTCTTCTTTTTGGAATTTGGTTGCATGCCTTCACTTACATGCTTCTGTCAACAGAGAAATATGATACGGGAGGCAACAGCTTTTCTGTTGGATGTTCTGAAACCAAACTTGCCAGAACATGCTTTTCTTCAAACCAAGGTTATCATCTTTCCCCTTTGAACATGAATGGTTGCGCTTGGATGTGTACATTATTCGTTTCTCAGGAGCTTTTGTCTATGAATTGTAGGTTTTGGAGATAAACTTAGTGACTTACCCGAATGTTGCCGATGCCATTCTTGCTAATGGTATGTTCAGTCATTATGACCGCCCTCGTATTGCTCAGCTGTGTGAAAAGGCTGGTTTGTACTTGCGAGCCCTTCAGGTCAGTGCATTTGCATTGGTACAGCTGATATTCCCGCTTCACTTTCCTGTTTAACTAAAATCTTACATTTTGTGGTGCAGCATTACTCAGAGTTGCCTGATATCAAGCGCGTCATTGTAAATACCCATGCCATTGAGCCACAGGTTTGTAGATTTCAGTTATTTTCAGATATATCATCTTTTATTGTTTTGCCCATTAACAACTTTCTTGGACAGGCACTTGTTGAGTTCTTTGGCACCTTGTCAAGAGAGTGGGCTTTGGAGTGCATGAAAGACCTTCTACTGGTTAATCTGAGGGGAAATCTTCAGATTGTCGTGCAGGTATTCCTTTTCAGTTTCCTATGACCCACTCCCCCTCTCGACCAACACACTGGCGTTTCTTTCTTCCTTATTGGTTCTAATTATTGTGAAATCTTGGGGGCATCTGCAGGCTGCGAAAGAATACTCTGAGCAGCTAGGGGTTGACGCTTGCATCAAGTTATTTGAGCAATTCAAATCTTATGAGGGCCTTTACTTTTTCTTGGGATCCTATCTGAGCTCCAGGTATTTTCTCCTGATGTCTGACATTTGAATGCCTTTCTCCAAATTTGCATGTCTTTATCAAAATGCAACACACCTGAAGTTTCTTTACATGCAACAGCGAGGACCCAGATATCCATTTCAAGTACATAGAAGCAGCTGCAAGGACTGGACAGATCAAAGAAGTTGAACGTGTAACCAGAGAGTCAAACTTCTATGACGCTGAGAAGACAAAGAACTTTTTGATGGAAGCAAAACTACCTGATGCCCGCCCACTGATTAATGTTTGTGACCGCTTTGGTTTTGTGCCAGATCTCACTCACTATCTGTACACAAACAACATGCTTCGATATATCGAAGGCTATGTTCAGAAGGTAATTGTGTCTTTCGACTTAGTGTTAGTTCAGGCGCTGTTTCTCGTAATATGTTGAGTATGAGATTGATTAATTCTTTTCTCTGGTTTCTAGGTGAATCCTGGGAATGCTCCATTGGTAGTGGGGCAGCTACTTGATGATGAGTGCCCTGAAGATTTTATCAAGGGTTTGATTCTATCTGTCCGTTCTCTCCTTCCTGTTGAGCCACTGGTTGATGAATGTGAGAAGAGGTTTGTTTTTCGTATCCCTCCATTTTGCTTAGTCACATGGTTCATGTCCCCCCTCCTTTTTTCCCCACCTTTTCTGTTGGTCTCATTTGTTTGATATGTGAACCAGGAACCGCCTACGTTTGCTCACTCAATTCTTGGAGCACTTAGTGAGTGAAGGTAGCCAAGATGTGCATGTCCATAATGCTCTTGGGAAAATCATCATTGACAGCAACAACAATCCTGAGCATTTCCTTACTACCAACCCATTTTATGACTCTCGTGTTGTGGGTAAATATTGTGAAAAGCGGGACCCTACACTTGCTGTTGTTGCTTACAGACGTGGGCAGTGTGATGATGAACTTATTAATGTCACTAACAAAAACTCATTATTCAAGCTGCAAGCTAGGTATGTAATAATTTTTGTTGTTGTGATTTATCAGTTTTGAGACCTCCACATCAATTGTCTGATGGCTTACATGTTCATATTGCATTTATTTAAAATGCCAGGTATGTGGTTGAGAGAATGGATGGTGATCTGTGGGATAAAGTTCTTCAGCCTGAGAATGAATATAGAAGGCAACTCATTGACCAAGTGGTTTCGACTGCATTACCTGAGAGCAAGAGCCCTGAGCAAGTGTCTGCTGCTGTTAAGGCTTTCATGACTGCTGACCTGCCACACGAACTGATTGAACTTCTTGAAAAGATTGTTCTTCAGAATTCTGCTTTCAGTGGAAATTTCAATCTGCAGAACCTGCTCATCTTGACTGCTATCAAGGCAGATCCATCCAGAGTCATGGACTATATCAACAGACTTGATAACTTTGATGGGCCTGCTGTTGGAGAAGTTGCTGTTGAAGCACAACTGTATGAGGAGGCTTTTGCTATATTCAAGAAGTTCAACTTAAATGTGCAGGCTGTCAATGTTCTCTTGGACAATATCCGGAGCATAGAAAGAGCTGAGGAATTTGCTTTCCGTGTTGAAGAAGATGCTGTTTGGAGCCAGGTTGCCAAAGCCCAGTTACGTGAAGGTCTGGTGAGTGAAGCAATTGAGTCCTTCATTCGTGCAGATGATGCTGCGCACTTCCTTGATGTCATCCGTGCTGCTGAGGAAGCTAATGTGTATGATGATTTAGTGAAGTACCTTCTTATGGTAAGGCAAAAGGCACGGGAACCCAAAGTTGATGGGGAACTCATCTTTGCATATGCTAAGATTGACAGGCTTAGTGACATTGAGGAATTCATTCTTATGCCAAATGTTGCCAACCTTCAAAATGTCGGTGACCGTCTGTATGATGAAGAACTATATGAAGCTGCAAAGATCATTTATGCTTTCATCTCGAACTGGGCTAAGCTGGCTGTTACCCTGGTTAAGCTGAAGCAGTTCCAAGGTGCTGTGGATGCTGCTCGCAAGGCTAACAGTGCCAAAACATGGAAGGAGGTCTGCTTTGCTTGTGTTGACGCCGAGGAGTTCCGTCTTGCACAAATATGTGGTCTCAATATTATTGTTCAGGTATACAAGTAGGAGCACATACTTTATTTTTGTTTCTAGTCTGCTTTATAACAAAGCTTCTATGTATGATGTATTTTTTTCTGGCATACATGCTTTTGTATTTTTGTTTAGGTTCATGACTTGGAAGAAGTCAGTGAATACTACCAGAATAGAGGATGCTTCAGTGAACTTATTGCTCTCATGGAGAGTGGTCTTGGGCTTGAACGTGCACACATGGGCATCTTCACAGAATTGGGAGTTCTATATGCTAGATACCGCTCTGAGAAGCTTATGGAACACATCAAACTTTTCTCTACCCGTCTCAATATTCCTAAGCTTATCCGGGCTTGTGATGAACAGCAGCACTGGAAAGAACTCACCTACCTGTACATACAATATGATGAATTTGACAATGCTGCCACCACTATTATGAACCACTCTCCAGATGCATGGGATCATATGCAGTTCAAGGATGTTTGCGTTAAAGTTGCAAATGTTGAGCTATATTACAAGGCAGTTCACTTCTATTTGCAAGAGCATCCTGATCTCATCAATGATATGTTAAATGTGCTTGCACTTCGGTTAGATCATACCAGAGTTGTAGACATAATGCGCAAGGTTTGCATCTGAATGAAAATTGATTTCGTTTGTGCACTTCACAGCTCTGTTTCATATTCCATCCTGAAATACTGATTGTCTTGTTGTTCTTTGGACAGGCTGGTCAGTTGCATCTAGTGAAACCATATATGGTTGCAGTTCAGAGTAACAATGTCTCTGCTGTGAATGAAGCCTTGAATGAGCTTTATGTTGAAGAAGAAGACTATGAGAGACTCCGTGAATCAGTTGACATGCATGACAACTTTGACCAGATAGGTCTTGCCCAGAAGGTAAAATGTAGCTAGATAATCATGCAACGCAAATTGTTACTGCTTTTAATTTAACCTGTGTTCATTTATTGTGCAGCTTGAGAAGCATGAATTGCTGGAGATGAGGAGGATTGCTGCCTACATTTACAAGAAGGCTGGCAGGTGGAAGCAATCAATTGCTCTATCCAAGAAAGACAACATGTACAAGGATTGCATGGAGACATGCTCACAATCCGGTGACCGGGAACTGTCAGAGGACTTGCTTGTCTATTTCATTGAGCAGGTTTGGTTCAAACCCATTGTATTGACCGATGATATGAGACTAGTGATAGGCTAATTCAATATTATGCACTGCATTGCATTCTGATTAGTAAACACATCCAATCATGTAACACAGGGTAAGAAAGAATGCTTTGCTTCCTGCCTCTTCATTTGCTACGACTTGATCCGGCCAGATGTCGCTCTTGAGCTTGCATGGATGAACAACATGTTGGACTTTGCCTTCCCATACCTGTTGCAGGTAACTTATTTCTGTTCATATCTGTGCTGATGCTTATTTCCTTACAGTTCACCATAGCAACATCCTGCTGTGTGGTGCAGTTCATCCGTGAATACACTAGCAAGGTGGATGATTTAGTGAAGGACAAAATTGAGTCGCAGAAGGAAGAAAGAGCCAAGGAGAAGGAAGAGAAAGATCTTGTGGCTCAGCAGGTAACCTAAAATTGCTATCACATGCTTGGTTTGTGTAATCAATCATCTCATGCTCAGGAGGCATTGACATGACAAGTTGCATTCCGTTGTGCTGTGCAGAACATGTACGCGCAACTGCTTCCTCTTGCTTTGCCCGCTCCGCCAATGCCTGGCATGGGTGGTCCTCCTCCGATGGGTGGAATGGGCATGCCTCCAATGGGTGGAATGGGTATGCCGCCCATGGGCCCTGGTCCGATGCCAGCATTCGGGATGCCACCAATGGGAAGCTACTGAGTTGTTTTTGCAGAATGCTTAGATGAGGATATGAATTGTTCCTGTAAGCAAAAGTGGAACTTCTTTGGAGTTGTAGATGGTTACAGTTTGGAATTAATATTCTTTATGGTACCAGGAAATTTTTGGCGAGTGAAGTCTTAGCCAGAGTTGAGAAGTGCAACCTGTTATACTGTTCGATGGGATAGGATGATGATTAGGCTGGTTGATCATGAGCTGTTGAAAGCTGGTACCATTTGTATAGTGTGATAAAATCTTTGTAGACACATTTTGGTTGTATTAATACTTATCAGAACAGTGAAGGACAGACAAATGTATGTTACGACCAGTTGATTGCAATTGTTATTATGTGTATTTTTGAAGTTGTGGGGTGGGTACGAAGCTATTGTGAGTATGTGTATTTTTGAAGTTCTAGTTGATTATGTGGAAGTTTCTTCCGACGAACTTTATCTTGGCACAATATTCCTAAGATTCAGACCGCCAATTCCACGGCGACACAATTCGTGCTAATGATGATCCATCACCTCTGGCCTAGCAGGCTAGCAGATATACTATTTACAGTGTTCATTCAATTGATTTACGAATTGGCATCTGCATGTGTTTCCTACCGACGTTATATTATATTAGCAGCTATACTACTTTTTAACCATTTTGCTTGCAGATTCATGTCAACTAATATTGCAACCACACGACCAAATCGGACGGTGAGCAACCATATACTACTACTGAAGGAAAACAGCCTGAACCATTGTTGAGAAGCTGTAACTATCAGATGTTGTAGAACATGGCTTCCTACATTAACGGACTGTTACTAGAAGTAGAAATGGTCCACTTTACCTGAATAAAAGTGTAGTTCTGCAATTTAGCAACCCTCCTGCAAATGCTAGCATCAAACTATATTGAGGATGTTATGCTGATATAATTGCTAGGCATGCACCAAGATGGCCTAACAAACTTTCACCTGACTGTTTGTTGTTCCATTCCAGGCTCTGATTGGCACAATAGGGCAATAGGTGTAGACCATTTTATAGTTTGCATGTTGAGTCTTGCAACCTCAGCGCCTACATAAGACTAGTTCAGTATGAGCTGGCACTGAATAAGAAGTACAGTTTTGTTTGCACATATATACAGTAGTAGTTGTTTGCCATTTGGCTGTTACTTGAGTTGGTCATGATTGGACTGAAAGCTTACATGCTTTTGATGTATATATGCAGATAGCGGGGAATTTGGTTTTCAGATCAGGAACATGTTTCTCTGTACAGCCAAGCCTCAGAAGAGGAATGATCGTAATCCTATTGGGTGTCTGTACATTTTCGTGATATTAGGAGGGCACGTCTAATACCGTTTTACTGACCAATTCATACCAAAGGAGAGTTAGGATAATCCGCGTTTGGTAAGGACAGATCTACCATTGTTTTGTTAAAAAAAACAAATTAACTAAAAAGTTGGATGAGGACTCTGACTCGTGGGCCCAACATGCTAGCCTCTGCAAGCGGTGCTGATTGCTATCGAGAAGAAGCTGCCGATCCAGCAAATTTTCTTCTTCTCTTCCCCTTCCCGATTGCTCCGATCATCTCTCCTTCATTAGAGAGAGAGAGAGAGAGAGGGAGAGAGGTGCCGTTCTTCTGCACTGCACTCCGCCGACCTCGACCTCGACCTCGCCAGTGATATCGTCGAGCTCCGCGCGGCCCGTCGTCTCCGTTGAGGTCCGCCTGCCCCTCTACTTAACCTGCGACCTCGCCGCCCTTTTCTTCCCATCCCACGTGCCCGTGGTCCCCGGTGGCCGGATCCTGAGGTCGCTTCCCGGAACCGAATACTCGGAGTAGTACGGGGCGGATACGAAGCTCCGATCCGACTCGGAGTCCATAGCGATGGATTGGTTCCCCCTCCTATCCCTGTTTCCTGAGGTTTTCCTGCCTAATCATAAATAAGAGCGAGCATTGTATTATTGTTTGTATGTGGTAGGAACGAAAAACAAACAAGGGCGAAAGATAGAGGGCGGCTAGTAGATTAGATTCAGTCGATCTTTGGCTTGTTTCGGCTCTAAATCGCCGACAAGGGAGGAGAAATAGAGTCGTGGTGGGCATGGCCGGAGCTTCAGGGACAGCGCTCTTTCGATCTATGGTGTCGACCAAGATGGCACGAGCGGCACTGCTGCCACATCGTGTTATCGCGACGATGAGGAGGGGACTCCATGGCGGCACCTCATCAGGTGTAGGGCGCTCCTCCCCTAACCCTAGCCGCCTTAGCACTAGCAGAGCTTCTTCATCTTCGGCCGCAAGCAGCAGCGAGGTTTGAGTCCATGTCCACTACCCAAACAAATCAAACCTAATTTAAATTGATTCCAAGCCAATCTATTCTCTACCTATATTACCACGTGTTAACCCCGTCTCGTACACCAACCCAAGCACTTATTAGCTAGGGTCAACATCAGCCTGCAACATTCTTGTATTCAATTTCTTTTGTTACATTGTTTCATATATGTTCTTTTACATTTCTTCAGGATCTTTCTGCTCGGAACCAGTTAGTTCTTCGTCAAGCCAGAGATCATTCGTGAGACTTCTTTTTCTTCTTCTTCAATTCTGACCCCTCATCCCACACGGCACTGGGCAGTCACAGATCCCACCATTGAGAGTCATACCCGCATTATTCCAGTTCTTGGAGCTTTAAGGTTTTATATAATAAAACTGATAATGTATTGTCATATATGCATTTGTGATTTTCAGGGCAGACCCTGAATTCATGCAAGGCACACAGGCTCAGATCAAAGCAGCGACCAACGCTTGTCTTACCGTTTTAGTGTTCAGTCCCAGTCTTTTCTCTACTTTTGTTAAGCCGAGATTGAATAGATTGGAGGACAGAGCAGACACTCTTACTAGAGAAGTCTTCGAGTTAAAGCAAGAGATCATCGAGATGAAAAAGTATGAAAGATGAAGGGCACAAAGCCAAAATTTATGAAGCCCAAAGCATGGAAACCTCAGGTATTTATTTTATATATTCCATCCCCCTCTCCCCTATCTGCGCATGCATCAAGATTCAAACTGAGCGATATTTGAATTATAGTCAGCCTGATTATATGTAGCTTTTGTGGCATAACAAAATGGCACCGATGGATTTGTATTTGAAACTACTTTCCTGTCAACATGGTTTTGTGATCGTACGTGTTTAGGGAGTAATAGATTGAGAGAAACTACCAATGAATGAACATAGACAAATGCAAAACATCTTACTGTTCCATGCCTTGCCATTTCATCTATTGTACTTTCATAATGTAGATGATGTGTTGCCCTTTAACAGCGCTTAACTTTTATTTTCTATATATGTGTAACAGGAACCAAGAGCACATGATCAGGGGCCTGGTGGACATCAGTTTTGGATAATTTAGATGAGGCTTAGAATAATTACTAAGCCTACAAAAAAAAAGTTGAGCGGAGAAGTTTCAATTGTGCACTTTTGCCTTTTTGTTATTGTATAAAGATTAAACAATGTCATCTTCTGGGTTAGGGAACTGTAGTATAACGATCAGATTTCAGGGTTTTGGAAGGTTATATGATGTTAATTTTTGCATATTGATGCCTAATCCCCTAGGCTCCTAGCCTCGTCTGTGATTGCTGATTATGTTGCATGGTTTGCATAGCTAGTTATTAGGTATCTGATGGAGTGAACTCTGAAGTTTGTTGTAGTTGATTATGGAAATTTTTTTGGACGAACTTGAGGTTCAGTCGGACGTGAGGACATAATTTGTGCTAATATGATCCATCACTCACTGGCCTAGCAGTAGATGGTATACTTACAGTTTTCAATGGCCAGGTTAATTGGTACGAACATGTCATATGGCTCTGGGTAGTACTGGGCGATAGGCCGTAACCTTCCAATCCAACGTAATCCTTGACCTCCATCGCTTTGATCCACCTCGATCTCATCGAACCTAGAGATTAGTAGTGGGCAGGTTTTCTCAAGGCCAAATGTCGCCTGATACAAACATCAGGTATTCGTTTTATATATACAAACATCATCAGCTATAAACAAGTTGAGCTACCCTTGGAAAAAAAAGGATAAGGAAGACGACAAACATCGTCAGGCCAAATATATTTTTTATATATTTATATTTACTTATATATATTTATATATACCGGGACAGGACGGGCCAGCCCGCGGCCCAGGCCCGGTCCGTTGCGGGCTTCGGGCTGGCCCAGGCCCGGTAGCTCCTGGGTCAGGCCGTGCCACCGGGCCTCGGGTTTTCTGCTCAACTTTATTTGTGGGCCTGAATTTTAATTTTAACAAGTCCAAATGGCAAACTCTTGAAGACAGAATAAATTTTGACTTGCCAAATATTTCAGTAACTTGCCAAAACACAAGATTTACCAAGTAAATTTGGCAAACTCTTAGAGATAAAATGATCACTCAATTTTTTTTGGGAACGTATGCTATGCAAACTAAACTCTTGTGCAAACTATGCAAACTCTAATCAACACCACAAGAATCTAATCTGATGGTTAGTAATTTTAGCATTCAAATCCCTCCACTCATGAGGGTGTTTTGCAACAGCCGGATAGAATGAGTAGGGGGTTTGAGTGCTAAAATTACCAGTCATCGGATTAGATTTATGTGATCTTGACTATAGTTTGCATAGTTTACACATGAGTCTAATTTGTATAGCATACGTTCCCATTTTTTTTACCAACGTTATATTAGCGTCGTGCGTTATCTTTGTCTAAGAGTAGTAAGATGTATTGAAGAATAATATGTTTCTCATTGGCAATGTAAAGAATTATGATACTTTTCAATATATAATTCTGAAGAATAATATGTTATATTGTCATTTTTGGTTAGTATTGTACTACTTCTTTTTCTTTTTCCATATTATATCATTTCAATTTATAATATTATATTGTTTATGTAATGGATTCTTTTTTATTTTTTAATATTATAACTGGTTTATTATATTTCTTCATTCATTTCAATTTATATAATGTTACTATGATACCTTTAAAATTGGAATATATAATTGATTTGTATTAATACTTAATTAATTAGTTAGTCCACCATTCAATGTGACTTACTTGTTCCAGTTCCAGCTGTTCCTCTCGGCTCGGGAACTCACGGACGTTGCTGGACGCGATGCTTCATCCACGTGGACGGTCCTGATCGTCACGGCCCATCATCCATCTCTTAAACCCCTAGCCGTGCCTGCTCGCAAATTTGAGGCGAGTTCGTGCTCGTAAGAGAAACTCATCTGGCGGCGAACTTCCTCCCCCGAGTCGAGACGATCGCGTTTGAGGGCAATGGCAGCGGCTCGGGATCTCGCGTCGCGCTTATGGAAGGTAATTTGCCTTTCGGCCTTCCCTTTCCTCCAGATCCTGTATTTTCCCTTCTTTTTTCTGCTTCCGTGAGATCCGCCATTTTCTGCGGATCAGCCGTTTTCGTGAGATCCGCCATTTTCTGCGGTTTAGCCGTTATTGGGGCTAGTTTTCTGGTGTGATTAGGTCTAATTAGACACGCTATTTTCTGCGGTTCAGGCGTATTAGGGATTTTGTCTGAAGCATGTTTAGGTTAGGCGTATTAGGGATTCTGTCTAAACTAAAGCATCGTCTACTTGATTCAGATCTCTGCAGGGCTCAAAAAGCCGAAAGAGAAATTCAGTTGGGATTTCATTAAGCATCCTCGCCCTTCACCGTACAAACTGCAGGTTGCTGATTATGTGAAGAAACAATGGTCGACACTTAGTCTAGAGTAAGGATGCTCTTGCTGCGTCTCTCATATTTAAAATGTTAAATAAACTTGACAGTGGCTAATTTGATATTTTTGTTGTCATATCTTCAGAAACAGATCGATGCTGAAGCAATCATTTGTCAACTTGACAGTTCCTGCGGTCTATAGTGGAGTAGTTTGGCTAGTATCAGCTGGTGCTCATATCGCCAGTGATATCCTGTTTAACAGGGGTACAATTGATGACCAAAGCACCACCCAACTGCCTGCTGAAGTTCAAGCTGCGAGAAAGGAGTTGAATGACAAATTTCTTCAGTTGTTTGAGGCTTTCAAAGGTTCTGTGAAAGGCCACAATGATATGGAAAAGCTGGAAGAAATCATCCTTTCTCTAAAGGATGAGAGGGAAACAGATAAGTCAGAGATCATTAGGCTAAGAGACAAGCTTCTTGAAAAGGACTCAGAGATGGAGATGTTTAAGGATCTTCTTGCAGGCCGTATGCGCCAGGTGGGAGTTCTTTGGTTGAAGTATTTTGCCAAGAACCTAAACAAGTCTTCGCTTCTATCCTACTACGACTCTCCTGAATCCGTCGGGTTGATTTATTGGAACCCAAATTGAGGTAATTATCAGTGATGCCATCATCTTGCATTGAGTTCCATGCTCAGACATTTTCTGCAGTTACTGAATAATTTCAATAAGTTAGCTGAATGTTTGCCCGGATCCTAGATCCACTACTGAACAACATACATGTGCTATGTAGCACATGTCAGATTTACCTTTCATACAAATCTGCCCCCACATGCTTTCATGTGGGCATGTCCTAAACTAGACAAGCATACTGAGTTTATTTTCACGCTTCTTGTACAAGTGTTCCCTAATCATTTGACTATAATTTTTATGAATCATATTGTTTCTTCAAGTACTGGGAGATCTCACTTTGGTGCACTCTTGTACAATCGAGGATAGATGTTGCTAGAATAAACTAAACTTTATGATTTATATTATTTTTTGTTGCTCATTGTCTGTTAGATCCACTTCTGCCATGCATGTGTTTGACCCAGCTGTGATGATTGTGCTTTCCCTAAAGGCCTGGCATTTGGCATTGAGAAGCTGTAACTATTAGATGTTGTAGAACATGGCTTCCTACATTAACGGACTGTTACTAGAAGTAGAAATGGTCCACTTTACCTGCAAATGCTAGCATCAAACAATCTTGTGGATGTTATGCTGATATAATTGCTAGGCATGCACCAAGATGGCCTAACAAATTTTCACCTCACTGTTTGTTGTTCCATTCCAGGCTCTGATTGGCACAATAGGGCAATAGGTGTAGACCATTTTATAGTTTGCATTGTTGAATCTTGCAACCTCTGCGCCTATATAAGACTAGTTCAGTACTCCACCCGTACCCATATTAGTTGTCGTTTAGGACAGCGACACAGTCTTCAAAACACAACTTTGACCTCTTGTTTTTATAAAAATATTTATGGAAAATTGATATATGTATATTTTTATGAAAGTATTTTTCAAGACAAATCTATTCATATAATTTTCATATTTGCAAACTTAGAAACTTAATAGTTATTGATGATTTATATTCCCAATGTTTGACCCAAATTTTGTCTGAAATGATAACTAATATGGGTATGGAGGGAGTATGAGCTTGCACTGAATAAGAAGTACAGTTTTGTTTGCACATATACAGTAGTAGTTGTTTGCCATTTGGCTGTTACTTTTGTTGGTCATGATTGGACTGAAAGCTTACATGCTTTTCATGTATATATATATGCAGATAGCGGGGAATTTGGTTTTGAGATCAGGAACATGTTTCTCTGGACAGTCAGGACTTAGAAGGAGAGGAATGATCGTGATCGTATTGGGTGTCTGTACATTTTCGTAGTATAACTAGCTGTTCTGACCTGTCTCTGTGGTAAATGTGGTCTGCAATTCTTAGCGACACGTAAAATGCTATCATCGGGCGAGTAAAGTCTCCAGGTGGCAATACTTGTTGCCGATTTTGATGGATATAAACTGTAGTATACTGGCGAAGTTTATTTCTGTTGTGGTGTTCCAACCCAACCCAACCGTTCGGTTAGCATCATGAATACATAGGGTTTGTGACTGTTTTCAAAGTTTTAATTTCGAGACATTATATTGCGCATCAGGCATTGCTGTTTCGATTGTGCACTGTGCTAAAGGTGATATGGGTGGATGTAATAATTCTGTTTAGATGTGCAGTGTGTGTAGTCTGTGGTTGGTTAAAGTTATGGATGCCTGTCTGACCCCGGCCTGGTGCTGGTCGATAAGCCACGCGCAGATTTTGTTTGCTATTCAGTTTTTGGTTGAATACAGATTCGTGGCTTGTGTGTCTAGCTCAAATCTTGGCAGTATCTATGTCATTGCATTTTGGTCTTGTGAAAAGAGGAAGGATGGGATATCAACATTAATCACATTGCAGTCGATTCGACGCCGGCTCTGTTATCCTTTCTTATCATAGTACCGAGATATATATATGAATCATATCATTATATAGGGTGTGTTTAGTGGGAAGAATTTTGGGTGTAAAGTTCCTGTAGCACTTTCGTTGTTATTTGATAAACTTTGTTCAAATATGGACCAACTAGACTCAAAAGATTCGTCTCGACATTTACAAACAAACTGTGCAATTAGTTTTTTTTAACTATATTTAATACTCCATGCATGCTTCTAAAAATTCGATGTGAGGAAGAATCTTGTAAATATTTGGAATCTAAACATGCCCATAGTATGAGGATCAGATAGCTCTGGGCCGTGCATCAGCCCATTATGATATATATGAACGTTCTAGTAGTAGGTTAAAAAAAAAGAAAAAAAAAATCCGCCTCCAGTACCTGTTGATCCCATCTCCGCAAAATCTCCCCGCGCCTCGCTTCCTAACCCGCCCCCGACCACCACCGGCTCCGCCTCCGGCTGCTTGGCCCGCCCCCAGCCACCGCAGGCTCCGCCTACGGCGCCACCGCAGGCCTCTGCAGGCACGCCGCACCTACTCCAGAGGTTGCGACACACCGCCACGACGACGCTCCCGCGAATCCGTCAGCACGGCCAAACCCTAGTTTTCTTATTCTCTTCCCCTTCGCCGATCCTCTCGGAGAGAGAGAGAGAGAGGTGAGGTGCCGATCCAATCGCCCAGATCTATCATATCTCCTCGCCGTTCTTCTGCACTCCGCCGACCTCGACCTCGCCAGTGACCTCGTCGAGCTCCTCCGCGCGGCCCGTCGTCTCCGCCTTTTTCTTCCCACGTGCCCGTGGTCCCCGGTGGCCGGATCCTGAGGTTATCTCGTCCCCGTCGCTTCCCGGAACCGAATACTCCGAGGAGTACGGGGCGGATACGAACCTCCGATCCGACTCGGAGTCCCTGTTTCCTGAGTTCTTCCTGCCTTATAATAAATAAGAGCGAGCATTGTATGTACGTGGTAGGAAAAATCAAGGGCGAAAGATAGAGGGCGGCTAGTAGATTAGCTAGGTTCAATCGATCTTTGGCTTGCTCTTCAGGTTTCGGCTCTAAATCGCCGAGAAGGGAGGAGAAATAGAGTCGTACGTGGTGGCCATGGCCGGAGCTTCAGGGACAGCGCTCTTTCGATCTATGGTGTCGAGCAGGATGGCACGAGCACTGCTGCCACATCGTGTTATCGCGATGAGGGGACTCCATGGCGGCACCTCATCAGGTGTAGGGCGCTCCTCCCCTAACCCTAGCCGCCTTAGCACTAGCAGTGGTTCTTCGGCGGCAAGCAGCAACGAGGTATGTTCATCTAATCGCCGCCGCCGCCGGCGGCTATACTGTATTTCCTTCTCCCACAGCTTGTATATGAAACGGAACTACATTAATTTTGCATCCTGAATGCTAGATCTACCCATAGAAGATTGACTGTCATGCTCATATTTTTTGCCCCCTCCAATCACCTCTTAATTCTTCCACGGCTACTTACTGATTGTAAGCCTCCAACTTAATCACATCAGTTTGATTCAAACTAGTCCATGTCCACTACTCAAACAAATCAAGCCTAATTTAAATTGATCCCAAACCAATCTATTCTTTACCTATATTACCACGTGTTAACCCCGTCTCGTACACCAACCCAAGCACTTATTAGCTAGGGTCAACATCAGCCTGAAACATTCTTGTATTCAATTTCTTTTGTGTTACATTGTTTCATATATGTTCTTTTACATTTCTTCAGGATCTTTCTGCTCGGAACCAGGAAGTTCTTCGTCAAGCTAGAGATCATTCGTGAGACTTCTTTTTCTTCTTCAATTCTGACCCCTCATCCCACACGGCACTGGGCAGTCACAGATCCCACCATTGAGAGTCATACCCGCTTTATTCCAGTTCTTGGAGCTTTAAGGTTTTTTATAATAAAACTGATAATGTATTGTCATATATGCATTTGTGATTTTCAGGGCAGACCCTGAATTCATGCAAGGCACACTGGCTCAGATCAAAGCAGCGACCAACACTTGTCTTACCGTTTTAGTGTTCAGTGCCGGTCTTTTCTGTATTTTTGTTAAGCCGAGATTGAATAGATTGGAGGACAGAGAAGACACTCTTACTAGAGAAGTCTGGAAGTTAAAGGAAGAGATCTTCGAGATGAAAAATATGAAAGATGAAGGGCACAAAGCCAAAATTTATGAAGCCCAAGGCATGGAAACCTCAGGTATTTATTTTATATATTCCATCCCCCTCTCCCCTATCTGCGCATGCATCAAGATTCAAACTGAGCGATATTTGAATTATAGTCAGCCTGATTATATGTAGCTTTATTTTGTGGCATAACAAAATGGCACCGATGGCTTTGTATTTTTTCCTGTCAACATGGTTTTGTGATCGTACGAGTTTAGGGAGTAATAGATTGAGAGAAACTACCAATGAATGAACATAGACAAATGCAAAATATCTTACTGTTCCATGCCTTGCCATTTCATCTATTGTACTCTCATAATGTAGATGCTGTGTTGCCCGTTAACAGCGCTAACTTTTATTGCTTTATATGTGTAACAGGAACCAAGAGCACATGATCAGGGGCCTGGTGGACATCAGCTTTGGATAATTTAGATGAGGCTTAGAATAATTACTAAGCCTACCAAAAAAAAAAAAAAGTTGAGCGAAGAGGTTTCAATTGTGCACTTTTGCCTTTTTGTTATCGTATAAAGATTAAACAATGTCATCTTCTGGGTTAGGGAACTGTAGTATGTAACGCTATAACGATCAGATTTCAGGGTTTTGGAAGGTTATATGATGTTAATTTTTGCATATTGATGCCTAATCTCCTAGGTTCCTAGCCCCGTCCGTGATTGCTGATTATGTATCATGGTTTGCATAGCTAGTTATTAGGTATCTGATGGAGTGAACTCTGAAGTTTGTTGTAGTTGATTATGGAAATTTCTTTGGACGAACTCGAGGTTCAGTCGGACGTGAGGACATAATTTGTGCTAATATGATCCATCACACGTGAGGACATAATTTGTGCTAATATGATCCATCACTCACTGGCCTAGCAGTAGATGGTATACTTACATACAGTGTTCAATGGCCAGGTTAATTGGTACGTACATGTCATGTGTTCCCTACTGATGTTAAATTCAAGTAATGAGAGAAAGGGCGATATGTGGAAGTCCCCTTGTCTCTCTGGGTAGTACTGGGCGATATGCTGTAACCTTAACTTCCTACCAATCCACCGTAATCCTTGACCTCCATCGCTTTGATCCACCTCAATCTCATCGAACCTAGAGATTAGTGGGGAGGTTTTCTCAAGGCCAAAGGCCTCATACAAACATCAGGTATTCGTTTTATATATACAAACATCAGATATCAACAAGTTGAGCTACCCTTGGGGAAAATAAGGATAAGGAAGACAAGAAAGGTTATGAAACCGACAAAGATGAGCAACCTTTTTGTCTGTGATAATAATTGGTTATCAAAGACAAGTGTATCTCCCCCATCTGTTATCAAAGACAGATTTGGCATTTGCCATTGAGCTACGTTCAGTTTCATCAAGTAAACCGAATTCAGAAAACTGAAACCAAACAATTTCTTTAGGTTCAACCCTCCGTCCCATACAAAATACGCACTGAATCTCAAAAACAATCGCATGGTGAGAATCAATTCCTTACAAGCGTAGTACCAATCGATCAATCTCTTAACTGACATCTTGTTGATATGATCAGAAACAACCGCATGGTAAGAACCAATTCCTTACAAGTGTAGTACCAATCGATCAACCTCTTAACTGACATCTTGTTGATATGATATACGAATCAGCAGCACACCTTTCAAACGGTTGAGTAAAGATGGGACAGAATGAGGAAATACACTAGCAAAATTTCTGCAGATAGCATCTTCCTAATTTCCAACCCTCACTGGTACATGGCCACATGCAGACTACCAAACACTGTCCCAGTCAAGACAGCAAAGTGTGCCCTTGTATACAGGAAACACAAGCTTAAGAGGAATCATCAGCTCCTAGGTGCATCAAACCTTCTTTGTAAACTTCGAAGTCATCACACGACCAGCGGCACACAAGGTATAGACGAAATGTTGCCATCTGTATTCCAAGCAACCGCTGCAAGAAAGATGAATCAGAGGGGGCTCAATGCAATGAAATAGAAAAGCATAAAATGGGGGCAGGTTTTGGTTTCAATGCAAAATGGCCACATGCCTTCCAAAAGTTGCAAAAGAGATGATACTGGACTAGTGGAACACCTTATGCACAGCAGATTTCAGTAATGGGCGAATAGTGAATTGTCAATCCATATGTTTGGCAAATTGCAACAGACATAATTTAATGGGGTTAGAATGTAATTCTGGGCAAATTAAAATATGCTTCCTTTAGATTGATCGAAGTTACATAGCGGATTATGACATATATTCTAAATCAAACATATGACAAGTTGACAACCATCACATAGTAATTCATACCAGAGTTTGTGCTGCTTCTGGTGAAAGGGGCTTTCCTTCCTCACAAACTACATGGTCTGCAACCAACTCTACAACACCTGCACCAACAATGGTAGACTTTTTAATAACTTTTTTCATGGCAGATTTCAAGCATATGTGTAACGCAGGGGAGACTACAAACCTTTGTTCAAGCGAACTGGAAGTCCTTGCTTCCGTAGAAAGGGCTCCATCTCATGTGTGAACTGTTCCAGAGGACCTTCCTTAAGCTCCACCTGAGGCATTGTAAATGTTACTAAAAAATGGTGTAAATTTGGTGAAACACATTATACAAGAAACTAAAAATGGCATTAACATCAAGAATAATAACACCTGAAGCAGGCCAGGGAGCTATTACAAATAAGTCTCATTGTCAAAATACTGTTACCCTGGTGTGAGTGATACTCTCAGTATATATTGGTAATACATTAACACCAAGAGCCTAAACTTGACATTGGTCAGCTGAACATGGCCTTCCTAGTCTAGTCTATTAGAAGAAAAACCAGGGATATGAATGAAAAGCAAAACTAGAATACCGTCTCTGTCGCAGTACTTCCAGTCCTTGCAAAATCATGCTCCTCAAATTCTCGAAACATCCTGCCAGTATGATATATAGCCACATCAATCTTTATGTAAAGCCAAAACAAGAAATGTAAGTAATGCTGATGGCATACAGATACAACCTCTCGACATCGTCCCTTGGAAGATTGGTAAAGAACAGACCAGAGTCTCCTAGAAGGAACTAAACACAGGGAAGTTACTTTCATCAAAAACTCATATCAGTGGTCTGGAAATTGGCACACAGTGCCTACTAAATTCTGAAAAGGAACAGCTCACCTTGGAGAGCTTGTGGAGGCCTGTTTTAGCTTCATCAGCAGGTGAACGCCCCAACGCTATCTGCATAACCTTCTTTCCAGCAAGAAATATCCTGGAACAGAAAATGCAGCAGCTATCAAACATGTAGGAGCTAAGCCTTATTAGCATTTTAAAGGGTTCATCTAGCATTGTGCCTTTGTATTCGGAGCAATGTGTTCCAGGCAAAGTTTGTTGATCTGTGTCAGGTTAGGTTGAATATTGCTTGGAAGGGTAAAAAAATGGATGACAAAAGCAGAGCCAGTCCACTGCAGCATTCGGAGAGACAGAAAGACACTGCAATTTGCAGCAGACACGTGGGCGCCGTACCTGCTAGAAGATTTGAGCTGCTCCCTGAGGTCCTTGAGCTTCTGATTCCTCATGTTATCGTATGTAAAGACATAGGCGCTGCTGTATTTGTCGATAGCATCTTTGATCTCGGCGACTACTTTGCCCTTGCGCTCTAAACCTGGCTTCTTCTTGGTCTTGGATAAGGTCACTGCGCCCAGCAGCGTAGAAATCAATTAATTAGCACAACTGACAGCAATTTAATGAGAAGAGAAAAGCATAAACTTTAATAATGTGGGATAAGAAAGAAAGAAAGAATTGGTGAGGCAAACAAGCAATTGCTGGAAGGAAATCGGTCGATATGAACGAATCGAGGAAGAGAGATGCCAACCTGGGCGATTGCGCTTGGATTTCGGCATGGCCCGTCCACTCCTGAGCTTCGGAGGGTGGCGAAAGCTACGGCAGGGACGGAAGCGGCGGCGGTGGCGGCGGGGACTCCTCTCTCCTCTAGGGTTTTAGGACCTGGATGGAAGAACGGAGACCGTGAGACTGAGCGCGAGATGATGATGGAGCGGGCTCCCTTCTCCTATTTGCGCCTGAACTGGGCTGGGCCTTTTTCACGCAAACTGGGCTTGGGGCTTCGTCTTGGCCCATCGTTATTCGAAGCAACCTTCTTCTACCTTTCCCACCCTATAACGACTGAAACGACCAAGTCACATAGACAAGCTAATCACAAGGTGCACACAAAAAAATGTATATGCCTATGCCCATAATTTCACAGCTCATTGCTATCCAACTTTAACTGCAGTAATTCAATAAAATTCTATTTCCAATAAATTCAAATTGGCCTATTAGCTCAGTTGGTTAGAGCGTCGTGCTAATAACGCGAAGGTCGCAGGTTCGAGACCTGCATGGGCCAATTATTTTTTTGTAAATTTTGTCTTTCTTTTCCAGAAAGTTTTTTTTTTTTGTTGCTCAATTTCAATTCCTTTTTCCAGAAAAGGAAACTTGGCCAATCACAGAACTTTCTTCCTTACGATAACTCTGACAAATTCTTGATTGAGTGTGTTATTTTGTTCTCTTTTACTCTCACACTGTATGCATCACAGCAAAGCCACCAAGTGATCAAGCTTCTGAACGCATCACAAACGCACTGTCAACTCTGCTGCAGTTTTCACCTACTGTTATGACTAGCTCCTGCTCTGATTTCCTGAATATAAACTTGTTCCTAGTTTCCTCTTTATTTATTCTTTCTTAATAGTAATTCTCAAGTTACAAGAATGTCTGCTTAGACAGAAAAATGGTCACAAGACAAGACACACACACACACACACACATCAGGACTGAAGTCTGCACTTTCTGCTCAACTATGCACTATGCTCCTGGACTGTGGCTACTTGTTTCAGCTGCTGCCGCCTGCAAACACCATTCCAGCGGTTGCTGAAATACTTATCCTGTCTTCGCTACTCATGCAGCACAGGTCTCTGGCTCCAATGGAATAGAAAACCAGGGCGCCAACTAGCACTGATGCGACAGAAACCGTCAGATTGTCGTCAAGGCGTGTGCTGATCGGGAGCGACTCCACAACTGCTGCAACCAGGGATATGACACCAAAGGCAGCGACCATGGTCCAGCTCTTCGCAACAAACCCAAAAATGTTGAAGTAGCACATGAACCTGGTTTCATATACACATATCACAACACATGTATAGCAGTTTCAGGTTCAGGTTGTGTATAGCAGACTGTTGTTTACTTACAGCACTGATGCGATGAAACCTGCCAAGAACATGGCGATGCTTCCGGCATATGATTTTTCAGGGTTGTGAGGGAGCTTCACACGCCCGAATCGTCTCCCAGCTATGTCAGCAACACCTGAAAGAAACAGCGTGCTGGATTCAGCTTTCACCTGAAGAAACAAAGAGGGACTGTGCTACAGATCAGCCTCTTCTTTTGTTGCTAACTAACAGGCACAGATTGTAATACTAGCAAGAAGCAGAGCTCATACCGTCTCCCGCACACAAGTTGCAGATCACGGCAATTGAGATGGGAGATGTCCTCCAGAAAACTATCGTTGTCAGAGTTATAGCACAAGCATAATACAACGGGCCCTTGAGTAGTTCTCTGGAGTCAAGAGACAAAAGCTAGGAACAGTTAGTTCTTCATCAGAGTTGCCAGGAGAAAAAAAAAAGTGCTACTTGGTTCAGCAAAAAAATATGTTTTTTTTTCAGAGCTCTCTGCCTTGGCATGTTTTTTGTTACAACTTACAAGGAAGAAACAAATGCAAAATGCTGATCAGTAAACCGAGGCTTACCAAAAGCCAGCTACAAAGGTCAGGTATCCACAATTACACAATGTAATTGGCGACATACAGCAGCTACACGATGCTGATGAACACAGCTACAAGTGCAAGAAAGTATATGCATAAAAAAACTACAGCCTCCTGTGCAATGTGTCAATGTTTTTTTTTTTTTTTTTTGAAATGGTCGGCACGAGATCTGTCGAACTTGTATTGATATAGAAGAAAGCAATGTGCCAATGTGTTCAAGAAGCATGGAGCAACAAATATTTGATCACTACAAAATATACCTGTGGTCGCCATGCCTGGTCATGGAGTTAACCACACCACTACTGGAAACGCCTGCTTTGTGCCTCAGGCACTCGGCAAAACCTCTTTGACACTTGGTAACGCCTGTGCCGAGGGTTGCTCTCGGCAAAAAAACCTTTGCCGAGGGCCGTTTGTCGGGCTCTCGACAAACCCGTTGCCAAGGGTCCCTTGGAGCTCTCGGCAAAGAAAAGTAGCCGTTAACGGGAGACGACCGTTGACGGCTTCTTTGCCGAGAGCCGGCTGAACTAGCTCTCGGCAAAGGTTTTTTTTATTTTTTTTCCACAAAAAATCTATGCCAGTGTTTGAACACCAGGCTCTCGGCAACGAGATATTCTATGCCAAGAGCTCTCTCATCCGGCCCTCAGCAAAGTTACGTTTATTTTTTTTCGAAACTTTTCGCCGAGAGCTACAATCCTGGCTCCCGGCAAACTTCTTCCTTTGCAAGATGGTTGAAACCCTGAGATCTCCGCATATCATCGCATGTGAGGCTATCCGGAGATCTCAGGTTTTCAACCATCTTGCGCCACCACTTGCTCTAAACATTCCCAAATTTTTTTCATAGCCTCTACATGCGATGTCAAGGTTACTCGTCCATTTTCATGATTTTCTGACTTCGTTTGTATTTTTAATAATTTTAAATCCAATATCACGCAACTTGGTCGCCGTTTCTCGTGCACGAGACGGTCGAGTCTCTATGCCTGTCCCCGGATACGGCGTCGAAATACCCTCTGAAGAATGAATACCATTTTTTGAATCGCTGAGTTCCATTATTTCATGCACCTGCAGTTCAAACGTGCGTCCCGCGGAAAAAATCAACAAATTAAAGAAAATGCGCGAAATATAGCAAGATGTATGGAAAACACACCAAATTTGAAATCTTGGCTTGTAGTACTGTAGCAAGGCCACAGAAAAAATTGGGAGCAAAAATACAAAAAAAATAATAATCTTTGCCGAGAGCTTCCTAAAGCCCTCGGCATAGAGCACCTATGCCGAGAGCCAGGGCCAGGGCTCTCAGCATAGAGTTTACCAAAAAAAAATCAAGCCTTTGCCGAGAGCCTAACAGAGGGCTCTCGGCAAAGGTAACGGCGCAGGGGGAGCCGTTCGCGAGGGTTCCGTTTGCCGAGGAGTATTCTACGCCGAGGGTTAGGCTCTCGGCATAGGTTCTCTTTGCCGAGAGTCGTACTTCGCCGAGAGTCTGCCCTCGGCATAGAAACCGTCACCGAGTTTCTTACTGTGCCGAGAGCTAGCTCTCGGCAAAGATCTCTTTGCCGAGTGCCCGTGTTTTAGCCCTCGGCAAAGCTCCAGACGCTCGGCAAAGAGCCCGTCTCCGGTAGTGCACCTTCATCTTTCACCAAACCAAGTCCAATCACTGTCACCTTTATAATGTTGACGATGATGATAAGGGGAGCAAGAAATGGAGCAAACACATCGTCTGAACTGAAAACGAAATGAGAAGGAAAGGAATTATTTGCAGTAGGGTGCATGGTAGATAGACTACGACGGGAAGAAGAAGAAGAGGAACTTTGTCTTTGTTGGTGGCCTAATTTTTACCTGAACAAAGGCCACATAAGGAAGTACACTAATCCTACAGTTATGTGCACCAATTTCCTGCAGAGTTTCTAGAATGCACACAACAAAAGACATAGACACCAATCAGTAGATTCATCTTGATTAAACATTCAATAACTCCGAAGCGGTTATCAATTAATTTTTCGTTACTCATTTATTCATAATATGACCAGTGAAGCTGCACTACTACTAGAGTTTGGTGGTTGACTTTTGAGGGTGGGGTTCAGCCGTTCAGGGCAGCTTGGAAGTAGTCGAATCTACAGATACCAAATTTTACACGGAGCGCAGAAACTGTTTACGTATAATAAGGAGGAACAAAAGTGAATCTCCCAAAAGAAAAGCTCTGATTAATCGCCGTAATTAGCACTAGTAGTAGTAGTAGTAGTACTAAATTAGCAAGTGCGAGAAAGCAGCAAGGGAGGGGAAGGGAGCAGAGGGGTGCGTGTGACCTGGTCCAGCAGCGCGCGGTTGGCGACCTCTTCCCAGAAGCGGAGCACGACAGCCGCGGCCACTCCGGTGAGCACGGCGGCGCCGGCGTCCCGGAGCAGCGGGCTGTCCGTCCACATGGCCCCGGTGCCCAGCTGGTCCCGCTGTGCTGCTGATATGGTGGATCTGAGTCCGACAGTTAGCGCTGTCCCTGCCTGTCTCCATCCATAGAGCATGCAGCGACTGATAGAGCAGGACTCTCTTTCGTTTTCTGTTTTACTCCATACAGAAAATATTTCTTTTTTGAAACAATCACATGAACTTTACCAAGTCGTATATATTTTTTATTGCCACCAGTTCACTTCCTGCTCCCTGAGCTGGGCTGAGCTAGCCAGCACTTTTGTGAAAATCTACTCCCTCTACTTCTAGGCTTGACCTAATTTAAACTGTTTTAAATTTGATCAACTTTTTTTAAAAAGAAAAGAAACTAATATCTATGACACACACAAATAAGATACTATAGTATGAAAATATCTTTTGTGTTATATCTAACTATATTAGTTTTGTGTTACCAAATCTTTTTTTTTTTCTATAGACTCTAGAGATTGATTTTTGTTTTCAAGGATGGAGCAAGTAATACTCTATTGGTGTCTCATATCTGTACTCCTTACTACCCTATTTCTCTGTTTATTAAATATATATATAGGGCATATACTAGGTCTTGCCTTTGTTGAAGAAAAATGGCAACCGAATTTATCTTCTTTTGGAATTTCCAATTTTTCCTTAGTTATCTTCTAATGGATGTTTTTTCACCAGATTTCCATTTTCCATGGGATATGCCCAACAGCACAAGTGACCACCCGCTGACTCTGACTCGGTTTCGGTTTTCTGAAATGAAAGAATATATAATAAAGCTATGTTCAATCATTGTATTTCTTCTTTTTAGTAGGCATGCATGTTCAACCCTAAAAAAATCCACAATACAAGTCACACCAAACAAGAACGGCTCCCTTCAATTAATTTTTAGTAGGCATATTAAGATTTTAAAAAAGTCATATGAATATATTTATATTTTATTATTTCTTTTAATACAAGGACATTGATTTTCTAGCAATTAATCAAATGTTGTGACAGGATAAATTGATTGTAAAAAACCTCTAAAGACCTTTTCATGTCCAAATACATCTAGTGATCACAAATGGAGGTAGTACAAAACTAGTGTTACGAACAAAATTTAGTAACTTTACCTACATATGAACTCAAAGGAGATAACTATAATCAATGTCTCATTTTCTCTCTGGTGGTAACCTTTTATTTTATGAAGCTTTCTCTTAGGTAAGCAATTAGACCTTTTTTTTTTGAAATTGAAGCATCAATATATTTTGTAATTTCTCCTTATAGAGCATGAGAAGGTACACATTGAAAGAGAGAGGAGCAGAGGGTGTGTTGCAAAAACTAGAAAGGATAAGACGAATTGAACCAAATGTCACAAAATCAAGTAAATCATCAATGAAGTTAACTTCACCTAGACATATACGTAACAAAGATTACCTCGTAAAATATATCTCAATCCACTGTTGCAACAAATGATGATCATACTTAATAAAGTTTCTATACATATATATGGGGGAATCTAAAACATCATATCGATCTAAATGTCTTTATAATCATTAAAAAACCAATGAACATGGTTGTGCATATATCAAAATAATTCTTAAAATGACAACTCTACTTTGATACATAGCCTAATTGAACTGAAAATATCATATATGTATATATAATCAATAGCTCTACCTTCTACAATATTTGTACTTTCATATTTGTCTTCCTCTAGATAAGTGGATAAGGATAAGTACCACAAGATATCACCACACTGGACTAGGCTAGATCATATGGTGAGATCAAGAGTACTTGTCCTTGTTGGATGCACTTTCCCTTTTTCCATATTGACACCGCCTAGGACTTTATGATGATCATCATCATTATTGGTCATCACACAAGGAGGAGATGGGAACAAAGAAAGAGATAGCCTAATATCATCAGTGGCACTCTCGACTTCTTGATCCTCGGCATTATTCTTCTCTTCTTGATGTCTTCCCAAGCTATAACTTGATCTCTTTATTCTCTTGTCCCGGCGTGGGCCAATATCCAATGCGAGTTCGAGATCAAGAGGATCATGTTGGTGGATGTTATTCTCATTGCGCGGTAGTCGTCTTTGTTGATGATGATCCATGAATTGATCATTTTGATATGATAAACACCTTTGAAGAGTCAAAGCTGAAGTGCTGCTAGTAGCACTACTAGCAATATACTGAGCACGGGTTCTAAGGAATGTGTCAGCTTCAGCTGTTGATGAGTAGTAGGGTTTGAATCCAAGAAGATGGTGACCGTGAAGCAAATATGATGGATCATGGAAATTGCTCCAGTGGGGCCATGCACCAAACCTAGTAGTCCACATAAACCAATTAATGACATATATATATTATTAGTTCGAGAACCATGTGCTGCTTGCTTATTGTTGACACAAGAAAAAAAAAGGGGGGGCATAGAAATTTAATGTACGGATTTTATTTGCAAGCAGTAAGTGTTCCATATGCATGATCAGCTAGCCATATGGATCCATGCAACTACCTTGCTGACAATATGGTACTAGCACCAGTCTGGCCGTGATGCAAGGACGAGAGATGGCCGAGGCTGTACGCTTGTCCCCCGTCCTGCAACTGATGATGAACATCTGCTCTCCATGAACCAGTAGTACCTATCACTGTAAAAGAGTACGTAGTATAATTTACCATGTCAAGGCCGGGGTAGCTGTATATTAATTATATACATGATTGATAACCACCGATCGAGTCTACGAACTGAAACAACGATCGATCGAGATGTTAAGTTGCTCAAGAACTAGTCTTACATACCCTGGCCAGAGTCGTCGATCTTCTTGCTCCTATACATCTGAATTAAAATCATCAAAAGAAAATATGGAACAACATTCATGGTGAAATTGACCAGCAAGAGATTAAATTTAACCAAACTAAGATAAGAAGGTATGAAGAGATCAGCTGCATATAGATAGACATACTTGGAGATGGCTCTTGACATGGCCTATGCTAAGCCCCTTAACGTTCATCAGTTGAAGAACGAGCTTTGGAGTTGCACCTACACACACACACACACACACACACACACACACACACACAACACAACACAACACAAGCATGCATGAAATGAACTGAAATCACGAGACAGATCGAGAGAGAATAATCAGGGGCAGGGCAGGAGGTGGCCGGTTGCTTACGGTCTTGGCCGCCGAGCCTGTCGACGGCGCGGAGGAACCAGAGGTGGAGCTCCGGCGTCCAGCGGAGGCGGGGGTTCTTGGACCGGACGTAGGGCCGCACCGAGGACGACGGCGAGGCGCCGGCGGCCTGCTTCCTGCCGCTGTCCCCGCCGGCTTCGTCCAGCTCCACCGTGCTGCTATTGCTTGAGCTCATCATCCCGTCATGACCGGCGCGAGGCACGCCGGCGGCGGCGCCACCAGCATCATCCTCGTCGTCGTCCCCGGCCTGGCCGCCGGACGGCAGCAGCTGATCTGCACAGCTCTCATCGCAGCCTTTGCTAACTCCCGCCATGCGCGACCGGTGGACGACGATCACCGGCGCCGGCGGCCAACTCGATCTCGATCTGCTATCAACAAGAAGCTACTAGCTCTAGTAGTAGGCGAATGGCGATGTTGATGGGTGAGCTGAGGTCGTCCAAGTCCAACTTGCTCTTGTGACATCTTGTGTTGCTATTGCATCATGCCGGCCGTCACCGATCTAGCTATAGCTAGCTAACACTCAGAGGAATAAGTGTAGCAAGATATATAGAGAGAGGGCCAAAACAAAACAGGTGAGGTCATGGATCATTCTATCTATCTATCCATCCAACTAAATCTCTCTATATATAGATATGTGTGTGAGTCTGCATATAGGCAAAGGCGTTGTGTGTGATATGACAAGTGATCTCATATAAGTATGTATGTACGCACACCCCAGATATATATATATATATATATATATATATATATATATATATACATATATTTGTAAATATACATATATATGGCTTTTCTGAAAGGAAGTAGTACTAGTGTACTACTAGTGAATCAAGGCAAAAGGTTGGGAAAAGGTGAAACCGCAACAGCCAGCCAATCCTTACTGACAAACAAATATATTTAGTACTGTGTGGAGTGTGGACTAATCGTATCAGTGTTGCCCTAAAGTCTTTGCCGGCCTCTTTGGTCATACCAGGAACTAATCTTTTTGTTTGTATCAGCTTTATTTAGTTTCTGTCTCCATCTAGTACGGCCCGCAGGAGCGGAGCAGTAGTGTATAGACAACTGACTGACTGACTACAAGCTAAGGGGTGCTATATAATGGATCATGACCCTTATACTTTCTTCATAATCCAACTAGGTCCTATCTAATTTTAGTTCAAAAATCATATAATGTTATGACTCATCAATCTTTATTGAGCTTGATCCTTAAATTTGCTAGACTAAATTTGAGAACCTTTTACCACACCCCTGGAAGCTAGGTACGGTGTGAAATAGAATGGAGAAAAAGGAAGATAAAATGCCAACCGTGATTATAAAAGGATAATATTTAAGGGTGTAAATTAGTGACCCTTATAGGTACACCTCCAACTCTCTTTAGTTCAAATATTTATACTACTTCTTCAAAATGTGATCTCATGAATGAACTCAAAACAAGAGCGTCCAAAACTATGTCACGTGAGTTGTGTAATTGAGTTGGTTAGTAAGTTATACGTGAGGTGAGAGATCCTGGATTTGAATCTCACGAAGCGCAAATAAATTTTTTGTTTTGAGGGTGGTCTTTAGTACCGGTTGAGTGGCCCGAGACTAAAGCCTGAGACATTTAGTCCCGGATTGGTAGTCCCGGGTAGGCCAACCGGGACTAAAGGGGCTAAAGAAGCAGGACTAAAGCCCGATTCTATATATTTGAACTTAAAAGGATTATATATTTGAACTTAAAAGGATTACAGATGCACCTAAAGATTAACTATTTGCACCCTATTAATATTCATGCACGGATGTGACATGCTAATTCTGATTATGAGTACGTCGCCGCTTGGTGTATCATACATGTATGATGAGTAGGCCGGTGTACCACCAGTCTGTCTCTCGTAGCTAGTACTACATACTATATACGGAGTACTCAAGGATGCTACATATGCATGCAATCAGTATAGTGATACTGCTCAAAAAAAAATTGATTAAATTTATATAAAATACGTACAATATTTATATCTCTAAATATATTTATTATAAAAATATATTCAAAGATCTATTCAATAATACTAATTATGTATTATAAATATTAATTTTCGGTTATAGAGTGGAGTATATGTTTAGTCAAAGTTAAAATTTATTGATTTTTTAGAAAGCGAGAATGACTGTTTTTAGAGACAGAGTATACACGCTCTATGCACGCCCTCGATCAGTGAATGACAATGATCCGTTTTTAAGGAACATATATAATTTGCATGCATATGTAGTAGTACTCGTCAACTCGTACGTGTACGTTACTTTGTACCTGGGTGGCAGGAGAAACCATTCAAACAAACAAAAGAATTGAAACAACTAAAGCAGGCAACCAGTACAAGAACGGCTCAATATATAAGTACTCCCTCCTTCCGTTGTTCAATATGATATATACATGAGTACATGACTTATAGTTAGGATAAACTAAGGAAATAGTATTATATTTTAAAACTAATATAGTTTCTTGGTAGCTAATGGGCCATCAGAACATGAATTTCATCCCTCGTCCCGTACGTACGTATAGCATCCCGGCCTACCTCTTGCCTCATCCACTTGATTATCGTGGATTGACTCATCATATACTCCCTTCGTTTTTTACATATTTCATATTAGATTTGTTCTAAGTCAAACATTACTATATCTTTGACCATCTATTTTGAAAAAAACTTCATAGTTTTACAATCTATGAGTTATATATTATAGTTAATCTGAAAACATAATCTTATATTACAAACCTATATATATCATTTTTAAATCCATAATTAAATAAAGATATAAATGTTTGGTTTAGAAGAAACCTAATAATACGGTATGTAAAAAGGTGAGGGTATAAGCTAAGAATCTGCTGGGTGCTGCAGGTAACAAAATCACCATATACTTCCTATATATATATATATACGGACTATATATTTTTACATGTAATATCAGCTCTGTCTTAAGTCAAACATTTCTATTTCTTACCAATTTTTTTTTTAAAAAAAGTTATACAAGGTAACAACGAAAATTCGATCTATTTGTTTTAAAAAATATAATTAAGTTAGCAACATCTATATTTTGGTTTCGAATGAAGAAATTAATTCAGCTGCACTTTATTACGAGAGTAATTGATGAAGGACGACGGATGATGCATCATGCATGCATTACCGGAAAGCTCAGCTAATAACCTAGGTGGTTGCAGAAAAGTTGAGTGCCTTTTTCAGTCTCCGCATAATCACATTCTTATGATGGACGGCTTTTATTTCCTTGAGCAGGTCCCACTGCTCTGACCTTAGGTCCGCATACCATGTCCACATCACGTACACCTGCTTTTTTACATAGGTATGGAGAATATTACAAAGTTCATCATCATCATCATATATATGGTGATTTGGATTTTAAAGTTACCACAACACCACACACTAACTTCTGAGTATATATAATATTCTATCTTTTTATATAAACACTTCACAATCTTATATAAAATATTTGGCTACTAAATAAACTCAAATAAAAAAGTTTCAACTATAAAGTTTAAAATCTTGTTAAGCACTAAGACTTATGAGGTTGTTTAAAAATTTGAATATCAAACAATATAAATTTAAAACAAATATTTGTGATCCTAACAAAATACTTTAATAAAAACTATCAACAAAAAACATGTAGATCATGTCAGCCACTATAACTTTGCTATTAACCATGTGAAAACTTAAGGCCGTTTAGAAATTCTAAATTTTAAATTTCCAAATTTATGAACTTAGAACACATATATTTGGAATGACTTTAAATCAAAAAACTTTTCAATCACAAAATTGTAGATTATATTGATACCTAAAACTTTGGCATATATCATGTCAACGTCCGAGATTATTTGAAAATTTAAAATTTAAAATTTCAAAATTTGTGAACTTAGAACAATGTTTTAGAACTCTAAACAATTTCAAATTTAAAACTTTCTAACTATAAAGGGTTGTTCAGTTGGTAGTTACTGCGGTTAATTTGGCTAATGTTGTTTTGGTGTGAGAGAAAAAATATTGTACCGTGGTTGATAAGTCAGGCTATAAAGTTCAAGCGAACAGGGCCAAAGATGTGTCGAGAGCTATAGTTTTTGTTATAAAGTTTTTCTTCATTCATGCTTGTATGAAAAAATTACCAATTATTTTTTGTTGCAACTATTTATATAGATAGGCATCTTAAGCGTACGCCTTTGGACAAACGCTTAGAATAATGACCGCCTCTGTTATAGCGACTTTAAAAGATACTCCCTCCGTCCCAAAGTATATGTCATTTACGCTTCTCGAGAAACAACTTTAACAAAAGATATATTAAAATATTATAATATTTATAGTACATAACTAATATCATGAGAAAGGTCTTTAAATTTTGTTTTTCAATAAATTCATTTAGAGATACAAATGTTTCATGTATTTTCTACAAATCGAGTCAAATTTGTAGCATAGAAATCAAAAGCGACAAATATTTTAGGGCAGAGGGAGTAGGCATCTTAAGAGGCACCTCTCTAAATTTATTTTTAGAGGTAGACATTTTCTTTTATGGTCTCCATAAGTAAAACAATCGTCTTCATAAATCGATTTTGAAAGACAAGCAATTTTTAGATGTCTCCGTGAATAAAACGACGGTCTCCATAAATTGTTAGGTATTTTGAGAGACACATAAATTTTTTGCTTTATTATCTCTAAAAATAAAATAGGCATGTCTCCTAAAATCCGTTTTTGTGGTAGTGAATCTCCCACGTTCCAAGTAGCTAGGCCGAACTTCTTCCCTGAAGTCGCACAATCTGGTCATATATTGTAGGGTTCAGGGTTCCACATAATTTCCACTCTCTGAAAACACGTGATTAGCTAGACCATTTTTGTTTCAATTGTAATTTGCTACATGTTGCAAACCAAAAAAAATCATGTTACGTACCTTGTCATCAATTGTGGTGGGTATATATATGGTGGCCAGACAACGGAAGTATGTAGTACGATAAAGATGTCACTGAATCATATTCCTATGAATATATATAGTGACTGGTGTTTGGCCTAATAAATAGCACTTATGGCACACAAAAGACACTTCAACTAATCTTTGGTTGAACGATGCATGTAAATCAATCTCATGGCACTTTATCTTTTAGGTACCTATTGTGCACAATTAATTTATCTTTTGACTCTTGTATCAATTTTTTTTAAAAAATTAAGAAAGTGACATTTCTTCCACATATAGCTAGTACCGTTTAGCAGTACGTGTAAATACTAGTTGCTGCCTATTATTACTCATCCTCATTATTTTGATTTCTTTCCTTCTCTGCAGTACCTTTTCTCCATACATTCTAGACATCATGACACTCTTTTATTTCAATTTGCCTCATTACCCATCTATTTTTAGATTACAATTATTCCAGATAAACAGAGCGAATTCAGATATGTATTTTTAGTTACACTTTCAATTCAGTTCATGACAAAATTTTCATTGTGCACTCGATCACTGTTAGCTTTAAAATTGGAGATGTGGTGTACTCAACGAAATTGTGAGCATGCATGGTATTTTCTTTTACAAAGAAATCATGCAAATTTTGGGTGTTTACGTTACTACAAAAGCACTTGTAGGGGCGGTTAAAATGAATTTGTAAAGAAGGCTATTATGTCCATCTCGACTTTATCTGAGTTATTTAAAAAAGTTATAAATTTTACTATGATGCATCTATTTTTAGAGTCAGTTTAAATTGAAAATGACCTCTAGAAATACATCTCTAGAAACGGGTGGAATTTCTAACCGCTAGAAATGACTTCATTTCTAGAGGTGGATGGAAAGCCTAGTCGTCTATTTTATTTTTTTTTAAAAAAGCAAACCAAGTAGAAGAGTTGCAGATTATATTAACAAAGATCGAAGAAAATCTAGACCGGACAAACAACAGCCCCAGAGGTGCAACAGGAAACAACAGCTTTAGCAACAACTACAACTAGCTAAAACAGACCTACTAAACAACCAACTCTTAACAAGAGCAACAAAACAACTGCAATGAAGATAAATCCTTAAAGAAAAAATAAAGAAACTCCTGCCACCGTATCCTAGAAAGCACAACCTTTTAAACCCAACAACGGCTTGAGGAGGTCAAGCGACACCACTTTCTTTAACCGTTCCACATAGTCTTGCATTGCATCCTCGTTGAGCTTTCCATCGTTCCCAACAATACCCAAATCTTTTGACATTCTACCTTGTGCAATATGAGCACTCCGATAAAGCGATGACCTATCATAGGACTTACTACGGTGATGCCTTGTAGTCATGGTCTATATAGGAGTGCATGTGAAATCTTCTCCCTCCCTGGGTGTGGCATCTAGAGGAGATATTGCTTATATCAATGGATCCTTTGTCAACTGGGGCTCTTCTATGTTGGCATCGATCATGGAATGGGTAGAGCATTCTTCAATTGTTATGAGAAGGATAGGTTCAGTCACCTAAGCAGTCATTTATCTTGTTTACACACTGTTTAAACTCCACACAGGTGTACACTGCTGTCATTTAATTGGTTGTTTTGACCATTTAAACAGTCGTTTTGCCTGTTTAAACACCTATTTTGCTCGAATAATGAGCTAAATGGCTGGTGACCAGCTATTTACTGTTTAGCATTTAAAATAACACTGCATTTGTATCAGAGACGACAACTCCCTCATCATCAGATGCGTCCTCCACCAAAACATCATCCTCAATAGAGTTGTCAAGCATGCAAACCGCCGCAAGGGAAGCCATGATCAATGGTGTCGGTGAGCAGCGAACTAGAGAACATGGGCCAAAGAGCTCAAGCACTCCTCGAACAGAAGAATGCTCAACAAGTGGCTCCACATACTCCAAATGGTTGGCTATATGTTCTAGCCAAAGCTTGATGTGGTTGAAGCCTCCTCCGTGAGGGGGTGTGTCACTTCCTCTAGACGAACTGTAATAAAACGATTGAGGTCTAATTGCAAAGACTCTATGCTCTGACCATGCTGAGAAAAGCAAGGATGAGCGGAAGGAGGGCAGGAACACGAGGTAGTGGAGGGAGCATAGTCGCCTCTAGAAATGACATTGTTTGGCTAGAGGTGACTAGGCATTCTAGTCACAGTCACCTCTAAGAATCGAGACAGGATGGCTCCCAATCTATTTTTAGAAGCAGTTTTTGATAGAGCTATATCTCTGGACTAAAGTGAGACGCCTCTAAAAATATTTATGCAGTAGTGTTAACATCTGAACAAAAGTGTCGAAAATTAACTCTTGCTGTTTCAAAGGAGTTCTCCACCTAGATTTTTTTGGTTACACCATAACTACTTAGAAATTGCACCATTATTGATGACAAGTACCTGGTACAAATTTTCTGGTTTGCTTGTTTAATTTCAAAGTGAATCAAGCTAAGAAGCATTGATCTACTATACACATCACAACATCTTGTTTTTGCTTCTCCCATTTCAGAGCATGCACTTAATTAACTTGACCGGCTTGGTATAGCTTAAGTACTCACAAAATTAAGTCGGTCTAATTTTGTCAAAATATGTATCTATATAGTACTAAAAATTTGGACCAGCTAGAAGGAACAAGGTGATTTTCAGCTAAGAATAAAATAAGCACATGAATTAGGGCTAAAGAGAACCGGAATCTGGTGCGTTGGGATAGCACAAGTCATGGCGATTTGTTCAAGTGTTAGCTATATACTATAGTTTGTTAGGGAAATTTGTTCTTTATGCTAGTAAATAGTAGAAGTCAAGCTTGTTTATTAGCGCCAAACTACTTAATTACACAAACTGTAGGGTGGATGGCAGTAAGGATACGCGCGGTGTGGTATTACACCTGCAGCACCCAAGAAGAATCCTTAGGTGCCATCTCCATCAATCATCAACCGTCAGTCTATTCTCCTAGTAGCTAGCTAGACTTATGAAACAAGCTAGCTTGGTTCTTCATCCGACTCGATCGATCAAGGGTGTTTGATCATCAGTGTTATAGTTCAACTGCCTGGTTGCTGGTTCTTCTGCACTGCATATAACTATTGTCACTGGTTCCAACTTCCAAAAAGCTAAGGCATACAAGGAACAAGAAACATATCTGTTAAACATGGAATTTGAGGAAGAATAGAGTATAACATAACATGGAAGGGACCATATATATAGAAGCATATATAGCAAGGGTGCGGAACTATAGCACCATTATCGTCGTAGGTTCGAAAATTCGTTGATTGGAACTGCGGCTAGGCTGTTCAATCAATTCAATTCATTGATCGCGTACAGTAGAATTAAAGCGACATCAACTCTTGGCTTAGAATTAGTCGTGTCGTGTGTGTCCAATGCTTACTTGTTGCAATTTCTTAGACTAACGATGCATCAATTCGTTGGCTGTATCATTGATCGATCAGTCTTAAAAGCTCGACTGCTTCAATCCGTTGGCTGCTGCATCGCCATTTCTTCCGTCCAAGACATCTTTGTCAGACCCATCGATCGTTGATACATTCATTTATTATGTGTGTGTTGGCGCTGTGTCAGATTGAACTAAACAAGGGAAGCAGCGTCACCTCTCACCTGCACCTGCAGAAAAACGACGCACATAGCAACCTGGACAAAAACGTCGTTGTTCCTTGTGAAATCGATCAGACCTGTTCTGATCAGATGATGCAGTCGAGATCACCCCCATTGTTCATACACTTAATCAAATCCATCATCTCACTTTGGGATCGATCAATACATCGCAAGCCTAGTTAGCTAAAGAAAGACGTCATATTTGCCCCTGCCATGTCGCAAATAAGGGTCACTTAGGATTCAACTAAAATGCGTATTGCGTAAATCCTAGTTTTCAAGCAAGGCAAAGGATGGCGCAAAAAGAAAGTCGGGATATACCTGCCTAAGAAACCGCGAATATTTGCTCCCTGGAGCGAGGCCTCCAACTTGAGAAGATGACAGAAAAGCATATCCACGTGTCGGTCTTATGCTTCAGTCCCTTTGGTCAACCTTGTATGCGTACTTAATAGAGGACAAAAGACTATGTCCTAATTCCTCTTGTACGGAATTGGATGACATGTGTGTTGGATCAGTTAGCTTTCTCCATGTCAAATTGTAAGCAAGGTTGTGGTTCATGGTGGAGAGCAAGCCAACAGAAACGCCCATCAGGTGTTCTTTGAGTGAGGACTTCAACCAGTCCTTAGACAGAAATGATATTCTAGCCATCAGCGGAGTTGGTATTGCTCCGAGTCTAGGCATTTGGAGTCCAGCACTTAGTTCTGCTGTCTTATCTAATTCAAGAGCACCTGAAGCATCCCAGGTCTCACAGGTTCTTCAATTTCACTGAACCTTCAGTGAGCATGATCTAGTCTGCAAAAGGTTCACATCAATAAATTGGTGAGACTTGAGAAAGTGGATTTGGGAACCAATTGAAGTCATGCATATGATATAATGACATTAAATCACCATTCATCGTAACCCCAGCCTAATCCAAACAAGCGAAGCGAAGCAGAAAACTGAATTCGCTTGATGCCTATAAGAACATTTGATCACTTGCGAGATGCAAACAGCTCAATTCTGTAAGAACAAAATGAGGAATTTTTCGCTGGAAGGGTACCTGTGTGTCTGTGAAGACGCCGAAACCACCGGCAGCGCGACCGCGGGCCTCTGCGACGTCAACGAGGACGACGACGGCGCTGCCGGGGATCCCTGGCGGCGGCGCGTCGAGGGTGATCGAGACAGTGTCGAAGGCGCCGAGGCGACGGAGCCGATCGCCGGCCGCGGCCGCGGCGCGCACGAGGTCCCGCACGGTGGCGGCGCGCGCGAGGTCCGGGCCGACCGCCGCCTCGACCGCGGCGCGGCGTGTGCGGGCGCAGCCCCGGATCGTGACCTCGTGCACCCGGATCCGGACCTCGTCCGCGGTGAGCCGCCGGAGCACGGCCTCGAGGCGAGCCGCCTTGGACGAGGACGCGGGGGTCTCTCCCTCATCGTCGTCGGCTTCGTCATCGAGGTCGTCGTCGTCGAATTCTTCATCGTCGTCATCCTCGTCGAGGTCGTGGGTGACGGAGGGAGGGGGGTCGTTGCTGTCGGATGCGACTGCCATGGCAGCAGTTGAGAGCAGAGACTGACCGTGACTGAACTGGAGTCTGGTCTGTTACTTTGCTTCTCTTCTCTTCTGAAGAATGGAAAGGGCAAATGTTGTAGAAGAACATATGAATGAAGAGACTTGTGTTTTTTTCTCAATATAAATGTTTATGCCAGAATCCATACGAATGAAGCAACTAAGGTCCCATTTGGTACAACTCAATTTTACTAGTAAAACTGTTTTTTTTAGAAAATAGCTTCACGAGCAACTTCCTAGCTGAAGCTGAGTTGTTATAGAAAAAAATTCGATAAAACAGTTTCACCAACAACTTTATATATGGTTGGAAAGAGAAATGAAAATATAAGTTGTGAAAAGCTACTTTTTTTCAGCTTCATCTCAACTTATGTTTCTGTGAGAGGAGAAATAAAACAGTTTCATTGAAAAAGCTATTTTGGAAAAAGATGTTTGGCAAAAAAAAAATCACAACACTTTATACCAAACGGGCCCTAAATTATCATCTGTTTTATTACCCCCATCAAAATTCTCCACATATCTTGTTCAAACATGGAAAGCACAAGACGTCAAGACCTTCGTAAGACAGAAGCAAGGAGAACAGGAAGCATACAGCAGCACTAATGCTGCGCATTCCACCATTTCAGTCCACAAGCTACAACACATTCGCAAAAATGAAGTCCCCAAGCTACAACACTTGTCATGCAACACTTTCACCACACAACTATGCAATATGTTACGAAACAGTATCTCTTCATCAAGAGACACCTCTTCAAAGATGATCTCATCCACTAATACATGTGTGTCCCTTCGTTGGTTGCCTGTTCAAGCGAATAGTTGCCTTCCCCAAACAGTTGTGTCCGTACGAAGCAACCCTTCACCTGTATATATTCCAAAAGATCAATGAAACAATTAGCACTTGTTTATTTACATTCACTTCTAACACGTCATCAGACACTTTGCTCTACCGAGCGAGAGAAAGGAGAACGACGTGGAACGCGTGTCCCTGGACCCTCCCGTTTCTACGGGGGTCAATCCGATGGAGGAGGAATTATGCCTAGTGGACAGTGACACCACTAATTCTATTCTTAGGGAAACAAAATATTTCCAAACTCTTGTTAAAAGACAAGGAAATGTTTTGACAATCGCTGGGCGCGATGCAACGATATCTTGTTAAAAGACAAGGAAATGTTTTGACAATCGCTGGGTGCGATGCAACGATAGTTGGTTCTAGTCGTGCCACTATTGTACTCCCTATGGGTACCCAAATTACAATCGAGAATGCATTATTGTAACCTGATTCAAAGCGTACCTTACTAAGCTATAGAGATATCCGTCAAAATGGTTTCCATATAGAAACCCATTACGAGAATAATGAGGAAATTCTCCTTGTTATTCAAAATAGCGGATATGGAAAACACATTGTTGAGAAAATTCCATCTTTTCCGTCCGGATTGTACTACACATACATCAAAACCGTACCACATGTTGCGTATAAGGTATTTTTTCAGAATGTTGCATTCAAAACTTGGCATGATCGCCTGGGCCATCCCGACATTGGGATGATGCGAAAAATTATCAGCAATTCTAATGGTCACGAGTTAAATACTGCTAAATTCCCGAAATCTTCAGATTTTATGTGCACTTCATGCGCTACAGGGAAACTGATCTTATGTCCATCGCCCGTTAAGATCCAAAATGAGCCACTAAAATTTCTTGAACGCATTCAAGGAGATATTTGTGTCCCCATACAACCAATGTCTGGACCGTTCAGGTATTTCATGGTTCTAATAGACGCATCTACTAGATGGTCTCATGTGTGTCTTTTGTCCACACGTAACCATGCATTTGCAAAGATTATTGCCCAAGTTATTAGACTTAAGGCGAATAACCCTGAACATTAAATCAAATCGATTCGAATGGACAACGCTGCTGAATTTTCCTCAAAAGCTTTCAATGACTATTGTATGGCTCTTGGAATTCAAGTTCAGCACTCTGTCTCATATGTCCACACGCAAAATAGTTTAGCAGAATCTCTTATTAAGAGAATTAAGCTCATTGCAAGACCCTTATTACAAAATTGCAACCTACCAACTTCTTGTTGGGGTCATGCAGTCTTACACGCTGCTGACTTAATTCAATTGCGACCAACTGCATATCATGTAGTTTCCCCACTGCAATTAGTACGTGGGAATATGCCCAATATTTTCCATCTGCGAAAATTCGGTTGCGTTGTATACATACCGATCTCACTGCCTAAGCGTACCTCTATGGGTCCACATAGGAAACTTGGTATCCATGTGAGATATCAATCTCCATCGATTATCAAATACCTCGAACCCCTTACAGGGGACTTATTCACGACCCGGTATGCTTACTGCATATTCAATGAGGACCATTTCCCGGCATTAGGGGGAGACTACAAGTACCAAAATGAATGCCAGGAAATCATTTGGGATGCCCAAGGCATTTCCTCCTCAGATCCACGTACTCAAGAAACTGAGAAACAAGTTCAGAAAATCATAAATTTGCAACATATTGCAAATAACCTGCCAGAAGCATTTACTGATTATAGGGGTGTCACTAAATCCTCTTATCCTGCTCGTAATACGTCTGAAAGAGTGGAGGTACCAATAAAAACCATTCAGCCCCCACTTCCAGAGAAGAGGGGGAGAAGTACGGCCGCTCGCAAGGATAATGCTCAAAGCTAGCGTCTGAGGATATTGAGGGCAAAATCCTCTAAATCGGTAAATTCAAACCAACCTCAAGTTGGTAGACACCCGACAGTGGATAAAAGTCCAACACCAGGACCTAATTCACAACCCGGATCAACGGTGCACCCAAACACTGATCCTAGGACATCGGAACACCCTGACTTCATAGTTTTGGGAAATGTTAGCTGTGATGATAGTTGTGATCCGCTTTTGACTAGCCTCGATGCCTCGATGGCTAACAAGGAATCCGAGTAGTTGGCCGGAGGGTACTCCGAATACACATTTTGTGGGGTTGAGCCTCCATTTGTAAGTGCGCAGTCGGGTAAAGGTTTCCTCTAGGTCTGATATGAGGGTAGTCGGATCCTTTGTCTTTATAACCACATCATCAACGTAAGCTTCCGCATTGCGGCCGATTTGGTCGCCTAGGCAGTCTTGGATAGCTCGCTGGTAAGTGGCTCCTGCATTCTTCAATCCAAAAGACATGGTCTTATAACAATAGGCTCCGAAAGGGGTTATAAACGATGTCTTTGGTTGGTCTTCTTCTTTGAGAGCGATTTGATGGTGAAAGGATCAAGATGCCCAAGAGGGGGGGGGGTGAATTGGGCTTTTTAAAAACTTTTTAATAATTAAATCCTAATAAGCCCAATTAACCCCCTAGTGCCTAGAAGTGTGTTTCTCTGGAATCAACCGCACAAAAGATCAACACTATGACATTTCTACTCTACCATGGCAATTCAAATATGGATGAACAATAAGTAAATTGTGGAATTGAATTGCTCAAATGTAAAAGCGTAAGTAGAGAGAGTAGAGATGACACGACGATCTTTTTCCCGAGGTATCGAGGTGCCGGCACACCTCCTAGTCCTCGTTGGAGCACCCGCGCAAGGGTATCGCTCCCCCTTGATCCGTGCAAGGATCAAGTGCTCACTACGAGCTGATTCTTCGCCACTCCAGCCCGGTGAATCGCTCGCTACCGGTCACAACTTGGCTTGGGTCATCCACAAGGCCTCCGGATGATCACCAAGCTCTTCGATCACCACCAAGCCATCTAGGTGATGCCGATCACCAAGAGTAACAAGCTAGAACTCTCACTTGACCAACACAAGGCCAAAGAGATGGATGGATGCACACTTGCTACTCAATTCTCACTAGGAGGTCACTAATTCTCTCAATTAGCGAATCTCTCAACCTCACTAGGGCTCTTGCTCTTTCTCACACTCACAATGTGTTTCTCAGCAAAGGAAAGTGGCAAGAGCACTCTAATGGAGGAGGGGGAGGAGTATAAATACTCCCCCCAACCGGCCATCCAATAGAGCACTGAACAGGTCATTCTGCGGGGGCATCGGACGCTACGATGCTAGGCATCGGACGCTCCGATGACCTCGACCAACGGTCAACTGTACAACCTGTCAGACTGTTTAAAGGAGCATCGGACGCTGGGCAGCATCCGATGCCACTGCACCGGACGCGTTCGATGCAGATTTACCCTTTCTGGAACCTCTCTGCATGGCCCTCGGACGCTGGCCCTCAGCGTCCGATGCGCCCCTTAGGGCGCTCTCTCATGAACAGTGGCACAGGCGCGTCCGATGTGACAACATCGGAGCGTCCGATGCCACTGTGCTAGCACACTCAAGTCTGGTGTGCATCGGACGCACGTCCGATGCAACCAAGGCCTGGGTCCGATGCCCATTCCAGGGCCAAAATGACTTCGGATCGCGACGCAACCTTAACAACTTTTCATCCTCACGACATAAGGTCACTCTCTGAGCTACCTAGGGCTATGAAATAACAAGTGTGCACCACACCTACCTCAATAGACTCATCTAGGTCTACTGATCACGCTCCCTATTCACGCCCTTTATAGTACGGCCAAAGGAAAAACAAAGACCTAAGACTACCTAAGTGTCCTCCAACACCATAGGACACTTAGCCTAGCCTACCACCGTCTTCATCGTTCGCCCTTTGAAAACCGAAACGATTTCCATCGCCAGGGACATGAACTCCATATGCCCGTATCGTCGCCATTATTGTGACCTAACTCTTCCCTGTTTCTGCAAAACACACGTTAGTCACAGTAATCTTGTGTTTCATCCAATCACCAAAACCCACTAGGGGCCAAGATGCGTTCAATCTCCCCCGTTTTGGTGAATGATGACAACACGACCTCGAGTATAGAGAGAAGAGGTTTTCAAATCATGACATGTATGAACTTGCAAAGAATAAGAGAAAATGATTAGGGGCAAGCTCATACATATCATGCCAACATCCTGCACTCAACAAGTTAGAGTGAATAGCAAGTGCAAGAGTAAAAGAGCTCGAATACATAATCAAGCGAGAATTAAGCGCAAGTAATCGAGTGGAACAAAATGACATGTCATATAAGATATCATAGTGAGCACAATACATGTCATGAGGTCCATAGCATAGATATATAACATAACATAGCAAAAGATGTGATATGTAAAGAGCGTATGTGAATATAACACAACATAAGAATCAAAACCCATCTCACATCGCTCCCCCTATCGCTATACTCGACCACTCTCTCCCTTTGGCGTCAAGCACCAAACTAGGCGTCGGAGGGCGGAGGTGGCGCAGACGAGTCAGGTGCAGTCTCCGAGGTGCGCTGGGTGAACTCAAACTACTGCAGAAGCGCCTCGAAGTCTGACGAAGACGAGCCTGTAGCCTGCTGACCCTCAGGAAGCGGAAGCTCTGGAGAAGCGGTCCGGGTCTGCTCGGGCTGCTCTGATGGCCCTGTCGGCTCTGCCTGCTCTGACTCTATCGCAGTCTCGGTCACAGTCTCAGTAGTGGTGCCCGCCTGAGCGTCGGAGTGCGGAAGCTCTGGTATAGTGGAAAGCTCAGGCTGCACGGTCGTCGTGGTCTCAGACTGGACTGGCTCTGTCTACTCGAAAGACGCGACGAAACTCGGAAGAGTCTCAGTAGTGGAGGTCACTGGAGCCGTCGACGTCTGAACTGGGTCCTAAAGATCGGGCGTGGGAAACTGTCGGGGGAACGCCAAAGGGGTACCCCCAATCAATGCAAAACGAATAAGGGACTCGCCCGAGCCCTCCAAGCCAGGCCTCGGGCGAACGGTCGTTCTCCGTCTCGCCCGAGCCCTCCAAGCCAGGCCTCGGGCGGGCGCTCGTCTTCCGTCTCGCCCGAGCCCTCCGCGTCAGGCCTCGGCGAACGCTCGTTCTCCGCCTCGCCCAAGCCCTCCAAGCCAGGCCTCGGGCGAACGTCCGTCCTCCGCCTCGCCCGAGCCCTCCAAGCCAGGCCTCGGGTGAACGTCCGTCCTCCGTCTCGCCCGAGCCCTCCGCGCCAGGCCTCGGGCGAACGCTCGTCTTCCGTCTCGCCCGAGCCCTCCAAGCCAGGCCTCGGGCGAGCGCTCCTCTACACCTCGAGACCCCACGCGGGGACCTCGAGCCTCTCTGGCACAGCGGTCTATCCCTCGAGACGCGTTTTGCCTCCCTCGAACGGTGCAGACATCGGATGCCAGCCCCATACCGCGCATTTAGGGCATGTTCGTTTCAGGGCAAATTTTTTTTGCTCTGTCACATCGAATATTGCGGCCTTCGTTTAGCCTATTAAAAATATACTAATTAAAAAACTAATTTGTCAGCCGGAGACTAATTCACGAGACGAATCTATTAAACTTAATTAGTTCATGATTTGACAATGTGGTGCTACAGTAAACATTCGCTAAAGATAGATTAATTTACCTTAATAGATTCGTCTTAGTAATTAGCATATGACCCTGTAATTAGTTTTATAATTAATTTATTTTTAATAGACTAAACTAGTGCCGCAATGTCCGATGTGACAGGCAAAAATTTTTTGCCAGCGAAACGAACACCCCCTTAATACATCCACCTACTCCAGTCACGTCCTCTGCAGCCCGACGTGTACCACAGTAACCAGGGCAAAGTCAAGTCTCGTTTTCACCACAAGCATGGGCAAAAAGGCACCAGCACAGCACTGTTCGACCATACCTTGCACTGTGGCACGTCCCGGTCACATCTCGAGACCCGGATTTCCGCTGTACGACCAGGCTCCCCGGAACTCGCCCATACCTGCGGGGACTCGAGCCCCCCGCAGGCGCCATCTCGAGGCCGGCTCCACGCCCTTCGAGCCCTAACTACTTTCATGCTATTGGAGGACAGGTACCCCAAGACCCGGAGGGACCCCGCCGCGTCCTGTACGTTCCGGGATGGGTGCTGTACGGCTCCCACCTCGCCGCGCCACCACGTCCGCGCCCAGGATGGAAGCCACGCTTCAAGGACGCTTCAACAGCAACGCCCACGTCGGCTACAATGTCTTCGACAAGACAGGGTTCCTACCCTTCTCCGTATGGGGCACCGTACGCCCCGACGCCTGTATACCCTTACCCTTATGTAACCTCCCCTCAAAAAGGGGACACCAGGGCCCTCATTCAGGAGGACGGAGAGAACTTCGGAGACAACACACGAGTCCACACACATACACGAGTCCGGACTCCGGTCCACGCTCACTGAGCTTGTATTCGCCCCTGTACAAGCACTTAGGTGCAAGTAATACAAGAACATCCCCCCGCTGGACGTAGGGCCTTCTTTGCCCGAACCAGGATAAATCCTTGTGTCCTCTTGCATCACCATCCAGGAAGAGAAGCACGCGATCATATTACTCGTTGGTGTGATACCCCCGGGTACGAAACACCGACAGTTGGCGCGCCAGGTAGGGGCCTTCGCGTGTCGAGTCAATTTCTCGCCGTTTCCTGGATGGCTGCTTCGACTCCTTCGTTCTCTGCCGGCGCCGTCATCTGGTTCGGGAGCCTCGAGTTCCTGGCCACTGGCAACAGCAGCGAGCTGACCTTGCTCTCCCCGGAGGGCCCGAGTGGAGGGCGTGTCGCGCCGCCCCGTGCGAGGAGCATGGAACGTCGCCCACACCATCGCCCGTCGCTGCCCCATGAGCGGCGCCGTCGTCATCATCGACGCCAGGCACAGGCGGCGCCGACGGCATACACCCACTTCCCCGCAGCTAGCGCGAGTTCCCGAGGAGGAGCTTGCCCGGCGCACGGCCGGAGACTTCCCGGGCGCGCCCGCGCCCGCCCAGCGATATCACGCTCATCGTGCGCACGGACCAAGAGCCAGACCAGAGGCCTCCGAGCCACGCACCGTCGACGCCGCCCGTTTTCCTCCCGCACGGGGTGTGCCGCGCTCGCCGCCGACAGTTCCCGTTCGGCCTCGACAGCTCCGCGGCAGCCTACGCCCGCGAGCTCGACGAGCGCAGTCGGGGCCGTCATCCGGAGGAGCAGGAGGAACGCCCGGGCGTGCTGCTGCAGACCATGGCCAACCTGGAGATCGTCCACCCCGCACGCGTCGACGATGGCCTCTCACGAGCCGTCGGCCCACCTCGTCAAGCCACCGTCGGGGAGTGGTACCGCGAGCTGCAGCCCCAGCACGAGCCAAGGCGGTGCGGCATCACCAGCCCCGACTCCGACGAATACGACTACCACGACCCCGACCTCTGGGATCCCACCAGGGAGTGCTTCCAACTCGAGGGGGTCGTATGCGACACCGAGGACGAGGGCGACGACGTCAGGCCAGCGCTCAACCTCGAAGGGCCTGGAGACGTGGCTGCGGCAGGCGGGTCACGCGTTCAGGGGAGGAACAAACCCCCGGCACCGGCTGCTCCATCCCAGCACAGCGACGACCGAGCGGCGCAGCTCGCACAGCTGCGGGAGGCCATCGCCAAGGCTGAGGAGGACCGACAACGTCTGCTGCAGCTCGAGAAAACCTTAGCACAAGAACCAGCCCAGCCTCGAGGCGCCGGCGTCCGTGGCCGAGCTCGAGAGGTCCACCGGCAGATCCTTGAGGACGGGGCGCCAGCACGTCCCGAGGCGTGTTTCCCGCGAGCCGGGCAGAACGTGGTGGCGGTGGCGATGCTACTCCGTGATCTACCCGCCGTCTCCAACCCTGACGCCAGGCGCAAGCTTGGGGAAATGAAGAACCTCCTCGAGACAGCCGTCGTGCAGCAGGCCGAGAGCTCGGCATCACGACGGCGCGGAGCGGCCTCGGAAAAGCCGGCGGACACGCCCCGCAACGAGCGCGAGGCATCCGTCCATCAGCCGAACGCCTCTCAGGCCAGGCCAGTCCGGGAATGGATCGTCGACAACCGCCCACCTCGAGACCCCAATGACGCCCGCAACGACATCAACCGCCGGCGCAAGGACAAGGGGGCCCAGGAGCGTGGCTACAGCGCACATCGAGGGGGGGGGCGCTATGACAGTGACGAGGATCGACAAGTCCTCGAGCCCCCGGGCCCCAGAGTCTTCAGCCGGGCCATCCGCAGCTCGACCCTCCGACGACCGCTTCCGACCTCCGACCAACATCGTGAAGTATGACGGGGAGGTCGAGCCCAAGCTCTGGCTCTCAGACTTCCGCCTAGGCTGCCAACTGGGTGGAGCGAAGAACGACGACCGTGTGATCATACGCCAGCTCCCACTTTACCTTTCGGACACCGCCCGCCGGTGGCTCGAGGGGCTCCCGCCGGATCGGATCGACGACTGGGCCGACCTAGTCAGGGTCTTCGACGGGAATTTCAAGGGGACTTGCGTGCGCCCAGGCAACCCCTGGGACCTACGGCGTTGCAGGCAGGCGGCGAACAAGCCCATCCGTGATTTTGCTCGACGGTTCTCGAAGCAGCGCCTCGAGCTCCCCACGTGCCTGATGAGGACGTCATCTCAGCGTTCCTCGCGGGCACGACATGCCAAGAGCTAGTTCATGAGCTAGGACGCTACCATCCCAGGACGGTCGAGGACCTGATGGATCGTGTCACCAGCTTCGCCTCAGGCGACGAGGCAGTGGGGGCCTTCTTTGGCCGTTCCACGGACAAAGGTAAGGCGGTGACCGCGCCGGAGGGCTCGAGCAAGGGCGACGATGTCAAAAGCCGCGGCAACAACGGCAAAAAGAAGAAGGGCAAGGGGAAAGGTCAAAAAGCGAAGCGCGACGCCCACGGCGACGATGATGAAGAAGTGCTCGCAGGCACCCTCGAGCATAAGAAGCCTCGAGGCCCCCCGGACGGGGCCGTCTTCGACCAAATGCTCGAGGACCCCTGCACTTATCACAGAGGCCCCGTAAATCACAAGTTGAAGGACTGCCGACTGTTGAAAGGCTACTACTCCAAGCTCGGCGATAAGAGAGAAGACGCGCCTAAGGGCAAGGATACCGATCGACGCGGCGGTGGGGACGCACTGGATGTGCTGGAGAGGCGCGTTTCCCGCGAGCCGGGCAGAACGTGGTGGCGGTGGCGATGCTACTCCGTGATCTACCCGCCGTCTCCAACCCTGACGCCAGGCGCAAGCTTGGGGAAATGAAGAACCTCCTCGAGACAGCGCCGTCGTGCAGCAGCCGAGAGCTCGGCATCACGACGGCGCGGAGCGGCCTCGGAAAAGCCGGCGGACACGCCCCGCAACGAGCGCGAGGCATCCGTCCATCAGCCGAACGCCTCTCAGGCCAGGCCAGTCCGGAATGGATCGTCGACAACCGCCCACCTCAAGACCCCAATGACGCCCGCAACGACATCAACGCCGGCGCAAGGACAAGGGGGCCCAGGAGCGTGGCTACAGCGCACATCGAGGGGGGGGGGCGCTATGACAGTGACGAGGATCGACAAGTCCTCGAGCCCCGGGCCCAGAGTCTTCAGCCGGGCCATCCGCAGCTCGACCCTCCCCGACCGCTTCCGACCTCCGACCAACATCGTGAAGTATGACGGGGAGGTCGAGCCCAAGCTCTGGCTCTCAGACTTCCACCTAGGCTGCCAACTGGGGTGGAGCGAAGAACGACGACCGTGTGATCATACGCCAGCTCCCACTTTACCTTTCGGACACCGCCCGCCGGTGGCTCGAGGGGCTCCCGCCGGATCGGATCGACGACTGGGCCGACCTAGTCAGGGTCTTCGACGGGAATTTCAAGGGACTTGCGTGCGCCCAGGCAACCCCTGGGACCTACGGCGTTGCAGGCAGGCGGCGAACGAGCCCATCCGTGATTTTGCTCGACGGTTCTCGAAGCAGCGCCTCGAGCTCCCCCACGTGCCTGATGAGGACGTCATCTCAGCGTTCCTCGCGGGCACGACATGCCAAGAGCTAGTTCATGAGCTAGGACGCTACCATCCCAGGACGGTCGAGGACCTGATGGATCGTGTCACCAGCTTCGCCTCAGGCGACGAGGCAGTGGGGGCCTTCTTTGGCCGTTCCACGGACAAAGGTAAGGCGGTGACCGCGCCGGAGGGCTCGAGCAAGGGCGACGATGTCAAAGCCGCGGCAACAACGGCAAAAAGAAGAAGGGCAAGGGGAAAGGTCAAAAAGCGAAGCGCGACGCCCACGGCGACGATGATGAAGAAGTGCTCGCAGGCACCCTCGAGCATAAGAAGCCTCGAGGCCCCCCGACGGGGCCGTCTTCGACCAAATGCTCGAGGACCCCTGCACTTATCACAGAGGCCCCGTAAATCACAAGTTGAAGGACTGCCGACTGTTGAAAGGCTACTACTCCAAGCTCGGCGATAAGAGAGAAGACGCGCCTAAGGGCAAGGATACCGATCGACGCGGCGGTGGGGACGCGAACGACGACTTCCCCAAGGGAGGTCGCCGAGCACGCCTTGGAAATCCGGGCCGGTTCCAGACCAGTGAAGCAACGCCTGCGCCGCTTTGACGAGGAGAAGCGCAAGATCATCGGCGAGGAGGTGCACAAGCTTTTGGCGGCCGGGTTCATCAAGGAGGTATTTTACCCAGAGTGGCTAGCAAACCCTGTATTAGTTAGGAAAAAGAATGGAAAAATGCGGATGTGTGTAGACTACACGGGTCTGAATAAAGCATGTCCAAAAGTTCCATTTCCTTTACCTAGAATTGATCAGATTGTCGATTCCACTGCTGGGTGCGAAGTGCTTTCGTTATTTGATGCGTATTCCGGCTACCACCAAATTAAGATGAAAAAATCCGACAAACTCGCAACCTCTTTTATCACGCCATTTGGTATGTACTGCTACGTTACGATGCCCTTCGGCCTACGAACGCCGGGGCAACGTATCAACGATGTATGCAGCACATCTTTGGCGAGCACATAGGCAGGACCGTCGAGGCCTACGTCGATGACATCGTGGTTAAGACCAAGAAAGTCGGGAACCTCATCAGCGACCTCGAGACCACATTCGAGTGCCTCCGGGCCAGGAATGTGAAACTCAACCCCGAGAAGTGCGTCTTTGGTGTGCCTCGAGGCATGCTACTTGGCTACATTGTCTCACAACGGGGGATCGAGGCAAACCCCGAAAAAATCTCAGCAGTCACGAGGATGGGTCCGATTCGAGACCTCAAGGGTGTGCAGAAAGTGACTGGCTGCCTAGCCGCTCTCAGCAGATTCATCTCAGGCTAGGGGAAAAAGCGCTACCCCTCTACCGCCTGCTGAAGAAGACGGAACGCTTTGCGTGGACTGTCGAAGCCGAGGAGGAGGCTTTACCAAGTTGAAGGGGTTGCTGACTTCCGCACCAATCCTCGTGCCGCCGCGACCAGCCCAGGGTGGCGATTCCCCCGAGCCTCTCCTCCTCTATGTGGCTGCAACCACTCAGGTGGTCAGCGCGGTCATAGCCGTCGAGAGGCACGAGGAGGGTCATGCATTGCCGGTCCAGCGACCGGTGTACTTCACCAGTGAGGTACTCTCCGAGGCCAAGGTCCGGTATCCGCACATCCAGAAGCTGCTCTACGGTATCATCGTCACAAGGCGCAAGCTCCAGCACTACTTCTTCGCTCATCCCGTAACGGTGGTGTCGTCCTTCCCCCTCGGTGAGATCATCAACAATCGGGAGGCCGCGGGGCGCATCGCCAAGTGGTCCACCGAACTAATGGGGGAAGCCATCACCTATGCCCCGCGAAAGGCCATCAAGTCGCAAGCGTTAGCGGACTTCGTTGCTGAATGGACCGACACTCAGCTCCCGCCGGCACAGATTCAAGCCGAGCTCTGGACCATGTACTTCGACGGATCCCTCACGAAGACGGGGGCAGGCGCAGGCCTGCTCTTCATCTCACCCCTCGGAGTGCACATGCGCTACCTGCTACGCTTGCACTTCCCCGCCTCCAACAACGTCGCCGAGTACGAGGCCCTCGTCAACGGGCTGCGCATCGCCCTCGAGCTCGGGGTCCGACGCCTCGACGCCCGAGGAGACTCGCAGCTCGTCATCAACCAGGTTATGAAGGCTTCAAGCTGCATCGATCCCAAGATGGAGGCATACTGCGGGGAGGTGCGCAAGCTGGAAGATAAGTTTCACGGCCTCGAGCTCAACCACGTAGCTCGAAAGTACAACGAGGCCGCAGACGAGCTGGCAAAGTTGGCGTCCACGCGCGGCACGGTACCACCAGACGTCTTCTCGAGGGACGTCTTCGAGCCGTCCGTCAAAATCGACCCGGGGGCTGGCCCCTCGACGCCACCCCTCGAGCAAGACACGGGGGCTCGACTCTCAACGCCACCCCTCGAGAAGGACCCCTCGACGTCCGCGGAGGCGATGCAGGTCGACGCACCCGCCTCTTCTTCATCATGGCTCCTCGACTGGCGGACGCCCTACCTCGACTACCTAACGCAAGGCGAGCTACCAGAAGACAAGACGGAGGCCCGACGCATCGCTCGGAGGGCCAAGACCTACGTCATCTACGGCGACGAACGGGAGCTATACCGACGAAGTCCGACTGGGATCCTTCAACGCTGCATCCCTCGAGGAGGGGCGCAAGCTCCTCGACGATATGCACTCGGGGCTTGCGGCCACCACGCAGCGCCGAGGGCCCTGGTTGGGAACGCCTTCCGTCAAGGCTTCTATTGGCCGACCGCCATTGGGGACGCCAAGCGTTTGGTACAAGCGTGCCATGGGTGTCAATTCTACGCCAAGCAACGCACCAGCCCGCACACGCCCTGCAGATGATCCCAATCACTTGGCCATTTGCCGTTTGGGGCTCGACCTTGTGGGTCCCCTCAAAAGGACAAGTGGAGGGTACACACACATGCTCGTGGCCGTCGACAAGTTCACCAAGTGGATCGAGGCTAAGCCGATAGGAGACCCCACCTCCGAGAGGGCTGTCGAGTTCATCGCCAACATCATGTACCGGTTTGGAGTGCCTAATGTCATCATCACCGACAATGGCACCCAATTCACGGGCAAAAAGTTCACCAACTTCTGCGATGACAACAACATTCGCGTAACCTGGGCCTCGGTCGCATACCCTCAATGCAACGGGCAGGTCGAGCGCGCCAACGGCATGATACTCCATGGGCTGAAGCCGAGGCTGTTCAAGACCCTCAAGAATTTCGGAAAGGGGTGGGCTACAGAGCTCCCCTCGGTGCTGTGGGGCCTCAGGACTACGCCGAGTCGAGCCACCGGGTTCACTCCGTTTTTCCTAACCTACGGCGCCGAGGCCGTCTTGCCTACGGACCTCGAGTACGGCTCACCTCGACTTCGAGCCTACAACGAGCAAACCAGCGACGAAAGGCTCGCTAACGCCAAGGACCAGCTCGAGGAGGCCCGAGACGTGGCGCTCATCAACTCTGCACGCTACCAGCAAACACTTCGATGCTACCACGACAAGCACGTGCGCAAAAGGGACCTAGCGGTGGGGGACCTCGTGCTTCGACGGCTGCAAGATAATCGAGGGCGCCATAAGCTCACCCCTCCGTGGGAAGGCCCATACACCGTGGCCGAAGTGCTCAAGCCAGGAACATACAAGCTCTACGACGACCAAGGCAGGATCCTGGCGAACGCGTGGAACATATCTCAGCTACGTCGCTTCTACCCTTAAAGGCCTTGAGGCCTTGTTCATTTTATCACTTTGTACAAACATGTCAAAATGAATGAACAAACTCGTGCATTGTCGTTCATGTTGCTTCGCATCTTAAGGTAGCCTCGACCCTGCTTTGCTCAGGGTCAAGCCTCCCTCGGGGCTGACGGGGGGGGCCTCACCCCCCCAGACTCCGGAAAAAATGCGCGTTTTCTTTTTCAAAAATTTTGACCCTCGTCTCGACTCGCGCCTCGAGTGAACTAGCGACGTCTAAATCCTAAAGTACCTCGAGCCTCCAAGGTCGGGGGGCGTCGACGTAGACCGCCACCTATGCCCCCGGGCTACGGTGCCCTACCTACGCCTCCCCTCGAGGGGCTCGCGACGTATCGAAGGAACACAGACTAAGTTAGCAGAAACTCGAGCTTGCGACAAAGAGAAGTGGTCAAACGCATTTGAAAGGAAAAAACCCCTTAAACAAACAACTCATATATACATACGGGTATCATCGGACCCTCATTCATGCCATAAATTCTTACAGGGGCCCTGACGCCCAAATTTGGCGCGCAAGCTCTAGTCTTCATCGGTGCGGTACTCCTCCCCGAGGTCCTCCACGGCAGGCTCAACCTCGACGCCCGAGCTCGAAGGAGGAGGGCTCGGACACCGCTGCTGGCGTCAGGAGGCAGCACGTCCTCCTCGAAGATCTTCGCGAGCGACGTCCCCGGCCTCTCCATCTTCTCCAAAATTTTGTCGACACGGCGGTTGTTCCACTCCTCATCCTTCCCCTCGATCTCGATGAAGCCATTCGCGACAACGTGGACCGGGAAGCGGAAACCGGAGCGAACGACCGCGAGTGTCTGCTTGACGCCATGATGGAGAGCTTGCCGGACACGGTCCCGCGCGGCTGCGTCGAAGAAGCACAAGGCGTCGACCAAGGCGTCGCCCCGAGCCACTGCACCTTCTGCCGCGGTCACAGGAGGAGCACCCCACATGGGGCCGAGCCGGTCGAGAGAGGTGCGAGCCCGCTCCGCCACCATCGTCTCGTCTTGGAGTTGGTCCAAGAGAGCCTCATTTGTCCCCCACGGAGCTCCTCGACCGTCTTCTCGACCCCTGCGCAACAAACGAGGAAGAGTGAGACTGCGACGTACGAAAACTTCGAGACCCGAACAAGGACAGGTGTAAGCCTCACCATCGCAATGTCGACCCAGTGCGGCGAGGTCGCTGGTAGGCCCTCAGTGCGCTGCTCGAGCCGCCTGCGCTTCTCGTCAGCATGAGGAGCCTCTCGGACTTAAGCTCCTCGATCAGCCTGCCCACCTCCGCCAGGGCCAGATCCTTTCGGATCACCTCCTGCCGCGCCGCCCCCTCGGTAGCTCGGGCGGTGGCGGCACCACTCTTGGCGTCTTCGGCCTCTTTTCTTGCCGCCTCCGCTGCGGTTCGGGCGGTGGCGGCCTCACTTCGGGCGTCAGCGGCCTCCTGCTTCGCCGCCTCGGCTTCAGCCCGGGCGGAGGTGGCCTCGCTTCGCGCGTCCGCGGCCTCCTTCCTCGACGCCTCGAGAGCGGCGGTGGCCTCCTCTTGGATCGAGCGACCTCACCTCGAGCCGCCCGGACCTCCGCCTCCGCCTCGTTGAGCCGGCTCGCCATTTGGGCGTTCCGGCTCAGCTCCGCGCGGAGATCTTGAAGCTCCGCCTCAGCCCGCGCGAGGGCGGCTGACACCTGCGCGGACCGGCCCGCCTCCTCGGAGCAGGACCGCTCCGCCTCCGCCATAAGCTCGGCCACCTCCGGAAGATGGACCACGCCTCGCGCGGGGCCCCCGCTGGACCGGTTGCTCGATGGAGACCATGGCGAGGGACGGGCTCGGCGCATCGGGAAACGGCCATACTGGCCGGTCAAGCTCGATGTCGAGCAGATCCTTCTCCGCCTGAGCTGCCCCGACTGCGGCCCGCCGCCCGACGGCACGAGCCCCGGCTCTTCCCTGGCCGGGCCCTCCGGCGCCTTGTCGGCGCTAGCCGGCGCCTCGGGCGCCTCCACCATCATCGAGCCCGCGGCGAGGAGCGGCCCCTGCTCCAGCTCGTTCAGGAGGTCCTCCACCGTCGGCTCTCCTCTGCCAACTCCTCTCCCCCTTTCCCTCCGCCGCAGCCCGGCTCGTGTGGTCGGGCCTCGAGGGGCGCAGTCTCCTCAGCCCCAGACACCGGCGGGGCCGTGCTCGCCCAGGCGCTTCCCCCGGAACAGCGTCGTGGTGGGGGGAAGGGTGGCGCTCCCAGCTGGCACCATCGCGGGAGGAGGAGGAGGGGAGGAGGCAGCGCTTCAGCGGATATGGTGGTGGCGGGCTCGATGCCATGAGCTGAGGCCCCTGCAATACGAGATGACGGTGATATCAGAACCAGGAAGAGTACCTCGACCCCTGTGGTCGATGGCGACGGCCTCACCAAAATTCGCGACGATCATCTGGCCTCCTCGAGCCATGGCAGCTCGGGCCTTCTCCAGCCAAGCGGCTTCTCTAGCGGAGGAAGGTGGCCATACCTCGAGGTGCCTGTGCCTCGACGGGGCTCGAGGTCTTGGCCCGCTTGGACGAAGCGAGGTCCACCTCCTGGTAGGAGCGCTTCCCCTGAGAAACGGAGATAGCACGCGTCATCAAAAGTAAAGAGGGTGAGCCTCACTACCGACGAGACCAAGAAAACTACTCACCCGAAGCGGCGGCTGGGCTTCTTCCCGGAATCGCCGGACCCACTCGGGGTCGTCGAGCCCACCCACGGCTCGAGCCTGTGCCTGGGCCGTCTCCGCAGGGCTGGGATGGGGGGAGGGCTCCGACGCCCCGTGGCTCGACCTCGAGGGAGAGCCCTCCTTCCGCCCCACATCGCGGGAGGGCGACCGGTACCTCCCTCCCGTGGGCTGACGTCGCGTGCTGACGTCGTGGCGCCCGCCCCGCGGCGTCTCCGGGACCTGCTCCGGCGCTCGCGCTGTGTGTCGCGCCCTCCCGGTCCGCTTCCGTCCGTCCCGGCGGCGGTGCGGCGATGGACTCCGGGGACGCTCACGCCCCTGGTCACGAGACGCTCGGGACTCCCTCCCCGACGCTCGTGATGGCGCGGGCTCGACGCCTCCCCTCCTGGCGCCCCGGTCTCTGGTCCTCCCGCGGTTCTCGACGGCGCCCTTGACGGCTCCGGCGGTCGGGCCCGAAACCCTTCTCGACTGTCGACCGCTTCTCGAAGCCCGACCCCTCTCGAGACCCCCCCCGTCTGGGCTACTCGGGCGGCCCTCCGTTGGTGCTGTGGCGAGGCGCTCCGGGTCCGGGGCTTCCTTACGACCGGGCACATCCGGCGCGGAGCTCGACGGACCTCGGCCCCCCCCCGACGAGGCAGGATCGGCGCCGGCCTTCCGCGGCTGCGTCCCCCGCGCGACCCCTTTGTCGGTGGTACCCCACAGTGTCCCCCCTCCTGCACAGAGGAGCGGTCAGCCCTGTCATCGACGATCCCCTCGCGCATCAAGCGCCATCCATCCCCTCGTCGTCGCCCTCTCCTCATCACCCGCTCTCCTCCTCCGATCTCGAGGAGCTCAGCTCGGGGGACCCGTCCCCAGGCTGACGGTTACGACGAGCCTTCGCCAGTCTCTGCTCCCGAGCTAAGCGACGCAAGTTTTTGTTTTTTCTCTTTCTTCTTTTTGGCATCCTTGCTCTCCTTGTCCTTCTGAGCAGAGAGGCGCCTCACCTGAGAATCCGCGGCGTCCTCACCTCACCGGGGCCTCGACGCGCGACAAGTAAATGCCCCCTGAAAAAGAAGAAGCGTGATGAGACAAACCACAAGACGGATGCAAAGGATCGAAGGAGGGAAAAAGGGGAAGGAGGCTCGAGATAGCTCGGCTCGAGGGAGGCTTACCAGGTCGAGACAAAACCCCTCGTCGGGTGCCATCGCAACCAGGTTTGAGTATTCAGAGATGAGGCCCCTGGATCGTGATTGACACCCGGGAGACGCCCCGTTCCGGGACAGCCTCCCTTCGGCCATCCTCGCGATTGAGCGCCTCGAGCTGAGCCTTCGGGCCCATCTGCTTGCATAAGAAGGGGGCGGTCGCCCAGCGGGAGAACTCTTTCGCTGGTGAACGCCAATGACGCTTGCACGGCAGCTTCTTCTCGCCACACCCGTCTTACCGTTTCCCATGTCAAGGCCACTTCTCGTCCACCAGCGTCTTCATCATCTCCATCAGCGGGCCAGGTGGCGTTGCCTGTCCGCCGCGACGCCCCAGGTCCACTTCTCCGGGCGTTGAGTGAGGACCCTGCCGGTGTACTGCGGAAAGAGGCCACCTTCGTTCCGCAGATAGAACCAATGGTTGTCCCACCCGGCCTGGTTGGTGGAAAGCTTGTATCGCAGGTACTCGCGGGGGACATTGGCCGACGAGGTCCCCGCTCTCGCGGTAATGGCAAGGGAGCCCATGCGCACGGGCCGCCTCCCGCTGGGCTTTAGGGACTTGATGAAGAGCTCGCCCCGGAAGAGATGGACGAACATCTCCCAGTGCGGCTCCATCTTCAGGTACCCCTCGCACACCGCGACGAATATGGCGGCGTGCGAGATGGAGTTGGGGGAGAAGTGTTGCAGCTCCACCTCGAAATGGTGGGCCAGCCCTCGCAAGAAGCGGCTCGGCGGGACGCCGAGCCCCATACGGTGGTAGCGCGCGAAGCTCACCACGTACCCCTCCGGCGGGTGCGGCTCCCGGTGCTCCGCCGACGGGATAACCCACCATGCGGGTCCCTCCTCCGGGTTGGGGCGCAGAAGCCCCTGGGCCACCAGCGAGTCCATTTCGCTCTGCGTCACCTTCGACGGGCTCCAGTCTTCGGCCGGCAGCATCTGTGTCTGGGCGGCCATGGCGGTGGCGCGGCGCGGATCCGAGCAGCGGACGGGCGGCCGGAAATCCCCAATCGACTAGCTCGAAGGAGAGGGCGCGTGAAGGCTACGGCGGCGGCGAAGGCAAAGGCAAAGTAAAGGGTTCCTTTTCCCCTCTTTCGATATTTATAGGGGGAAACCCAGACGGGCGGGATCTCCCACGACGTAAAAAGGTAACCGAATGCATTCAATGCGCCCACCTAACCGCGTCTCGAGCCGGATGCAGGGTACACGCGACACCTCTCCATTCGCTCCACTACCCGGGCCTGCCACGACCGTCGCTCCGGCTTCGCGTCCGCCGCTCTCCCCGACGGTTTCCGCCTAAAAAGGCGTGCCCAACGGGCAGAAGGATTCCCAGACGACGGAGGCTTCTTCACAAAGGTAAAAACGGGCCCCGGCCCTAAGTCTTGAAGCAGCGAAGGCTGGCCCTCGAAAAGGGTTCGACAGCCGGCTTTGAGCACCCGAGTCAGGGACACCAAGGGGCGCCATTCGCAGCATCACTCGAGGGCCAAGCCCTCGAGGCCCCTCACGTGTATCCAAGGCGGGGAGCTTGACATGCAGTGAGATCCCCTCGGAGGGAGGCATCGGGCCACCGGGTCCTATCGAATGGACCCGGCACTCCTGCAGACTGAGCACCCATGCTTTATGAGACCGCCTCCGGGCCACAGTCGACCCCTATCGAACGGGGCACGAGCTCTCACTTGGATTCCCCGTTACCAGCTCACCGGGAACCTCGATGCTCGCCCACTCGGGGTAGTACGAGGCATCCCCCCTCGCATCCGATCGAAAGGACACGCGGGATGACAAGCCAGGGCAATCGGCATGCCGGACAGCTCGAGGAGCCGGCCAGTCGGTTCAGCCTGGCACCCCTCGACGAAAGAGGGTCTAAAAACTCGGACAGTTACGACTAATCTCTTTTCTTTGTGTGAACATGAGATTTTCAGGCCTCGGGCGAACGCTCGACCTCCGTCTCGCCTGAGCCCTCGAGACCAGGCCCAGGACGAACGCTCGCTCTCCGTCTCGTCCGAGCCCTCTGAGCCAAGCCTTGGACGGAGTCTCCCACGACAAAGGAAAGGTTACCTCGAACATTTAATATTACCACCGAACCGCATCTCGAGCCTGTTCACAGGTACATACGGCGCCACGATCTCCGCTCCCTGACGATTTCCGCCTAAAAAGACGCGCCCACTGGGCAGAAGGTTCCCAAACGACGGAAGATTCTTCGGGAAGCCCACGAGGGAGTTCTAACCACTCCCCCGTGGCCTCGGGGGCTACACCCGCGGGTGTCGCTCGCACGACACCCACGGAATCAAATCGACAAAACCCTCAAGACCAGTTAGCTATCCATCGAGATCCCAATCTGGAGCCCCTGCTCGAATGCAAGCACTCGAACAAGGGCTCGGGGGCTACTGTCGGGGGAACGCCAAAGGGGTACCCCCAATCAATGCAAAACGAATAAGGGACTCGCCCGAGCCCTCCAAGCCAGGCCTCGGGCGAACGGTCGTTCTCCGTCTCGCCCGAGCCCTCCAAGCCAGGCCTCGGGCGGGCGCTCGTCTTCCGTCTCGCCCGAGCCCTCCGCGTCAGGCCTCGGGCGAACGCTCGTTCTCCGCCTCGCCCGAGCCCTCCAAGCCAGGTCTCGGGCGAACGTCCGTCCTCCGTCTCGCCCGAGCCCTCCGCGCCAGGCCTCGGGCGAACGCTCGCGGGCGAACGCTCGTCTTCCGTCTCGCCCGAGCCCTCCAAGCCAGGCCTCGGGCGAGCGCTCCTCTACACCTCGAGACCCCACGCGGGGACCTCGAGCCTCTCTGGCACAGCGGCCTATCCCTCGAGACGCGTTTTGCCTCCCTCGAACGGTGCAGACATCGGATGCCAGCCCCATACCGCGCATTTAATACATCCACCTACTCCAGTCACGTCCTCTGCAGCCCGACGTGTACCACAGTAACCAGGGCAAAGTCAAGTCTCGTTTTCACCACAAGCATGGGCAAAAAGGCACCAGCACAGCACTGTTCGACCATACCTTGCACTGTGGCACGTCCCGGTCACATCTCGAGACCCGGATTTCCGCTGTACGACCAGGCTCCCCGGAACTCGCCCATACCTGCGGGGACTCGAGCCCCCCGCAGGCGCCATCTCGAGGCCGGCTCCGCGCCCTTCGAGCCCTAACTACTTTCATGCTATTGGAGGACAGGTACCCCAAGACCCGGAGGGACCCCGCCGCGTCCTGTACGTTCTGGGATGGGTGCTGTACGGCTCCCACCTCGCCGCGCCACCACGTCCGCGCCCAGGATGGAAGCCACGCTTCAAGGACGCTTCAACAGCAACGCCCACGTCGGCTACAATGTCTTCGACAAGACAGGGTTCCTACCCTTCTCCGTATGGGGCACCGTACGCCCCGACACCTGTAATACCCTTATGTAACCCTGGCCTCCCCTTGCTCTATAAAAGGGGACACCAAGGCCCTCATTCAGGAGGACGGAGAGAACTTCGGGAGACAACACACGAGTCCACACACATACACGAGTCCGGACTCCGGTCCACGCTCACTGAGCTTGTATTCGCCCCTGTACAAGCACTTAGGTGCAAGTAATACAAGAACATCCCCCCCCCGCTGGACGTAGGGCCTTCTTTGCCCGAACCAGGATAAATCCTTGTGTCCTCTTGCATCACCATCCAGGAAGAGAAGCACGCGATCATATTACTCGTTGGTGTGATACCCCCGGGTACGAAACACCGACAGAAACCCAGTGAGCTCGCTGAACGAAGCGGACAGGTCACGTGTCACAGTGGTGGTCGTCGCGAACAGAGACTCTGTCGGACGAGGAGTGAAGCCTGTGTGAAGCGGACTGAACAACGGGGCCCCTCCAGGCGGAGTAGTAAAGCTGGTGAACTGAGAGGGACCTAGGCCTGAGAGCTGTGGCTGCTGAAACTGCTGAGGCTGGGGTGGAACAGACGGCTGCCACTGAATCTGCTGCTGCTGCTGCTGCGGTGGAGGCTGCTGCCATTGCCACTGGGGAGGTCCGCTCATGATCCGCTCCATGAATGTCAAAGTCTGCTGCTGGAGCTCCATCATCTGACGCTGAAGTGCATCGGACCTCTCCTGGCCTGCTGCTGAGCTAGTGCCTGTGCCTGAGGTAACCGCTGCTGCTCCTCCATCCGAGAAAGAATCGCAAGAAGTGCTGGGTCGGAGGAAGCAGTACCACTCGTCCCGGCCTGTGAGTCGTGTGCGTGAGGCTGGAAGTGAGGCGGGGGTGGTAGTCCTCGTTAGAGCTATCGGTGGGGTCCTCGGCGACGTACTATCCCTCGCCTTCTAACTCGGCAAGCTCCTGCTCTGCGAGGGCTCAGACGGCCTTGTCCTGCTCCTGGGCAGTCTCCGGCACCTCGGGCCGCTGTCGAGAACTAGACAGACGCTGCTGCTCCTCTTGTCGGCGGTCCCGACCGTGTCCAAGTAACTGACTCATGTTATACTCTGGGAACACGGTCGCTGAGCCTGTGAGAGTCTGTCCTGGATCTGAGCCTGTCGTGACAGCTACCTTCCAAAGTATATAGGAGATCCAGTGGGCATAAGGTAGCTGTCTGCGGGCCTTGATGCCCTCTGCGACTGTGTCCTCCATCTCGCACAAGATGACATCCCAGACATCAAACTCCTGCTGCCTGACCATATAAGCGAGTAACTAGAGCTAGAGTCGAGACAAACCCTCTCGGAAGCCCACCCTAGGAAGCAGGGTCCGCCGAAGAACCTCGTTGAGGATCCGAGTCGTAGGGGTGAGATCCCTAGGCGCGCGACTCGAACCCTCGCCGAAGGGCTCAGTGAAACAAGGGCAGACCAACTTTGTCGTTGGCTGTGCACCACCGTGAGGGTGGCAGAGTGGCTCCGTCCTGTCGTAGCACAGGTCATGGATCCGGGTCTGTGAGTGCCGCTATCCAAACCAATCCCGGATCTCTGACGAGAACAGCCGGTAGTGCTCCTCTCTGAACGCAAACTCTATGGTCTCTCTGTTAGGATGCACCCAGAGTGAAGCGTAGAACTGGAAGATCCAATCCTCGATATACGAGCCAGACCGCCCCAGAAGGTCTGCCAAACCGGGTAGATATGTGAGAATGGGGCGGATCTGCTCTCCAACTGCGGTGACCACTGCCTCCAGGGGACAGACTCGCTGCGAACGCAAATAGATGTCGGCGTTCCTGTATCCCTGGTAGAAGTCCTCCTGGAGGACAGTGTAGAACTCGGGCCCTGCTTGCTGCTGACGCTCCCTCGGAAACCACTGCTCCACAGGGACTAGACGGAGTGTCTGGATCTATGAACAAGTGGCTGCCCGGAGGTCCAGTCGCGGGATCGGTGGCGGCGCACGCCTCAAGGGAGCACGTGCACCCCGCAGAGGGACGTCGGGTCGGGGTGGCACCTCGGTCCTGCGACGGGACGACCGACGCCTGGGAACCTCCTCTTGCACCTCCTCGGGAACCTCTGCCTCTGCCTCGGCTGCCTCAGCCTCTGCGTGACCCTGCTGCGAGTTCTGGGGCTCCACACCGGGTGAGGTGAACATGGTCCAACGACATGCAGCCATAAGCGTGCCAGTTGGCGAACCGAGAGACCTCTCGACCTCCTCAATAGCTCTCCTCTGCTCTGGCATCAACTGATCCTCGATCCGTAAACCACCACCACAGCCTCCTTGCTCAGCACGCTCGGCGGCGTGTGCAACTTTCTGGGCTTGCGCGGCCTCTCGCTCCTGTCGGGTGCGCTTCCTGCGCACGATGAGCTTCCCCTTCCCTGGCCTCTGACCGGAAGGAGGGGGACGTGGAGGAGAGTCCCCCAGGGCACCGCCGACGTTCTTGCAGCGCATGGCTGACAAAAACGAAGAAGCACTGTCACTAAAAAGTGTTGAGCTGCTGCTGACAGAACCACTGCCGCTGAAACAACCCTGACAAGCCAAACTGACAAACAACCCGCTGACAGATACTCCCCCTGACTCACGGACAAGCTGACCCTCGTGAGTCTTGGCCTCGATCCTTACCCGCGGGCTTGGCCCCGGGTTCTCTAACACTGCCAAACTGACCAAGCTGACCACTGACACTGACTCGCTGCAAGATAGATGGGATATATATAAGAATACATATAGTCTAGAGATGAGAGACACCTAGCGGAAGCAAAGCAATGGAGGATAAGAATGGAAAAGGGCTTTGCTACCTGACGATCGACGAACTGAACCCAAGCAGGAGGTAAGAACTGACGTTCCCGCATCCACACGTCAAACCGAGGGGTCTACAAAAGGATTGGAGCGAAACGGAGTTCAAAACATGAAGGAACGGCTTTAGGGGCATTTCGTCGAGCACCTTGCTTGCATTGAGAGTGGAGGATTGTGGGGGTGCTTACTACGGGCGGAGATTGGGCGAGGAGGAATCACCGGAGATGAAGATGGGCTCGGGGACGATCACGAGCGAGAGAAGGGACAATTCCGGCGAAAGCTGGACTACTGGCGAGGGAGTCCCAACCCCAACGAGGTCTTCGGCTTGGCTTCGGCGAGCGGAGGGGCTGCGGGCGCGCACGGTTGTGATGGTGGAGGAGGAGCGGGCGCGGCGAAGCTCGACGGTCGGCGGCGGGAGAAGGTGCGTGCAAGCACAGGGCAGCGGCCGGTTAGGGTTTTGGGGCGCGGGTACGGCGGCGGCTGCGGGCTCGGTTACGGGCACGACGAGGAAGACGATGGAATGATGTGTGGGACCCGACTGTCAATAGAAGAACGAACTGCACCGCTTAAAGTGGCATCGGACGCGCCGATGTAAACACATCGGACGCTCCGGTGTCCACTCAGAGAGCTCCAGATTTGCCAAAAATGCATCGGACGCGTCCTTTGCCTTGGCATCGGACGCTGGGCAGCGTCTGATGGGGCATCGGACGCACCGATGGAGACACATCGGACGCTGACAGGTCACTGTTTCAGCCGGGGCTGCCTACAGTGCAGGCATCGGACGCTGGGGCCAGCGTCCTATGCTGCATTTTGGGCAGTTTCGAAGATCTCCGTTGCGGCTCCCTCTCCCAACCAAGTTCCAACTCAAATAAGAGGCAAATAAACACCAGTTGGAACCTAGTATGAGCATCCTCACATAAACACTCAATTTTACAAATATTTTGTCATAGGCTACATATTGTTTTTAGCAAAAATAGGCAATAAATCCCGAGGAGAAAACATGTGGCCACCAAAACTAGGGGTCTCAATCATTAGGAGCCTCAAATGCTCCCCCTAGCGGTGGACGAACACAGCGGTTGCTCAAAGCTTAACCGAAAAGAAACGACAAAGCAACAAACATGCATATGCAATGCAATACGGAATTTGAATCTAGGTGGCTTGTCAAGTTTGCTCATGGGTAAGCTTCTTCACACGCTTTTTAGGGCGGTTATCTTAACCACGTCTGACAAGCCTATGTGCATAGCATAATTTAAACATGGCATATGATACAATGCAATGCAAAGACAACCCTCTTTCACCTTTTGACAAAGTTACTTAGATCAAGCACATTAAGCTCACTTCGCAATCTACAAAGGGTGTTTTCATCTAGGGGTTTTGTGAAGATATCCGCCAATTGATCTTCGGTTCTAACTCCTTCTAGGGATATGTCTTTCTTTGAAACATGGTCTCTAAGAAAGTGATGGCGAATATCTATGTGCTTTGTGCGAGAGTGTTGAACCGGGTTGTTAGCAAGCTTAACCACGCTCTCATTGTCACACAACAAAGGTACCCTTTCTAGAACTACACCATAGTCTAAAAGGGTTTGTTTCATGTAAAGGATTTGTGCACAACAAGCACCCGCGGCAATGTATTCAGCCTCGGTGGTAGACAAGGCCACACTATTTTGCTTTTTCGAACTCCATGAAACTAGTGATCTCCCAAGCAAATGGCACCCTCCGGATGTGCTCTTTCTATCAATTTTGCAACCCGCGTAATCCGAATCGGAATACCCAACGAGTTGGAAGTTAGCTCCTTTGGGATACCAAAGGCCAATGCTTGGGGTGTGCTTTAGGTACCTAAGGATTCTCTTCACGGCTATGAGATGTGATTCCCTAGGATCGGCTTGAAACCGAGCACACATGCACACACTAAACATGATCTTGGGCCTAGATGCGGTCAAGTACAACAAGCTATCAATCATAGAACGGTAGAGAGTTTGATCAACCGGGTTACCTCCCTCATCTAGGTCAAGATGTCCATTTGTTGGCATTGGAGTCTTGATAGGCTTGCAATCATCCATGTTGAAGCGCTTGAGGAGGTCTTTTGTGTACTTCTCTTGAGATATAAAAGTCCCCTCCTTCAATTGCTTGACTTGGAAGCCTAGGAAGAATGTGAGCTCGCCAATCATGGACATTTTGAACTCCTTCGACATCAAGGCACCAAATTCCTTGCAATAGGCTTCATTTGTTGACCCGAAGATGATATCATCGACGTAGACTTGACAAATGAAGATCTCTCCATCAAGCTTCTTGGTGAATAGTGTGGTGTCGACCTTCTTAATGGTGAAGCCCTTCTCAATTAGGAAGTCCCGAAGGCACTCATACCACGCTCTAGGGGCTTGCTTGAGCCCATATAGCGCCTTGGACAACCTATAAACATGATTAGGATATCTAGGGTCTTCAAACCCGGGAGGTTGATCAACATAGACTAGTTCATTTATGAAGCCATTTAAAAATGCACTTTTCACATCCATTTGATATAATTTAATGTCATGATGTGATGTATATGCAAGGAGGATACGGATGGCTTCAAGTTTTGCAACCGGTGCAAAGGTCTCTCCAAAATCCAAACCTTCAACTTGAGAGAACCCCTTTGCAACTAGCCTTGCCTTGTTTCTAACAACCTTGCCTTGATCATCTTGCTTGTTCCTAAACACCCATTTTGTTCCAATGACTCTTGCGCCTTTTGGTCGCTCTTCAAGTGTCCAAACTTGGTTTCGGGTGAAGTTGTTTAATTCTTCATGCATGGCATTCACCCAATCCGGATCACTTAGAGCTTCATCTACAATGGTAGGCTCAACAAGAGAAACAAAGGAGTGATGTTCCATAAATAAAGTAAGATTTTGAGATCGAGTCATTACACCCCTTGTTGGACTCCCTATGATGAGATCTTGAGGATGAGCTTGTAGTAGAGGAGTAGTCCTTCGATCAACCACTTGAGGAGCCGCTTGTGGAGCATCAACATCTTGAGCTTGTACCACCATTTGATCATGGGAGACATGAGTGTCTTCATTTGGATCCCTCCCATCTTTGTCATCATCATGTGGTACATTTGATGAGGATGACTTGTCAATGACTTGCACATCATCATCTTTAGGCTTGATGACTCCAACTGGCATGTTCTTCATTGCTTCCCTCAGTGGTTCATCACCTACATCATCAAGATTCTCATGCTCTCCTTGAGAGCCGTTAGATTCATCGAATTTCACATCATATGTTTCTTCTACCATCCTGGTGGCATGGTTGAATACTCTATATGCTTTGGACTTCAATGAGTAACCAACAAGAAAACCAATATCACATCGGCGTTGGAATTTTCCTAGGTGTTGGCGCTTCTTGTAGATGTAGCATTTGCACCCAAACACTCTAAAGAATGATACATCTGGCTTCTTGTTGTTGAGTAGCTCATAGGGGGTCTTGCCAAGGAGACGATGGGGGAACAACCGATTTGATGCATAGCAAGCGGTGTTGATTGTTTTCGCCCAAAATCTTTCCGGTGTAGAGTACTCATCTAACATTGTTCTTGCTAGGGTGATTAGTGTCCGGTTCTTCCTCTCAACTACCCCATTTTGTTGTGGTGTGTAGATTGCGGAGACTTCATGCTTGATCCCAACTTCATCACAATATTCCTCAATATGGGTGTTGTCAAATTCCTTTCCATTGTCACTTCTAATCTTTTTGATCTTCACTTCAAATTCATTTTGGGCTCTCTTGGCAAACTTCTTGAATGAAGGGGTTGCTTCGGATTTGTCATGAAGAAAGAATACCCCAGTGTATCTCAAATAGTCATCAACAATCACTAGGCAATAGAGATTTCCACCTAAGCTAGCATATGTTGTTGGCCCAAATAGATCCATGTGAAGTAGCTCTAACTCTCTTGATGTTGATACAAAGGCTTTGGTTGGATGAGTATTTGCAACTTGCTTGCCTGTTTGACATGCACTACACAATTTGTCCTTCTCAAATTTGACATCCTTCAAGCCTCTAACCAAATCCTTCTTCAATAACTTGTTGAGAGTGTTCATTCCAACATGTGCCAATCTTCTATGCCATAGCCAACCAAGTGATTGCTTAGTGAACAAACACGTCTTCAAGTTGGCATCTTCGGAGGAGAAATCCACTAAATAGAGATTGTTGTATCTAAAGCCTTGGAAGATCACTTGTGTATCATCTTTCTTGGTCACAACCACTTCCTTATCGGTGAACAAACATTGAAAGCCAAGATCACATAGTTGCCCAACGGATAGCAAGTTGAAGCTCAATGATGCAACAAGAAGCACATTGGAGATGGTATGATCATTTGATATTGCCACTTTGCCCAATCCCTTGACATTGCCCTTTGAGTTGTCACCAAATGTTATCTTTTCTTGGTCATTGACATTCTCTTCTAGTGAGGTGAACATCCGGGGATCACCGGTCATATGTTGTGTGCAACCACTATCAATCACCCAATGAGATCCACCGGTCTTGTAGTTCACCTAGACACACAAGAAATCAAGCTTGAGCTTTTGGGACCCAAACTTGTTGAGGTCCCTTAACCTTCTCTACAAGTGACTTTGCAACCCAAATTTGCTTTGGCCTATTCTTGTTAGGAGGCCCCATGAACATGACTTTCACTTTGCCACTAGAATCTTGTCTAAGCATGTAGTGAGCATTGAAAGCAAAGGGCCTAGCATGTTTGGGCAAGGGTGTGGGTTTTGGCTCTTCACAATCATGAGCAAAGTGTCCTTCTTTTCCACACTCATAGCATCTCCCAATCTTCTTCTTCTTTGGCTTTGTGATGCTCTTGCGTTGCTTCATCTTCTCTTCAAGAAAGCCAATACCATTTCTATTTGTCTTCATTACGGTGTTCATGAGTAGCTCACTTTGAAGATATTGACTCTTGGTGAAGTTTCTTAGCCCGGTGGTGAGGTGCTCTTTCTCCTTTTTGAGCTTGTCATTCTCTTGTTGGAGTTCCATTTGAGATGGTGTCATTTTGTAATCCCTCTCCATCTTCAATCTCTTGTTTTCTTCTTTTAGCATGTCTAGCTCAAGTGTCATGCTATAATCATCATCTTGAGTCTCAAGAATGACTTGCTTTGTGGTTGCAAGCTTCTCTAGATCACTCTTGAGCTTTGCATTCTCATTCTTGATCTTGATATAGTCATCATAGTGATTGGCCACAACCACTTTCTTGCCCTTGCCACTAGTTCTTTGCTCATCATGCTCACTAACCAAGTCCTCACAAGATGTTGCTATATCACACTTAACAACAAGGTTAGGAGCATCATGTGTCTCATGAGAAAGCATATCATAAGCAATGGTGAGAGTATCATGATCAACTTTCACTTGAGTGTATTGTTCTTTGAGCGAAGCATAACTAGTGGTAAGATCACTATGCATCTTATCAAGTTTTTCATTTTTAGCTTTGAGCTCCTTGTTAGAGGACTTGAGCTCCTTGATAGAAGATGACATAGTAGCAAGTTCATCTTTTAGCTCATCACTAGCATGTATAGCATTGTTATACTTTTCAACAAGAGATTCATTGTCATGAACAAGCCTTTCATTTTTAGTTCTAGTCTTTCTTATGATTTTAGTGTAGTTGTTTAGCAATTCAACAAGTTCATCATAACTAGGAGCTTGGAACTCTCCATCACTTTCATCATCACTAGAGTCATCATCGCTTTGTACCTTCCGGTCACCCTTTTCCATGAGGCATAGGTGTGTAGAAGATGATAACAACGGTGGTGGTGGTGGTGGTGGTGTAGAAGTTCCAATCACTAGAGCGGCCACCTTCTCCTTCTCATCATCACTATCTTCATTTGATGAGCCACCAGAGGAGTCACTGTCGGTGAGCCAATCACCAACAATGTAAGCCTTGCCACCTTTCTTGTGGTATTGCTTCTTCTTCTTGCCATCCTTCTTGTAGGGCTTCTCACTCTTCTTCTCATCTTCGCTAGATGAGTCATATTTCTTGCCCTTGTTCTTGTTCTTGTAGCTTTCTTTCTTGGGCTTGGGGCATTGATGTGCAAGATGGCCAAGATCACCGCAATTGTAGCAGTCCATTTCGGAGATTGGCCTTCTCTTGCTACTTGTGAAGAACTTCTTCTTTCTTGAGTCAAAGTTGACTCCATTCTTGTGAAGCTTCTTCAACATCTTGGTAGTCTTCCTCACCATGAGAGCAATGTTGGAATCATCTTCATCATCACTTGTGCTCTCATGATGCACCTCAATTGCCTTGGACTTGCCCTTCTTGTCATGGCTTGCTTTGAAAGCCAAGTCCTTCTTGTCGGTGGAAGAGCCACCACTTGGTGTGATGTGCATGTACATCTCATGAGCATTAATCTTCCCCAAGACTTGTGTTGGTGTGGATGTGGAAAGATCACCTTGATGTAGCACCGTCACGATGTGTCCATATTTGTCAATTGGAAGGACACATAGAATCTTCCTCACAACATCGAATGGTTGCATTTGTGTGAGGCCAAGTCCATTGAGCTCCTCTACAAGAACATTCAAGCGTGAGTACATTTCATTGGCATTTTCATGAGCAAGCATCTCAAAAGAATTTAACTTTTGCATGACCAAATGATAACGCTCCTCACGCTCACTCTTGGTTCCCTCATGGAGCGCACAAATGTTATCCCATAACTCATGGGCATTCTTGTGGTTCCGGACGCGGTTAAACACATCCTTGCAAATGCCTCTAAAGATGATGTTTTTGGCCTTTGCATTCCACTTTTCATTTTCCTCCTCATGAGGAGTTAGGCTTGTGCCCTCCTTGGGCTTCGAAAAGCCGGTGATTGCGGCTTGGCGGCATTTAACATCAACCGCTTCTAGGTACGACTCCATACGGATTTTCTAATATGGAAAGTCGTCTCCCTCGAACATGGGAGGTGGTCCATCACCCCCAGACATCTTAACTCTAGGCGGTTAAGCCTAAATCGAGAGCACGAGGCTCTGATACCAATTGAAAGGATCAAGATGTCCAAGAGGGGGGGTGAATTGGGCTTTTCTAAAACTTTTCAATAATTAAATCCTAACAAGCCCAATTAACCCCCTAGTGCCTAGAAGTGTGTTTCTCTAGAATCAACCGCACAAAAGATCAACACTATGACATTTCTACTCTACCATGGCAATTCAAATATGGATGAACAACAAGTAAATTGCGGAATTGAATTGCTCAAATGTAAAAGCGTAAGTAGAGAGAGTAGAGATGACACGGCGATCTTTTTCCCGAGGTATCGAGGTGTCGGCACACCCCCCTAGTCCTCGTTGGAGCACTCGCGCAAGGGTATCGCTCCCCCTTGATCTGGGCAAGGATCAAGTGCTCACTACGAGCTGATTCTTCGTCACTCCGGCCCAGTGAATCGCTCGCTACCGGTCACAACTTGGCTTGGGTCATCCACAAGGCCTCCGGATGATCACCAAGCTCTTCGATCACCACCAAGTCGTCTAGGTGATGCCGATCACCAAGAGTAACAAGCTAGAACTCTCACTTGACCAACACAAGGCCAAAGAGATGGATGGATGCACACTTGCTACTCAATTCTCACTAGGAGGTCACTAATTCTCTCAATTAGCGAATCTCTCAACCTCACTAGGGCTCTTGCTCTTTCTCACACTCATAATGTGTTTCTCAGCAAAGGAAAGTGGCAAGAACACTCTAATAGAGGAGGGGGAGGAGTATAAATATTCCCCCAACCGGCCATCCAATAGAGCACAGAACAGGTCATTCTACGGGGGCATCGGACGCTCCGATGACCTCGACCAACGGTCAACTGTACAACCTGTCAGACTGTTTAAAGGAGCATCGGACGCTGGGCAGCGTCCGATGCCACTGCACCGGACGCGTCCGATGCCACTGCACCGGACACGTCCGATGCAGTTTTACCCTTTCTGGAACCTCTCTGCATGGCCATCGGACGCTGGCCCTCAGCGTCCGATGCGCCCCTCAGGGCGCTCTCTCATGAACAGTGGCACAGGCGCGTCTGATGTGACAACATCGGAGCGTCCGATGCAACCAAGGCCAGCGTTCGATGCCCATTTCAGGGCCAAAACGACTTCAGATCGCGACACAGCCTTAACGACTTTTCATCCTCACGACATAAGGGCACTCTCTGAGCTACCTAGGGCTATGAAATAACAAGTGTGCACCACACCTACCTCAATAGACTCATCTAGGTCAAGCTACTTATTCACGCTCCCCTTTATAGTACGGCCAAAGGAAAAACAAAGACCTAAGACTACCTAAGTGTCCTCCAACACCATATGACACTTAGCCTAGCCTACCACCGTCTTCGTCGTCCATCCTTTGAAAACCGAAACGATTTCCATCGCCAAGGGACATGAACTCCATATGCCCGTATCGTCGCCATTACTGTGACCTAACTCTTCCCTGTTTCTGCAAAACACACGTTAGTCACAGTAATCTTGTGTTTCATCTAATCACCGAAACCCACTAGGGGCCAAGATGCGTTCAGATAGTACCCTGAGTAACAATCCAGAAAGGATAATAGAGCAGAACCTGCGGTGGCATCAACTATTTGATCTATCCTCGGTAATCCGAAAGGATCCTTTGGACAGTGCTTGTTGAGGTCTGTGTAGTCGACACACATGCGCCACTCTGCAGAGTTCTTCTTTTTTACTAGCACTGGATTAGCTAGCCACTTAGGGTGGAGAATTTCTCTAATGAACCCGGCTGCTAGCAGTTTAGCGATTTCCTTCTCGATTGCCTCTTTCTTCTCTGGTGAGAATCGTCGTAATCTTTGTTTGATGGGTCTGGAACCCTCTTTTAATTCCAACTTGTGCTCAGCCAAGTTCCTTGGAACACCTGGCATGTCAGCCGACTTCTAGGCCAATATCTCTTTGTTTGCTCTGAGGAACTTGGTGAGCGCGAGTTCCTATTCTTCGGATAGGTGAGCACTAATAACCGTCGTCTTTGAGGGATCGTCGGTTTTCAGGTCAATAGTTTTTGTAGAGACTTCTGCTGACAGTTGGATGGTGTCTGCCTTCTTGGTCGGGATTTCTGAATCTCCGGGTTTGGCATTATGTACCATCTGTGCGAGTTCCTGTACTTCCAGGGCGAGTTGAGCTTTTTCGGCAATTTGGACAGCTTCTGTGTCACATTTGAAGGATCGCTTCAGGTCGCCCTTGAAAGTTAGGATGCCTTTGGGACCCAGCATCTTCAGCAAAAGGTATGGATAATGTGGTACTGCCATAAATTTGGCGATGGCTGGTCGTCCAAATATGGCGTGGTATGATGATTCGAAATCGGCTACCTCAAAATTGATGTACTTTGTTCGGTAGTTTGTCAGAGTTCCAAAAGTGACGAGTAGTATTATCCTTCCGAGTGGTATAGCCGCCTTTCCGGGTACTATACCGTAGAAAGGAGCGCTTGATGGTGTGAGTTGAGTTGCTAGGTCCAGGTTCATCTTGCGTAGGGTGCCTACGAAGATGACGTTGAGTCCTGCTCCTCCATCTATGAGTACCCTTCCCAATTTGAACCCGGCGACGGTGGGATCCAGGACTAGCGGGTAGTGCTCTGCATTGGAGACGCTGGTCCATTGGTCTGCTCGGGAGAAATTGATCGGATGCTCAGACCAATCAAGATATCTGGGAGTTGCTGGTTCGGTAGACATAATTTCCCGTAGGGAAAGCTTCTGTAGGCGCTTGCTCTCGCTGGTGGTTACTGTGACACCCTAGTGTCAAGCACTGCATTAGAAACCACATTTAGCTACCAAAATACATAAGCAATGCATTGCATCATTTCATGTGCATATGAGTGCTTTTTGCCTTTTTGTTTAATTGGATTTTGGATTTCTATTGGACTTGATAGTTTAAGTGGATTTCTATCTTGGCAAATAAGTTTATAAAATAGAGAATATTGGGTAGAGTGCTTTTCATGTTGATATTTTGACCTAGTTCAAAATAGTTTATCAGATAAAAAAATGAGGCAAGCAAAATGGTGTATGTTTCAAAATTGGCTTTATTTATGTGGAGGTTGTAAAAATGGTTTTCAGAAAAAGTGTCTTATATGAAAGTTGTAGAGAAAATTATTTTGAGCAACTTTTATTTTTGGGTCAAAGTCTAGTTTGGAGTTTTTGAAACTATTTTTGAGTGGTCAAAGTTTGAAAAGTTTTTAGAAAAAGAAAAAGGAAAAAGAATTTTTCCCGCGCCCACCTTTTCGGCCCAACCGGCCTTTCGGCCCAGCTCAACCCGCGCCCGCTCGCCAGCGCGCCGCGCGCTGCCGCCGCTGACACGTCGCGTCGTACGCCAGCCGCAAGCGCCGCGTGGCCGGCGATCTCTGCGAAAAATCTCGCGCGGCCACTCCCTCTCCAATCCTTCTCCACCCGATCACGCCACGATCGGCTTCGCCCATTCCGCGCTCGCCTCGCCTGTCGAGCCCTCGTCGACTGCACCCTGCCTTGCCCGCCGCGCCGTCGTGGCCCCCGCCGCGACTGGCCATCCGCCCGCTCCGCCGAGACCAAAACCCGAGCGCCTCCCTCTCTCCGCTCTCTCACTCTCATTTCGCACACACCTGCTTGCTCTCTCTCCCTCTCCTCTCCCGCGAACACGCCGAGCACTTCACTGCTCGCCGTCGTTCGGCACCGAAGAATCGCACCACTGTTCCGCCCTAGCCGAGCCACCACCGGCCGATTAACCTCGGCCACCACCCCGCCATCATCCAGACCACACGGTGCGCACCTCCGCACCACCCGCCGAGCCTCGCTGACGTCGGAGTCCGAGGAGCCCCGCCGCGGACGCCATCAGCGCCGTCCGGAGCTCGCGACTGTTCTTCCCCGACCGAAGCTCCTCCGCTCCTCTCCTTAGTCCTCGAGCTTCACTGAGCCAAGGCAAGGTGAGAACGCTGACTAGCTTCAACGCTACCGCTCTCTCCCACCTCTTCTTCCCCGGTCAAACGCCATGGCCGCCGCCGCGGCCATGCACGAGGCCAAGCTCCCCTGGAGCCATCCGAGCCAAACCAACCCACTTACGTAGCTCCCTAGGGTTCACAAAGCACTGCGCACGCACCAATTTGGTCGGCGACCGCCGGACACGGCCTCGCCGAGCCCCGCCACCGTCCGCCATGGCCGCTCGCGTGGCCAAGCTTCCTCGGAGCTTCCCGAGCCAAGCCGAGCCCTCCGATAGCCTCCCTAGGGCTCGAGTAAGCCTATGTCTTCCCCAATTTCACCGGCGACCGCCGGAAATAGTGTAGCCGTGTGTTGCCGCCGCCGTCCGCCACCGCTCGCCGTCGGCACGCTTCGGTCACCCTCTGGCCAAGCCAACCCCACCGCTGGAGGCGCCTCGTCGAGCCGAGTCTATCGAGCCTAGCCTCACCGCCGGCGACCTCACCGTCGACGAGCTTTCGCCGGTCAACACCTTCCCCTGCTTCGCCCTCTCTGACGGGTGGGTCCCGTTGACCAGCGGACACCGCGCGTCAGCCTCACCCGGTCCATGGACCGAGTTCACGCAGTTTGAGCCGGGATGATTTCAAATGTTTTCCTTTTTGGTTTTATTTTCCAGAAATGCTTGTTATTTTTGTGTAGCTCGTTTTAAAAGTCCAAATAAAGTACTTTCAGTTTTGTTAGCTTGTTTATAAGTAGATCTATCATGGAAAAATATGAAAGTATTTTTGGTGAAAGTTTTTATTACTGTTTTTATTTAATTCAGTTTGTGAGCTTTTGTTTAGATAAATGAAAATAGGTGTTTTCTGGTTGAGATAATTCATGGGAAAATTTGTGTAGGTTTCTTATCATGATTTGCACCTCTGAAAAATATATACTGCACTGTTTATGTGGAAAAAGTTTCTGTTATGATTTAAAGTCCTTTTTGACTGATTTCTTAGAATAAGTGTTAAGGTATTTTATATGCCAAAATAAAATGTGGGAAAAATTGTGTGGTCTCTCTATGACATGTTTAGGCTAAGAAAAATGTTAAGCAGGAGCTGTTGTATGGAAGAATCTGAAGTTTCTTTACAAATGTACTCTTCTGTGTTTTCCTTTGGAAATTCATGTAAGAAATAAAATAATGTTTCTGTTCGTGGAACTTTCTTGATAAGTATGAAATGTGAAGTAGAATCTGGGAAAAATATAAAAATGAGTTTAGCACCCTTTTCCAGTAGGGTTGTAGTTCAAATGGTTTAAATTGGAATAGATTTGTTTATTTTGTGTAGGCTTGCATGTTTATGCTCTGATAGCAAGTTTCCTACAGTAGAATGTGTATGAGTAGATAAAGCTAGGAAAATTATGAAATCTACTGTTGAACACCTTTTGTGTGAAAAGTTAGTTCAAAGCATCTTTTGAGCAGTTTATTTGTTATTGTTATATCTGCAGTTCTTTATTTTATTTCTAGCTGAAAATTGTTCAGTGAAGTCCAGCAGATGTCATTTGCCTTCTGGAATTTTTGTGGATTTTTCTGAGTCCAGAAAAATGCACTTGCAATTCAAACTCAAATTTCTTTTGAATTATTAAATAAGAAATAGGTGGATTAATGAAATTGTTTTATGAGATAATTAAGTGTTTACCTCAATGTCAAAAATGGTTCAACAGGTTGGTTTTATTGGTTTGCAAGAAATGTTACTTTTCTTACCACCGCATCTCGCACTACGCATTATTTATTTATTATTTTTCAACCGCATTGCAATAGGATCGACAGTTCAGGAGCAAGGCCTAGAGCAGGAGACAAGCGCCGAGCAGGAGATCCCGGAACTGCATCAGGCCGAGGAAGCCGACCCCGCGGCCGACACTAACCTGCCTGAGTGCCCCTCCCACGAGGCCTCAGTCTTCTCTCAAGGCAAGCCCCGGAGCATATTAAGCCTCCTATCTTTTGCAATTAAAAGTTTACTTGAGTCCTTTTATGTTGTGATGCATTAGGTTTAGGAGTTGGAATAAAACCTACTTGCTGCATTACCATTCCTTGGTTATTGATTAATATCTACCTTGTTATCCTGTTATTTATTTACAATGTAGAATTGCTTAGCTTGCTTAATAAAAGTAGTAGTTAAGAATGTTCCCGTAATACCCTGATGGGTAGTTACCGGATCACGGTTGGCTATATTTGCTATCTGGAAAAGAACCTGAGTAGTAATGAAATACGGTCAGCTGGAAGGCAAGGCACCAAGTTGGAACTTGGGGGCAGTCCGTCCGTTGGATCGTGTAGGTTTGTATCGATGTTGGCCCTCGTTCATTTTTGAACGCGCCCTTTTACTTAGGGATACGTCGGTGTCGTAATCATCGACCCCAAAGCCGGTTAGAAGCTATTCGGGTCGGTTTCGACCCGTGTCGCGCCCTCTAGTATGGAAATTGTGATCTGCCGCGTGAGGCCATCGCCAGGTTCCAATTGGGCGGTCCGTGCTTGAACCGCGACGATTACCACCACGAACAAGCGTCGAGCGGTTGCCCAATGCATGGACCCGACGGGGAAAGTGTGGGCTGGTATTAAAGGTCTTTCACCAGCTGGTTTGGAATTCGATTCGAGTCGTCGTCTCCCCCGGTTAGTGGGAAACTATGGCGAGCTTCACCACGATACAACTCCATGTGATGTTTTAAAGGTTCAACTAAAAATGTGGATAAGTCAACTGGATATGGTTATATTATTGTTTGTTAGACTCAAGTGTGTGCAATAGTTCAGGTGCAAACCTAGAGTAAAGAAATAGGTCTAAAAATGACAGCTCAACAATATCATTAAATCCTCACTTATCTTAATTGAGCTTTTCACAACTAAAGATCCCAGATCCACCCAAAAAGGCCTTACATACCCTTGGTGTCTTTATTTTCAGTTGGACGGGTAAGTCTAGCTGAGTACATTCCCGTACTCAGGGTTTATCCCGTTTGTTGCAGATGGTCATGTCTACTTTGGCTATTGTAAGCACTGCCTCTACCCGGTGGAAGGTGATGAGGAGTAGGCCCAGGGCAGGGTCGTCCAGAAGCTTCCCCTTTTCTTTTGCTGGTCTGAGACTCCTAGTGGCACATTATCTAAAAAGGGAAGAGTGAGTTGTGTTGAGTTGGATTTGTCAAACAATGTTTCATTTGGACCACATGTGTAGTGGTCGTGTTTCAAACTTATTTAAGCTTCCGCACTTTTAAATTCGGTATTGTAATAACTCTGTTCTAAATTCGCACTCTGATACTTTAAATTCGGTTTCGTTCTCTGTGATGTATCTTTGCGAATGTAATTCTTGAACAATGCGATCCTGTATGTTGTACGGTGATAGAAATCCTTCGAGATTTCCGGACTACCGGGGTTATATGGGTTCAAGTATGAGTCGAAGTCAGACGGATTTGACTAAAACGGTACTTGAGCTCTTATAATCAGGACGGTTCCGCCACAGCTACTCCTCCAAATATGACATTGATAGTGCCTTTGGGATGTTGGAAACCACCAGCGCCCTGCTGAGTGTCTTCAGCTGCCTTCTCCCCTTTATCTTTCTTGCTTTTATTGAAGTCGGAGTTCAAACCTTGCTCTTTAAGCTGTCGACAATGCCTGGCCGGGTGTCCTCCTTTCGGATGGAAGGGGCATGGGCCGTCTAGGAGGTTGTCGAAGCTTGATGGCTTGTTCCCTTTCTTCTGAGGTTCCATGGCTGCAACAGTGTTGTCCCCGGTTCTCTTGCGGGTGTTTTGCTGAGCAGTCTGGTTTCCTCTCTGATTATTTCCTCGATCACCTTGCGTGTTCCTTTCGGGAAAGCGCTCCTGTGTGCGTTCTTCTGTCGCCATCATGGAGTTTACTGCTCGATGGAACTCATCAGCGGTGGTCGGGTCATACTTGATGAAGTCCTTGTAATTGTACTTTTCGCAAATTCCATTGCCGAAAAGATCGATTACTTCTCTATCTATTATATCTGAGACTGTGGAGCGGATCTCAGAAAAACGTCTGTAGTACTCTCGCATGGTCTCGTTTTTCTGTTGCTTGCAGGTTCTGAGCTTAGTCCGAGGGTCTGATCTCTCGGGAACACCCGCAAAGTTTTCTATGAAGATGCGATGGAGTTGTTCCCAGGAGTCAATGGACTCAGGCTTAAGTCGGTCAAACCATGCAAGGGGCATTGTCTCTAGAGCCATGGGTAGAAATAATGCTTTAACGTCGTTGCTTCCGCCAGCTAACTCGACTGCTTGAGCATACAGCCTGAGCCACCGTTTAGGTTCTGTTTTCTCGTCGTACTTGGAGTAGTTCCCAGGTTTGAACTTTCGTGGAAACAGGACTGCTCGGAGTCTTTGGGAAAAGCAGGGGAAGCGATCAACTGCATCGGATGCTAAGTTGTCGACTCCTCGATATGATGATTCAGCTCCTCCTTCAGCTTGGTCAGGGACTCGGTTGCCCAGACGACTTCTGGCCGGGACCCGGCCGAGCCGCTCGTGAACCGAGCGTCTCTGGCTTGGGTGAGATGAGTCTTGATCATCAGCTAGAGACTCGAGGTTTCGACCTTTGAGCTGTAGCGCGGTAGTCTGAAGCATGATCAACCATCGTTCTTCATCAGGGGTGCGGTTGTCCTTAGCTCCCATCTCCGTAGCCAAAGCCATGATGTTTTGATAGGGTGTCTGATATACCTTATGACCAGCTACCCTCATGAATTCTGGTTCGAGGTTGCGTGAACAGTCAGCTCGTCGTCGTTGTGATCATTTTGAGACTGAATCTCCTGGTCACGCTGATGACGAGCTTGACGCTCGGCTTCTTCTTCCAAGCGTCTTCGGCTATTATATTCTTCTAGCCGCACTTGATAGCGTTCCATGGCCTCTTTACGGTGAGTTGCTCGCCTTCTGCGAGCGTCTTTGGCTAGATTCCTCCTTAGTCTTTCTGCCTTTATAGTCTCGGTTTCACCGGGTCCTTCTGGATCGTCATCAGATATCATACTCAAGGTTTCATCATCTCGGAAGACGTTTGGAGGGGTCGGAGGTCGTAGAGATGGCTGGTGTCCCGCCATAAAGACTTCGCGAGTGTAGCCTTGGTTGGTTGATCCCGGTGTAACTGATTCCAAGGTAGAAGTGCTGGAGATTAGCTCTGTTGAGGTATCGTGCTCCTCAAAGGGGAGCTGATGTCCATATTGGTATGGGAGTTGTTGGTCGATTGTGCCAACCAATTGGGCCGGGGCTGGTTGTATTGGCCAATGGACGATGTTACCTTCCTCGGTTGAACTAAAAACGAGTCCATGTTGGGCTCCAGTCTGAGGGATCTGTTGAAGCTTTTGGAAGTTTGACCCAATCAACTCTTGGAAGTTTTTAGCCGAGTTACGCAATCCAAAGGGGGTATGATGTCTGGAATCCGAGTACTCTCCGGACCGAGAATTCGTGTTCGAGTAGGAGTCGGATAGTTCAGCTTGGTCCCCAGATTCTTGCGACTCTTGGATCATGAGGTTTTCTAGGTCTCGGGCGAGATGATCTATCTTTGGCGTGGTTTGTGCTTCTGATTCTGGTTGAAGGTGTCAATGCAGCTTTCCTTGATCATCCGCGATGCAAGTCCACGAGCCAAAAACAAAAATTGATCCCGCCGAGAACATGTTGAGATGGTTCATCGAGCTCTTGATCGCAGAATCGCCGAGAGCCCCTACCTGGCGCGCCAGCTGTCGGTGTTTGTTAACCGACAACTCGTCTTGGGGATTCCCAGACGATTTGTTCGGTGGGGATCGGCATTCGTAGAACTCGGCGAGTACACAGGGACAACGATTTATACTGGTTTAGGCCGCTTAATAGTGTAATACCTTACGTCCAGTGGCGGCGTGTGCCTTGTGTTATGATCTGAGATTCAATGATAGGGGTAGGCGTCTGCTTCCCCTTATATAATCGGGTGAAGCTCAGCGCATACCGAGTCCTAGTCGGTTACAACAGAGGAGTCCTATTCTAATTACAAGACTTCCTTTAGAAACTCGACTATGTTACAACGAGAGTCCTAATCCATGTAGACTTCGTATCATGTCTTCGGATCTCTCGCGATGTCCAGGGCTCATCCGAGTAATCATCTTCTGATGATATCTCTGACATTCTGGTTCGTCAGTTGAGTCACTATATGGGGTGAAAGAAATTTCCATCAATTACATTGAAACTGGAGAATCATAGGATTGTAAGACTACTATTGTCGACATGTACTTCTTTGTAGCAATTGCAGAAATCTTTCTCAATGACCCAGAACCTAAGACCATGGCAGAGTGCAAAAAGCACTCGGACTGGGCTCAATGGAAAGAAGCAATCCAAGCTGAGATAGCCTCGCTCACTAAAGGGGGGTATTCACATCTGCGATGCTCACACCTTCCAAAGTCTTTCTTGTAGGCTTTAAATGGGTTTTCATCCGAAAACGGAATGAAAACAATGAGGTGATGAGATATAAAGCCAGGCTAGTAGCACAAGGGTTCACGTAGAGACCCGGCATTGATTACAATGAAACATATTCTCCGGTAATGAGTGGAATTACTTTATGATACTTAATATCATTGGCAGTTCAAAATCATCTATCTATGCAGTTGATGGATGTGGTGACAGCATATTTATATGGGTCACTTGATTCGGACATATACATGAAGGTTCCCGATGGAATCCAAATTTCGAATCCAAACGCAAATCGCAACATGTATTGTGTAAAGGTACAAAAGTCATTATATGGCTTAAAGCAATCGGGTCGGATGTGGTACAACCGACTGAGTGAGTTCCTTCTCAAGAAGGGATACTCCAATAATGATGATTGCCCATGTGTTTTCATTAAGAAATCTCCAACGGGATTTTGTATTATATCTGTATATGTTGATGATTTAAACATCATTGGCAATCCAAAGGATATAAATGAAGCACATAATCATCCCATAAAGGAATTCAAGATGAAGGATTTGGGTAAGACCCGGTATTGCTTAGGCTTACAACTTGAGCACCATCCTTTAGGGATTTTAGTGCATCAGTCAGCCTATGTCCAGAAAATTTTGGAGAAATTCAAAATGGAGAAATCATACCCCATCAAAACACCGATGGTTGTTCGTTCCTTAGAAGTAGGGAAAGATCAATTTAGACCACCGGATGTTGGTGAAAAGATATTGGGACTAGAGGTTCCATATATCAGTGTCATTGGCGCACTTATGTATCTTGCAAATTGCACCAGGCCTGATATCGCATTTGCAGTAAACTTACTAGCTAGGCATAGTGCGAAACCCCCTCGACGTCACTAGACAGGAGTGAAGTGTATCCTCAGATACCTTAATGGCACAAAGGATCTTGGTTTATTCTTCAAGAAGAATCATGATCCCAGTATGATTGGCTACACAGATGCCAGTTGCTTATCTGATCCTCATAACGGAAAATTCCAAATAGGATTTGTATTCCTTCATGGAGGTACGGCTATTTCATGGAAGTCTTCTAAACAGACCATGACGTCCACCTCTACTAATCATTCTGAAATCATTGCTCTATATGAAGCATCACGCGAATGTGTGTGGCTTCGCAGAATGATTAACCACATACAACAATCATGTGGCATTGGTTCTATTGAATCACCAACAATTATCTATAAGGATAATTCTGCTTGTGTTACTCAGATGCAAACAGGTTACATAAAGAGCAATATCACAAAGCATCTTATTCCTAAGTTGTTTTATCCCCATGAGTTACAAGAAAATGGGAAAATAGACATCTTACGAATCTAAGTCTTGTGATAATCTTGCAGATCTTTTTACTAAGTCCTTACCATATTCTGTATTTTATAAATTGGTACATGGAATTGGTATGCGACGACTTCGAGACTTGCAAGAATCAGGGAGAGAGATCTCCTAGATATCACATGTACTCGCATCATGTTATACTCTTTTCTTTAACGAGTTTTACTCACAAGGTTTCTTGTTAAAGTTTTTAATGAGGTAATATTAACATAAGCGTGTGTCATATTTCCTATTTTTCCCATCGGGGTTTTCATAGTAAATATCAAAGACACATATTGCCCTCACAACTATTCATGGTTTTTTCCTAAAAAAGGTTTTTCATGAGAGTTATCCTAGAGGCAATACCAATGATATGTCTTCATATTTTCTCCTGAATTTTCCCACTGGGTTTTGCAGGAGTTTTAGCGACCTATCCACATTATAATACTCCTCATATTTTTCCTAAATGGTTTTTAGAGGAGTCATCAATATGTCGCATGTCCACTATTTTTTCCACTGGGTTTTTGATTGGAATACCAATGACATAGTTGTTTATTTAAATCACACACATATATGTTATCTTCTCCTTATTTTCCTACAAGGTTTAAAGGAGTTTTATAGCATATCTATACATACGTATTCCTCAGATTTTTCCCACAGGGTTTTTCGAGGAATCCAAGTTTACAGCTGCATTGATCTCAAGGAAGATTCGATCAAGGGGGAGTGTTACGAAACAGTGTCTCTTCATCAAGAGACATCTCTTCAAAGATGATCTCATCCACTAATACATGTGATTAGAGGATAGGATTAACAGTTAATCGTAGTTAGCAGTTAGTTCAACGAAGGGGCATGTCCCTTCGTTGGTTGCCTGTTCAAGCGAACAGTTGCCTTCCCCAAACAGTTGTGTCCGTACGACGCAACCCTTCACCTGTATATATTTGTTGCCTTCCCCAAACAGTTGTGTCCGTACGACGCAACCCTTCACCTGTATATATTCCAAAAGATCAATGAAACAATTAGTTGTTCTCAAATCACTTGTTCATTTACATTCACTTCTAACACAATAGAATCATCTGGTTGGGCAAAAACGCTTCAAAAGTGCAGCCTAAACAACCATCACATAGGCTCTCCAACCACACTGATAACATGTACAAAACATTGGGCAGGATTCCATAGCAGTATAGCACATGGAAATGCAACATGGGGGGACAGAAATATATAGTCATGAAAATCACAAAAGCCCATTGGACAGAATCACATAGCATAGCACATGGAAATCTTCACAACGGCATCGAAAAACAACATATCTCACGCATTTAGAAACAAGACAGACCAGTCCACCTTAAACTTATGCAGCTGGTAGCTCTCCCAAGAAGCTAAGTACCTCAAGCTCCTTGTGTAACTGCGGCATCTTCAGTCAGTCAGCATACTTCACATCTGACATATACACTCGGGACTGTATGACGCTGGTCCCCATCAGGAAACCAGGCATCACCATCAGGCCAACTTTCGGCCTCTCCGCACCCTCTTCTAGGATGATGTTCTTCACAACGCTCTCCATGTGGATTTCCGAAAATTCACTTCCCTTTTTTACTTGAAATACATTTGCCTTTGGATCGAAGGAATACGCCAACCTGTGCAGCAACCATATGGATTTTGCTAGCTTAAGGAATGCCTGGTAGAAAGGTGTCCTTGGATGGCCACCGCTCATGACGTAGTTCCTCTGATACATGTTGCCAAAGAAAGAACCTTCCATCTTTGGATGCACAAGCAATAGGTATTTACTTCTGCAAAACTTTCCGAATACTGAGTCAGGGTTCTGGCTCAGGACATCCAGAGGATCCATGGCTCGCACTGCAAGGAATTGATGGAAGAAAGCCTCACTGGAAACACTGATGTTAGAATCCTTGATAGAAAAGCTCTCTTCTTGGAACCCACTGAACATTCTTTGGCAAATATAGGATTCAAAAGCAAACTTCTTATGAGCCCTTCTTGTGTAAACTACACCAGGTTCAATCGCATTAGCAGCCCCGTCAAGATCCCAACCTGCAGCCTTCATCATGTTGATCAAAGGCTTTGAGAAGTCATGTATTGACTGGTATGCGTTATCGACAGCAGATGTAAACAAACTTGGTGTCAGTTCAATGGAGAAGTAGTTCTCTTCTTCATCAGATTCCTCTGATTCCTTGTTAAGTAGGCCCCTTTGTTTCAGTTTCTTCTCTAGCTTTGATTTTCGAAGTTTAGCTTCATCAATTTGCTGCTGTAAATGGGTTATCTCAGTATCTCTAGTCTGGATCTGTGACTGGAACTTCTTTACCATGACCTCGTAGGTCTTCAACAAATTCTGCTGCTCTTGTATCTCAGAAAGCAAGCGTGAATCTTGAGGAGATGCTGCTACTGGCTTAGGATGTTTTTCTCTGTAAGCATGCTTGAGTTCTGAAAGCTTTGTAAGCTCCTCTATGACAAGCTTGTCAGCTTCCTGGATCTTGCCAGGGTCATATGGGGTGTGGGCTTCCTGCAGCTGAATGTATGCAGATTTTAAAGAGGATATGTTGTTGAATATCCTCCCGATCATAGTGTCCATTGAGTCCCCATTCTGATTCATGTTCTCATCAATTGGTTGAGGATGAACTCTTTGATTATTGATATCATAATTTTGTGACTCCTTTGAGCCTGGGCGGATCATTCCTTCTTCACCTCAGGATCGAAGAAGTTAGTAGTCTTCAACTTCTCAACAAAAAATTGACATCCACGGATCCACCTGCAAAGCAACTATTCGGTTCAGGTTACAAATTTACAACAAGAGATATGAATTTGATAGTAGTAGTTCAACCTGTGTTCCTGATCAAAACGGTCATATTGGAAGCTAATTTATAGTTCCTGATAGACTGCTACTGTCTTTATAATTTTAATGTGTAATTATTTATTTATGTAAAATACTAAAATGTATCCAATATCCATGCATCGGTTCTTTTGGAAGCTGGCGTATACACTTATCCTGTTATCCATCTGCCCGATATCCACGTGCCCCCATATCCATGCTACATAACAGCACGTGCATCATAACTTTTAATATACATAGCATTTAATTCTCTCTGTACACAGGTACTAACAATGCCTTTCCTTGGGTAATGCTAATGCTACGCACGCGCTGCTGAACAAACAAAACAACTAACAAGAAGACTTGACAATTTATTTGTGACTTTTACTTTCCATCATACATCTACTTATGGTGTTCCCAGCATTCTAGCAATAGGTATCTGATGACAGATCTAATTGGACTTGGCGGAGAAATCATCCCCTCGAAGAGTATAGATATTTTAGATGCCAGTTACAGTGACAATTCCTGTTCCACACATAAATTTTTATAGATTCACAATGGGGAAAAAAAGGTGGTTCAAGCAAAGTACATTGTGGCACTCATTGGTTGCTGCAATCTGAATTCAACAACAGATCTCAATTGCAAAAGCTAAACAGAACATGAAACTATTAAAAATATATAATGGGCTGGAACATTAAAAAATTAATTCACTAAAGCAAATCTCTACTCCTGACAGCAGGATCCATTGTAAGCCACTTAATCACTTGAACCATTGAAGACATGGTACACTGGGAAGACCAGCACTAAAAACTGTTGGGCTTTTTTACTGTTGGGTGTTTGTTAATTGAAAGTTCGAGAAACTGCAAAAGAGCAAAATGGCCATATTGCAAGCCGGTTTACAGTTCCTGCTATGGCCATAGTTTTAATGCGCGTTATCAGTTATTTATTCATCTTTAAATACTGAAAACGCACATCCGGGAATCAGATTCTTTTCAAAACTGGCCTATCTGCTTATCTGGATGTGGCCATCACCAATCCACATACCATGTATCCACAACGCATAACAGCACATGAACCATAACCTCTAGCGCACGTGCCATTTCCTTCCCTCTATATGCAGGTAGCATTCCCAGATTAAAAGGGGTTTCTTTTGTTCTACACCCAGATTGACGGGCTTTGCTGTCGCACATATCACAGACACATGGTATACTGACTAAAGAGTGGTCCCAAAGTAAAGCAAGAACCACGTGAAACCTAATCATAATTTGCTTCCGTTCCATCCAAAGTCTAGTCTACATTGTAGGCCTAATTACCTTAACAGCAGCAGCATGGATGCACACAGAGCAGGAGTGAACCCACAACCCTGGATGTGTGCACCCAATGTTTGTTTGTTTGTTTTTTGTTTTTTTTTGCAAAAAAAAAAAAAAAAGCTAGCATGTATCACGTACGTATATACTAGCTGTAACTGTGTCAGATCCGGGTTCGAATAGCTTAGGGTTTGGGGTGCTCGGCTTCGCAAAGGAAGGAAGGAAGGGGAGGGAAGGGAGCGGGCATACCTGGTGGGTGATCGTCGCCGGCGAAGAGGTGGCGAAGTGCGGCGGCGCTCGCCCAGTCGTCGCTTCCAAAGGAAAGAATGGCGCCGGCGAAGGCCCGGCGGAGGGCGGTGGCGGTCGCCCAGTCGTCGCCGCACGGAGAGAAAGGCAACTCAAAGAGAGAGAGCGAGTGAGGTGAACGGGGGACCTCCTCGCCTGTGTTTACTGTGGGGCCCGCCTGCAGTGGCTGGACTCTTGGATTGGGTTGGGCCCACGTGCAGATCTGGGCCGCCACTGCCGTAGATTCGTATGGACTATGGAGCAACTGTGAAGAACCCCTGTCGTAGATTCGTGAAATGTGTCCACGAGCATGCATCTAAATTATTGCTTAAGTTTAAAAAGAATAGTTAGAAAAAAAAATCTTTTATTTATTTATTGAATACATACATATAGACACGTCATGAATCCATGACAGGTGTCTAGGATTATCTGATAAGACTGACCCCACTAATTTTTTTCTTCCTGAAAATGGGGGCAAATGCTCAGATACAAAAGGAATTTATATGGGAAATTAGACTCCTTCAGTTCAGAGAGGATAATCTTGACTTTTTTTTTGAGTGAAACAGCCTAGGATTCTAACAGTTCATATCTGATGATTCATGTTATTAGTTGGAGTTGGCACGGAAACCATATCTTGCACAAAGCACAAGTAGAACCCACCCATTCAAAGATAATTGACACTGTACATGCTGTAGGTACAGTACAGTGATCAGCAACAAAACAAAAACAAAAGTATACTATATATAAAAATACAGTGTACAAAAGAGAATTCAGTTCAGGTTATAGGTTCTGAACTTGATCATCACCCGGACTCCTCCGACTCCACCGCCGAGGCAATCTCCAGCTCGGCCCACCACAGCGGGTTATCCCTCGGCGTCACCTGCTCCGGCGACAACCCGGTGACGCCTCTCATCGTCCTCGCAACCTCGCCCATGGCCGGCCTCTTCTCCCTGTCGTCCGAGCGCACGCACAGCCTCACGACGTCGCACAGCGCCTCTAAGTTTTGGTCAGGCACGGCCGACCTCACCGTCGGATCAACCATCCCGCGCAGCGGCCTCTTGCCGTCCAGGTAGCTCGACGCCCAGAGGACCAGCAGGCCGTGGTCCTCGGAGAAGGGCAGCCGCCCGGAGATCACCTCCAGGAGCAGGATGCCGAACCTGTACACGACGTCGTCATCCTGCTGCTGCTGCTTGTCGGGGGAGGTCATCATCTGTGCATCCTTGCCGCCGTCCTCCTTCCAGAACTCGGCGTCGGAGATCTTGGCCGCGTAGTCCTCGGTGAGGTAGATGGACGTGGAGCTCAGGGTCGGTGGCGTCACCGGAGGGTCCAGCTGGATCATGTGCTCCAGGCAGTATGCTACTCCCATGATGATGCGCAGCCGCGCAGGCCAGTCCAAACCTTCGGCTTCTCTAACTGCACAACATGCATCATGACAAGGAATATAATTATTCTGTTAGAAATCAATCATTGCATGCGTTTTTCAGATATATATCAAAGCACACCTAACGGGTTGAATGGGATTCAGAAAACAGTTAGCGAGCGCCATTGCTGTCTTTCATCAGCAAAAGAAGGCAAGAACGTTACTGTATTTCTCTAGTCATCGAGATAGATACAGAGGTGGAGAGGGCACTCACTGTGCAGATGCTCGAAGAGGGAACCGCACGGGGCGTACTCGAAAACCATCATTCTTGTGAACGGCTCGTCGCATGTGCAGTAACCAAGCAGGTTCATCAGGTTCTTGTGGTTCACTCTGGACAGAACAGATATCTGGAACACAGTAACCGATCAGTTAATGCTCAGTAAGATATAAGACACACGACAGTGAAAATAAACTAGAGTTGATTGCATAATAACCTTGTTCTTGAATTGCTCCTCAGACCTGTCGGTCCAGTCTTTGGCAGAGTTAACTGAAGTGGAGACCACTGCTATTTCGACTCCGCTTGATAGAGTTCCCTTGTACAGCGTGCAGGCAGATGTGGAGCCAATCACGTTGATGAAGTCCTCACAGGCTGCCTGTAGCTCTGCCCTTCCTAGAGAAGGAACACCTGAACACACAGTATGTACAACATCACATAAGTAACTGTAGATGACGCAGATAAAGGCAATTTGCATGAAATTATATGTATGCTAGTCTGATGAATTGTCCGCATTTGGTTTAACCCATAAGCTCCTGATGGTGAGAGAGTGACCTGCCACGAATGCTTTCCTGAGTGGTCCACTGAGTCCAGTAGACCATGGCATGACAGTGGTATCCTTCTTTCGACGAGAGAAGAGTAGATACACAGTGACAGCAGCTACAGCCACAACGACAAGTGCTCCACCGATGGCTATCGTGTAGATGGCCCGGCGAGATAAAGACTTGGATGAAGATGAAGCATCAACATGATGTGCCTTTGCTTCTGGGCTTTGGAGTCGTCTCTGGATAACACCCCTGATTGTGTTGTTTACTGTTAGCGTCATATGGATGAATAATTAAACATAGCCTAAGGAGTGAACTTAGTGAAGTTGTAGTTTACGCTTAGGAAACTACAAGTAGTAAAACAAAGAAACAAGAGACTGACTTTGTTAAGGTTTTCCTGGATGATTGCAGTGCTTCATCAGATAGGGCGTCTGACATCTCTGTATGTCTGTGCAAGTCAGATGGCAATTCACCAGATAGCTTGTAATCCTTGGGTAAGCTGCAGACATCATCATGTGATTTTAGATTTATGTATCAACAACTGATGAAATTATAAGGATTTCATTTTTGTATGGCACTTTTTTTCATAGTAGATCTGAAGAATTTCCTTTCCCTGACCAACATTGTTTTTATGAACATTCTGATGGCAGTTTGACTTAACCTTTGCAGATTTTGCAAGTCATCATAAAAAATTCTAGGCCCTTTCCGGCTTTTGCAAGTCACCATAAAAAATTCTAGGCCCACAAAAGTTAGCAGTGCAGACTATTGACTCTTTCTTTGATCTACTTAAGATATTATATATGTTTCTTATTTGAAATTTACATTTTTGTGTCTGAATCACACCAAGTAAACATATACAGATTCCCATATTTGAAAGTAAAAAAAAAACAGGGGCATCAAGAAAGGCTGAAAATTCAAAACTCTCCTTGACAAGCATACCCTTACTCCAGAATTATCTGATTTGACTAATACCTGGTGCTGGAAGCTAAAACTTACTTACAGCAGTGGGCCATAGAAAAATGAGACAAGGACCTGTTGGCTGTTGCAAGAGTGGTTTAAATCAGGGGTACTTAGGCCCTATTTGATTTGGAACACATGAAAATTTCTCTATTCCTGTGTTTTTCCTATACAATTAAATTGATTCTTGTGAAATTCCTATACGGTTCCTATGAAACTTTACCCTGAACTCTGACTCTACTAAGGAGTGAGATTTGCTGAAGCAAAACTGAAGGTTAAACGAGAGCAGCACTTACAACGCCACCTCATCTGAGCAAGTCACTCCCCGATTCGACGAAGATCCAGTAGGATCATCTGCAACGCTCTCTCCAAATCTCAAAAGAGGCCTCCCTGATCAAAACACCAGTAGAATTTGCTTAGGCACGAATCTATGCATGTCAAGAACCTTTTTTTAATATTGCCCATCAGAAAATTCTTTGCGCCCGCCCACCTTGTTCGTTGATTGAGGCACAAGGCCCAAGCCTTTGAGACACAAGCAAGGAGAAGAGCAAGAAGCAGGCAGCAGCTCTGATGCTGCGCATCTCCACCATTTCTGTGTGTGTCCCCAAGAGCAGGCAAAGAGCCCAAACGTCTTCTCTCTAGTCTCTACTGCAGGAAGATAGTAAGAACAAGTGAATTGAGAGAATAAAAGAGGGACACCACTACCACCACCATATATAGATTCCACTGCTGACATGTGACGCGTGGTGACTGACTGACTGACTGACTGTACAAGCAAGCTTAGCTAGCTAGATCACTAGATGTACTACCGCAAGAAACGAATCGAGAATTCGTGATGCCGTAATCGAATAATCTCCCATCTGCTTGACCCCTCTCCTGCAAGACATCATAAATCATAAAAGGGGGTGTCTTCAGAGTGGAAGATGTGAAACATGCGAAAGGAAACAGAAAAGTAGGAGTAGGAGAGGATCTTGGAACTGCAGCTGTTGAAGTAAAGAATCCACATTTGAAAGAACTGAAGAATCAAAGGTAGAATACGGGCAGAAGGAACGAAGGACTCACAGAAACCAAACCGGAAGCAAAGAGGATTTGCTCTACAGTAGCCCCCACCCGGCCATTCCTCCACTCTCCAGAGTCAGGTCAGAGCAAAGCAAGCAGCAGCAGCAGCTAACGAGAAGGAACAGCTAGGATCTTCTGTTCGAGTACCTGTAAAGCTTAGCTTCTCAATCCCAGCAGCACAGCAGAATAGAATATAGAGTATCGAAGTGCAAACAATCTGGTGGACTGGACTTTGGAGGATGTCTGTCCGTCTCCGTCCGTTTGTAGGCAACGAGATGCTGTAGCCATCTGGTGGGCTGTTTGCTAACTGGTTTGGTTTTGCCCAACCACATGGAAATTTCCTTTTATTTATTTTTCTTCTGGGTTTTTTTTCCTTTACTTATTAAATTATATTTTCACCTCTCCACTGGACCACCAAACGTGACTAGCCAAGAACCTATCATGGACAGTGGCACAGTGCACTTCGACAACTTGGTACTAGTAGACAGCAGACACATGTAAAGTCTATCTAGAATTCAACGTCTAGTGCGTTTGTTGGATGTTACACAACACAACTATATACTCTCTTCGTATAGGAAAAAGAAGTCATTTTGGACAAACATTGAGAATATAAATCATGAATAACTTTTAAGTTATTGGGTTTTAAAGTGTAAAAGTTATATGAATAGATTTGTATTGATAAATATTTTTATAAAAGTATACATATATATATATATATCATTTTTCAATAAATATTTTTTATAAAAACAAGGAGTCAAAGTTATACTTTGGAGACTGTGTCGTTGTGCAAAACGACTTCCTTTTCCTATACGGAAGGAGTATATGAACATCTTTAAAAGACTTTACTGACATATCTTTTAGATTGACAAAAAGAAGAAGAAGATATGCCAATATGTAAACCACTGAAATAGAAAAATAAATAACTAACTTAAAATATATGAGCATCTAACTCGAACATAGGACGTCTATGACATATGCGTGGACCTTTTCAATTAGAGAGGTGTAGGTGTCGTCCTGTTCCTTTTCATGGAACCGTTTTCGCACTTTCGTGTCAATTTTGCATGCCACCTACCTCGCGTCTTGATGAGTCACTAGTCACTATAGCTATGACCATGTCAAGTTTTAATTGTTTGAGTGAGCAGACTCAATACAAATACCAAATATTAAGCATGGTAGAGAGATTTGTTATTTTTTAGCAACCCTTAAACTACTCCAACAACTATTGTTTTTTTAATAATTGTCTTCGGTTTGGTTTGTTTTGCATCAAACCACTAAGACAAACAAAAACATCTTTTTTCAATAATTAGTCAAAATTAGAGGGCCAGAAATATAATTACCTTTTATTGACTAGGCCGCGACATTTTGTTTCTGCAGTTTGGATAACAAGGAACAACATGCATGGTGTTTGTTAAAGGTCACTGTTGCAACTTGCAACGCTTGGATGAAAATGATGATTGGGTTCTTTATACCTGTAAGCTATTGGAAGCTATTGGAATCGAGAGCCATCTAGGACTTTAGTAATAAATCTATAATAAGTTTAAATTTTAGTTATGCTACTGTGGACTGATGATTCTTGTGAGCAGAAGACTGAAATCAGATTTTTTTTTTCATTATCTAAAAACAATATTATATAGCCGAGCCAATTTCAAACGCAAAACCACAACCACGTATATAATATAACATAACATAATAATATAATATGATATGATATACTCCCTCCGTCTCAAAATAGAAGTCGTTTTCGCTTCCCAAGGAACAACTGCTAGTAATTATTATAAATAATGATATCAACAATTAGTATCATAATTAATATCATCGAAAAGGTCTTTGAATCTAGTTTTTTAACAAAATTATTTGGAGAAACAAATATTGCACGTATTTTCTACTAATCTAGTCAAACTTGTGGCACGAACACCCAAAACATCTTCTATTTTGGGACGGAGGGAGTAATATATAACGGTGATGTGTGCAGGAAGTTGACTCCTGCTACCTGACGTGTCGCTCCTCATTAAATTTACTCAGCTAACGTGTGCATTTGAATTTTCTTTTCGACACTATTAGTTGATGTGTCTATGCATTAGAGAGAGTACACAAGTGATGGTTAGACAATCTGTGTTCCCATCCACCCTTAAATTTTATAACATTTTTGGACCGTGCCTTCGCTAGCACTGCACTTTTGTTTAGTTTATTTGTTTGTCCTCGGCAAGTTCATGGCTTAACCATTGGTGTTACTATACCAGAGCAGGTCAATTCACAAAAGATGGGCTGGATTGGTGGCATGGATTGACCTGGTATTTTCTTCAAGACCTCATCTTTACCATCATCTTCTCCATGCAAATTAAAGGATGGCAAAAACAAAGTGCCTCTATTTGGAAATTTTATATCTGCTAACACAAGCTAATTAGCATGATGGATACGATGGCACCTTTGATTGCTACCTCTTCCATTCTAAATTATAAATTATTTTAGCTTTTCTATTAGATATAGGCTTATTTTGTTGATGCTAATTTCAGAAATGAACTAATTGGCTTAACGAGAGTTATTGTGTTTCTTAAATGATAATTGAAACGGTCACCTACCATTTAGCCATTATTCAGACTAACTAATTAACTATATAGTTAAACGGATTGAATGCCCAATTACATGGGATTAACAGTCTAATTAAATAGAGACAACATACCATTATGTGAACTTTATTTACACAATGTTTAGAAGGGATAGACGAATGTTTAGGCTAACAACGGTTGGAACTTTGTATGTCCTTTTGCAAATCGGAGGAGATTCCCCATTCCCATTAAAGATATAATGGAAATACATCATTCCAAGAGTATACCAGGTAGAAAGAACATAGTTACGAATGTAAGACGGGCATCGCACGACCGCAATATCGTCAACACGGCATGAAAGTTGTGTTCGCGATTTCGGGCTCGTGTAGTTCATTTTCCTGCGTTTTGCGTGGTGGGCGACCGGAGAACGCGCGTTCGACGCGAGCCGTTTGGCAGGATTATTTCGCAGTCGTCAGACGTATCGCGCATATACGCGGATCCAAACGCGACCTTAAACCTCACAGAACATGCAACCTAAGTCATCCCTCCAGAAGCTCCCAAGAAGTAACAATTAGATTTTTGTATGTTGTGATATTACTTTTTCGAAAACAGGTTGAATTGAGTCGTGAGGTGGCGTATGTCATAATGCATAAACGGTAGGGGTTTCATCTCATATCATGCATGTTTAGAGAACATGCAGAATTAAATTCGGCATGTGTGTGGGTCAGGCATGTTCCAAATTCACACAACACACACCCATGAGTTTGTATAGCCTTCCCATCAATGCAACCATTTCATAAATCAGTTTCAGTACAACTCCACTGACTCAAACACCATCAACTGGGTGTTTGGTCTAGTGGTATGATTCTCGCTTCGGGTGCGAGAGGTCGCGAGTTCGATTCTCGCAACACCCCATTTTTTCTCCATTTAGATCTGGTTTTTATTTTTTTTGGTCCACTCAGATATGGTATTTTTAATTTTTTTTCTAAATTCCATTTAGATCTGATTTTTATTTTTTTTGGTCCACTCAGATATGGTATTTTTAATTTTTTTTTTTCTAAATTCAGGTCCTGAGAATTTTCTGCCTGTGCTACATCCAGATCCTGGGATTTTTTTTCCATTTTTTTTCTAAATTGAGGTCCTGAGAATTTTCTGTCTGTGCTTCTCTGCATATAGGCGCATCTTATTGGGTTTTCCTTTTCCTCCCTGTTTGTCCTTCCAGCCCATCTCACGCATATGATTTCATGCCTTTATCTCGCCAAACACTTGCCTATTAAGTTGGTAGTTGTTTGGAAACATGCGCATGTGCATCGAACGACACTTGGACGTGGCCAGTTTGTTGCAGCAAACATTTAGACAACCTAAACGTGCTACAACAACGCAACCCCACTGAGTCTGAGCTGCCTCCCCCAACCCGTAACCATCATCATACATTGTCATGCACGCACGCACCCATGTGGATCGATGCAAGCACATCCACATGCAACACCATCAAAAGATTGAAGGGCCTAATATTTCTGTAGTTCCCAAATTTTAAAGTGAGCACGACATGCCACCAACACAAATTCGTTATGCCAGGAAACAGCACACTTACATCACAGAAAATCGCAACCAGAACACACATCACACTGTCACGTGCATTTTCAAGTAGCAAGACAACATTTAACGACAACAGTACCATGAATTAACTATCATGATGTAATGCTCAAGAATTCCATAACGGTGATCCAAATCTCAGAGACAATTCCCAGCCAACTCTACCCAGATGGTAGCTCGGGAAATCATCAGTATATGTGCTTAAACGCAATCTAGTCCTCGGTTGCATTCGCAACTTATACACTCTGATCCTTCTGGCAAATATCACCCAGGATCATGCAAAGGGCAGCGAGCCCCTCTTTACCGAAAGTAAACGGACACAAGCGGAATGTCGACATCATTGTCGTCGTCATCCTCACAGGCCACCACAACGTCCAGATGGCGGCGGTACAAAGGCACCTCCACCTTGGCCACATCCACCACCTTCTTGTCCAGCCGCTCCTTGTGCCTCGGGAACATGGAGTTGTACAGCAGCGAGGTCCCACAGGATATGCTGTACGCATTCAAGCCCTTCTCCTTGAGCCACTCCAGGAGCTCCCTCAGTGTGATGTTGCCAGTTACGGTCCAGCGGTCCCATACGGTCCAGGACATGTCTTGGTGCTTAATGGTCTTGGGTGGCACAGGCTCTGCCATGGAGAAGAGAGGGATTGCAAGGTTTGCAAATGTGTTCCGGTAGTCTTCAACCTTGTGCTCACCAGCGAGGACTTTGTAAAGCTCCAGGCAGACAAGGCCGGTGGCCATTGCAGTTGAGGTGGCAATGGCTGGGATGATTCTTCCCGCTATGAACTTTGCCTTCAACTTATCAACTTCAGGGATGCTGTAATTCCTAGCCCGCATGTTGGCAAAGCCAGCGATCAAGTCCATGTGGAAATTGGTATCATCATCCTGCATATAACAAAATAACTCAGCATTGAACTTCTGGATGCATAATGGTGTTCATTCTAGAGACATGGATACCCAAGAAACAGCTAAAAGATATTAGGCATCTAACAGGATGTGTGTAGAACTTCTAAAATTAAGTTTTTAGAAGTGATTAACTGGACCTACTGACCTTCTCAAATTGTATAGGGTTCATATGGAATCCTGCTGGCAATGTTTTAGAAATTGCTTCCAGCTTTGCAATAAGCTCTTCAATGACAGCAGCATCATCAACAGATGCAGAGGATAGGCTAGTAGCCTTCTCATCTGTCTCTATCTTAACACCCTGTTTTGGTTGGAAATCCGGAACAATGACCTTGTCCACAGCTTCAGCCAGTTTCTTTGGGTTTTTCGCCCAATCAGGTATGGGTATTCCAAATGTCTCTGCCCTTAATATAGACCCAGCCAACAAGAAGTTAAGGTAACTTGAGTCGGAAGATGAGAACTCCAGAGGTCTTGGGAACCGCTTAGGAGCAGACCAGAAAGGAGCACCAGAACTAGTCATTGCGTCTTCAGGGAAAGTGAATGTCAGCTGCTTTACACGGTTGGAGAAATAATCCTCAAACCTAATATAAACCATCAACAAAAAAAACCGAGTAGCAAGAATCATTAGACTTATACGAGTTCACCGGGAGTGCAGTGAAATAAATGTGAAACTAAGCTGGCGCATGCAGCTCCAAGATCAACTATGCAAAATTCAGTGAAATAAATGTAAAACTAAAGCTGGTGCATGCAGCTCCAAGATCAACTATGCAACATTGCAAATTAAGCAACAATGCTGCAAGGAGTAGAGAAGGGGTGCAGAACTTACTTAAGGCGGGCCCAGGTAATACAATCTTGGAATGTCTCACACTTGTCTGTCTCAAGGCATTCAATAACTTGCTCAAGTTGATCTCTAGCCTGTGCATCACCAGCAGTTCTTGCTGCAGTTGCGTATCCACTAGGGTTCGACAGGAAAGCATTTACTTCAGTGGGAGTCTTCTCAAGTAGACCCTCAAACTCAGACCTAGCCCACGTTAGGCAGTGATCAATATTGTGAGGAAATGAATGTACAGTGCACATAGGTGCCTGCTTTTCTGGTGGATCTCTGGATGCCCCATAGTTTTCTGTTAGGTGAGGAATGACCATCTGTGTGTTGCACTTGGCACCCAGAGTGCCCGATTCAAGAAGTGGCTTCTGGAAATATACACATCTTGAGTCAATGTACATTCTTGCAGTCACATTGTCCAATGCATTAACGACAGCATCCAAGCTCTCCCAAAAGGCATCATTAAACACATTCTCAGTCTCAGGACTTGCTCTGTTCTGAAGGGCTTCCACATGAAGCTTAGGATTAATTGCCACAGCAGCATTTGCAGCAACCGTGGACTTGGGCTGTCCAATGTTCCAGTCACGGAAGAGAAACTGACGACTGAGATTGCTTTTTTCTATAACATCGTCATCTGTCACGGTCAGCTTACCATTTTGATTGCAAGAAATACCCATTAATGCAAGGTTCTTCAAGAATTCACATCCAAGAGCCCCAGAACCAACCATGAAGATTTTTGACTGCTCCAGTTTCTTTTGAAGCTTAGCCCCAAAGACACTAATTTGTGCATCATATCTACTGTTCTCTGGCTTCAAATCACTGGGCTCCAATGGTTCAACTGGCAGAGATTCGACAGAATCAAAGTAGAAGAACTGTAAAATCAAGACCGTACATTAATATTTCAAATTTTCTGCAAACATATACTCTCCAGTCAAATATTCTTAAACATTTTTTAACTTGTAACAGTCCCCAAGGTGCAGAGTTGGTTACAATTTTCCATTAGGATATATTCTAATGAACTTAGGATATTATGACCTTTTAACTTTTATGTTTCCAAACTTAATATATTTTAGAAGTTAATACTTAATAGACTGTCAAAGTTCAGAAGTTTGACAGGGTCTTGTCTAAAACATCAATCATTGTGACAAGAGAAAAGTGAATACTAATAATTTTAAAATAAGCAACAGCCATACCTGGTAAAGTGGATGGAATTTCCCTGAGCATGCTTTAACAACCTCCTGACCCACAATACCACCAAACATTGCAGCCATGGGATTCAAAACAGCCCTGGAACCACTTGCAAAATGCTGCAGGAGCTTCTTGTCAATTTCTTCGAGCTTACTATCACCAAGAGTTTCATTAATGCTAGTAGCAAGATCAATCAGCTTTTGTACATCATCAGCTGACCCAGCAATAGGGAACCGTGTCAACTCCGTCCTAAACTTGTCCAAAGCTTGGAAGGCCAAATGCAAAAGAGGTGGGCGGTCAAACTTGGAGAAATCGCTCATGAGAAATTCTCCTGGCTCCTTGATTGCCTCCTTCAGTGTTTTGAATTTAAGAACCTTTGGTGGCTTCACCTGTGTGACAATACCGCCTCTAAAGTAAGTGCCATATGAGGAGGTGTCTTCTTCTAGAGTGAAAGAATAAGGCCTTGCATTCTTGATCTTTCTTGGTTTTCCATCATTGAGCTCGGTCATTCCATGCACTTCAGAGAAAACAACTAGATCACCATCCTGGAAGTCCAAACGCTCATCATCCACACAAGAAACAAGTGCTGGGTTGTCATTGCTGATTGATGCCACAATTCCTGTATGTGGCTCCTCACCATCGACATCCAAAACAGTAAACTCAGGACCAAAATCACAGAAAACACTTCCAAAAAGACCACGAACTTCTGACTTAATGAAAGCAATTGGTGGCTGATGGCTATGACAGTAATCATCAAACTCAACTGCTTTTTCTATGCTGATATCAGTAAAGACCGCGGCCTGTAAGTTGACCAGGAAGTTATCAGCTTGAGAATAAGGGGCAACCAAATTTTTAAACAGACTATAAATCAAGAAGCATATATTAAAATATTCCAAAAAGTGCAATACAAGTCCCCCTTCAGAGGCAAAATATTTTTCAAGTGATGTTTTTGGGAGAGCTCCAGCTCCAGCATTTTCAGATTTAATGTCACCCTAACCTAAATTAGGAAGCAGATGACTCACCCAAATACCCCCCCCCCCATCTACCACCCAGGTCAAGCTCCACGAGAAAATGGACAAAGAGACCCAGATCTCAAAAAAAAATTGGAACATGGCTTGGAACTTCAATTAAACTTAGACAAACAGATAAAACCCTTCGCGCACAATGCTAAGCTGCTAGCATTGCAAAATATATGCAATAAGAAAATGCACTGAACTAATATGTGTATTAACAGAACAGATGCTGAATTGCTGGTAAACATTTAGTGGTTTTTCTACTAAGTAGTTGACACATTAACCGAACCTTTTGAGTACTCCCTCTGCCAATTGTTATTAGGAATTTGTATGGCTTTTTTGTCACTGCACTATATTAAACCTGATTGTTGGTCAATTTGCACTTTTGCAGTCTAATAAAAACAGTTTTACAATAGAACACCTAAGCAAACCACAGATCATTTCATGCTCATGTACCTGAAAGTTAGAAAGCTGCTCCTTGGTCAAATCACCAGTTATGGTAGAGATGATGACAGCATTGTTAAGCTCTTGTAGCTTTGGAACACAAGCTTGAGCACGGTTTTGCCCAATATCCTTCTCTGAGAGGAAGAAGTTGCTTGACAAGTCCCATAGCTCGACTTTGCCATCATCATGCAAGGTTACAGACTTGACACCCGCAAGAACAAGGTTTTTTGCTGCAGAAATTAAGTGATCATAAGCAAATCATGTATACAAATCGAAAGAACAAAAGATATAATCTAAATTCTCATAAGCAGTTTAAAATTCACAAGTTAAACATGATATACTGAAAACTGAACATTGATACAATAAAAAGAACTGACATACTAGGGCAAATATGTTGTAGATCTGCAGCTCACATGTTGCGCAGGTGACTAAAAGCATTACATCATAAATCCAATTTTTGAAAGCAACAAGACTAGCTACCATTGGACGATAAAAATTGTTCAATTCTTTGGCCAAGTGACACAGGAGACCTAACTGAGCAGCAAGCAGGTGCCGCTTCAGGATAGAAATTGGTACTGAGGACCAAAACAGAGTGAGCTTAATGCGCATGTGTGGCGCAGAGTAGAGACCAACTTTCTGAAAGTTACTTAGGGCCCGTTTGGATGTTTGGAATTGAATTCATTTTAAGAATCATAATTTAGAGTTTAGACACATTAATTAAGCTAATATGATTATATATGAATTGTTGCCTACACAAGAGAGATACTCATATGTTGCATTTCTACCGTACCGTAAGAGAGTGAGTTGAAGAAAGTGTTATAAGTTGCAAAATAGAAATATAGTAAGAATCCATTTCTCTCACACACCCTATGAATTTGAGATAGCCTTGTACGTGAACTTTGGAAAATGGTGGAATATCAAATTCCAAGGCAACTAGCCTAGTTTATTGAGTGAATTCCAATTCCTCCCAAATGAAAGGATCCAAACGGGCCCTTAGGGGCAAACGCTGCGTTGAGACAGTTTCAGTTCACAAGAATAAAGGTTGCAGCTAGTCTCAAAACAAGTATTCATGTGTAATCACAAAAGGCACTTGTACAACTTGATGTCTTGATGGTTTGAATATTTAACACATCCATAAGAGCGCTTGTAGGAAAATTGAAGAAATTGAGCTAAGCTTTCGGTTGTACAAGTTCAAATGTTATTTAAGTGTGTATACAAACATGGAAACAAATCAATGAGGGATATGTCCTGTCTGGAACTGACTAATTGAGGCAGTAACTACATATCGAAGTCACAGCAGCTGGTGGCAGCATCTTACTCTAACAAGGAAAGCATGGATTTACATAAGGTAGCAACACATAACAAGTAAGGTAAACCAGTTGGGCAGGGGCAGCCCTTATCTCACACTCTACATAAGCGCAAAAGGTTTATGACGAGCAGAGACATACCGATCTCAGCGCCTAGTCCCTGGAGTCCGGAGACGAGGACGTTGGAGCCGAAGAGGCGCTTCATGGTCTCGCGCCCGTAGACGGCGAGCTGGCGGCTGTGGAGGTCCTCATCGATCTCGGGCGCCCTGCCAGCCATCTCCTCGACCTCCTCCTTGTCCTTGTCCTGGACTGGGGCGGCGGCGGCGGCGCGGGGGGCCTTGTTGTGCAAGTCCTGGTCCTCGCCGGCGTCGACCCCCCGCTTCCGGGGAAGCATATAGAGTAGGAGGCCGCCGAGGAGCCCGAGAACTGCAGCCGCCGCGAGGAGGTACGAGGCGGAGGGCGGCGGCGGCAGGGGGAGGCGCGTCAGATCCAGGTCGTGCGGAGGCCGGGGCAGCGGCGGAGCCTGCGCGGATCGGGTCACGGTGAGGCGGGGGACGGAGCGCGAGGGGTAGGTGGCGTAGAGCGGATTCAGGGGTAAGAGATCTCACCTTGGAGAAGCTAGATTCGATGCCCGGCGAGGAGACCACTAGACCTCCGTTCTGCTTCAGCTCTGGTCTGGCCTAGGGTTTTGAGGACGACGGAGGAGTGCGAGAGAGAGAGAGAAAGAGACGGAGGGCTAAATTGTAAAAGATGGGCGGGCGTTGTGTCGCTGGACTTGTTCTGTTGGCGCGCGGAGGGGAGGCGGCCCAGCCAGGCAGAGACGAAGCTTCTCGTGGAGTTGACAGGTAGGCCATCGGCCTCCCCTAAAAAATAAAAAAGGTAGGCCATGGGCCCACTTGACAGTGTCTGTAAACTTGTGCTTCCTCCTTGCAGGCGCCGAAACGAGAATCTGGCTCGCTGGGAGAAAAGAAGCCAAAGTGGGCCAGCTGTACCATGACACGCGGGACTGGTAGGTTACGGTTGTTCCATGGGAATGGAAATGTAACGAAAACTGAATTACGCAATGCAATGGACTAGGCAAAATAACGACTAGTGTTTGCATAAACGACGGTAGCAAAACTTGTCTTGAAAATTGGAGTCACTTCTATTTTTTAAGGCTCACCCAACAATTCTAGCCTGGCCACGTCACCTTAAGGCCTCCTTTGAAAACGTCTTCCCACGGGGACATCTCAGCCTTTTCCCCGGGCTGAATCCTCGTGCGGAATCTGACCCAGGCCAAATTTTCACGACATTTGGAAGTCCCTGCGGAGAGGCTGAGAAACCCGACCCACTCTGTTTCCCCGGGGCGCCGCCTCCCCATCTCTAGGGTCTGGGCGTCACTTCCCCGTGCGACGCGACGTGAGGCTCGCGAGTTGCGACCAATGCGCCATCGCCGCCGCCGCCACCTCGATCCCCTCCGCCGTCATCACCTCGGTTGCCACCTTGATCCCCTCCGCCGTCATCCCTCGGTTGTCTCCTCCGTCCTCACCTCGGTCGGCTCCGCCATATCGGTCATCCTCGCCATCCTCACCTTGATTGCCTTTGCCATCGGTCGCCTCGGCCGTCCTCACCTCGATCAATTGCCGTCGTCATCGGTTGCGCACCTACCTTGATCCAAGACGTCCTTGCTCAACGACGTCACATCCGGCCCGAGAAGGTACTCGTTCCCCTCCTAGCCCTTCTCGAGATACTTCACCTGATTTCTTGATTGATTTATAGGTACTGCAAAAATTAGTTCTTGTACAGCAAGATCTAGGTCTGCACAGTTTGATAATTGTAGTCCAAATAACAAGCAGTAGTTTAATCTCACTGTGATGCATGGATTAGGCTATCAGCTATTGTAATATCTAGATGATGGCAATCATTATTAGTTTAATTCCAGATCAGCTAGTTATTGGGAGTGTTGACGACACACACGTACATGTGATGGTGGGTTCAGTTGCATGTTGAATCCCACGTCGTGGAGCTCAATCTTAATTTTTGTATGGCTTGTTCATCTTGGCGTGGAGCTTAAAAAAATTTAATGGCAGCCAGTTTAGCAATTCATTCCACATCCCAACTATATAACTTGTGATGGTAACAAGCCACCAAGCAACGACTGTGTTGGTTTCATCTTTGTCGTAGCTATGAATGAAGTTTCTAAACCGTACAAGAATTATTTCAGAACCGGGCCTCCTCCTGCTTTGCTGCTTCTGTGATTTTGGACATCAGAATAAGAGACCTTGGCGGCTTTGCAGTTAGCCAAAATTTCTGAACTTATGTTGCCTCTGCAGTTTACCTCTGTGAAACTTCTGTCCTATGGCACTACCAGTTCATAGCAAGTTTTTGGACCTGAAGACCCCTCTGAGTTTCTGTTTGAAAGGTAAACTCATGTTTGAGCAGCATCATGGTCGATTATACTCAAGTAGTCCACTACCCTAAGGGCAACATATGTGTCATAATACTACTGAATTTACTTTCTGCTTGTCTACTTGTTCTGTGATACAAATTAAAGTAGTACATAACTTTATAACTTTTTGCTAAATTCAATGAATGGTCAAAATATCTAAATCACGGTGAAAATGGGTCTTACATTGTGTAAATCATCGGATTAATTTGGGTGGAATTGCACAAACATCACAACCTGCACCTTCTTTTCAGTGGCACTAACCTCCCAAGAATACCCCATCGGATTAACATAACTTCGTGCTGCAAACTAATCTGAAAAAACATTGGGTGCATGCAGGCATGCAACTGTTCTATTCTTTGGAGAGGCGGCCACCGAGAGCAGGCTGCTTTGTGACACCGGGATGGGTGCCATAACCCTCATCCCTCCATCTGGCTGTGCTAAGCACTCACCATTCACCTTCTGAGCACTGCAAATCAGGATCACCACATGGATGGTTGGGCGATGACAGATTCATTTGAAGACACTGTTTGCTATGCTGGCAGTAGCTGGGAGCTAGTTAGTTTATATATGCATGTCAGCTAGCTTGTGTTGTTTTCTTGCATGGACTTGCTTGTTTTTGTGTGCATGTCAGCTAACCAAAAATATAATGGGATCTTGGAATTTAAGTTTAATTAGCATTTCTGTACTGATTAATTTGACTGAAAATATAATTAGAAACCGACCGCCTAGTTATTTTGTGTCAGCTGGATTAGTATATTTCATTGGTTCAAGAATTAGGATATTCTATTTATCATTTTGCTATGTTTAGTCATAGTTCTGCTCAAGGGAACCTAACTAGAGTACTAAGCTTGTTCAGTTCATCTGAATGGATGCCTCTGATTTGTTACTTTAACTAGGCCCATTCTACACGATGCACCAGACCGTTGTATGCCTCTTGTTGCTATAGAACAGGTAGATATCGTCCAGGTTTTTTTTGTTCGGTTTGTGAGCACACCTAATGGATATAGTGTGCGCTTAGATTTTACTCTTTTATTTGGATATGCATACATCTATTAGCCTTGCTAGTTAGTGGCGGACCTAGGATTTTATCACAGGGTATGCCATATAAAAAAATTTCTTATGTAATTTGACAAAACCATCTTCAATTTGATAAAATCATGTGCATAAAATGACATAGTAAACCTTAAATTCAAAGATTAAACTAAAAACTATAATAAATATAGTTCAAATTAAATACGGTCTTGTTTAGTTGTCTCCCAAAATAATTTTGCTTTCTAAGTAAATCTTATAACACTAATTTGGAGTATTAAACATGAATTAATGATTAAACCCATTCCACAACCCCCAGTAAAATCGTGAGACCTTTCTAATAAGCCTAAATAGATCATGATTAGACAATGTTATACTACAGTAAACAGTCTCTAATGACGAGTTAATTAGGCTTAATAGATAGATCTCGTGATTTCCTGTCCACCCATGTAATTAGTTTTGTATTTGGATCCTATTTAGTCCTCATAATCTTTGATTTACAAATGCTACAACAATTTTGCAATTTTTTTTGCAAAATGGAGTGAATCTAAACAAGGCTACAAATAGTTTAAAATATAACTATGGAACTAAAGGATGAGGACTAAATATTGGTAAGTGATAATAAATAATGCCGGAGTCATATCATTTTCATTTGGTCTCATGAGGCACAATAACATAGGATAAAAAATAGAGAATAAAGAACAGAATATATCAAATATAGCTATTAATATTGAGAGAGAATAATAAAACATCAAAAATTAAAAGCTACCAATGGGGGTTTGATGGAGACGGAAAACAAAACCAAAAGTGGAAAATGGGAAATAAAATCAGAAAATGCAGCTTCAAAGATTCGAACCTATGACCTCAAAGACACAAAACAAAGGCTTTACCATTGCACTATAATGATGTATAGATATACATTGTTGCAACTGTTTTTATTTATCAAAATATTATGATCCAATGTTGAATACAAGGTGGCCCACAGGGTATGCTGTGGACCACCTGGCATACCCTGTGGGTCCGCCCCTGTTGCTAGTGTCATAGCTGTTGATAATTGCCGGTGCTTATCATTTCAAATTGATCTTAATTATTGTTCAGTGGGATACATAAATGTTGACCACTTGATTACAACTAATTCCATTGATGTTACATGTTTTTTTTGCAGCAGATTTAGACCTGAAATGCATGTCTGTCAACCTCTTGCACATGTCTTGTGTGTTCATTTCATTGTGCTTCCACTGACACAACGGAGTAGATTAGTGTAGCCAGTTAAGGTTGAAATTGTAATGTTTGTTCATTTCTCATGTTTTGTATTATTGGACTTTGGAGCTGTAATTTGACAATGGATGCAAAGTCTAGCTTGTTTGAGAACTAGCTTTACTTTGTGCCAAGTTACTTGTGCAGTTATAAAATTCAAAAAAAAATTATACAGTTATGCTACAGAGTAATCTCTATTCGAGCTGTAATTTGTGCCAAGTTACTTTGTATGGTAGCTGTAATTTTTACATCTACAACTTGTGGCATTTGTTGCTTATGGTAGACTCTGTTCACTGCCTTATGCAACCGTATCTTCAGATAGAGGAGAGGAGACAGGGAACGAAAACAGAGGGGGGGGGGAGAAACAAACAGAGACAGGGGATGGGGGAGGGAACCGACAGGGTTTTGATAGTCCACCTAATTCCCCGTAGGGGCCTCCCCTCCCCTGGGCATAGCTCCTCTTGCTGCCAAATGAGGCCTAAAAGATTTTGATTACTACGGGTCCACAGGTGGAGTGAATTTTAGTTGGTACCTTAAAAGGTTTTGCTTTTAAGGCCACCGGCACATCGTCAAAGCCCAAATGATCCAAAGCATTTTTCATCTTCGAATTTGCAGACAAGCAACATCAACACAACTTAACAAATGCTTCAGTGGAAGTGGCCTTGGAAAGAGCTTAGTGCCTAAATAGAAAGTAAATACTATTGTGCCTATTTTGGGCTTATACACTTTTTTAATATAATCGGCAGGCTCCTGCCTGATTCGTTTTAGAAAAAATAGAAAGTAAATACTAGCACCAGTTTTAATGGATAGATTAACTTTGGATTTATGAACAAGGAACAATCATTTGCATCTTATTACTCTCTATAACAGAGAAAGAAATAATGAAAAGAGCCAGCGACGAATAACGCCACGCAGATCTGGCGCCCGAAAGCGCGGCAACCATCTCTTCTACTGATGAAAAGTAAGGATGCCCAGTAAAAGGCAAAGTCGAAGCGGTTTTTGAGCGCAAGATTTGTTAGCAACAGCCGAGGGGAATTTGGGGGAAGAGCTAGAGAAGCTTGGGGAAGGGGAAGAAGATGAGCAGCAGCAAGGACGAGTTCATTCAGAGTTCTGAGTTTTGGGTTACAAATTGTTCATGTCCTCTCTCTCTCTCTCTCTCTCGCTATCACTCGTACATATAGTTTACCCATTTCGGGCCGCACACTCGAGTACTGGGCTTCAGCGATCTTATGGGCCTTGCCGGTCCAGCCTGGGTCTCCTCTTGTTCATCTTCATCATTTAGCATCTGCTCTCCTTCTCCTGATACCGGCACAACAGTCCTGGTGCTGACATTCCCCCGTGCTTGAGAGGCGGATGGGGGAGGGGGGAGGGAGAAACAAACAGAGACAGGGGATGGGGGAGGGAACCGACAGGGTTTTGATAGTCCACCTAATTCCCCGTAGGGACCTCCCCTCCCCTGGGCATAGCTCCTCTTGCTGCCAAATGAGGCCTAAAAGATTTTGATTACTACGGGTCCACAGGTGGAGTGAATTTTAGTTGGTACCTTAAAAGGTTTTGCTTTTAAGGCCACCGGCACATCGTCAAAGCCCAAATGATCCAAAGCATTTTTCATCTTCGAATTTGCAGACAAGCAACATCAACACAACTTAACAAATGCTTCAGTGGAAGTGGCCTTGGAAAGAGCTTAGTGCCTAAATAGAAAGTAAATACTATTGTGCCTATTTTGGGCTTATACACTTTTTTAATATAATCGGCAGGCTCCTGCCTAATTCGTTTTAGAAAAAATAGAAAGTAAATACTAGCACCAGTTTTAATGGATAGATTAACTTTGGATTTATGAACAAGGAACAATCATCTGCATCTTATTACTCTCTATAACAGAGAAAGAAATAATGAAAAGAGCCAGCGACGAATAACGCCACGCAGATCTGGCGCCCGAAAGCGCGGCAACCATCTCTTCTACTGATGAAAAGTAAGGATGCCCAGTAAAAGGCAAAGTCGAAGCGGTTTTTGAGCGCAAGATTTGTTAGCAACAGCCGAGGGGAATTTGGGGGAAGAGCTAGAGAAGCTTGGGGAAGGGAAAGAAGATGAGCAGCAGCAAGGACGAGTTCATTCAGAGTTCTGAGTTTTGGGTTACAAATTGTTCATGTCCTCTCTCTCTCTCTCTCTCTCGCTATCACTCGTACATATAGTTTACCCATTTCGGGCCGCACACTCGAGTACTGGGCTTCAGCGATCTTATGGGCCTTGTCGGTCCAGCCTGGGTCTCCTCTTGTTCATCTTCATCATTTAGCATCTGCTCTCCATCTCCTGATACCGGCACAACAGTCCTGGTGCTGACATTCCCCCGTGCTTGAGAGGCGGATGGGGGAGGGGGGAGGGAGAAACAAACAGAGACAGGGGATGGGGGAGGGAACCGACACGGTTTTGATAGTCCACCTAATTCCCCGTAGGGGCCTCCCCTCCCCTGGGCATAGCTCCTCTTGCTGCCAAATGAGGCCTAAAAGATTTTGATTACTACGGGTCCACAGGTGGAGTGAATTTTAGTTGGTACATTAAAAGGTTTTGCTTTTAAGGCCACCGGCACATCGTCAAAGCCCAAATGATCCAAAGCATTTTTCATCTTCGAATTTGCAGACAAGCAACATCAACCCAACTTAACAAATGCTTCAGCGATCTTATGGGCCTTGCCGGTCCAGCCTGGGTCTCCTCTTGTTCATCTTCATCATTTAGCATCTGCTCTCCATCTCCTGATACCGGCACAACAGTTCTGGTGCTGACATTCCCCCATGCTTGAGAGGCGGCTTGCCCCCAAGCCGACGCGAGAGGAAATTGTTGTCGGAGCTGCTCTAGAGGCTCCCATGTTGCAAGGGATGTCGACATATGGGACCACTCGATGAGCCCTTGTTCAACAGGTCGCACACCATCGGTCCATCGACGCTGCAGTATGCGGTCAGGAACCTGAAACTCCACCAGACCAGAAGGAGGAACAACACTTACTGATTAAGAGCCCGGCGACAGCTTCAACTGGGAACGAGATGAACTGAAGCAGAATCAGGTAATTGAAGGCGATATCCTACCTTGCCCACTCGCTCCAGGACACGATAAGGACCGAAAAATTTGAATGCCAGCTTATGATGAGCGCGGTGAGACACAGAGGACTGCATGTAGGGCTATAGCTTGAGAAAAACCATGTCACCGATAACAAACTGAGGCTCAACCCGATGCTTATCGGCATGCCGCTTCATGCGCTCTTGAGCTCGCAGAAGGTGCTGACGAACCAATCGATGCATCAAGTCCCGCTCGTGCAGCCATTCAGACAATCCAGGAACATGGGCAGCAGCAGCAAGATCCACACCCAAATGACAGGAGGAAAGCCAACTAGTACCTCAAACGGAGTCCTCCCCAGAGCTGAATGAGAACTCGTGTTGTACCAGAATTCCGCAAGAGAAAGCCATTGGGACCAGCAGCGGGGACAAGCCTGAGTGAAACAGCGCAAATAAGTTTCCATGCACTGGTTGACACGTTCGGTCTGTCCGTCGGTTTGTAGGTGATAAGAAGTGCTCATGCGCAATTCAGTGCCTGCGAGCTGAAATAGCAACTGCCAGAATTTGCTTGTAAACACCCAATCGCGATCTGATATGATAGCAATTGGGGGCCCATGTAGCTTTAATATATTGTCCAGGAACAGCCGGGCCACAGAAGCCGCAGAGAAGGGGTGCCGCAATGGAACAAAGTGGGCAAACTTTGAAAACTTATCAACCACAACAAAAATAGCGTTGGCAGTACCTGAGAGTGGCAACCCTTCGACAAAATCCAAAGAAACAACCTCCCAGGACTGTCGGGGAACTGGAAGCGGTTGTAGCAGACTTGGATAACCAGCACGGTCTGGCTTGGCCTAGGCGCACACAATACAGGACTTCACATGGGTAAGTACATCGGCTCGCATTCCTGGCTAGTAGAACAGTGGCTGAAGTTTCTGGTACGTGGCCGGCGCGCCGGAGTGACCATCAATCAGGATATCATGCAGAGCGGTCAGTGTTTTGCGCTTTAGGTCTTGGTTATTGCCCAACCAGATGCGATCCTTGTAAAATATGATTCCATCATTGAAAGGGCGTTCGTGTTGCACCATCTACAGTAGTTGGGACAACAAGGCTTTGGCTTCGGCATCTGTCGGGTACCACTGCCGTAGCTGCTCCATCCAGGAATGCATTGGCGACGAAACAACACACAACTGTAGTGGATGATCGCAGCGAGACAAGGCGTCTGCTGCTTGATTTTCAGAGCCTTTACGATACACCACCTTGTAGCGAAGTCCGAGCAACTTAGAGAACACCTTCTGTTGCCATGGGGTGTGAAGGCGTTGCTCATTAAGGTGTATCAAGCTACGATGATCGGTGTGGATAACAAACTCTGAATGTAAAAGCTAGTGTCGCCACTAATCAATGACCATAAGAATTGCAAGATATTCCTTCTCATACATAGACAAACCTTGTGTGCGAGGCCCCAAAGACTTGCTGATGAAAGCTAAAGGGTGGCCATTTTGAAGCAACACTGCACTGACGCCTGTTCCTAACGCATCAGTCTCCAAATGGAATGGTTGAGAGAAGTCTGGAATTCCCAAAACAGGAGCCGAGCGGAGGGCCGACTTCAGAGCGTTGAAGGCAGAGTCATGAATAGAAGTCCAAATGAACAAGGAATCTTTCCGAAGCAAATCATTCAGAGGTTTTGCAATGAGACCAAAATGGCGGATAAAGTTGCGGTAATATCCCACCAAGCCCAAAAATCCCTGCAAAGCTCTGACATTGGAAGGCACTAGCCAACTCGAGATCGCCTGAATCTTGGCTGGATCGGTGGACAGGCCATGCTCACTGATAATATGGCCAAGGCAGGAGATCTCACGCTGAGCAAATTTGCACTTGGATAATTTGACCTTCCACTGATCCTTAGCAAGCCACTGAAATACCTGAGTCAAGTGATCCAGGTGTTCTTCAAAGCTACGGTTGTACACCAATATGTCGTCGAAAAACACTAAGACAAATTTGCGGAACCCGGGAGCCAATGTTGTATTCATTGCGCCCTGAAATGTTCCAGGTGCGCCGAACTCATACTGCCCAAAATGAGTCTGGAACGCTGTCTTTGGCTCCTCACCGGGCTGGAGCAAAAGTTGATGGAAGCCCGCACGGAGATCAAGAGTAAAGAACCAACTGACATGAGCAAGTTCATTTATAAGCCGGTTGTCGGGTATCAATATTAGGGATACCCAACTCAAGACAGTAAACAAACACGTCAGCGTTAATCACCTGAGGCCCAGGGATAAATCTCCATCTCGCCCAATCCCCCCCCCCCCCGCATGCCCCGGGCGCTCCCAGTAAAAATTTCTGTCTCGCCCGACCCTATCGGAAGGGCTCGGGCGTGCACAAACCCCCGGAGGCAACCTCCGCCTCGTCCGACCCCTGTGACATCAGCATGGAGGTGCCTGACCCCCCGTGGCACACCTCCGCCTTGCCCGAGGCCCGAGCCAAGGTATCGAGCGCAACTTGTAGCCGTGCGGGCCCCCACTACGCCAACCACTCCCCCGGTGGGACGCGCACGACCGCGTGCAGCGTACGGTGACATGGGGACGCCAATCACTCCGCCACGACCCACCGCCTACACCACCACAATGATGGGGGTAACGACAACTGTGCCACCTATCTCTCCTCTACGCAAATCCAGGCGCACGACCGTCCCATCTCTACGGTACAAGGGCAGCCAAGTCAAACATGGCCACAGTGCAACGCTCCAGTGGGTCGCACGCATCCACGCAGCACGCCGAGACGCAAGCCCTAAAGGAGGCACATACATACACGCCGAGACCCTGCAGCTGCCAACACCGGCACGTCTAGTTGAGAAGCCGCACGCAGAGCAGCCTCGACCAAAACGCAATCCTCCATCGCTGCTGACGATCATGTCGATCATGTCGTCCGTGGCATCTGCTACGTTACTTGGTGAGCATCTAATTTAGATGCATTAATAAATTCGTAAGAGCATGTGCAGCTGCAGTTAGCTTTTATCGTTGAGAATTGAGATGCATCTATTTGGAGCTAGCCGCTGGCTCTATTATTTCTATGATGGTGATGATGCCGTGATTACAGCAAGGGGTTGCCCTCACTGAGCTCGACGATTTGATACAATATGCGCGAGCTCCAAGGCCGTACGAGACGGGAAAACCCCGCTCGTCGCGATGAAGGCTGCGCGAGATGGGAAAACCCCGCTTGTCGCGAGGAAAGGCTACGCGAGACAGGAAACCCCCGCTCGTCGCGATGAAGGCTGCGCGAGATGGGAAAACCCCGCTTGTCGCGATGAAGACCGTGCGAGACGGGAAAACCCCGCTCATCGCGATGAAGGTTGTGCGAGACGGGAAAACCCCACTCGTCATGATGAAGGCCGCGCGAGACGGGAAAACCCTGCTCGTTGCGATAAGGCCGCGTGAGACGGGAAAAATCCGCTCGTTGCGATAAGGCCGCGTGAGACGGGAAAAACCCGCTCGTCGTGATGACAAAGGGAATCGAGATGCACGAGGTGAAAATACCTCGTTCTATCATGATAAAAATATAGACGCCGGGAGGCTATCGATTTGATCATATGAGAAAGCACCGTCCAAGCATATTCGTACCACTAATTGTTGGGAATTTCCTACCATACGTGATCTGTTCACCACACGTCTAGTGCCGACAAGGCTAGACGGAGCTATGACCAAGTGCCGATGAGGCAAAGTCACGACTCCACCGACATGTCCCAATTAACGGGATCGGACATATCGTTGCCGGGCACCGACGAGGCAAAGGCAGCTCACACACGTTCGTGTTAATGAATGCTGGCGCACATGACTGGGCACCGACGAGGTGAAAGCCATCCCCTTCATCAACAACATGTTCCGTTTACTCCGACGTGGCGATGGCGATGTCATGACCGAGCTTCGGCGACATAAAGCCACCCATAATTATTATTATGCCATATATCGCATATGGCTGACAACGAGCAATCAAATATATAATGACCATAAAGCGCAGCTTAATCGGAGGTTTTCTGCAAGCTCGTCTTGCGAATGTAATTAACCGGACGCGCCCAATAGGCCCTGGGAATTGGCGAACTACGCAATTTTCTACAAGTCAGACCTCTCCTTAAGCATGACGCTGAAGACGAAAGAAGACATTTTTCGTTGATCATGTATTTTGTATATTCAAGAAAGAATTAATGAAATATGAGGTTCTCGAAGGTGTGCACGTGTCTCCTTGCATTACATTTAATTTTATTATATGTCTTCGTTCGGTTTTCGACCAAACACCTGAATCCCATGTAGTCAATTCGACGTGGTGCCCAACGACGGGCCGATCGGCGGTGAATCCGGCAGATGAGCGCACGGCCGCCTAAGTTGGTGTAGGAAGGAGACCGGGGCCGTGGGACACTTCGTCGAACAGGTCGCGGTCACGGGACTTCACCAACTTCTGGATGTTGATGCGGACGTCGGCGAGGCCGGCCTCGAGGTGCGCCACCCGATTGTCGCGCTCGTCCTAGATGTGCGCTACGTGGAGAGTCTCCAGCTCGGCCAGGCACTGGGTGAACTCGGCATCGCGGTCGGCGTAGTTGGCTTCGAGAGAGGTGATGCGGTTCTCCACAGCGGGCGCACTCGGATCCGCCGGAACGGACTCGAGCGCGGCGAGGCGTCGAGAGAACGCGACGACGTTGGAGGAATTGGAGGCCTCCAGGGTGTCGATGCGGGCGTCGCTGACAGTGGAACGTTTGGTGAGGCCGCGCTCCAAATCGGTGAAGCGGTGGTTCCAGCGGTTGTCCTGGTCGTCGAACCGGCGATTCAAGTTTGCCAACTCGTCGAACAGGAACATAAGCTTGAAATTCGGCTCCATAGCGCGGCGAGACCTCTGGAAGCGGGTATAGTGGGGGTGGGGAGGGAAGGTAGGTGGTGGAAGCTGATACCAAATGTTAGCAACAGCCGAGGGGAATTTGGGGGAAGAGCTAGAGAAGCTTGGGGAAGGGGAAGAAGGTGAGCAGTAGCGAGGACGAGTTTTTTTTTTCATTCAGAGGTCCGAGTTTTGGGTTACAAATTGTTCATGTCCTCTCTCTCTCTATATCACTCGTACATATAGTTTATTACCCATTCCGGGCCGCACGCTCGAGTACTGGGGCTTCAGCGATCTTATGGGCCTTGCCGGTCCGGCCTGGGTCTCCTCTTGTTCATCTTCATCATTCAGCGTCTGCTCTGCATCTCCTGATACCGGCACAACAGTCCTGATGGTGCTGACAAGATTGTAGGTGCCGAAGCCATAGGCATAGGCGAGAAGGCCGTTGGCACGGCGCAAGACCGTCTCAGGTGGGTCTTTCGTCTTCCATGGAGCAGGTTAGGTATCCTGAACACCGACATTGCTCAGGTTATAGAACCACCAAGGCAAATGTTATTTCCTTCCACAGGAAGTAGTCAAGGCAGCAAGGTGCTAGCAACACCACGATAACGTCTCCCTGTCTTGCAGTAATAGGCAAAGTGGAAGCCGCCGTTGGTGAGCAGGTCGTTGGCGCGGCGCAAGACCGTCTCGTGGGGGTCTTCAGCTTGCGTGGTGCAGGTGAGCTGAAGATGACTAAGGGCCTGTTTGGAACGCGGGATTTTTTCCCCATTTCTGCGTTTTTCCTATGAAATTGAACTGATTCCTACAAAATTCCTGCGTGATTCCTGTGTTCCAAACAGGCCCTAATACTAGTATTGCTCAAGGCAAAGAACCACAGGGTCACTGCGTAGGCGAAGAGGCGAAGTTCATCCCCTCGCAGGAAGCAGTCAAGGCAGCAGATGACGACGCCACGGCACCTTCTGCAGCTTCCATCTGGTACGGAGAACAGCGGTAAAGCGCCGGTGAGCTGGATGACCTTCTCGTCGCTTTCGTAGATTCCTGCCGTACACTCAAATTACTGTAATATCCTAGCTGATTGATTAATTGAATGGAAATGAAATAGTAATAGTTAGCCAGCCTCAAAAAAGATCGGTATCATAATTCATATCCCTCCTCCATTCAGATACACTACTACAGACAAAACAGAATTAATAATAAACTTAACTAGGTCGCGGACCCAAAACCGACACGCGAAACATCGCCAGAGCGCAAAAAAAAAAAAAAAAAAGCTACAGCGCCAACATTCCTTGGAATTCGTGGACTCATGACAAAACTAAACTAACTTCACCTTACCCTCTTAATAAATGTGTGCTTCTTCCGTTAATAAGGTACATGGGACTAATAAAAACTATTGGTTTTACCATGATGGGAGTAGATATTGGCAGCGTTTCTGCGCCAGGCGTAGATATGATCGCCGGGTTTGAGCTGCCACCGTTCTACACGGCTTGAGAACACCGTCACACCCCTGTCCATAAGAAAAAAATGTGCAAGCTACTAGAGAAATTAACTGTAGGCAAAATGATACGTACAACTTTCGATTCGGATGGAAGATATATATATATATACACACACGGCAATGCTATTCTACCGTAGAACTGACCAGAAAAAAATACTGAGTACTGCTAAACAACGTTCAGTATGAGTCAGTACTACATCCAACACCAAAAAATACTGAATAATACTGACACGCGACTACTGAACGATACTGAATTCTGTTCAGTACAACAAGTTGGTATAGAATAGTACTCTACACCTAGGGTGTAGAATAGCACTTATATTTATATATATATGGTGAGTTTTCTATACTCCCGGGAGTAGTTACTCTCATCTTCAATAAATCATATTGCGTATGTGTATATACTAATTTATCAATTTGAGTATGTCTATATACTTATTTTAAGATATTTCAAATCTTACTCACACGAAATTTTTCAAAAGAGCATATACTTTTTATTATATTAATAAAATACCACTACAATAGTATATAAAATAAGTATGACCATATACTCTATGTATGCTTGTATACTTGATATGTATGGTACTCTAGAATGTCTAGTATGACCATATACTTTATCTACATACACTTCGTCGGGTCATAAACTCTATAAATCAAGAGATATACACATGAGAGTAACTACTCCCTGGGAATATGAAATAATTACCCTGGTCCTACTATTGGGAGCTCAGGGCTTCCAATAGTTATTGGAAGCCCTGGCCAACCTTTCCCTAACCAGCCCAACCGTCCAGGTGCTGACGCGCGCAGGTGTAACTAGCTGCTGACGCATACAGGTGGAGCGACCCCTCCCAACCCCAACAGCTTGGACGGATAAATTCTCAGGTCAAACTGCGTAAAAACGTTTTTGTCGCGACAATGCATAGAAACTAGTGAATGAAAACCAATTGATTGCTGCATAAAAATCTCTTGGCGAGCTGGCCTTCTATCTGACATGGGCTGACACATGCTGACATGCACACATCCATTCTAAAATTTTCTATTTTTCGCGATAATTCTTCAACGAAACATCCGATTCAAAAACGATTTTCACCATTAAGCTTATGACGTTTTTGTGCACAATTCAAGATCCATTGTGAATATATTTTTGAAAAATTTTAAAATTCAAATTTTGACACATTAGGATATTCTTATATGCCTCCGTCTACGCATAAAATCTTGTGAGCAAGAGCATAGTAACATTCAGACCATCTTTGTTTTTCTCGTCTTTCTTTAAGATTTAAAATTTGAATCATGGCGCATGATAGCAAGTTGGATGCATAAAATCACAAGTCAAGATGCTACAGAAAAGTTTTTGCCACCGACATTGCAAAGAAATTAGCGATTGAATGAATAAAAGTTAATTTTGCTAATGCGTAAAAACCTCTCCACAATATACTCCACTTAACCTCAACCATGATCGCTAACAATCATTTCTGAATAAGAGGATGTATAATTAATATGGGAACAATGCATACCACATTGGAACCTGAAGCGTAAAAACATAGAGACAATCTTGTCTACTTCTAAAATTTGAAATTTTGAAAAAAAACAGCACATAATGGACGATCATATTCATAGAAACAATGATCAAGATACAACAGTATATGTCAAAGAGTACATATAATTATTCCAACATTGCATATCAGAGTGTTATAACAATGCATAAAATATATTTTAGCACGTACAAAAAGATATTACAACACAGTTTCATCATGCATTAAAACTTATACTATAAATCCTAAAAACTATAACACAGTTCCGCTAGGGATGCACTGCCGGGTGGTAAGGAGAGGGCGCCACTGTGTCTGGTTAAGCTCGCAAACTATCGCACCGTTCACCTACCGTCGTCGTCCCATCGCTAGATCTAGCACCACAGCTCTGTATATTAACAATGCATAGGAAGTTACTCTAATAATATATAGAATTATGTACCAATCGTGTATAGAAATACATACCTCCCATGACAAAAAAAATAAGGCTTCAATTTCATTGTGTATTATATTATGAAAGAAAATAAAAACAGTAATCACATGACACTGCCACAGTTGCCGAGCGAACACCACTTTGCGGCATTGACAGACCTGCACCAGCTCCGAATACATCCACTGCTGCTGCCCATGAGAGCCCTCTTGTCGTGTCCACCATGAGCCTCTCACCCACATTCATCTAGTTGAATAGCACGCAAACCAGCTGTTCCTAAACCGCAACTAAATTAGATTAATTTTTATGCACTGAGTAAAGAAAATCGGCTTTTCTCATGTAAAATGAAAAGGAGAAAAATAATGCCCCCACGTTTACTGTTGTAGACCTGTTGCAAGATGTTATCCCAAACTAAAAAATATCAAATCTCAGCATCGACATTAATTCATTATCAAGCATGAATGCGGGATAGAAGTAGAAATCTAAGCCAAATACGAAATCTCAGCCACAAACTAAAATACAAGTATTCATGCTAAAAATTAAGATTTCAATTTCATTCATATTATATTAGGGAGAAGCATACAAATTATTCATGCTAACTTTGATATGCATAAGAACTCACTAATACAAGTATAGATAATTGCACCAACAATGTATAAAATTATGTGGCAACAATGTATAAAATTGTGTAGGAGAAAGGTATAGAAATATATTTTAGCCGGCATAAAAATCTATTCGTGAAAATTAATGTCAGCTACATTAATACATAAATTATGGCTACAAATCTAGAGAAATCATAGTTTTAGTTGCATTTATATTGTCCTCATAACCATTGACAACCACTAGTCAAAAGTCACAATATAGAAATTAAGAAGCATTCAAAAATTTCTATGCATCTATTTATACACATCTATTTCTGTGCATCCTACATCTAGAGTCGAGCGGCTGTACTAAAATCCAGTGTCACAGATGTAAGAAGTTTTAGAAGCAGGTAAGCATAAAAAAATTAAGATGCACAGAAACGTAACACATATCAATGAGATGCATAGAAAATGAAAGGCTGAAAGGTCCTAATTGGCTAGAGGGGGGGTGAATAGCCTAATTTAAAATTCTACAAAGCACTAGAGCAATTTGTTAGACAATAACAAAGCGATAAATGCGGTTGCTCTAGCTCTATGTCAAATGCAAGCCACCTATTTGCAAGTCTAGTTAATTATGATCTCTAGGGCACACAAGGACTAAGTCACTACTTTACTAAACTAGTGAGCTACACAAGAGAGCTAGCAAAACTAAACTAGCTATACTAGCAAAGCTACTACTATTATTAACAAGGGAAACAAGTTACTCTATAACAAGTATGAACAAAGGAATACAAGAGAGTGGTAGTGTGATTTTACCGAACCGGGCAAGTGAAGATAATTGATATCACAATGGAATGCCAATCACCAAGGGACACAATATGAACACGAGATTTATCCCCGAGGTTCACGTGCTTGCCGGCACGCTACGTCCTCGTTGTGTCGACCAAGGCTTCGTGGTTCGGTGGCTAATCGGTATCACACACCGAGCTCTCCACAAGAGCGCCACAAGAACCTACCCCAAGCAATGGTAACTCAATGACACGCGCAATTTACTAGGAGTTACCTTTGGCTCTTCGCCGGGGAGGTACAAGCCCCTCACAAAGTCGTTGGGATGGCCACGAACAATCACCAACTCGTGCCGATCCTCCTCTGCTGCCACCAAGCCGTCTAGGCACCGGCAAGTGCCAAGAGTAAAAAGAAATCCGCAGCAACAATCACCAAGATGCCTCTAGAATGCAAGAACACAATGCAAGCTCTTGGTTTCACTCGATCTCACTTGGATTAGCACTAACAATCAAAGAGATCGGAGGGAGGGATTAGATCTTGCTCAAGAGGATGTTCAAGAGGTTAGAAAGTCAAGAGAGAACCCCCACTAGCCGGCCACGACCTATATATAGGGAGGAGAGGACGGCAGCTCGACCTCCACCTTTCTGCGCTTGGTCGGTAGTACCGACACCTCCTGGGCGGTACTACCGGCTTAGTCAAACTAGCCGTTTACTCACAACCCGCTGAAAAAGGCGAAGCACCGACTCTTGGTCGGTACCTCCGAGGTCGGTAGTACCGGCCCTATGGCGGTACCACCGACAGGCTAAACCGGGGACTGCACAGAGATTTCCCAGACAACTTCCTGACCTCGGTACTTCCGAGGGCGGTAGTACCGACATAATGGCGGTACTACCGCCAGGCCAAAACTGGCCGCTTCCAGAGAGCTCTGCGGAAAACAAGCTACTACCGACCTTGCGTCGGTACCACCGCGGGCGGTAGTACCGAGGTAATGGCGGTACTACCGCTAGGCCATTTTCAAAACCTACAGAGAGCACTGCAAAACGCCCCATGGCCACGGTACCACCGACCATCTGGTCGGTACCACCGCCGGCGGTAGTACCGAGGTAATAGCGGTACCACCGCCAGGCCAAAAACGCCCCATTACAGAGAAGGCTGCACGCAGCACCTATGGGCGGTACCACCGACCACCCTGGTCGGTACCACCGACCACACACAGAAAACTCCATTTTCTTCTCTGTTTTGATCCAAACCAACTCCAACAACTTCTCCTTTGCAAATGTGCTAACACCAACAAGTGTACAACATCATGTGCATGTGTGTTAGCATTTTCAAAACATTTTTCAAAGGATTTATCGCCTCATTTTAGATATGACATATGCAAATGCAACTAGAGGCAACTTGATAACCATATACTATGAATTTCTCCTCTTGATAGTACGGCTATCTACCCTAAATACACTCACACCCTCTATGGTGTCTTGAGTGCCAAAAACAAAAGAGCCTATTGGTTATACCTTTGCCTTGAGCTCTTTTATTTTCCTCTTTCTTCTTTTCTTCTAGTGAAGATATGGACCATCTTACGACCAATCACTTGATCATTGCATCACATGTCCATCATCATGCTTCACTTGAGCCATGGACCACCTTTTGCTAATCAAGCACTTAATGACAAAGGTTAGTCCAATGGGTTTCATCAATTATCCAAAACCAAACTTGGGCTTTCAAAGGCATAGAAATCCTGCTTGCCTAAACCTGCAGTGGAACATTATACCGTTAGATAATGCAAGCAAACACTCCTCTTAGGTTTGACTGAAATGCTTATGACTATGCCCATATGCATGCAAGAGATAATGACATACTGTAAATGATGATATGAAAAATCTGCACATACTTTTAGTTACACACTTCGACTAGACCTGCAGATGCCAAACAAGCAACTTCCAATATGCAATTCCAAATATTTGGCAAAAATGAATATTTCTACAACTACTATTACAACAAAGTTTATTCAAACAACTATACAACAAGATATAAGAGTTTCCGTTTAACTAGATAGACCAAGTCAGCACTACATCCTAAAAGCATATAGATCATTTAGATAAACCAAGGATATTACATAGAGCAATGTTCTCAACTTACTAATTTTGTTGGCTGGTTGCAGTAAATGGGCCTGAAAAAAGAAAACAATGAGTCAAATAAGATTGAGTAAAGCTACTCTAATGTGTAACTGCAAACAAGTAGCTGAATTCAGATGAATGTCTACAGAAAGCAAAGCAACCTATCTCTGAAAGTAACACATGGAACCTATCTCTGTATTCCAACAACGTATATAAAAAATATTCTGACAATGCATAGAAATGACTAGGTTGTATCTCATTTTTGAACCATGTTGGCTGGGTGGGTCTACTGTACTGTACTACAAACGTTCAGAGTTAGCTTGTCATTTACTTTAGCTGCCATATCATCAACATCACAATAGTATTATAGTTGTGCCGACAAGAAATACATAGAAAAATATCACAATAGTATTATAGTTGTGCCGACAAGAAATACATAGAAAAATATTTTAGCAAGTGCAAAACCTGTTTTAAAGGCATAGAGACACGTTTTAGCAGGCATAGAAACATGTTTCAGCTACAAAAAAAACACAGGGAATGCTTGCACACTTATATTGATGGCACAAGAAGCAATTTTTTTTTATTTAGTCAGACTGCCAACTCATAATTACCTATGTATAGAAAATTATATATGCAACCACGTAAACAAAACTTTTCACTAGATGGACGCTGAATTTTTTTCTAGATGTCAGCAAATTAAGAATAGCATAATCCATCTTGCGGTGTTTCCACTAGCTTCCATCGAAAACAAGAAAAATCCAAGAACACGCATGCAATTTGTACTTTCACAGGTCCATGCTCTGTGCCCCTACTAGATCAAGCCCAGCCTGCTGCTCACTGTTTTGCAGAGAGCCTGCACTTGAGGCAGTTTATGTATGTATAAAAACTTTTGTATGCATGCTCAAAAATTTTGTATTAATGCATAACACTATAAATAAGGAAGCACTAACCACCACGCATAACTCATGAAGCAAGTCGAGTGTGTCAACTGTCAAGTCGAGTGTAGCAAGCAGCAGCTACTCTTCTTCTACATCAATAAGGAAGCACTAACCACCACGCATGGCTCGTGAAGCTTCAACCATGGGCCGCCCGCCGTACATGTACATCTAGCACTAGCAGTCCACAAGCAACAAAGGTACGGAGTAGCAGTAGAAACAAAACCCCTGCTCCTTCAGCCCCGGGCAACAAACAGCCCCGCTCCACTCTCTCCGTACAACCGGCTGACCGACTCCTCCGGAGATGCAGAAAGTAGCAGTAAAAGGAGGGATCGGCAAACTCACGCAGGAGCCTACATCGGCAGCCAATCGAGCTAATTAATCGAGCGAGCAAGCATGCGGAGCCGAGAGCCTCATGCGCAGCAGGAGCGCTAGGAGCGGGGGAGCCGCGCGGAGGATCGTCGGGGCAGCGTGTTCTTCGGGGTGGGGGGATTAGTTAGTTAAGGGGAAGGGGTACACGCACCGCTGTCGCCGATGAGTAGGAGCTTAATCAGGTGGTCGTAGTTGCCCTGGGACCTCGACGGCGCCGCCGCCATGCTTGACGTTCCTCCTCCGCGGTAGCGCTTGCTTGCTGGCGGGGCTCCCTGTACGACCGAGGGGGTGGAGGTGGAAGCGAGGACTACAGGGGGCCGGTCGTAGCGTCGCAGGCAGGACGAGCCGCGCTCAGCCGAGGGCGGACGGCCAGGACCGGGTGGGGTGGGGATTAGGGTTTGGGGGATTTTATATGACAAGGGAAAATGGGCCTGGTGGGCCTGTGGGTGGGCTAGTGTGCTGGTGAGGATCTGGTTTGGTGCAACCAGATCAACTGGTTTGGTCAGGGCGCTATTTGGTACCTGGTACTGAATAGTTAGTCGGTACCCGGTCTCTACCAAACCCGCGAGCGCATCCCCCGTTAGACCGAGTACGTGTGCACGTGATTGTTACTCCGCCATTTTTTTGGTTGTGCATACAGGATTGTTTTTTGCCGGGTTCTTTTGAGCGTGCCGTTTTTCTGCGTGGGACCACTCATGCTGCCGATTTTTTCCTTGGGGCCACCCTTGGTGCTGATTTTTTTAGATTTGTTTTTCAGGAGACCACGTATGCTGTCAGTCCTTTTTTTCACGAGAGAACACCATGGTGTTGATTTTTTTTATTTCCTACTAGTTCATCTGCATGAATAGTTTTTTGTGATTGAAAAACCTGTATGACCATATCTATTTAACCATCTCGTAGAATTTGTTTTCATTTGTCACAAATAATAACATCCATGATTGTAAAAAAACTCATATTTTCCTACATTGGTAAATTGATCCTGAATAAAAAAAAAATACTTCGCGTGATGTGGGAACTGAAAAGCTCAAATTTACAACTTGAAATTCAGACATTTGTGATCACTCCATAACATCATATATGAAACTAATATACAAGAATATGTACTAAAGCCACAACTGATCCAAAGTCCATCCTAGAGCTCCATGGCTAGCTTTGGTTGCAACAGCATCCCACAGATACATGTTGCGATCTCTCGGGAGCAGTAGCATCTAGCAGCATCCCACAGATACATGTTGTGATCTCTCGGGAGCAGTAGCATCTAGCAGCATGAACAGATGAGAAAAAAATGCAGCTGCGCCCATTTGTTGGCTGGAAAAATGCTGCGCTGAAATTCCAGCTTTTCAGCTTCATGTTGTTGCCCAAGGCCCATCGATTCATCAATACTTGCCCCTGCTGCAGGTGAACAGATGAGCAAGAAATCATTAATAAATAGAAAACATGTAAATCCGATGATACATTGAGTCAATGAAGAATCGATATTACAATAAAGAATTATGGCAAGTGAAGCTGAATCAAGTTGCTACCTCTACGGATGTGCAAGTCCTTGCTTGGCTCCAAGCTAGCTAGGTACTCCGTAACTGAGTTCAGCTCAAAGTTGAAGACAAAGGCAATCAATTAATCATATGTCAATCAATTAATCATATGTCAGGCTAAGGTGCACAGTACAACAGAGTATAGTTGAACTGTATAAACCTTGATAACCACTATAAGAATAGCCGCTCCACATAATTATTCATGAATACAACCATATCAATTTCTATAAGATAGCATGAACTGAAGTACTAGTATAGGGAGGTAGGTTACAGGTAGAAGTTTGGGAATTAGTGCGGATACATGGGTGTATGCCGAAGGCTCTGAGTGATGAGTGATTGTCAACGGGTATGATGCGCATGTTCTTTGGCTTGTGTTGTGCAGGTGTCGAGCACGGAGACAGTGATCGAGGGTAGGTGAAGGTCAAGTTGAGACGTGCTGTGCTGACGGACCGGGTGCGGTGAAGGATGGGCGTGCCGTGCGGCGGGCGTGCCGTGCCAATGTACCGAGCGGTGAAGGGCAGACGTGAGGCTTGGACTGAGGGACCGGAGTACCTGAGGATCAGCTGTGGAGGCTGGCAGCCTGTGACGACGACAAGCAAAGAAGTGCGGTCATGTGTTGCTCAGGTCGAGGACCTGGGAACACGTGTCGGTGGATGGTGTGCACGGGAGGTGCATCCCCTCTACGACGCCGGTTTGGTGGTTCAGCCAGGGAAAAACCACCGGTGGACGGTTTCCAGGTTTGGGCCTCAAAACCTGGGTGCTGAGGGTTTCCGAGTTTGGCCACAAAACTCGGGCTGAGGACGGTTTCTAGGTTTGGGCCTCAAAACCTGGGCGCTGCGGGTTTGCTGAGTTTGGGCCTCAAAACTCAGATACTGGAAGGCTGGTTTCCCGGTTTGGGCCTCAAAACCGGGGGTACAGAGCAAAGGCGGCACGTGGCGGCAATCGGAAGGTTGCGCGGAGGCAACGCGGACGAGTTGTGCGGACGTGGCCGTCGGATACACCTACCACTGAGTTGGTCCAGTATAGCCTTAGGGTTTAGCTGGCTTGCTCTGTAAATAGCTTAGAGAGGGGTAGAGTAGGAAATAGATTTAGGCTAGTTGTAGTATAAATAGAGGGAGACACCCTCCTCCCTTCCTATCTCAGTTAGTTGCTTTTGTTCTTAGGGTTTCCTGCTCTCCCATTCCCTGCTGTAGCTAGTTGAGATCCACAGAGAGACTCACCTCTGTGTACTGTTGATTCAAGGAAGTGAGGCCGTATCCTCACCCTTCCTGAGCTGATACGTGTTGTGCACTGTGTTCGTTGGCTGAGTTTTGCGATTGGCTCGTGTAGTGCACTGTGTTCGTTGCGTTCTTTGGCTCTGCTCGATTTTCCCGTCGTTCGATCTCTCTCCAGTGTGTCTTTGCGAAATCCGTTTGAATCAGTTTGTTCGTATCATTGAGGAGGTCATTTCGACCAAAGGAATTCATCTAACTCCTCATGATCGAATAGATCGGGACGATTTCGTTTTCGTGGCACTTTTTCGTTCATCCACTTTCCCTTTTGATTTCCTGGTGTTCTTGGTTGTTCTGAGAAAATGATCTCTTGGGGATAGTCTTCCAACTACCCTGTGATCTTCTTCTCCAAGTTTGGAAACTTGGGATTGTGCCTTGATCGAGTTTTTGGAGGGATTTTCTTTTCGGAAGAACGCGTCCAGATCCGAGCTTCTGCGGGAGCAGTTCGCAGCAGGCTCGGGTGTCGGAACGTGCCGAGGCCACCTTCGTTCGGTGACTCTCGAGTAAGCTGAGACCACCCTCGGGCGAGGCGGTACTTTTCCCGAGGCCTCTTGAGCCTCGGACGAATCGGAACCTTTTCCGTGGTCCCCTCAGCCTCGGGCGAGTCGGAGTTTCACTCTGAGGCCTCTCTCGAGCCTCAAGCCTCGGGCGAGTCGGAGTTTCGTTCCGAGGCCTCTCTCTCGAGCCCCAACCCTCGGGCGAGACGGAGTTTTCCTCCGAGACCTCCCTCAGCCTCGGGCGAGTCGGTGTTTTCTCCTGAAACCTTCCTCGAGCCTCGGGCGAATCGGAGTTTTGCCCCGAGGCCTCGTTGGCTCAGTTCTCCGCCAGTTTCTTCGTACTTTCTGGTCAGTGGTGCCTCGCTGTGATCTCAGGGATCATCCACCCTCTTCCAAGGGTCGTGGGCATCACGGTTGTGTTTGGAGTTTTGGGGGTTGATTTTATTGGGACAGAGGCCTTAATTTCTGTGAAGAAATTTTGAGGCTCCCATTCACCCCCCTCTGGTCGCCTGGTTTGACTCTTTCGGTCCTTCAATTGGTATCGGAGCGGGTTAAGGATCTTCCACCTTAGCCGGTTCCAGATCCACAGAAGGCGACATGGATCGCGGCGTGGGCAAACCGCCGTTCTTTGATGGGACGAACTATGCGTATTGGAAGATACGCATGTCGGCCTATCTCCAGAGCATGGGCTCTTCTGTTTGGGAGATTTGCAACAACACTGATTACGTGGTCTTGGCTGCTCGTGTCACTCAACAGCAAATTGATGAGCACGATGCCAATAGCCGAGCCCGTAATGCTCTCTTTTCATGTTTGAGCATGGGAGAGTTTGACCGCGTTTCTCACCTCTCTACGGCTCGGGAGATCTGGGACACCCTCATGCGTTTTCATGAGGGTACCTCTCAAGTCAAAACCCGACTCTACGAGTCGTTTAAGAGAGAGTATGAGAACTTTCGACATCAACCTGGCGAGAGCATAGAAAGTTTATTCGCTCGCTTTCAGGTGATTGTCAACAGGATGAGGGCTAACAGAGAGCAGTTGCCTTTTGACGATCATGAGCGTGCTTTGAAGCTTTTGCACACTCTTGACCGTTCGGTGTGGGACTCCAAGGTTCAGGCGATCATCGAATCACCTAACTATGAGACCCTCACCTGCGATGAGCTCTTCAGTAAGCTCAAGTCCAGTGAGATTGACGCCATGTCGAGGGCTTCTTATGTGAATCCTTCTGGCCCGACTATGGCTTTGGTTTCTGGCTCTTCCGCTAACTCCTCTGGTGGCGTTGCTCTTGCATCTCTCTTTTCTGTCACCGAGGAGCAGCTGGAGTCCTTGGGGGATGATGAGTTGGCATTGCTTGTCAACCGGTTCACACGGTTCCACAACAACCGTATGAACCGTCGCCGCGGAGGAGGACGCTCGGGATGCTACGAGTGCGGCGACCCCGACCACTTCATCGCCAACTGCCCCAAGAAGAACAAGCATCTGGGGAAGGGCGATCATGGGCACAAGTACGACTCCGGCAAGCGCAAGGAGAAGTACGTCCCTCCGAGGCACAAGAAGAGGGGCGGCTTCGACAAGGAGTACATCAAGAAGAAGTACTTGGAGAAGGCCCAGGCTGAGCAGCGTGCGTTCTTCGCCACGCTCAGCGACGTCGACGGCTCGGATGACGACTCCGCCTCCTCGAGCGATGACGAGTCCGAGAAGAAGAAGAGGATCGAGGACCAGCTGAACGGCCTCTGCTTCTTCGCCGACGACGATGGCCTCTGCACCATGGCCCTCAGCAACGAGGTCGGAGGCGAGCTGGAGCGCACCCCTCGGAACGACGACGACGACACCTCCCAGGTATCTCTCACCTACGACGAGCTTTCTTCCGAGGTTGAGAAGCTTACTGCTGCCCTCCTTAGCCAAGATAAACTGCTTAGGCGTGCTGCTAGAGAGCGCAAGGAGTTTAGGCAGAAGTGGGAGGACACGGTGAAGGAGCTTGAGTTCGCTCGGTCCACCGTGGTTGTGTCGGAGGAAGCTGAGTGTGAGTCATGCACAGCGCACATGACTGACCTTCTCACTTTGAGAGGTAAGTATGCTGCGTTGGTTGGAGAGGTGGATGAGCTCCGAGCTAGGCCTCAGCTGTTGGGTGCATGCAAGACTTGTCCTGTCTTGCAATCTGAGTTGACAGAGAAGAATGCCAAGATTGTGTCTCTTGAAGAGGCCAACTCGGATAGCACTTGTGTCGTGAGGTGCGCCTTGTGCGAGGGTCTGGAGATGGAGATTGCAAATGTCAAGCATGACAAGATGCAAACCGAGGAAGAAAACACATACCTTCGGACCATCTTGTCATGGGTCTCCTGTAGTGAGCCGCAGCTCGGGATGATGATTTCCCAATTCAAGCGAGCTGCTGGGGGTCCTGGTGTAGGTTTTGCTCCGGGTGTTGACCTTTCTGCTTTTGGGAAGATTGGAGAGTCGAGTGGTCTAAATCCTAGTGAGAAGCCCAACTCCACCACCACTCCCAAGTTGACCAAGCTGCCACCCAGTGAGCCTGTCAAGCCTATCACCAAAGACGGGGTTTTTGAGGAACCCCCGAGAGCTCCACCCAAAAACCAAGTATGGGCACCCAAGCCGAGCCACCTCAAAAACAAGCTCGACACAATGCCACCCATCCAGGGGGAGTGCTTGCCACAGAAGGGCAAGGTGAGCCACACCCACAGCCCTGCGTACCAACAACCCCCTTTGCGTGTGGTGAGGTACCAGTGTGATTTTTGTGGGAGAGATGGTCACTTGAGTGAGTTCTGTTTTAGGCGTAGGAGAGAAGCGCGCCGTGCCAGGGAGAGGGCACCAAGGCCTGCTGTTAGGACCAGGGGCTCAGAGCCTCAAGTCTCGAGGCCTCAGCCTCAGCCTCAGCCTCGTGCCCCGAGGCCTCAGCCTCGTGCCCCAAGGCCTAAGCCTCGTGCTCCCAGGCCTCAGCCTCAAGCACCCAGGCCTCAGCAGCGGAGGGCTCCGAGGAGAGAGCCTCGGCCTAGAGGCCCAGAGCCTCGGCCTAGAGGTCCAGAGCCTCGGCAGCATGTTGAGCCTCAGGCTCCCAGGCGTAGGCCTCGTAGAGAGCATGCCCGACGGGGTCCTGCTTTTGCAGTTGACGGACCTCGTGGCGGAGAATTTGTTGAGCGTTTTCCCCCACTGCAGTTTGAGCATTGCAGTGAGCGCTCCTTCCCTAGCGGACCATGTCTTCCTCAGCATGGTGATCGCTTCTCTTGTAGACAGTATAGGAATGGTTTTTATCCTAACTGTTCTTTTGAGCAGCCGGGCCAACACTGGTATTTCCCTCACTTCACTAACCCCAGTGTTGGACCGTATGCTCACCCTATGTCTTTTTATTGATGTAGGTAAATCGGTTGAAGGACATTTGGTTGGTGGATTCCGGTTGCTCGAGGCACATGACCGGAAACGCCAAGTGGTTCTCCAGCCTTAGTCCTGTTGCCGGAAAGGAGTACATAACCTTCGGTGACAACAGCAAGGGTAAGGTAGTGTCCCGCGGATCAGTGCGGGTTAATGAGCACTTTGTGTTGCGCGATGTTGCTCTTGTTTCTAACTTGCATTTTAACTTGCTTTCTGTTTCGCAACTTTTTGACGATGACTATGAGATTCGTTTTAAACCAAATCTCAGTCGTATTTTGGACCCTCAGGGCAATCTGGTATGTCTGATTTCGCCCTTTGGGAAAGTCTTTCGTGCGAATTTCTCAGAGTCTTTTGGCACTTCTCGCTGTCTTTTGGCTAGTCCTTCCTCCTCTGATCTTTGGAAGTGGCATAGGAGGCTCGGTCATTTAAGCTTCGACTTGCTTGCAAGACTTAGCTCACTTGGCCTAATCCGAGGATTGCCCAAGCTTTCGATGGAGAAGGATCTAGTCTGTCACTCTTGTAGACACGGGAAGATGGTTGCTGCTCCCCACCATCCAGTGACTAAGGTCATGACCTCGCACCCTGGAGAGCTTTTACACATGGACCTTGTTGATCCGGCTCGGGTGAGCTCGGTTGGTGGCAAGTGGTATGTTTTGGTCGTTGTCGATGACTTTTCGAGATATTCGTGGGTCTTCTTTTTAGCTGAGAAGACCGAGACTTTTTCCTTTGCTCGCAATCTGATTTTACGTCTTCAGAACGAGTTCCCTTTGAACTCGATGCGAGCTATTAGAAGTGATAATGGTTCCGAATTTAAAAATTCGGATTTTGAGAAGTTCTGTAACTCTCTGGGTTTAGAGCACCAGTTTTCTTCCCCCTACACACCGCCACAGAATGGTGTTGTAGAGAGGAAAAATCGGACCCTCATTGAGATGGCCAGGACGATGCTCGACGAGCATAGGACTCCCAGGCGCTACTGGGCCGAGGCTATAAACACTGCGTGCTATATTTCAAATCGCATTTTTCTGCGAGCGTTCTTGAAAAAGACTTCTTATGAGTTGCGTTTTGGTCGCCAACCCAAAGTGAGTTATTTTAGAGTCTTCGGTTGCCACTGTTTTATTTTGAAGAAAGGCAACCTGGACAAGTTTGAGTCTCGTTCCTCTGACGGTGTGTTTTTGGGTTATGGCACTCACACTCGGGCTTATCGTGTACTTAACCTTGACACTAACCGAGTCATGGAGACATCAGATGTCACCTTCGACGAGACTCTCGTTTGTCCTTCTTCTCGTTTTGAGCGTGCAGGTGATCATGAGGTCGGCGAGCCTCTTTTTGATGACCGGGAGGAGGGTGCCGAGGGTATGGACGACCCTGCAGAGGGTATGGACGGTCCAGCACCCCCTCCACTCGCTGAGGCCCATAGAGAAGCCTCGACGACGATCCACGGCCCCGAGACCTCTTCTTCCTGGGGGCCGTGGGATCCGCCACCCCGCGCGGTACCTTTTGTACCCGGGGAGGCACCAGCTGCTGCTGAGGCTGAAGCCGAGGCCACCTCGGCCAGGGAGGCTCCGCAGCACATCCAGCGCCGGCACCCGCCTCAGCAGATGATCGGCAGCCTCGACGACCGAGTCACTCGGTCCAGGTCTCAGCAAATCTCGCACTTTGCTCACTCTGCTTTTGTCGCTAATTTTGAGCCCCGAGATGTTGGACACGCTTTGACGGATCCAGACTGGGTCAATGCCATGCATGAGGAGTTAGAAAACTTTGATCGAAATCGGGTTTGGGTTCTAGTTCCACCTGACTGTAAACCTATTGGGACAAAATGGGTTTTCAAGAACAAGCAAGGAGAGGATGGCCAAGTTGTTAGAAACAAGGCCAGGCTTGTAGCGAAGGGTTACAGTCAGAAGGAGGGAATAGACTATGAGGAGACTTTTGCTCCTGTAGCTCGTTTGGAGGCTATTAGGATACTCTTGGCTTTTGCTGCATCCAAAGGTTTTAAATTGTTTCAAATGGATGTCAAGAGTGCCTTCTTAAACGGCTACATAGAAGAGGAAGTGTATGTTGAGCAGCCCCCGGTTTTGAAAATCCCAAGTTTCCGAACCATGTTTTTAAACTTCACAAAGCGTTATATGGTCTGAAACAAGCCCCTAGAGCCTGGTATGATAGGTTAAAAACCTTCTTGCTTGCTAAGGGTTTTAAAATGGGATGTGTGGATAAAACGCTCTTTCTCCTCAGGCAAGGCAAAGACACTCTCTTGGTCCAGATTTACGTGGATGATATCATTTTCGGTGGTTCTTCTCACGCTTTGGTTGCCAAGTTTGCAGATACTATGAGCAGGGAGTTCAAGATGAGCATGATGGGAGAGCTGACATTCTTTCTCGGGTTGCAAATTAAGCAATCCCGAGAGGGGACGTTTGTGCACCAGGGCAAGTACACCAAGGACTTGCTGAAGCGGTTCGACATGGGTGAGGCCAAGCCTCTACCAACGCCCATGTCGACGACGACTGCCCTGGATGCGGATGTGGATGGCGAAGCAGTGGACCAGAAGGAGTACCGCAGCATGATTGGATCGCTCCTCTACTTGACGGCGACACGCCCAGACATCCAGTTTGCGGTATGTCTGTGCGCGCGTTTCCAGGCCTCACCGCGTATTTCTCACCATCAGGCGGTGAAGAGGGTCTTCAGGTACCTTCGGTTCACACCCGAGCTCGGGATCTGGTATTCGGCCTCATCCACCCTCTCCCTCTGCGGTTATTCTGATGCCGATTTTGCTGGGTGTCGTATTGATCGCAAGTCCACCTCTGGGACCTGCCAGTTTATCGGTTCTTCTCTTGTTTCGTGGTCTTCTCGCAAGCAGTCTAGTGTCGCCCAGTCTACCACGGAGGCTGAGTATGTTGCTGCGGCTAGCTGCTGTTCCCAGTTACTCTGGATGATGGCTACTTTGCGTGATTTTGGTCTGAGCTTTTCTCGTGTTCCTTTGCTTTGTGATAGCACGAGTGCTATTAGCGTTGCTAAGAACCCCGTGCTTCACTCGAAGACCAAACATATTGATGTGCGCTTTCATTTTTTGCGAGACCACCAGGAGAAGGGTGATATCGACCTTCGCCATGTCGATACTCATCATCAACTGGCCGATATTTTTACCAAGCCTTTAGACGAATCAACCTTTAATCGGTCGAGGGGTGAGCTTGGTGTGTGTTTCCCCTTTTAGATGGGGGAAACATTTTGTGCTGTGTACAGATTGACTTTTTAATTTGTCGTTCTCTTCTTTTTGCGTTTCAACATACATTCTGAGCCTCAGATTTTTAATCACTAGAATGTATTTACACTCTGTTCAGTCTGATCCGAGGCTTATGATGGAGGCCTGTAGCTTATGCTCTTACTGATCACTAGTGTATGTTGTGGGCTGAGCTATTTTAAAATTATGATTTTTTTTTTAAATAAATTAAATTCTGAAAATGTTCACCATTAAGATATGCAACTAGCATGTGTAGGTTGTGTTGAGTTTACTCGCGCTTTTCATATATGCTAGGTTGCTATGTCTCTAGTTCTGAGTCATTCACTTGCTTGGTCTGTTCATATAATGTTTAAAAGTTGAACCAGGCTTTAGTAAAATGAAAAGATCGAGATGGGATTGCTTGTCAACACCTCACGGTATCAAGACTGTTTCTCATTGCACCTTGAGTTAAACTTGAGCCGTGTAGTGTATGACCGAAACCGTAGCTTTAAGCTCCTGATTGCTTCGGCATAGGCTTCGCTCGGTTGAAAAGTAAGGCAAAGACAAGCTTTCAACCTCTCGCATTCACATGCAAATAATTAAACTTGTGTCATTTCACCGCTGCAACTCCGATATAAACATGAAATCACAAGTATATGCTTCATTCCTATGCATGATGATTGCACTGTGCTAGGGGTAGTTCACCTTGTATACATGTTTAGCACTTGTACAGACTCCTGTCTACGCTTTGTTAGTGCTATTTTGATGGTGAATACCTTATTTGACTCAAAACTGCTCACTATTGCTCATATGGCTCATATTTCCAGTGATCAGTCTGAGCCTTCGCCGAGCCTGTATGTGCATCTGTTGAGTCCCTCGGGCTATACTGTTTAGAGCATTTTTGCATTCTTTTGACTATAAGTTTGAAGCTCCTGACTTGCATCTCTGACTTCTTTGCATAATGGAAGGGGGGAGAACTTTTGTCTCTTGATAAGTGCATTTTCAACTAAGGGGGAGAATTTTGCAAATCATATGTTCCCTGTTCCCTGGATGTTCATCCGAGAGGGAGTTATTATCTGCACTAGTCAAGGGGGAGCGGAGGGAGTCTCGGCCTCGAGCCCCAGCCTCGAGCCTCTGCCTCGAGCCCTGGCCTCGAGCCCCAGCCTCGAGCCCTGGCCTCGAGCCCCTGCCTCGAGCCTCTGCCTCGAGCCCCGGCCTCTGCCTCGAGTCTTGCTGCTTTCTCGCAGGCTGATAGGTTTTGGTGTTGAGTTTGCTGTGCTAGTTGTGTTGAGCCGTTGCCTCTTTCTTGAGGGACTAGCATTTTGTCTCGTTTTCCACCATTACTTCAGTTGTTGTCGAGCTCTTTTCTCTGGAAGCTTCGATTGATATTTGCTAGCGGTGTTGAGCCTGTTCTACCTCTTCTTGAGGGCTAGCTTTGCTTTGCTTGGTTGCGTCGAGCCGTTGCCCAAGTCTTTGGGGACCAAGTTGTTCTGCTCTTTTCACTTGACCTTTCCCGGCTTTGCTATGCTTTTGGGTCATTTGGTTGAGTTTTTCTCCTCTCCTTCCTCCTTTCCTCTTTCTTTCTCTTTTATTATGATTTGTGTGGGTAGTTGACAATGCACTCATCAAGGGGGAGATTGCGGATACATGGGTGTATGCCGAAGGCTCTGAGTGATGAGTGATTGTCAACGGGTATGATGCGCATGTTCTTTGGCTTGTGTTGTGCAGGTGTCGAGCACGGAGACAGTGATCGAGGGTAGGTGAAGGTCAAGTTGAGACGTGCTGTGCTGACGGACCGGGTGCGGTGAAGGATGGGCGTGCCGTGCGGCGGACGTGCCATGCCAATGTACCGAGCGGTGAAGGGCAGACGTGAGGCTTGGACTGAGGGACCGGAGTACCTGAGGATCAGCTGTGGAGGCTGGCAGCCTGTGACGACGACAAGCAAAGAAGTGCGGTCATGTGTTGCTCAGGTCGAGGACCTGGGAACACGTGTCGGTGGATGGGGTGCACGGGAGGTGCATCCCCTCTACGACGCCGGTTTGGTGGTTCAGCCAGGGAAAAACCACCGGTGGACGGTTTCCAGGTTTGGGCCTCAAAACCTGGGTGCTGAGGGTTTCCGAGTTTGGCCACAAAACTCGGGCTGAGGACGGTTTCTAGGTTTGGGCCTCAAAACCTGGGCGCTGCGGGTTTGCTGAGTTTGGGCCTCAAAACTCAGATACTGGAAGGCTGGTTTCCCGGTTTGGGCCTCAAAACCGGGGGTACAGAGCAAAGGCGGCACGTGGCGGCAATCGGAAGGTTGCGCGGAGGCAACGCGGACGAGTTGTGCGGACGTGGCCGTCGGATACACCTACCACTGAGTTGGTCCAGTATAGCCTTGGGGTTTAGCTGGCTTGCTCTGTAAATAGCTTAGAGAGGGGTAGAGTAGGAAATAGATTTAGGCTAGTTGTAGTATAAATAGAGGGAGACACCCTCCTCCCTTCCTATCTCAGTTAGTTGCTTTTGTTCTTAGGGTTTCCTGCTCTCCCATTCCCTGCTGTAGCTAGTTGAGATCCACAGAGAGACTCACCTCTGTGTACTGTTGATTCAAGGAAGTGAGGCCGTATCCTCACCCTTCCTGAGCTGATACGTGTTGTGCACTGTGTTCGTTGGCTGAGTTTTGCGATTGGCTCGTGTAGTGCACTGTGTTCGTTGCGTTCTTTGGCTCTGCTCGATTTTCCCGTCGTTCGATCTCTCTCCAGTGTGTCTTTGCGAAATCCGTTTGAATCAGTTTGTTCGTATCATTGAGGAGGTCATTTCGACCAAAGGAATTCATCTAACTCCTCATGATCGAATAGATCGGGACGATTTCGTTTTCGTGGCACTTTTTCGTTCATCCACTTTCCCTTTTGATTTCCCTGTGTTCTTGGTTGTTCTGAGAAAATGATCTCTTGGGGATAGTCTTCCAACTACCCTGTGATCTTCTTCTCCAAGTTTGGAAACTTGGGATTGTGCCTTGATCGAGTTTTTGGAGGGATTTTCTTTTCGGAAGAACGCGTCCAGATCCGAGCTTCTGCGGGAGCAGTTCGCAGCAGGCTCGGGTGTCGGAACGTGCCGAGGCCACCTTCGTTCGGTGACTCTCGAGTAAGCTGAGACCACCCTCGGGCGAGGCGGTACTTTTCCCGAGGCCTCTTGAGCCTCGGACGAATCGGAACCTTTTCCGTGGTCCCCTCAGCCTCGGGCGAGTCGGAGTTTCACTCTGAGGCCTCTCTCGAGCCTCAAGCCTCGGGCGAGTCGGAGTTTCGTTCCGAGGCCTCTCTCTCGAGCCCCAACCCTCGGGCGAGACGGAGTTTTCCTCCGAGACCTCCCTCAGCCTCGGGCGAGTCGGTGTTTTCTCCTGAAACCTTCCTCGAGCCTCGGGCGAATCGGAGTTTTGCCCCGAGGCCTCGTTGGCTCAGTTCTCCGCCAGTTTCTTCGTACTTTCTGGTCAGTGGTGCCTCGCTGTGATCTCAGGGATCATCCACCCTCTTCCAAGGGTCGTGGGCATCACGGTTGTGTTTGGAGTTTTGGGGGTTGATTTTATTGGGACAGAGGCCTTAATTTCTGTGAAGAAATTTTGAGGCTCCCATTCACCCCCCTCTGGTCGCCTGGTTTGACTCTTTCGGTCCTTCAATTGGTATCGGAGCGGGTTAAGGATCTTCCACCTTAGCCGGTTCCAGATCCACAGAAGGCGACATGGATCGCGGCGTGGGCAAACCGCCGTTCTTTGATGGGACGAACTATGCGTATTGGAAGATACGCATGTCGGCCTATCTCCAGAGCATGGGCTCTTCTGTTTGGGAGATTTGCAACAACACTGATTACGTGGTCTTGGCTGCTCGTGTCACTCAACAGCAAATTGATGAGCACGATGCCAATAGCCGAGCCCGTAATGCTCTCTTTTCATGTTTGAGCATGGGAGAGTTTGACCGCGTTTCTCACCTCTCTACGGCTCGGGAGATCTGGGACACCCTCATGCGTTTTCATGAGGGTACCTCTCAAGTCAAAACCCGACTCTACGAGTCGTTTAAGAGAGAGTATGAGAACTTTCGACATCAACCTGGCGAGAGCATAGAAAGTTTATTCGCTCGCTTTCAGGTGATTGTCAACAGGATGAGGGCTAACAGAGAGCAGTTGCCTTTTGACGATCATGAGCGTGCTTTGAAGCTTTTGCACACTCTTGACCGTTCGGTGTGGGACTCCAAGGTTCAGGCGATCATCGAATCACCTAACTATGAGACCCTCACCTGCGATGAGCTCTTCAGTAAGCTCAAGTCCAGTGAGATTGACGCCATGTCGAGGGCTTCTTATGTGAATCCTTCTGGCCCGACTATGGCTTTGGTTTCTGGCTCTTCCGCTAACTCCTCTGGTGGCGTTGCTCTTGCATCTCTCTTTTCTGTCACCGAGGAGCAGCTGGAGTCCTTGGGGGATGATGAGTTGGCATTGCTTGTCAACCGGTTCACACGGTTCCACAACAACCGTATGAACCGTCGCCGCGGAGGAGGACGCTCGGGATGCTACGAGTGTGGCGACCCCGACCACTTCATCGCCAACTGCCCCAAGAAGAACAAGCATCTGGGGAAGGGCGATCATGGGCACAAGTACGACTCCGGCAAGCGCAAGGAGAAGTACGTCCCTCCGAGGCACAAGAAGAGGGGCGGCTTCGACAAGGAGTACATCAAGAAGAAGTACTTGGAGAAGGCCCAGGCTGAGCAGCGTGCGTTCTTCGCCACGCTCAGCGACGTCGACGGCTCGGATGACGACTCCGCCTCCTCGAGCGATGACGAGTCCGAGAAGAAGAAGAGGATCGAGGACCAGCTGAACGGCCTCTGCTTCTTCGCCGACGACGATGGCCTCTGCACCATGGCCCTCAGCAACGAGGTCGGAGGCGAGCTGGAGCGCACCCCTCGGAACGACGACGACGACACCTCCCAGGTATCTCTCACCTACGACGAGCTTTCTTCCGAGGTTGAGAAGCTTACTGCTGCCCTCCTTAGCCAAGATAAACTGCTTAGGCGTGCTGCTAGAGAGCGCAAGGAGTTTAGGCAGAAGTGGGAGGACACGGTGAAGGAGCTTGAGTTCGCTCGGTCCACCGTGGTTGTGTCGGAGGAAGCTGAGTGTGAGTCATGCACAGCGCACATGACTGACCTTCTCACTTTGAGAGGTAAGTATGCTGCGTTGGTTGGAGAGGTGGATGAGCTCCGAGCTAGGCCTCAGCTGTTGGGTGCATGCAAGACTTGTCCTGTCTTGCAATCTGAGTTGACAGAGAAGAATGCCAAGATTGTGTCTCTTGAAGAGGCCAACTCGGATAGCACTTGTGTCGTGAGGTGCGCCTTGTGCGAGGGTCTGGAGATGGAGATTGCAAATGTCAAGCATGACAAGATGCAAACCGAGGAAGAAAACACATACCTTCGGACCATCTTGTCATGGGTCTCCTGTAGTGAGCCGCAGCTCGGGATGATGATTTCCCAATTCAAGCGAGCTGCTGGGGGTCCTGGTGTAGGTTTTGCTCCGGGTGTTGACCTTTCTGCTTTTGGGAAGATTGGAGAGTCGAGTGGTCTAAATCCTAGTGAGAAGCCCAACTCCACCACCACTCCCAAGTTGACCAAGCTGCCACCCAGTGAGCCTGTCAAGCCTATCACCAAAGACGGGGTTTTTGAGGAACCCCCGAGAGCTCCACCCAAAAACCAAGTATGGGCACCCAAGCCGAGCCACCTCAAAAACAAGCTCGACACAATGCCACCCATCCAGGGGGAGTGCTTGCCACAGAAGGGCAAGGTGAGCCACACCCACAGCCCTGCGTACCAACAACCCCCTTTGCGTGTGGTGAGGTACCAGTGTGATTTTTGTGGGAGAGATGGTCACTTGAGTGAGTTCTGTTTTAGGCGTAGGAGAGAAGCGCGCCGTGCCAGGGAGAGGGCACCAAGGCCTGCTGTTAGGACCAGGGGCTCAGAGCCTCAAGTCTCGAGGCCTCAGCCTCAGCCTCAGCCTCGTGCCCCGAGGCCTCAGCCTCGTGCCCCAAGGCCTAAGCCTCGTGCTCCCAGGCCTCAGCCTCAAGCACCCAGGCCTCAGCAGCGGAGGGCTCCGAGGAGAGAGCCTCGGCCTAGAGGCCCAGAGCCTCGGCCTAGAGGTCCAGAGCCTCGGCAGCATGTTGAGCCTCAGGCTCCCAGGCGTAGGCCTCGTAGAGAGCATGCCCGACGGGGTCCTGCTTTTGTTCTTAGGGTTTCCTGCTCTCCCATTCCCTGCTGTAGCTAGTTGAGATCCACAGAGAGACTCACCTCTGTGTACTGTTGATTCAAGGAAGTGAGGCCGTATCCTCAGCCTTCCTGAGCTGATACGTGTTGTGCACTGTGTTCGTTGGCTGAGTTTTGCGATTGGCTCGTGTAGTGCACTGTGTTCGTTGCGTTCTTTGGCTCTGCTCGATTTTCCCGTCGTTCGATCTCTCTCTCCAGTGTGTCTTTGCGAAATCCGTTTGAATCAGTTTGTTCGTATCATTGAGGAGGTCATTTCGACCAAAGGAATTCATCTAACTCCTCATGATCGAATAGATCGGGACGATTTCGTTTTCGTGGCACTTTTTCGTTCATCCACTTTCCCTTTTGATTTCCCGGTGTTCTTGGTTGTTCTGAGAAAATGATCTCTTGGGGATAGTCTTCCAACTACCCTGTGATCTTCTTCTCCAAGTTTGGAAACTTGGGATTGTGCCTTGATCGAGTTTTTGGAGGGATTTTCTTTTCGGAAGAACGCGTCCAGATCCGAGCTTCTGCGGGAGCAGTTCGCAGCAGGCTCGGGTGTCGGAACGTGCCGAGGCCACCTTCGTTCGGTGACTCTCGAGTAAGCTGAGACCACCCTCGGGCGAGACGGTACTTTTCCCGAGGCCTCTTGAGCCTCGGACGAATCGGAACCTTTTCCGTGGTCCCCTCAGCCTCGGGCGAGTCGGAGTTTCACTCTGAGGCCTCTCTCGAGCCTCAAGCCTCGGGCGAGTCGGAGTTTCGTTCCGAGGCCTCTCTCTCGAGCCCCAACCCTCGGGCGAGACGGAGTTTTCCTCCGAGACCTCCCTCAGCCTCGGGCGAGTCGGTGTTTTCTCCTGAAACCTTCCTCGAGCCTCGGGCGAATCGGAGTTTTGCCCCGAGGCCTCGTTGGCTCAGTTCTCCGCCAGTTTCTTCGTACTTTCTGGTCAGTGGTGCCTCGCTGTGATCTCAGGGATCATCCACCCTCTTCCAAGGGTCGTGGGCATCACGGTTGTGTTTGGAGTTTTGGGGGTTGATTTTATTGGGACAGAGGCCTTAATTTCTGTGAAGAAATTTTGAGGCTCCCATTCACCCCCCCTCTGGTCGCCTGGTTTGACTCTTTCGGTCCTTCAATTAGTATATCCCCTGCTCCCCACTCGAATTTTAGGTCACCACACAAGCAAACACAATTTAGCACTATTTAGATAGCACCAACAGCAGCAAATGAACCTGCACTCATGGCAAGATGCTACTGATGGAGCAAGCTTTTAAAAAACAAGGGGTGGGTCCCTTGTGAATTTTGATAGGTCGTGCCGTTATTTATGCCAGTCTAGCTCATAGTGCATCAAAGATTAGTTCTTAACAACAATCATTTTATCACTTTTGAGACAAATAAAACCCAAAACGTTTTTTGATGAACTGCTTAGACACGCTTGGCATCAACGCTTCCCCGTGCCGATCAAGCAACTGGGGACACTAATCTCGACTGAAGCATGACAAACTGTAACTAAACAATCACAAAAATAGAGCTAAATTGACCAGCCAGAAATGACATAACTGAATTGATCAAAGTACTAAAAGATAGAATAGCAGATGAGCTAATGGAAGCTGGAGAGCAATCCCTTACTGTCCTGGCTAAACCCTTCCATATCAGTAAGTAACCAGATATAGGACAACCATCCCTCTTTGGCTGCACAGAAAAAATTATCAAACATATATCAGTATCCAGACTCCATCAGAAACAATAGAATTGTAAAACAATTAGTGCACCGGTGGTCATTAAGTAGAGAAAAAAGAACCAGGACTTTCTTGCAAACCCTGCATTTTCTGGTGCGATGCATTGCCATCACGTGATTCCTAACTAGTATATTAGAAAAAGAATTTCAGTCGGTGATGGCATTATTAATATAAAGCATTAGCTGGAGATGAACCGAAATACAATGTAACAAAAGAGCACAAAACTGCATATAACCTTTGTCAAAAAGAAATGATCTCCAATGTTTCTGAGCTAGTTCAAGAAATGAAGGGTATGCATGCATTATTATGAGATAACAGATTAACAGATAACCATTATACTTTGAACTGTAGAATATTAAGAGGTTGAAAGTACAAATTCATGCATGCAGTACATTGGATCAAAGGAATTTATGGTCCAAATGAAAATTTTGTAGGAACCATTGGACTACCACTATGGGAATAATAATTTGTGCGGTACTAGTGCTTGGACGAAGACATTAAATAGGTTTTGCAGAGATGCAAATCCATTATTAGTTGTGCACATGTCCAAAGCATTAAATCTTTAGTGATAGGACATCCAAAAAAACAAAAGCATGGAATTAAAGAAAAAGAATCAATTTAAGTTCAGAGCTCAGAGAATAATTCTTTAACTCAAGAGGACATGTATGATTCATCAGAATTCAGTTACCATATATAGCATGCAGAGCACGTGATGAACTGAGCTGCATCACTGTCCCTTCAAGCTCCTTTCTTCTCCAACATAAGCTGAACAAGAATGCCTGCAAGAGCAAGACAATGGAAACAAAAGCTCAAGTTTACTAATAAGATGAACTTTTGTAGCATCAAACAGTAAACTTTGTGTGCAGGGAAGTAAGATTTTTTACAGTACATTTGCATGGTGGAGACAATCAAGCAGTGAAAAATTAGAGTCTATCGTTACTATAATGAAGAAGACTAAAGTAAAGAAATGACTTAACTAGTAATGGATCCTCATTTTACAAATAGTCAACTGTACACATATTATCATAGGACCATTTATTGTTGCATGAACAAAATTAGCAACAGCAGAAGAAAGACACATGTAGAGAACATAAGCATGCTGCATCATCCACCAACAATGCACACACTAACATATGTTTGGGAAAAAAAAGACTGGCCCATCCATCATTGGCAACAAATCGAAAAGGTAACTGGAAATGCTTTAATTAACAAAAGGCCTGTAGGAATCTATCTGCATACAACCTAACTAGAATGCATGAATTTATCTGCATGAAACTGATTAATAGGTCCCTACGAAACCTATAAGTCTATCATATGTATGAAACCTAACTAAAGTGACAGGCAGACAAAGAACACACCAATCTGGTCATGTTTCCTTTTCAGTTGTGATCTCTCTCTCTATGTTATTTTTTTTATTAGCTAAATAGATTGAAAGTTCATAAAATTCTTCAGATGTGACATTTAGAAACATAGTATTTAGAAAAAAAAACTTCTGTGCTATTGAATTTATTACAAAGAATTCAAGTATCCAAAGCTATTTCATGCAAGTATTTCTTCTAACCAGAAAGAAAAGCTGCCTAAGCATGAAAATAATGGAAAGTGGGTGTCATTCATTAGAGATAATTTAAATTTTATTTACCAAATTGGTCCTGGGCCTACCAATACACTAGTGGAAGAGCACATAAATCATGAAGAAAACAAATGTCAAGGGCGGTGACATAACCTTCAATTCAAGTAAGCTAGTGATCGAGCAACTAGAATAGGTTGCCAATGATGGAAACAGTCGTTGGACGTTGTTGAAACTTGAAACCGATATGTAAGCAAAGGATATGTATGATTGGTTCGGTTTGCACCATGTACTCTATCGATCTATTATTCTAGGCAGCATACATTCATACGAGATACTAGCTAGATAGGATAAATACAGTACATACCACAGGCTCAGAAGAGTTGAGGGCATAGCATATATAGCCATGCGGCGTCATGGGCTCATGGTCGTTATTCCGATGTGAGGCTCTAGCTGTAGTTGCAGCTTCAGCTTGGGAGTGCTGAGGAAACCCATGGCAGCGGCAGCGGCCACCAGCACCCGCTGGAGTAGCAAGCGCAGTTATTGCAATGCAACATAGGAAGGACGTACTCCGATCCATTAGCTCACCACCACTCCAATATCTTCCCGTGAATCATGAATGGTGGTGCCACAACTTGCGTAGCCCAGCCCTGGTGAGAGGATTTGGGTTCTGCCTCCATTAACTTTTGGTTGGTTGGTTTACACCGTAGCCACAGACGCACCACAGATCTACACATTCACAATACAAGAAAATAAGCAATGAGTCAAAACTTCAGTTCTCACATATATCTAATAAATTGCTAAATTATAAATTATTGGTGGCCACAAATTTACACAGATGCTGAGATGCACATACCAACAATAAATCAAATATCAAATGTACACAGAAGCCACATCCACGCACGTGCCCAATACCATGACTTGCTACGCTTGCAGGCCACCAGCCATCACCGACCATCCCCCCGTTCATAGCATGTGCTTTCACCTTCTCTGGTTTAGGCCCTAAGGGGCAGCAGGCTGGTAGGCGAGAGGCAGCAGCGGCAGCGGCTAGCTAGGAGCGAGGCCACGCAGGAGGGCATAGCTAGTGGCGGCGCAGTGGCGAGGCAGCATGGTGGCTAGGGGCGGCAACGAGTTGCAGCAGAGGCGAGCAGCAGCGGCACCGCCCTGATGCAGATCCAGATTTCGAGAGCGACAGAGATGAATCGGTTGCAGAAGTGGGTTGCCTGGGTTCGAGTACGGGAAACGGGACGCACGGCGCGGGACGCTGCGGCACGCCGGCCGAGAATGCCTGGACGGGCGGTCGCTACGTCTCAGCTGCACAATGTTATGGGGCGGCACGGCGAGACGCACGGTGGAACGCTAGGCAGCGGCGCATCAGCGGTGGTACGGAGACAGAGCAGATGGCCGGTGCCGGCGGAGGGAGAGAGGAGAATGACCGGATGGGGTCTAGAAATGGAAACCGCAAACAAATGGATGGGTGGGCCGGGGCTGGGCCCGAAGAGGTGAGCCTGTCACCCGGCTAATAGGATGTTGGGTACTCAATAACTATTCAGTACCTAGGTACCATATAGCAATACTATATATATATATATATATATATATATGGAAATTATTTTCTACTTCTAGGGAATAGTTACTCCCATATTTATATCTCTAGATTTATGGTATATATGACCGAACGAAGTATATTTACATGAAGTATATGATCATACTAGACTATCTATGGAAGTATATACGTCAAGTATGCATGCATATATAGAGGATGTGGATATACTTATTTTATATACTGTAGTGAGTGACATTTTTGTAATATATTAAAAAAGTATGGGTTCCTTTGAATTTTTTTTAGTGTATTAAGACATGGAATATCTTAACATGAGTATATAAACATACTCAAAGTGATAAACAAGTATGAACACATACGCAACATGGCTTTTTGAAGATGAGAGTAACTACTCCCGGGAGTATAGAAAACTCACCATATATATATATATATATATATATATATATATATATATATATCATGTTTATTCGGCCGACGGATGGCATATATATTTGGATTATGCAAATGCCGACCAAGGCCCACCCGAATCTTTCGCTTAGAGAATATGCCATCATGAAAGTTGTATACGGTGATCGTATTTATTTGGCCTTTATAGGAGGTTTCTTATGGCAGCCCTATTAAGGTCTAGCTTGGCCACTATGCATTGAGTTATCACAAATGAATTTATTCTCAGCGGCCTAGACATATATGCATTGGGTTTTTACAAATGAATTTATTCTCAGCGGCCTAGGCATATATGCATTGGGTTATCACAAATGAATTTATTCTTAGCTAATCGACAATTGTATTGCCATTCCGTTATTCTTTTCTTTGGTAGTCTTAATTCCCTTTTATATGCTTGAATAATACATTTAGCTTCCTTGCAGTCGGGCTAGGAATATAGCCAAATGCTTTGGTGCCCCTTGATGGCAAAATAAAGAGCCAATTTTAGGAGGCATCCACACGCGACACACATGCGTTCCCTAGGATCCGAAGACCTCTTGCTCCATGCATAGCCTTCTTACCATCACACATACACATCACTTCTTGACTAGATAAGGGATATTATTATTTTGTATTCACCTCTGAACTTTGAATTGCATATTTATTTGGTATACTCTAAGCAACCTCAATGGAAAAAGTTATCAACTACAAAAGTTATATATATCATCGAGCTCTACAACTTCGGTACCAAGTAGTCAGAAATATATGTTGACGATGTGTTGGCGACCAAATTATAGGGACTTCACGTCCCAAGTCCTGAGAAAATCAGTTCTCTCCTTTGTCCTTCGCGGATGGACGCATGCACTAAAATGAACCGGGTTCTCTTACCAAGAACCCGACCCTCGGATCCTATTGTGGTATTCTCAGAATTAACAGCTATCACGTACATAACTCATCTCAGCGTAGTATCACATCCATATATGGATAAACCAATGTACAATAACTTGTTACATACTAAAATAATATGGAAATACGAATTTGATACAAGCCTCATGGACTATCGAATAGAAAAGAAAATCCTACGCAGCGGTAGCTAGGGCATCGGGTCTCTTCCACGACCTTGACATCTCCATATGCGTTCCCAAGCGAAGCAATGCCACCTTCACTCATACCACCCATCATCAGGGGTGGGCATTCGATTCGGTTCCTTGGTTTTTGAAGAAATTCGGTTCCTAGAAAATAGGAACCATTCGGTTCTGAGAAATTCTAGGAACCGAGCATTTTGGATTTCCGTTATTTCGGTTTGGTTCCAGTTCTAACCAAACTAATCGAACTTTTAAGCAGAGGTTAAGAGAGCAAAAAAGTATGCAGGTTCTAAAGATCGATTTCTAGAGCTACGTAAGTCTAAATTGATGCCTAGAGCTTATGGTCCTTTCAAAATAATTGACAAAATAAATGACAATTTATATAAACTTGAGTTGCCTCCCGAGTTCGGGGTTAATCCTACTTTTAATATTTCAGATTTAAAGCCATACTTGGGAGAAGAAGATGAGCTTGATTCGAGGATGACTCCACTTGAAAAGGAGGAGGATAATGAAGACACTCATTCCGATACACACGCCACTCCTCCAACCACCGTACAAAGATCAATTACAAGAGCCTGAGCGTGACAATTAAATTTACAGGTGAGGTCATTTCTAAGTGATCCTTTTCATAGTTATGGGAATAGATTGTAGGCTAATGATGTTATCATACTTAGGAACATGAAAGAGTGTTGGCGCAAAATTGGGCTGCTACGCCAACACCATGACAAGCCTGAAAGATCTGCTTGACTCCAGTGATAAAATTGGGGTCACGGGCATGCCAGTCAATTTGACCTGTAATTGACAAGTGATAAAATAGTTAGTAGCTTAGGCTGGAACATGTTGGTTTTTGTCCAGACAGTTTCACAGGTCAATCGGCTAAAAGAGCCGATAAAAGGTTTTCAGGCTATCGGCTACTGAGCCAATATCCCGCAGTTTGATTGAATTGAATATCGTGAGAAAACATTATATCATCGGCTGATTAACCAAGACAAAACAATCAAGAAAGAAGGCGATGACATGAGAAACATTATAAATCATGAAAGTATAGCAGATTGACCATCCTCTATTTTCCTATAAATAAATCTATAAATTTAACAGAACTAATCTATTGTCGTTACCAATCAGATTAGATTGAGACAGTGTTGGTAACAGGGCAACAAACTAGATCTATCAAACTGATAAATCTACTTTTAGGTAAATATAATATTGAAAACATTCTATACAAATCATAATTGAACATGAAAGCACAAGCTATCGGCTATTGAGCCAATGCAGCATAACGTACAGACAATCTCCTATTTATCCATAAATAAACAATTCTATTGACTAGTAGGATTTAACTTAGCGTCACCACCAAACAGTTCGGAGCGATGCAGCGTTGGTAGGATGATAAGTTTTAAAGCCTAACAGGTCAATAAATCTATTTATAGTAAAACAGAGTATTGAAAATACGTTATGAGAAACCAAGATTAAGATCCAAACAGCACATGGAAGTTAAGGTACGTACATTGTCACGGTCAAAGTACGCGAAGAGGGAGTGGTATGTATAAGAGGCGGTGTACTCCACAGTCCACACTGCATGATAAGAGCATCGGAGCCAAAATTGATGTCATGTTTCGGTTGAACCCAAGTCAAATTGCAGGCATGACTGCAATGGCTGACAGCCAAAACAAAACGCGCTGGATCAAATTGGGTAACTCGAGTAACTCGTTTGTGAACCGAAGTCAAATTGGTGCTTAGGCTCCTTTCACCGTTTCTTTGTTTGGGCAAATTGCATTTGGGACGTGATGTTTATTTCCATTGAGTACTGGATCTTGTAAATAGCGCACGCTCACAGCACACAGCTGGCTACAAAATAATATATATATTTTATAGCCAGACCCAACTTGCAGGTCTGATCCAGCCTAAAGCATCATTCGTCCCACCAAATCTAGGCGCATGCGCACCATTATAGGACCAGCAGGTCATCATGGCGTTGCTACTACTCCCTCCGTAGCAAGATATAAGACGCGATTTGACTTGACACGGTCTTCAAAAATATATTTTGACCTATATTTTCTCTTATAATATATAATTTATAGAAATAAAAGTTTGATCATTAGAAAGTATTTCTAAATACCAATATAATACAATTACTTTTGTAGTATAAGCTTTTCATATGATTAGACTAATTCTTAGTCAAACTCCGCCTATGTTGGGGTGTCTATGGTGGCTCAACATAGCAGGTCCCAAGCCCTGGTTAAGGAGGAGGGTTGTGATAGGCTTGGCGAGCCAACGTAAAAACCTAGCTAACCTTATGGAGATGAAACCTAAAAGAATCCCGTTGGGGCGTAACCCTCTTAGCGACGCGCCATGTCGGAACCCGGGCATGGTGTCAAATGAGCAAGGGCCGGGTCGTCACCCCCGTGACGCGCCGTGTCGTGATCTGGGCATGGTGCCAAGTGAGCAAGGATCGGGTCGTCGCATCCTTAGTGGCGCGCCACATCGGCGCCCGGATGTGGTGAAAAATGTGCAAGGGTCTTCTCATCTGACTCGGCGGGTGAGAAGGGTAAGGAAGCTAGTCGAGCCAACTAGGATTCGTCTAGGCAGTTGGAACGTAGGGTCCCTCACGGGTAAGTTAAGAGAGTTAGTTGATACAGCGGTTAGGAGGCGTGTAAATATCTTGTGCGTCCAAGAGACTAAATGGAAGGGTCAGAAGGCGAAGGAGGTGGAAAATACTGGTTTTAAGCTCTGGTACACAGGGACAACTTCAAATATTAATGGAGTAGGAGTTCTGATTGACAAGAGCCTGAAGGATGGAGTAGTGGAGGTGAGAAGACAAGGAGATAGGATTATCTTAGTTAAACTTGTCGTTAGTGATATGGTTCTAAACGTAATTAGTGCTTATGCCCCTCAAGTAGGCCATGATGAGAGTGTTAAGAGGCAGTTCTAGGAAGATTTGGATGACTTGGTTAGAGTTGTACCTAGCAGTGAGAAGCTCTTCATAGGAGGGGACCTAAATGGCCATGTAGGGTCTTCAAGTGCAGGTTTTGAGGCGGCTCATGGTGGTTTCGGTTATGGTAGTAGGAACCAGGAGGGAGTGGATGTCCTAGATTTTGCTACAGCTTTCGATCTGATGATAGCCAACACTTTCTTTACAAAGAGACCTTCCCATTTAGTGACCTTTAGTAGTGGTCGTTCCTCTAGCCAGATCGACTTTGTCCTTACAAGAAGGGGGGATAAACACACTTGCGAGGATTGTAAGGTGATACCTGGAGAATGTGTAGTTTCTCAACACAAGCTATTGGTGGCCGATTTTCGCTTCCTGGTGCATGCTCGTAGGGTCAAACAAGCCAAGAGTGCGAGGACAAAGTGGTGGAATTTAAAGGGAGAAGCATTGAAGGGCTTCAAAGAAAGAGTTATTGATGAGGGCCCTTGGAAAGACGAAGGAGATGCAAACAACATGTGGGAGAAGATGGCAACTTGCGTTCGGAAGGTTGCCGCAGAGGTGCTTGGAGTGTCTAAAGGAAGTGGTCGCGATCCAAAAGACACTTGGTGGTGGAATGAAGATGTGCAAAAGGCTATTAAGGAAAAAAAGGAATGCTATAAGTGCTTGTACCAAGACCGGTGCGCGGACAACATAGAAAAGTACAAGGTGGCTAAGAATGCTGCAAAACGAGCGGTGGGGGAGGCGAAGGGGCGGGCTTACGAGGATCTTTACCAACGTTTGAATACGAAGGAAGGAGAGAAGGACATTTATAGGATGGCTAGGGCTCGTGATAAGAAGACAAGGGACTTCAACCAAGTCAAGTGCATTAAGGATAAGAGGGAACAACTCTTGGTGAAGGAAGATGAGATTAGACATAGGTGGCAAGAATATTTTGATAATTTGTTCAATGGGGAGTATGAGAACTCCACCGTTCGGTTGGATGACTCATCTGATGACACCAATAGGCGCTATGTGCGGAGGATACAAGAGCAGGAGGTTAGAGAAGCTTTGAAAAGGATGAAAGTGGATAAAGCGATGGGTCCTGATGGTATTCCAATCAAGGTGTGGAGATGCCTCGGGGATATAGCTGTAGTATGGCTAACCAAGTTGTTTAACAATATCTATCGTTCAAACAAGATGCCTCAGGAGTGGAGAAGAAGCATATTGGTTCCAATCTACAAGAACAAGGGAGACGTCCAAAGCTGCACTAATTATCGAGGAATTAAGTTGATGAGCCACACGATGAAGTTGTGGGAGAGAGTTATTGAGCATAGATTGCGAGGGTCGGCGCGGATATCCATGAACCAATTTGGTTTCATGCCTGGAAGGTCAACCATAGAAGCAATCTTCTTAATAAGACAAGTTATGGAGCGGTTCAGGGAGCAAAAGAAGGACCTACACATGGTTTTCATTGACTTGGAGAAGGCGTACGACAAGATACCAAGGAATGTTATGTGGTGGGCTTTGGACAAACATAAAGTCCCAACAAAATATGTTACCCTCATCAAGGACATGTACAACAACGTCGAGACCAGTGTGCGGACAAATGATGGTGACACTGATTTCTTTCCGATTAAAATAGGTCTTCATCAAGGGTCAGCCTTGAGCCCATATCTCTTTGCCTTGGTTATGGATGAGGTTACGAGGGACATACAAGGAGATATCCCTTGGTGTATGCTTTTTGCAGACGATGTAGTGTTAGTTGATGAGAGTCAGACAGGAGTAAATAGGAAACTAGAGTTGTGGCGGCAGACCCTTGAGTCCAAAGGGTTTAGAATAAGCAGGACTAAGACTGAGTACATGAGATGTGATTTCGGCAATGCTGCACAGGAAGAGGGAGAGGTGAGCTTGGAAGACCAAGTGGTGCCTAAGCAAGATGTCTTCCGGTATCTTGGATCGATGTTACAGAAGGATGGAGATATTGATGCAGATGTTAGCCATAGGATCAAAGCAGGGTGGATGAAGTGGCGCCAAACATCTGGTATTCTCTGTGACAAGAGGGTACCACAAAAGCTCAAACGCAAGTTTTATAGGACGACGATTAGACCGGCTATGTTGTATGGAGCAGAATGTTGGCCTACTAAAAGAAGACATGTCCAACAAATGAGTGTTGCAGAAATGCGTATGTTGCGCTGGATTTGTGGCCACACAAGGATGGACCGAGTCCAAAATGACGATATTCGTGACCGGCTAGGGGTAGCACCAATTGAAGAAAAGTTGGTCCAACATCGGTTGAGGTGGTTTGGTCATGTCCAAAGGAGACCTCCGGAGGCATCAGTGCATTGTGGAGTTTTAGCCCAAGATTTTCATGTGAGGAGAGGTAGAGGTAGACCGAAATTGACGTGGGGGGAGGCAATAAAGAGGGATCTAAAAAGTTAGGATATACCTAGAGATCTATGTTTGGATAGAAATGCATGGAGAGCAGCCATTGACGTGCCTGAACCGTGACTAGGGTCTCTTGTTGGGTTTCAACTCTAGCCTACCCCAACTTGTTTGGGACTAAAAGGCTTGGTTGTTGTTGTTGTTGTTGTTGTTGTAGACTAATTCTTAGTCAAAGATAAGAAAGTTTGAATTTTGAAATACGTGCGCGCCTTATATCTTGAGACGGAGGAAGTAATTAGCATTAATGACCTGTGACCCATATTATGTTTATATACTGCCTTAAAAAATCCGAGATCGCTTCGATCGCACCTGGACGTAGTGGGTCTCCTGATTCTGCCGTCGACGAGCATGACTCGGTCGCTGATGTGTAGCCGGCTACCCAGCACATTGTGTGGCCGCCGGTCGCCATGACGAACGAGGATGCACGCTCGATTTTGTGAGTTCTGAAGGTATGCATGTGTATATCTATTGCTATTCATCAATGTTGATTAAAAAAATGGTTTTTAATTGGTCATCCAGCGATTCGAGGCTCTGAAACCGTATGAATATCTATTACAGCATCCCATAAGTTCCTGATTCCAGGGTTCCAGATTTTTCTCTGCATGTTAAATTATCATATTACTTACTATATATTTCTACTGTTTTAGATTAGATGATGATTTCTGGTGATGATGATGCCTTGTGGGAAATTACCGAGCAGAATCCGTGATCTTAGAGCATCTCCAACGGTTTTGCAAATGACCTTTGCATTCTTATTTTTGCAAAAAAGTCTAAAAATCTCCTATCCAACGGTTTTGCAAATGAGCTTGACATTTTTAGCAACTTGGCAAATACCGGGTGATATTTGGCATATATGCCAAGCCGCGGTTCGCTTGGCAATCACCCTCGCATGCTATTCCCGTGGGATATTTCCCTCTCGCGCGTACAATTTTTTAGTTTTGCCAAGTCTAAATGCAAAACCGTTGGAGATTGACTCTTTTTACCTTTGCCATATTAATTTGAGAGTTGGCAAATCCCATATTTTGCCAAACAAAAAATGCAAAACCGTTGGAATTGCTCTTATAGAGAGCAGCCTTTGGCATGGTTGATTGATCTCATCTCTATGGTTATGGACATCTAGTGATGTATTAGTGTCACACTTTTTTCTTTTTTCTTTTTTTTTGAAAGATCCGGTTGCCCGGCATTAAATTAATAAGAAGGGGAATTGCAACTTACAGGAGCAATGTGCGCACTAACCCAATGTGGTAGACCACCACACTATGTTCAAAATAGAAAATAGCTGACTACTCGCGGTTTTGGATTGCAATCCAAAGAGAACTAAGGTCCCTACTACCCGCCGCTGCCCAGTTGGAGCATTCATCTTGAATTCTTGAGAGGACCTGGAGCTCGCGGCTTCGTGTGTCTTCAAAAACCCTTGCATTTCTTTCCTTCCACAGGTGCCAAAGTGTCATCATGGAGATCGAGTGGGCGACCCTGGAGCCTTGTTCAACCAGCTTCGAAAACCAGTCCTCCATGTCTTGCGCTTCTGTCCAGATTGAAGGTTGGAGATTTGTGCACCTGCTCCAGTCAGCAACTAGCCTCCACACTTTTGTGGAAAAGGGGCACTCAATGAACAAGTGGCAAGCTGTTTCTAGGTTCCTTTCACAGAGCATGCAAAAATAGTTGTTTGGCCAGCCTCGTTGCTGTAGTCTGGCCGAGGTCCAGATTCGATCTTGTAGTAGCAGCCAAACGAAGAATTTGCAGCGTGGGGTAGCCTTTGCTTGCCAGATAAGCTTTGGGAAAGTCGATAGTACTTGGCCGCAGAACTGGATTTCGTAGGCTGACTTGGCCGTATAAATTCCGGAACTTTCCAGGATGCAGGTGATGTGGTCCGCTTGATCCACTGATAGGCTGAGCTGCACGGAGCGGATTGACCGCCTTAGCTGCAAGAAGTCTCTAATTATGTCTGGGCTCAGATCATGTGCAATGTCCTGGATCCACTTTCCGTTATGCAGAGCCTCCTTTACCGTGCGCTTCTTCCTTCTGCTGTGTTGACAAAGCGTAGGGAACATGGAGGCTGGAGATCGACCGTCTACCCAGCTTGAGTACCAAAAGGATGCCTTTTCCCCATTACCAATAGTTACTCGGGTTGCAGCGCTGAAAAGTGTGAGGTCAGTATCATCCACAGGCAGCTGCGAACCCAACCATGGTCTGTCTGAACTGCTCCACTCCATCCAAAGCCACCTTAGTCTCAGCGCTCTATTGAATTTTTGCAGTTTGAGAATGCCCAGACCGCCGACGGACACTGGTTTTGCCACAACGTGCCATGCAACTTTACATTTGCCTCCAGTTATCTCACCATCGCCTGCCCAAAGAAATTTTCGTCTCACCTTGTCTAGATCTTTCAGAATCTGTGTTGGTGCTTTGATAGAGGTCAGCATGTAGATCGGTATGCTTGTCAGTACTGGCTGTAAGGAAAATGGACCTCGGACCATTTAACTTCGGATTTTGGTGTTTGATGACCAACACAACCAAATTGTACTAATGCATTTGCAAGTGTTTGTTTTGTAGTCCAACAGGGTGTAAATGTGACTTGGACAAAGGCTACGTGGTGATCCGATGATCAACACCTCAAGCAAGACACTAGAAGCTCAGTAGAAGACCCTCAAGATCAAGCAAAGTCCAAGGCACAAGAACGGAACCAAGACGGCGCAAGAAATCGCGAAGAAACGAAGAAAAAGGAGTGACCGGACGCTGCATCGCAGTGACCGGACGCTGGCCTGGATGCGTCCGGTCAGTTCACCTAGCCAACAGCGCCACGACAGGAGTGACCGGACGCTACGCCAGTTGGACCGGACGCGACGGTGCAACTGTTCATCAGCATGGCAGCGCGACCGGACGCTACGACGACGACCGGACGCTGGAGCTCAGCTGAGTCCGGTCGAGTACAGAGAGGTTCCAGAGGCACAAAATCGTGACCGGACGCGTCCGATCATCGATGACCGGACTCATGCCAGAGTCCGATCAGTGCCTGAGCAGGCTGGCAACTAGCCGTTGGAGTGACCGGACGCGTCCGGTCAGGACGTGAGTGCGTCCGGTCGATGGCAGAAAAGCCCATCCCTTTGCCCAACGGCTCTATTTGCTTGGGGCTCTATATATACCCCCATGGCCGGCCAAAACAACGAGGTTGGAGCTCAAGGAAGTGACCATAGTGCATAGACACATATTTAGTTGCTCTAGCCACCAAAGTGCTTAGTGAATATACTAGGTGATTAGTGTAGGTGCTTTGCGAAGTGCTTAGGCTAGTTAGACCACCGCTTTGCGCTTGCTCTAGGTGTTAGGCCTAGTGTTTAGTGAGGTTGAAAACCTCTTATCTACCGGTGCTTGCGCGCACCGTGGTTGTACATCGGTGGGGCTTGTAAGTCTTGCGAGATCACACCAACCGCGTTTGTGGTGTGGCCGCCTCCGTGTACCGAAGGGAACAAGGCCCACGGCGCTTCGGCCGGAAGCTTGATAGTGAAGACGGCGGGGAGCATCCGGGAGAGGCTTTGCCACGAGTGGCTTAACCGGAGACCCACTTGCGCGTGGGGAAGGCCCGGAGCTATCCACGGAGTTACTCGACTGGGAGCTTGGCCCTTGCGAGGGATTCCTTGCGAGGGGCTCCAACGAGGACTAGGAGGAAGCTTGCGCGCTTCTCGATAGCTCGGTAAAAATACCGGAGTCATCGACGGGAGTTTGCATCTCTATCACACTCTTTAGCTTCCGCATTTACATTGCTATCTAGTTCATGTGCTTTACCTTTCATAGCTTGATATGCTAGTTGATAGGTTTGGAAACTAGGTAGCATAACTCCTTTTGCGGTAGAGATAGCAAACACACTTAGCAAAACCTTAGTTGCACTTTAGATAGTTTACATTCTTGCATAGGTTTTGCTTAGGTGGAAATTAGAGGCCATAGTTTAGAGTAGAAGTTTTAAGTTGCCTAATTCACCCCCCCCCCCTCTTAGGCGTCACGGTCCTTTCAATTGGTATCGGAGCTGGTTGGCTCCCTTGTGGACTCTTGGCTTCACCGCCTTCGAGCCGACGCCCCTAAAGAGAGGTTGGGATGGATATCTCTTGGCCTCCACACTTTGACGGCACTAACTTCCCTTACTATAGTGCTAGGATGGCTTGCTTTTTAGAAGCCATTGATCTAGGTGTTTGGAGAGTCACCCGCGACGGGATGAAACCCATTAAGAATCCCGAAAAGCCTACCGCGGGTGATGAAAAAGAAATTCATCTTAATGCTAGAGCTAAAAATTGCTTGTTTGAATCTATTAGCATGGATGTCTTTAACCAAGTTTTTACTTTGCAAACATCTCATGAAATTTGGTTAAAGCTTCATGAGCTCCATGATGGTACAAGTAATGTACGTGAGCAAAAACATCACCTAACAAAAACAAGCTATGATTCCTTTAAAATGAATGATAATGAGCTTGTTCGTGATATGTATTCTCGTTTGAATCTAATTATCAATGAGCTCAACTCTATAGGAATCACAAAGCTAGGTGATGCGGATATTGTGAGGAAGATCATCTCCGTGCTTCCAAAGAAGAAATATGCAACCATCATCACCATCCTCCACAACATGGAGGACTTGAGCACCATGACCCCGGCCATTGTCATTGGCAAATTGGTGGCATTTGAGATGTCACGCAAGATGGGTCAAGAAGAAGCCACTTCATCAAGCAAAGACATTGCTCTCACATGTGAGCACAAAAAGATGAAGGGCAAGAAGCAAGTTGAAACAAGCTCAAGTTCCTCAAGTGAAGAAGAGGATGATGAAGATGAAGAATCAAGTGATGATGATCGAGCCTCCACCTCATCCAACTCCTCTCTAGATGAAGAAGAAACAATCAAGCTAGTTCGAGGAGTGGAAAGGATGATCCGCAAGCTCAATGTCAAGGGTGTGCCCATCACCGTAGAAGATTGCCTCTTCACCAATCAAAGAAGAGAGCAAAGGAAAAAGGGTTGCTATAGATGTGGCAAGAAAGGGCACTTTATGGAAGATTGTCCAAGACAAAAGCCCTCATCCAATGACAAGAAAAAGAAGGGATGCAAGGCCAAAGCTCTCACCACCATCAAGACATGGGATGATTCATCAAGTGATGATGAAGCCCAACACAAGAGGCGCGGCCACAAGCACTCATCATCAAACTCCTCACGAATGTGCCTTATGGCACGAGGTAACACAAGCCCTATCTCTAGTGATAGTGATAGAGATAGTGATAGTGATGATGAGCTACCTTCTTACAATCAACTTGTGCAAGATAATCTTAAATATGCTAAAGCTTGTACTAGCCAACAAAAGAAGATTAAGATCTTAAAAGAAAAATTAGATAGTTCTCAACAAGCCTACAATACTATGCTAGATCAATATGAAACTTTTTCAAACTTAAATGTTGAGCTATCTAATAAAATTGAGAAACTTGAGGCTAGTATAAGCACATATGATAGCACAAGTAATGATGAGCAACTTGCTAAGAAAAATGAAAAACTAAAAACAAAGTTAGCTAGCACACAAGATGCTTACAAAAGCTTGCTTGCTAAAATGGAAATTATGTGCAAGCATTGTGATGAGCTAACTAACAAAGTTGCTATTCTTGAAACCATCGGAGCAAACCCCACCGAGGCACCTAAAATTGAAAAATCAATCTTTGATATGTCTAAAAAGGATGCCTCTACTTCTTGCATTGATTTACTTGATTTAGACTCACCCATGTGCAAACAAGCTTGTGTTGAGAATGTGATTGTAGATACTTGCACACAAGAAGTTGCAATGGAGAATGAGCTTCTAAGGCAAGAAGTAGCTCGCCTCACCAAGGACTTGACCCAAGCAAAAGGCAAGACAAAGCAAACCCGAACTCATCAAGATAACACCGTCAAGGGAGTGAAGAAGCTTGATGAGGAGCAAACCGTGGTTTGTTATGTTTGCCACAAGGAAGGCCACAAGTCCTATGAGTGCAAGGTGAAGCATGGGGGAGAAAAGAAGAAAGAGAAAAACAAAAAGCAAACAAGCATGCTCTCCAACACCTACACCAACAAGGTGAACAAGAAGGCCTCTACACCTTATCTCTTGAAGAAGAAGAAAAATGACAAGGTGGTGGCCATCAAGGTGAATAAGCAAGCCAACAATGGGGCCAAACGCATTTGGGTGCCTAAGGATATTATCTCAACCATGAAGAGCACCAAAAAGGTTTGGGTCCCGAGAGGGAAGTAAGTAGTCAAGTGGACTTCGGGGAATTTGGAGACTTGGCAAAGTTTTGGGTGCATATCATGGGGTGCATCACATTGGATCATGTCATTGCCAAGCATGTTAGTGAGTACTATGGACCCAAGTTCCCCCTCCCATGTTAGGTAACTAGATTTAAATTATCGCAATCATTTTCAATTGGTAAAATTCTTGAAATTACTTTTTAGCATCTAGTTACTTTCATTGCCTAGGTTTGCTTTAGTATATTCATATCTTTAGTCATGCAAATTAGGCTTATCATATGGTAGTTTTGCTCGGTATCACTCACATTCGTAGAGCAATTCTACATGGTTTTAATTGGTTAGAAGCATGGCACATAGCTTCTTTTACTTTGTATTTATCTTATATGTGCCAAAGTCCAAATTATAGATAAACTACCCCAATTACCATCTTCAATTGATGTCACATTTCTTGTAATATCAATATGGAAAATGGTAGTTTGACCTTACAAGTCAATGTGCATATCTCCCACAAGTATTCCAACTTGTATGCACACTTTTAGGGGGAGTTTACTCTACAATTTGGAAACTTTGAGACTAACACTACTTTCAAGTCTATCATGTGTGTAGTAGTCTCATTGCAAGGAAAATGGAGTTCCCGGAGACAAGCATCATATGTGATGAGAATTCATTTGGTATCTACATATGGTATTCCTAACTGATAACCTTATGTTGATTTCACTTTGATACTCTTATACGCTCTCTCCATACATTATATAATTTAAACTCCTTTATGCTTTATTTTGTCGGTTATGCATATGTTTTAGCCTTCCATCATATGTATGCATTCACTTAGGGGGAGTTTAGCTTATATAATGTTTCCTCTCTAGAGCTTTAATGTCTTCCTTTTCGGTGTTTGATTCCAAAGGGGGAGAATGTGTAGGGACCAAAATCAAGCCCAAACTAAAACAAACAAAATAACCAAAATCAAATTTTTCAAAAATTTTATGGTTATTTTTCATGGGAATGGTTCAAAAAGAGAGGAAGTGATTTATGGAGTTAGGGGGAGTCTTAATCCATAAAGTCACAAAGAGGAACTCTTTGGCAAGGGCAAGATATGCTAGAAGAAATGTATTTCAATTTGGTATCTTTTAAACATCATATGATCTTGCCTTTGCATTGCATCCTAGCAAGTAGATTGCATTTTAAATTATGTATCTATTATCTGCTTGTTTTGGTCGTGTTGTCATCAACCACCAAAAAGGGGGAGATTGTAAAGAAAATGGACCTCGGACCATTTAACTTCGGATTTTGGTGTTTGATGACCAACACAACCAAATTGGACTAATGCATTTGCAAGTGTTTGTTTTGTAGTCCAACAGGGTGTAAATGTGACTTGGACAAAGGCTACGTGGTGATCCGATGATCAACACCTCAAGCAAGACACTAGAAGCTCAGTAGAAGACCCTCAAGATCAAGCAAAGTCCAAGGCACAAGAACGGAACCAAGACGGCGCAAGAAATCGCGAAGAAACGAAGAAAAAGGAGTGACCGGACGCTGCATCGCAGTGACCGGACGCTGGCCTGGATGCGTCCGGTCAGTTCACCCAGCCAACAGCGCCACGACAGGAGTGACCGGACGCTACGCCAGTTGGACCGGACGCGACGGTGCAACTGTTCATCAGCATGGCAGCGCGACCGGACGCTACGACGACGACCGGACGCTGGAGCTCAGCTGAGTCCGGTCGAGTACAGAGAGGTTCCAGAGGCACAAAATCGTGACCGGACGCGTCCGATCATCGATGACCGGACTCATGCCAGAGTCCGATCAGTGCCTGAGCAGGCTGGCAACTAGCCGTTGGAGTGACCGGACGCGTCCGGTCAGGACGTGAGTGCGTCCGGTCGATGGCAGAAAAGCCCATCCCTTTGCCCAACGGCTCTATTTGCTTGGGGCTCTATATATACCCCCATGGCCGGCCAAAACAACGAGGTTGGAGCTCAAGGAAGTGACCATAGTGCATAGACACATATTTAGTTGCTCTAGCCACCAAAGTGCTTAGTGAATATACTAGGTGATTAGTGTAGGTGCTTTGCGAAGTGCTTAGGCTAGTTAGACCACCGCTTTGCGCTTGCTCTAGGTGTTAGGCCTAGTGTTTAGTGAGGTTGAAAACCTCTTATCTACCGGTGCTTGCGCGCACCGTGGTTGTACATCGGTGGGGCTTGTAAGTCTTGCGAGATCACACCAACCGCGTTTGTGGTGTGGCCGCCTCCGTGTACCGAAGGGAACAAGGCCCACGGCGCTTCGGCCGGAAGCTTGATAGTGAAGACGGCGGGGAGCATCCGGGAGAGGCTTTGCCACGAGTGGCTTAACCGGAGACCCACTTGCGCGTGGGGAAGGCCCGGAGCTATCCACGGAGTTACTCGACTGGGAGCTTGGCCCTTGCGAGGGATTCCTTGCGAGGGGCTCCAACGAGGACTAGGAGGAAGCTTGCGCGCTTCTCGATAGCTCGGTAAAAATACCGGAGTCATCGACGGGAGTTTGCATCTCTATCACACTCTTTAGCTTCCGCATTTACATTGCTATCTAGTTCATGTGCTTTACCTTTCATAGCTTGATATGCTAGTTGATAGGTTTGGAAACTAGGTAGCATAACTCCTTTTGCGGTAGAGATAGCAAACACACTTAGCAAAACCTTAGTTGCACTTTAGATAGTTTACATTCTTGCATAGGTTTTGCTTAGGTGGAAATTAGAGGCCATAGTTTAGAGTAGAAGTTTTAAGTTGCCTAATTCACCCCCCCCCTCTTAGGCGTCACGATCCTTTCACTGACCGTACGAGCTCTCGACGCCTAGCCCGGTTTAGTAGCTTCCATTGCCATCCAGCAAGCCGACTTCTTGCCTTGTCCACGTAGCTTTGCAGGTGGATGATTTTTAGACGCCCAAGAGTGAGTGGGAGGCCCAGGTAAGTCATTGGGAAACCAATTTTCTGCCCTTCGAAGTCTTCAAAGTCCCTTAGAACATGGTCCAGATCTATGTTGTTGCATCTAATTGGTGCTACTGAGCATTTTGACCAATTCAGCCTGAGACCAGTTACGGCGCCAAAATGGCTTAAAATCTGCAGCAGCGAGGATACCTCCTGCTGGTTTGGATTTAGGAAGATGACTGCGTCATCGGCGTACATCGAAATTCTGAATTTTGCCATTCTTCCTCTGAGGGGCGTGAGGACACCTTCTTCTGTTGCCATCTCCAGTATGTGCTGTAGAGCATCAATTGCTAGAATAAAGAGGTAAGGTGAAAGTGGGTCACCTTGCCTCAAACCTCTAGAGTGCTTGATGCTTTCTCCTGTCACACCGTTTAGTAGCACCTGGGAGTGCGAAGTACGAAAGAGCAGTGTGATCCAATTTCTCCATCTGGCACTGAATCCTCTGTGTTGCAGGGCTTCCAAGAGGTACTCCCATGAGACCGTGTCAAAAGCTTTGGAGATGTCGAGCTTGAAAAGGAGTGCTGGTGTCTTGGTTCGGTGGTATGCACGGGCTAAGTTTCTCACATACATGAAATTATCATGTATACAACAGCCCTTTATAAAAGCACTCTGAGAAGGGGAGATGAGGTTGTCAATATGTCTGGATAGCCTGAGGGCCAGTGTTTTTGTGATGAGCTTTGCAAACGAGTGCACCAAACTTATAGGTCTGAAGTCCCTTGCATACTCTGGATTGTCTTGCTTTGGTATGAGGACTATGTTTGCCCCATTTAGCTTTTCAAGGGGGCCTACCTGCAAGTTGTAGAAACATTGCATTGCCTCCATCACTTGCTCCTTGATAAGCGGCCAGAAGATCTTATAAAAAGTCCCAGTAAAACCGTCAGGCCCCGGGGCCTTTTCTGCGGGCATCATTTTTATGGCCAGTAGGACTTCGTTTTCGAAAAAGGGTTCATCCATGGATTCATCTTCTATGTTGGTGAAAGGTCCTAAATGGCTAGAGGGGGGGTGAATAGCCTAATAAAAATTCTACAAAAACACTTAGAGAGACTTGTTAGACAATTACAAAGCGATGCTTTTTGCACTAGCTCTACTAAGTGATGCAAGCCACCTAACCAAACAATTCTAGTATGGTATGATCTCTAAGGCACACAATATCTATGGCACTATTCTCTACTCCTAGCAAGAACTAAATACAAAGAACTAGAGAGCTAATCACTAGCAAGATAAACTACCACTACACAAGAAGTAAAGAATGTAATTCAAGTGGTAGAGAGATATACCAACACCGGCAAGAGATGATCAACCACAATATGAATACCAAGAAACTCCGGGAGATGTCCAAAGAGACAAGGGACACAAAGATTTTCTCCCGAGGTTCACGTGCTTGCCGGCACGCTACTCCGCGTTGTGTCGACCAACCACTTGGTGGTTCGGTGGCTAATAGGTGTTCACAAACCTAGCTCAACACTTGAGCGCCACAAGAACCTACCCACAAATGGAGGTAACTCAATGACACGCGCAATTTACTAGAGTTACCTTTTGGCTCTTCGCCGGGGAAGGCACAATACCCCTCACAAATCACCGGGAGATGGCCACGAACAATCACCAACTCGTGCCAATGCTCCTCCGCTGCTCCAAGCCATCTAGGTGGCGGCAACCACCAAGAGTAACGAGAAAACCGCAGCAACAACGATCCCCAAGTGCCACTAGATGCAATCACACAAGCCAATGCACTTGGAATCACTCAATCTCACTTTGATTCGCGCTATCAAGCAAGGAGATGAGTGGGAGGGAGTATGTTTAGCTCAAAGGGATGTCCAAGATGTTAGAGTGCCAAGAGAGACCTCCCAAAGCCGGCCAACTCATATTTATATACCCCCTCAAACAAATAGAGCCGTTACCCCTTCGAATGGACTGTTTACGGGACGACCAGACGCGTCCGGTCATTGTTTCAGTAGCGTCCGGTCGTGGTTTCAGTAGTGACCGGACTCTTGTTTCACTAGCGTCCGGTCAGAGTTTCACTCAGCGTCCGGTCACGAACAGAGAGGTTTTTCATCGACCGGACGCGTCCGGTCAAGGGTGACCAGACTCACTTAGCGTCCGATCATTCTAATTGAACCGTTGCCTCTCGTGAACAGTAGTACTGGCGAGTCCGGTCGTTTGTTTCAGTAGAGTCCGGTCACTGTTTCAATAGTGACCGGATGCACGTTTCAACAGCGTCCGGTCGCTGTTTCAGCGTCCGGTCAGGCCTGAAAAACACGTTTTCAACTCCGGTTTCTTCTCCTTTGCAAATGTGCCAACACCACCAAGTGTACATCACCTTGTGCATGTGTGTTAGACTTTTCAAATCATTTTTCAAAGGATTAGAGGTTAGCACACTAGGTCCTAATGCATATGCATGTATGAATTCACCTAGTGGCACTTGATAACCGCAATCACCGAGATAGTCCCCTCTTAATAGTACGGCTATCGATCCTAAACACACTCACACCCTCTATGGTGTCTTGAGTGCCAAAACAAAATCCCTATATATACCTTTGCCTTGATCTCCATAGGGTTTTGCTTTTCTCCTCTTCTCTTTCCAAATGTGGAGCACTTGATCCATCTTTTGGTCATCACTACCAACACCATGGTCATCATCTAGCTCCCACACTTGGTGTGTACCAACCTAGCTTATGAACACTTCATGACAAAGGTTAGTACCCAAGGTGACATCAATTATCCAAAACTGAACAAAGACATTCACTTGGGCAGAGACAGGGACTCCCAATCCAGTGTCTGTGGTCGATGCACGCTTTTGCCCATCAAATCTGAGTAGTAAGCGAACAGAATGGCTTCCTTTTCATCATGGTTCCATGTGATGATGTCTGACTGGTTCTTGAGATAAGCTATAAGATTTCTCCTCTGCCTGCCTTTTGCCCGTTGGTGGAAAAACTTGGTACAAGCATCCCCTTCTCTGATTTGGGTTAGCCTAGAGCATTGTCGTCGCCTTGATCTCTCGATTGCCGCCCAGCCCAGCACCTGCTGCTTTAGTTCTTTTAGCAGTAAGAGTTCTTGCTCATTCAAGGTTCTCAATTCCTGTGCCACTTCAAGCCTCTGGATGGCTTCATTCGCAATGTTGAACTGCATTTTTGCCTTGCTAAACAAAGATTTGCTCCAGAGCTTAATCTTCATGGAGGTTTGGGATAGACGATTGTGTAGCCTCATCATCTGGTTTGCCCCAGTTACCGGACTGTTCCACGCCTCCTCAACTAATTCTCTGAAACCTGGTGCTCTTGTCCAAAAATGCTCGAATTTGAAGGTGGCCATTCTTGGCCTAGTCTGTTGGCTGCACAGGAACAGGGGGCAATGGTCCGATAGTGAGCTGGAAAGAGCCTGGAGGGTGATCCCTGGGAATAAGCTTATCCAGTGCTGGTTATAAAAGACACGGTCCAGGTGGACAAGGGTTGGGCTGGCCCTGCCATTGCTCCAAGTATAGCTTCTGTTCATGAGTCTTAGTTCAAGGAGGTCACTGGCATCTAGAGTTTGCCTGAAAGTCTCATCATACCATGGTTTACATTGCCATTATTCTTGTCTCTAGCTTCCTAGATCAGGTTGAAATCGCCCAAGCAAATCCAACGGGTCTGTGCATTTGGCTGGCAGCTTATCAGCTCAGCTAGGAAGTCTTGCCTGGCTGCATTCTCTGTTGGTCCATACACTGAAGTTAAGACAAAGGAGTCGTTTGTCAGCCTGAGAGACAACTGCATAGTAAGGCTGTATGTCTTCCTGATCGGCTGTGAGGCAATAATGTAGTCTGAGTGCCAAGCAATCGGAATTCCTCCCCTTGTATCAACAGCAGGCAAAAAATCAGATTTCCAGTGGGGGTGTCCCAGGAATTCAGATTGCAAGCGGCTATTCATTCTGCTTAACTTTGTTTCTTGAAGGCAAATGATATGAGGTTGAGCCTGATGAATGAGTAGTTTTGTTGCCTCCCTTCTGGCAGCAGAGTTCAGGCCTCTCACATTCCAGTTAAAAAATTTGATTTCTCTGGTATTCATTATCAGAAGTTGTGCAAACTCTAGGAGGGAGCAGTTGGCCAGCAACCAGCTTCATTTCTACTGCATTCAAACTGAAAACGACATCACAACACTGAACAACTGGGGAGCCCCAACACACTGAGCCACTGCCAGGCTGCCCCACCACATCACAGAAAACAGAACGGTACACAGTTGCTGAAAATAAACCTAACTTGCCCAGCTTAAGGCTGGTTGCTGCTGGCACAGGATTGCTTAACATTAAACTAACAGAGATAGGCGATCTCTGCTACAACATCATCAACAGTCTTCATGGCGCCTCCATCTCCATCGCCTCCATCTCTGTTGCCATTGTTGAGAGCACATGTGCAAGCTTCTTGTTGCCTAGGCAAGCAACACCCCTGATCGCCTCGATGGTGTGTGCTGGCAGATCACGACCATAGGAGTCCAGGTACTCATTGATCGCTGCGTCTGGTGCTACCGCCGGGGAGTCGATGAACTGCAGCTCACGCATGAGCTTGTGCTGAGCCCTCTGCGCCACCGGAACTGGGGAGGGATGGGCTGCCTGGCGCAGGCTCGAGCGGGTTGGCACCATGACGCGCTTCCTGCATCGTGCCCCCCCCCCGCGCCGCGCGTTCTCAGGCCGCGGTAGGAGCGGCGCAGCAGCGTCCCTGAAGAGCGTCTTGCAGAAGGCGCCGCACCCGACGCCGCCTTCCACCTCGACGTCGTTCACCTCGACGTCGTTCACCGGGTCAGAAGCCTCACTCATCGCGAGGCCTGGTCCAGTGTCACTGTTCCCTGCAAGGCTGTTAGGATCTGTCTCCGTACCTTCCTGCGATGCCCGGTCGATGTCCATCCGCGTGACTTGCTCGGAGATCTGAGGGACATGGTGCTCAGTTGGGAGCTGGACTCCCGGGCCGAAGACGATCTCTTTTCCAGAGACCTCCCTGGGCAGCACATGAGCACCCAGGTATCTCGCCTCTTGGATGTACTCTGGGGAGGCCACCCTTCCCCCCTCGTCGTCTGGGGAGTAGCAGACCGCTGGGTGGCAGCGCGTCACGCGCGGCGGGAGCAAGAATTCCTGGGACATGGGGTCGAAACCCCTCTCCCTGCTCCCACGGCTCCGGAGGGCGATCTCCTCTGCCAGTGGGTCGATGAAGCGCGACTCGCGCCTCTGCACATGGAGGCGCCTTGGCGGGGACCGGGAACGGCGGCGCTCCCAGTCCTCGGTCGCGTGCTCCAGCGCTTCTCGCTCGGTGTCAGAGCGGGATGGTGACCGCAGCATCGTGTGCCCGTGTCGTGCCTGGTGCTCCTGCTCGTCGAGCTCTCCCAGCAGCACTCTCTTGTACGATGGCGATGAGCTCGTGCGCACCCGGACAGTGCGCTCGGAGGTGCAGTTGGGGAAAAGCTGTCGCACCCGTGAGCTCCGCTGCTGACCCTCCCGAGGCCGCGGGTCCCTGCTGGTGTCGTTGTGGTCGTTGTCGTCCTGCCAGATCACGTATGAGGGTGGTGGTCGGCACGCACCAGGCTGCTCCCGCCTCCTTGGCGCCGGCCTCCCATCCAGCACACCGCGCGCCCAGTGGGAGGGGATGAAACGCGGCCCCGAACTGCCATGGTTGGACGAGGTGCCGGAGCCCGAGTCGGGCGATGTCGGGCTCCAGTCCTCGTATCCCAACATGTGCACCAGGATAATCTTGTCACCCTCCAGGCCAATGGGAGGCGTGGCGGGGATGTGAGCCGGCGTCGGGAAACCGTTGAGCATCATGGCTTGCCCTGCTCTCGCCGCGAAGAAGGTGTAGGACATCGACAACGGAAGCTCGTCAGGGTCAGCCATCCAGACCCAGCAAGTCAGCAAGTCCCTCTCCTGCCGGGCCGCCAGCCCATTGTCGCCACGGTCCACCTTGTCCACGATACAGGGGTCACCCAGGACGAGCTTGACACCCTCCGCATTCCAGGCCTCCCTGGGAATGTTCTCCATGGTGACACGGATATGATACCACCATGTCGTCTCCGTCGGACCACCCGCAGAGCGCCATGGGTTGATCGGGTAGGCGTACCCCGCGATCTTCACGGTCCCCAGGCCCATGGCTCGGTCCCTCTCAGCAGGTGAGCCAAACACGACCAGGAACTCCTCCGTCCCTTGCCTGATCACCCGGATGTTCTGCCTGGGGATGTGCAGCTCTCCTAAGAGCGCGTAGCCCACCTCTGCAGCAGTGGCGCGGTAGGCGCCCTGGGGAATGGAGACGATGACAGCATGGATGCGCATCCGGTTTGCCTCACGCAGCATCCCCTCAGTGGAGACGATGTTGACATGGGTGCGCTCTGGGCGCTGCTGAGGCTGGCCAGGGAGGTACTCCATGTCGCCGGAGGGTGGCTGGGGGGGGGGGTTGCTTGCTCTGGCTGCGGCGGGGGTTTGGGCAGCGGCGGAAAGGAGATGCGGCTGTGGATGCTTTCTGGTGGGAAATGAAGTCTGTTGCGTAGCTTAGCAGGAATTGGCTTTCTTCGAGATGGACAATCTCTCGAAAAATGGACAACTCCCTCACAGGCCCAGCACCGAACAGGTTCACGACACTTGGCAATGAGATGGTCGGCGGCGAGGCAACGGTAGCATCGGCCAAAAGCCCTCTTTTTAAAGGCGTCGCGGGCCTCCGCCTTCCTCTTCTCCTTCAGGGCTGTGGCGGCTTGTGGTGGGACTGGTTCACGACCACTTCTGCGTCGAGCCTTTGCAGGCTGCCAGGGCGGGGAGAGCTGTCCGCTCTGAGGATCGTCCAGCAAGCCATTACTCTTGGACGATTCGCCAATCTCCCAGCAGGTAGTCTTTGAATTAAAGTCCTTCCCAACTTGGATGGTCAGCGTCTTGGAGCTTCGTGCGGCCATTGAATGGCAACCGTCTTCGGAAATCGGTGCCAGGTTTAGCCGTTGCCAGATCTGCTTGGGGGGAGTAGGCCGGACCAAGATGGACTTAAGCTTGGGCATGGCCGGTGGCGCCTTTCCAGCCGCAACAGAGGCTCCAGCTGATGCAGAGCTCGACTGGGATGGCTTGGCTGACAGGGGAGCTGTCGTCACAGCTGATGCCGTCGGTGAGGTTTGCTTGGGCGGTGGCGCAGCATTCTCAGCAGCAACAGACCCCGTTCCCTTTGGCGGGGCAGACACAGAGGCTGCCGCTTCAGCAGGAGCTAGCGGAGGTGGTGGCTCAGTGCGCCGGCCGACGCGTGCTTGGTCTTCAGTCCTCAAAATGGGAGGCGGAGTAATTTCGCCTGGCTCCTTGGTCAGATCTGTTGCAGGGAGGTCAGCCGAAGGTGCCAGCTCCCTCTCCGACTCTGGATCCGCGAATCCATCGTCAGCTTGCTCCGGATCGACCACACAATGGTCGTCAAGGCCTGCCTCATCCCAATCAATTAGCTCTTCCTCCGGCGCTTCGTCTGGAGAAGAGGAAACAGGGAGTGGAAGTGGAGCGGAAGGGGGTGGTGGGTCTGTGGCTGGGTAGGCTGGGGGCAGGCCTGCAGGCTTAGTGGCTGGCGGGCTGGTGGCCGTCGGCTCCGGGGAGGTCACCAGCGGGTGGATCCAGGAGGGGGGCTCTCGGGCGCTGGAGCTCATTCTCAATATAAGGAGGGATTCTCATTCCTCACATATTTCAAATTTAGGTGCAGCTTCTTTTGCCTCTCTTTCCTCCTCACACTTTTTTCTCATCATAGATATATGTATAGGTCTTGTTATCCATGATACAGCGAATTTAGTAGCTATCTAGCGTAATTGTTGATTTTAGCAGATCTGAGTGCCATGAAATAGTTTAAATGCACTGTCACCTTCGATCTGTAAATTTTCATAGGCCAAGTTCGTATTGTCAGTTTATAACTTTATATGTAAGCCTTGATGTATAAATACATAGTATAGTACGTTTAGTGTTAATTTTATGTACATTACATCTATTCATATTGTTATTAAATCTGCAAAAAATTGTGACACAAACCACTTGGAGTAGGTTGTTGTCTGCTTGACAATTGCAAATTGGTTAGCACAAGACTGCTCACCTTGTAATACTGTCAACTCCCTTGTGCATCTTTAATCATTGTTTATTTTAAATTTACTGCAGTGCTTCCCTCATTGTTGCTTATCTCATGAGATCAGAACAGAAATCTATTGAAGGTCTGAACTCTCTTTTCCTGGAAAGAGAATATGTATCTTTTCATCTACTATAATTGAATTTTATTCATGTTCCTTTTTTCGGAATCATTAGAAGCTTTGAAGGAGATTTCTGAGTTGGCATGTCCAAATGACAGTTTTCTTGACCAGGTGAGATTTTCTCATGATCTGCTGGCAGCATATGAACTCTAGTGTTTCATGCTTACGAACATTATGGTGCACTTGTATTGTCTTTTTTTGGCACCTCTGTGACATGAGCATGGCCTGCTTGCACCTGTACTGTCTTTTCGGCACAAAAGAAAAAAAGAAAAACATGACGTATTATGGTGAACATGAGATGTGATCTCAATTTGCTGCTTTGGAGGCCAAGATATCATACCATGCACTTGTATTTTCCATGTCTTATTCTGTGGTCAGTATTGTGGTTACTGTAATTTTGACTAGGGATCTATTTCTCATCTTATCTCAGCGAGCAGTACTCTGGTGAGTTATCAAAGGCATAGGCATATTGTGCTCATGCTCTTCATGCAAAGGCCAAAAAGTGAGTTTTATCCTCTTCTCCAAAATCGCCACCTATTTCGGAGCTTTGGGAATCGGACTGAAGATTTCTTTTCCCGGTAACAATTAGTAAATAGAATAGATCTAATCAATAGTGAATCGGACTTTGTTGTGGAGGCCTTTTACCAGTGTTTTGAGCCCCTTTTGAGCTGGTGCTTTTAGCTAGCAAAAGAGTGGTACAACCAAAATTTAGCAGTGAAAGTGCTGTAGAGGTCTGCACGCTCATAAAGAAAACAGATCCACTTATAATCCAAAGGTTATAATCAGTCTAATCCAAAGGTTATAATCAGGGTATGATTTTGAATTCCATGAAATATCTTGATTGTGTGGCAGTATGGTAATTTCATTTGATTTCTTCACTTCAGGATTTGTGCAGAATTACTATTGTGGGAAGTCTTCGTCTGTTTACTGGAACAGCTGTAGTAGTGTATTAGCACGACCATGCTGCCTTTCATGAACATTAAGCCATTTATCTCTGATTGTGCTCAGACCTGTATCTGCATATTTCAATGATTCTGTGCTGGCACCACTCAAAGATAGTTGCATTTGGGAAGTTTATATATTTTCTACCTAGGTTGACCAGATAATGCATTCCATATTTAGCTACCAGTTTTCCTTATAACATGTTTTGTACATAGGTCAGAGGCTCATCTTGAGCAGATAACACTGATAAATATGAAGACGGCAGTTTCATTTGGCACAAATGCTTCATATCAGTATACGAGGATCAAAGGAGATTTTGGACAAAAGTGTCTGTGGACTATAGTTCTTATAGTACTAGGGTAACAGGTTCAATTTGTTTGTTGTTATATCTTGCATGAGTATTTTTTTTTTTTTGAATTATTGCTCAAGATATGGAAGTGTCAGTTTTCTGCTTGTTCTATACAGCCTTGCAGTTATTAACTTGCACGGGTAGGATTGTGTCTCTTCCCCTGTAACTCAGAACAAGACGAGAAAGAGCCGACATCATTTCTTCTTGCTCGACACTTTTTTTTTTGTGACTTTGCTCGACACATTCATGTACTGCAGGTAGAGCAACAGGTCATTCGGGTTCAGGAACACCTTGTTGGCTGTGGTTGAAATCGTGTGAGAGATCTCCTTGCACCTTCAATCTGCTTCAGAGCAAGGAGTTCAGGTTGTTTGCTATGGGCCTATGGCTTCACCCATCAGCTCGGCACTCTCAGGCTCTCCGTGTTAATAACAAAATCTTTCTAGGACACATGATGATTGTCCTGCAATCACACAATTAGCAATGTATTCAGTTATAATGGGGGTGTAAATTAGTGACCCTTAGGTGCACCTCTAACCCTGTATAGTTCAAATACATGTACTACTTCTTCAAAGTAAGATCTCATTTAGTATAAATATTTGAACTAAAGAAGTATAAGGGTCACCAATTTGCACCCCAGAGTTATAAGTCCCTCAATTAATTATGATTTAGCATTTTTGCAGCACTTTGGTTGCTGCTGCCTGTTGGTCCTTATATTCTAAGCATCCTAGCAAGGAAATTAAAGCCAGAACAACATCTTGGCGGGGAACACATGATCTGTTTTTCCTTAGAAAGTGTTTTGAGATACTGTATGCTTTCATAATCAAAGATGGATGCATATCCAAGACCTGTTTACAGATGGTTAAATTGGTTTTGATTCTATTTTGGTTTGACTCTTGACCATAAATGAGATGGATACTTTTTTTATCCCCTTCAAATGTACAGTTCCACTAAAAGAATGCATTGGTCCTCAGTTTCTCGGTAACAGTCTGCTAATGTTCGACCATAAATTTATTTTCAAATAGTTTATTGGACTCTACACAAAGATACTGTATACACACTGCATGTCAAATCAAAAATCATTCTAGATGCGGCAGAACTTATTCGTAGATCTATTAACGCACGAAAGAAATTGATATCGAAGATATCTTCTTGCCGATATAAAAATTATCTTAGTCACATCACAAAAAGATCTGTGACCATGTTAATTCTACAAACTCTGATTTTTTGGATTAAATGCTATTTTAACATCGGTATTTAATCAACATTTATCTTATCGTGCGATCCATGTATTCTTAGTATAAAAGTTATTGTCCCGTAGCAACGCACGGGCACGCTACCTAGTTAACTAATTAATAAAATTCTCGTAACTGTTTTATGGTAAAATAGTCCGTTCCTCCTCTCATTGTTTTTACGATAATAAAAGATACTCCCTCCGTATATATATATATGTAATAAAAGTCGTTTAGGACATGATTGCGCATACTAAGGAGTGATTAAGTAGAGGATATTTTTCTATGTCTATCCTTATTAAATAGGGTTGCGGCTGTTTCGTAGACAAGAAAGTTGCCAACGCTGTATTTTTTGCTGCGCCGCGTAGCGATTGAGCGGCTGACGGAGGCGAGCGTGCTGCGATGGGGCGGCGAGGCGAGTGTGCTGTATTTTTGCTGCGCCGCGTAGCGATTGGGCAGCTGAGGGAGGCGAGCGTACTGCGATTGGGCGGCGAGGCGAGCGTGGTGAGGGAGGCGCGATTAATGCCGTGGGCCCGCCCGGGAACCGAGCAAACGGGCGGGGCGGGGCGCGTGCGAGGGGTATTCGCGTTCAAACCAGGCCTCGATCGTAGGAACGACTTTCTTTGCTGCAATCATTCAAAGCTCCAGAACGACTTTTAATTGTGATACGGAGGAGTACTCGTGCATGGATGCGGCCATATTATGAGATATTTTCTTTGTGATGAAAAATATTACTGGAACTGAATACGTGCAATCTCAACAACTTAAATACGAAGCATGCAAGCAAATTCCTATACTAAGGGCATGTACAACCCACAGACGAGGACTGTCTCTAAACGTCAGACAAATATAAAGACAAGTCATACAACCCATAGACAGAGATCCGTCTCTAAGCTGTTTAATACTTTACATGTGGTTAGGATCAATTATAAATAGATTCGTGTATACCATTGTGTGGCTATTTGATAGATTATAAAAAATAAATAAGAACAATATGATTATAATATTTAATTGGGAACCATTCGGATAGCTCGTGCTGCTGCTCCAGTCACGCATGACTGCATGAGAGACATTTAACTGGGACCATTCAGATAGCAGTCACATGTTGACACACACATTTAACTAGAAAGAATTCATATAGTAGATAACTTCAGAACACAACTCATCCTCTGCACATAAAAATTGTAGATCGCAACATCAGGTATAGATCACGCCATGTCCGGCAAAATTGACAGATAATTATTAAATCAAAACTGAGAGACGAAGTCAAGAGCACTAGAGTTCATAGCGGTTCAGATAGAATTCAGAAAGCATTTCAGATAACAGCTCATCGGTTCCTCAACTTTCTTCTCTCAACCGACCATATCAACTTCAAAGCACTACAACAAGAAATCGAAAGGTTTGAATAACAGCAATGCTGGTCAAGAACGACTAATGCAGATCTACATCACTATACCTGAACTGAACCAGCAGGCCACTCTAAACATGACAAGTCAATTTCAGCATTTCATAGCTAGCTTGTTACACCATACCTGAACAAGCAGGCCACTCTGAGAACTATACAAGAATTAACAATAATTTACTGAAATTACAAGACCAATTTTTATGTCAACAATATCAAATGTATGTGTCTTTTGCATAGATAGTCGAGAACTAAATCAAATCCACCAATACTCATTCCAAAAGTAGTCCAGAGCAGCATGACAAGTTAACAACAGTTTGTGAACTGTAGAAAGTCATAGTCGGATGCAGAGAACAACCTCGACTCCTCGAGCTACATACAACTGCACAAGCAAAGAGGATTGGATAGACAAAGATAGATGAACAAACTAGAATAATCATAGCAGTTCAGAGGCAAGCAGCCTGCTCAACGCCAGTCAACAGCCCGCCTCGCTTGCAGGAAACAGATCAGCGCAAAGGGGAAAAACCTCAGAAGTACACTCACCATTGCTGGATCGACAAGGAGCTGCGCCATGGCGACGGAAAGCCTAGGCCTGCTTGGCTCTCTTCGTGTGGCACCATCGGTGAGGGGCAGCGGGAGGTGGGGCTGTGCATCGCCACCAGCCGCGGTGGGCACTTGGGGTCACAGGATACACGAGATCCGTAAGTGTAGCTAGATCCGTGCGCGTCGTCGAGATGAGAAGACAAGACATACAACGCTGCTTCTCGCGGCGCCTGGGCCTCGGAGCACGGGCCGTCGCCGTCGTCTCGTGAGACGACGGGGCGACCGTCTCTGAGCCAAACGAAGGACTTTTCCGCAAAACAGCCAAGATAGAGACGGGCTTTTTTTTTTGCGACGAAAGAAGAATTATATTAAAATATAGCTGGGTACATCATCACATTACAAGTATTCTGGAAAAAACATATATCCAGAATACTTGTAATGTGATGATCTACCCAGCTATATTTTAATATAATTCTTCTTTCGTCGAAAAAAAAAGATAGAGACGGGCTGTGAAGACGCGATTGTACGTGCCCTAAGCCGCTAATGACGGATCGTGAATTTATGGATGCCAGCTAGGCTCATGCAGCCTGAATGCGTAAACGACGGGAGCATGCAAAGCGCCGCACGGGGGAATTTAATTGGGTGCACCCCGGGTGCACCCAATGCTTGTGCACCCCCATAGTGGATTGTTGACACAGCATGTTGTTGACGATTTTCTAAATTTAGTCTCCACGCATGTTGTCTGGTGTCCTTATGATATTCTTTTCTGCCACGTGTCAATCATCCACTATGGGGGTGCACAGGCATTGCGGTGCACCCGGGGTGCACCCAATTAAATTCCACCCGCACGGGTTAAGGGCCGATTCAGGTGCGGTAGATGACACGGTCGGCTAGGTTTGGCTACAGAATAAGATATTTTATAGCTAACTACGGAGTATACTGTATGTATATATATAAAAGTAATTATTTTGTTTTAAGTTGGCAGGAGCACTACCACCGTACGACGACGCTTACTGCTGTGTGCATCGATCGAACCCCGGTTGGCTGGCTCAACATTACCACGACGCTAAACGCTACTAGCATTTATTTATTTATATGTAGGACGGACAGGGTAATTTAAATAAAACACTACATGATCATGCAAGTCGTACTGTCCTTCTTAGGACCCAGCTGTCTTGCTGGGGAATCAAATTCCATCCCTGTCTTGCAGTAAAAGGCAAAGTCGAAGCAGTTATTGGTCAAAGCGCTGTAGCGCCCGAAGCCGTTGCGGTCGAGTAGATCGTTGGCGCGGCGCAGGACCGTCTCGGGGGGATCTTCATCTGTCCCGGTGCAGGTCTGTAGAGCCCTGTTGGCAATCATCTGAACATTGCTCGCGGCATAGAACCAAAAAGGCACTTCGTAGGCGAAGAGGCAAAGATTATCCCCTTCCAGGAAGCAGTTCAGGCAGCAGCGGACGACGCCGCCGCCACGCATAGCTTGATAGCATTTCCAGCATAAGGCATAGCCCTGCGCATCTTTACATTGGACTGTACTTATGTAGAGAGATCAGCTGGTTAGCAAGCGGTTGTGGGTTCTTGTACAGTATCACGTGAGACGAAAATCAGCCAGTAACTAAATAAAGTAGACGTAGTACCCAGCAGGCCCCCCGCTGTTGCTGCTGCTGCTGCTGGCCCTGCTGCTGCTGTTGTTACGGCAGCTGCTGTTGTTACGGCAGCTGCTGCTGCCGCTTTTGCTACGATGGTTGTAAAAGAGGACTCGTCTAAGGCGTCGGCGAAATGGATCACCTTCTGGTCGCTTTCGTAGATTCCTGTATGTACACTCAAGTTAGTACACTGCTTATATACTAGTTGTACTTATTTGTTGAATGGAACCCAAGCACTCCCTTCGTCCCAAAATATTTGCCGCTTTTAATTTTCGTGCCACAAGTTTGACTTGAAAATACGTATAACATTTGTATCTCGAAATAATTTTTTCTAAAAAAACAAGATTCAAAGATCTTTCCAATCATACTAATTATATACCATTAATATTGATATTTTTTAATATATATTTTTGTCAAAGTTGTTTCTCGGGAAGCGCAAGCGACAGATATTTTAGGATGGAGGGAGTACGTGGTACCAATTAGCCAGCCTAAAAAAAGATTTGTATTTTTTCCTACTACTACCGGGTCCAGCTACTCCCATCTTCAATAAACCACGTTACATATGGATACATACTCATTTATCAGTTTAAGTATATATTTATATATTCATTTTAGATACTCCAAATCTTACTGCATGAAAAAATTCAAAAGAGCCCATTTTTTTTAATATACTATTATAATAATATATAAAATTAGTATAACCATATACTCTATGTATATTTATATACTTGACATATGTACTACCCTAGATGGTCTAGTATATTCACATAGTCCGCATGCATACATTTCATCGGGCCATATATAAGTTTTCTATAGTCTCGGGAGTAGTTACTCACATCTTTAAAAAACCATATTGCGTATGTGTTCATACTTGTTTATCGCTTTGAGTATGTTTATATACTCATGTTAAGATATTCCATGTCTTAATACACTGAAAAATTTCAAAGGAACCCATACTTTTTAATATATTACGAAAATGTCACTCACTGCAGTATATAAAATAAGTATATCCACGTACTCTATGTATGCATGCATACTTGACGTATATACTTCCATAGATAGTCTAGTATAATCATATACTTCATGTAAATATACTTCGTTCGGTCATATATATCATAAATGTAGAGATATAAACATGAGAGTAACTACTCTCTAGGAGTAGAAAATAATTTCTATATATATATATATATATATATATACTAAAATGTACGTGTGTACAGTAAACACTAGCGCCCCCCCCCCCCCCCCCCCCCCCCCCCCCCCACACACACACAGCGGCCCCTGCAGTCCCATCCCACCAAACTAAAGCGAATATAACTATCTACTCCCAAGTTACAACTTTGTTTATAAGAGCATCGTCAGTGGTGAGTCGGTTCGTCAGGTAAAAAAGCTAGACTCATGCTTCTATTTGATTGTTATCCAGTGGTGAGTCGACTTTTTTTACCATCAGGCCACAAATATACAAATAAAAAAATCCAAACCCCTCTCCGGTTCTCTCTCCTAGTACCTGCTTTCCATGCAAACTTTTGTCTATTCTGATTTTTTAAATCATGACGAGTCGATGCAAGAATAAGGGTCGATTCTTTCTCTCTCCTTGAATGATTCGATTACTGCAGTGGTATGGTTTGACTCGTCGCGTTCCAGCTAGGACTGTGAGTCGCTTTTCCTCCGCCACTGGAGATGGCCTAATGTAGTTGTAACTTTGTTTGTAATGTAGTTATAACCGGCGCTTATTTGATTATTATTTGAATACTACTATCCACAACTCATCTGATACATCTCTCACATGCATGCATGTACGGAATATTTCCATGATTCAAAATTTCAAAATACAATATCTCACAAACCGTAAGTCACATTCCCGAACCGTTTGAAGATTATTGTTGATAAAAATATACCGAACAAAATAAGACCCATTAAGACTATGTTTTGACAAAGATTTTAAAAAAGTTTTTTATTTTTAAAAAGCAAAAACATACAACTACAACCAAATAAAGGATACAGTTACAACATGAGTTATTACGCAGTTACAACTTTGTGTAATTTGTAGTTATATCTTTTGGAGTGTTGCAACATGTTTAGGAAGTACTTGCAAAACGCCACTAATACTAGTTTAACATGATCCATATACAAAGTAATATGTTGTTGCAGTTATCCATTAGATGTTTTAGTGGTTCAAGATAATACGTTGTAACTACTTTTTTAAAACTCCGTCAAAACATAGCCTTCATGGATCTCATTTTTCGGCATATTTTTCCAACAATAATCTTCAAACGATTCTTCAATATGACTTACGGTTTAGGAGATATCGCATTTTGAAAATTTGAACAACAAAAAGATTCCGTGCATACACGTGTTTTAGGTGGGTTGGCGGAGGGTGAGATTCAATTAATTAACTAATTAAGTGCTGATTGTAACTGCATTACAAATCAAAGTGTAACTCAGGAGTAGACAGAGTTGCATTTGTTTTTGTTTGGGCTTTCATGGGAACACAAGGGGGACAATAGAATCAATATCTTCTTCTTCTAATATTAAAAAGCCAAAATTTCTTTCCATTTTTTCCCCCTCCTCTTAACTACTCCCTCCATTATCGTTTATAGGGCGTGAGGGGTAGTATCCCAGATACCAAGGAAATCCTGATAACGAGAACGGAGGAGCAGTTATTCGCTTCGAGCCGCGCGTGCCGCGGGATAACGCGCCGGCGTCTGCATGGATGCATGCAAAGCGGCGTTTCAGTTGCTACGTACAGCGCGCGGTGAAACGAAAAAGCGAAGAAGCCGCCAGCATACAGAACATGCACGCATGCATCTATTTTTAACGACGTTTTGCATGCAAACGCTTCGGGTTCCATGCGTATGAGTTAATGTCGCTGATCCCTTCACTTCCCTCGCCTCGATCGAAACAACACGCCTAACATAAAATCAAAAAACCCCTCACGCCCTATATAAACGATAATGTATGGAGGGAGTACGTACCAGACAGTGAAGAGTTTCTTCTATATATCTGAACTTATATGACTTGTGCTCATCTAGCAATGGTCGATACAGAGTACAATTCCAAGATATATTAGGTCTATATCTCATATGTGACCCGGACTTATAAGACATGCTCATACGAGTCAGAACAACTCGTGGTATAGCGATGACATAAAGTCCGATTCTAATAAATATATTAGATTTCATTGCAACAAGTCCAAATTTCTCTCCTATTTTTTCATCTAGCCCTCTTTTTTTTTCTCATCCGATTCTACCTGGCTTCGTTCCTTTTTGTTTTCCGTCTCAGGAACTATTTCTTTTTTCGTTCCGTACGTGTTCTCGCCCAGAATTCCGTTTTTATTTTCCTTTTATCGTCCGTGGTTTTGGTCCGCAATTCTGTTTCTCTTTTCTTTCATGTCCGTATTTTTTCTTCAGAATTGCTATCTGTCAACCGACTATTTTGGCTACATCTGTTAACCGAATTCCGAGCCATGCATCTGATCTAACGCGTGGTGCTTGTGGGCGCCGTCCGATTCGTTCAGCCACTACAGGCTCTGCATCTACGCCTCGCCCTCCAGCTCCCGGCGTCACGAACTGGCTGAGCGGATGCCTGCTCTGGCGCCGGACATGCCTGGGCCCGCTAGCTAGCCGAGCGAATGCGACTGCCAACGACCCATTAGCTGCCTCCGCCGTCACCGCCTCGGGCCCCGCCGTCCGCTTCTCATTGGTGGCCGCCGCGACGACCGTCGTCGTCCTCATCCCCGGCCTCGCGGCGATGAGCTTCACGCGGTCCCTGTACCGGCCTCCTCGCTGCTACACGGGCGAGGCCGCCTCCGCCGCAGACAGGCCCCCACGGGCTCGTGCTATGTTCGGCCATCTCCCGAGTTAACCGCAGGGTTTACAATTTTCACCGAAATTTCCAAAATATCATATTTTTCGCTAGGGTCCGAAATTTTTGTTATATCGGTCAAAATTTTCGGTCAAATTCATCTTTTACACCAAATCACACTAAAATGACCCTCCACATCCTCTAACTTTATCAAACCCCTAGATTTTTTTAAATTTATTTAGTTTTCATACTCGACGGCACTAGCATATGTAGCTCGTCCACCGTCAGTCCGCTGTTTTACCGCGGCTCACTTCTATGGTATATTTTGTTATTTCATCAATATTACATAAATATTTGTGATGCATGATAGATTAGAGATTTTTTCTAATAAAATAATGGAAAAAATTCAAATTCATTTATTTAAATTTGATCCGATATTTTTGAAATTCCTAAAATATCGCATTTATCGGTGGGTGCCAAAAATTTTTCTTTACCAGTATAAAAAACCTTGGTTACCCCGAACATAGGCTAACAAAGGTGCTACTCCGCCCGTGAACAAGCTGAAGCTGTCGCCGGAGACGGCCGCTCGATCACCTTCTTCCCATCTCCGTCTCGAGGAAGCTATCGGCGATTTTGGAAGAATAATTTGTAATTTTTTCTGAAATTTGTTAAGAATTTACGAACAATTTAGCGTATATTTCTCTGATGTCTGTAATTCATAGAAATAATTTATAAATTTTTCTGAAAATCTGGCATTTTTTTTGAGATCTGCAATACATAGAAATAGAAGTTGTGTTATCCCTAAATTACATCACTATGTCCAATAAATCACACCGAATAAATCATTGTAAATATATAATAATAAGACAGTGTAAATATAGCTATAAAACATTGTAAGTGCATGAGCAAAATTTAGTTGTTGGGAGGGCCCAAAACATTCGGTTGTTGCCTAGGCATATTCCTTTATGTTTGCCTTCTTTGCAGATGTTCAAAAGTGTATATATATATATATTGTATATATAATATAGATAAGATAGATTTTGATGGAAGTATGCAGTTTTACTCTGTTCTACATACGTCTTTGAAGCTGAAACTTGGATATTGCCTCAGGAATCTACCAACCAGAAAGATTTGCCATACTTGTCAATTTGATCTTAAGATAGAATAGGATATGATGTCAGTGTCGTAGGGGGCATTTTCTGTATATACATATTGGTACCACTTCTATAGGATGTATACATACCCCCTTGGCCCCTTTATATCAAAATAGTATATATAGATACTCCCTCCATATTGAAAAAGCTGACGTCTCAGACAGCGACACGGTCTTCAAAACATCACTTTGACCACTTGTTTCTTTAAAAAAATTTATTGGAAAGTGGTATATGTATACTTTTATGAAAGTACTTTTCAAGACAAATTTATTTATATGATTTTTACATCTCTAGACTTAATAATTTAAAAGTTATTTATGATTTATATTCCTAATGTTTGACCCAAACCTTGTCCAAAACGTCAGCTTTTTCAATATGGAGGGAGTACTCGTGTGCAGACTGTAATAAACTCCCTTGAGTGTACAGACATACCCTCTTCTCAAAAAACATGTATTCATATATCATCATAGTCAAAATAGTAAAATAGTATATACACGTACTCCCTCTTCTCAAAAAGTATGTATTCATATACTCCATTGTCAAAATAGCAAAATAGTATATAGATATACTCCCATGTCGAGAAAAGTATGTACATGTACGTACATGTACATGTACTTTGTTCTCGTGGAAAGTTTGTACGGGTACTTCTAAAAAACGTATGAACATGTACTCCCAGTTACATTAAAAAAATGAATATATACTCCTGCGTACATGTTTGAAGCTAGCTGCCAACTGCCGCACCGATATTCCATGCGAAGCAACAGCGTAGATAATACTATTTAACTATTAACTGGGTTTGTTACTTGCTTATTGGGTCGCTCCGCATCCATACCCCATCGGAAAGGAAAATGGTACTCCCTCTGTCCACGAAAGATTGCAACTATAATATCCACGCCGGTTAATCTACCTCAAATTTGATCAGCAAGTTCATAATAAATAATATTAATATTTATATCTCTAAATAAATTATTATAAAAATATATTCTATAATTAATCTAATGATACTTATTTTGTATCATGAATATTTGTACTTTTTTATATAACTTTAGTCAAAGTTTTGACTCCTCGAAAAACAAGAATTATATTCTTTTGTGAACGGAGTGAGTAGTAAAGAAAGAATGGAGTAACTACTCCTCAGAGTAGGAAAAACTCACTATATATATACCTATACCTACTCTTAGGATGTAGTTATTCACATGCATATATCTCTTGATTTAAGGTGTATATGGCCCGACAAAGCATACGTAGACGGAGTATAGGATCATACTAAATCATCTAGAATAATATGTATGTCAAGTATGCAAGTATACATAAAGTATGTGGTTATAGTTATTTTATATAATACTATAATTGTAATATAATAATATTATTAAAAAAATATGGGTTCTTTTGGAAAAAAATCACGTTGGAGTATATTAAAATAAGTATATAAACATACTCAAACTAATAAATGTGTATGTACACATACGCAATATGATTTAATGAAGATGAGAGTAACTACTTCTGAGAGTAGAAAAGATCGGTATCCTCCTAATCAGATATACAATAGGCAAAAAGAATTAATTAACTTAACTTAACTCGGTCGCGGACCCAAAACCGACCAGCGAAACATCACCAAAGTGCAAAATTGCTACAACGCCAACATTCCTCGGAATTCGTGCACTCGGCACAAAATTAAACTAACCTCACCTCACCCTCTTAATAAATGTGGGCTTCTTCCATTAATAAGGTGCATGGGACTAATAAAAACGATTGGTCTTACCATGATGGGGATAGGCACAGCAAACTTTTTTGCGCCAGGCGTAGATATGATCGCCGGGTCTGAGCTGCCACCGTTCTATACGGCTTGACAACACCGTCACCCCCCTGTCCATAAGGAAAAATGTGCAAGCTACTAGAGAAAATAACTGGAGGCAAAGTGATACAACATTCAGTTCGGTTGGAAGTTATATATATATATATAGCCATCATGTTTTCGGACGACGGATGACATATATTTGGATTATGCAAATGCCGACCAAGGCCCACCCAAATCTTTCGCTTAGAGAATACGCCAATGGAAAAAGTTGTATACAGTGATCATATTTATTCGGATGACATATTTGGATTCGGCATGATCTGTCCGAGGCTGAGTTCGAGGCATATAGACCTCCAACGGATAGCTAGCGACGTCGCCAGCCAAAATAATAATTTACTCGTGAACGGTGTAAAAAGCAGCATGCTAGTGCGAAACGAAGCTCCAGTCTTGCACGTTTCCGGCCATCCGCAATGGTTGTCAAATAGCTAGCTAGGAGAAATTCTATTGGCTCTCAATAGCACTTTACAAATAGCTAGCGAGATGACGTAAAAAAATAATATAAAAGTAGCACTCTTATTGGCTATCGAGGAGAGAGATCAAATAGCTAGCGACTTACTAATAGCTAGCTATTTGAGCTCTCTCCTCGATAGCCAATAAGAGTGCTACTTTTGTAAGTTGTCTCATCAAAATAGTATTTATTTATATCTCTCCTCTAGCTAGCTATTTGTAAGTTGTCATTGAGAGCCAATTGCGGATACATGGGTGTAGTCCGAAGGCTCTGAGTGATGAGTGATTGTCAACGGGTATGATGCGCATGTTCTTTGGCTTGTGTTGTGCAGGTGTCGAGCACGGAGACAGTGATCGAGGGTAGGTGAAGGTCAAGTTGAGACGTGCTGTGCTGACGGACCGGGTGCGGTGAAGGATGGGCGTGCCGTGCGGCGGACGCGCCATGCCAATGTACCGAGCGGTGAAGGGCAGACGTGAGGCTTGGACTGAGGGACCGGAGTACCTGAGGATCAGCTGTGGAAGCTGGCAGCCTGTGACGACGACAAGCAAAGAAGTGCGGACATGTGTTGCTCAGGTCCAGGACCTGGGAACACGTGTCGGTGGATGGGGTGCACGGGAGGTGCATCCCCTCTACGGCCCCGGTTTGTTGGTTGAGCCAGGGAAAAACCAACGGGTGGACGGTTTCCGAGTTTGGGCCTCAAAACTCGGGTGCACGGTTTCCAGGTTGAGCCTCAAAACCTGGGCTGGACGGTTTCCAGGTTGAGCCTCAAAACCTGGGCTGAATGGTTTCCGAGTTTGGCCTCAAAACTCGGGCGGTGGCTGGTTTCCCGGTGTGGGCCTCAAAACCGGGGGTACAGAGCAAAGGCGGCACGTGGCGGCAATCGGAAGGCTGCGCGGAGGCAACACGGGCGAGTTGTGCGGACGTGGCCGTCGGATACACCTACCACTTGAGTTAGTCCAGTTTAGCCTTAGGGTTTGGCTGGCTTGCTCTGTACTTAGAGTAGAGAGGGGTAGAGTAGGAAATAGACCTAGGCTAGTTGTAGTATAAATAGAGGGAGACACCCTCCTCCCTTCCTATCTCAGTTAGTTGCTTTTGTTTCTAGGGTTTCCTACTCTCCCATTCCCTGCTGGTAGCTAGTTGAGATCCACAGAAGAACTTGTTCTGTGTTCAGTTGGTTCAAGGAAGTGAGGCCGTATCCTCATCCTTCCGAGCAGACTCGTGCTGTGCACTGTGTTCTTGGATCGAGCCCTCCGATTGGCTGTGTTGTGCACTGTGTTCATCGCTTTTTGGCTCTGCTCGTTTTTCCTCGTTGCTCGATCTCTCTCTCTTCGCTGTGTCTTTGCGAAATCCGTTTGAATCAGTTTGTTCGTATCATTGAGGAGGTCACTCTGACCAAAGGAATTTATCTAACTCCTCATGATCGAATAGATCGGGACGATTTCGTTTTCGTGGCACTTTTTGTTCATCCACTTTTCCCTTTTTGATTTCCCTGGGTTCTTGATTCTGAGAAGATGATTTTTGGGGATAGTCTCCTAACTACCCAGTGATCTTCTTCTCCAAGTTTGGGAACTTGGGATTGTGCTTTGATCGAGTTCTTGAGGATTTGCTTTTCGGGAAAACACGCCCAGACTCAAGCTTCTGCGGGAGCAGTTCGCAGCAGGCTCGGGTGTCGGAACGTGCCGAGGCCTCCTTCGTACGGAGCCACTCGAGTGAACTGAGACCACCCTCGGGCGAGGCGGAACTTTTCCCGAGGCCTCTTGAGCCTCGGACGAATCGGAACTCTTTCCGAGGTCCCCTCAGTCTCGGGCGAGTCGGAGTTTCACTCTGAGACCTCTCTCGAGCCTCAGCCTCGGGCGAGTCGGAGTTGTGCTTTGAGGCCTCTCTCTCGGGCCTCAGCCTCGGGCGAGTCGGAGTTTTGCTTTGAGGCCTCTCTCGAGCCTCAGCCTCGGGCGAGTCGGAGTTTTGCTCCGAGGCCTCTCTCTCTGGCCTCAGCCTCGGGCGAATCGCTATTTTGGCCTGAGGCCTTTCCAAAGCCTCGGGCGAATCGGAGTTTCGCCCCGAGGCCGCGTGGCTCAGTCTTTCACTTGGTTCGCTTGCGGTTTTCAGTCAGTGGTGTCTCGCTGTGATCTCAGGGATCATCCACCCTCTTCCAAGGGTCGTAGGCATCACGGTTTTGGTTGGAGTTTTGGGGGGTTGCTTTTATTGGGACAGAGGCCTCATTTTTGTGAAGAAATTTTTGAGGCTCCCATTCACCCCCCCTCTGGTCGCCTGGTTTTGACTCTTTCGGTCCTTCACCAATAGCATTCTTCCTAGAGACCAAATAGCTAGCGATTTGAACACCATTGCGGACGCCCTCCATACGCGTCCCCCATCCCTCCCTCTCCCTCTCTCTGCACATTTCCTGAAGCACTTGCCAGCGTCTGTGCCTTCTCTCTTCTCCACGTCCGCTTGCGACATCGCCACCCTATTGGAGGAGGACTTAATATTATCATGCCGTGGCCAACAGGAGGTTTCTTATGACAGCCCTATTAAGGTCTAGCTTGGCCTTTATGCGTTGGGTTATTATAAATGAATTTATTCTCAGTGGACCAGACATTTAGAGATTGGGCTATCACAAATGAATTTATTCTCAGCGGCTTAGACATTTATGTGTTGAGCTATCACAAATGAATTTCTTCTCAGCGGCCTAGGCATTTATGCATTGAGCTCACAGCTGTATTGCCATTCCTTTATGCTTTTCTTTGGCACCCTTAATTCCCTTTATATGCTTGAATAGTACATTATGTTTCCATTTATTCAGACTAGGATATATCTAAATGCTTTGGTGCCCCTTGATGGCAAAATAAAGAGCCATTTTTAGGAGGCATCTACACGCGACACGCTCACACATTTCCTAGGATCCAAACCTAAGACCTCGTGCTCTATGCATAGCCTTCTTACCATCACACATACACATCACTTCACTAGATAAGGGATATTATTCTTCAGTCATACCACCCATCGTTAGGGGTGTGCATTCGGTTTTCGGTTCGGTTCCTTGGTTTTTAAAGAAATTCAGCTCCTAGGAAATAGGAACCGATCGGTTCTGAGAAATTCTAGGAACCGAGCATTTGGGCTTTCGGTTCGATTTCTGTTCTAACCAAACTAACCGAACTTTTAAGCAGAGGTTAAGACAACAAAAAAATATGCAGGTTCTAAAGAAATTTGGGCAACACTACCTCTATTTTAGATAATAATAATTGATAAGAGAACAATAGCAATATAGTAACACCAATACATTAGTTCAAATATGAGACATCACCCATAAACCAAACATAATAGTACAAAATGCATGTAAGTGAAGCACAATTCATATATTTTGGTTGTTTCGGTTAATTCGGTTATCTGAGAGTAGAAACCGAACTTTCAAACTTTCTTCAGTTATTTCGGTTCCTTGATATCTGGAACAAAATAGGGAACCAATTTCTTCGGTTCTAGTTCTTTCAGTTCCGGTTCCGGTTCTTTCCGTTTGGTTCTTCGGTTTTAGTTAATTATGCCCACCCCTATCCATCGTGGTTGAACTCATGTTCCGAGTCTGACCCTGCAAACCCAAGATCTGTCCCCAAGGAATATGGGACAGATCCATGTCACCATAAGAACGTCGCCAGCCGTAATAATATTTTACTCGTTAGTTGTGCAAAAAGGAGCGTGCTAGCACGAAGTGAAGCGCTAGTCTTGCATGTTTCCACACACCTGAAGCACCTGCCTGTGCCTTCTCTCTCGTCCATGCCCAATGGCAATGTCGCCGCCCTACGGGAAGAGGCCTTAATTATCATGTGCTGGCCACGGCTGGTGAAAGTGCATGTTGCACTTAAGTGTGATTTTGGATGATTTGATGACAATGTTGATTAAGGATCTAATATGTTTGCTAAGTGTGACACAGGGAAATGATTATCTCACTATGTACTTGAAATGTAATGCAAAGCCAAAATGATGGATTGTTGTATGAAGATCATGTCACAAGCACAAAACAACAATGAGAATGATATTGATATAAAGGGTTATCGTATTGTGGGATAATCATAGTGCATTTATGTTTGCTAAGAAAGGATTCAAAATGAAGCATGGTTGAATGGCTTGAAATGGTGAAGATAGCAAGGAAAGAGTCTTTGAGGTACTAAGCAAGGGTGAAGGGGAAGCGACGGCTTGGCGGCCGAAGAACCTAGCTAGAGTGAAGAAGAAAGTACTTGCATTTAGTCGAAGGATCAATCAAGCTTGAAGATCGCATCTAGTGGAGAATCGACATTTCTAGCAACAATATTGATTGGAGTGACTTGGCACATTTGGAATTCCATTATATCACTTGAATGGAGTCAAGTCACATGCTCAAGATGGCTTTGCTTGAGGGATATCTACTTCTAAACATGACAAGCATTCCTTCCAATATAGAAAATGAAGAGAAGCGGCTTGGGTTCAAATGGAGATCAACTCAAGAGGTTTAAAATTCGTATTTCAATTTATCTTGAGTAAATAGGAAAGCCGTACTATTAAGAGGGATGCAACATAGAGTAGATGATTCTTCATAAGTGCTCAAACCAACCTAAGTGAGACATGAGAGAGCTAGAGCTAACTTTCAGCTGAGTGTTGCACTGTCTGTCCATACCGGACATGTCCGGTATGCATACCGGACATGTCCGGTATGAGCCCACAGCAGTGCGGCCATCCGTCTCGCCCGAGCCTTTGCGCCAGGCCTCGGCCTCGGCGCTCAAGCTCCGTCTCGCCCGAGCCTTTGCGCCAGGCCTCGGCCTCGGCGCTCAAGCTCCGTCCCGCCCGAGCCAGCCTCGGCCTCGGGCGCTCAAGCTCCGTCTCGCCCGAGCCTCTGCGCCAGGCCTCGGCCTCGGGCGCTCTTGTGGAGTCCATACCGGACATGTCCGGTATGCATACCGGACATGTCCGGTATTAGCGGAGTTTTGTCTCGCAGCTTGTGTTCGGGGTTTTGAAAGATGGTTGGTTAAGAGTGCTTCTCGCGCAGTCAAGTCATATCGGACATGTCCGGTATGCATACCGGACATGTCCGGTATTTGCGGATTTGTGGCTAACAGTATCTTTGTGATAGGCGGTACTACCGACGCTTGGGTCGGTACCACCGAGAGTTACCACCGGGGTTATAGCGGTACGACCGGTAGGTCAAAATTGGCTACTTCCAGAGAGGTTGTGAAACCCCCTTTACAACTAGCGGTACTACCGACCTTGTGGTCGGTACTACCGAGATCTGTTGGGAAGTTTGAAAGTTGGTCTGTTCAGTGTGTTCCTCACGCAGTAAAGTCATACCGGACATGTCCGGTATGCATACCGGACATGTCCGGTATGAGCTGACTCAGCCAACGGCTAGAAAACGGCTAGTTTCGAATGTGGACTTATAAATACCCCCAAACCTCCACCTTTGGAGGCTGCTGATTCTACTGGTTCCCACACTCATTCTAAGCCTTTCAAAACACTTTCCAACCCTCTCTTAGTGAGTGATTGTCCTCTAATTGCCAAATCCATTTGTGGGTTGAGAGAGATTCAAAATTAGAGAGCAAGCCATCTCTTGAGCACTTGTGCAAATCGTCGATCTTGTTGTGCGCATTCGTTACTCTTGGACTCTACGGTCCTAGACGGTTAGGCGTCGCCGTTGAGCACCCAAGAGATTTGTGGAGTGCCTCGGAAAGTTTGTGAAGGTTCGATCTCTCCTCAAAAGAGATCAACTAGTGGAAGGAGCATAGCGGGTGAAATAGACCGCGGCTAGAGTGACCCGTGGTGTCCTCTAGAGCCCACCTTTGTGGTAGCTCGCAGCCGGCTCAACGGAGAGTAGGACCCGAGGGGGTGCCGAACTTCGGTGAAACAAATACCGTGTCATTCCTTTGTGCTTTACTTTCGGCTATTTGTTATTCTTCGTTGTGCTAGTTGTTTTGCAAGCAATCAGTTTTATATATACATCATACATAGTGATTGCAGGTTGTGTGAGAAATTGGAGAAGAAAAGGAGCAGTCCCGCACAACCCGTGCATACCGGACTTGTCCGGTATTGATATCGGACATGTCCGGTATTTACTGACTGTGCCCAATTTGTTTAATCCTTGAGCTAAATCTTTGTGGTGCAGGGTATTGCCTTCTAGGTGATTAATTTCTAGTCATATACTTTGTGTTTGTCTCTTGAGGGGTTGTTTATACTCCGATTGGGAGTTTCCAAGTAATTGGAAACTCGCATACTAATTGCTTCCGCATTATAAGTTGTAAATTTTCAGAAAAGCCTATTCACCCCCCCTCTAGGCGACACCTTAGGTCCTTTCAATTGGTATCGGAGCTTGGACTCACGTTTGAGCTTCACCGCTTGTGAGAACCGATGGATTCGCCTATGGAGACAAACGTGGTGCTTCTCCAAAATGATGGTTCAAACTTTCTATCTTGGTCATCTTATGTACTCAATGCATTTCGGGCTATTAGCCCCATTATTGAGCATATTGTGGATGCAAGCATATCTCTTTCTATAGTTGATTGGAGTAACTATAAGAACTTGACAAAAGAGGAAGAGATATGTGTGCAACTCAATGCTCATGCGTGTTTGATCATGTTGAACTCATTGAGTGCAGAGGTTCTTAAGGAGGCTATCTACAACGGAGAATCTCCACCGGAGAGTGCTCATATCATTTGGACTAGACTTGCCCACTTGTATGGGAAGTCCAAATGTGATGAAGCATATGATTGTGATTCAATGGAAATGAAGTCCATTGAGTCATCATCATGTGAAGAAGCCTCAAGAAGCCTCAAGGAAGACGAGCCGGATCGAGGGCTGCCAGCTGCTGCTCTGGACCCTGTCTGTCCATACCGGACATGTCCGGTATGGGTACCGGACATGTCCGGTATCAGCCCAGCAGACAGGGAGCTTGCAGCAGACAGCAACGACTCTCATGCTCGGTGGCGACCAAGTGATGAGTCAACCTCAGTAGCTCATGATACTCATCACTTGTGTCTCATGGCCAAGAAGAACAAGAAGAAAGCAACCAAGAAAGATCAAGAGAAGATTCTTGGTGAGATCAAGAAGAAGGCATCAAGAGATAATCAAGTAGAGAGCGATGAGGATGATGAAGATGATGAATCGCTTGATTATCTCAAGTATGAAGACAAGCTCTTGTTCGTCAACTTGCTGAAGAAAAATGATGAGCTAGAAAAGGAGGTGGATGAACAAGAGCAATCCCTTCAAAATCAAGAAGAGTTCCTCATCTCCAAATTAGAAGAGCTAAAGGCATTAGAAGAAAGGTATGAAAAATTGTCAATTGAGCATGCCTTAGCTACTAACTCTCTATCTAATGTGGAAAGGCTAGAGAAGGAGAACTACATGCTTAAGGAAAAAATGAGTGATCTCTCATATGAGCACAAGTTCCTACAAGAGGACTTCACCGATCTTAAGTGCTCACATGAGAAGTTAGTGGAATCAAATGCAATGCTTGAGATTGCACATGAGGTTGTTATTGCTATGGTAAAATCCTCTCAACCTCACACTACTACACTCACTAGTGCACCATCTCAATTAAATGTTATTTGTGCTAATGAGTGTGCTTCTCAAGCAAGCCAATCTTCGATTGAGCAAACTCTTAAAGAAAATGCTAGGCTCATCGAAGAAGTGGGAAATCTAAAGAAGGTTGTGATTAGATTGAAGGATGAGGAGAAAGCACAACCTTCTCAAGATAACCGTGATATCATGGTGAAGAAGCTTGAGAAGGGTTCAAACCTTGCTTCCTCCAAAATCCAACAATCTAGTCACTCCTCAAGTCATGAGAAAGCAACCAAGGGCAAGAAACAAAAGAAGAGATTATGCTATGGTTGCGGATTGTATGGACATGAGTGGGCTAAGTGTCCACACAAGACTTGGGCCGACAAATGTGAAGCGGCCGAACAAAAGGCATCAACCAAATTGTCCAAGCAAATGAAGAATGATGCACCAAGTCCTTGCCTCAAATGCAACAAGTTGGGTCACCTCACCAAGAGTTGCCCCACATACCAAGAGGCAAGGAAGATGGCTCAAGTTGCAATAAGAAGATGCTATGCATGCAATGAGCCGGGACACATGGTTGATGCATGTCCCAACAAGCAAGACAAGAGAAGAGCAAACAATGGGCGTATTTGCTATGCTTGTAGGAGAAAGGGGCATCTAAGCTATGATTGCCCAAATGGTAGGTTTCCTAAGCCGAACACATTTGCAAATGATAAGGTGCTTAGGAAGGTCACAAAGGGACTTAGCACTAGTAAGGTGATGTGTTCACCTCATACTAGCTCTAAGGCCACTTGGGTGCCTAAGCACTTGTTGACTAACTTTCAAGGACCCAACAAAAGTTGGGTACCAAAATGTGCTTAGGATGTTGATGTAGGTTCCAATAGTGAGATGAAGGCTTTCGGGGTGTTTGAGTAAGCAAAATGACATCTCAACTCAAACTATCAACCTATGTTGTCAATATTACCCTATATGGTTGACCCGAACACTGTGTGACGATCGATTTCATTTTTACTCATCTCCACCATTGTTGATAAGTGCCTAAAACTTAGTAATCAAATGAATTTAATTTAACCTTACGACATTTGTCATTCGATGCTCTTAATGGCTCTCTAGTAGAGCATTATCTTTGATGAAGTGCAGGGAAGTGAAATGAACTAGAGCCAAAAGGAAATCTCAGAAGTGGCTGTTTACTGGTTCTGATTTGCAAATACCAGACTTGTCCGGTATCGTACCAGACATGTCCGGTATGAGTTACTCACTCTGTTAAGACCAGTGACTCCATATGCAGATTTGGACAAAGTCACTTCATACCGGACTTGTCCGGTATCCATACCGGACATGTCCGGTATGGGCAGAGAAAGGATGAGATTTCTGGATTTAGAAGAATTGCTAGATCTTTGTGGACTAGTCTTTTGCTCTAACTAAATACCTGCACATTAATCTATACTGAGTGTTTGTAAGTAGTACTTGAACTTAATTCAGGATTTGGCAAATATATGTGTCTTGGTCAAGGTAGAAAAACATTCCCTTTTCCTTAAAAGAAAACCAAAGTGCTTTCACAAGTAATTCAAAATGACTTGAGCACCTATTAAAGGGAAGTTTAGTTTCTACCTTGAACCATTGTGATCTAACAATTTCCTCTAAAGTGATGTGATAGTTCTTTAAATGAAAAGGAGATCACTTTGACAAAGGCATGATCACTTGACAAGTCAAGTCAACACGAAGATGATTATGCCATGATTACTCTTAGTGGAACAAATGTGAGCTCAAGGCCAAGGTATGTGTTTACATACATGCTATGTAAGTGCATACAGGATTCATAATGCTAGTATGTGCATTTAGGATGGTTGAGCAAGTCAATTTGAAATTCTAACTCAACCTATCAACCTATTTTCATCATACTTGCTTATATGGTTGATCCGCTGGTAATCTAAGTCTGTCTTATCTATCTCTTCATCTTCACCATGACTTAGAGCACCAAAACTTGGTAGGATAGCCATCATTTCACCACTTATGCTCACATGTTCATTATTTGATTTATTTGTGAAAAGTTGGCTATGGAAAAACATCTTTGATTCATTCTCTGCACTGTCATGCCTACCGGACATGACCAGTATGACAGTGAGCTGCCTATCCTTGCCTACATGAGATTTGAGCTTAATTCTGCTTGTGTAATGCTAATTATCTTAACTCAGATCTCACATATTGTTTTGTCTCAAGTGATTTGTGCTTAGAATTTACTCTCTTATCACATATGGAAAATTACATTGTGTTGGCCAAAGTTGAACTTTGACTCTCACATTCTTAATGGAATGAAAGTGCTTGGAAAGGAATTCAAATACTTGAAGCACTAATTGAGGGGGAGCTCAATTTCAACTTTGTGCCCTTTATGAGCTAATAAGGTTTATCTAGCATATGTTTTAGTTCATCTTGATCAAGTTGACTTCTTGATGAGGACATGACTATTTGACAAGAAAGGTCAACAAAATCATCACCAAGTCATGATTATGCTAGGTGGAACTTGTGGGCACAAGGCAAAGGTATGTTTTTAATATGTGCATTGAAAGTGCATAATAGGCCTATAATATGCTAGCGTGTGCACTTATGTGTGATAGGATAGATATTTCCAAACTCCTTACTAGCATGAGTAGGAAGTGTGTTTTGGGAAAATATTTGACACTTGGTCTTTGTGACCTATCCATGACACTTGTAATTATTGTTCCCCTTGATTGTTTGATTGGCTAATTACAAGTGGCATGGACCTCTCTCAAGTCCTATATCTCTAAAGTAAATTATATTCCTTGATAATCCTCTTGTCGAAACGATTCATGAACATAAGGTTTCTCTATAATCTTTAGTGTGTTGAAAACCTTGGATTAAACATAGAGAAAAGAAAACTTGAGATTTGGACACAAGCACTCTTTGTGAAATCATATGAAGAGAAGAGAATAAAATATGATGGATTACATGTTCGAGGAAAGAAAGGGGTTTTGGATGAAAAAGAAGCAAATCTGGAGCTGTTGGACATAATCTGCTAATATCGGACTTGTCCGGTATCCATACCGGACATGTCCGGTATAAGCAGAAAGCTTCTGGACTAAACCCGCAAATACCGGACTTGTCCGGTATAGATACCGGACATGTCCGGTATGAGCGGGGGACATAAGGACAGCGTACCCCTTCGGGCTCTCTTTCTCTCCCTCACTTCTGTTCTTCCCAAACCGGCCAAGCAAGGAGCCGACCGTCTCCACCCACGGCGACCTAGTGCTCCCTCCATAGAAAAGTGTGAGAGGGAGAAGGATTTGGAGAAGGATTCCATCAAAAGCAAGTGCCGGTGTTGGATTTGAAGTTTTCCCTCGTTCCCTCTCATCCCAAGGTATTTCAAATCCCGGACTTGTCCGATCTATTCATCGCTAAATCATTCTCAAATTCCTTCGGTCAAGATGTTGGATTCATGGTCTAGAAGCAATGTATCAAGTTTGAGATGGATTGGGTTTGAATTGGTGGTGAACCGAGGAACCCTAGGAGGGGGTGCTGAGAACGTCCATACCGGACATGTCCGGTATGAGACCGGACATGTCCGGTTTTTCCCAGCAGAACAGAAAACTTTCTGTTTTTCTCGGTTCAGGCCCTCCATAGTTGATGTTAGGGATTGTATTGGATGTCTATAAGTGTGTTGTAAACCTAGTGATCAAGTTTGGTCTAGGTGCTTGCAATCCATGAGGCATTTAATCGTATCTCTATTAATTCAACTAGTTTTGACAAATCCTATAAATATGCTTCTGAGACATCTTTGTGGATTGTTTGGTCACAGGGCAGCAGCTATGAGTGACAGAGTCGAGCTTCGAACCAAGACGAGACATGATCCAGCTAGGGAAAGGCATAAGAAGCGGAGGCAAGATTCTCACTCCGGCTTGTCAATAGGAGGCAGCAGTGGCAGTGGGAGTGGTAGTGGTCGTGGCACTACTAGACCTCCAAGGGGAGGTGCCTCTAGAGCTCCTTATCAGTTTGCAGCTCATGATGACATAGAGGAAGAAGAGGAAGAGGAAGAAGTGGAAGAAGAAATTGAAGAAGAAGAAGAAGAAGAAGAGGAAGAGGAAGAAGATGCACCTCAGCAGCAGCAGGAAGGTTTACACTTTGGGGCTCTTGCGATACGCCCTGCTGCCCTGATTCCTGCTTGGGTGGCTCGTGTGGACTATCGGGAGTCCGGTGGTACACAGAAGGCCAGGAGAGAGCGGAGGAGAGACCCCAGGGGACAGGAGAGGAACATCTATGACTACAGATTTCACACCTTGTTTCACATTGACTATTATGAGAAGGTGCTTCTGACCAGAAACCCTGTGATCATTAGAGCTCAGTACGTTGATTGGCAGCATGCTAGAGATCATCACCGTCCTTCAGTTGAGCATGCTATTGCTATTTGCCAGCAGACAGGCCTCTACCGCATTCTGGAGTTTCAGCATGATTGGTGTGATGAGGTGATAGCCCAGTTCTATGCCACCCTATATGTTGAAGAGTCTGACGAGATTGATGAGAAGCGCATGAACTGGATGACTGAGGGTGTCTGGTACTCCGTGTCTTACAGGGAGTTTGCAGGGTATCTTGGCTTTGACGAGGAGGATCTTTAGAGAGTTTGTATTCACGATGAGGTTGTGCTTCCTCCAGAGCAGCTTGGGTACATGTACCCACCACCTCTACCTGCTGGGGCAGTTGTAGGGAAGGTGAGAGGCATTCACCCTACCTATGGCTATCTCAACAGGATGCTCAGGGCCACTATTGATTGCAAGTCATGAGACAGAGGGACACTTGCAGATTACACGAGGAACCTCCTGCACAGGTTAGCACCAGGAGCACAGCCTTTCAGTGTCTTTGATTTTATCTGGTATGAGATCAAGAGAGTGGGTGAGAGGCCACTCAAGGGATGTGGATTTGCACCATACATTCAGCATATGATTGAGCAGCAGATTGGTGCCACTTTCACCTATGACCACTCACACAGGCCCTTGAGGTTCCAGGCAGATCTTCTTGAGTCTCCTATACCTCCACCTGGACCAGGGGCAGTTCCAGCAGCAGCAGAGCCACAGCCAGAGGACCCAGTTGCAGGAGCAGCAGGAGGAGCAGCCGTGGCAGGCTCGCCACAGCCACACACTCGTTCACACTCCACCTCTCAGGGACGTGGCAGGCAGCGCTCTCTCTTGCGCAAGGTTCTCAGCAGTATTCTCGGCGTGTGCAAGGATGTCAATGTGATCAAGGCTCAGCAGCACCGTGAGAGGCAGGCTAGGAGAGAGGACTCGAGGACGCTGAAGATGCTTCACGAGCACTACAGGTTTCAGCCCCCGAGATCCCCACCGTCAGATGACGAGACTGAGCAGCCTGAGACGTTTGAGCAGCAGCAGCAGAGGTATGAGAGGGAGTTTGACGACCTTTCAGTGCGTCAGAGACAGGGAGCAGAGTCAGAGCAGCAGAGTCAGAGGCAGGGAGTAGAGGCTGAGCAGCAGCCCCACGACACTCCTCCTTCAGCTCCCAGGTTCTCCACAGACCCCCTACTTCGTCCTAGCTCAGCTGAGGAGTTTGCTTCAGACGTGTGGGACAGCTTCCTTGGTGGTACCTACGGCTACCCTGACCCAGGACAGAGCTCTCGGCAGCCTGGGGACGACGACGAGTGACAGTTTCGCCTGCGGCCCTCCTGGTGTCATCCTTGAGCGACACCTTTACCTTTTTGGAGATGGATGACAAAGGGGGAGAGATAGTTGATTAGAGCTTCAGTCTTCATTATGTATCTTGTATCTGGAGTTTTGTACTGCAGGTGGTTTAGTTCTCAGAGTTTGAGCTTTATTGTAATATCATGAGTCATGTATGAGTTCTTTAGTGTATCCGATATCAGAGATATCTTTGTGATGAGACATGATCCTTATCTTTGTGATGAGACATGATCCTTATCTTGTAATATAATCTATCTTAGTGGTTGTGGACTTGAGAAATCTTTGTGTGAGTGCTATGTGTGTGATATGAGTAGTAATTCATTCTTTATAAGATCTTTACTTACTAGTGTGTTGCATATGTCTTGGTGTATTGTTTTTCATTTATTGACTTGTGTGATATATCTTGTCATATGCATCATGATCTATATTGCTCACACACTTGCATTTCTCGGATGCAATGATTTAGGGGGAGTTTCCAACTCACCTTAGTATGTGCAAATTGACATTTTGAGGTCCTTTATGAATTCAATTCATATTGCACATATTAAGGGGGAGCTCTTCATAAATCATTGAACCCATAAGCTTAATTGTTTATCCTTTGGTAAAATTTAATCAAGGTTGTCATCAATCACCAAAAAGGGGGAGTTTGAAAGTGCATGTTGCACTTAAGTGTGATTTTGGATGATTTGATGACAATGTTGATTAAAGATCTAATATGTTTGCTAAGTGTGACACAGGGAAATGATTATCTCACTATGTACTTGAAATGTAATGCAAAGCCAAAATGATGGATTGTTGTATGAAGATCATGTCACAAGCACAAAACAACAATGAGAATGATATTGATATAAAGGGTTATCGTATTGTGGGATAATCATAGTGCATTTATGTTTGCTAAGAAAGGATTCAAAATGAAGCATGGTTGAATGGCTTGAAATGGTGAAGATAGCAAGGAAAGAGTCTTTGAGGTACTAAGCAAGGGTGAAGGGGAAGCGACGGCTTGGCGGCCGAAGAACCTAGCTAGAGTGAAGAAGAAAGTACTTGCATTTAGTCGAAGGATCAATCAAGCTTGAAGATCGCATCTAGTGGAGAATCGACATTTCTAGCAACAATATTGATTGGAGTGACTTGGCACATTTGGAATTCCATTATATCACTTGAATGGAGTCAAGTCACATGCTCAAGATGGCTTTGCTTGAGGGATATCTACTTCTAAACATGACAAGCATTCCTTCCAATATAGAAAATGAAGAGAAGCGGCTTGGGTTCAAATGGAGATCAACTCAAGAGGTTTAAAATTTGTATTTCAATTTATCTTGAGTAAATAGGAAAGCCGTACTATTAAGAGGGATGCAACATAGAGTAGATGATTCTTCATAAGTGCTCAAACCAACCTAAGTGAGACATGAGAGAGCTAGAGCTAACTTTCAGCTGAGTGTTGCACTGTCTGTCCATACCGGACATGTCCGGTATGCATACCGGACATGTCCGGTATGAGCCCACAGCAGTGCGGCCATCCGTCTCGCCCGAGCCTTTGCGCCAGGCCTCGGCCTCGGCGCTCAAGCTCCGTCTCGCCCGAGCCTTTGCGCCAGGCCTCGGCCTCGGCGCTCAAGCTCCGTCCCGCCCGAGCCAGCCTCGGCCTCGGGCGCTCAAGCTCCGTCTCGCCCGAGCCTCTGCGCCAGGCCTCGGCCTCGGGCGCTCTTGTGGAGTCCATACCGGACATGTCCGGTATGCATACCGGACATGTCCGGTATTAGCGGAGTTTTGTCTCGCAGCTTGTGTTCGGGGTTTTGAAAGATGGTTGGTTAAGAGTGCTTCTCGCGCAGTCAAGTCATATCGGACATGTCCGGTATGCATACCGGACATGTCCGGTATTTGCGGATTTGTGGCTAACAGTATCTTTGTGATAGGCGGTACTACCGACGCTTGGGTCGGTACCACCGAGAGTTACCACCGGGGTTATAGCGGTACGACCGGTAGGTCAAAATTGGCTACTTCCAGAGAGGTTGTGAAAACCCCCTTTACAACTAGCGGTACTACCGACCTTGTGGTCGGTACTACCGAGATCTGTTGGGAAGTTTGAAAGTTGGTCTGTTCAGTGTGTTCCTCACGCAGTAAAGTCATACCGGACATGTCCGGTATGCATACCGGACATGTCCGGTATGAGCTGACTCAGCCAACGGCTAGAAAACGGCTAGTTTCGAATGTGGACTTATAAATACCCCCAAACCTCCACCTTTGGAGGCTGCTGATTCTACTGGTTCCCACACTCATTCTAAGCCTTTCAAAACACTTTCCAACCCTCTCTTAGTGAGTGATTGTCCTCTAATTGCCAAATCCATTTGTGGGTTGAGAGAGATTCAAAATTAGAGAGCAAGCCATCTCTTGAGCACTTGTGCAAATCGTCGATCTTGTTGTGCGCATTCGTTACTCTTGGACTCTACGGTCCTAGACGGTTAGGCGTCGCCGTTGAGCACCCAAGAGATTTGTGGAGTGCCTCGGAAAGTTTGTGAAGGTTCGATCTCTCCTCAAAAGATATCAACTAGTGGAAGGAGCATAGCGGGTGAAATAGACCGCGGCTAGAGTGACCCGTGGTGTCCTCTAGAGCCCACCTTTGTGGTAGCTCGCAGCCGGCTCAACGGAGAGTAGGACCCGAGGGGGTGCCGAACTTCGGTGAAACAAATACCGTGTCATTCCTTTGTGCTTTACTTTCGGCTATTTGTTATTCTTCGTTGTGCTAGTTGTTTTGCAAGCAATCAGTTTTATATATACATCATACATAGTGATTGCAGGTTGTGTGAGAAATTGGAGAAGAAAAGGAGCAGTCCCGCACAACCCGTGCATACCGGACTTGTCCGGTATTGATACCGGACATGTCCGGTATTTACTGACTGTGCCCAATTTGTTTAATCCTTGAGCTAAATCTTTGTGGTGCAGGGTATTGCCTTCTAGGTGATTAATTTCTAGTCATATACTTTGTGTTTGTCTCTTGAGGGGTTGTTTATACTCCGATTGGGAGTTTCCAAGTAATTGGAAACTCGCATACTAATTGCTTCCGCATTATAAGTTGTAAATTTTCAGAAAAGCCTATTCACCCCCCCCCCCCCCCTCTAGGCGACACCTTAGGTCCTTTCAGCTGGCAAGAGGTTTCTTATGACAGCCCTATTAAGGTCTAGCTTGGTCTTTATGCATTGGATTATCACGAATGAATATATTTATTAGCGATCTAGGCCTTTATGCATTGTGTTATCATAAATGAATTTATTCTCAGCAGCCTAGGTATTTATGCATTGGGTTATAACAAATGAATTTATTCTTACTAATTGACGGTTGTATTACCATTACTTTATGCTTTTCTTTTTTAGCCTTAATTCCCTTTATATGCTTGAATAATACATTTAGCTTCCTTGCAGTCGGGCTAGGAATATATTCAAATGCTTTGGTGCCCCTTGATGGCAGAATAAAGAGCCATTTTTAGGAGGCATCTATACGCGACGCACTCATGCGTTGCCTAGGATCTGAACCAAAGACCTCTTGCTCCTTGCGTAGCCTTCTTACCATCACACATACACATCACTTAGTCGCTGGATAAGGGATATTATTCTTTTGTATTCACCTCTGAACTTTGAATTGCGTATTTATTTGGTATACTCTAAGGAACCTCAATGGAAAAAGTCGTCAACTATAAAAATTGTATATTTCATCGAGCTCTACAACTTTTGTATCATGTATTCAAAAATATATGTTGGTGATGTGTTGGCGACCAAATTAAAGGGACTTCACGTCCAAAGTCCCGAGAAAATCAGTTCTCACCTTTTTGTCCTTAGTGGATGGGACACATGCACTGAAATGAACCGGCTTCTCTTACCAAGGACCCGACTCCATGTACCATTGTGATAGTCCCAGAATTTACAGCTGTAACATACATAACTCATCTCAGCATATATCGATAAACACTGTACAATAAGCATCACAAGCGAACTAACGCAACCTTCAGTCGTACTACCCATCCATCATAGTTGGACTCATGTTCTGAGTGTGACCCTTGAAAGCCCTACGTTTGGTTTTGGTAATTGAGACAACTAGTGGACTAACCTCTACTCTAAGTGTTGTGATTGAAATAGGTTAGGTCCACACCAAGGTTGAGCAAGGATGGCACACATGGTGATGGTGGTGGCCAAATGGTGATCAAGTGTTCAATTCTTGGAAAAGAAGAAAGAGAAAAAAAATGCATGGGCTCAAGGCAAAGGTATAAGCCCGTCAAGATGCAATAGTGTGTGATCGGGTTTAGGATAGATAGCCGTACTATTAAAAGGGGGAACCCAAGGTTCAAATGCGGTTATCTAAGTGCCACTATGTGGATTAACTCTTTGCATGTGCATTAGACCTAGTGAGGACGTGAAAAACCCTTTGAAAATGATCATAAAAATATTAACTCACGTGCACAAATGTTTGGAACACATTTGGAGTTGGCTTGGTTAAGAAAGCGTGGAAGAAATCGAGCAAGTGGCGGTCTCTGTTGATCGTCGGACCAAGAAGGGCAACATTGGATATTAAATGTAACTTGTGTACCTTTTTTTTCCAGAGGACGCCTTTGTGTATTGTATTTGTTATTAGGACGACATCTTTTCTGTTGTAGTTTAGGCTCTTTTTAGATCTTGAAAGTTGGTGTGTCAATCAAGGGAAACAATTTGTTAGCATTCGATGTGGTGACTTCCACCTCTTCTTTCGGTTTGTTCTATGGCAATGTCCGTTTTCTTCAACCCTCTGGTTTGGTGGTGAAGGATTGAAAGCCTACGCTGCTTGGGGAAAGTCTACGCGGTCGTTGTGTCGCTGGACTTGTTCTTTGCCGAGGAGGCAGCCCGGCCGGTAGAGGCGTAGCTTCTAATGGGGTTGACAGATACACCATGGACCCACTTGGCAGTATCTGGAAATTTGTGCTTTCCTTGCAGGCCCATTTATTCTTGTTGGGCCTAGGTGATATTGGGCTACATTGTCTTCTTAAGTGCACCGGCCCAACGCCAAAGCCCAAACGATTTCAGCATGCATATTTGAATTTGCAGACAACATCAACACAACTGAATACGGATGCTTCAAGTGGTCTTCAAAAGAGCTTGTGAGTTGCCTGGAAAGTAAATAGGCACCAGTTCTGACGAGGTAGCTTCAGATTTACAACACAAGAAGCAATCCTCCGCATCTCTTTACAAAGTCTCTATAAAAAATGATGCAGGTTCTGCTACCATGAACAAATTAATGTAGTTGGTGGATTTACCTGCTCCTGAAGAAGCTCAATCTCGATGAAGTCGGTCAGTTGAGGGTCATTGCACCTTTGTTGCCACCTGTTAATTATGAACAGAAACTCGTTATAAGCTGTATGTATTGCTTCTAACAAATTAATCGACTTTTGCCCAATTAAATCAGTTTTGGGTGCTTCTGGAGCACACAATATCTATCTATAAGCGCGTAATGATGTTAAGGGTAACTTACACTGTGCAGGTTGTGTAGCTTAGCTTCTTATTAACCAGCTTTTTTCAAGAACCAGAGCCAACTCCATAGCTGCAATCAGAAAAGAGGTGCAGATTGAAACAGAGCTACCATATTAGTGCGTGCTAAATAAAAACTCCTGATACATCACACATGAACAAAAGGCCAATCTAATTGACACCCAAAGCATTTACTAAGAATAACAGGCTTCTACTCTATGATGAGGCACGCTAAACACTATCATTTTCCCGCTGAATATTCTTCTTTCTTTCCCTGCCAAGCATGTATTAGTAAGAGGAGAATAATCTTATTTGGAGGGAACAGAAAAGTTCAATTCTGCAACAATAGTGAACTTTCTGTTACTTCCTGATCTATCATCACCAACATGCAGCCTCCTCACAGTTTATTTTTCAGATGCCCCATCAGAAGCCTGAAAACATAGAGCAAAATGTACGTGTATCAGAAAGCTACTCAGCGTACAAAGCATCGCCTTCCTCGCGGTGTGATCAAGCTCTGTTAAGGGTGTCACAAGGGACTTGGATGTCGGGATCCTCATCTTCCCACCACGTTTGTTCTAGAGCACAAGAACATGTCACACAACAGCAGTAACCAATTGATCACAGCAATTAGGGGCAATGATGTAGTACTTGGTACTTCCTCAGCTTTTCAGCATGCTCCTCTCCTCATCACTCGATTCCTTGCAGAACCTGTAGAAATGGACGTGCACAAGAGCAGAACTATAGGGAAGATTTTTTTTTTTTTTTTTTTAAAAAAAAAGCTATCAATTGCAGCCACTAGATTTAGAAAAAAAAAAATCAAGAACCGGAAAAAAAGAGAGAGAATGGCACAATTTAGCAAACTGAAGACAGGGCATACCACATCAATTCACAAACAACAATCATTTGAACAACTAATTGGGTGCTTCAAGTGGCCTTCTAAAGAGCTTGTTGCCTGGATAGTAAATAGCCACCAATTCTGACAGATTACCTTCAGATTTACAAATAAGAAATAATCCTCCACGTCTCTTTACACAGTAAGTACTATACTAATTGGGTGCTCGCAAAGTCACAGCAAGGCAATATCAGAGCACACATTCATCGCCATGTTTTATTTCAAACAATCAAAATCCCAAAGGGTAACGTCTCACAACAAGCACCCCAAACTGACGGCAGCAATAATATCAAATGCTCTACTGCATTTCAGTGCATCATGTTTTCTGTAGGAGGGCAACACCGTTCTACAACTAAAACCCTAACCAACTGGGAAAAAAAACACTCTACAAATCCACCTACACCCAGTGCTTCGTCAGTTGGTCCATGCCTTCCATTATTCCCCAATCTGATCATTTCACACTTCTTTCCTTCCTTCAGGCCCTTGGTCCTTGAGCAGCCAGTCCGTCCTTCCTTTAGGCCTCTTCCTCAAGCAGCATCTGATCAAAGTGCCACATCCCTGCCCCCAAATCACATCTCAACAATATCAACTAGGTGTAACTTTAGGCACGTGATCATTACACGTTACAAGTTGAGGACCATTACACCTTGTTGCCACCTGTTAATTATGAACGCAAACCCATTACAAGTTGTATGTATTGCTTCTAACAAATTAATCAACTTCTGCTCACTGTTAAGAGTAACTTGCACTGTGCAAAGCTGTGTAGCTTAGCTTCTTATTAACCAGCTTTTGAAGAACCAGAGCCAACTCCAATACTCCACAGCTGAAATCAGACAGAGGTGCAGATAAACAAAGCTAGAACCATATCAGTGCGTGCTAAATAAAAACTTCTGATATATCACACATGAACAAAAGGCCAATCTAGGTTCCTAGTAGACTAGTACCCATCTGCGCAGACTAGACACATAATTAACACAGAAAACATTTACTAAAAATAGCAGACTTCTACAGTTCTACTCTACGAGGCATGCTAAACACTATCACTTTTTTCTATTTAATATTATTCTTCCTTTCCCTACCAAGCATATTAATAGAGAAGAGAATATTCTTATTTGAAGGGAGCAGAAAAAAATCAATTTTGCAACAATCGCGAACTTTCTGTTACTTCCCTGATCTATCACAAACATGCAGCCTCCTCACAGTTTATTTCTCAGCATCAGAAGCCTGAAAACATACAGCAAAACGTAGGTGTACGGATGCAGCTATCAAGCAAGCACATAGAAAGGATTAGATGCTTTCTATGTTTCTTATTTGGAGGAAAAAAAGAAACATCAATTCACAATCACAAGCACGAGACCAACCCAAGAGAGTAGCATGTAGATCGTAGTACACATTCATCACCATGTTTTATTTGAACAATCGAAATCCCAAAGGGTAACGTCTCTAACAACGAGCACCCTAATTTGACAGCAGCAATAATATCACATGTTACTACGCTTCAGTGCAGCATGTGTTCTCTGTAGGAGGGCAACACCGTTCTACAACTAAAACCCTAACCAACTGAAAACACAAACCCTCTACAAACCCACCTACATCCAGGGCTTCGTCAGTTGGTCCATGCCACCCATTATTCTTCAACCTTTCCTTCCTTCAGTTCCCATAGTAGTAGTCCTTGAGCAGCCACGGTTCATTCCTTTAGGCCTCTTCTTCAAGCAGCATCTGATCAAAGTGCCACACCCCTGCACGCAAATCATATCTCAACAATATCAACTAGGTGTAACTTTAGGCACGAGACATAGCAGATGAAACCAAAGTTCAGCGACAGACTAACCGTGCCCCTTGCCCACTCTCCTCAGCTGGGCAACATACTTGGAGATCTTATTTATGGCTTCCACCTTCCAAAAGAAAATATGGAATTTTCGTTCAGCTAAGCATTGGGTCATCATAAGTAGAGCAAAAACAAAATAGAACAAAATTTGGTTCTGCATAATTTTGTAACACATGCTTGGTTGCATTTACCTGCTCCTCGAGAAACTCACTCTCGATGAAGTCTGTCAGCTGAGGATCATTGTACCTTGTTGCCACCTGTTAATTGCAGGTGAAAACTCATTAGAAATTGTACATGGCACAATTGTACAAACAACATGTAGTGGCCCAAGTTAATCAATTTATATTTGCCCATAAATGTTTTAAGTATGTCTTACGCAAAGCATACAATAATAAGCATGTGAAAGCAACTTACACCATGCAGGTTGTGCAGCTTCTCATTAACCAGCTTTTCCAGAGCCAGAGACAGCTCCATAGCTGAAATCAATCAAGGGGCACAGATCAAAACATAGCTACCAGATTAGATTCCAAATATGACAAACATGAACAAAACTACAAAAGACCAACCTAGCTGACACCTAACCAAACATTTACTAAGAATAGCCAGCCTTCTATTTTTGTATATAAGGCATGCTAAATTGTGATTCACTACTAGTCTTTCAATCTACCATCCATCCATGCATCCATATATTGAAAGCCACAACTCATACAATAGGTTCAATTGCAGAATAAAATACACTCTTTCAGAAGGGTAGGTTTTTCATACTTCCTCTGTTCTACACACATGATGCAGACTCCTCTAAGGCACTTAAGATTCAGATTCCATCCTAATCTAGAGGTCAGAATCAGCAAACAAGGAAATACACCACAACTCACCGTACAAAGCATCGCCTTTCTCAGGGTGGTCAAATTCCGTCAATGGCGTCACAATCGATTGTAGCATCACCCTGCCTCCACGTTTGTTCTTATATAAGACAAAAAAAAAACACATCCAGTGTTGTGTCAGTAACCAATGTGTAGCATAGTGCAATGGAATGGGCCAAAGAAAAAAAAAAAATAGGACCAAATGATACCTGGTACTCCATGAGCTTCTCAGCATGCTCCCTCTCCTCATCGCTCGATTCCTTAAAGAACCTGGAGGAACAAATGTGCAGAACCACATCATTACTGAGGAAATGATAAAATGGTAACGTTGTAATTCATTTACACGGGTAACTCTGAACTTGGTGGTGAGAGGCGACGACTCACTTGGCAAATCCTTTGAGAGCCACGTTGTCGCGGTCGAAGTAGGCGAAGAGGGAGTGGTACGCATAGGAGGCGTTGTACTCCACACTGCACGACCAGAGATTTCAGTCAAATTGACTGTCACATGGACATTTGTTCACGACGAGAGATTTCAGTCAAATTGACTGTCATGTGGGCATTTGTTTGGTTGGTGGAACTGAATCCAGATCAAATCGCACAAATGGCTGATAACTAACACAAAAAATAGGCTAATATAATACGTTAAGCCTTAGATATCAATTGCATCACTCGATTAAGAATAAGCATAAAAAGAAATCGCACATCTTAGCAGGCCTAATGGAGATGGAGCAGAACATTCATATTAGGGGGAGTCTAAGCATCAAACCACAAGCACCAACCACGTATCAGCGCCGACCGACCGAAATCCTAATGACTGAGAAGATGAAATCTGAACGCGAGCAGAGCACTAGACTGCACTGAGACAATACTAGTACTTACTTGATCTGCTCGTTGAGGGCGGCCTCGCACTCGTCGACGAACTTGTGGCGCGCGAGGGACTTGTCGGGGGTCTGGGGCACGAGGGCGAGCTCCCCCTTGATCTCCTCGAAGGGCTGGAACACGACCCCGCTCAGCACCTCTTTCCCCTTCCCGGCGGCCCTGCACGCGGCGCCAGAAGAGACGCCGCTACGCGGCGCTGGCACCCAGACGGGAGCCGGGGTTGCGCCCGAGCCGGAGAGCTGGCTGGCCGCCACGGCGGCGGCTGCTGCTGGGGTCGGGGAAACCCTAAGCATCATCATCTCGACGGAGGAGGGGGACTGGAGGAAGGTGCGCGGGCGCCTTCGCGTGAATTCTGGGCGGCGATATGATAGTGGAAAGGGAGCGGCGGGGAATGGGTGACGGGGGAAAGGGATAGATATAGGCGCGTGGAGCTGGCCGATTGGAGACACGTGGACGGCTGGGATTTGGAGGGAGCGGGGGGAGCGTGTGGAGGGCTCGTGGCAGGCGAGCGCCCTTTCGTCCACCGCGCACGGGCGGGGGGGATATTTTTGGATGGTGGAATCCTGGAGACGTCCTATTTTTACGGTCTTTAATTTTAGTTATATTATATATATATATATATATATTAAAATTTAAATCGTATTATGAAATACTATTCTTATATATTCCTTCTATCTCTAAAATAGAGTCATTCGTTTTCTAACAAGTCAACAATTTTTAAATTTAACCAAATATATTTAAAAAAATTTTACTTCCTTCATTTTTTCTACAAATCTAGTTAGAGTTGAGAAATTTTGACTAGCACAATTTCTATAGGGACTCTTTTTTAGGATATAAGTACGTCTTTTGGAATAAAAAAATCATAGGATGATGGAAATGCATTATCCTTGATGCAAGCTCTAAAGAATGACAACCCATTGGTCGTTTCGTATAATTAAGGCTTCGAGGAAAGAGGCGATGCAAGAGAATATAAGATCGAGATCATAGCCCTCGTATTGTCCGATGTTTCATCATCATGCATGTTCTTTATTTACCTAGAGACTATAGAAGAGCGGTGTGACCATCGAGCGCTGAATATATGCTTTGACCATACTCTCATCAAAAGTGCAAAAAAAAAAGTTTATTGAGATTACAATTAATCTATAGATTCATCTTGAAAACTCACCATCTAACTGATTGGTACGTGATCTTAAGGCATGCTTCACAATTTTGATGGGTTTGAATCCTCGCAAATTTACAATTTGCGGGTGCTAAGGAGAGGCGGGTTGTAGGTCCTTTTTTTGTTTTGTTTTTTACAAGTTGAGTGGTTTAGTTTGTTATATAGTTCAAAATAGGTAGGTTATAAGGGTTTTATGGGCATCAAATATACAAACATGACGCCATATTGATGAAAAGAGATATGATAAGAGTTTTATGTGAGCAGAGAGACTTTTATGAGGATGAAACTCTTATGCACTGTTCTCAAAATATGGTTGTGTTGAAAACCGAGACATGAAACTCCAACTAAAATTGGACTAAACTCGATTATAGAGACTGAAGCATATCTAGACCATGCAAAGTTTTTTTTTTTTTTTGTTATGTAGATTTTCTATACAAGCACCATTTGACCCAAATAAATAGGGCATGAATCTACTAGTACGCAGCACCAAACGATAATCATGAGACTTGTACTAGCACATTATTTCAACAAACGAGACGAATTCAAAAGGAAAAGAAAAAAAAAAAGAGTCGTGTGTGGCGGGCACACGCCTGATGATGACCCAAACAGCATATCCCCCTCCATCTGTTTATGAGCAAGATATTGCAAGAAAGAGAAAGAGTGGCCAAGGACAAGGAGATAAGATGAGGCCGGGGGATTCTCGGTTGCGACAGCACACACAAAATTCCAAGGGAAATCAAACCAAACGCTAGAGGCTGCTGCCAGAGGCAGAGCAGAGGAGTCGTCACATGCATGCACGCGACCTGTGTGTACCACTGTACCAGCACCACGCCACCACCACCAGGCAGGCAGTACCACATCCACAAGATAGAAGAAGCTGGAGTGACTAGCTAGGCTTGCGTGCGTGTGGCGGCCTCACGCGCGCTCTGGACCAGATTGGTCCGACACCTCCCACCACACCCGTCCTCATCGTCCACGTCGGCATGCATGTGGACGCACGCCTTGTTTCTGTTCATCATCGGCCATTCGGCCTCGACTGCAAATCGTTTTCCTTCCACGGAGGATCGATCATACGTACGTATATACATAATAGACGACTCTCCTCTCTCAATGGTTGTTTCTTACGTACGTACCTTTGACACGCCTCTGTCCCTCCTCGATCGCCTAGTCGTCGTCTTCTCGAACTGGAACCACCTCCGATCCTTTTCAGTTGTTGCTTTATTAGCAAGCAAGCACGGGCCACAGGATGATTCCATTCACACCGGCTCTGTTAGGCTGGTTTGTTTTCCCCCACTGATTTTAACTGTTTCAATAATAATGTTTTGTAAAAGAATAAGCCGAAATACGACTTATAAATCGACTCATAGACCAAATAAACAGGACGGCTAATTCATGGCTACTCGTATGTTGCTTTGCTTAGGCCCTGTTTAGATATTCGTCTCTAATTATAGTTTAGATCTCTAAACTATAGAGCTAAATCTCTAAACTAAACAGATGCTCTGAAATTAGAGCTATAATTTAGCCCACCTCCTAAAAGTCACTAGAGCATTAGAACCAAAAAAAAAAAAGGTCTGTGTTGAAGTGCTCTAATTTAGCCCAGCCTGCCAGTGCCTCTACCATTTCCGTTGACGGCTCGGCTCGGCCCATTCAGACTATCTGCACTCACGTTCCTCTATTTTCATCATCTATACTGCATGATCATCAAGATTCTCTCCTCTATACTCATTTCTCTCGCATCTATATCATCCTCTATCCACTGTGGACCCACTTATCACTTTATTTAAATATATCCATGAGAGATCTAGTTTTAAAAAATTAATTACAACGGATTCAATGGTGCAATCGAAATTTAATTTGGATTTTTGGTTTATGAGTTATAATATTTTTTTAGTTGGTTGAAATAGTGGGGTCTGCCGATGGATCCTCCCCGCGCATGCGCTCTCTCTTGCTCCCGCGTCGCACTCCATCCTGCTGAATTTGATGGACGGGCGCGGGTAGCGGACGTCGCTGCAGCTCTTCTGTCCGCTCGCGATTTTTTTTATTAATAACTCAATTAAATAAGATATTTTAAAAACAACACTGTTTATTTTTTTTTCAAAACTAACCCTTTTGCCGCGCCATGCGGGATGGCACGGCAAAAGTGTCACCGTGGCGTGGCCAGGTCCCACGACGCAGTTTGTCGCGCCAGGCGGGATGGCGCGGCTAGTGGATTTGTCGCGCCAGGCGGGCTGGCGCGGCAAAAACCCCCCTCCCATCCCCAACAGTTTTGCAAATTTTGTTTCCTAAAACTTGGATTTTGGCAACTCCCAAATTAGTACGAGGAAGAAAGAAAAACATAGCTGATCTCCAATAGTTTTCCATAATTCACTTTAGAAAAAACAAAAATTATGGACCTACCATATTGTTTTTCGCTTCGTGGCGATTTTCATCACGCCATAGCAGGTCGCGCCATCTGCTGTGGCGATTGTTTCACGTCGTCGCTAGCTCATCTTCTTCACGCGCGTCGCCGTAGTTGGAGATGAGCGTGAAACTGCTGCGACACACGTGAAGGAGATGAGCGACGACGTGAAACAACCACGAGAGCAGATTGGACATGAGCGACGACGTGAAACAACCGCCATAGCAGATGGCGCGACCTGCTACGGATGGACCTGCTATGGCGTGATGAAAATCGCCACGAAGCGAAAAACAATATGGTAGGTCCATAATTTTTGTTTTTTCTAAAGTGAATTATGGGAAACTATTGGAGATCAGCTATGTTTTTCTTTCTTCATCGTACTAATTTGGGATTTGCCAAAATCCAAGTTTTAGGAAACAAAATTTGCAAAACTGTTGGAGATGGGAGGGGGTTTGCCGCGCTAGCCCGCTTGGCGTGACAAATCCACTAGCTGCGCCATCCCGCCTGGCGCGACAAACTGCGCTGTGGGGCCTGGTCGCGCCACGGTGGCACTTTTGCCGCGCCATGCGGGATGACGCGGCAAAAAAGGTTAGTTTTGAAAAAAAATGGACAGTGTTGTTTTTAAAATATCTTATTTAATTAGGTTATTAATAAAAAAAAATTCCCGCTCGCGCGGTATCCAGTGCGCCCAGTCTCAGTTCAGTTCAGTTCAACCAGTTCACGACTTCACGTCCGCCGACCGCCACAAACAAAAATCCTCCCCATTTTGATTTCGAAATCAAACCAAAACGGGACGATGTCGCCGCTGATGTCGGAGCAGGATGGCAACCCCGCGACGCCCTCCGCCCTCCGCCCTCCGCCCTCGCTCTCTTCGCCTCCCGCCTCTCCTGCCGCAGGTACTACGCCGCGGTCGCGCCTGCCCCAACCCACCTGCCGAACCGCCCCCAGGTGACGAGGACCTCCAGGTGTCGGAGGCACACTGTTCGCCGGTGCCGACGCCCCCACGCTGCTCGCCACGCGCTCGGCGGCCCGGCGCTTGCTGCAATCCAACGCGGCGGAGGCATTCGCGCTCACCGCGACGGGTTCAGTGCTGCTGGATGGTGGGAGGAGCCTCGCCGACGCCGACTTCTTCGCACGCGCCTTGGCGCTCGTTGGCGATGTCGAGGTCAGCACCCAGCGAAATCAGTGGTTGGCGCGTCTGCAGATTATGCACTGCGATTGCTAGTCCGTGCGCACTACCTGGGGTTTTATTCTGATTTTGGGCGCCCGCAGTTGTCGTGCTTCAGTTCAGTCAGTAGACATTCCTAATTGCGGGCATGCAGCATTTCGTTCTAGATGATTGCAGCATGTTTCAGACTCATACAAACTAGCAAGCAACACTCAAATTCATCAACCAACAACATGCGTTCACCATCTGTTTTATTCAGGCTTCAATAATGCGTCCTCTTTCACTTCTGTTTGCACAAACGCGGAGCATGATGCACCGCGTTCTTCTCTGCTAATACTGTTACTCTTCATGTACACTGACAGAGCTGCCTTGCCATGAGATGCGAGGCCCTATTGCTTCGAGACGCCAAATACTGCAATGACCTTCACTTGCAAGTTTCCCGTCAGGAGTGGTTAACTTTCGCGAAGGTCTCTCTTGATAATGGCTTCTACGCCATTGCCTCCAAGGTACTGTAGTTTTATTCACCTGTAACCTGCTCTGTTGTGGGTAATGCCCCTTTACTGTTCTTATCGATTGGTATGTTGGCACTTAAGCTAATAGGTTCAATGGTGTGAGGAACACAATCCCGGTAGTACTCTGGAAGTTTGAAGCAAAGGCTTCCTGTAGTTTGTTTAGCCTGAAGATCTAACAAATGTACCGTAGCCTTTCTCTCATACGTGCTTTCCTGCTTTACATTGTTATTTCCCTTTAGTTAATAGTTTTAGATCATGTCTTGTTTCATCTCAAAAAGTTCAATTAAGAGTCGATTGCATTGAAATAAGATGCTTACATGGAATCTCAGGTCATTTGTCATTGGCATATTTAGTACAAAAGGTTTGCTGATTACATTACTACAATCCTTAACCACTAAGTGCAGCCCGGTTTCCTACTCCACTCAATCTGATCGCAGGATGTATTGCTAGCTATACACAGTTACGCTTACTATATTTGGAAAACGTTGATTTTCTTTATTTAATGCAGTCCAATTAGGTGAGGATTTATGCAGTGGAGTTTGATTCAACATTAAGACAAAGACGCCGAAGAGTACTTGCATCCTTTGGCAGCAGCATCCTCACTCCGCAAGTAAGTTGCTGCTATCTTCAATATCTGCAAACTGTTCTTCATGTGCAGAAGAGAACAATAATAAATAGTAGCTCCGGCTGTCCACTATGTTTTAAATATTGCCTTATACATGGATATTTTGTTAAGCAAGCATTTGGATATATTGTTCTTGATATATTATGCTCCTGGAAACACCTGGAAATCTAGAACGTTTGTAGCTGGAAGTAATAAGCATGGGCTTTATACCTTTGAACAACGTCAGTTACTTAACACGTGGCAGCGGAATATTCTAACTATGATCCTAGAGCACATGGTAAGTGAAATGACAAAGAACCTAAGGGCCTGTTTGGTTGCCCGCATGAGATCGAACGAGGCCCGTGGGATGCAAGGAGTGCACGTTTGGTTGCCCGCACGACCACTTGGGCCAGGTTTTGCGCGTGCAAAAGCGCCCCCATAGCCAGGCTCCAGGCGTGCGAGCAAATCGAGCGTATTCGCCGAGCCGGACTCGCTCCATGCAGGCAAGAGCGCACGGCAGTGGTAAAACTAACAACAGAGACACAAAGTTAGGCAACCAAACAACTGCGCCTCCTGGCCAGCATGCAAACTTACGCGAACCAATCACGGTTGTCTTTGCATGCAGTCAGCCTGGCCAGCTCGGGCCTGGCTCTCACATGCGACACAGGCTGCGCAGATACCAAAACCAAATACACCCTAGTCGCCCAGGTCCGTCCTGGCCGGTAGAGTTAATCCTGGGTCCTCCATCGACTCTCACGTTGTCTTGTTTCAAGAAAAAGGACGCCTGCTGCTTGTTCCAGTTCCATCAAGCAAATTAAACCTGGGATGCTATGTGGAGGGCCAGACAGGAGGTTAGATGTGGGCCGTCATGTCGTGTGCCAGATCGAATTTGACTTGGAAAAATCTGAAGACTTTTACTGCATATATAGGCTGTGAAACTAACACTGTCGGCAGAGGTTAATGTAGTAGTAGTGGTAGGGGCCTGGCCGGGCAGCCGCGGTTGTACTGTACTTGATTGGCATGGCATCCATCCATATATGGAAGGCTCGATCGGGAAGGCTAGCTAGTTTTTGATAGCAATCCCATGTGCACACGCACCCGCATGCATGGCTGCTGCAACCTTTGTTAGAAGTCCTGCTGGTCTGGACTCTGGAGTGGAGGTCACTCGATCATACTTACATGTAGTCACCCTCTAACTTGTACATACAGAGTATGTCACAACTCACAAGTCACAACTGATGGAGACCCACTACTACTACATGCATATATGCAGGTATAGCATACTTGTCTCCTTCTCAACTTCAGTCCTCTAGTTAAGACGCAGATGCCTGCTAATATGGTGTACAACATACACGCCGATTCCCCACTGTTGTAATGCACGGCAAATCCCTAATCTTTGTTGTTGTTGTGGCCTCAACTCCTGACCTACTGACGACGTACGTGTCAGCTTTCTCCTTCAATCTTTGGCTCTTTGCTACCTGGCCTAATACTCTGTCCTTTTCTCTTGCTTGTAATGCAATGATGAATGATTAGTGATTCTTTATTAATTTATAATTATAATATAATATGGATTGGATTGAACGTACCATGATGTGGCCGTGTCCAATATTAAAAATGAAATGAAATGAGGAGCAGTGATTATATATACAGACATCCATTATTTTCTTCCCTGCCCTACTACAAATTACTAGCTTTAAGATTCAGTCAATTAGTGCTAGATGGCTTTGGGGCTTCTTCTCCTGTAAGCATGTAAGGGTGCCGTAACTAGCTGTCCTCTGTCTTCCCTAAGCTAAGGTCAACAGACTGAACGTTCTTGTGGCCCTAATTTCCACCATCACCCATGCATAGTCAAATAATCCTGCTCCCTAGAGCTAACTAGGTGTCGTCGGTGTGCTAGTACACACAACAGTGATATATATGTTTGCTCTGTCGCTGCTGCCCTTGGTCGGCTGCAATGCAATAATAGTCAACTCATTTCTAGGGATTTACCTATCGTAATCGTAATGCATGTGAGCCATTAACATGGAACATGTTTTGCTTTTGTCATCAACGACAATGAACAATGCAGTCTTGGTTTGGCAGAGTTTGAGGTCGCAACTCGCAAGGTCCATCAGGTGCTTATTGCCGACTGCTACAGCAAGTGGAAAACAAAGGTAGAATTTCCATGCCACAACTGTACCGATTGAGAGACTGTATTTCGCTTTCTTTCTTGTTTCTAGTTAATTAATTATAAGGAGATGACATCCACACGGCAGCGCAAGATCAAGGGGCCTGGCGGCGAGGAGGCGCAGGCAGGCGCGGCAGCGGCGGAGGCGCGTGCGTACGGCAGCGGCGGCGGAGGGGCGGGCGGGGCGCGGTGCTGGTTGTTAGAAGCCGACGGCGGTGATCGCCGGCGACGTGAACACGAGCAGGAACGAACTCACACGAACACTTGGACACAAGAGGTTTTGGTGCTGCCTGAAAGCGCAGCGTTTTCTGTGTGTATTCTTCTCCTTTTATTTGGTACAGGAAACAAAGCAATGCACGCCACAGCGCGCACGACGCGGGAACTGCGCGTCCATCCCCACGCTCCGCGAACGCCGGCCATGGCGGCATGATCATGCAGGCGAGAGCGATTCTCCCGCCAGTACTCCTACTCGCGCGGCTAACCACAGACTGGAGCTCGCGCACATGCAGCTGAACAACTAACTGAAACTATAACTGAACTATGTGTGAACTAAACATGCAGAATGCAAGACGTGCAGGGCTTATCTAACAATGCTCCTCCTAAGCCTTGCGCGAATGCTTCAAGTTGTGAACCCCGATCAGCGAACGCAGCTCACAGAAACGTTCTCGTGCCAGGGCCTTGGTCAGTATATCCGCCAGCTGGTCCGCCGTCCCGATCGATTCAGTCTTCACTCTGCCGGCTTCTACGCACTCACGGATGAAGTGATATCGGACGTCAATGTGCTTGCTGCGGTCGTGGAACACCGGGTTCTTGCTGAGGGCAATGACTGACTCATTGTCAATCTTCAAGCTGGTAGCACCGGTCTCCCTTCCCCTGAGCTCAGAGATCAACCGTGCTAACCAAATTCCCTGACAAGCAGCTGTGGTTGCAGCAATGTACTCAGCTTCGCATGAAGAGAGGGCCACCACCTTCTGCTTCTGTGATTGCCAGGTTATAGGGTTGTTGTCAAGGAAGAAAAGGACTCCTGTAGTGCTTCTTCTGGTGTCAATGTCACCTGCCTGGTCGCTATCACTGAAACCAAGCAGGCAGGCCTCCTCCTTCATCTTCCTCAGATACTGACAGCCGAAGTCAAGGGTTCCTGAAATGTACCTGAGAATCCTCTTTGTTGGAGATAACTCAGATTCAACTGATCGGAGGGTTACAAACCCCAGGCCGAACTCTTTGATTATATAGAGATAAACATTGCATTGATTACATAATAGCTTACTAGAGCATAGCTAATCAGATAGGTGCCTTGGCAGCCGTACACACCTCTTGGGCTGCCCAAGGTCTTTAAAGACTGTAATTAACTAGCACAATTATCTAGGAAATGCTTAGGAAGCAGGGCTTATTAACTACATTTCTCCCCCTAAGACTTGCTTCAACTAATCTTGATCTCCTTGATCCCAATCCTGCTCCTCATCTCTTCTAGCTTGGTCTTGCCCAAAGCTTTAGTCAGTATATCAGCGAGCTGATCTGTAGTGGGAATGAACTCTGTCTTGATGCTACCTTCATCCACACAATCTCTGATGAAATGATGCTTGATTCTAATATGCTTGCTCCTGTCATGGAAAACAGGATTCTTTGCCAAAGCCAGAGCAGACTTATTGTCTACTTTGAGTTCCACCACTTCAACTTTTCTTCCCAGCAAATCTGCAAGCAGTCTCGACAACCACAAAGCTTGGGTTGCAGCTGTTGTCATCGCCACATATTCAGCCTCACAGCTAGACAGAGCAACAACTCTCTGTTTGACAGACTGCCAGCTGACCAGGCTGGTTCCAAGGAAGAACAAACATCCAGTTGTGCTTTTGCTTGAATCAACATCTCCAGCCAGATCTGAATCACTGTAACCCACAAACCTTGATTTGCCTGTTGTTCTGGTGTAGCAGAGCCCATGATCTAGAGTACCAGCCAGGTATCTCAAGATCCTCTTCACAGCCTGAAGATGTTCAGTTGTTGGCTTCTCCAGAAATCTGCTAACATACCCTACAGCAAAAGCCAAATCTGGTCTTGTGTGCACTAGGTATCTCAAACTGCCAACCAGTCTTCTATACTGAGTTGGATTTACTTCCTTTGTTGTGCTTTCCTTGCTCAATTTCAGCCTTTCTTCCATGGGTGTAGTGGCTGGATTACAACCTGCCATACCACCAAGTTCAAGTATCTTCTTAGCATAATGGGTTTGCTTCAGAGTGATGCTCCCCTCTGATTGTCTCACCTCAACTCCAAGATAGAAAGACAGAAGACCCAAATCACTCATTTCAAAGGTTTGCTTCATCTTTGCCTTGAAGGCTTCAATCTTTTGCTGATTGACTCCTGTGATGATCAAATCATCAACATAGACTCCAATTACTAGTAGGGAGTCACCTGATCCCTTCCTGTACATAGCAGCTTCATACACATTCTGCTCAAAACCCATCTGCTTGAGGGTCAGATCAAGTTTGGCATTCCATGCCCGAGGGGCCTGTCTTAGGCCATACAAAGCCTTGTGTAGCCTGTACACTTTCTTCTCCTCTCCTGATACTGCAAAACCTGGTGGCTGAGTAACATAAACCTCCTCCTGGAGTTCTCCATTCAAGAACGCAGACTTCACATCCATGTGATGTACTGCCCATCCTTCTTGTGCTGCTAAAGCAAGCAAAACACGTACTGACTTCATCCTTGCAACTGGTGCAAAAGCATCTTCGTAATCAACTCCCTCCTGTTGAACAAAACCACGGGCCACAAGTCTTGCCTTGTGCCTAATCACAGCTCCATGCTCATCCTTCTTCAGCTTAAACACCCATTTCAGTGAGATTGGGCGGTGACCAGGACGGGGAGAAACAAGTTCCCAAGTCCCATTCCGCTCTACTGACCTCAGCTCCTCCTTCATTGCTGCTTGCCAATCTGGATCATCCTTGGCTTCTTCATAGCTTGTAGGCTCACCAGAATGGGTGAGATTCAGTTCTGCAAACAGCCGCTGCGCCGGCGGAGGGGTTGGCTGATCACCAATAATGTCATGAATCTTCCGATAACAGAGTTCTTCATCGTCGTGGTAGGCATCCACCCTTTCATCATCATCCTCCAGGGGGGTCACATGCTCTACCTGAGGACTTGCTGGAGCTGGTGTAGGTGTTCTGGGCGACGCAGGCGCCTCTGCCTCCGCTGCGGGCTCCTCTGCTTCCGCTGCAGGCTCTCCTGCATTCACCGGAGAGAAACCAGGCGATGCAGACTGTGGCGGAGAAGATAGTGAAGGTGACGCTGAACTTCCTGCTTCAGGGAGTTCCTCCGCCCATGAGAATTCAACAATAAACTCACTGCCCGCTGCTTCTGATGTGCCAGCTGCCGGTGATGCCTAGTCCCAGCCGCGGCCTTCGTCGAACACCACATCTCGGCTGACACGCACGCGCTGGGACACTGGATCATAGATACGGTATGCCTTGGCCCCTTCCACATAGCCGATAAACACGCCAGCCTCACCGCGGTCATCGAGCTTGTGAAGCTGAGTAAGCCGCCGGGTATAGGCCACACAACCAAAGACCTTGAGATGGCCAACTGTTGGTGCCCGGCCATGCCACGCCTCATAAGGAGTGACATTCTTCAGCGCCTTCGTCGGGGATCGATTCAAAATGTGCACAGCTGTCATCACAGCCTCCCCCCAAAACCGAGAGGGCATCCGGCGTTGCTTGAGCAAAGCTCGTGCCATGGCCACCACTGTTTGGTTCCTGCGCTCAACAACCCCGTTCTGTTGCGGTGAATAAGGGGCACTGAAATGCCGTTTAATACCTTCATCGGCGCAGTATGCAGAAAACTCCGCGACGGTGAATTCGCCGCCATTGTCGGTGCGCAGGACCTTCAACTTGCGCCCGCTTTCCACCTCTGCTACCGCCTTGACCTTCTTAATTGCTTCTGCTGCTGCGTCCTTGGATGGCAGCAACACAGCCCACATAAAGCGGGTGGCGTCATCGACGAGCAGCAAGATATAGCGGTTGCCTGCCGGTGTCGTTGGCGTGACCGGACCGCACAAGTCACCGTGCACCAGCTCAAGCTGATTCTGGGCACGGTATGCTGCTGCAGCCAGAAAGGAACGCCACCTCTGCTTGGTGGTAACACAGGTGTCACACACCTGCTCAACATGGTCGGCCACCGGCATCCCGCGCGCCATCTCCTCCTTGCTGAGTCGCCGGAGTGCGTCGAAGTGCAGATGGCCGAAACGCTCGTGCCACTGCCACGCCTCATCATCCTTGCGCGCCGCGAGACAGAAAGGTTGTGCAGCCTCAAGATGCAGGATATACAACCTATTTTTCCCTCTATGTACCTTGGCGAGCAGACGGCGGCTCTTGTCCCAAATGCGAAGCACGCCATGGTCAATCACAACCTTGGACCCTCCTTCATCAAGCTGTCCCAGACTTAGGATAGAGTTCTTCAGTGCCGGAATGTAGTAGACGCCATGAAGAACCCTCTGCTCACCGGTCTTGGCTTGGAAAATGATAGACCCGACGCCCTTGATCTCTACCTTCGACGCGTCCCCGAACCGGACCGTTCCTCGAACGCCAGTGTTCAGATCAGCAAAGAGCTCTTGACGCCCGGTCATGTGATGCGTCGCGCCGGAGTCCAGGTACCAACCGCTGTCCACCTCTTCTTCGTCCACGCCAAGATAGGCGCGAGCACGTGGCTCGGAGAGTTCGCCTCTGGTCTTGGCGTGGGAGTGGAGAAGAAGGCGCTGACGCCTGGGGTCCCCTGTCAGTGAGAGAAGGAAGTTTTTCCTTTTTCCAGTTCAAGTGAATAGTATATGGTTTTGTCTTTTTGATATGTTTTTGTAGGAAGCTCCAAAATTTGTGTAAATTTTTGAGTAGCTTTCTCAAGCTGTCTAGTATTTATGAAAAATATGAAACTTGAGTTTTGATCAAATTTTGAAAGTGATTTAAATAGGCCTTTTTATTAATAAATGATCTTTGATGATTTTTGTAGGCTTATTTAAATGTCCAAAAATCATGAAACTATTTTTATCACTGTTTTTAGCATAAAAGGTATCTCCACAAAAATTTTGAGCTCTGTTGGAGAAAATAAGTTGTTTTGTTATTTCTATGCTTTATTTAATCATTTAAATGTTTATAGTTTGATTTAATTCTGTAGGTTTATATGTTTGTCCAAAAATTGTGATATTTATTTTGCCACTGTTGTTTTATATAATGAATCATCTCAAAAAGTTTGGGCTCAATTTGACAAGTTTCAATTTAACTCTTTTTCTTATGCTTTGTTAATAAAGAAATGATTAAAAGAGTTTTATTTAAATAATAGAATAACTTATTGTTCATAAGAAGGTATGGTTAATCTTTGTATCTTCAGTTATCTTTGTTTAATAGTTATGTTTCATGCATTTAGTTGATCATGTTTGACTTGTTATAGTTCAAGTTATGCATTTAAGTTTTGATGCATTATGTTGTTATAGTACTAGACCAGTCCTCTTTAATGGACTGTTTTCATGATTAAGTATATGTTTTATGTAAATAAGTTGTATACAAAAGTTGTAGTTAACTTCTGTCTCTAGCTTGTCCTAAAATTTCATGATTTTAGGCCTGCTAGATTAGGAGATATAGTTTCTATAAGTCAGCAAGACAGATCTGTCCTACCTTTTGGACAGATCTGAGTTTTTGTGCTGTTCAAGTCTTTTAATTAGGGAATCACCTGTTGGAGATAATAGGAGAGTTGTAGAGTTTTTCATAAGCTTTCTAGATTGTCAATGATCATCCTTTTTGGTAACCTAGAGCTCCAGTTATAGCTGTTTGAAGTTGGGTTAGCAAATCTGTCCTAGCCTTGGACAGAAATCCTTGTCCCAACTGTTTGACCTAGTTGCCTATAGAATCAACCTTGGGTGATATTAGCAAGTTTGTAGACAATTTGATGAGATTTTCAAATTGTCTAGGATCACCCCTTTTGGATCTTGGTAGCTCTGGTTATGGCTTGATTAGTATAGGTGGTGTAATCTGTCCAAAGTTTGGGCAGCAGGTTTTACATCTTGTGTGACTTTGAGTTATTGATTGAAGACCATGGGACACCTCTCATCTTGTGATCCTATGGCTTGAGTGATGTTTTAATGAACCTTATCCATCCTTAGTTACCAACCTAAAAGTGTTTGGTGGTAGTTGTTTATTAAACTAAAAACCGTAGTGGTGAGTTGCAAGTTGGTTTTGTTGGTTTGCAACTTTACCGCGAAGGAAAGTTGTACTCGACTTTCCTTATCTTGTGTTATCTTTTGTTATACCTTTGAATTGTCCTGCACCTTAGCATACATCACATGGCATCATGCTAAAGCATACATCATTTATCTACGTGTAGTATCCGAGAGTGTTGGAATCGTGTTGATCAAGCCTTGATGATCACCCTTGTCGAACAAGCCTCGGAAGGAGATCCTTGTTGGACAAGCTTCATCGAGAAGATCTAACTTCTAGATGAAGGAACTAACCTTTGTGGATCATTCTTGGATCCTATCTTCCCTGCAACAAAGGCAAGCCCCGGTTCATTTAACCATTTCCTTGGATTTACAATTACACTTACTTTCGATAACCTGATGCATTGGATGTTTATCAAATAAATGCTTTAAACCTGTTGATGCATGATCAACCTTGTTATCGATATATCATTCCTTGATACCTGCTTTATGCAAATGATAGAAATGCTTAGCCTTGCTTTATGAAGCTTTTGATAAATGTTTTCGATACTTATCGTTTTGGAATGATAATGAGAAAGAATGATGATTAAGACCAGACGGGCACATGCATCGAACCTTGGGTCAGTGTAGGGTGACCCGGATGTGTCGGTTTAGGGTTAACCGTTGTTGGCCTGCTAGATTGAGAAACTGTGAAGTACCGATCATATGCTACGGTAAGCCCTACTTTGGTGGTTCTTAAATGAGAACGGCTAATCGCGCACTGGGAGTGGAGAGATGGCGGGTGTACTAGCTACCCTCGTGGGTTAAAGTCCCGGATTGGAGGTGTACAAGTACTCTCGGGTGGCGCGGACCCGGTCTTGTTTGGAGGATCCGAGGCTGGGGTTGGTATATGTGTGATCTAGGGTCTACATATATCGTATGATCGTGGAAAACTCCCTGATCTGGTTGAATCGGTTCGAATCGTCGTGCTCCTCGGTTAAGGAGACTCAATCTTCTGACCCGCATCGTAGAATAAAAATAGAACTGGTTTAAGAAAGAATGATATTGACCTTTCACTAGTGTTCACTTTTAGTTCTTACCAAGTACTAAAATGATGAAGTAAAATTTGGATCTAGGGTTACTTTAGTAAGCTTTTATGCAAATAAAAAGTATTGTTGAGCCTACCCAAACCAGCATACCTGTTCCTTCTCCTTTCTCGTCGGGTAAGCCTTGTTGAGTACCTTTGTACTCAGGGTTTGTTAAATCCCTGTTGCAGGTTTGAAAGGTCCAAGTTGGCTAGAGGGGGGGGTGAATAGCCTAATTAAAAAATCTACAAAATTACTTAGGCAAACACTATTAGTATAACAAATGGCGAAGCTTTTTGCGCTAGCCTAATAGTGTGTTGCAAGCCACCTATCCAACAATTCTACCTAATATTTCTATGTCACACAATCAACTAGAGCTAATAACAAATGCGGAATAAAACAATATAGCTCTAGCACAAGTATGATATACAAAAATGTATATGAGACAAGTGTGTGCAATAGACAAACTAAGCAAGCTACTCACAACTAGCTACACAAGGTATATGACAAAAGATATACAACAAGAAAAGATATCTACACAAATGAAGTAGCTCAAAGTAAATACACAAAGTAAATAAGCTAGATAGAGGGAATTTCACCGAGCCTTCGGGATCGCCACGTAGAGAGCCAATCACCGGTGAAATCCACTTGTGAAGCCAATCACCAAGAACGTGTAGATGGAGACCAATCACCAAGATGGGGACACAATCACAATAAGCACTCGGGAGACAAAGATTTATCCCGAGGTTCACGTGCTTGCCGGCACGCTACTCCCCGTTGTGTCGACCAACACTAGGTGATCCGGTGGCTAATCGGCGCAAAGCCAAGCTCACAAAGAGCGCCACAAGAATCTACCACTAGTGAGGTAGCTCAATGACACGAGCAATCCACTAAGGATGCCTCTTGACGCTCCGGCGAGGTGAGGCTCCAAAGACCTCTCACAATCACAGCTCCGGCGAGGTGAGGCTCCAAAGACCTCTCACAATCACAATCAGTGGTGGCCAAGAACAATCACCAATCTTGCCAACAACCACCTCAACACCTCCAAGCCATCTAGGCACCGGCAAATGCCAAGAGTAACAAGAAAACTCAATGCCGATGCGAAGAACTAGTGCCACTAGATTGAACTCTTTCAAATCACGCACTAGATCACTCAATCTCACTTGGTTTGATCAAATCAACTTGGGAGATGAGTTGGGAGGCTTGCCAAGGCTCACTAGAATGCTTAGGAAACAAAATGTGCAAGAGAGAAACCTAGCAAGCCGACCAAGCCCCTTAAATAGGCCACACAAGTTGGCCTAGCCGTTGGACCCGAAACAGGACCATCGGACGCGCCGGTGTCGGGGCCATCGGACGCTGCCCCAGCGTCCGATGCTCCGATGAGCACCACGTGTCCCTCTGCTATGAATTCAGCCCGTTAGATCCCAACGGTCACATTCTTTCCCTCGCTGGTTAAAGTGGCATCGGACGCGCCGATGACAGGCATCGGACGCTCCGATGCCTCTCCTCAATTTCTACTCATATCAGCGCCACATCGGACGCACCGGCATAGTTACATCGGACGCTCAACCCCAGCGTCCGATGGCACAACAGAAAGGTTCTAGAGAGGATCAGAACGCATCAGATGCATCCGATGGTCCTGCATCGGATGCAGGCCAGCGTCCGATGCTCCCTGGACAACACGATCGCGCCACGTCATGACCATCGGACTCTGCAACAGTGTTTCGCCTGCGTCCGTTGCCAGCGTCTGATGCTACCTCGACTTCTGACAGCAGTTAGGGTTTGCCATCGGACGCTCGGCCGGCGTCCGATGCTACCGACGCCAGCGTCCGATGCCCCTAACATGACAGCTTTTCATCTCTAACTTTTACCCTTGCTTCCATGTGCCAACACCAAAGTGTTTCACCACTTGTGCACGTGTGTTAGCATTTTTCAAAGCATTTACCAAGGGTTTAGTTAATCACTCACTAGGTCTATAGCATCGATATGTTAGAGAACACCTAGTGGCACTTGAACACCGCATAAGCCGTGAATAATCTCCTCTTAATAGTACGGCTATCTATCCTAAATGTGATCACACTCGCTAAGTGTCTTGATCACTAAAATAAAGAGCCCTATAGGTTATACCTTTGCCTTCGGGCCTCTTTGCTCTATCTCTTCTCTTCTTCTCTTAATTCACCAAAGGTAGAGCACTTGATCACTTGAGAGCTTGTGGCCAACACCATCCTCCATGGTTGCCACCTTGCTAGCTCCACCACTTGGCCTGGTCTTAATCCTTTCTTATAAGCTACACATATGCTTAGCAATAGGATTAGACCAAATAGGTTTCATCAATTAACCAAAACCAAACTAGGGCTTTCAAGGTTTCTAGCAGTTGATGTCGATCAAGATCATGTCAGTGGGCTTGACGTGATCTGGTTATTCTTCTTCTCCAACTTAGGTGCTCCGCCTAAGTGTGGTTCTGTAATACTATTCTGCTTCCGCAATACCGGTTATATTTATGTAAAAAGTAACTTATTCATGATTTTGTAAAGTTTATCTCTCTTGCTTCCGCACTCCGACGTATTTTGTATCAACTGTTGTAATGTTGTAATTATTCCACCCGAAGACAAGACGATTCTGTAACTCGTGGATGATTCGGGGTTCTCTCGGGGACACCCGACAGTTCTTTCCTGTGATGTGGTACATGTGCACAGTCATTAAAGCTCGGGGAGATGATGACGTGTGCATGTGGGCCACATTGCCGGGAGGTTCTGCCACAGATTGGTATCGGAGCAGGATTGTCTTGGTGGAGGGGGGGGACATATGCAACATTACTCTTGAAAAACTTCAAAATGGTTTCTTAATCTAAAAGTTTTTGGAAGTAACAAGTTAAAAATGATCTTTCCTCAATTTCTTGCTTTGCTGGAAGACTTCATGAAGACTTTACTAGTGACTTCAACAAAGGACACCGAGAAGTTTTCAACCTTTCTATTGAAGGCCAATGGAGAGTCAACTTCATCGCCAAACGCGGCAGAAGAGCTTTTCAACACTTGCACCAAGTCAGTGAAGTTAGTATATGAAGTATAGCCCTATACCTAACTAACATGTGGGAGACAGAAAACTCCTGCCAGTGAGAGGTCGTATAGGACAAGCATATATCATATCATGCATAATGATAAAATGTGCTTCTTCTTTAAATTCTAAAAGCAGCTATGATCCCCGATAGCTGTTCGTCCCTATAATATGCTAACCTTGATACTTTTGTTCCATAAGTTCTGATCCTTGGGAATTTTTGGATATCTTTCATACACTCTACCACATAAAGTCAGAATCAGGGTAAATCTTTGGTTCTTCCCAGATGTGTGTCATGCCTTGAATTGGCACATACCATTTGCTTGATGTCGTGTAAACGACGAATGGTGGTTGAAAGTTACTGAAATTGTGTTCTTTGAAAGGACCATGATCTGTGGACTAGATAAAAGCGTGGGAACCTGGGGTCACCTATGGACGACCACCATAGGGTGTTACTGCCGGATGCTCGCTAATATCCAGGCCTATAGTCATGATTCTTTCTAGTCCACCGTTAAAGTGCTTTCATTTCTGGACGCCCGAAAGGGAGTTCAAAACCATTTCCCTTGTAGTTATAACCAACCCTTGCTTTTGGTTATAATTTCCCTCTTTATGAGATGAGAGTTATAGAAGTTGTGCTCTATTGTGGTGCCATAATTGGTGACCACGGTGCCGCGTCGGAACCCAGGAATCTTGTGTGTCCGGATCACACTAGTTTTCGCTGGGTGCACGCAAGTATCGAGGTCTACAGTTATGATCCATTATAGCCCGCAACTAATGTACGCTCTCACTGGGTTCTTGATAATCTTTCTTGTTCCACTCAAATGTCTTCTACCTTGCTACTTGCAACCGTGTTTTGATCCCGGTTGTAATCCCAACCCAACCTCAATTGCCTTGTGAACTCTTTGTGAGTAAACAAGTGTGACACATTTCCTTTTCCATTACTCAACCCCAGTCTTTAAGTGCTTCTTAAATCTCGGGACGAGATTTCTTTAAGGGGGAGGAGCTGTAACACCCCTGGTGTTAAGCAGTAATTAAAATCCTAATTAATATGTTTAGTATGCATAATCATTTGGCATCATGGCATAAAAGCATTTCATGTTTTAAGCATAGTTGTGATGCTTCACATGCTTTAATATAGGTGTTGCATAATCTTGTGTGATGCTTTCATAGGTGATGTATGAGGTGGTTAGGTGTTACATGATATGACAAGTGTGAATAAAATCCTAGTTTTAAATGTTCTTTTTATTCCCTTTTCAATAAGTCAAAAAGTAAGTCAAATTTCAAAATGGTTTCAAAAGCAAAGTTGTAGCTTTTGTTGAGAGGTACAACTTTGGTATTTAAAGGTTTCAAAGTTTCTGTACAAAAGTTTGAATAAATTCGAAATCTTTTAAACCCTAAATTTTACCCCAAAACTAGATTTCAAAAACTAAAAAGAATTAGACTTTGGTCCCTTAAGCAAAGTTGTAGAGAGGATTGAAATCAACAACTTTTATTAAGATAGATTTTCATGTTACTAAAGAAAATGTAGAGTAATTTGGAAAACAAGTTTGATTTGGTTTCAAATTGAAAATCAATTTCTAAACCTAGTTTTATCCCCTTTTGTGTAGTTTCAAAATTAAGCACAATTTGAATATATGACCAAAAACAAAGTTTTAGATAATTTTATAAGGAACAACTTTTATACTGGTGAAATTTGAAGTTGTTCAGAAAATTCAAAAGTAATTTTGAAATTCAGTTTGGTCCAAATTTGAATTTGAACTCCATTTCAAAATCCAGGCAGAATTTGACTTTGGTTCTTAAAGCAAACTTGCAGAACACAAAATTTGGAGCAACTTTTGTTTCAGGAGTTTTTGTCGTGCAGTACAAAAATCTGGAGAATTTCGAGCTTTGCGTACCAGGCCCGGGGAGCTTGACGGAGACCGTAGAGCGCCTTGACGAGATGGAGCACTTTCTGTTCGTGACCCCGGAGGATGAACCCGGGGGGCTGCTCAACGTACACTTCTTCTTGCAGGACTCTGTTGAGAAAAGCGGACTTAACGTCCATGTGATGGACCGCCCAGCCTTCGCACGCAGCGTGCGCCAAGAGTAATCGCACGGACTCAAGGCGCGCTACTGGAGCGAACACTTCGTCGAAGTCGATTCCTTGTCGCTGGACGTAGCCCTTTGCAACGAGCCGGGCTTTGTGCTTGGTGACGATCCCGGATGCATCCTTCTTGGCCTTGAACACCCACTTGAGACCGATTGGTCGGGTGCGCGGCGGCGGATCAACCAGCTCCCAGGTGCCGCTGGCCTCGATGGATGTCATTTCATCGAGCATGGCATGTCGCCAGCACTCGTGTCACAGAGCTTCTTCCAATGATGTGGGTTCGGCGTCGCTGGCCAACAGAAGCCACTCCTCCAGCTCTCGGTCAGCCAAGCCTGGTGGCGAAACCGGCCTGAGTACGTTGTCGATGTGCCTGAACCGAAGGGGAGCCTCATCGTCATGATCGGCGTCCAGCATCTCGCTGGATCCCGCGCCGGGCGGTGACGCGAACTCGAAGAGTGGTGATGAAGATGAGCTCGACGTTGCGGAGACCGGCCCAGAGCCTGTCACCGGTGTGCTCGCTGCTGGTGCCGTCGGTGAAGGAGGTGATGCAGAGACTGATGCCGGTTCGTGAGCTGGAGCACGCGCTGTCGTAGTGGTGGTGGTGATCACGCCAGGCTCTAGTGGCTCCGAGTCCTCGATGACGAAGTCCTTGGACCCGACGTCGTGCTTAGCGAACCACGCCCAGTGTGCAGCCTCGTCGAAGACGATGTCGCGGCTGATCTGGACGCGGCGAGTCTCCGGATCATAGGCGCGATACGCCTTGGAGCCGGGTTCGTAGCCGACGAAGATCATGTGCCGGCTGCGGTCATCCAGCTTCTTCAGATTGGGGGTGGTCACCTTGACATGGGCAATGCACCCGAATGTTCGAAGATGATGCACCGCCGGCGTGTTCCCGTTCCACAGCTCGTACGACGTCTTCCCTCCGATTGCTTTGCACGACGAACGGTTCAGCAGGTACACCGCAGTCGCCATGGCCTCGCCCCAGAACACTCTGGGGAGAGACTTCGCCTTGAGCATGCTCCACGTCGTGCCCACCACGGTTTGGTTGCGGCGTTCCACGGCGCCGTTCTGCTGGGGAGTATACGGCGCCGTGAGCTCACGGCGTACACCGAGATGGTTGCAGTACTCGATGAAGTTTGCAGCGGCGAACTCGCCCCCACGATCGGTACGCAGGGCGAGCAGCTTCTTCCCCGACTTGCGCTCTGCCGCGACCTGTATGTTCTTGATGGCGCTGGCCGCGGCGTCTTTGGACGGCAGTAAGGAAATCCACATGAACCGTGAGAAATCATCCACGAGTAGGAGGAAATACTTGTTACCGCTCGGGGTTGCTGGTGTGATTGGCCCGCAGATGTCTCCATGGAGGAGTTGCAGTGGCTCTGTGGAGCGCCAGAGCGTCTTCTGCGGGAAGGGTGTCCGCCTCTGCTTGCCGGCGAGGCAGGCGTCGCAGAGTTGCTGCACTTGCTCAATGACTGGGAGCCCACGCACCAGCTTCTCACGCCCCATCTTCCACAGCGCCGCAAAGTGTATGTGGCCGAGCCGTTGATGCCAGCGCCAGGCGCCGTCGTCCGTGCGCGCCACCAGGCACACCGGACGCGCGATGGTGACGTCGAGGTTGTACAGGCGCCCGGAGCTCCGTGGGATCTTCGCAAGGAGGCGCTGTTCTTCATCGTGCACCCGCATCACGCCGTTCTTGACCAGCACCTCGTACCCGCCTTCGTCCAATTGCCCGATGGAGATGATGTTGGCGGTGAGATGTGGGAGGAAATAGACATCGGCTAGCGCGCGGTGCTCGCCGTTCTTGCAGTGGAAGAGCACCGTGCCAACCCCCTCAATGCGAGCGATGGAGCCATCACCGAAACGAACTGCTCCGGTGACTCCGGTGTCTAGGTCGGCGAAGGCGGCGTGGGACCCGGTCATGTGATTGGACGCGCCGGTATCAAGGATCCAGCGCGTTGGGTCCCGGTCAGCCCCATCGTCGAGCTCGGGGCAGACCTTCTTCTCCAGAACGTGAAGTTCGCCGGTCGCCGCAGATGGATGCGTCGGTGGCGGCGGTGAGGGGAAGGTGTCCTCACCCTGGGCCACGCTGATCGCCAGCATCAAGGTGGCCTCTTCTTCTTGGGCCACATGGGCCTGTTGGGTCGGCTCCTCCTTCCGCTTGCTGTAGCAGTCGCTGGCCCAATGGCCTTTCTTGCCGCAGCAGGGGCAAGGCTCATCTGGCGGTGGGCGCGACGAACTGGAGCCGCCTCTGCCGCCTGCCCCACGCCCGCGGCCTCGGCCGCGGCCTCTGCCACGACCACCGGAGCCAGAACCATTGCGGCCGGACTCCGGTGACTTCTTCTTGTACTTCTCCACCCACTGCTCCTCAGTGAGTAGCAGTTTGCCACTGGCTGTGTGTGCCGGGGCAGGCTCGACGTCGTCCGCAGCCTTCAGCCTCCCTGTGATTTCTTCAATGGACAAGGTGGAAATATCGAGCATGGTTTCAATTGAGACTACCAGTTGCTTGTAGCGAGAGCGGGCGATGCGCAGGTACTTCCTCACCACCTTTGCCTCATCCTCCGGATCATCCAGCGTGGCGAGCTGCTGAACGATGTTGGTCAACCGTAGGGCGAACTCTTCAATCGGCTCGCCATCACGGAGGGCGATAGCTTCATACTCCGTCCGGAGGTTCTGCGCCGTCGCAATCCGCACACAGTCATCACCGATGCGGAGAGTCTTGATGGCCTCCCATGCCTCCTTGGCAGTATCCTTCGTAGCGAGGACAGGCACCAACTCCCCTGGAACGGCGCTGCAGATCGCGTCGAGGGCGGCGCGGTCGTCGTCATACTCGACGTCGTCGAACTCGACAGCATCCCAGAGGTGGCGCGCTTGCAGCTTGAGTTTCATGCGAAGGGACCACTCATGGTAGTTGACCCTCGTCAATTGTGGCCAGTTGCCGGAGCCGCCGCCTTCCCTGACGATCCGCTCGACCATGACTTCCCGAGGCTGGCGTGCATCCCGGGTGCGCGAGCGACGTGGGTCGCGCGTGCGTGATCGGCATGGTGGAGGGCGGCGTGGTGGTGAGCGGCGCGGTGGCGAACGGCGTGGGGACGGCGTCTTGTTGCCGGAACCGCCGGCACCGCCATTCTTCTTCTCGACTGGGGAACGGCCACGGGTTCTCATCGGAGACACCATGGTTGACGGCGAGAACTCCTCCTAGCTCTGATACCACTTGTTAGAAGCCGACGGCGGTGATCGCCGGCGACGTGAACACGAGCAGGAACGAACTCACACGAACACTTGGACACAAGAGGTTTTGGTGCTGCCTGAAAGCGCAGCGTTTTCTGTGTGTATTCTTCTCCTTTTATTTGGTACAGGAAACAAAGCAATGCACGCCACAGCGCGCATGACGCGGGAACTGCGCGTCCATCCCCACGCTCCGCGAACGTCGGCCATGGCGGCATGATCATGCAGGCGAGAGCGATTCTCCCGCCAGTACTCCTACTTGCGCGGCTAACCACAGACTGGAGCTCGCGCACATGCAGCTGAACAACTAACTGAAACTATAATTGAACTATGTGTGAACTAAACATGCAGAATGCAAGACGTGCAGGGCTTATCTAACACTGGTGGCAGAGGAGGAGGCGCGGGCGCGGCGGGCCTGTGGGCTGGGCGGCCGTCGGTGGCCGTTCCATGCCGCGGGGTCGACATCGTTGCCTCACCATCGCTCCGTTGGCTTCTCCTCGGGCGCGTTGGGTTCCTGCTGCAGACGGAGCTGTAGAAGAGGGAGATCGCGTGGGGGAAGAAGAGCGCCGTCGGCGGGAAGGAAGAGAGGAGCTATCCGCGATAGTCCAGGCCGTCGCGGCGGTAACCCGCCATCCCGGGACGGTCCACGCTGTCTCTCCGGTGAGGTCCAAGTTCTGGGCTACGGGTGATGACTCTGAGGCCTCTGACGACGAGGCGTAGTCACCATCGACGGCGAGCTTCATTACGGAAGCGCTGGAGGCTGGCTTCTCCGTCTAGGACCTTGCCGACGCGGAACGGGCGCTCCACTCAGGTAAGCCCGACGAGGTCAGATGGGCAAAGTCCATCGCGGAATCCATGGTCAGGAAGAAGTTGGTGGGTACGCCATGGCGCGGTCCCCTGCCAGGGCGGCGGGTCTCACCACCGCGTACTTTGGGTGATTGCATTGCCGAGGCTTCTCGTTCCAGAGGTAGCCGGCGTCGGGGCTCGGATTACCGCCGGCCGGGGTTTCCGTCCTCGTCGTCAATGCAGAGTCCGGCCGGGAGGTCCGCCGATTCAAATTTTTTCGAAAAGTCGTGTCTGATGGTGGGCGATCCGAACTTCCCGTAGCTTACCGATGCTAGTTCGGTGATCCAGCATGGTGCGAAGGAAGGTGCGGCTCGGCCACGCAAAACCCCTGTCGCTGTCCCAGAACGGGTGAGAGTCGGGTCCGACAATTGGTTTAGGCCCACCAAGGGGTTGATCGCTTTATTCGCCAGAACCGGTCTCAAACCTAGGGTTAAAGAGTCGCAACTGCTGCCACTGTCGCCAATCTCGTCTCCATGCCGGTCTTTCGTAGAGGTCGTGAAGTGCGGCAAGATGCATGGGGCCGGTGGTGGCGGAGGCTATGGCGGAGGCCGGGGTCACAGCGGCTTTGGAGAGGGCCGGGGCTGGGGGTACAACCCAGGCTTTCAACCGGGCTTCGATCCAGGCTACGGCGGTAGAGGTGCTGGTCGCGATTTCCAGCGAGGCCGAGACCGTGGCGATCAGGGCTACGGCTACGACCGTGGTGGTCGTTACTCTGGTGGCAGCGGCATGGGAGGTCGTGGGCGCGCGGGATGGAACCCTGGCCATCGGTACCACGATGGGTATCAGCACGGCGGGGGGTTTCCGTCCTCGGGGACAAGCTGTGGTGGGCGCCGGCCAGCCAATCCAGGCCGGAGGCAGCGACAACGGCAGTTTGGCAGGCAGCTTTCCGGTGGGAGGCGGCCTAGCTGGAGGTGCGCAGGCTGCTGGTGGCCTGTCCAGCGGCGGCGGCCAGCCGGGCGGAGGCGCTGGTAGCAGCTCGGCTGGCTGCGGCTTGGGAGTGGACGGCGTGGCCGGCTGTGGCCAGATGGCCACGACTGGCCAGCAGTCGGCCAGCAGCAGCCTGGCCGCGACACCTGCTACTCCTCCGGCGGCGCCTGTGGCTTTTCAGAGAAAGATGGCGGAGGACGTGGCTGCTCCGCAAGCGGGATTCCAAAAGATGTTCACGGCAGCCCCGACATCAGATGGATCAAAGAGCGCTGTCCCACCGGAAGTTGTGTATCTTCCTGAATCGTCCATGCAGGGGAAGAAGAAAAATAAGGGTAAACCGTATTGTTATCGTTGTTACACAAAAGGTCATACTATGGCAGAGTGTACTGCGGTGTTAGTTTGCGAGCTTTGCCTTGAAGATCATGTTATAAAAAATTGCCCTTATTCAAAAAAAATTGGGTACTACTGTTGTTCCTTGCGGTTACGCAGTAGAAGGTCTGGGTTTCTATTTTATCCTGGCCACTGACATTCCTAAGGTCGACACGGAAAAGAAATTAGCCGTGGTACGTGTTTTAGAGGGTTCATTTACTGCTGATCAGTTGGCAGTGGAACTTGCTAAACTACTACCAAGAAAGCACAGTTGGGAGGTTGTGGAGAAGGGAACGAATGTTTTCTCCACTAATTTCCCTTCCCCTGATCTTTTGGAATGTGTGGTCAACTGGGGTACAATGAACACTAAGACAATCGAAGGCAAGATTAGTTTTGAGAAAGGTCGCGAAAATGATGTGTACAAGTATGAAATTGACAAAGTTTGGGTACAATTCCGGGGGTTACCCGATGAGCTTAGAGACTTCCCAATTATTTGGGCAATTGGGTCTATTCTGGGTGTTTCTAAAGCTGTTGATATGAAATTCACGAAGAAGTTTGACAGAGCTAGACTGAACGTAGCAGTGTTGAATCCCAACCTTATTCCCGAGTTGTGGATGTAGTGATTGGTGATTATGTCTACGAGCTACAGTTTCGGGCTGAGCTAGATCCAGCTGTTGGTGAGCCTGCACTGATAGACATGGACTCTACCACAGAAGAGGATCTGGAAGGGGGCAAAGAGGGAGATGACCCTATGCAAGAAGATGGTGGCAATCTGGAGCCACAAAAGGAGAATGAAAGGAGTGAACCACCAGCCACGGGGAAGGGTGTAGCCTCTGGGAACCAGCTCAAAATACAGGCTCCTCTGGAGGATATGACTACAACCATTAAAAAGCCTGTGGTAAAGCTCTCATGAAATGGTTCGGGTTCTTCTTGCATGCCAAATGTGCACACCGGTGGGACAGTATCTCCGCTGAGATCCAGTAAAAGAAACGCCGGGGCAGCTGATCAGGACTCCCTGGAGAAGGCGGCAAAGCTCAAAGCTCGCAAGAATTTGGACACTGCGCCTAGAAATGGTACTATTCAGGGGAACCTACTGGCTTCGGCTGTTGGCAAAGCTTCAGCGGCATGAAGGCGTCTGGGATAGACTGGTTGCTGTGGCCAAAAGCTTGGAGACCGCCGCTTTGCAGTTTTTTAAACCTTATGGATGGTTATCTAGTACTTTGATTGGTTTGTAATAGTCAAAAGTCTGTTCGTTTCTATGTTGCCAGTATGTGGGGTTGAAACTAGTTTGTAATAATTGGCCTGAGTCTATCCTTCGATAGATGAAGCCGGGTATTTTATATCCTTTACCTAATAAAAATTAATTATAAGGAGATAAGGACTTTCTCCGCTGTATGTGCATGCTGAGAAGACCAACCAATCTTGATCTTGTTGATCGTGCAGTGGCTGCGTGCTAAATACAGACAAAGAAAAACCATAGAAATTAACCATACACACTGTACATGTACAGCACTACACAGCCATACACACTGTACATGTACAGCACTACACACTGTACAGCACTGTACATGTACATTTCGCGCCCTACTTCCCACCCGAGGACCCTCACAAGTTCGCCATCGTCCACAGAGTCTTCGGCGCCAGCAATGTCAGCAAGATGCTGCAGGTTCATTCGCTCGATCAATTCTACAGTTGTTCCTTTGGATCATTCAGCTAGCTTGCTTAATTATCAGGCTAATTAACGTGAAATGCAACAACTAACTGTTACGTTGGTTCCAGGATCTGCCTGCTCAGCAGAGAGCGGACGCCGTGAGCAGCCTGGTGTACGGGGCGAACGCGCGCGTGAGGGACCCCGTGTATGGCTGCGTCGGCGCCATCTCCTACCTCCAGCAGCAGGTCTCCCAGCTCCAGGTGCAGCTCGATCGCCCTCGCCAAGGCCGAGATCATCCTCTGCGTCCACATGCAGCCGCACGACGACTCAGCTTATTATTCAGCCGCTGCCGCGCCAGCACTGGCAAAGCACCAACTCCATCACCACCACCAGCAGCAGCAGATGGAAGAATGTGAGGCTCATGGCAGCCCCTGCTGCTCGTGCAAAACGGCCTGATGATGAACACGTTGAACGCCAGCACTACTGGTGCAGCTCATCAGCAGCAGCAGATGCTGGGCAGCTTCGGCTCATCTGCAGGGACCAACAACTCTGCAATGATGCTGCAGGAGCCGTGCCTCAAGAAAGAGACCCTATGGGCATGAATGAATTAATGCATGATGTATGTACTTGCATTTGCCGATCATAAGGGGGGAAAAAAAAAACTTGTCTCTATGTCTCTGATTCTCTGTTCATCACCCCTGCCTGCATGTTTTCTGAAAAAAAGATGGAGAATTATTAAGAGATGCATGGGTTCATTGGGTCACATGATCGAGCATCACAATCTCGGCACTATTTCTACTTAAAAACTAAGAATCAACACAAAGCTTGCTGATTGATATCTTGATGTGAAGTAGATCGAGCTTTTGCAGAACAAAGGTTTCAGAGTCAGTGGAGTTTCAGAGGTTCAGCTAGCTTCTATTGGTAGACTTGGCAGATGAGAGTCAGCTATTTGGATGCGTTTGGATTCACAACTGGACATTCAGCATCACAAAACTTATTTTTCAAAAAAAAAAAAAAAAAAAAAAATCCGCGCTGCGCAGTTGCATGACTGCTACGTCCAATTGGAAGACCTGACCTAACAGATTCTGCATAGGACGTGTGTCCTTTCATCTGCTGGGCTGCACAGATCTGACCTGGCTTCACTGATATTCTATCTGTGCAACTGTACATTGGTAGTAGGAGTACTTGATAAATAATGCCAAGGCATTATAATAGCTGCATGCTAAAGTATAGTACCCGTGTGCTTCGTGTCATCAAAGAGCCAACAAAGCCAAACCTAATTTGTTTCTTTGTTCATAAAAGAATTGAGTTCCAAGCATGGCTTTTGGTGGATCTACTAGGAATGATTCGTGGGGGTTGAGTGGTTTTACTATATTTATCCAAATTTTTTTTGGGCAATGATTTGGCTAGGTTTTGATATTGTCAAAGTGATGACAGGGTGATGCATCATGCATGGGGAGGTGAATCTAGGACAAATAGAAAAAGTATCAATTGTATATATACTACTCCGTCCTAGAAATAGTATCGCTATGGGATGCGTGTTGGTCAAACTTTCTCAACTTTGACTGAGTTTATACAAAATGTATACAATATTTTTATCTCCAAATAAGTTTATTATAAAAGTATATATACAAAAATATATCCAATGATACTAATTAGATACCATAAATATTAATATTTTATTATATATATTTGGTTAAAGTTGAAGTCTGCTGATTTTTTTAGGAAGCGAGAATGACTCTTTTTTTTTTAGTGACGGAGGGAGTAGGCTTGTAGCCCGGCCCCACGGTGTTGGCATTTGCATTGGCCCTCTCATAGAACGACAGTTGTGTTCTTTGTGAGGACGTGTCACGTCCTGCACCAATCACTATATAATAACTGTGTCAGTTAACATTGGATCAAGTGCAAAAACCGATCTAATCTTTACCAAGACCAATGATTGACGACGGGTTAAAAATACGTAGATGGAACAAACCTTCACTCAAAGCCCGAAACCCAATCCTTGTCCTTGCTGCTGTATTTTGATGGTGCACATGGCATCGGGCCTTTTTAATGTGTTGTTACATTGTTCATTGTTTTTTTTTATTGTCCATTGTTCATTGTTCATGACATATATTAGCACGGGCCTTCTTTTTACAAATCACGCATGGGCTTGCTCAGAAAGAAGTGGGCTGAGAATATATGCATCGTTGTGTAATTTATTTTGGAAAACAAAAATCTAATTTGCCTCCATCAATTATCACGGTCGTCCGGTTTTTCTCCTGATCTAAAAATTTAGTTTTTTATGACCTCCCCCTCCCCCCCCCCCCCCCAAACATTATTTGAAAATCATTCGTTTTTGCACTAGCGGTTTTGATGGTGGTTTAGCTCTGATATCATGCCACATATTAGAGGTATAAGTCAGACTAAGTTGAAAGTTCAAGGAGGTAATTCATAAAAAAATAATCTTTCAAAACTTTATCCAAACATATTTACTTGAAAAAATAATGCAATTAAAAATCCTAAAATCTAGTTTAATCTAAGAAATTCATAGAAATTTTGTTTTAGCTCAGAAAATTATGAACCTACTTTCAGATTTTTTTTCTAAAACTATGTTATATCTTATGGTGCCTAGCTTGAAATTGTTTGGATCTTGATCGACTCATTTTAATAACATTTACTAGTACAAGTTGTTGTTATCTATTATAATTAGTTAATGTTGATCATCTGGATTACATAGAAGCGTTAGTGGAGCTTCATCAAGACTGTGTAGTGGGTGTTGATCATCCCTATGTAGCCATGTAGGCTAACACAGCTACTTTGAAAACTTATTCAATATAGGGCACCAGTGCCCACTATTGTCCTAACGATGTTTCACTAGTGCTTCCCTGAGTCCATTAAGGTTCAAACGATTTCAAGCTATGCACCATAAGATAGAGCATAATTTTAGGGGGGGGGGGACTGAAACTAGTTTCACAACTTTTTGAGCTAAAATAAAATTTCTATGAATTTCTTAGATTAAAAAAATTAGTATTGTTAATTGCATTATTTTGCATGTAAAAACATTTGGATATTTTTTGAAAATTTATTTTTATGATTTTTTATATATTTTTTAAATATTTCAGTCTGATTTACCTCCATAAACTTTTAACTTAACCCGATTTGTCCCCTCTAACGTGGTGCCACATCAGACCATCCAAGGTGCAAAAATAAATGATTTCAAAAATTGAGAGAGGCAACAAAAACTAGTTTTATAGTTTAGGAAGGAAAATGAAAAGGCGTGGTGGTTGAGAGGGAGGCAAATTGGACCTTTTTCTATAAATAAAATAGAAATAGCCCAGTCAAGGAAGTGTCCCCTTGGGCCTCATTTTTGTGGAATGATGAGAGAGAAATGGGTCGCAGCTCCACGAACAAAAGGCATGTACCCCAGCTCCACGAAGATCTTCAAGCTCTGGGTTGGGTCGGGGCTGCTCTCCTCCTTTTCTATGGCTAGAAGGTGGATTGGGAATTCTCAACCTTCAAACTCACAATGAAGCCTTGATTCTGAAGCATCTGAATAAATTTTTCAATAAGAATAGCATACCATGGCTGACCCTGATTTGGGGAAAACATTATAGAAATGGCAAGTTACCCAATCCAAATGCTCCAAAGGGCCCCTTTTGGTGGCGTGATGCTTTGAAGTTGCACGATAAATACAAGGGCTTGGGCAAGTGTAATTGTATCTAATGGCCAATCATGTATGCTCTGGATGATCTCTGGAATGGCCAAGTAAGAAAATTAGAATTTCGAGAATTGTATTCTTTTGCAAAAAATAAAACAAGCAGCTTAAACAAAAGCCCATGTTACTACTTCGATTCATAATCTTTTCAATCTTCTACTAGTGTCAGTAGAAGCTTACAATCAAATGCAAGAGCTAGAATATGAATTTTCATCATTACTGCTCAATGATATGAATGATTGGGGCTCTACTCATTTCTCATCTTCCAGAGCATACAAAAGCCTGGCCATGGTTGTGGAAGACTACCTGCCAAGGAAAACACAAGATATTTTTTAGCTTGTTCAAGGATAGATTAAGCACCAGAAACATGATGAGAAGAAGGGGAATGCACCTAGAAGATTACCAATGTGTTCTCTGTCAGCAGTCAATTGAAGAAACAATCATGCACGTGATGAGGGAGGCATGACAGTCAGAGATGACACTACTCCGTTTTTGCTTGTCCATGCATTGTAGCCTAGTCGGTCTCTCGGTCCCCGGCCTACTGTCTTGTCCATCTTTTGACTTGAGAGCACCGCCACCGTACCAGTGGCTTGGCTGTGTTCAGTACGTGTTCACTGTGGCTCCTCTTCGTTCCTCCCAATCATTTTCTTTGCTAGCTGTCGTAGCTGTTGAGGGAATGATGAATAATCCAGCCAATCCTAGTTCCTGCTCGTACTTATTAGAGTAAAACATGAAATCACCGGCCAATTATATATGTGGGGCGGGGACTTTTCTTTGCTTTTACTAGATATGCAGACTGCAGGCATGACATGCAAGCATTATGCTAGTACCATAAAAATCAATTAGTCGTGGTAAAATGTCAATTTCATTGCATGCCAATGGTCAATTGACGACTCCTGTAAACCTCAAACATTCCATATCACATCACATTATTCACATATACTACAAATTAAAGAGCACAGCACCCCCATGGCCCACACATACCATACCAGCAGTTCAGTGACACAAAGTGTTCAACTGCAGTAATACGTGCCTTGGCAGCCACTAATGATGATGCATATATATACATAATCTCACTCTTAATTAAATGTACCGATCGACCTATTATCCAGGACAAGAACGAATTGAATGTACCTGCAAGGCCAGCGACAGCATCATGTGATTGTAACGCTCCTGCTCGTACTGCACCTGCATGGCTGCATGCATGCCTGAAGCTTCTTCTTGGATTTGCATTGTGCATGAATTTAAGCAAGTCCAACTGATCCAAAGCACTTTATTTACACTCAATTAATATAGCTGCAATGCTAAAGAGGTAATCATCCCGAATCCTCCTTCCGTCATCTCAAATCTGAATCGTATTGCCTGTATCTGTATGTGTTATTTCATACTGGTTAACTATTTGCAGGCAGCCTAGGCCACTAGCTGCTGAGTTAGTTTTATCAGAGGACAGAGGAGATTTTTTTAGATAAAGGACAGTTTATATCCGGCTTCATCTAAAGATAGACTCTCGCCACTTATTACAAACATCTTGGAAGTACCAACAAGCGGAAAGAGATAAGTTCTGACAATTACATATCTATCAATCTAGAGGATAACCATCCATTGGACCTAAAGAACTGCAAAGCCGAAGTCTCCAGGTGTTGGGCAGTGAACACCAACGCGACCCGAGTTGCTTCAAGCTGCTTCAACTTTGCCCACTGTCGCAACCAGTGGGTTCCCCTGAACAGTACCTGCAAAAAAGATTTTGGTCTGCATTTGTCAAAAACTACTTCATTCCTTGTTAGCCAAATGCTCCAACAAAGAGCCAGCGCTGCAATCAATTGTACTGTTTTTTGTTGCTTACTGCCCCTCTTAGACCATGTATAAAACAAGTCATCCATGGACCTCGGAGGAGACAGACCAAACAATAAATATACCGCTCTCCAAAGAAACTTTGCATATACACATTCGAAAAAAAGGTGTTGAATTGTCTCTGGAAGATGACACAAATAACAATTCTTATCCCCATTCCAGTTGCGCCTAGCTAGATTGTCTTTAGTTAGTATCACACTCTTTTTGAGGTACCACAAAAATATTTTAATTCTTGAAGGTATCTTAGTCAACCAGATGTCTTGCGAGACCCGGACACCTGGTTGAATGTATCTTAATCAAAGCTGCATACATCGATTTTACTGAGAATTTGTCGGATGAATGTAGGGACCAGACAAAGGAGTCTTTTCCTTCCTGCAAGACAATATCCTGTATGGAAGCCAGAACTCTAAGCCAATTTATAAGATTAGCTCCAGTTAAATTTCGACGAAACGAAATATTTGGTGGAGCAGAACTAAGGACACTGGCCACAAAGTCATGCTTTCTCCTAGCAATATTAAATAAAGAAGGAAATTTGTCTTTTAGTGGTTTATTTCTCAGCCAAGTGTCAAACCAAAAACGAGTCTGAGACCCATCCCTAACAGAAAAAGAACCTAGGTCCATGAAGGTGTCCTTGACATTCATCAGACCCTTCAAGAAATGCGAATCTGAGGCCCTCTTAACACAGCATCCGAGAGGTTTACCTTTTAGATATTTATTTCTGATGAGTTCTTGCCATATTCCATCTTCGTTTAGCAACTTAAAGAGCCACTTACTCAACAAGCACTTGTTTTGTAATTCAAGATTTTGTATGCCCATTCCCCCCTGACTCTTGGGTTGGCACAAAATCTCCCACTTAGCTAGCCTATATTTGGTTTTGTGTTGGTCGTTCTGCCAGTAAAACCTCGATCGGAAGAAATCTAATTTCTGTAAAACACCTTTTGGAACTTCAAAAAAGGACAACATAAACATCGGTAAACTTGACAGTGTTAAAGGATATATACTGGTTGTTAGGCAAGTACCTAATCAGTCCTTGATTCTAGGATCTTGTGTTGTAAACCTTGACATGTAAATGCCACGCAGGGGGCTGTTCCTTGCAATATATAACACGTAACCGAGGACCTAGCTAGGTAACCTCGTTAACCTAAACTTTACATGGTATCAGAGCACGAAGACGATCCACCGGTAGTACGTGGCGCAACGCCGCCAGAATCAGCTTCGGTTTCAGCAACTCGGTTGGACGGGAGCTGGATCATGCGATAATACCCATTTGACCCCAATTCTTTGGCATTTGGAGCGACACTTTCTTCATCAACCTGTGCGTCTGATAAGCTATTACAGGACGAGCTCAGAACAGGGTTAGTAGGAGATAATTCATTATGATCATGTACAATTGCATTCCCAAAAGTTTCATCACAACTACGAAGAGAGGGAGGTAACAAAAGGATCTCGGCTCGGAGTCTTGCTCCAGCGTTAGGATGTAGTAGGGCAAAGGGGAAGACCTGTTCATCAAAGACAACATCTTGAGAGATATAGACTCTACCATCAGCAGGATTAAGGCATTTAAAACCTTTATGCATATTTCTATATCCAATGAATACACAACGAATGGAGCGATATTGAAGCTTCTTAGAATTATAGGGACGCAAATTGGGCCAAACAGCACAGCCAAAAACATGAAGGGAAGAGTAATCAGGAATATTGCCAAACAGGCGTTCAAAAGGACTTTGATCATTGATGACCTTTGAAGGTAGGCGATTTATTAAAAAAACAGCCGTGAGAAAAGCGTCGTCCCAATATTTCAAAGGAACCGAGGCATGAGCTAAAATGGAGAGACCTATCTCAACAATGTGTCGATGTTTGCGCTCGGCTGATCCATTTTGTTGATGAGCATAGGGACAAGACACATGATGTTCTATGCCAATACGTTTGAAAAAGGAATTCAAGGATTGATATTCTCCTCCCCAATCAGTTTGAACAGTATGAATCTTTCGGTTAAACTGACGCTCAACAAGATTTTGAAAGTCATGAAAGCATTGAAAAACTTCAGATTTACGACGTAACAAATAGATCCAAGTAAATTTACTGAAATCATCAATGAAAGAGACATAATATTCATGCCGGCCAGCCGAAACGGGTGCTGGCCCCCAAACATCCGAGAAAATAAGGTCTAGAGGATGCAATGAAACACTGGTGGATCTAGGATATGGTTGTTGATGACTTTTTCCTAGTTGATAGGCATCACATACACTGTCATTATTGGCATGAACAAAAGGTAAATTGTGACGACTAACAATTTTTTGCACTACATGACTAGAAGCATGACCTAGTCTATGATGCCAAAGGGAAGTCGATGGCTTGATGACTCCAAGACCTTGTTTATTGATGATGGAAGACGAGGATGACTTGAAAGGGTAGAGCCCTCCTTCACATGTTCCTCTGTGGAGGGTTCTTCTCGTCCCCTGTTCCTTGATCAAAAAATGACTCAGATGAAACTCAAGATAGGCATTGTTATCTTTGGCAAGACGATGAACAGACACAAGATTCTTACTGGAGTTTGGAACATGAAGAACATTGTTCAAATGAATAGAATTATTTGGGAACGCAAAGTACTATGACCAATTGAATCGATCTCCATACCTGTCCCGTTGGCGACGTAGACCTGCTCACCGCCTGAGTAACGATCACGTATCATCAGCTTCTCAAGATCACTAGTAATGTGATCTGTGGCCCCAGTGTCCATATACCAGTTGGAATCTGCACCATATGCTGATGGGGTGGTGGCAGAGGATACAGACTTCGGAGGAGGACTAGTGACACTAGAATCGAAGCGCTTGTAGCAGTGGTGTGCCATGTGACCTTCCTTGCCACAGATCTGGCAATACACGCCAGAGAGAAAATTGCGTCCGTGTCCACCTCCGCGGCCTCCCCGGGCACCCCCATGCCCAAAACCCCCACGGCCACCACCGCGACCACGAGAGTTGGAGGGGGGGGGTAGCTAGGGTTGCCACCACTGCGGCCGCCTTTGGCCGCAACATTGGCAGAAGAACGGGTGCCACCACTGTTGATCTCCCTTCGTTGTTCATGAGAGATCAATTGAGCATATAGCTCCGGAACCGAGATCGGTTCAACACGCGCGGTGACCGCTGTCACCACTGACTCATATTCATCGCCAAGGCCGGTGAGGATGTAGAAGACAAGGTCTTCATCCTCTAGCTTGCGACCGGCAGCAGCCATCTCATCCGCGAGGCCCTTCATCTTGGCAAAATAGTCAGCCACCGGGGACGATCCCTTTGAAGCGGTGGCCAGTGCCATGCGCGTGGAGATGACATGCGCACGGGACTGAGAGGCGTGAAGCGCCTGGATCTGCGCCCAGAGACTGGACGCCGTCGTCGCTGACGAAACTTGCACAAACACTTCCTTGGACAGAGATGAAAAGAGATAACTGAGGACTTGGGCGTCCGTAGTCATCCACTTTTCATACTCCGGATTAGGAACGGGGACGACATTGGTCGCCGTCGGATCTGCCTGGGGAAGAAACTCGGATGGCGGCTCTGCGGACGGCGCGATAAACTTGGAGTAGCACGCGCCTCTCAACGTCGTAGAGACTTGGGCAAACCACATGGCATAATTGCCGCGGGTGAGCTTCTCAGAGACCGGCGGCAAGAAGCCAAAGGTGAACGCCGCCGAGGAAGAACCCGTCGCCATGAAGAATCCGTGGGGATATGACTGGCGCTTTGATACGGCCTACGACTCGATCACAGCGAGGTATTGTCAAACCCAAAAAAAATTCTGATGGCATTGTTCGTTGGTGCACTCTAGCTACTTCATCTGCAGGCGAACCTAGCACAATTGATGAAGCATTGCGTGATCCAAAATGGGTTAAAGCCATGAATGTTGAGTATCAGGCTCTTCTCAAAAATCAAACATGGCGCCTTGTACCTGCTCCACCCAAAGGCACAAATGTTATTGGCTGTAAATGGGTTTACAAAATTAAACATAATTCTGATGGCACTGTTGAAAGATACAAGGCTCGACTTGTTGCAAAGGGATTTAAACAACGTTATGGAATCGATTATGAGGATACTTTTAGTCCGGTTGTTAAGGCAGCAACCATTCGACTCATCCTATCTCTTGCCGTCTCCAAGGGGTGGTCCTTGAGGCAATTGGATGTTACCAATGCTTTTCTTCATGGCGTATTGGAAGAGGATGTGTATATGCACCAACCCCCAGGGTATGTCAATAAAGCTCATCCGTCTTATGTTTGCAAGCTTGAGAAAGCATTATATGGTCTCAAACAGGCACCGAGGGCTTGGTATGCTCGACTCTGCGCTAAGCTAATTCAGCTTGGCTTTGTTGCCTCTAAAGCAGATACCTCCTTGTTTTATTTTCATAAGGATGGTTATACTAATTTTATCCTAGTTTATGTTGATGACATCGTTGTTGCTAGCTCATCTGCAGCTGCCACGCGTGCTTTGCTCCGAAACTTACAGGCTGAGTTTGCTCTGAAAGACTTGGGTGACCTTCACTACTTTCTGGGTATTGAAGTCAAGAAGGTGTCTAATGGTCTTGTTCTATCCCAACAAAAGTATACCTCAGACATTTTGTTGAGGGCAGGTATGAGTAACTGTAAGCCTATCACCACTCCCCTATCTAGTAATGAGAAACTCAGTCTGTATGATGGTGAAAAGTTGGGATCAGAAGACTCTTCTAAATATCGCAGTATTGTAGGTGCTTTACAGTACTTGACATTGACTCGACCTGACATCTGCTTTGCTATAAACAAAGTGTGCCAATTCTTACATGCTCCAACTACAGTTCATTGGAGTGTTGTTAAGAGGATTTTGCGGTATCTAAAAGGGTCCTGGACAACAGGGCTTAAGATTAGCAAGTCGTCATCCATGCTAGCCAGTGCCTTCTCTGATGCCGACTGGGCAGGATGCGTGGATGATAGGAGATCTACTGGAGGCTTTGTTGTGTTCTTGGGCAGGAACTTGATTTCGTGGAGTGCTCGGAAGCAAGCCACCGTGTCTAGATCTTCCACTGAAGCAGAATACAAAGCACTTGCTAATACCACTGCTGAGTTAATGTGGGTGCAAAAGTTGCTACAAGAATTAAAAATACCTCATCCTCCTGCTGCCAGATTATGGTGTGATAATCTTGGTGCCAAATATCTTACAACCAATCCAGTGTTCCATGCTAGAACAAAACATATTGAAATTGACTTCCATTTTGTAAGAGAGCGTGTTGCTCAAAGGTTGTTAGATGTTAGGTTCATTAGTTCAAGTGACCAGTTAGCAGATGGCTTCACAAAACCTGTAATGGCTAGCAAAATCAGGCAATTCTGTTTCAATCTCAACCTTGTTAGTGGCTGAGATTGAGAGGGGATGTTAAAGGATATATACTGGTTGTTAGGCAAGTACCTAATCAGTCCTTGATTCTAGGATCTTGTGTTGTAAACCTTGACATGTAAATGCCACACAGTGTAACACCCTAGGTGTTAAGCAATCCCTAAATGCATAATTTGACATGGCATGAGCATAGCATCTCATCATTTCATGTGCATATGCTTGTTGAATGCTTAAGTCCTTGTCTAGTGTCTAGTATAACCTTGTTATGCTTTCTGTTTCTGACCAAGTGCCTTATAACAAAGTTGTAGATCTTGATGAAAGAAACAACTTTGCTTAAAAGCACTTCCTCAGAAAAAGCTTTTAAATTAGGATTTCTTGCATTAGAAAATGGTTTTGCACTAAAGTTCTTTTTCTAAGCAGAATTTGGACTTGAGCCTTAAAGATGATTTGTTCTTTACTAAATTCTAAGCAACCTTGCTTTTTAGACCATCTCCTAATTCGACTTAGTTTAGAAGTTATAGAGCAGCAAAGTTTGAAACAAAACCTCATTAGTTTAAACCCCAGTGGACCCCACCTGTCATCCCCCTCTCTTCTTCCCCGCGCGCGCGCCGCTCCACGCCGGCAGAAACCGCCGTCGCCGCCGCGAGACCGCTTCGCCGGTCGGCTAAACCGCCATTCGTCGTCGCCCGTGGTTTGCGCGAATTGCGCCACGTCGCCCCGACACCCCGTCCTCGCTCGCCGCGTGGCAAACGATTCCTGCCGCCGCCGCGCCGGTCGGGGCTCCTCCCCGACCGCAACCGGCCAGGTGCAATGCACCTGCGCCCTCCCGCGCAATTGCCTCCTCTCCACTCTGCGCTCGTGGACCGCTCGCTCACTCACTCGCTCGCTCTCTCCCTCTCTCTGCCTCGCTCCATCTTCACCAGAGCAAAGCGCCGCCGCCGCCCGCCGTACTCCGGCGAGCGATTACTCGCTCCACCACTCACCACCGTTCGATTCATCCCGCCAGTCTCTCCGCCTTGACCTCCTCTTTCTCCGGCAAGGGTTGGTTTCCCCTCTATCCCTCTCTAGCCGCCGGAACAGCGGATGCCATTCTCGAGCTCTCGCCATGGCCGCCGCCATGACCAAACCGTGGTCCGGCCATCTCCGGCCAAACCATCCCAATCCGAGCCCAGTCCCTACCTCCTCAACCTCCGTAGTAGCTTAGGGTTAGTTGGAGACCCCTCTCGTGCCCTGTGTTCGCCGGAACAGGGGCATGTCACCGCCGTGACCGCCACTGACCGCCGCCGTGCATGGCGCCGGGCAATGCCGAGGCCGGCTTAGCTCGATAGAAGCCTTAGAAGGTAGCTTAGAGTGTGCTCGAGCTGATGCTCTCGTCGCCGGTTCATGGGATAGCCTGGCAAGGTCCGACCGAGAAGTCGCCGCGCCGCCGCTCCGCCATTGCCGCCGTCGAGCTCGCTCCGGTGATGCGCTGGCCGTGCAACCTAGCCGACTAGGTCCGCCTCGCATAGTTGAGTCGAGTGGTGGAGTTGGTGTCGCCGGAGACCTCACCGCCGGCGAGCTGGGGTCGGTCAACGCCGGCGGGTGAGCCAAGCCTATGACGTGTGGGGTCACTCTGACCGTGGGACCCGTTGGTCAGTGAGAAGAAGGAGTGAAGGGGAAAAGTTGGGTACGCTGTTGCTCGGGTTAACCGGGTACGCGTAGCGTTTAAGTCTGTGTCTGCTGGTGCATCAGTTCGGGTGTCCATAGCGTTTTAGGTTGAGTTTTCTTTTAATTAAGTTTTGCATAATTATGTAAAAGCTTCAAAAATTCCTACAAGGCTCATTTTAAGTCAAAATCCTGTGAGACAAATTTTGTTGTGTTCAGCATGATTAGATCTAACTGTGAAAAATGTTAAATGCAGTTTTGGTGATGTTTTTATGTGTAGATTTATTTAAATTAGAAAAGTGCTGATAACTTGGAAAATACATAACTAATTATGTATAAGTCAGAAAAATGTGATTCCAGTTTTGTTAGGTTTGTATGAATGTGTAGTTTCAGAGAAAAATATAATATGAGGTTGTTCTATGAATTTATTTAGCAGTAGCTTCAAAAATGGTTAAATGCTGCTTTCTTGTAAATTTTGTAGTAATTAAAATATATGGAATTTTCACTTAGTAATTTTTACTGACTGCTCTTGTGCTAAGAAGTTCAGTAGAAAAATAAGAAATTTGTTGTTTGACACTTTTTAATATGATGTGTAGTTCAAAGCACCTTTTCATGATAAGATTTGTCTTTTTCATAGAGAATGGAGTTTAAGTCCAAATAGGGTGAAATTTGAACAGAGAGCTAGATTAGATGTTGTTAACTTCCAGTAATTTTTGTAGATTTTTCTGAAGCTGTCTAGGATAGGTTGCTGTTATAGGCTTGTTTAATTAGGTTTATTTCTACATGTAGTTGGAGGGGAGTGAACCCAATAAGTAAACTTTGATGTGGTGACAACAGGGCTTAGTAAGTTGTTTTTGGTAGATTGAGTAGTTACGTAGCAGTAGATGACATGTGCTTATCTCCTGAGCTATCTCAGTAGATGACATGTGCTTATCTCCTGAAATGTTTTGCTTCATGTTGCGTCACCATGCATCCCATGCGCATTCGTGTTATTCATGCATCTCATGCATCATACAGGATCAGCGGAGGAGACCTAGCCTCAGTTAGCACCGGAGGAGCCCAGTCTGGAGGAGAACCTGACGGGAGAAGTCGAAGGGACCGAAGCCGACGAGCTTCCCGAGTGCCGCGACCACCATCCGTCGGACTTTGAGAAAGGCAAGCCCCAGAGCATTCTAACTCCTACAGTTTGCAAATGTTTTCTAATTAACCTGATGATGATTGATGCATTAGGTTATAGGAATTGTTTGCTACCGTTGATGCATTATTACTTATCCTTGTCCACCTGCAATATATATATATCTTGATCTCCCTATTTAGGTCTAGGCTCGCGATATGCTTAGTCGTGCTTAGATCGGTAAAAGTCGGGTGATTTCCTGTCTCCCGCAATAGGTGGATACTGATCATGTTTAGCCTGTGCTATCATGAGATAACCATGTGATAATTAATCTGAGACGGAGGTGGGATGTAAGAGCAGCAGGACATGGGTTCTGTGTGCTAGTAGTCTCCCATCTATGTCGCCTAGGACCCGTTCGGGAATGTAACTTCAGTCAAATTGAACGCGTCGATCACTTAACGGAGTAGGTCTGAGTACCTCCCGCGAAGCCGAGTAAGGTTATTCGAGCCGAGTATGGAGATGTTGACGCCTAACACTCAGGGCCTCAGCTGTACCGTGGGCAACTATTCTGATCAACCTGGCATGGTCCGAGGGCAGGCAGGGCCTGATCGACCTGGCATGACCGTGGGCAGTTATAGATTGAGCGACCTGACACTGAGATAACCCCCAGTGTAGAAGGGCCCATGGCCGTCCCGCGCTTTGTGTTCTCGAATCTCCTGACTGGTAGCTTACGACTGCCGTAGCCGGAATGTGCCGGGCGAGTGTGAGACATTTTATCCCTAGCTGGGTAGGAATCGATTATAATCGCCATCGCTCCTGGACAGTGAGCAGTTGACTTTAGATCATCTTCCGTAGAACTTATGAAATTAAAGATAATTATGGAATCTGAAAGGCTATTGATGAAATAGTCACTCTTGATTGATTAATTAGCAAGTGTTTGTTTAGTACAGGTGCAAATCTAGTAAGGTAGAGTTAATGACTAAAAGCAATTGCCAGCACCTGAAACTAAGTTTTATTACAAAAGCTTTCATGCAAAGGAGTATGTACAGCCAACCCCACTTATACAGCCTACATGATCCTTGGTGTCTCATTATTTTTGGTTTTGACGGGTAAGTCTAGCTGAGTACCTTCTCGTACTCAGGGTTTATTTTCTCTTGTTGTTGCAAATGACCAGTGCTTTTATGGTTACTGCGAGAACTGCTTGTACCCGGTAATGGGTGATGATTAGACCAAGGGCACGGTCAACACTTATCTCGTCTGTTGCTTTTGTGAACCCGGTCAACTGATGACACCGTATTTATGAATAACCCAAACTTATGTTTTAAAGACTATGTTGCTTCCGCTACTACTACTATCAAACTATGGTTTGTAATATTATTTCGTACTCCGATGTATTTGAACTTTATGCAACTGTGATGTAACCCGTGAGCATGTTCGCCGAACCAGTACGATCTTGGTTGGATGTCGTTGAATGATTTGAAATCCTTCGAGATTTCCGGACTACCGGGTTTGTTCGAGCTTAAGTACTCAATGATTTCTGCGAGAGCGGAGATTTTTAGTGCTTAATCTGGTGCAAATTGGTCGGTTCTGCCACACACAGGGGGCTGTTCCTTGCAATATATAACACGTAACCGAGGACCTAGCTAGGTAACCTCGTTAACCTAAACTTTACAGACAACACCGAGTGAATTAAAACCAGTCGCCCTCCAACTGATAGCATTTTTCCTTTCCACCCACTCAACTTCTTTTCAATCCTATTTTCGATGTTTTTCCAATCGCTATTACTTAACTTCCTAACATTCATCGGTAGTCCTAGATACTTGATTACTTGAACGGGAACTTCCCCACCTTACAGCCAAACAACTGTGAGTAAAAATCCTCGTGTACTTTGGCATCGCCAAAACAAAAAAATTTACTCTTGTGATAGTTAATTTTGAGCCCAGATAGTTGTTCGAAGGTTGCTAAAATGAATTTTATATTAATGGCCTTCTCCACATCATGGCTCATAAAGATGACAGTGTCGTCTGCGTACTGCAGGATAGACAGACCGTCTGGGATAACATGGGGAATAACCCCTTGCACTCGGCCATCAACCTTAGCTCTGGCAATTAGTATAGCTAACATGTCCACCACTATATTGAATAGTAAAGGCGACATCGTATCACCTTGCCGCAAGCCTTTTTTTGTTTGGAAATAGGACCCCAAATGATCATTAACCTTAATGTTTACATTACCCCCTTGCGTGAACTTGTCAACCTAGTTGCACCATATTGGAGAGAAACCTTTCATTCTAAGCGATTGTTGCAAAAAACTCCATTTGACCTTATCATAAGCCTTTTCGAAATCAATCTTAAAGATCACTCCATCCTGATTTTTAGAGTGCAGTTCATGAATCGTTTCATGCAAGATCACCGCCCCCTCCATAATATTTCTACCCGGTAAGAAGGCTGTTTGCGTAGGCCTAATTACTCTATGTGCCACCAAAGCAAGCCTATTCGTCGCGACCTTAGTGAAGATCTTAAAGGAGACATTCAGCAAACAGATTGGTTTGTATTGTTGAATTGTCTTGGCCTCGTTCTGCTTGGGTAACAGGATTATAGTACCAAAATTAAGTCTGCTTAAGGGCAACAATCCCTGATGGAAATCCCTAAAAAGAGCCATCAGGTCATCTTTGATCACATCCCAGAAAACCTGATAAAACTCTGGAGGGAAACCATCTGGACCAGGGGCCTTATTGTGATCCATTTGGAAAATGGCAGTCCTAACCTCGTCTACAGAAAAGTTGGCTGTTAAAATCTCATTTTCCTCCTGAGAGACTCGAGGGATATCCCCAATATGGGACTCATTCAGATTAACGGAGGAAACCTCTGATGGACCAAATAAGGTCTTATAGTACTTTGTAATGTGCCTTTTCAATTGAGCATCACCACTAATCACCTCATTCACATCTTCCAGCTGAAAGATATGGGATCTCCTATGCCGACCATTTGCCAGCAAATGAGAATATTTAGTGTTTGCATCTCCTTCGAGTAAATGTTTGGCCTTAGCTCTTTGGTACCATTTTAGCTCCTCCTCTCTAAGCAACTCCGCAACCCTCTCATGAAGTACGTGTTTAAGATTTAACTCCGCCTCACTAAGCAGCGTCCCTTCAGCCTTCTTGTCCAACTTGTCAAGCTTATCTAATAATTCCTTTTTTTCTTTCTTGTACGCTCCGCTTATATTTTTAGCCCAACCTCTGAGATATTGGCGAAGCCTCCTTATTTTTGCTTGCCAAACCTCCAAAGGTGAACCAAACGGTTGAACGCTCTGCCACACCTCTGTGACAGTATCGCAAAAACCTTCTCTGGTCAACCATCCCCACTCAAACTTGAACTGGGATTGGTAAGAGGAGGAGGCGTTGCTTGTGCAGCAAAGCAAAGGCGTATGATCCGAGAGTTCTCTGGTTAGGGCAGTTACAAAAGTAAGTGGGAATTTGGACTCAAACTCTGTGCAAACCAAAATCCTATCCAGCTTCTCAAATGTCTGATTTGGCATATGATTAGCCCAAGTGAACTTCCTACGTGACAGATCCAATTCTCTAAGATTAAGCGAATCAATTACTGCATTAAACAAAAAAGGCCACCTATCATTGTAATTGTCATTGTTTTTCTCATCCGGACTACGGATAATATTAAAGTCACCGCCCATATAGATGGGTAAGGTGTCTTTAGAACATACCCGTACAAGTTCAGATAAGAAAGGAGCTTTGAAGCCAGCTTGAGCAGGGCCATAGACCGAAATTAAATTGAGTTTGAAGTCCTCTTGTTTTAGACGTACCTTAAACCGAATATAAAAATCCCCCTCTTCAATTTCTCCAATGTCAAAAACCATTAAATTCACCCCCAACAGCATGCCACCAGAACGCCCCTTGGGAGCCAAGCAATGCCAAAGAAAATCTCTACCCGCGCAGATCTTATTCAATGTTGCTTGCGGGAAGGAATCACGACCCATCTCTGATAAAGCAATAAAATCTAAATTCTGTTCCCTAGAAAGATCTGAAAGAAATCTATACTTCTTTGGGTCTGCAAACCCGTTACAAATCTAGAAAATTCCTTTCATGGATGAACAGTTTGTTTAGGTCCTCTTTTCCTTCTGGAGTACACCTTTTTAGGCTGTGATAAAGGGGATTGTAAACCCACCGGGTCACATCCCCCATCAGCTAGGCACTCCGAAACCTCTGCACAAATATAGTTCAAAGCCTCTAAATCTAGATCATCCTCTGAGGAACAAACAGAGGAAACATCAACAACCGCTTGCAGGTCGACTAAACGCTTGTTCTCCTCAACCCTAAATCTCTCAGCTTCCCTGCTTTTTAAAAGATTAATAGCAACAGAGGCAGACTGAACCTCATCCCCCAGGGAAATCCCCAACGCAGCAGCGGTATCTAGCAAAGAAGAATCATCTAAAGAATGGAAAGAGCTTGAAAAAGAGTTGATACCTTTGATCGCGGAAGGATCCAAGTTCTTGCGTGCCTTCAGCTTAGACGCCTTCTCCAAGGAGTCTTGATCAGCTGAACCAGCGCTTCTCTTGCTAGACCTCAAGGGGGAAGAAACTGTCCCACCATTGTGCACAAGTACCTTGCCATTTATTTCAGGAGCAGCACGCTAAAGAAAAGGACAGAGGAGATGGTTAGTAGTAACGCTGCGTCCTCATGCCGTGTTAAAGTTAACAAAATGCTGAAGATAAAACATGACTTTTGCTCTTGGCAAGGACATCTGGCTACTTTTTCAGGTTAGCTATTATGCGTGTACTTCTTTAATTGTTTGCTGATTATTTGTTGTTCCTGTCGTTGCTGAGACAGAATTCTTTTCACTCACAAGTTTTGCTTGTGCTTTGGTTGCTATCTCTGCAATTTCTGTTCGTCCATCACTCTTTACTTATTACATAGGTATCTCCTGCACAGATCATACTTATTTACATTTTGTGCCTTACATTTAGGAATAGACAGTACCAAAGGGCAGGCAGAATCATATATCTGCTTTGTCTTCAGTTCATTTTGTCTGAATTTCGTTGCTGATTTTACAACACGTGTGCATAACAGGAACCATTATATTGCTTTGTTGGTTACAATACAATAATACCAGGGGTATGTCGATAGGCCGGTACGCTGGGAATGGGATGGACCACCAGAACATATCGAGGCAAGAGGCATTACAACATAGTTGAAGAGAATGTGATTAGTAGGCTACTATGAAGAAGCTTTATCACAGATAAAAAGGACTCAAACTCGAAAACGTGAGCTCGCCATGATAGTCAACAAGTAATAAATTGGCATCACTGGGAACGCACCATCTATATATAGTTCAGAGGTTGAGTGTGTCACAAGGGACCAACCGTATAATGGGAAAGTGATGCATCCTAAGACCAACCATAATGGAAAAGAGATGCATTCCAAGCAAAACAGCTATTGATCGAAATATATGAACTGATATCATAGCTGGCCAGAAATTTGTAACCGTCTGTTGAGAACTGAAGCGCTCCTCAGTAGCATACGGTTACTCTGACTGATGCACCGATGATAGGGCAACCTAATCATAATAAGAGACCACTTTGAAGCTAACAAAGAAAAGGACACTCAGCTAGTCTGATAAGGATGAGGATGAACTGAAGACAGCATAGCAATATATGTCATCTCAAGAACTGATTAAATGCTAAGAATAATGTCAGAGTGGAGAAAAGCATTCCGTTAATCAGTGCTTGAATCACTTTTCTCTTTGAAAGTGTTTGAGAAGAGCACATTGTCCACGTATAGATCGTCGGTGGGATTAAAAAGATTCGATACGCGCATAATGTATCTGAGCCCCACAGTTTGATTTTTCATTAGGACTAAACGAAAAAACGACATGGTTGGTGCGGTGGTTGTGCCTAGCTGCATGGTAGTACCCTTTTTGTTTGACCTAGCAGATGCATGTCTATATGCAGGTAGGGTACGGCCCCTTGTGCTGCTGGTGGCCTCCTGAGTGTCAGTGTCACTCCACCGTTGCCGACAGGAACAGTAAGTGTTAAATGACATATTTACTGTAGCTAGATGTTGCTCTTTCACCTTCCTAACTGATGAATTGCAGACAGATCAGAGCCACCAACCTGCTATAGGCTGCCCAAGATGCATGTGCATCTTCTTCACTCCACTCAAGCAGAGTTCCAGATAGGTTCACCTGTCCCTGAAAGTATATTCGCGCCACATCAGTTGCAGTGAATGAATATTGTTGATCAAACTGAACAAGTACAGCTTACCTTCCTTTTTATATTGCACCATCTTTTCTTTTTTTCGGAACCACTGAAAGGGGTGAGCTAGCCGGGCACCATACACTGCATCATCATTTCAAACACCAAACTACAGCTTTATTTCATTTGAAGAACCATCCAAGCAACAAGATTACCACGACTGCAGTCATTTTAGTAGGATTTAAGTCTGTACCAGACTGTAACAAACTTCTGACTGTAGAAAGAATAGCCTAATTACTAGTATTTGGTGGCGAATCAAAATCAGAGCTTCCTTGTGCTTATGCGAACATTCAGTGCATTTGCTGTTGACATGGCAATTAGAACGCAAACCTTCCAACTAATACGTGCCTTGCACTCCTACATGGACTGGTATTCAGGAACAAATACTACTGGTTGCACGACTTCGTCTTGGACTTGTGCAGGAAGCCAACCCATGCCTGATCCTGCAGGGAATCATGTGGACCACCATTCGGTTGCAACTACTGATACAGATCTTACCAGTCTTGTAAGGCTCCATCAGCTGGTGTACATTTCAGTAATAATGGTACCCATTGTCCAGCCAGCAAGCATGTTTCTCCGGCCTCTTTTCTTCTCTGCTGCTCACTATTCATGCTTTTCAGACTGAATGTACCAGACAGAATAGTTTTTTTCTGAAAATGCATTCTCATTTCTCATTAGACCCTCACAGGGATAGGACAAGATACTCCATAAAGCAAACGTGACCACATGATTTCACCTAACCCTTTCCTTTGGTCTTTGGAGCCACTCATTTCTTGCTATGCTTAAAGAAAAAATGCAAAAAGGGACTGTGATCTAGCACCGAGTAGGGTCATTTTAAGATACCAAACCAAATTAAAGAAGAAATGCAACAGTGAGGATCTGCCCTACTCCTTTTTTGGGTGGAAAGTAAGGCTTCGTTAAAAAAAAGTATGGAAAGGAAGGCAAACAAAAAGGCAAGGCTAATCATTGATGGTCTTTGCACAACTCAACGTTTTTCAGCAGATTTTTGTTAAAGGAATTCACACCGCGCTATCTTCAAAAGCGACACATTCGTATCTCACTTATTTGTGTTGATGCACTGATAGGCCAATATTATGTGGGCCCCTCCTTTGATGCCATGTGCACACATTTGGGCAAAAGTCTGCGGTGGTTGACTCAGAATTACTGAATTAATCTCAAGTATGCACACATGTGGCGATTGCAAAACATGTAGCTTTCCAGTGTATTCTTAAAAAAAAAAGAAGAAGAGCGAGTAACCGTGTAGCTTACAGTAGTACTCTAAGTTTATGCATAGATAGGCCAGATTGATCATGACAAATTCTCCCTTTTAATACGAATCCTGCCACAAAAAAAGGACCACAAACCGTATCATGTGCCTCGCAGCAATGCTTCATATTTAGGTAGGGAGAATGGGACCGTGACAAACTTAAATCATTCACTAATGTACTGTGATGGACAGAATGGGCAATTTGCTGAGATAATTCCTATTTAAGAATTCTGCAAAGCTGAAAGTGTTAGCTCTCAGAGAAACAAAGATAGTGCACATATTGGTTTACTAGAGTATAACCAGAAACAGAGGATTATGATTGGTTTCAATTTGAACATTGGTGGTTTTTGTATTCATGAGCTTAATAGCTTTAGATTAATCATTATTTATGCTAGGCAAGGATGCATGCTGGCCATCAGCCCATCACCTTTTCTTGTTGCTTGAGATGCACTCATTGGTCTTTTGGAGGTGACACACTCAGTAGTGTTTGAGTCAGTTGTTTATTGGCATGCTACAGTACTAGCTAGTCCTATCTATAATGGTTGGTGTGAGTGGATTGGTGCAGCCGTCGGTGACAGAAATAAAGACTTGTACATTCTGATATCCTAACCATTTTGTTTCATTTATTATTATTATTTGTGGAAAAAAGATACTAGTGACAGGTAGATAATATTTATCTGGAGCAGACATGAGACTCATCTTCGATGATTTTGCAAATTCAGACAGTATATATAACCGTAGTACACCCTATGTATACACACAAAAACTTTCTATTTCTGATTTCCGTACAAGGACTATTCTAACTACTTTGACCTGCAAAATTCCTCATCTCTACAACGACATTCCAAATAGTCCGACACTGCCCCCCTTTTTTGTGGTTAGCCCAAGCCCCCCCAAGGGTCAGTGCTCAGGTTGCTTTAGTATCACTACTTTTTCTAGAGCTGGACCATATAGCCATGTGCAGGTGTGTGCTGCTCCCATTGCCATTGTACAGACAGACTGGATAAGGTGACCATAAAAGAGGAGAGCCAATAAGCACCATGGCTCCTGAAGACAGAGGCCACTCACAAGGCGATAGCAGCAGGTGGCAAGATGACGGTGCTCCATGCTCCAGTTGGAGTGAGGAGCATCATCACCTCCTTGGTGGCTTTCTTCATCCTAGCCAGCTCCATCGTCTTCCTCCTTGACAGAGGCCAGGAAGAGCAGGTGCAAATGGCAGTCGAGCATGGACGCCAAGAAGTGCAGGTGAAGCTGGAAGCTGGGCTCCAAGAACCAGCGATCAGAGGGACAGCTGAAGACGGGGACGCCAGCAACGAGGAGTGCAACTGGTCGAGGGGCCGGTGGGTGTATGACAACGTGTCCCGGCCATTGTACAATGGGCTCAAGTGCTCCTTCATCTTCCCCGAGGTGGCCTGTGACAAGTATGGCAGGAAGGATGTCATGTACCAGCACTGGAGATGGCAGCCTCATGGATGCGACCTCCCAAGGTATGGTGATTATTACAGATTTCACAAGATTTTTTTAGCTTAAGCCGAAAAAGAATCAGCATATCTGAAGGTGCATCTGTCGAGTGATAAGCTCTGTAAGTACCAGTCAAGAACTTTACAAGGGTAGTAAATGTTTGTGTTTTATAGAAGCACATAAAAACACTGAGATAATCTGTAACTGAAGAAAAACACATGACAGTACAGCAGAAAGGAAGAAACAACTAGTACTGAGATTGCAAAACTGGTCTCATTAGAGTTGTTAGCTGGAGGTCAACAAGAAACTAATTAAACATGCATGGCAACTAATTGACAGTGAAAGGTCCTACCTTTTATGTTACCATTTGTACCATTTCAAAAGCCTGTATGTAAGAGTAGAAAGGAGATCATTATCTAAAAAAAGAGTAGAAATTTGCATGGATTTTTTTTCGACATGCTGTCTGTATTTTACCTTTTCAAAACAGATTTGATGCCATCAAGCTGCTTGAAAAGCTGAGGAACAAGAGAATGGTGTTCGTGGGTGACTCAGTTAACAGGAACCAATGGGTTTCTCTCGTGTGCATGGTGGAGGCCTCAATACCCGATGACAGGCTCAAGACACGCATCTTCAATGGCTCACTCATCTCCTTCAAGGCATTGGTACGCTTCCCTTCACAAATCTACAGGCTACAAAAACCAGCAATTTTATTTGGTTAGCCTGTCTGAACATATAATCATTTTGTTTTTTTTTTTGAAACTGGTTAGCCTGTCTGAACATATATATAATCATTTTCAGGAATACAATGCAACAATAGATTTCTACTGGTCACCTCTACTAGTGGAGTCTAACAGCGACAACCCCATTATCCACCGGGTGGAGTACCGGATCATAAGGGCAGACAGAATTGAGAAGCATGCCAGTGTCTGGAGGGATGCTGACATCATAGTCTTCAATTCTTACCTGTGGTGGAGGAAGCAGAAGGATGACATGAGGATGAAGGTCATGTAAGTACATTTCTATTCTGCTTCCTAGTGATAACTCATACGTACGTATTGTGCCATATATAAGTTTTGCATATCAGAAAAAAAAGATACCAGAACTGGTAATTTAAAATGCACTAACATAGTTACCAAATGCAAACAGCGAATAGCTAACAACGCTTGTATGTGCAGGTATGGCTCATTTGAAGATGGTGATGCAAAGTTAGACGAAATGGAAATGGTCGATGGTTTCGAGATAGCTCTCAAGAAACTAACCGAGTGGCTTGGAGAGAATATTGACAAGAACAAGACTAGGATCCTTTTTGCAGGATCATCACCAACACATTCCTGGTGAGAGACATACCCATGAATCATTTGCTACAAAAACAGTACAATACCAACATCTCCATGGTATCCAGTGTTCACATATGATGCTTTCAGGGCTAGCAACTGGGGTGGAGAAGACAAGAACAAATGCCTTAACGAAACAGAGCCCATCTACAAAACCGGGTACAAAGCTGCAACTACAGACTACAGCTTGATGGCCAAGGCCAAGTCCTATTTTCGAACGTTGGAGCCAAAAGGCATACATGTCCAGATACTGAACATCACCGAGCTGTCAGACTACCGGAAAGACGGGCATCCGACGGTGTTCAGGAGGCAATTTGTTCCTCTGACGAAAGAACAAATCGCAGACCCAGCCAGCTACGCGGATTGCACGCATTGGTGCCTCCCCGGAGTTCCTGATGTCTGGAACGAGTTTTTATATGGCTACCTCGTGCAAAAATGATGTACTGTACAAAAACGTCAGGTTCGGTTTACCCCTTATATATATAATATATAATGTACAGATGGCACACGCCATTTAGATTATTAGGATGCTCTTGTGCAGAGAATGGTTGGACCTATTACATTTACATGTAGAGACGTACAGACAAAATGAGAAAAGCAAGGGTCTGTCTGTGCATCACCTAGTGGGATCAGTGTACTATTTGTGTACATCTAACAGAGCAATGTGATTTGCAAATTACAAAGAAATTTGTCGTGGAAAAGAACAGATTAAGAATGATTACCTGTCCAAGAGACCAAGACTCCTAGATGTTCCTGAAATTCAGTTGAGTCATACCTGCAGGCGGCAGCCAGGCAGCGACAGGTTCCGATTGTTCCGATTTGCAATCAACACCGTTGTCGTCGACTAGGATTTCGCCAATGTCCCGACGAGATGGGCTTTGCCATCGGCGACATCCACTACGAGTTGACGATGGATTATCTGCTAGGATAATACTTAAGCATGAGTAAAGAGAGAAGGAAGGCGACCACTGAATTGAAATCCCTGAATCATCAATCATTCCTCGCTATTTCCAGTTGCTCCTTTTGTTTGCCATCCTTATTGCTTCTTCTCTACCTCAAGTCTGTGCTAACAGCCCATACACTACGGCAGAATCGCTCTTTGCCGAGTACTGGCAGCACTCGGCAAAGAGTCTTTTGCACTTGGCGAAGGCTTCGCCGAGTGCCGCACTCGGCGAAGAATTAGTGCCAAATATCGGGCACTCGGCGAAGGCTTTGCCGAGTGCTGATATATTTGGCACTCGGCAAAGAAAAAAATAAAAAACCCCCGAAAAAATAGGGAAATTTTTTTATTTAATTGGAGGAGGGGCCCACTGGGCAGCGTCCACTTGTCGCTCTCGAAATCGCAAGTTCTACTATTTTTCACGTAATTTTCTCTCATGCGACAGTCAGCAGGATTCAAACTCACGACCTCTCGTTCACGCGGAGCCTCCTCTACCACTGCACTACACACTCGTATACGTTCCATCTCCGTTTCAATTACCCATATATTATACTAAACCGTGTGTAACTTGCTTATTTGAGCCCTAAACGAATTCAAATTAAAAAGTTATAAACTACAAAGTTTTCTAACTTTTCAAGATCTACAAATTTTATTTTGGTACTTTTTCCATCCAAGGTTGTTTATAAAAATTTGAATTTCAAATTTTACAATTTGAAACGTAGTTTTCGTTGACAAGATGATTTCAAATCAAAAAGTTGTCAACACCAAAGTTTCATAACTTTTCGAGATCTACAACTTTCAATTTTGGTCATTTCTCCATCTGAGGTATTTTGAAAAAATTGAATTTTAAAATTTTTAAATTCGACGCAGTTTTGCATAACTAGATGACTTCAAATTAAAAAGTTATCAACTACAAACTTTCATAACTTGTCAAGATCTACAAAGTTTATTTTGGTTGTTTGACTATTTATGCATCCGACATTGTGGTTCTAATATTATTCACAAACATTATATATCACTCTTGTAGTTTTATAAACTACCGGAGAGATATATAAGATTTGTGAACGAATTTATTTTAAGTTTGTCAAATGAAAAAATCACCAAAACAAAAATTGTTCATCTTGATAAGTTAACCAACTTTGTAGTTAAAAACTTTTTTATTTGGATTAATTTACTGCTTCAAAATGTAATTTAAAAACTGGTTTTGCCGAGTGTCAAAAAACACTAGGCAAAGAGCTCTTTGCCGAGTGTCAGCCACGTGACACTCGACAAAGACCCGACCACGTGGCACAATTCGGGGCCATATTCTTTGCCGAGTGCCACGTGGCCGGCACTCGGCAAAGAGGCTCTTTGCCCAGTGCCCGAAATTTGGCACTCGGCAAAGCCACAGGCACTCGGCAAAGATTGATTTTCCCGCAGTGATAGACCGCGGCTGAGGGGCCACGTCCGCAGGGCGCGGCTCCTCCGAGTAGAGGATAGAGGACGAAGAGGAACAGAAACTGAAAATTTAAGGATATAAATAAGAAGAGACCTGCAACTATGAATTACTCGATTAATTACAGAAAAACATATAAATTAATTGGCATAATTTATTGTTATAATTTTTATAGTCCAACTATGGAGAAATTTTTAGGGAGCACTAATTATTGCATTCTTAAACTATAGTAAAAATTTTATACTCATTTGATCAACTATAACTTAGTTATAAATATTTTTAAATACAAATATCTAAAGCTACAAAAAAAACTTTGTACTAAAATATATCATATTATATGTTACCTGTGTAGAGATGTGGAGTCAAAAAATGGAATTTCTATTTTATGATTTTTTGAGATTTGCTATTATTTTTAAAAGATTTAACAAAAAATATATAAAAAAGATAAAAACATCGTTGTTGTAGCAAAACCATCGTTCTAAACTGCTTATAACTAGGCGATGAAGGTAAGATGCACTGTTTTAAAAGTTGATAGAGGTGTTTTGTCGGTTTTAGAATTTAAGGAGGAAAAATGGACTTTTGTAAAAAATGGAGGAGAAAAAATAAATGGACTTTTACCCTAAAAAATCCCCAAAGTTAAACCCTAGACGCGCAGCCGCCGGCGCCTGCGATCCTCTAGCCGTCGGCCCAAAGTTAAACGCCGGGATATCATGAAAACAACAATTATTGGAACATAAATAAACTTGTAAAGCAAGGCTGAACAAAGCCAATCTAGATTGGGCAAAAGAGTGTTACAAAATTAATTAAATCTTGCAACACATGGTAACTTAATAAATCTACTAGATCTTGTCAAATCTAATAGAGCCAATAACTATCTCGCTTTTGCTAAACATATCAAGTAAACGCCTGCCGCACGGTATTTACTCATAAGCAAAGCATAAGCAAAGATTTCTTGATTGTTAACAGAGATCCGTCGCACGACCATTGGAAACAAACAAGACTACTTGCATCAGATCTATATCCACCGCATTATACTAGACATGATAATAAGGTTGTCGGAACTTACGGAGGTCGACGGATCGATGATTCCTCTCGAAGAACTCGACGACACGACAAAGGACTCGAAGATGGCACAGAGCCGTTTTGTATTGATGTGGTTGTGAACCCTTTTTTACAATAGCCAAGGGTTTATATTTATACCCTGAACACAATATAAGTCCTAAGAGGATACGACTATGAAACGTTAAAGGAAAATACAACATTTTTGGCTTTCGACTCCCTTCGGAATCTTCCTTGCCTTAATTGTCGCAATTTTTGTTGCCCGATCGACTCTTGCTTCCGTCGCTTCAACGGAACCCCCTTTTCTCAGAATAGCCGACCGCATAAGCAGTTGTCGAATCCTTGGAAACTAGCCGACCGCATGGATACTTGCCGAATGCCTCATACGCCCATCTCGGCACACTGACCCATCTGTCATCTCCTTATGCGTGCGAAAATCCGGTGTTAGCAAACACGTATTAGATCGGACCTAGAACCATGAAGAGTTTAATGTGACCTTTTCAGGCTTGTAAATTTCGTGTGGATCCAAGACGTGGATAGGGTGATCTTACGGGATTAACCTAAACTACGCATGTATTGGATCACATGTGTTTTAAATACACGATAGGCTAAACGAATCTTTCACAAGTATGGTGGATCAGAGTGTATCTATGTGTAGGGAAAAAAAAAAAGCCTAAGTTGGGCCGGGCATGAATCATCTTATTGACATGTGACGGGCTTTTCTTCGTTTCCGCCGTGTTTAATTGAGGCCTCAATCTTTCACAAACAAGGCCGGTCCTTTTATTCGTGACCGCGTGTGACGGGAAGAGATGAGGTCCTCTCGTCTCGGCTGCGGCTGAAAAAATCCCCAAAGTTGAACTCTCGTCTCGTGCTGGATCTGGTCACCTGGTTTCGTCTTCCTCCTGCTATGGCTGCACCTACTACTGTTCCGCCTCCGATTCCCGAGTCCGACGGTAACGACGACGCCTCAGGCATGGTCCTCCTCGACAGGTGGTGCTACATCGCCAACCTCGTGAACGCCACCTCCGCCGAGGGTACCACGAGCACCGGGTTGCGCATCCAGGTGACCTTCCGCGCCGCCCGTCCGCCCCTTGTCTCCCACCTCTGCGTCCACTGCCCCGGCCTCGACTTCCCCAACGCGGTTCCCAAGGTCATCACCACCGACGCCGATCTCATCCTCCTCTGCGTCCCCGTCTACCCCGACAACATCGGCCACCCATCACGGGACTGGGACTACTTCGTCTACGGCCTGCGCGCCCGTCGCCTAGATCTGGTCCCGAACCCGAATCCCAGGTGCTTCAGGGATTCCGCAACCGCCCTCCTTAGCCGAGAAGACGAAGACGGCGCCTGCTGGTATGTCATCGCCGCCCTCGATGTTGAGGTCCCCGTGTACAATGGCCGCGTGCTCATCAGGTGGGATTTCGACCTCCACCTGTACAAATCCTCCAATTCCTCCGAGGGGTGGATCACCAAGGTGATGTCTGTGGATGGTCTCCCAACGCCGAGGGACAAGCTAGTCCCTTTACCTAACGCTGCTATCAACATCCAGTACTGGCGGCTGTATCACGAGACTGAGAAGACCATTGCAATTGGCGGTGAGGGTGGCACAGTCGCCTGGGTGGACCTCTGGCGTGGCATCTTCTTCTGCGACGTGCTCAGCGAGCGCCCTGTACTCCAGGACGTCCCACTGCCGGCGCCGGCGAGAGGCAACTGGAATTGGCTCCTCATGGAAGTGGAACACGACCCTCGCTATTTCCGCGATGTAACCATCAGCCGAAACAGAGACTGTATTGAGTATATTGAGATGGAATCCTGGTCACCAAGAGATGACCTGAATACTGTGGCCCCTCCTTCCTACGCGGAGTGGGTACGCAACAAGCCAAGGAGACTCAAGATCACCCGTCGTGATGGATGGAAGGCAACAACATGGACCATAAGAATACCAGTTGATCTTGATTCACAGCCATGGGATAACTTCTGGCACCGGTGCTCAGAATTTGATGTTAAAGATGTCACCTTGCAACTCGATGCCAGCAGCGCGTGTCCTTTTTCTTCTAACTTGTTGCCTGTGCTGCGTGGCAGCAAGAGCACACAAACGTTGAAGAAACTTGAGATGTCAATGTCATGCCCCATGATAAGTATGGATGATGATGATATTGTTTACTTGCTTTCGACAATCAAACCCAGCCATATGGACGAGTTTGAAGTGGTTCTTGCTGTTGATGTGAGGAAGGGAGTGCTTCGAGGATTGGCCAAGCTTGATGTCCAGAAGAACTTAAATTTTGCAGCCGACGTCTTTGCCAGTGATATCTGCAGGTATCTGAGGAAGGTTACAGGTAACTTCCGTACCCTGTTAGGTTTGCCATGTGGTTTTGTGTGTGACTACGCTTGTGATGTTTAAGGTTTATTTTGTTGGTACACTTCTGTTCAGTAGGGTCTAGTAGAGCACTAGAGCTTAGCAAGTTAATGCACTTAATACAGGAGCCGCTGGGGCTTGGTGACACTGATGCTATGGACGGTTATTTTATATGAGTACATTGTTGCCATCAGTTGATTAGACAAATCCTGACAATTCATGTGCATTGTGTTTTGGTTAATTTGTGTTCTGTTGGTAAGCTTGGCTCAGCATTTTAGTGGCAGAGGATATGCAGCCAAGGGATTGTGTTGAGCCTGTTGTTCATGGCCAGAAGCAGCACCTTATTATGTCATGTTTTTGAATTTGCATTTATGAAAAAAATTAAGTTCCTCTGTTTTTAACTCGTATGCCAATATATTTGACCAAAATGAACCTGGATAATTAATTCCTGATTTTATTGTCTATCTTCTTTTTTTTTTGCTAGTTATGACACTAACATGAGACATGAAAACAGTTCTTGCTTTGGAGTTTTTCGCCTGTTCAAAACATGAGATATTCTCTCTGATGCAGGCACAGTCGAAGCATCTAAACAAACTGAAAAGCAGCACAATATGGGACATGGTATTAAGCCACCTAAGCAAGAACAGGGTGAACCATCATCTGAGGTGCATGTTAAGAACGGTGATGAGGACCAGCTAACATATTCGGCCATGTACAAATAGATTATATATAGTAAACCACTTAGTAAGAAGTTACTATATATAATCTTGTAAGTTAGCATAATTATCATAACTCAAGGTGGCTACAAAATAAGTTATTTTATAGCTAGCTGCACAGCAGTAGTTCTCTCTCTATATATATATTAAAAAAACAGAAATGACCCACACAATTGTCCCTTTTGCAAACGGAATTTGAATGCAGAAACGTCTAGCTCCAGTCACTGAAAGTAGCAGCCTCTTGTTTCAGCTTGTTGGTTTGGTACAATAGCAGCCCCTGACCATTTGGTTATTTTATTTTTTTTATTTTTATCTGTTGTTTGGACTTCGAATTCTTAACTTGGTGGGCCTCAAGTTTACTGCTAGAACGCAGTATTAGGTGGTAGTCTTTTTTTTTTTTTTTTTGCGTCAGTATTAGGTGGTAGTCAAGTATTCGCATTTCCTCGTAGCCATGACAAAATGAACTTCTGTAAACATGCATGGTCAAAGAAGTAAAATATCAAAACATGTCACAATGGAGCTAATGGCTAATAATGCTTATTATGCAGTATCATAAAATGATGATGTTGTACTTTCTATAAACATGATCAAACTTAGAATCATTTCACTTAGAAAAAGGTTAAATAAAAACGCCTATATATTTTGGGATGGAAAGAGTAGTCGGTATATATGTACACATAGTATATTTCCTTCGGTTCATGTCAGACCTAGAAGAGAAAGATCATTAGTTGCTAAAAGAATCTTTGCAAGTTGAGTTTTTTTTTTATTTTGTTTGTTGAAAAAAAAGGAAGCTGAGATTATATTGTTGAGAGTCCAATAAATTGACCATCAGGAGGCTGCAGGCTGCTAACGAATAAGAACTCTCGTCGTAAACTATACGTACCGTTACTATAAACTATATAGTTAGGGTCAACTAACATGTGTAAGCACACACAACTGTACAAGACGTAGAGAGTATGCCAACAAGATGTACAGAGTAGTAGAGATGTTGTTGATGTATATAACCGTAGCTAGGATAGCCAGTCAGCTGGATATGATCGAGCCGCCGGCTGCTTGAAAACATGCAGCAACTATATATAGCACCGCAGCTGTTTTCACTCCTAATTGCAAAGGCAAATGTAATTTGGTCTGAAAAGCCTAACAATTAAATTCGTAGTCCTGCTGTCATTCACATTCACTTCGCCTGATATATATGGGATCTTTTTTGAAATGTAATGTCTACACTCTGCTTAATACAAGTATATTACACGAGGGACAGAGAGACGGCAAAGAGGCCTGAGACTGATCGCAGCGGGTACTGGAATCTCATCCCGCAATACCGTTTCCAGGGAAAAAACGCCGCAGCGCTATACGGTAAACATTCTGCAAGCATCAGCCGTCCTCTATTTATAGCGCTATACCGATTAACGCTAAAGGACACAGGTCCCACAAGCAGCAGCCAAAAGCGACGCAAACAGCCATTGTGCGCGTCTGCGCGGAAGGACGCAGAGGTAGGCCCCACTTGTGGAACTAAGTAAAAAATGCTATAACTCACAAATTAAAAAACCAAATTAAATTCTGATTGCATCATTAAATTTGTTTCAATAAATCCTTCAAAACAAGATCTCACATGGTTATATTTAAATAAAATTTATTTATAAATATGTAGGACCCACTGTTAGTAGTTGATATAGAGTATGAGATATAGAGGATGATGAGTGTGGAAGAAATACGTATAAAGGAAAGAATCTTGATGACTAGGATAGATAGAGGATGAATTTAGAGGATGACGAGTGCGGATAGTCTGAGCTAGGGAGATTCGTTCTGCATGTTCATGTATATTTTTTCCAAAGATCCGGAATTATCGGCTTGATTGATTAATATGAAGGAGAGCTAAGTGTTACAATGCGTCAGCGGCGCACAAGAGATTTCACGAGTTGTTCAAACCGCAGTACGTGTGAACAACTAGCAACTCACTTCCTGTATTAGATGTTGATTTCGATTTCGATTTCTCGGTTTGATTGCCTGCACTACTACGTTACGTCTACTCCTATTAGTATTAACAAGTAAATCTGCCTGCTACCTGTATTGTTATATACTGTATATGCATAGAGAGTCCATTTGTCTATTAGTACTCTCTGAGTCTCGATCTGTAATAAGGCCAAAACAAAAATCCCTGATCGTGTTCTCTGTTCTGTGTGCCATCCATCGATCGAAGATCATCCATGCCTATCTATATGCATCAATCATACAGCTAGCCATTTCCATGCATTGCATGATACATACAATCCAAGTTTATTTCTCAATTAATTAGCTGCTAGTAGCATCTAAATAATGATCACATGTATGCAAGCCGATCCGATCACAGCGCGTATACGTAGCCTGCATTGGATTCGTATGCATGTTCGGATGTTCCATTCATTAACCAGCAGCCAGCAGCCAGTTGATGAGTTCAGTACTCTCTACAGATCGATTAAGGGAGTGTACAAATTAATACAAGCTAGTGCTTGGACGTACAGTACAATACAAATACTATTACATATGACGTAGATAGATTGTCCAAGGTGGTTGACGCCTATTTCGGGCTTTCGGCCACACACTGCTGGTAAAAGATAGATTGTCCAAGGCCATACATGGCCTAGATATATACGTAGTGAAGGGAAAGACCCTGATGGTGATGCCAACGAGGCCGATTAGATACTCGTTGTTCTTTGACCGTAAAACCCACAAAACTTCTCTCGAAAAGACCAATCGAGGAGAAATATAGTGAGAGTGTTCTAGGATTGGTAAGGCCACCTAAAACACTAGCAAATCTTGTAGAGAGAAGTGATGGGCCAACAAGACGTTGAAAGAGTTTGAGGTACAAGATAAAAGGTAAGATAAAATGATTTTGTCAATTGTGTATTAGACGATACTCAATCAGCCGTGAACCTCTAATATATATAGAGAGGAGGTGGTCTTATCCTAATAGGAATCCTTCCAAGGATGCAATCAATAAGTTTTCCACGAGATCGGAAGAGTTTGGATTGAAACTAGGAATAGCTGGACTCAGATATAAGGAAAGTCGAAACTTCTGACACCCAACCCAACTCTAGAGACATACGACTAGGAGTGAAACTTTCGGCAAGTGCCAGAACTTTGGACATCTCAACTTTCAAAGTAAATATAACCTCATCTGACCTTTTTTATTGACAAAACTCTTGTTTTTAAAAGCAGAGCATATGAAAGTTTTTTAAAACATGAGACAACAAAGGAACGATGTCAAGCCATGAGCTATTTTGTTCTAAGAGAGCGATGAATATATGCATCAGTGACATTTTGTCTATCGGTCATATTTCAAGCTGCTTATTGTTTGATTTTATTACAACGAGCTCGCTAAAGTTTGCATCGTTGCGTCTTAGTCAAGCAAGTGCGCCATTTCTGGTTGGAAGTGCTTGGACTTCAAGTAGGTTACTGCAACTTCATTTTTACTTGCAGCGTTGTTTTGCTCCACTTTTTGTATAGTGAATTGTGTCCGGTTCTCGATAACAACTGACTCTTTAATTATCTAGTGATAATTATTAGAGATTTTTGCTTGATGCCCTCCATAGGTGCAATAGGAACCTCTCCTCCATAGGTACAGTATCTTTTCTTTATGAGCCGATGATGAATCGAAATAGACATACTTATTGAAAAGTCAGTGAAAAGCTTATTATGATTATACCTATTCCTAAAATTCTTGATCTTATTTGTCTTCCACGTTTGAATCTCCGGTTCCCTTTATTAATTAGGCCGATTCGAGAAATTGACATTTGGAGAAGAAGCTGTTTTTTTGTTTATATAGAAATAAGCAACTCGAACATCGTCCTTTTGCCCTCTAACAGGATATTTTACTAGCCCCCGAGCCTAAAGACTTGACGTTGATTTGGATATTATTTTGCCGACCATCCATATATAGATCTCCTCGAGCACGATTTTACGGTCAAAATTCGTTCTTCTCACCATCTCTCCTAGATAGGATCTCTACCAAGCAAGGTATAACGTCGAAACGAATTAAACCCACAATGAAATACGTATGTCCATGGTATTGTACATATCGTATATATATGCTAATATATATTTCTACAAACTTGGTCTGCAGACATATTTTTTTTGTTAGTAAAAAAAAAAAGGTTAGAGTTATAAAACAAGCTAGAGTAACTGAAACCTGCACATAGATACTGCACATGAAGCGGAAATAAATATTGGCCTCATCAATCAACCAGCGCGCGCCTGCTTGCATGCAATCCACCATTCTTCCAGCTTGAGCTAGAACCAACCAATCAAGCTATCCAGCAGCATGATGGCGCAACAAGGCCGAGGCGGCGGCGGCGGGGTGACAGCGGAGGAGGCGGCGGACGGGCGGCGGAGGAGCGGCGACGGCGAGGCGTGGCGGCGGTGGGCGGTGCTGGTGGCGACGGTGTGGGTGCAGGCGGTGACGGGGACCAACTTCGACTTCTCGGCCTACTCGTCGGCGCTCAAGTCGGCGCTGGGGGTGTCCCAGGAGGCGCTCAACTACCTGGCGACGGCGTCGGACCTGGGCAAGGCGCTGGGCTGGTCGTCGGGCCTCGCGCTGCTCCACATGCCGCTCCACGCCGTGCTCATGGCATCCGCCGCCATGGGCCTCGCCGCCTACGCCGTCCAGTACTACTGCCTCGTCTTTGCCAGCCGTGCAGCAGTGCCCGTCCCCTACCCTCTGGTACATCCATGTCCAATTGTCCATGTCGTCGTCGTCGTCCTTCTCGTTGCTGTTGGCCGGCCGGCGTGTCCAGCTCATGTCCGATCGTTGAGCCGTGCTTGTGCATGTCAGCTGCACCCGTCGGAACGGATCTCCGTCTCCTTCCTAGCTTACGTTCATTTCATATTATCATCCCAACCCACTCTCACCTCTCCTCTTCTTTGTTTTCCCTTTCCTTTTTCTTCTTCTTTTTCACCACAAAAAAAAAGTGATGTTTTAAGTTTGTTCCAAGTCAAATAATTTCTTAAGTCTGAGTAAGAGTGGCCGTTCCACTCTCAGGTCTGAATTGAATGTTATCTGCAACTAAACTCAACTCCACTTTCCTCTAAACTCTGCTTTCCTCCTACCAGTCCGCCTCTGCTCTGCTTTTGCCAGCTAGATGAACCACACAAACCTCTCCTGCTTCTTTTGTCGTCAAACCTGGAGAAAAAAAACACACATACTCCAAACTGTATACATTTGTCTTTTTTTTTTATGATAAATATCTTGTTCATTGATAGGTGTGCCCAATCCAAAAAAACTTCTCCATTGTCAAACAGTGACCACATATTCCATCAGCTGGAATCATTCAAGGAATCAACATCCTGGGGAAGCGTAAAATATTCTTGCTTCTACTAACAAGCAAACCACTCATTCATTTCCCCCCCACAGCACAGGACACTCTATCTCTATCGAAACTAAAAAAAATCTTCAAGGACTAGTATTCGTCCATGCACAAAAGGTAGGCAAAGTTCTCAGCCAGTTGGCAAATTAAGTCTACCATCACAACAACAAACACACATCGCAATCACATGAGCTACATACCACAACATCGGCATCCACACACACGCATGAGGCATGCCATTCCAGCCTCACAAGTCACAGCTGCATCATCCACCTACTGCACACCTTCCTTCAATACATTCAGGAGAAATATGTGGGCATGTCACAACACATAAATGGAATGGAATCACAGAGTTTTAAGGCCACGATGCCATTACAGAATACTTCCTCCGTTCCAAATTATAAGTTGCTTTGACCTTTTGGTACATATTATGTTTAGATGTACCGAAAAAGTCAAAGCGACTCCTAATTTGGAACCGAGGGAGTACTATAGTATTTGATACCGAATCTCATTTCCCCGCTGAGCTACTCAATACCTACCATATATCTAGGTACTGGGAATTGTTGAGGAAAATGAGATTACATGTCCCATTCCAAGCACGTTTTAAAAGCATTATCACTACATCTTCAAAGGAAATAAAATGCATTCCGGACCCTATTGATAGACCTCCCAGCATAGAAATCAACCCTGCAGTTTTCAGTAGATAGCCTATATTAGCAGCACATGGGTTTCTTGACAAACTGATTGCAAACACTTCACTTGAATTTATTCAAGCCAAGATGTAGAGACGACAGAGGTTAAATTGTCAATAATAAAGCCGTAACATTCAATTTCTATTCAACTTAATTATTTGATCAAATTCTGATTCATATGTTGGTCCTGCAGGTGTTCTTGGTCTGCCTGATAGCAGGGTGCAGCATCTGCTGGTTCAACACAGTCTGCTTTGTTCTCTGCATCCGCAGCTTCTCTGCAAACAACCGCTCCCTGGCCCTCTCCCTCTCAATAAGCTTCAACGGGCTCAGCGCTGCCTTATACACTCTCTTTGCAAATGCCCTCTCTCCTTTCTCCCCAGCTGTTTACCTCCTCCTCAATGCAATCCTCCCTCTTGGTGTCTCTATTCTTGCACTCCCACCGATCCTCCTCTGCCACACAAATGACAGCCACCTCCAAAGTGCGCCCAGGCATGACGGGCGTGTCTTCCTCGGTCTCTACATCCTCGCATTCATCACCGGCATATATCTTGTGGTCTTTGGATCTTTCACCGCAACTGGCTCTACTGCATGGGTCATCCTCACAGGTGCCATGGTCCTCCTCGCCCTTCCTCTCATCATCCCTGCCTGCTCCAGTTGCTCATATGTGGATACAGATGGCCCTGACCCTGCATCACCACCAAACCATGATGACCCACATAAGCCACTCCTAATCAGTAACAGTCATCAGATAGAGTCTAATGCGATGATGCAAAAATCATTGGAGCACCAGATGGAGGGAAATTGTTGTGGGACAATAACAGGCAAGGGCCGCCTGGTTATGCTCGGTGAAGAACATAGTGCAAAGAAGCTCATTCGGTGTGTGGACTTCTGGCTCTACTACACAGCCTACATCTGCGGAGCCACTGTTGGCCTGGTATACAGCAACAACTTGGGGCAGATTGCGCAGTCATTGCACCAGCAGTCACAGCTCACCATGCTACTTGCTGTCTACTCATCCTGCTCCTTCTTCGGTCGTCTTCTGTCTGCACTACCTGACATCCTTCACAGGTATATGTTTTGCTTTATATACATACATATATCTCATCATATCACATGCTTCCTAACTAAAATTTGTATACAGGAAGGTGTCACTTGCTCGCACAGGGTGGCTTGCTGCTGCATTGGTCCCCATGCCAATGGCCTTTTTCCTTATGTGGAACCAACAAGATGGAAGCGCCCTGGTAGCAGGAACAGCACTAATTGGACTAAGCTCAGGGTTCATCTTTGCTGCAGCCGTGTCAGTGACCTCCGAGCTCTTTGGACCAAACAGCGTTGGGGTGAATCACAACATCCTTATCACCAATATCCCGCTGGGCTCATTCCTCTATGGCCAGATTGCTGCCATGGTATATGATGCAAATGGCCAAAAGATGACAGTAGTGGATAACCGGACTGGCATTGTTGACACAATGATTGTGTGCATGGGAGCAAAGTGCTACTCAACCACCTTCTTCGTGTGGGCTTGCATCACATTTCTGGGGTTAGCATCAAGCATAGTTCTATTCATAAGAACAAAGCAAGCTTATGCTACAGTGCTAGCAGGTCAACTTGTAAGCACCATCACCAAGTTTCCAGTTAAGTAGTTAACAGAGAAACTTACTGTTGAAATCACAGTTAGCTTGTACAAAATTTTGGTTAGTTCTAGCTGAAATGGGTTACATACAATACGTGAAATGAATACATTACAGGAGACATCAAGAGGATAGGAAATTATCAGCTTAGGAGGTGGTATGTAATGCACAGAACGAGTATTCCATTTACTGGGCATTAATACTAACAGTTAGAGCCAGGTTGCATAAAATCCGTTTGGAATTTTTGATGCTCGTTGAATTGAGCTATGTGCAAAATCCTCCATATTTACTGTTGTTACGTACACCCTTCTGTTCAAATAAATGCTGTTTAAGAAATTGACAAGGTCTACAGGGTGGAACTTCGACCAACGAAAATATGGCATCTCTAAGAAGGAAATTAAATATTCTGAAAGTACTTCTCATGGTGAATCTAGTAGCATCTATCTTACATTATCAACACATAATAACTTCTTATATTGATGGTTAAACTCAAAGTTAAAAGAAGTTTATAACATGCTAGTGCTACTTAACGACTCATCACATGCTAGATAGAGTTCAGAGCAAACAACTTATTTTTCAATCATTTTCAGGGCAATAACACATTTACATTAAATAAGGACGGCTGTGAGTTCTCTAAATAGCATAAAATGACACGAAAGTTTTTAAATTTTGGAAGGATGTCCAAAATGGAATGCAAAAAGGATCACATCCATATTGCTTCATTTGAGGATTAAACCTGGAGGATGTGAATGCGAATACTTGACAGGACAAATACTTGAATGAGACCGAGATGAACAGGAATTAACAGCTTTAAAGCTGAAATGTTAAAGTACAGAACAAACACTCCATTTACAGGGCATTATTACTACCAAGTTTGCCCAGGATAACATGAAATCAGTTTAGACTGTTGTTTCTAGTCGAATGGTGTTGTGTGCTAAATGCTCCATATTTACTATTTTTTTATGCAACACTTGTAATGACTTACAGTATGCAGGACTTCAAGATTAAATCTGACTAGCATTTCAGCTTTCTGCCTAAAATGAAATGTAATAACTTCTCCTAGAGTTTGTGAGGAGATACTGATACATCAAATAGGGGTGTCGTAAGTTCTTCAAGCAGCACAAAATGACACGGGAAGTTTCTAAATTTTACAAGAATGCCTGGGGCGTACTACTCAGGTGAGCCATAACTGAAAAGGCTTAAGTGAGCAATCCACAAAGCATTCAATTATTGTACAGAGAAGCAAACAACTTTCACGCATTTCTATACCCATAATTTGCTGTTTTAATGTAAAATACTATAAAAACAAGTGAAACCAGTCTGATAGTGTACAATTTATCCCTGAATTTTTTTTTTTGCTCCTATGAAAAAGAGGAGTTTATAACCATTTCCTATAGCCCTTCAATGTCTTCTTGAAGGTACCATCCAGGCAACCAGCACTTTTAGAGAAGTATAGCAAAAAAATGTAGATTGCCCACTAAATGCAAAAGATTGACACTAATAGTACCTCATTCAAGGCTCTATGGTTGGGGGACACAAACACTTGACAGGACACATAAACCTGGACTATTTCTTCTGTTGTTCTTGTTCATCATGCTTGCGCCATGGATTGAGGGCTTCTCTCATAGCCTGGGCCTCTGGACTGCTTTCCCAAGCTCGTTTTTCTGACTCCAAGACAGTTACCTTCTCATCTGTAGCATAGAACCATAGAGAAAAAATATATATATGTTAAAAAAGAGGAATTCTGATGCAGCACCACCAATAGAGAAACTAAATGAACTTGACACGATGAATGGTACTAGGTATCATGTCTTGAAGACTTGAACTATTTTTTTGGCCACCACAGTATCAAATATTTGGATTGTTATTATTGATGAGAAGATGCAATGAAGTACTGAACAGTCCGATTTTATAGTTATTTGAGGTAATTTAGGAGCACTTCCCTATGATTTGATCATATAACCATATGCTGCTTAATGCTGGATTTGTACTGAGTTTGGATGACAGCAAAGTGCAAATGCCAATTGGAACCAGGAGAAACAGGATAGCAATGCTGCAGCTGAACAGCAGCAGAAGCGAGACTAAATATATTGCTCTCACATGAACCGCACATAATTAGAAATCTCAAAGAAACAACGGTGGGGTGGGGTTGGGGGGGGGGGGGGGGGGGGGGGGGGATTGGATGCAGAGCAGGTAGGGGGTGAGGGGAGGTAGAAGCATACAGAAGCCCGTGTGGATCATGAAGAGCTCCATGGAGGCGCCAATGGAGGCCCCTACCGCCGCGATCTTCAGGTACCACCCCGCGAACCTCATAATATGTCTTCCCCCAAGTGAATCCTCGGAGGAAGAGGCGGCCGGAGCGAGCTGAGGCGACGGCGGCGGCGGCTTTTGATTTTTTTTTTCCCTTCCGTCGAGAAGAACAAGAAGGCGGAGGAGTGGAAGCCAAACAAATCCTGACCGTTCAAGCCAAACGAACATGATCGACGCGTTTCCCTTGCTGCCCAAACAAAAATGGGGGCCCACGGCCCACCGAGCCTAAAGGGCTGGCCCGCATCGCGTTCAATCCAACCAATCACACTCCGACCACTGTGACCACACGCTCGGGCGCCCATGGCGGCGACCTCGCCGACGCCGACGAGACCTGCAGCTGCCGCGCACGCCCGAGCCCCGTCCGCGGGGCCCAACCGTGTCCCGTTGATCTCCTGCCACCGCCACCGCCGCCGGTCTACTCCGCCTCGGTGGAGTCGTCCCCCGCGATGCACCACTCGTGGTGGTGGGAAGCCGGTCGTCACAGACGTCGTCGACGAGGCGGCACCCGGTAAGGGGCCAGAGACTGAGATTAAGGGCGAGGCGGTACCCGATAAGGGGCAAGAGACTGAGATTAAGGGAGAGGAAGAGAAGGAAGCCGTCGCGGGGCGTGGGGCTCCGGGGTGGCTCAGGCTTGACGGGGTTGCGGCGGACATCGTCGCCATCGCCGCGCCCGCCGTGCTCGCGCTCGCCGCGGACCCCGTTACGGCGCTTGTTGACACCGCCTTCGTCGGGCATATAGGTAATCCAGTACTCTGAGCTTTGTAATCCAGTGCATTTCTTCATTTCAAACCTCTCAGCCTAGAATCAATCATGCCATACCTTACTCTTACTCCGGCACGGCAATGTAAAATCTGGTTATCCGTTGTGTTATATGATGATGTAAAATTTTAACTGCTTATGGGCTTGACGAAGGCCTAGTGCCATACCAAAATTGGGAAGAGACCGGTTTCAGTAAAAATAAAAAATAAGAGGGAGGGGGTCAACCTTTTGATCCATTTGATGAGTTAGAGTCTCTTGTCAGGTTCGGCTGAGCTTGCGGCTGTTGGTGCATCTGCTTCCATATTCAATTTGGTATCCAAGCTGTTTAATGTGCCGCTACTTAATGTCACCACTTCCTTTGTTGCTGAGCAGCAGGCAAAGGATGACAATTCTAACACCCCAGGGGAAAGTAAGCAAATCAAGATTTCCATTTGTTTTCTGAAAGAAGCTCTGTTGTTTGCATTACACTGATTAGTGTTTAGTTCTCACCTAGGAGATGAATTTTTGATGCCACTAGAGAAGGCAAGGCGACCAAAGAAGGTTCTTCCGGCGGTATCAACATCCTTGGCTCTAGCTGCCGGCATTGGATTGTTGGAAATGGTAGTTTTGGTTGTTGGATCTGGGACACTGATGAACATCATTGGTATACCTGTCGTACGTACAACCAATTTATTCACATGCTCAGATTCCCTTGAACTTGATGTCAGCACTGGGTGTTAATATTATTTGGGGTGTTTCATGTATGTTTGGTTGGCTGTTGGTCTGAACCATCCAATGTGTAAGTTCTTTAGGTGCCATTTGATGCATCATTGTGCCTAGGTCACTATTCATAATGAAATCTCTAAAAGCACTTTCGCCTTATTGCATGAATAATGGGAAACTTGTCCACAAACATTTTCCTATCATGTCACACGTTTGGAACTGCAAAAGCCCTATAGCAAAATAGCACTTCTAGACTATTTATTTACCTTTTTCCTGTTTCGTGGTGGGTGGGTGGGCTTCCTTCTATCAAACCGGGTCTCCATGGTCTGTTAACTCAGATTTTTCTGACTTTAAGGTTTCATAATGTTGCAACTGTTATAAATTATACTTAATGACAGCTTCTGTGATTAATTCCCTATACTGCTGTAGTTTTCTTCTAAAACACTCTTTGCTGAACATAAGTTTTTCACTTTACTGTCAACACAGGATTCACCAATGCGAGCACCTGCAGAACAGTTTCTTACACTGAGGGCACTTGGTGCTCCACCAATCATAGTGGCACTTGCAGCTCAGGGTGCATTTCGTGGATTCCTGGACACGAGGACACCATTGTATGCTGTGGGTAAGTCTTTGCCAGTTCATTTTGACAAAATAATGTAACAGAGTCATTTAACTTTGCCACTATGAGGGGTGTTGTGCTTAATCCCTCTCACATTCACTAATCACTACTCTCACAAGGTGGAAAATCATTTGCCACCCACCCTCTCATAATGGCAATAAGTGCATTATTCCCACATAACACTAGTTTTTTGTCCATCTGGAATTGATTTGACCTTGCTATTGAAATGCACATTCTTTTGTTGTAACTATTTTTTATTTCTTATTCTAGCTACTCTATGTAAGTGATTCAAAATGATCAAGGAAGGAACTGATGGTATGATGCTTACAGGTGCTGGCAACCTATTAAATGCAGTACTTGATGCATTACTTATTTTTCCACTTGGTCTAGGAGTAAGCGGTGCTGCACTGGCCACTGTAACCTCGGAGTATGTTGATGCCACCATGATATTCTTAGAAATAAGATGATTTTTTCTTATTTGGAGTATCTTTGCCTCTGTTATCAATATGTAACTTATAATTATCTAAAGTATTTGTATTTTTTTCTACACGTATTCAGGTACTTGACAGCACTCATCCTCCTTTGGAAGCTGAATAATGAAGTAGATCTGTTCTCATGGAATATAATTGAGAATGGAGGAGCCATCCGCTACCTGAAATCTGGTTGGTCAATATCCCTCATGCTCATCCAAGGATTTTTCATCTGATGGTTTTTGCCTAATCATAAGAAAGTATTGAATCAAAACAGACAGGCAACCTTTCATGAATTCAACTTCTTTTGATAGTTATCACACTAAGCACCCTAACATACATCTTAGTGTAATATATTTTCGGGTCAAAAAAAAAAAAATCTTAGGGGGCGTTTGGATCCCTTCATTTTGGAGGAATTGAAATCCACTCAATAAACTAGGCCATTTGGCTTGGAATTTGACATTCCACCGCTTTCCAAAGTTCAGATATAAGCCTATCTCAAATTCATAGAGTGAGAGAGGGAAATGGATTCTATAGATCACTATGCTATTAATATGTGTCTAAATTATGATTCTTAAAACGAATTTAATTCCAAAGATCCAAACAAACCCTTAGTGTAATGGACCTTTATGATAGCCACTTGAAATTTGAACGATTTTCAGGTGGTCTACTAATTGGCAGGACAATTGCAGTATTCTTGACACTGACACTTTCTACATCCCTGGCTGCAAGGGAAGGGCCTGTTCCAATGGCGGGCTATGAGATATGCTTGCAAGTGTGGTTAACAATTTCTCTACTCAATGATGCTCTAGCCCTTGCTGGCCAGGTCTGCAAAATTACTTGAATGGAACTTTCATCGAACTTGTTACCTGTGTATTTACTTGTGAAGTATCCCTAATTTGTGCAGGCTCTACTTGCTAGCGAATATGCAAAAGGGAACTACAAGAAAGCCCGTGCGGTTTTATACAGAGTCCTGCAGGTTAAGAAGTCATTTCTTGGAAGTTGGAAATAATTTGGAAATGCCACCAGTTTATCGTTCTCCTTAAGGAGCTGATAATGTTCCTTTTTTCCTCGTAGGTTGGAGGTGTGACTGGTTTTGCCCTTGCTGCTTCCTTGTTTGTTGGGTTTGGATCTTTGTCCTTGCTGTTTACAGATGATCCAGCAGTTTTAGACATTGCGCGCTCTGGAGTCTGGGTAAGAATATGCTTAAGAAATGAGAAGTTTACACTTAACTTTTGAAGAAATGTACAGAGATTTATGTTCAGTTATTGGATTTTTGCAGTTTGTCACTATTTCTCAGCCGGTGAATGCTATTGCATTCGTGGCTGATGGGCTCTACTATGGTGTTTGTGACTTTGCCTATGCTGCATATTCCACGGTTCTGATTCATAATCCTACTCTGTCACACTATTAATCTATTATGTCTCCGATACTATCACACATTATCATGTCATCAGTTATCGATTTAACATAACTTTGCCATCTTAATCATCTCAAATCTTTGTTGTTTCAGTTTTTTGCGGGAGCTGTCTCATCAATATTCCTAGTAGTTGCTGCTCCTAAGTTTGGCCTCGGTGGCATATGGGCTGGTCTTACTCTATTTATGAGTTTGCGTGCAGTTGCTGGGTTCTGGAGGTAGTAAAAGATGGTCCCTTTGTTCTTCTCTGATTTAATATTTTCAGATTTTTTAGGAGCCAAGTTTCAGACTTGAGGAAAAGGGAATATTCCTGTACTGGAGAGTCTTGAATAGAAGCATCATGGAAGTCTTAAATTTTACAAGTGGATTTTTCTTGTTTTCAGGTTAGGGACCAAAGGTGGACCTTGGGAGGTTATTTGGTCAGATGTTGAGTAATCACAGATATGAGTATATGACCATGTCGATTCGATTGTTCAATTGATCTCCCACAGCCAGCATTTAAAGGGTAACTGTAGCAAGAAATGTGCATACAGCTGCAGGTCTTATATATATATTTTTGAACACATATGCAGGTCATATATAGCCCTGCGTGACAGGCTGCAGGTCATATGAACATGTCTTAGTGGCTGTTGTATTGCAGTAGGAGGCTAGTAGGAGCTCACAACAGCTTTCAACTGTGTCGCATCGCATGCCATATACTGTACGAGAAAGCTGTGTTTAGTTAGTTATATAACCAAAACAAGGAAAGAAAGCTGTGTTCAAATAGAAAACACCTTCCTGTAAATTTCGATCTGGGAAGTCCTCCCTGTAAATGAAGCTCTGTCCAACATTCCAGTAGGATATGTAAATCTGGTACTCATTTTTGGCATTATGTAACTCAGTGATTATTTGAAATAGAATATTCTGAGTTGGTTGTTCCAATATGCATCATCATCATCGGACACTGCAAATTTGCTACGATTTGGCCATTTGGGTGACCCCCAGCTGCAGACAAAGGTAATGTGATGGCTTGGACAAGTTTTTTTCCTTCACAAGGGTTCTGGGCCAAGAGAGGAGGCTAGACAGACAATGGGCTAGAGCCCATAGAGAAAGGGAAACTAACAGGCCCACCAAGCCATTATTAGCCCAGGCAAAGCAGAGGAGATTCTTCTAGGATAGAGGAGGAGAGGAGCACAGAGCAGTGAGCCAGTGAGCAGAGCAGAGGCGGAGAAGGCAGCCGGGCCGGAGGCAGTCGCGGAGAGGGGAAGAGGAAGCGAGCGAGGATGCCGTGCCTGAACGTGTCGACCAACGTGAACCTGGAGGGGGTGGACACCTCCGCCATCCTCGCCGAAGCCTCCAAGTCTGTCGCCAACATCATCGGCAAGCCAGAGGCCGTAAGCCTCCGCCTTCCCCTTCCCCTTTCCCCGGATTTCTCTCTCCCCCTTTGGATCCCTTCGTGTTCTCTTCTATCTTGTTGTTTGTGTAGGCTCTTGTAGATTGTGGGTCTATTTGGTTGGTGGAGATTATGCTTCTTTTTTTTTAATTGACACTTGACACTAGGCAACCTGTTAGGGTTTTGAGCAAGATGTGCATCGCTGCATGACACCTTTCTGTACGTTATTATCAGTCAATTGATCGTGGTTGTTAATGTTAGTTTAAAGAGAATTCGTGTGAATCAGTAAATCTCCCAATTTTTCTACTCTCTGGTAAATAAATACTTCAATGGGGAATTTTTATCTCTACTAGGCTTTTATTTTGGGGGAATATCCTCTATGTGTATTGTGGACTCCCAGATGTTGATTCTCACTGGACTCACTCGAAAACTTTGTTAATATTCACATGACCTAGATTCCTAGAATCCCTAGAATGGGACTGCAATTTCCTGCATATCGTGGCCATGCTTAAATTGAGTTCATATATAAATAAACCGTAGTTTTTTTTTTCATTTTAATAGTTTCAGCATTGAGTAAGACAACTAGATAACTAAAAGTATGAGACTGCATCCCTAGCGTCTAAGTAGATCACTGCAGAACTGATATACTGACCATTGTGATCACGCAGTACAAGAAATGCCAAACCATTCGCCTACCATTTTCACTATCCTGCTAATCTGATCATTGAATGGAAATGTGGTATGTCAAGACATTGATGGAAGTCTAAGCTCACAGTTTTTCTGGACCAGATTTATATCAACTAGCAACCCCTAGTGTATGCCATTCTTCAGCACTAATATCAAATGCTGCTAAATGTGTATACCATGGGCTGTCTGTGCTTTTCCTTTATACCCTAGTATTATAACCATCAATTTTACATAGATCAAATTTGAATGTTAATGTTTATCGGTCACTTTGTGTTAGTGTTACTCTGGCAGCTGGCTTTGCTACGTAGTTCAGTGCCCAAATTTTTATGCCCTGTACTAGAGGTTGCAGATTTTCATGTTCTGTTAGCCATATAGTCCATTTGGTGTCGGTCAGCCAGCTGTTTGCTACTATCAAGGACAAAAATGACCTCTCTGAATACATCGTATCCATATCTTGACCACGCTAATCTCATTCCCATACTAACATTTTTTGGATTCCTGGTTGCTGACCTGTGGTGCTAGGCTCAAATTACTGAACTTCAGTTTTTATTTTTTCTCTGTTCTTGACCTATTTGGGTAAAGTCATTCCTCGAGTACTATCATCTTGAGGAACTAAAAACTGGAATGGTTGTCCTCCCACAGTATGTGATGGTTGTTCTCAAGGGTTCAGTGCCTATGGCATTTGGAGGTACCCAGGAGCCTGCGGCTTACGGTGAGCTGGTTTCCATCGGAGGCCTGAACCCTGATGTGAATAAGAAGCTCAGTGCTGGCATTGCTTCTATCCTGGAGTCAAAGCTGTCCGTGCCCAAGTCACGCTTCTACCTCAAATTCTACGACTCAAAGGTAAGCAGCCACTGTTTCTTAATTGAGTGGTCAGTGCTCGCTTGGTCATGGGTCCTTTTAACCTTGACCAAAGTCCTCATATTAATTTTGTTGTTTGTTAGGCTCATCCTGCACAAGAAACTGCTCAATGTTTGCATGCTTTGCATCAAGAATAGATGGTTCATTCCATCTTGTTTGTTTTGCATCTTCTTGCCTACATAGATGGCGTTAAGATCTTCACCGTCCAGCATATTCTCAGTGTCACGCTATCCGTGAGCACTCGCTGATACATTAATTATGTGATGATGCAGCGCTCGGACTTCGGTTGGAACGGCTCCACCTTCTAGATTTGAGGTCTGCAGCTTCAATAAAGGAAATCTGTTGTATCTAGTGCTATGGCTATTTGCCTATTTTAAGGACAATGTCATAAGATGTGTGTTAATTAGTGCCGAACTGAGAATTGGTAACTGTTGTTGTGGAACTGGACACTGGATGCAGGCGTGTGGAGTGCCTCCTAGCATATAGCATGCTTGTGCTATCTTATTATTGGATTGAGATCAGTCTATATATTATCTTGGTTGGTTCTTCAGGTACGGTAACCGTAGCTTGAAATGGTGAGTGTTCTTTGTTAACCTAGCGAAAATCTGCCAACTCTAGAGGAATTGGCTGGTAACAGAAATTGCATAGCCAATGCTTGTTGTTTCAGAGTAGGTAGTCTCTGCCGCTGTGATTTGCTGGCCTGCCTCTCTAGTAGCAGCAGTATGGTGCAAGAACTTTGCTGGTGTGTTGGCTGGTTCTTCTAGATGACTAGATGCAGGCCTATAGCTGCAGCCTGTGGGCAGGCAGTGATATTGGATCTGCACCGACTCTTGTTGGCCCTTTTGTTTGGCTGGTGCCTAACCTGGAAAGCAATGGTCCTCCCCTTCCTGGCCCTTTATTTGTTTCTTCTTGTTGAATTTCTTCCCGTGCCCGTGCGGGACAATTGACACCACAACACATTGCGTCTCTGCCTAACCATTTTTTTTTTTTTTGTTAGGAAGGCCCAATTACAGACGCAGGCGCTTGTTAGTTGCATATAAGCGCTTTGCTGCTTTCCTTGGCGACTGGAAGTCTCTAGTCTCTATGACATGGTCATTCCTTTTCTATCTATCTAATAACATAATAACAAGGCTGAAACTGTTCACTCATCCCATAATAAATTTATATATAGAACCGACGAATTTGTGTACATAATTCGCTAACGTTTTCCCTTCTGTTATATACTCATAAATTATTATTATGATCCGGTGCAGGAGCCCCCCCCCCCCCCCCCCCCCCCCCCGAAAAAAAAAACTGATTGTTAGGCCATTTTCGTCTTCCAAAAAAAGAAGAAGAAAACGTGCACCGTGGTGGACCGTTGACCCACCCGTTTGTCGGTGCAGTGCGGCGGCCTCGTTTGTTTGGCAAGCACGACGGACGGGGTCGGTCAGGCAGGCGCGGGTCTCCACCATTTGTATTCGCTTCGCTTGCGCCCGTTCACTCTCCGCGTCCTCCCTCCCTCCTCTGCACAGCCAGATCCGCCAAACCCGCCGAGACGCACGCAGAGAGAGATCGGCCATGGCCGCGGCCTCGCCTCCGCTGCTCCCCACCACGGTGGTCCCGGCCGCCTTACCACCCTCCGCCACCCTTACCCCGGCGCCGACGCCCATACCCACGGCGCTCTCCTCCGCGGACGCCATCACCGACACCACCACCGCCACCGCCACCAACCCGGCGGCGATCCGGGCGTTCCTCTCCCGCCTCCTCGACACCACCCGGCGCGCGCTGTCCGGGGCGCGGCCCTGGTCCGAGCTCGCGGACCGCACGGCGCTCTCCCGCCCGGACTCCCTCGCCGAGGCCACCTCCCGGCTGCGGAGGAACCTGGCCTACTTCCGCGTCAACTACGCCGCGGCCGCCGCGCTCTGCCTCGCCGCATCCCTCCTCGCGCACCCCTTCTCCCTCGCCGCGCTCCTGGCGCTGCTCGCCGCCTGGTGCCTCCTCTACGTGCTCCGCCCCGCCGACGCCGCCCCCGTCGCCGCCTTCGGACGCGCCTTCTCCGACCGCGAGGTGCTGGGCGGGCTCGTCGCCGCATCCGCGTTCGTCGTCTTCCTCACCTCCGTCGGCTCCCTCATATTCTCCGCGCTCGCGCTCGGGACCGCCGTCGTCTGCGCGCACGGCGCCTGCCGCGTCCCCGAGGACCTGTTCCTCGATGACGTTGCTGACCAGGGTGTTGGCGGCGGCGCCGGGAACCCGCTGCTGTCCTTCATCGCCTCCGCCACCGGAGGAGGCCGTGTCTGATCTCTGATGAGGAGGTCTCTGAGATCTCGCATGAGTGTGTCAGGAGGTCATTATCATTTCTTTAATTTCTTGATTGACCGATTACGTGAAACTTTATAATACGTACAACACAAAAGATACTAGAGCTATAGTATACACAAGGAAAGGAAAAGGATGCATTGGATTTACTAGCCTGGTTGATCTAGTGGTGTCCCATGTATGATCAGAGAAACCTGATGAGCAGAAAATTATTATGCCTTGTTATCCGTAGCATTATATCTGTATTTTTATTACCTGATATGATAATAAGAATAGTAATCTTGTATGTAAACATCACCAAGTCTGTGTTCAGCTCGCACCGCACCAGCAAAAGATAGATATGGTTGCATGCATTTGATTATGTTTGCTAGCGACATTGGATTTGGGCCTACTTCTGTCGATGACGTATAAGAAAATTTGGTGCTCAAGTGCTTACATGATACCGCAAAAAAAATAAAGCATTTCTTATATGTGCAAAAAAAAAGGAGGTTTCTGCAAACAAAATAATATAAGCAACACAAAAACGGAAAAAGGAGTTTTCTTATATGTTTTAACCAGCACAAATGGAAGATATAAGGTAAAAAAAAAGTAAAAAATAAAATCAAAATGAAAGGAAGATATATAAGGTATTAACTAAAAAATCAAAATAAAAGGAAACATATAAGGTAAAAAAGTTAAAAAATAAAATAAAAATGAAAGGAAGATACGAGGTAAAAAAGTAAAAAAAATCAAAAGGAAGATATATAAGGTAAAAACTAAAAAAACAAAATAAAAGGAAACATATAAGGTAAAAAAGATAAAAAAATAAAATAAAAATGAAAGGAAGATACGAGGTAAAAAAGTAAAAAAAAATCAAAAGGAAGATATATAAGGGAAAAACTAAAAAAACAAAATAAAAGAAAACATATAAGGTAAAAAAGTTAAAAAAAATAAAATAAAAATGAAAGGAAGATACGAGGTAAAAAAGTAAAAAAAAATCAAAAGGAAGATATATAAGGTAAAAACTAAAAAATCAAAATAAAAGGAAACATATAAGGTAAAAAAAGATAAAAAAACAAAATACACAAAAAAAACGCCCACCGTGGGGCTCGAACCCACGACCGCAAGGTTAAGAGCCTTGCGCTCTAACGACTGAGCTAGACGGGCTTGGCTGGTAGAGGGTGAGTAGCAGCATTGTTGTGTGAGTGGGTGTGTTAAAATCAAAAGGAAGAAAATTAAATCTAATTTCCTACTATATTCCACCAGGTCTTGGGCCTAAAGTTGTCTGGTCAAATAAAGCTCTCTATTTATACTTACTCGAAAACACACATGCATGCAATGCAAGTATTAATGCTACATCTATTTACACCACGGTACCATATTGAGCTGAATGCATTGGCTGGTTGAACTTAAAAGCCTAATTACCTGATTGGAAAGTATGGACAATTTTCTTATACTCTCTTCGGTCCATTTTATCTGGCGTACATGTATATTAAGATTCAAACTTTAAAAACTTTGATCAATAACTAGGCTAATAACTTTTAACTATTATAATATAAACTTTATATCATTAGATCTGTAAGGAATTATACTATCGAATGATTATAAGTTTATATAAGTATAAATAATATAGTATAAAACAAATAAATGGTTAAAATGTAATCTAGGAGACCGTGACATTCTAACTTGTGACACATAAAATGGACTGGAGGGAGTAATATTTTAACAAAATACTATAAAAAATGATATATACACTGCCATGAAACTGGTGGTAGGTTTCGTATTGTATACTAACTCACATAATTATATTGGTATATGTATATGTTTTTTCTTTACATAAGTCCAAGTAAATCACAAGAAATAATGTATACTCCCTCCGTCCCTAAATAAGTGTCGCCGTTGGTGTGCGTGCCACGTGTTTGACTCAATTTGTAGAAAATATGTGCAATATTTATATCTCCAAATAATTTTGTTAAAAAACTAGATGTAAAGATCTTTCCGATGATACTAATTACTTAGTATAAATATTAACATATTTTAATATATAATTGTCGGCAACTTTATCTCGGGAAGCGAGAACGACACTTATTTAGGGACGGAGGGAGTATGTAGCAATACATAGCTAGCTAGGTGGCACAATCCAGAATTTAAAATTAATTTTTTTCAATTATTCCAACAGTTTTGGATGTTGATGTTGTCATACCAAAGTTGTAGCTCTAAATCAGATGTACAACTTTGCAGTTGACATATTTTTATATGAAAATCATTTAGAAGTCCAAATATTTGTTTTAATTTCTATTAGTTTATTTAAAAAAAATCAAATGACCATATTTGTTGTGAAAAATCTTTTTATTTGAGATCGGCTAAAGCCAAAATATTTGTTTCGATTTCTGTGATTATGAAATTCATTTTTATTTTATTTTTCCAGATGAAGTCATGCTCCGTACCATATTTGTTGTGTTTGAAGAGATTTATTAAAAGTTTGTAGTTGATTTTTTTCCCATTTGAGATCATTGATAAGACTAGATATATTCAATAAAGAATAGCATCTAACTAAAAAACCGCCACCAAAATCACTCCAAATTATGTTGGAGGGATAATTTATCTAGTCTTTAAAGATAAGGGGGTAATTTGTCCACTACTTATGTTAAGGGTGTTTTTTTTTTAAGTTGAGCGAAAAGTTCAGAGGACAAGTCGGATGACTCTTTTTTCTATATATATAGCTAGAGAGAAGTATAAAAATTCTCAAGACAAGCTGAGGCAATAAATAAACTAGTCTTGGATGGACAAAATTAATACAACACTTCATAAAAAGTTCATCACCGGTCTCTAAACTTATACTGTTGTCTTGTCCCGGTCCCTAAACTCCTAAATCGACCGGGATGACATAATAACTAAACAAGTTTGAGGATCTAAATGTTCGATTTGCAAGTTTAGAGACCAGAACGACACGACTGTAAATCTGATTCGCTTAAAAGCTAAGCTAAGCTTGGGGGCTCGCTTGGCCAGAGAGGCTGATCCCATATCATGTTGCGTCACTCTGAACCGTACCCGCCTGCAACTGCTTCCAGCCACCGATGCCGCCGTACGTGTAGTGGCTCCAGCCGCCGCCACCACCACTGTGGACGCCGCCGCCATCGCCGCCGACCTTGCAGTACCAGAAGTTGGGCTGTTCCGCGGAATCGAAGAGCATGACGAGGCATTCCGGATGGGTTGCGTCCGTGTGTGTGAGCCAGCACCTGGAGCTGGAGCCCACTGTTGGGATGTCGCCGTGCTCCTCCTCGATGTCCGGCAGAGGAATCTTGGCCTTGGTACGAGGGTTCCATAGCCACGCTGTCGCGGCCGCCGCCGCCGCCGCCGAGGAGGAGGCAGAGGGGGAGACTACCAGCTTCCAGCCCTGCGGGGTGCTCCAGCTCCAGCACACGGGGTTGTCAGCAGCTTCTTCTTCCATGTTGCTGTTGCTATGGTGGTGCTGGAACACGACGAGCAAAGGCAAACAGCTGGACAACATGCTGATTGCTAGCGTCTCCTGCTTCTTAACTGGGTGGGGATCGATCGACGACGGCCGGGCCGAGAACAATCGATGATGTTGATTGTGTCGTCGTGGTCGACAGAAAGTGAAACTAGTGATGGTCGTCGCTAGCTAGCCGGATGCCGGACTTCTCCCCTTGACCCTTGCATTTATATACACTGTATGTAGTAGGAAGTAACATAGAGAGGAAACCGGATCGGAGACAGGACAGAGCCAGCCGCGAATTCGTATCAGACTCGATATCCCACCCATGTCGGATTCCCTTTCCGCCGCAAAGCAAACATAATTAACAACTTATTTCTCGAATGCCAAGGCGCACGAGCATCATTGTATTAAAGAGATCGAAGATGGGTTCTAACACTCTTGTCCCTGCGTTTGAAAAGTTTCTCTTCCACGCCATTCCATCTATTTCCAGCACTAACGGTGTCAAATATAAGTGGCAAAAGACTTCAATGCCCCTGAGAATTTTATTTCTCATACGCCACTGGCTGTGGGGCACCAACACAACAACATACAACAACAACAACCAAGCCTCTTAGTCCCAAACAAGTTGGGGTAGGCTAGAGTTGAAACCCAACGAGAGACCCTAATCACGGTTCAGACACGTCAATAGCTGCTCTCCATGTATTTCTATCTAAACATAGATCTCTAGGTATATCCCAACTTTTTATATCTCTCTTTATTGCCTCCCCCCACGTCAATTCCGGTCTACCTCTACCTCTCCTCACATGAAAATCTTGGGCTAAAACTCCATAATGCACTGGTGCCTCTGGAGGTCTCCTTTGGACATGACCAAACCACCTCAACAGATGTTGGACCAACTTTTCTTCAATTGGTGCTACCCCTAGCCGGTCACGAATATCGTCATTTCGGACTCGGTCCATCCTTGTGTGGCCACAAATCCAGCGCAACATACGCATTTCTGCAACACTCATTTGTTGGACATGTCTTCTTTTAGTAGGCCAACATTCTGCTCCATACAACATAGCCGGTCTAATCGCCGTCCTATAAAACTTGCCTTTGAGCTTTTGTGGTACCCTCTTGTCACAGAGAATACCAGATGCTTGACGCCACTTCATCCACCCTGCTTTGATCCTATGGCTAACATCTGCATCAATATCTCCATCCTTCTGTAACATCGATCCAAGATACCGGAAGACATCTTTCTTAGGCACCACTTGGTCTTCCAAGCTCACCTCTCCCTCTTCTTGTGCAGTATTGCCGAAATCACATCTCATGTACTCAGTCTTAGTCCTGCTTATTCTAAACCCTTTGGACTCAAGGGTCTGCCGCCACAACTCCAGCTTCCTATTTACTCATGTCTGACTTTCATCAACTAACACTACATCGTCTGCAAAAAACATACACCAAGGGATATCTCCTTGCATGTCCCTCGTAACCTCATCCATAACCAAGGCAAAGAGATATGGGCTCAAGGCTGACCCTTGATGAAGACCTATTTTAATCAGAAAGAAATCAGTGTCACCATCATTTGTTCGCACACTGGTCTCGGCGTTGTAGTACATGTCCTTGATGAGGGTAACATACTTTGATGGGACTTTATGTTTGTCCAAAGCCCACCACATAATATTCCTTGGTATTTTGTCGTACGCCTTCTCCAAGTCAATGAAAACCATGTGTAGGTCCTTCTTTTGCTCCCTGAACCGCTCCATAACCTGTCTTATTAAGAAGATTGCTTCTATGGTTGACCTTCCAGGCATGAAACCAAATTGGTTCATGGATATCCACGTCTGAAAGGACCGAATCAGCCTAGAGGGGGGTGAATAGGTGATTTTTGACTATCTAAAACTTCACAAACTATAAGATGTAGTTAGATAGCAACCGGAGAGGCCGGTTTGTTTGGGTAGGTACTACCGGGTGTGAAACACCGGTACTACCAACACAAACAAACAGCACAACCGGGATTCTAAAAGAAACTACAAATCCGATGAATGTAAGCTATGAAGATAAAACAAGTTTCTAGCCAACTTTCCTAAGAATAATTTATGGTAAAACTACTCTCACCAAACCTTGGTTGCTCCCCTTGATGTAGATCGAGCCTTCCCAACCTAAGAACGAGATAGGGATAGGAAGAACACGAAGAACACAATAACAAGAAGTAGAGAAAATAGGGACAACAACAACAAGCACACGGGACACAAGATTTATCCCGAGGTTCGGCCAATCCACTAAGGAGTGCCTACTTCCTCGTTGTTGAGGTGACCACAAAGGTCGGAGTCTATTTCACCTCCTCGCCTCACTCAAGCAACCACAAAGGCTACGAGAGTATCTCTACTAGAAATCTCAGGGTAATACAAACGCTTCGGGGAGCCCTCACAAGTAAATCAATACGGGCTACCACGAAGAACACCTAACCGGCTAGAGCTCAAAGAGCTCAAGAGTAAAAGACACAAAACAAGCCGGCAAGATGGAAACCAAGTGCTCAAGTCGAAGATTGATGCTTCACACTCTCGAATCTCACTTCCCTAGCTCAAATCTCGCAAGGGAATGAATCTAGGAGCAAAGGGGGGGAGAGAGGTGAGTCAATGCTTGGAGAGAGTTTGTCCAGAGTTAGGTGTGCAATGAGTAAGTGGAATCAGTGGGTGTGTGTGAAAAGTGAAGAGGGGATGTATTTATACTCCCCCAGTCCCGAGGCTGGTCGGTACCACCGACCACCCATGGTCGGTACCACCGACCATGTCACAACGGTCGCATACACCTAGATCTGGTCAAACTGACAAGCACCGGGCCAAGGTCGGAACCACCGAGTCCGGTGGTACCGAGGTTATGGCGGTACCACCGCCAGGCCACCACCCCCTCCTTGATACGATGTGGACCCGCCAGCAAAGGACGTGCCCATACCATAGTAAGGGAAGAAGGAATGAGGCTGGTACTGAGGTGGTGGCGGAGGATAGAACTGATGGGGCGGATACAGCATGGAGCTGTAAAAACCCGCCTCACCACCACCTGGAAACTGGGACTGCTGCTGGGCGTGCTGCTGGGGCTGCTACTGGGGGTGACCACCACCACCACCATCATCATCATCATCATCACCACCACCACCACCACCACTCCGGGCCTGAGCATCATGCTCAGCAAACGGATCTGGATGGGGTCGGACCGGAGAGCGCGGAGGAAGACCGAGATGCTGACGCACCTCCTGCTGATGTCGCTCGTCACGATCGGCCCGATAGCACATCCACTCAAAGATCTTGCCAAGGGCGGACCGAAGACCGCCACTCCTACGCCTCTCACGACGCGAAGGAGGAGCGGTAGCATGGGGAACATCTCTACCACCCGGCTGAGCCTCGCCAGGCGCTGCTGCATCTGCTGGGACCTCACCACCTTCATCAACTATTTCTTTGTCCTTGGAAGGAGCCGAGGTGAACTTGCGAACACTGTACTCCTTCATGGTGCGATCATACTCAAAGGTGGCGCCAACCACATGCTCAATGATATGCATAAGATATGGAGCATATGGCAAGGCCTTGTGAGGATCATTGTAAACATCGGAGATTTTCTGCCACAGAAAGTGAGAGATGCTAAACCGTCCATTTGGCAGAGCAAAGCGGACGAGGACCTTGGCAGCATCATCTCTCAAGTTATCTTGATCTCCAATTTTGGGATCCAGAGTCAGGCGCATGATATTGTTGAGGACGTAGTAAGCGGGCTTCAGGCCAGGGACTTTGAAGGTCGCCACTGCACCATCCAAATAGACACCTGAGCTCTGCAACTGCTCTAAGTACATACCCCCTCCATACATCTCTGAAAGACGAGGGGCATCTCTGTCCACATGATCGAAGCCCAACAACCGAGCAAATGTGACGAAGGCACATCTGTAGTGGACCCCTTGGGTCATCCAATGCAGCACGCGAGCTTCCTTATCAATGAACAAAGTGGCCCAAAACTGACAGAGAATCTCCTGGTTGAAGCTGCGCTCGCCAGAGATCAGCCCCAAAACTCTCCACTCCTCTAACCTCTGCACCAGGGCCTGAATGTCCTCAGAATCTTTGTCGGTCAGAGAGGAGAGAACCAGTCTCTTATGAGCAAAAAGAGGAGGATGTCCCTTAGCACAAAAACCCTTCCAGCACACTGTCACATAGAAATCTTGCTGGAACCTGGACCAGAACCTCCTATCCACAGAAGCATCTCTAACAAACATATAGGGGTTCTCATCACGCTGCCTCCTCATCAAGCTACCCCGCTTTCTATCGGAGTAATCCATGGGATTTCCAAGAAGAGCGAGAGGGACGGCGGACATGACAGCTTCGGCTTCAGGGTGCATGTCAAAAGCCCGGTTGATTAGCATCAACCCTGAAGTCCGAGGGGATGCCAGTCCAACTTGAGGATCGATGGAGCGACCCTCACGATCGAGACCAGCTGAAGGCACTCCTCCCACAATGACGCTGTGCAGGCGTCCCGCCGGACCAGCGACAGGGGGCGGAGAAGGCTAAGGAGGAGGAGGAGCAGCATGCCCACTGCCACGGGCATGACCGCTCCCGCTCGCCCTTGCGCTATCCACGCTGCGATGACCCGTAAGGCCCGCGGACGAGCGTCCACGGACCTAACGAGAGGAGTCATCCATACTCCCAGACCGACCACGGCGCCCGGGATTGCGACGCGGCGGCTCCCTTTGCGCATGACCACCTTGCTCCAAGGCGGCATAATCCTCATCATCATCACTAGGGGAATGAGCACGAGAGGGCCTCTGGCTCATCTAGACAAAGATAGCATAGACCAACATGAGACACAGATGATGGAACGATTACTTCAACGGATGTATCAAATAAGACGATCGAAATCGGGAGGGAGAACTGCTCGCTGCGCGCGGGCGGTACTACCGACCCCTGGGGGCGGTACTACCGACCGCACAGCAGCGTGTGGTTTCCTTCAATCCAATCTACCAAATCGCCATGAACTTGCAAACCATACATCTTAGAAGCATCTACACACTAGATAGAACAAGCCAACCAAAGGAAACGACCTAGAACAGGGTACATTTAGAGATCGAGCAAGAACACCCTATTACCTTGCTATTCGAGAAGAAGAGGCCGAAAAACAAAGGAGGAAGAAGCTTCGGGCTTCAAGAACACCACCAAGACGATCTCCACGCTCCAAAGCAACTTTCCACCGGAGGGATTTGGATTTGGATGGAGGAGGAAAGAGATCGAAGAGGAAGAAGTTACGGTGGCTAGAACGGGCTCGGAAGATGGCGCAAGAAGACAAGGACTGGTGGCAGCGCGGTCAAAAGAGATTGACTAGGGTTGAAAAGATTCATCGCGCCCCTTTTTATACTCGGAGGTAACCGGTCGGTGGAACCGCCCATAGGGGCCGGTACTACCGCCGTCGGTAGTACCGACACAATGGCGGTACCACCGACAGGCAGAAAAACAGAGGGTCCAGAGAGGGTTTCCAGGAGGACTTTGTGTGGTATACCACACACACTTCAAATATGTCCAGATTTCATAGAATCAATACATAGCTATGGACACAAGTGAAGCATGCAAAATAGATTTTGAAATCACATACAATATTTGTCAAAAGCATTTGTTTAGGTTTCTAGGTGAAAACAAATATGTGCAAGACATCAAGCCACGTTACGAGAATCAATGATATTTAGTTCACTCCTCAAAGCACAAAATCTTGACTCATCTAAAGGCTTTGTGAAGATATCGGCTAGTTGTTTTTCGGTGCTCACATGGCGTATTGCGATATCTCCTTTGGCTTCATGGTCTCTCAAGAAATGGTGTCGGATGTCTATGTGTTTTGTGCGAGAGTGGTTTACGGGATTGTTTGCTAGTTTGATAGCACTCTCATTGTCACACAAAAGTGGAATTTTGGTTTGCTCACATCCGAAGTCCTTTAGTGTTTGCTTCATCCAAAGTAGTTGAGCACAGCAAGCGCCGGCCGCCACATACTCGGCTTCGGCGGTGGATAGGGCAACACTATTTTGTTTCTTAGAACTCCATGACACCAAAGACCTCCCAATAAATTGGCAAGTCCCGGTAGTGCTCTTTCGGTCTACCTTGCAACCGGCATAGTCCGAATCGGAATAGCCAAGTAGATCGAAAGTGGAGCCCTTGGGATACCACAAGCCAAGATTCGGTGTGTGCACTAAGTATCGAAAAATTCTCTTAACGGCCATAATATGACATTCTTTCGGATTAGCTTGAAACCTTGCACACATGCACACACTAAGCATAATATCGGGCCTAGATGCACAAAGGTAAAGTAATGAACCGATCATAGAGTGATATACCTTTTGGTCCACTGACTTACCATCCACATTTAGATCAAGATGTCCATTGGTAGGCATATGTGTCTTGATGGGTTTGGCCTTGTCCATCTCAAACTTCTTTAGCATGTCTCTTGTATACTTGGTTTGACTGATGAACGTGCCATCCTTGAGTTGCTTGATTTGGAATCCAAGAAAGTACTTCAACTCACCCATCATGGACATCTCGAACCTTTTGGTCATGATCCTACTAAATTCCTCACAAAAGGCAACATTAGTACTACCAAATATTATGTCATCGACATATATTTGGCACACAAAGATATCATTATCAACTTTGCGAGTAAATAAAGTAGCATCGGCCCTTCCTATCTCAAAACCCTTTTTGAGTAGGAAGTCCTTAAGACAATCATACCAAGCTCTAGGGGCTTGTTTAAGCCCATAGAGCGCCTTGTCGAGCTTGTAGACGTGGTTGGGAAACTTTGGGTCCTCAAAACCCGGTGGTTGCTCCACATAGACCAATTCGGAGAGGGGGGCGTTGAGGAATGCACTTTTCACATCCATTTGGTATAGCTTGAAATCATGGTGAGTAGCAAAGGCAAGTAATATACGAATTGACTCGAGCCTAGCTACAGGTGCATAGGTTTCCCCAAAATCCAAACCTTCAATTTGAGTGAAACCTTGAGCCACCAACCGTGCTTGTTCCTTGTCACCACGCCATGCTCGTCTTGCTTGTTGCGGAAGACCCATTTGGTTCCTATCACATTTTGCTTGGGCCTTTCCACCAAGGACCAGACTTCATTCCTGGTGAAGTTGTTCAGCTCTTCTTGCATAGCCATCACCCAGTCCGGATCGTCAAGTGCTTCTTCCACCCTAAGAGGTTCCAAAGAGGAGACAAACAAGTAATGTTCACAAAAATTTGCTAAACGAGAGCGTGTCGTTACCCCACGCCGTATGCTCCTCAATATGTTGTCAACGGGATGATCCCGTTGAACTGTATGATGAACTCTTGAGTGTGGCAAAAGTGAGCTTCGTTGGATGGGTCCATCTTCATCATCTTCATAATATGCATTGATGTCCCCATCTTCTTGTCGGACTTCATGTTGAGCTCGTGTTTGATCATCAACTTGATGTATCACTTGAACATCACCCACACTTCCACCATTCGGAGTTGCAGAAGCTTCATCATGCGCATTTGGATGCACATGATGGATATGAGAATCTTGTGGAGTGTGTGATGGTTCATCTTCATCATCTTGTATTTCAACGGGCCTCACATCACCGGTTGCAAGCTTCTTGATAGCTTCGGATGGAGGCTCGTCATTACCTACAAGCTCATCATTGACTTGCTCTTTTTGAGAGCCGTCGGATTCATCAAAAGTCACGTCTACCGTTAACTCAATAGTGTCGGTGGCATTATTGAATACACGGTAGCCATGTTCGTTAGTACCATAACCAAGTAGAAAGCCTTCGTGTACCTTAGGTGCAAACTTTGAACTTTTGGCCCTCTTGTTAAGTATGAAACACTTGCAGCCAAAAACTCGAAAGTAATGCACCTTTGGTTTGTTACCGGTTAGGAGCTCATATGGCGTCTTCCCCCTTAGCTTGTGAAGGTAGAGGCGGTTGATTGCATGACACGCCGTGTTCATTGCCTCCGCCCAAAAACCATGGGAAGTCTTGTACTCATCCAACATAGATCTTGCGGCTTCAACAAGAGTTCTATTCTTCATTTCCACAACCCCATTTTGCTGTGGGGTATATGGAACGGAGAACTCATGCTTGATCCCTTCTTCATCAAGATACTCTTCTATGTTGGTGTTTCTAAACTCGGTCCCATTGTCGCTTCTCACTTTCTTGATCTTGATGTCGAACTCATTTTGTGCTCTTCTAGCAAACTTCTTGAAGATGCCTTGCGTTTCGCTTTTATCTGCTAAAAAGAACACCCAAGTGAAACGAGAATAGTCGTCAACAATAACGAAACCGTATTTGTTACCGCCGATGCTTTGGTAAGCAACGGGTCCGATGAGGTCCATATGCAATAGCTCCAATGGTCTTGTGGTCGACACAATGTTCTTGATTGGATGCTTTGCTCCAACTTGCTTTCCAGCTTGGCACGCACTGCAAATCCTATCTTTCTCAAAAGAAACATTGGTTAGTCCAAGGATGTGCCCTTCTCTTTGAAGTTGGGCCAAGTTCCTCATCCCAACATGAGCTAGTCGGCGATGCCAAAGCCAACCCATGCTAGATTTTGCCATTAGACATGTTGTAGGTTCTACCTTACTAGTTGAGAAGTCAACTAAGTAAAGTTTTCCCTTCAACACGCCTTTAAATGCAATAGAGGAATCCCTTCTTCTAGAGACGGTCACACCCTTATCCGTAAAGAGACAATCGTAACCCATTTCACAAAGTTGAGAAACGGATAACAAGTTGTAACTCAACGAATGCACAAGTAATACATTAGATATGGAATTGTCAGTTGAGATAGCAATTTTACCCAAACCAAGCACTTCTCCTTTACCATTGTCTCCAAACACAATATTATTGCATGAGTCGTTGCTTGGTTGAAAGGAGGAGAACATATCTTTTGCCCCGGTCATATGATTGGTGCATCCACTATCCAACACCCAACTCGACCCACCGGAGGCATATTCCTACAAAACAAGTTTATGTTCTAGATTTAGGTACCCAAACGAGATTGGGTCCTTGGGGGTTAGTCACATAAGCTTTTGGCACCCAAACATTTCTCATAATTTCCCTCTTCTTGAGGGCACCAACATACTTGACTACTATCTTACCATCCTTCCCCCAACAACACAAGTAATCACATGTATAGCTTCTTGATATGGGCTTTTGTTGCTTGGGGGCCTCCACTTGCTTCTCCTTGTTGATCTTACCATTAGCAAGTGGAGTCTTTGGATTGGCAACCTTGTTGGCCTTGTTCATTAGGTCAAAGAGAGGAACCCCTTTGTTAAAGTTAACAAAAGGTACCCCATTGACCATCTTTCTACCGTTGGCCTTACCACCATACCTATTGTACCCAATTCCATCCTTGATGGATGGGTGCCTTGCGGTCTTGAGGATATCTTTTGGTTGTTGCACCTTACACTTGCAACCATTCCTCAAGATCATGTTCAACCTATGAATTTCTTTGTCTTTCTTCTCTAGCTCAACAAGGTTAGTTGCACAAGCATTTATATCATGTTTATAGCATCTTTTGCAACCATTACTAGTTGAGGCATTAGAGTTGTCGGAGTCCTTAGGAGTAGTTGAAGAGGTACTACTCCAAAGAGTGTTGTAGCTTAGTTCAAGAGTTTGATACTTATTTTGAGAGCTTGTGAGGCTCTCTTGAACCATGCTAACCTCATTCTTTAGGCTTGCAATTGAGTCATTGCTCATGGAACACTCCTTAGCCAACTTCTTGTTGGAGTCATTGGCTAAAGATAGTTCCACGGTCAATTTCTCAACCTTCAACTTTTCCTCGGCAAGAGAGGCTTCCAATGCACGGTTCTTTTCTCTCTCTTGAGAGATCAAGTCCCCTTGCATTGCAAGACTCTCATTCCGACTCTCTAATTTAGTGAGCAATTTTATGATTTTAGCTCCACCTTTCTTTCCAAACTTTCTAATTATGCTAAGCTCAAATTCATCCAATTCATCATCACTATATTCATTGCTAGAATAAGTAGGAGAGTTAGGTGATACCTTCTCATTCTTAGCCATGAAGCAAGAATGAGTGAAGTCATCCTCGTCGTCGGAGAGGTTCTCGAACAAGCGTGACGAAGTTGTCGATGTAGCCATGTTGGAGAAGAGGCTTGGAGAAGAGGTCTTGTGTATGGCGATGTTGGCCGCTCCCTTCTCCTTATCCTTGCTCTTGCTCTTCTCTTCATCACTTGAGTCATCTTCCGAGAACCACTCCTCACCAAGATGAGCTTCACCACCTCTTCTTCTTCTATGCTTCTTGTCATCACTCTTGCTATACTTGTTCTTGTTCTTCTTTTGTGGACAATCGGCAATGAAATGATCATCCGCTCCACACTCATAGCAATTCCTCTTCTTTGACTTCTTGAAGTAACCACCTTTGCCCTTCTTGTGCATCTTCTTACTCATGAATCTTCTAAAGTTCTTCACAATAAGGGCCAACTCATCATCGGAGTCTTCACTTCCTTCGCTTGAAGAGTCATCTCGAGCCTTGCTTCCTTCTTCTTGATTAGCCTTGAGTGCTACCATCTTCTTGTGACTTGCCTCTTGATCTTCTATATCTTCATCATCCAAGACTTCATGATGCTTTATCTTGGCAAGCATCTCATGAGGTCCCATGCTCTCATAGTTAGGTCTCTCCATGATGATTGATGCAAGGTTCTTGTTCCTCTTTCTATATGCTCTTAATAGCTTTCTTCCAGCTGAGTAGTCATCCCACTTTGTGTCACCGAGAGCTCTAATCTGATTGACCAATGTCATGAATCTATCAAACATTTGTTGAGTGGTCTCATTTTTCTTGATTGCAAAGTTCTCAATCTTTCCATGAAGAAGCTTTATGTTGCACTTCCTCACACTCGCATCACCCTCATATGATATCCTAAGGGTATCCCAAATCTTCTTGGCATTCTCCATTCCATGTACCTTGTTGCTTTCTTCAGGCTTTAGGCATGATAGAATCAATGATGCGGCTTGAACATTTTGTTGAAACTCAAACACATCATTGTCGGTGAACTCTTGACCTTCAACGTGACTTGGTCCATTGTCAACAATCTCCCAAACTCTTGCGGCAAGAAGGTGTAGCTTCATCTTGTGTGCCCAATCATTGTAGTTGATCCCATCAAAGGCAGGTGGCTTGCCTAGATTGACGTTAGGCAGTTGAATGACTTTGCCCATTTGGCTATAGTCATATGCCACTCTTGTGAACTCGGTGTCTCTCTTGCCTTTCTCTCCATCCTCCTTCTTCTTGTCATCCTTGGGCGGCTGATTTCCACTGCTTCCGGCTGCTTCGGCTTTGCTTTCCAAAGCTTGCCTCAAACTCTCCATCTCATCTTTCATCCTCTTCATCTCATCTTCATGCTTCTTTGCTTGATCTTGAATTACCTGAGTAGTAACCTGCTTGACAATCTCATTAAGCTGTTCTTGACTTATGGTAGACATGATTCTCCCTTACGCGGTGAAGCGCTAACACAAGGGTTAGGCTCCGATACCAATTGAAAGGACCGAATCAGCCTAGAGGGGGGTGAATAGGTGATTTTTGACTATCTGAAACTTCACAAACTATAAGATGTAGTTAGATAGCAACCGGAGAGGCCGGTTTGTTTGGGTAGGTACTACCGGGTGTGAAACACCGGTACTACCAACACAAACAAACAGCACAACCGGGATTCTAAAAGAAACTACAAATCCGATGAATGTAAGCTATGAAGATAAAACAAGTTTCTAGCCAACTTTCCTAAGAATAATTTATGGTAAAACTACTCTCACCAAACCTTGGTTGCTCCCCTTGATGTAGATCGAGCCTTCCCAACCTAAGAACGAGATAGGGATAGGAAGAACACGAAGAACACAATAACAAGAAGTAGAGAAAATAGGGACAACAACAACAAGCACACGGGACACAAGATTTATCCCGAGGTTCGGCCAATCCACTAAGGAGTGCCTACTTCCTCGTTGTTGAGGTGACCACAAAGGTCGGAGTCTATTTCACCTCCTCGCCTCACTCAAGCAACCACAAAGGCTACGAGAGTATCTCTACTAGAAATCTCAGGGTAATACAAACGCTTCGGGGAGCCCTCACAAGTAAATCAATACGGGCTACCACGAAGAACACCTAACCGGCTAGAGCTCAAAGAGCTCAAGAGTAAAAGACACAAAACAAGCCGGCAAGATGGAAACCAAGTGCTCAAGTCGAAGATTGATGCTTCACACTCTCGAATCTCACTTCCCTAGCTCAAATCTCGCAAGGGAATGAATCTAGGAGCAAAGGGGGGGAGAGAGGTGAGTCAATGCTTGGAGAGAGTTTGTCCAGAGTTAGGTGTGCAATGAGTAAGTGGAATCAGTGGGTGTGTGTGAAAAGTGAAGAGGGGATGTATTTATACTCCCCCAGTCCCGAGGCTGGTCGGTACCACCGACCACCCATGGTCGGTACCACCGACCATGTCACAACGGTCGCATACACCTAGATCTGGTCAAACTGACAAGCACCGGGCCAAGGTCGGAACCACCGAGTCCGGTGGTACCGAGGTTATGGCGGTACCACCGCCAGGCCAAAACAAGCTCGAACAGAGAGCAACTCAGTTAGGGACTCGGTCCCTCGGAAACTACCGCCCGAGGGTCGGTACCTCCGAGGTCGGTGGTACCGAGGTAATGGCGGTACCACCGCCAAGTCAAAGGCTAGTAAGTCCAGAGAGCCCTGAAAAACTTTCAACCACCGAACCTGGGTCGGTGCTTCCGAGGCCGGTGGTACCGAGGTTATGGCGGTACCACCGCCAAGTCATATTCAACACAACACAGAGAGCCTCACAGAGCCAAGTTACCACCGACCTCCGTCGGTACCTCCGATCCCGGTGGTACCGAGGTTATGGCGGTACCACCGCCAGGCCTTTTTCAATTCTACACAGGGAGCTCTGCAAACTTGGTTACCACCGGCCTTGCGTCGGTAGCACCGGGAGCGGTACTACCGAAGTAATGGCGGTACTACCGCCAGGCCAAAAACAGCGCGGACAGAGAGCCTTGCAAACTTGGAAACTACCGGCCATGGGTCGGTAGCACCGCGGGCGGTACTACCGAGGTAATGGCGGTACCACCGCTAGGTCAAAAACAACTCTATCCAGAGAGGGTTGCAAAACCAGGTTACTACCGACCTTGCGTCGGTACCACCGCGGGCGGTAGTACCGAGGTTATGGCGGTACTACCGCCAGGTCATTTTTTGACCAACACAGAGAGGGTGTTAGAGCGCTGCGCAGAGAAGTCGTGGTCGGTACCACCGACCACCCATGGTCGGTACCACCGACCATATGAAATTACCCTCTACGTGTTCGTGATTGTGCGGTGTCTCTCAAGCGAACTAAGGTTAGTCGATTTGAGCACTTTTCTCCACATCTAGCCAACTTACTTTGTAACCCTCTTCATAGTCCGGCTTACCTATAACTCAAGTTTAAAATTGAAATTTTAAACTACCACTTGAGCTAGGCATCTTTATGTCCAAAAATATCCTACGTGCTTTGTTCACGAGATTTCAACGTTTCAAATCTTTCAAAGGACTAACACCTGCATACATGCTTTTATAAACTAGTTAGTCCCTAATTTGATTGTCATTAATTAGCCAAAACCCACATTGGGGGCGAATGCACTTTCAGCGTCGACCCTCGCAATCTATGCTCAATAACTCTCTCCCACAACTTCATCGTGTGGCTCATCAACTTAATTGCCCGATAATTAGTGCAGCTTTGGATGTCTCCCTTGTTCTTGTAGATTGGAACCAATATGCTTCTTCTCCACTCCTGAGGCATCTTGTTTGAACGATAGATATTGTTAAATAACTTGGTTAGCCATACTATAGCTATATCCCCGAGGCATCTCCACACCTTGATTGGAATACCATCAGGACCCGTCGCTTTATCCACTTTCATCCTTTTCAAAGCTTCTCTAACCTCCTGCTCTTGGATCCTCCGCACATAGCTCCTATTGGTGTCATCAGATGAGTCATCCAACCGAACGGTGGAGTTCTCATTCTCCCCATTGAACAAATTATCAAAATATTCTTGCCACCTATGTCTAATCTCATCTTCCTTCACCAAGAGTTGCTCCCACTAGTAGAGAAAGGGCCTTTAGCCCCGGTTGAAATGGGCCTTTAGCCCCGGGTATGTCAACCGGGGCTAAGAATCCGGGACTAAAGGTCCCGGCCTTTAGTCCCGGTTGCTTTCAACCGGGGCTAAAGGTCCAGAGAGGAAAAAATAAATGTGTGTTGTGTGAGATTCGAACTCAGCACATCTCGCCTCAGGCACGTCTACCAACTGAGCTACGCAACCCACGTGATGTAGTTCTAGACGTTTTCCTTTTGAATCCACTCGGGAAGGACTTTTAGCCCCGGTTGGTAACACCAACCGGGGCTAAAAGGACCTTTAGCCCCGGTTGGTACCACCAACCGGGGCTAAAGGGTGACCCTTTAGCCCCGGTTGGTATTACCAACCGGGACTAAAGGTCCAGGACCTTTAGTTCCGGTTGATAATACCAACCGGGGCTAAAGATTCACCTTTAGCCCCGGTTGGTAATACCAACCGGGACTAAAAGTCTTTAGTCCCGGACGCAAATTTTTTCCGGGACTAAAGCTCGGTTGGTGGATCGTCCAAAGGCCTGTTCTCTAGTAGTGTCCCTCTTATCCTTAATGCACTTGACTTGGTTGAAGTCCCTTGTCTTCTTATCACGAGCCCTAGCCATCCTATAAATATCCTTCTCTCCTTCCTTCGTACTCAAACGTTGGTAAAGATCCTCGTAAGCCTGCCCCTTCGCCTCCCCCACCGCTCGTTTTGTAACCTTCTTAGCCACTTTGTACTTTTCTATGTTGTCCGCGCATCGGTCTTGGTAGAAGCACTTATAGCATTCTTTTTTTTCCTTAATAGCCTTTTGCACATCTTCATTCCACCACCAAGTATCTTTTGGATCGCGACCACTTCCTTTAGACACTCCAAGCACCTCTGCGGCAACCTTCCGAACGCAAGTTGCCATCTTCTCCCACATGTTGTTTGCATCTCCTTCATCTTTCCAAGGGCCCTCATCAATAACTCTTTCTTTGAAGCCCTTCAATGCTTCTCCTTTTAAATTCCACCACTTTGTCCTCGCACTCTTGGCTTGATTGACCCTACGAGCATGCACCAGGAAGTGAAAATCGGCCACCAGTAGCTTGTGTTGAGAAACCACACATTCTCCAGGTATCACCTTACAATCCTCGCAAGTGTGTTTATCCCCCCTTCTTGTAAGGACAAAGTTGATCTGGCTAGAGGAACCACCACTACTAAAGGTCACTAAATGGGAAGGTCTCTTTCTAAAGAAAGTGTTGGCTATCATCAGATCGAAAGCTGTAGCAAAATCTAGGACATCCACTCCCTCCTAGTTCCTACTACCATAACCGAAACCACCATGAGCCGCTTCAAAACCTGCACTTGAAGACCCTACATGGCCATTTAGGTCCCCTCCTATGAAGAGCTTCTCACTGCTAGGAACAGCTCTAACCAAGCCATCCAAATCTTCCCAGAACTGCCTCTTAACACTCTCATCATGGCCTACTTGAGGGGCATAAGCACTAATTACGTTTAGAACCATATCACTAATGACAAGTTTAACTAAGATAATCCAATCTCCTTGTCTTCTCACCTCCACTACTCCATCCTTCAGGCTCTTGTCAATCAAAACTCCTACTCCATTAATATTTGAAGTTGTCCCTGTGTACCAGAGCTTGAAACCAGTATTGTCCACCTCCTTCGCCTTCTGACCCTTCCATTTAGTCTCTTGGACGCACAAGATATTTACACACCTTCTAACTGCTGTATCAACTAACTCTCTTAACTTACCCGTGAGGGACCCTACGTTCCAACTGCCTAGACGAATCCTAGTTGGCTCGACTAGCTTCCTTACCCTTCTCACCCGCCGAGTCAGATGAGAAGACCCTTGCACATTTTTCACCACATTCGGGCGCCGATATGGCGCGCCACTAAGGATGCGACGACCCGATCCTTGCTCACTTGGCACCATGCCCAGATCACGACACGGCGCATCACGGGGGTGACGACCCGGCCCTTGTTCATTTGACACCATACCCGGGTTCCGACATGGCGCGTCGCTAAGAGGGTTACGCCCCAACGGGATTCTTTTGGGTTTCATCTCCATAAGGTTAGCTAGATTTTTACGTTGGCTCACCAAGCCTATCACAACCTTCCTCCTTAACCAGGGCTTGGGACCTGCTATGTTGAGCCACCATAGACACCCCAACATAGGCGGAGTTACACCAACACAACAACATGCCTTGAGAATTTTCTTTGCTGCCTGGATATTATCGCACTCTCGCTGGATCGCATCGCAAGTTCGCAACTCACGCCGACGGCCGACGCCGTCACGGAACGCCACCACGCGCATGCGTCCAGCTGCCCACTGCCCCACGCTCACGGATGTCGACTCGTCGTACTCGGAGGGGCGGCCGCAGCGAAGCCTGACGCCATCGTCTTGGGCTCTCGACTGCTTGACGAGAGTGCACGTACTGACGTACAACACAGCGCAGACAGGTTTCAGATTAATCTCCTATTCTTCTTCTTACTTGTAACTTCTGTACTTAAATAGTGTTGTAATTATTTATGTATGAGTAATTTTTTTATTTCAGTTCGTGTGTTCATTCAAGTATTCATTATTCAACAATTCAACACCAACACTATAACAGACTAATATTTAGCATTCACACAGCTTTGTCAAAAACATTACTGTCAGAGGCTGTTCCTGTCTTGCGTAGGCCACTGTTGATTGCATGAAAGCACGCAGTTAGCCGCCTGCCAAGTTCTATACTTAATGTAACGTACGTTTCGTCTCGGCAGCCATCGCCTCGATCTTGCCGGTGCAACGTCCGTGGTCCGTACGCGCGTACATGCAGGTGAAGGACGACTCCAGTTCCAACGACGACGAAGACGGCCATCGGCGGCGGTGGGTGCCGATGACGTTGAACCTGGACGACCACCTCATCTACCCGAACCTGGACGCCGACGCGGTGGCGCCTAGCGCGCGACCCGGACACGGCCGTGGAAGTCTAAGTGGGGACGCTCTCCAGCGGCAGATGATGGAGCTTCAGCAGCAGACCCTGAGCTTCATGGAGAGGATCATGAGCGGACCTCCACAGTGGCAGTGGCAGCAGCCTCCCCCACAGCAGCAGATCCAGTGGCAGCCGCCGGTTCTGCCACAACCTCAGCAGTTCAGTCAGCAGCAGCAGTTTCCTGGTCCCAGCTCCTCCCAGTTCACGAGTTTCACTACACCACCAGGAGGGGCCCTGCTGTTTAGTCCGCTTCACACGGGTTTTACGCCACGTCTGACAGAGTCTCTGTTCGCGACGACCACCACCGTGACGCGTGACTTGTCTGCCAGCTTCAGCGAGCTCACTGGATTTCCCATGCCCGATCTTCAGGATCCAGTGCAGACGTCGACGGCTCCAGTGACTTCCACCACTAAGACCCTACCGAGCTCCGTCGCGTCCTCAGAGCAGACCGAGCCTGTTCAGTCCGAGACGACCATGTCCGTGCAGCCTGAGTTAGCACCTATTCCAGAGCTTCCACACTCCGACCCTCAGGCAGGCACAGCTACCGAGACTGAGATAGCTTCTGAGCAGGCAGAGCAGCCCGAGCCGGTTGAGCAGCCAGAGCAGGCAGATCCGACCCAGACCGCTTCTCCTCTGCGTTCAGCTACAGAGGGTAAGACTGCCGGCTCGTCTTCCTCAGACTCCGAGGCGCTACTTCAGTAGTTTGAGTTCGCCCAGCGCACTCCGGAGCCTGCACCTGACTCGTCTGCGCCACCTCCATCCTCCGACGCTTAATTTGGCGCTTGATGCCAAAGGGGGAGAGTGGGTCGAGTATAGCGATAGGGGGAGTGATGTGAGAGGGATTTGATTCTTATGTTGTGTTACATTCACATACGCTCTTTGCATATCACATCTTTTGCACTTTATTATGTTATTTATTTATGCTATGGACCTCATGACATGTATTGTGCTCACTATGATATCTTATATGACATGTCATTTCGTTTCGCTCGATTACTTGCGCTTAATTCTCACTTGATTATGTATTCGAGCTCTGTTACTCTTGCACTTGCTATTCACTCTAACTTGTTGAGTGCAGGATGTTGGCATGATATGTATGAGCTTGCCCCTAATCATTTTCTCTTATTCATTACAAGTTCATACATGTCATGATTTGAAAACCTCTTCTCTCTATACTCGAGGTCGTGTTGTCATCAATCACCAAAAAGGGGGAGATTGAACGCATCTTGGCCCCTAGTGGGTTTCGGTGATTGGATGAAACACAAGATTACTGTGACTAACATGTGTTTTGCAGAAACAGGGATGAGTTAGGTCACGGTAATGGCAACGATACGGGCATATGGAGTTCATGTTCCCTGGCGATGGAAATCGTTTCAGTTTTCAAAGGACGGACGACGAAGACGGTGGTAGACTAGGCTAAGTGTCGTATGGTGTTGGAGGACACTTAGGTAGTCTTAGGTCTTTGTTTTTTCCTTTGGCCGTACTATAAAGGGGAGCGTGAATCAGTAGCTTGACCTAGATGAGTCTATTGAGGTAGGTGTGATACACACTTGTTATTTCATAGCCCTAGGTAGCTCAAAGAGATGTCTTATGTCGCGAGGATGAAAAGTCGTTAAGGCCGCGTCGTGATCTGAGTGAGTTTTGCCTGTGAAACAGGCATCGGACGCTGGCCTGGTGGGCATCGGACGCGTTCGATGCTCACTAGACTTAGGGTTTAGTCTGATGCGTGGCATCGGACGCTCCGGTGTTGCCACATCGGACGCGCCCGTGCCACTGTTCACTTGCGAGTGAATTTGGGCTGGCATCGGACGCTGGGGGCCAGCGTCCGATGGCCATGCAGAGAGGTTCCAGAGAGGGTAAAATTGCATCGGACGCGTCCGATGCAATGGCATCAGACGCTGCCCAGCGTCTGATGCTCCTTTAAACAGTCTGACAGGTTGTACAGTTGACTGTTGGTCGAGGTCATCAGAGCGTCCGATGCCTAGCATCGGAGCGTCCGATGCCCCCGCAAAATGACCTGTTCAGTGCTCTATTGGATGGCCGGTTGGGGGGAGTATTTATACTCCTCCCCCTCCTCCATTAGAGTGTTCTTGCCACTTTCCTTTGCTGAGAAACACATTGTGAGTGTGAGAAAGAGCAAGAGCCCTAGTGAGGTTGAGAGAATAGCTAATTGAGAGAATTAGTGACCTCCTAGTGAGAATTGAGTAGCAAGTGTGCATCCATCCATCTCTTTGGCCTTGTGTTGGTCAAGTGAGAGTTCAAGCTTGTTACTCTTGGTGATCGGCATCACCTAGATGGCTTGGTGGTGATCGAAGAGCTTGGTGATCATCCGGAGGCTTTGTGGATGACCCAAGCCAAGTTGTGACCGGTAGCGAGCGATTCACCGGGCCGGAGTGGCGAAGAATCAGCTCGTAGTGAGCACTTGATCCTTGCGCGGATCAAGGGGGAGCGATACCCTTGCGCGAGTGCTCCAACGAGGACTAGGGGGTGTGCCGACACCTCGATACCTCGGGAAAAAGATCGTCGTGTCATTTCTACTCTCTTTACATACGCATTTACTTTTGAGCAATTCAATTCCATAATTTACTTGTTGTTTCTTCATAAGTTGAATTGCCATGCTAGAGTAGAAATGGTTTAGCGATAGTCTTTTGCGCGGTAGAGTTTAGAGAAACACACTTCTAGGCACAAGGGGTTAATTGGGCTTGTTAGGATTTAATTTTTGCGAAAAGTTTTAGAAAAGCCCAATTCACCCCCCCTCTTGGGCATCTTGATCCTTTCAACAACTAGACAAAGAATGTACTCCCTTACCTCTATTGTTTTACCATCAAAAATTCTAGAAGCATGTATTCGCCAAGGACAACCCTCTGCTTTACACTTAGCAATGAATCTAGTCTTGTCGGTCTTGATGTCAGTAAACTCAAAACCCCTTGTCACTGCATAATGCCTCACAGCCTTCCTGAATGAAACTATGTCAGGAAATAAGGCCCCCTTCACTATGTTGGGATTTTCTGGATCATGTACGACATGTATTTCCTGAGGATCTGCATCATTGAATTGTGCCTCCAGAGGAGCTCCTCCTTCGGCATTAACATCATCAGCAACATCTGCTACATTATCAGCAAAGTTTGTCTGCGCACATGGTACTGAAGTGTAAATGTGCTCGTCGTCAACACCAACATACTCCTCCTCATTGTCAAATATATCAGGCTCTCTTTCACCCTCAATGTTTGCATCATTTCCTACGGGCTGGGTAGTAGCACCATTGGGTGTTGTGCTTTGGTGGGCTTTAGTGGGGTTTTCATTGCTAAGATGAGTGTGATCTAGGTATTTACTAATCATAGGATCATCAGGTGGAATCATACATAGAGCATTTAAATCATCAAATTCATCAAATTCAGGCTCAGTACAGACCTCTTTGTCAACGACTTTGACTACAAATTGGCAACACATCTCTTGCTTATACATGGCAAAGAGTTCTACCATCTGCCTGTCATGGAGTAGTTTAACATCTTCATGCAGATTTTTGTCAAAAAACCACACACACACGCAGACTGGTTCGAGAACCATTTCACTTCATTGCACAAGCTAGTCATCAACATCTCTAGTGTAAAAGAGGCTATCTCCACATCCCACTTAATAATTGCACCCTTTTTGTAAGATTTTCTACCGAAGGCATCTGTTCTACAGAAACCTTCCACTTTCAGCTCTAGCGTGAAGAAATCAGACCTATCACCATACAAATCGAAAGGTAAAATATCAAGCAAATCTGACACAACTACTGCATTACGGGGTGGATTTACACGTTCTATGTCTCGTCAGCTTTGGTCTTGTCGAGAGGGATTCAGTTAGATGCATACCTGCCGTCGGCGCCTTCCATCGTCGTCGCGGCGCACACAGGGACCAACGCCATGGAGCTCATCCAGCCATGAATGTCGCAGGGACGGGGGCGGGGAAAAGCCGAGGCCAAGTCTCCAGCACCGACAGCTCTCCCTTGACGTTGTCGTAGCCGCCGAATCGCCTGTGCTGTCGCCGCCGAAACGCCGATCTAGGATTTGTGGAGAAGGGGACGGGGAAGGAGACGGAATAGAGACGGCGTCCACGCGCTTGGCCGCGACCGGGGTCAAAAGCAATACATACGACCTCCCTGTACGTAGTTGTACGCATGTACAGCCCGCAGGTAGGCCCATCCGATGCTCAAACGTACAAACTGGCAATAATCGGGTCGAGCTGAAATTGCAATGGCAAGTTTCCAATTAGATGAATTGTAATGGCAAGTTTCAGAAACGCTGTTTTTGTAATGGCATGAATCCAATTATCCCAAAAGTTTTTGGTGACACATCAAATATTACGACACTAATTTTGTTTATTAAAAACTAGACTAATAAAAAAATAAATTACATATTCAGTCATGAGAGAATTTATTAAGATTAATTAATTCATCAATAACACATGTTTACTGTAGCCCGACATTATCAAATTATAGACTAATTAGGCTGAAAAAAACTGTCTCGCAAAGTTATCGTAATCTGTGTAATTAGTTATTTTTAGTCCACATTTAATACTCTATATATGTGTCCAAACATTTGATATGATAGGTAAAAAGTTTTTATGGTGAAAACTAAACACCCTTTAAATAATATTTATATTTATGGATATAAATAAATTTACTATAAAAATATATTTCGTAACTAATCTAATAATATTTATTTAGTATCATAAATATTGTTATTTTTTAACCTATAATTAGTCAAAGCTAAGATACGGATGGAGGGAGAAATCAATAGATTTGCAACGTTGAGAGGTTTTTTCAACGAGGAAGCACTCGGGGGGAGGGTCGAATTTGGCTCTGCTCGGTGTCGTGTGCGCCAAAGCCAAAACTTGTAACGGAACGGAGCATCATCATCATTTGGTTCTGTTTTGTTGGATGGTAGTGTTACCCAGATTGGCGTGGAGCCGTGAGCCCACCAGGGAACCGTTGCGGCTCCCGAGAAAGGGAGCAGGGAAAGCGGCCAGGTAAGGTGGGCCTGCGGACCGAGACATTCCCCCGACCGACCCAGCCCAAACCAAACACCTGAGAGGAGTCGCTGGTTGGGCCAGCCAGTCCAAGACCAGACCGCTGTTTGTTGTTGGCCTGGTTCGCAACTAGCCGTTGAAGGAGAGACGAAATAATTAAACCGCCCCCCTCTAAATCCTCGTGACGCCTCGCCTGCCTCTGACTGATGTGCTTCACACACATCACTCCCCTCCGTGCAGTGCAGAGGTGGTCACTGCCACTGGCCAGTGGGCCACCCACGCTGCCTTCCTTTCCTCCTACTAGCCGTTGGCGCCCATTCCTCCCCTCCCCGCCCCTCATCTTCTTCACAGAGCTAAGAAGTTACGCACACTTGATCTCCCTCCCTCTCTTCGATCCCTCCACTCCCACCAGGCAGCAACCTCTACTGCTCTCCTTCCTCCTCCTCTTCCTCCATCGCCAAGCTCATTAGCTAGCCTTGCCTCCTAATCCCCCAGCATTCCCCTTCAATTTCATCCCAAATCACCACCACCACCACCATGCCACCGCCGGCGCCGGCGCGGAGGCCTCCAGGGCGCCTCCACCACCGCAGCACCGCCGCCGCACCAACCACGCTCCTCCTCCTCCTCACCCTTCTCCTCCTCTCCCCGCCACCCGCCGCCGCGCAGCAGCAGCAGCACCGCCACCACCCGACAGGCGACGGCGTGGTGATCTCGCAAGCGGACTACCAGGGCCTACAGGCAATCAAGCACGACCTCTCCGACCCCTACGGCTTCCTGCGCACCTGGAACGACAGCGGCGTCGCGGCGTGCTCGGGCGCGTGGGCGGGGATCAAGTGCGTCCAGGGCAGCGTCGTGGCGATCACGCTCCCGTGGCGCGGGCTCGCGGGCACGCTCTCCGCGCGCGGGCTCGGCCAGCTCGTCCGCCTCCGCCGCCTCAGCCTCCACGACAACGCCGTCTCCGGGCCAGTCCCGCCCTCGCTCGGCTTCCTCCCGGACCTCCGCGGCGTCTACCTCTTCAACAACCGCTTCTCCGGGACCGTCCCGGCCTCCATCGGAGGATGCGTCGCGCTGCAGGCCTTCGACGCCAGCAACAACCGCCTCACGGGAGCCATCCCGCCCGCCGTCGCCAACTCCACCAGGCTCATCCGCCTCAACCTCAGCCGCAACGCGCTCTCTGATACCATCCCCGTCGAGCTCGTCGCCTCCGCCTCGCTCGTCTTCCTCGACCTCTCCTACAACAACCTCTCCGGCCCTGTCCCGAACTCCTTCGGCGCTGGCTCCAGCAACTCGCCGTCTTCCGCCTCTTCCAAGCTCATCCTCGACGACGACGACGACGACGACGTCGGGAGCAGCAGCAGCAGCAGCGACAGCAAGGCGGCCATCACCGGGACCTACCAGCTCGTCTTCCTCAGCCTCGCGCACAACTCACTCGACGGGCCCATCCCGGAGTCCCTCACCAAGCTCACCAGGCTGCAGCAGCTCGACCTCTCCGGCAACGCTCTCAACGGCACCATCCCGGCGCAGCTCGCCGCGCTGTCCGACCTCAAGGCGCTCGACCTCTCCGGCAACGATCTTTCCGGCGAGGTCCCGCGGGGCCTCGACAACCTCACCGCGACGCTCCAGACCTTCAACGTCTCGTACAACAACCTCTCCGGCGCGGCGCCGGCCTCGCTGGCGAACAAGTTCGGGGAGCCCGCGTTCACGGGGAACGTCCTGCTCTGCGGGTACTCTGCTTCCGCGCCCTGCCCGGCGTCCCCGTCCCCCGCGCCGGCGTCGCCCGCGGAGGAGCCGCCGCGCGGAGGAGGCCGCAAGTTCGGCAGGAAGGCGCTCGTGCTCATCGTCGCCGGGATCGTCGTCGGCGTCCTCGTCCTGCTGCTGCTCTGCTGCCTCCTGCTCTGTTTCCTGAGCAGGAACAGGCGGTCTTCCGGCGGTACTGCTGCCGGGACGCGGAGCGGGAAGCAGGCGGCCAAGGAGGCCGGTGCTGGCGGAGCTGGCGCCGCGGCGGCCGGGCGCGGCGAGAAGCCTGGGTCCGGCGCGGCGGAGGTCGAGTCCGGCGGGGATGTGGGCGGCAAGCTCGTGCACTTCGACGGGCCGCTGGCGTTCACGGCCGACGACCTGCTGTGCGCCACCGCGGAGATCATGGGGAAGAGCACCTACGGCACGGTGTACAAGGCCACGCTCGAGGACGGCAGCCTCGTGGCCGTCAAGCGCCTCCGGGAGAAGATCACCAAGGGACACAAGGAGTTCGAGGCCGAGGCGGCGGTGCTGGGACGGATCCGCCACCCCAACCTGCTGGCGCTCAGGGCTTACTACCTGGGACCAAAGGGGGAGAAGCTCCTCGTTTTCGATTACATGCCCAGTGGCAGCCTCCACTCATTCTTGCACGGTCAGATTTCTGCTCTACTCTGTTCATTGTTCAGTACTACTATTCATTTCCTGAATTATGATATACATTATGATTCACAAATCGTAGTTCATTGCTAATTCTTTCGGCTAATGTTAAGCGATTGGTATGAGAAATGCTTGGTACACTGCCAATTGGCAGGACATTTCGCTAGTATATGGGGAAATTTGTATTTTCAACAGTTCTAGCTTGTAACTGCTGTCTGCTAGTATGTTTCAGCAAATGCTTGGTCTGAACATCTACAGATTCAGTCATTGGGAGACTGATACAACTGTAGTTATTTTAGCCGGTTCAACTTTGACTTGCATAGTTTGCAGAGTTTCAGCAAATGTTCGTGATTCAGGAGTTGTAATGCTGACAGAACTGGGTTTAGACCTGTCAAAAATGCTGTCAGTCAGAGGTTCAGAGTATCAGCAGAATCGTTCAGTAGTAGGCACATGCACGGACTCTTTGGTGGCAGATTTGGGCCAAACAAGGGATGGATTAGGATTATAGTTTAAGAATTGGTTGCCTCAACATAAAATTTGCTGATAATTTGTCCACAAGATAGACATTTTTCGGTATTCAGAAATCAGAACCTTTTGAACTGAAGCTCTGAAGTTAAACTGACACTGTGTTTCCTGTGAATTGGGCCTACTAATTGATAAATTAGTTACCATTATCCAAGTAAAGGTGTCAAGTTTTCTTTATCAGCAGATCATCTGCGAAATTTGTTCTCAGTTTATTCATGTCATTTCTGTATCCATGCGAACTGAAACTCTGCACTTGGACACTGAAACTGACACTCTGGACTTTGATGTCTGCTAATGATGACCTGTTCAGCTCGCGCTCCAAACACGCCTGTGGACTGGGCGACGCGGATGACGATCGCCAAGGGCACGGCGCGTGGGCTGGCGTACCTCCACGACGACATGAGCATCGTGCACGGCAACCTGACGGCCAGCAACGTGCTCCTCGACGAGCAGCACAGCCCCAAGATCTCCGACTTCGGTCTGTCGCGGCTGATGACGACGGCGGCCAACTCGAACGTGCTGGCGGCGGCGGGCGCGCTGGGGTACCGCGCGCCGGAGCTGTCGAAGCTGAAGAAGGCGAGCGCCAAGACGGACGTGTACAGCCTGGGCGTCATCATCCTGGAGCTGCTGACGGGCAAGTCCCCCGCGGACAGCACCAACGGCATGGACCTGCCGCAGTGGGTGGCGTCCATCGTCAAGGAGGAGTGGACCAGCGAGGTGTTCGACCTGGAGCTGATGCGCGACGCCGCCGCGGGCACGGCTGGGGACGAGCTCATGGACACGCTCAAGCTCGCGCTGCACTGCGTCGACCCGGCGCCGGCGGTCAGGCCCGATGCACGCGAGGTGCTGCGGCAGCTCGAGGAGATCAAGCCCGGCCCTGAGGGCGGCGCTGGGCCGAGCGACGAAGGTGGCGCCGCCGCGCATGTGCCGGCGGCTTCATCGGCTTCTGCCGGAGGAGGCGACGAGTAGCATAGCAACCACCGCGTCATAATACCAGGCAGAAATCACGAGAAGAGAAGGAATGGTTTAGCTAGAAAGAGAGATATCTAGGAATTCTTTGATTTGTTTGTTCGACCGGAGGGATTGGATTACCCACACCCCTTTCATCATTTCATGCGTTTCTAGGTAATTTTTTTTTTCCAGTTTGTATAGGCAAATATTATTTGCACTAGAATCGTCGCTGTAGCAGCCTACGAAGAAGGATGGAAAAACAGAATACTACTAGTATTAATAATGCATTTTTTCTGATTTATTTACTTGTCTGGCCATGGGTGGTGGATCGGCAATTCAGCATCAGCTTCTGAACTTGATTGTACAATACAAATTCACAGATTGACGACAGTTACAGGTTCCACTAGTACGGGGTTTGTGTTTTGTGAGTTGTGAGATCACATGAAATGATGAAAAAGGCAACCTACTAGCTACTAGTATTAGTCAACCCAAAGATATAAGTAATATGCCTGTAAACATTTCACTGCAAGTTCAGTCAGATGCAAACAACACCTACAGTTGTTCTGAAAAATGTAACTACATGTGTCAACATACACATTGTACAGAAAAGGTTACCGAATTGACGCATTGGGTGGTGATTGAAACGGTTCAGTTGTATCAATCTTGAGGAGCACTTGTACTAAGATGAAACCATCAAGGTTAATCACTTTACTAATAAGCATACTGATGTACTCTTAATTTGAGTGGCAAAGGCACCTAGTATACTAGTCAACTGAAGAAGCTTGTCCAACCAGCTCCGTTGGTTAGGTAATGCAAGTAAAGGACCTTTTTCGAACTAACCTTTTTCATGACTGGTTACTATACTAAGTCTGCATGCCTGAAAATAGCAAGACTACCAAACGCCCCAACCAATGTCTGTCTGGACCGTTATAAACATGCATATAGTTGTTGTGCAATCCCTTTAGATAAAGACGAAGCATTGACTAATGACAACTCAATCGCTCAAGGTCTAACGACATATTTATATATGTTATATAAACAGGAGTATAACGCAGGCAATTGCCCAAGATAAAACACCGAGCCTCTTTCCTTTGCAGCTGCCGTGTTCAGGCTGAATTTGACTGACTGACAGAAAAACACTGCATCATCTTTATCAATTTCATCAAAGCACACAGGGACAGGGTAGGTTGTTAGAGCTCTTGTGGGCAGATCAATCTGTGCTTTGCATGCACAAGCGCAATTGTCCTGTTTATTCCTGCGGTCAGTTTTTGTTTGATGCGAGTTGGTCAGACTTCAGCTTAAGCTGTCACTGATGATGAACAGCTTTCAGCCTCTAGACTGAATGCCAACAGATTGTACCTGTACCATTTCATGTAGTATACCACAATTAATCAGTCTTCCGAGCATGCATCTTACTTAAATACCCTTCCCTTTGTCTTGCATAAGCATCAGGATTCAGGAGCTCATTACTGTTTGCTGTTTCCTGCTGCAACGACCATGTTTACATAACAACCTTTTCAACAACTATTCATTTCCCTAGCTAGCTATTATTGTTCTTTTTGGCTCACCTTCTCCTACTAACCCTCAATTGGTAGATATTATTTCTGTCGCATTATTTTTCCATGCAAAATCAGTTCTTAATTATTAGACTGATCAACAAGGGATAATACCTTGCGTTCCATATCTCCATGTTTACGTCAATGGTTCATTACACCAATGAGCTTTCTCTGTCAATTATAATGCCATGGAAACAGGTTATGATTGTACTCAGGTTCTGAACTTTCGTTACTTAACATTGATGCAAGTCGAAGAAAAGTTGTGCCGACACGTGAAATATATCATTTGGTTTTTTTTGAGGGACAAATAGTGGAGCACAAGAGTTGTTAGATGCCTCCAAATTGGATTCAATCTACATCTCAGGCTTGGTTTAACTAGGATCTTTCTTTTTAGTCTTTCGCCACCAAGCAAACATCACCATTTTGTGCTGAATAGCATCTTTCTTTCTTGTCAAGATTCTTGCTGTTCTTTCCATTTGACTTTTGGTTGCCTTGAATTGTAAGAAACAATCTGAGCTAAACAGATTGGATACTTGCCTACTGAATCGATGAACAGTCCCTGCCTTTGCAAATGTGGTGGTTAGCACGTAGCACACACCACGCATGTTGCTGTACTTTTGCCAACCACCACACCTCGTAGACATGAATCATTTGATGGAACATGCATTTGACAATCTTTCATTTCATTTCCAAAATCTGTCAAAATATACATCTAACAAATAATTTGTTTTAATTTCCTCGTATATAAGAGCGATTAAAACTTCGCCTATGTTGGGGTGTCTATGGTGGCTCAACATAGCAGGTCTCAAGCCCTAGTTAAGGAGGAGGGTTGTGATAGGCTTGGCGAGCCAACGTAAAAACCTAGCTAACCTTATGGAGATGAAACCCAAAAGAATCCCGTTGGGGCGTAACCCTTTTAGCGACGCGCCATGTCGGAACCCGGGCATGGTGTCAAATGAGCAAGGGCTGGGTCGTCACCCCCGTGACGCGCCGTGTCGTGATCTGGGCATGGTGCCAAGTGAGCAAGGATCGGGTCGTCGCATCCTTAGTGGCGCGCCACATCAGCGCCCGGATGTGGTGAAAAATGTGCAAGGGTCTTCTCATCTGACTCGGCGGGTGAGAAGGGTAAGGAAGCTAGTCGAGCCAACTAGGATTCGTCTAGGCAGTTGGAACGTAGGGTCCCTCACGGGTAAGTTAAGAGAGTTAGTTGATACAGCGGTTAGGAGGCGTGTAAATATCTTGTGCGTCCAAGAGACTAAATGGAAGGGTCAGAAGGCGAAGGAGGTGGAAAATACTGGTTTTAAGCTCTGGTACACAGGGACAACTTCAAATATTAATGGAGTAGGAGTTCTGATTGACAAGAGCCTGAAGGATGGAGTAGTGGAGGTGAGAAGACAAGGAGATAGGATTATCTTAGTTAAACTTGTCGTTAGTGATATGGTTCTAAACGTAATTAGTGCTTATGCCCCTCAAGTAGGCCATGATGAGAGTGTTAAGAGGCAGTTCTGGGAAGATTTGGATGACTTGGTTAGAGCTGTACCTAGCAGTGAGAAGCTCTTCATAGGAGGGGACCTAATTGGCCATGTAGGGTCTTCAAGTGCAGGTTTTGAGGCGGCTCATGGTGGTTTCGGTTATGGTAGTAGGAACCAGGAGGGAGTGGATGTCCTAGATTTTGCTACAGCTTTCGATCTGATGATAGCCAACACTTTCTTTACAAAGAGACCTTCCCATTTAGTGACCTTTAGTAGTGGTCGTTCCTCTAGCCAGATCGACTTTGTCCTTACAAGAAGGGGGGATAAACACACTTGCGAGGATTGTAAGGTGATACCTGGAGAATGTGTGGTTTCTCAACACAAGCTATTGGTGGCCGATTTTCGCTTCCTGGTGCATGCTCGTAGGGTCAAACAAGCCAAGAGTGCGAGGACAAAGTGGTGGAATTTAAAGGGAGAAGCATTGAAGGGCTTCAAAGAAAGAGTTATTGATGAGGGCCCTTGGAAAGACGAAAGAGATGCAAACAACATGTGGGAGAATATGGCAACTTGCGTTCGGAAGGTTGCCGCAGAGGTGCTTGGAGTGTCTAAAGGAAGTGGTCGCGATCCAAAAGACACTTGGTGGTGGAATGAAGATGTGCAAAAGGCTATTAAGGAAAAAAAGGAATGCTATAAGTGCTTGTACCAAGACCGGTGCGCGGACAACATAGAAAAGTACAAGGTGGCTAAGAAGGCTGCAAAACGAGCGGTGGGGGAGGCGAAGGGGCGGGCTTACGAGGATCTTTACCAACGTTTGAATACGAAGGAAGGAGAGAAGGACATTTATAGGATGGCTAGGGCTCGTGATAAGAAGACAAGGGACTTCAACCAAGTCAAGTGCATTAAGGATAAGAGGGAGCAACTCTTGGTGAAGGAAGATGAGATTAGACATAGGTGGCAAGAATATTTTGATAATTTGTTCAATGGGGAGTATGAGAACTCCACCATTCGGTTGGATGACTCATCTGATGACACCAATAGGCGCTATGTGCGGAGGATACAAGAGCAGGAGGTTAGAGAAGCTTTGAAAAGGATGAAAGTGGATAAAGCGATGGGTCCTGATGGTATTCCAATCAAGGTGTGGAGATGCCTCGGGGATATAGCTGTAGTATGGCTAACCAAGTTGTTTAACAATATCTATCGTTCAAACAAGATGCCTCAGGAGTGGAGAAGAAGCATATTGGTTCCAATCTACAAGAACAAGGGAGACGTCCAAAGCTGCACTAATTATCGAGGATTTAAGTTGATGAGCCACACGATGAAGTTGTGGGAGAGAGTTATTGAGCATAGATTGCGAGGGTCGGCGCGGATATCCATGAACCAATTTGGTTTCATGCCTGGAAGGTCAACCATAGAAGCAATCTTCTTAATAAGACAAGTTATGGAGCGGTTCAGGGAGCAAAAGAAGGACCTACACATGGTTTTCATTGACTTGGAGAAGGCGTACGACAAGATACCAAGGAATGTTATGTGGTGGGCTTTGGACAAACATAAAGTCCCAACAAAATATGTTACCCTCATCAAGGACATGTACAACAACGTCGAGACCAGTGTGCGGACAAATGATGGTGACACTGATTTCTTTCCGATTAAAATAGGTCTTCATCAAGGGTCAGCCTTGAGCCCATATCTCTTTGCCTTGGTTATGGATGAGGTTACGAGGGACATACAAGGAGATATCCCTTGGTGTATGCTTTTTGCAGACGATGTAGTGTTAGTTGATGAGAGTCAGACAAGAGTAAATAGGAAACTAGAGTTGTGGCGGCAGACCCTTGAGTCCAAAGGGTTTAGAATAAGCAGGACTAAGACTGAGTACATGAGATGTGATTTCGGCAATGCTGCACAGGAAGAGGGAGAGGTGAGCTTGGAAGACCAAGTGGTGCCTAAGAAAGATGTCTTCCGGTATCTTGGATCGATGTTATAGAAGGATGGAGATATTGATGCAGATGTTAGCCATAGGATCAAAGCAGGGTGGATGAAGTGGCGCCAAGCATCTGGTATTCTCTGTGACAAGAGGGTACCACAAAAGCTCAAAGGCAAGTTTTATAGGACGGCGATTAGACCGGCTATGTTGTATGGAGCAGAATGTTGGCCTACTAAAAGAAGACATGTCCAACAAATGAGTGTTGCAGAAATGCGTATGTTGCGCTGGATTTGTGGCCACACAAGGATGGACCGAGTCCGAAATGACGATATTCGTGACCGGCTAGGGGTAGCACCAATTGAAGAAAAGTTGGTCCAACATCGGTTGAGGTGGTTTGGTCATGTCCAAAGGAGACCTCCGGAGGCATCAGTGCATTGTGGAGTTTTAGCCCAAGATTTTCATGTGAGGAGAGGTAGAGGTAGACCGAAATTGACGTGGGGGAGGCAATAAAGAGGGATCTAAAAAGTTGGGATATACCTAGAGATCTATGTTTGGATAGAAATGCATGGAGAGCAGCCATTGACGTGCCTAAACCGTGACTAGGGTCTCTTGTTGGGTTTCAACTCTAGCCTACCTCAACTTGTTTGGGACTAAGAGGCTTGGTTGTTGTTGTTGTTGTTGTTGTATATAAGAGCGATTAAGCTTTTATGACCATTAAACTGTTAAAAGTAACATGATTCTGATCATCCACAGGTGCAAATTAAACCTGTAGTGAAAATTCTTTTATAAGTAAAATATAATAGTACAGGTATAAGCCAGGAGTTAATTAAATTTAATATTCTCAGTACATTGGATCTGTATACCACATAAATAAACATGCCAGCATGTGTTATATATATATCATAATATCATATCTTGATAACATTTGTTCAGTGGTGCAAGCAACAAAAAGGAGACAATCTAGCCGTACTAATGTGCTTTTGATCTTTGGCACAGAAAGTCAGAAATGACGTTATATCAACAATTAAAATTAAAGCAAAGTATTAGGATTTGTGTATGTACATATATCCTGGTTTTGTATATATATGTACGTATCCTAATACAAAGAGACTCAGTTGTAAAGCATATACAGCCAAGTTTGATGTCATAGTAAAAAGAAGGAAAATGTTTTTTTTAATATAAAAAAAGTGAATAGCAGGAAAGAACTTGTTAGTAACTATGTTTCTCCTTGTCTGTCACGGGTCATTGTATTAGATGTGAAAAAGAGGTTGCTACTACAGGAGCAGAATTAGCTAGGAACGATGTCTTTGGGTCTAAACAAAATGAAACAAAAACTAAGGATCCTCTACGAAAAGTGGAAGCATTTGGGACCCACAGGCTATGATTCCTTAATTTATGCACAATGATTCTCCCATTTGAAACATATCGAGCATAATTTAATAATAAGATAAAGAATCATGGTGATGCAAAATGATGATGCTAAGAGGCCGTTCGTTGCAGAGAGATCTACTATATAGTAGTTTCGGTTAGGATATATTTTGGGTGGACCGAAATAGTTAAAACATACTTGTTGATGAACTGTAATGAACAAGAGATGACTATATATATACATGTATGACCAATTAGCTTGGATCGAACTCCTTTCGTTCCCTTTTTCTGTGAAAAGTATTTACTGAAGTACCTAGGCTGTTACTATTTACTATTAGTCATCAGAGAAAGCGGATAAAGCGTTGATTTGATATGAGAAAAAGATCTCCAAAATGCAGTACCTACATATAGTGTAGTTGATGCGTGTTGATTTTCAGTTGATTCATTCAGATGGCTACTAAACAAGCAGTGATCTCCATTTATCATGACAAGGAAATGTGCATCTAGTGCACACAATGAGACCATTCAGGCAAGCAGGGCATGATGCAACACACAATAAATGGTTGAGTATGTCCTTAGCTTCCTTTTAGGATAAGATCTCGTAGCCAATGCCACACTCATTAATCTTGACATCTTTGTAAGGAAGGCTCTTGTATCCTATCTATGACCTACGGTATGATTGTGTTTTAGTAGCTTAGTCAGATTCATTCATTAGGAAAACTAAACTTGTGATGGAAGCATGATCACACAAGTTACATGGCTAGCTAGCAGAGCTGAAGCTAGCTGACCAAAAGGCAAAAGGATTAGTTGGCCAAAATTACTAGTTTGGAACTATGATCGATCTGTTTGAGAAGATTTGCAGTGGGTGTGCCAACTGGAGTGCTTGTTTTACTGTCATTGGCATGGGCATGCATGTATGGCCAGTCAAGTGACTAGTCAAGGAACCAAGGAAGGTTGTAAATTAAAAGCAAATTTCAAGAGGAAATAAAGCAGAAAGCATGCTATATATGCATGTATTGGTTCATCACCAAGAGAATCAATTCAGGAGCTAATCACGCCAACCACAAGAGACCACCGCTGCCTATGACTTTGCAGCTACTATGCATGCGCCATCTCTTTTTTCCCCCTTTGTATGTACTCCCTCCGTCCCTAATTGACTGTCGCCGTTGGTGTGCGTACTACAAGTTTGATTCAATTTGTAGCAAATGTGTGTAATATTTGGATCTCCAAATAATTTTGTTAAAAAACTAGATTCAAATATGTATCCAACGATACTAACTATGCATCGTACATATTAATATTTTTTAATATATATTTAGTCAAAGTTGTTTCTCGGGAAGCGCAAACGACAGACATTTAGGGACGGAGGGAGTACGTGATCTGTATGCTGCTGCTGCTGCTGCTTTACGCTGCACCTGCACCTATATAAAGAGAGTCAGTCTTCAACCTTGGCCTCGATCTTGCGTATAAGCAATTCGATCTAAGGCCTTGCAAGAGTTAGTTAGGCATAGCAGGTCGCAGAGTCAGTAGTTACATTACAGCAGAAATGCAAGCATCACTCGGCATGCTGTCAACAAGCTCAAGCAGCAGCAGCAGCTCGTCGTCGTACTCCTACTCTTGCCTGCTCTCGACCACACTTGTTCTTCTTCTTCTTCTCTGCTCCCAGCAGCAGCTCACCATGGCCAAGGAGCAGTACCATGAGTTCGTGGTACTGTAACTAAACTGACTGACTGACCACTGAACTGATCGATCGAACTGCATGCATGTATGCCGCCGCCGCTGCCGCCGACGACGACCAATGCATGCATGTTCCATGGCTACTAATACTGAATACATGCCTTGCCCTGTTGTCTGCACCAGGTGAAGGAGGCGGCGGTGACGCGGCTGTGCCGGACGCAGCGGATCATGACGGTGAACGGCGAGTTCCCGGGGCCGGCGGTGGAGGTGGCCGAGGGCGACGCCCTCATCGTGCGCGTCGTGAACCGGGGCAGCTACAACGTGACGGTGCACTGGCACGGCGTGCGGCAGATGCGCACCGGGTGGTCCGACGGGCCGGAGTTCGTCACGCAGTGCCCCATCCGCCCGGGGAGCTCCTACACCTACCGCTTCACCGTCGCCGGGCAGGAAGGCACGCTGTGGTGGCACGCGCACAGCTCCTGGCTCCGCGCCACCGTCCACGGCGCGCTCCTCATCCGCCCACGCGCCGGCGTCCCTTACCCGTTCAACGGCGGCGAGCCGCCAGCCAGGGAGATCCCCATCATCCTAGGTACGTGGACGTACGTGCGTGCGTCTGTCTTCACATATATACTCGCGGCACTACCACGGTTCATTTCGACGCGTCCAATATATAATCACGTGCTGGTCAAATTTGATATTCCATCGCTTTCTAAAATTTACTTTATATATATATATATATGATGAATTTTTTTTATAGATCATCATGCTATATTTCTACTTTATAATTTGTAACACTCTCTTTAACTCACTTCCTTACTGTATAAATGCAACACATGAGTATCTCTTATATAGGCAATAATAATATACAAATATACTCTATATACAACCATATCATATTAATGAATACTCCATCCATCCCAAAATAAATGCAACTCTAGAATTTTAAATTTGTCCCACGGAAAATGTCACTTTGTTCCACTTATCACAAAAGACAAGGTATTGTCCGTACCAAAAGAAAGAAAAATAGCCAACAACTCACAAAAGATAGGGGGTATTTTTGTAATTTTACACCTAGCCTTGGCATGTGTGCCCAATCCTATTATTGCATTTATTTGGGATGGATAAAGTATGTGCCTACATTACGATTCTTAAAATGAATTCAATTCCAAGAATCTAACCAGGCCCTACATGTATTCTCACTCTTTTTTTCGCTGATATGCACTATTTATTATTCTTAAAATAAATAATTAACTAGACTTCAACCCTAGCTAGGTGCTGGGTGAGACTGAAGAGTGTGCACCCACCACACACTACACACTATGCTCCCACCAACTAAGCTCATCACTGGTCCGGTTTAGCTAGTAATGTGGAGTGGCCCAGACGGAATATATAAATATGATTAGCATTTCTTTTTTTTTTTTTTTTTTTGCTTTTCTCGCATGTTAATCAATGTTATCATTCTTCATTCTGTTAGTTGGCGCCAGCTTTCTCTATAGCAGAGCAGCGGCTGCTGTTGCTGCACCAGAGTCAAATAAACATGCATCGCCATCATGTCGGAATCTATTCACCCCAAAGTAATGAACATATATATGCACCTTTGCACACCAAACGTCATGGACACGTCTTTCGACTATCTTCCTACTCCTGCTAAGGAAAACTCGTCAATGACGGTCACAAAAAGTTTTGTTTCCATGACGTACGTATCCACGTGAGATTCGTCTTCTTTAGCATTATTATTAGTCGATCATATGGCACCGACTTGTGGGGGCCAAAACACCAGACTGACTGTCTTGTTTCATTAGGGGGTGTTTAGTCCTACACCAAAAATATTTTTCACCTATCACATCGAATGTTTGGACACATGCATGTAGTACTAATGTAGACTAAAACATAACTAATTATACAAATTACGATAACTTTGCGAGACGATTTTTTAAGCCTAATTAGTCTATTATTTGATAATATTGTGCTACAGTAAATATATGTTAATGATGGATTAATTAGTCTTAATAAATTTGTCTCACGGTTTTTCAACGAAATATGTAATTTGTTTTTTATTAGTCTATTTTTAATAGACTAAATCAGTGCCGCAATATCCGATGTGCCAAAAAACTTTTCTGCTTGAATCAAATCTGTATATTTTGTGGTATATTTGTCCTGAAATTAAATGTTGCCGCTTGGTAACAACAGAAATAGCGTTGTAGTTGTAGTAGGTCACTACTAGTTAGCTAGTCTAAGGAATATGGGCAACTCCTCCGATCATATTGTTTTTTTTTTGGCTAAATGTTAGTATACCACCTGCTACAAAAAAGGTCATTAGTTGTCTTTGCTATAAAAAGTTATACTTGCATCTGAAGCATCCTGGAAGCCAAACAGCTGGCTTTGATGAAATAATTTCCTTCAGAAAAAAAGAAATCATACACTGAATAAATTAATTAGTCTATATAAAGAGAGCTTTTTTTTTCCTATAGTGTAACACTTTTCAAGTTGTTAATCAAAATGGCATCATTAGGTTGCTGCTTTTCTATTTTGTTTTGGGCTGCTATTGTGGCCCACATTCCACGGTAGGCCTAACATGCATGCATGTACCCCCCCCCCCCCCCCCCCCCCCCCCCCAAAAAAAAAACATGTACCCTTCTACTATACCATATTAGGTGTTGAATAAATGGACCAGTCGCTCTCTTTACAATCAAAACCAAAATGAAAAGCTAAGCATCCACTAACTCTTGTCCATCAAAATCATGATTGCAAAAATATTTAAAAGGTATGTAATGAAACTGAATGCAAACAAAATCGTGCAGCAAAATTCCAGAGGTTGGATTGCATTATTGCAGATACTTTCACAAAATTGTAGTCTACGTGTTTTTTCTCTAGTGACTAAAGTGTGCTTGTTGTTGGAACAAACAGGGGAATGGTGGAACAAGAACCCCATCGACGTCGTCCGCACCGCCACCCGCACCGGCGCCGCGCCCAACATCTCCGACGCCCTCACCGTCAACGGCCAGCCCGGCGATCTCTACAAGTGCTCATCCAACGGTAAGCAATGCAACGGTACCAAGCGGTGATCGACCGGAAACGAAACTGAACGCTGGTGGACCGGGCAGGCACGGCGACGTTCGCGGTGAAGTTCGGCGAGACGAACCTGCTGCGCTTCATCAACGCCGCACTCAACACGGAGCTCTTCGTCTCGCTCGCCGGCCACACCATGACGGTGGTGGGCGCCGACGCCTCCTACACAAAACCCTACGCCACGTCGGTGCTCATGATCGCGCCGGGCCAGACCACCGACGTGCTCGTCACCTTCGACCAGAACCCCGGCCGCTACTACCTCGCCGCGCGCGCCTACGCCAGCGCGCAGGGCGTCCCCTTCGACAACACCACGACCACGGCCGTCTTCGACTACGGCGCCGGCGGTACCACCAACTCCAGCAGCAGCAGCAGCCCAGCGACGATGCCGACGGTCCCGGCCTACAACGACACCGCGACGGCGGCGTCGTTCACGACGAGCCTGCGCGGGCTGCGCAAGGCGGAGCTTCCCACGCGCGTCGACGAGAGCCTCTTCTTCACCGTCGGCGTCGGCCTCTTCAACTGCTCCACGGGGCAGACCTGCGGCGGGCCCAACAACACGCGGTTCGCGGCGAGCATCAACAACGTCTCCTTCGTGCTCCCGTCCACGGTCTCCATCCTGCAGGCGCACTACACCGGCGGCGGCACGGAGTCGACGCCGGGCGTGTTCACCGCCGACTTCCCCGCCAACCCGCCGGTGCAGTTCGACTACACGGCGCAGAACGTGAGCCGCGCGCTGTGGCAGCCCGTGCCGGGCACCAGGGTGTACCGGCTCAGGTACGGCGCCGCAGTGCAGCTGGTGCTCCAGGGCACCAACGTGTTCGCCGCCGAGAACCACCCCATCCACCTCCATGGCTACGACTTCTACATCCTCGCCGAAGGGTTTGGCAACTTCGACGCCGCCAGTGACACCGCCAAGTTCAACCTCGACGACCCGCCGATGAGGAACACGGTGGGCGTGCCGGTGAACGGGTGGGCGGTCATCCGGTTCGTCGCGGATAACCCGGGGGTGTGGCTGATGCACTGCCATCTCGACGTGCACATCACCTGGGGCCTCGCCATGGCGTTCCTGGTGGAGGACGGCGTTGGGGAGCTGGAGTCCCTGGAGGCGCCGCCATCTGACCTGCCACTCTGCTGAAAGCTTGAAAGGCTCAACTCAACACATTATTAACACTTTCGGTAGTCTTAATTTTGGCCATTCATCAGCTTTATGAAGATTATTAATCATTCGGGATATTCACATTTTATTGGGGAGTAGCGCCACTATATGTACACTTTACTTCAAGCAATGCAAAAGCCATTGTTCAATTCAATCAAATAAAATAACTAGCCAATCCATTCCTAAAAAAAACTAGTCAACTGTATACTTATAAATTCGTGCTTTCTCAATTGCTAAGGGTCTGTTTGGCTGCTAGTATGTAACTTTTCGCACTTGCAAATAGCTTCCACTTGTAATCTCTGTGTATAAGATGAATACCATTGATTTTGTTTTCACCTGGAAAAAGGTTTTTGGCTGCTTTGTAAAATAAACTGAGGCATGGCGGCACCAGGTGCCATCGTGTACCACAACCAGGTGCCATCTCAATTTTGTGAGGAAGCATAACATCCTTTCTTCGTCTGGCTAGTGGCTGCCTCTAGCTGGACGGATATGGATAATCCCTGGTGCTTTCTGAACCTGCAGCATCTCCTCATACTCGTGCTTCTGATGCTGTCTGCCTCTTGGACGACTAGCGCCTCTGGTGATCATATCATTACGGCGAGTTCATCTTCGATGGTTTCTTTGGTAACGACCTGACCATGGATATGGATGGTGAAGCCATAGTCTCTGACGGTCTTCTAAGGCTAACCAGCGGCCAGAACCGATCGGAAGGTCATGCTTTCTACACTTACCCTCTCAATTTCACGAGTGACATCGTCCTCAATGGCTCTTCTGTTCCATCCTTCTCCACAACCTTTGTCTTCGCCATCGTCCCACAGCATAGTGACTCTTCTTGGGTGGCCAAGGTCTTGCTTTTGTGCTTTCTTCCACCAAGGAGCTGTTTACTGCCTTACCTAGCCAGTACCTTGGCCTCCTCAATGCCTGGAATATCGGTAACACGTCAAACCATCTTCTTGCAGTGGAACTCGATACCGTACAAAGCTTCGAGTTCGCAGACATCGACTCCGACCACATTGGGATTGATGTCAACAGCTTGCAATCCATGGCCTCCCATACTGCAGGCTACTATGCTCCTGACGGTGAGTTCAATCCGTTGAGCCTCATCAGTACAGAACCGATGCAGGTGTGGGTGGACTATGGCAGCAAGCACACCAACCTAAATGTCACCATAGCGCGTTACTACTGCTCCATGTCGACCAAACCTAGCAGGCCATTGCTCTCGGTTCCGTGCAAACTTTCCTCCATTTTGCCAGCCACGGCAGTGTATGCTGGGTTTTCCTCATCGAGTGGCTTCATACTTAGCAGCAAGCATTACATCGTTGGTTGGAGCTTCAAGCTCAATGGAGAAGCTGCAGCACTTAACTACAAAGATCTGTCTGCTGCCACCAATGCTGGGCGATTTCCGCCTCGCAAGGTCGCATGATCATGGAGTTGATGCTCACACCACACGTGTGGCAGGTACTTGGGGCTATGTTGCCCCTGAGTTGGCGCGGCTTGGCAAGGCAACCACAGCAACTGATGTGTTTGCCTTTGGCGTGCTGATGATGGAGGTTGCCTGTGGAAGACGACCAATCTGGGTGAACGCAAACAATGGGGGGTCCTTGCCGCATGGCGAGGTGGTTCCATCACCGGAGCTGCCGACCCAAGATTGGAGGAGGAGATGGAGCTGGTACTGAAGCTTGGCTTGCTCTGCTCACACCCCCTTGCCTAATGCCAGGCCTCGCATGCGCCTTGTCATGCAGTTCCTAGAGAGGGATGCATCACTGCCAGCAGACTTGCAGCCTGATACTTTGTTGAATAGTGATCTGGGTCAGGATTTTCAGGATAAGAAGCACTGTCAGGTTGACATGTCATGCCCGGTCACCGCTATAACTGATCTTTACAAAAGGGAGGTGACATGGCTGTGCCAATGGTGAATGGTGACAGACATCTGCAATCTGCTCTTGCTTAGTGTTGGTCTCTGTCTCTGTGGCAGCGTTTCGATTTTTTTGGAGTCCATGATGTTGTTGGCTTACTACTATGCAATGAACCAGGGCAACTTGTATTTTCATCTAGCATTGAGCTAGGATGCCAAATATAATGGTATCAGCTAAGCACAGCAGCACAGGAATGTATGTGCAACCTCGGGGGTCTGCCCTTTCAGTCTCAGGTGTTTACCCAGGACATTTAAGGGCTTCCATTTGTAGCAGCTAGTTATCTATATTCAATTTTGCATATTACCTGTTGAATGCTATTAAGATGTTCTCATATTTGCTTTTTTTATTAAGCAACTGCCAGCTTATTTAGCCCATCCAAACAGGGCCACAGTATGTCTCGACGCTCAAACATAAATATACAATATTATTTCAATATTATATTATTCAGATTATACCATGTGCTATTCAGTCTGCTACTGCTGAAAGGGTCGAATATTATCATAGCGTTTGCAGTAATATTTCATTGACATTTTGTTTACCATAAGCTGGTTAATTGAGAATTGACATACCAGCTCATATCTATTACCAGAGTACAGTAACCTACATTTGATTCATGAAGAAACATTGTCAAATTATTATTCAGATATAATGAAACCAATAGCTACTTTCAGCTCTACTGCATAACTGTAGCTAAAACTCACATGACATTTCTGAAAAGAAAAGGTAGTTACATTTCGGCAACTGCAGTGCCCTGCTGAGAAAATGGTTTTCTACCACTTACCTACCCTTAGCTACAGAGTAGGAAACACAGTCAGCAATTATATCCTACTGATCAAAGCACATATGAACAATCATTAGGGAGTGGACATACATCAAATGTAGCTTGTACATGTCCAGCTGATCAAGCCACAAACTTCAGGCAGCGTGTATCATTGTGTATGACTTGACAACGGCAAGAACAGAACCGTGTTCCACACCTCACACATGTGTAGTTTGCAGAACTACCACAGACTGAGCAGTAGTGCCGTCGAGATGAAGTGCTCGGTGGGCCCACAGCAGCCCTCAAATATGTTGGGACATGAGGAGGTAGGGATTCCAGATTTGCCTGTCACAGATCCAGAGTGAAAATCTTTTTAAGTACCCTCCTCAGAAAATAAACATGACAAGAAAGAAACTTATAGCACAAGGTTACTTACTTCTTGTAAGACATCCATGAATGACCTTGCCGTCCTCTTCTCCAAAGCTTTCCCTTGCCTTGTCTTGCGTTTCATAATCCTGGACTGCTTCTTCTGCATGAGAACTGCAGAAAGGAAATCAGGAAACAAAAGATGACTACATCAAAATTTCTATTATCCCTGTGTAGAGCATTCGAATTGAATGCATGTCCACTGATCTACATAATGTACATAAATACAGCATTTCTAGAAACGCTAAACCCATGAACCTTTGCAGATGAGAAGCTAGAGCACACGAAGCTAAAACACATCTAAATAGCTGGCTTCAGGGGCATTCCATATACTACAAACACAGTCACCTTATGAATTATTACCAGATTTGTTAGAAATGAACAAATATTTTAAATATAGTCTTTCAAGGACATCTTAATCTTATTTATAGATTCCTTTTTTTGCAAGGAAAAGAATGAAGGATGTTGTCTATTCTGCAAAATTGACACTCCAAATATATATATATATATATATATATATATATATATATATATATATATATATATATATATATATATATATATATATTTCACACATAACCATCCTGTGTTTGAGTATTTGCCATTTGCAAAGATTAATTTGTTCAGTAGTAAATTGTCATCGAGTCTCTGCATACTGTATCAACATCATACTTTTGGCACTGGACAAATGAGAAAGAAACTGACCCGGGTCTTCATCGTCAGTGGATCCATACTCGTCGTCATTAAGATCTACCACCTCAGCCCCAGCATTATCACTCTCAAGAGCTTCAAGGCGAGCTAATGCAGCCTGCATGGCATACAGATAGTAGGGAGGTATCCATAACTGGGCAGCAAAACATAAATAAAAGGGGAATCGAATAATTTCATGAAGGAGAGGGAAACGGCTTGGAATAGGGGCAGAGGGGAAGCAGGAGTAGTCAATAGTGAGTCGAATCCCCTCGTTACCTGGGCGCGGTTGTCGGAGCTAGCGAGCGCGGACGCCATGCGTGTGGCCATGCGGCGCGTGCGGGCGCTGGTCCGGCGGAACGGCCCGACGTTCTCCTCCTCCCCGTCCATCTCCGGTGACCAACAGAGGCAGGCAGCGGCAGGGGGACCGACCTTGTGTTGCTGGATGAGAAGGCAGGCGTGGGATTAAGCGGTCGCGGTCGGCGTCGGCGCCGTCGATCGGCGGCCGGTGGGGTGGGGGAGAAGTCGGGATGGCTAGTTCGTGGGCTCTTGTCTTCCCATGTCCTCCATTTTGTGTGTGTACTGGGCTCCTGGATATTGGGCCAGGCCAGAATGCATTAGCCACCCTAATTGAGTCCAGAACACCCTCTGATGGGTTGGGCTAGCCTCCTTCCTTCCTTCCGACCAGACTTGAACGGGCCGATCGGGTGTATCTAAAGCGGTAATGGCAAATGATAATTGGAATGGAATTCCATGATAATATATCCTGATGGACTGCTAGTGTTGCAATGCAACTGCAGCTTAGCTCCTGTTTGGTTATATACTATCGGGGGAAATAAATCAAGCGTCTTTTTTTTCCCTATTGCCCCAATAGCCGGTAAAGATTCCATGTCGACATGGAAATGCCACACCGACAAGCGACGAAGAAGACATGTGTGTATGTGTATTAGTAGTACAACAATTTTTTTTCGATCACGCCTTGAAGGCGCGTTTTTCATTAAGCAGAATAGAGGTTTTCTTACAAATATCGTACGAGCAACCCAGTCGTTGCTAGAAGCAAAAGCCGAGACACCAAGAAGAGCAAAAGAAGACAGCACGAGGCCACAAAAAACGGAGCAGAGCTACCGCACCGAAGCCAACAGATTAGCTAACTGCCGGTTGCCTGAAGAACACCAAGATTCCGCCTCACCCATGATCCTGTCCAAGAGCTGCAACGGTTGCGATGCACATCCATTGAAAGTCCTTGTATTTCTTTCCTTCCAAAGGATCCACCCCACAAGGAAGAAGAAAGAATCGAAGCCTCTGCGCAGCACCTTGGGAACAGCCTTCCTAGCTGTCAACCACCAATCCATCACCGGCTGTTGTTGAGCCGAAATTGAGTTGTGCAAGCGAAGCTTGAGCAGACAGCGACACCAGACCTCCCTGCTTAGGCAGCAACCAAGCAAAATGTGCTCCATAGACTCCACCTCCTGATCGCACATGACACGGGTTGCATCATCCTGCAAGCCATGCCTGAATCTTCTCTCCCCGGTCCAACATCTGCCATGGAGAACTAGCCAGAAGAAGAAACGCACCCTCGGCAGAGCAGCAGTCCGCCAGATGTGCTTTGCGCCAAGCGGGATTGACGCACCGAAGAACATGGCGCCGTAGGCCGAAGCAGCCGAATAGCAGCCATCCTGCGTGAGGCGCCAGACAAAGGTGTCCGGCTGCTGGGAGAGTTTAATCTCCTCCAGGCGCTGGCAAAGCTGGAAGAACTCCTGCAGAAACTGAGGTGACAGGGCAGCATCAAGGTGCCGGACCCAGGCCAAGCCTGGCAAAGCCTCAGCGACCGTCGCCGAGCGCTTCCTTGGGCGAACAGCACCGAAGAGGGTCGGCGCAAAGTACTGGATGCACTGTCCTTGGAGCTAGGCATCCATCCAAAATAATCAGCAATTTGATCGCAATCAGTGGCCGCTAGCCACTATATAATAATATATATATGAAGCAGATCTTGGTGTGCATGCGTGCGTCTGAAATCTTGGCTTTGTCACCAGTCGGTTACGAGGTGGTCACCCAATCCTGTGCGCAGGTGGCCGGTTGTTGGCATGAAGGTCTTGGCCTAGGAGAAAAGTGCACCGAAGCATACTGATCTTACGGTGTGGTGTGCATGTAGGTCTTTGTTCCCTTTTTGAGGTCTGAGCTACATTGCATCAGTGGTTCCAAGTACCATTCACTACTAGAAAACAGGCCTTTGGACGATCTATCAACTGAGTTTTAGTCTCGACAAAAATTTGCGTCTAAGGCTAAAGACTTTTAGTCCAGGTTGGTATTATCAACCGGAGCTAAATGTGAATCTTTAGTCCCGGCTGGTAATACCAACCGGAACTAAAGGTCCACCCTTTAGTCCCGGTTGGTATTACGAACCGGGGCTAAAGGTCCGCCCTTTAGTCCCGGTTGGTCCTTCACGAGTGGATTCAAAAGGAGAACGTCCGGAACTGTATCACGTGGGTTGTGTAGCTCAGTTGGTAAGCGTGCCTGAGGCGAGATGTGCTGAGTTCGAATCACACACAACACACATTTATTTTTCGTCCCTGAACCTTTAGCCCCGGTGGGAAGCACCCGGGACTAAAGGCCGGGACCTTTACTCTCGGATTCTTAGTCCCGGTTGGGATACCCGGGACTAAAGGCCCGGTTCAACCGAGGCTAAAAGCTCTTTCTGTAGTAGTGATTATTGCTCGCTTTGTTTGCAGGCTGCCAATGGTCAAGGATAGGATGCTCATTCCGTAAGACTTGGGGAAAGGTGGATTTAGAGACTTTAGACACATTGAGATTTGAGAGCAACAGATTCTATTCGAGGTTAATTACCTCCTTTTTATGCCCATGCTAACACCACAGAAGATTGAAACTTCCCTTTCCGAAAGATCCTCTTAGAGGTAGGTGTTGTCCATTTTCCTTGTGTTTATAGCAAGTATTTATTTATGTTACCAAGTTATTTGTGTTGAACAAAATACCAAGTTGTTTTTTATAGTTTTATATGGCTTTGGGTCAATCTCCGACATGATTAGTATGCATAATCCTAAATTTGATTATATTAATTTGGTAGATAAGGAGCTGTCATCGATATATAGAAACATCAAAATAAATAGATGCAAATATATTTGAGCCTGTGAAACTCTCGGTCAGTAGATAGGGATGGAATATAGTTCAACCTCCATGTGTTGTAATTAAATCACTGTACGTCTTTTTTAGGTGGTGATAATATGTGGACTTAAACCTATGCTCCAGCAACTTGAGTCTGCAAACCTCCAGAAATTCCATTTTAAGGAAGTCACAGTGCTATTTGCTTCATTTCAGATGACGAACACACGGATATTTAGATGTCTTGAGCACCTGTGTCGTCTGCATCATATCAGTGCAATGATACACAGGAGCACCACCAGAGGCAGGCATGTGCGGTGTGTCTGGTCCTGCATGCCCACCCCCCGGCCACATGCATGAAGCAGATGGTAACGTTTGCATGCGTGCGTCTGAAATCTTGGCTTTGTCACCTGTCGGTTACAAGGTGGTCACCCAATCCTGTGCGCAGCGCAGGTGAATATATAATTGCCAGTGACGAACGTCTGGTGCGTGTTTCCTTTGAAAACAAGGGCGCGCCCGGTATGCTCATAAGAGTAGAAAGGAATTTCGTACGTACTGCTTTGTACAGTAGCTGGCTATATATAAAATAACTTATTCCGTAGTCATTTTGGGTTACGACCTTACTATTATACTGATTTACGAGATTATAGCAACTTTGTTTATTATATATAATATAATGTTATGGTAATTATCTTATAAACTATGGTAAATTAGTACAAACATGATATATAATACACACACACTCATACGCCGCTCCTGCTACGCGCAGCAGCGCAAGCAGTGAGGATTGGAGGTGGTGGGGGGGCAGCAATGCAAACGGCTCATCGATCCATCCGCAACGCACGCATGCAATAATGCAAGCAGCAGATGGGCATATGCACAGGACATGCATGCATGTTCTTGCACTGTATTGTAACCGCCGGCCGGGACGCCCCGTACCGTACGTTAAGAATCGGCTGACATGGCAAAGACAAGATTGAGACGCGTCTGATGCGTGCACTGATGCTAGGACTGCTAGCTGCTGTTGCCCTGCATTGGTGTGTGACCTCCGAATTGCAGTTGTGTGACAGCAGTGTGGCCCCAAACACAAAGCAGCTACCAGCGCGCTGTACGTACGTACGTACGTGTGTCAAGATGAAACTGAATGGACTTTCATTTCTCTCGACCACACATACATACTACACTCTACTATATAGCTAGCTATATCCACAATATATTCAGCTGATCGATCGATCCATCGAGACACGGCTCGCGCCCCGCTCCGATCCGATCGATCGATCAAGCTGGTTCTTGATCCTGATCCATCTGTACGTGTTGAGCTTGAGCACGCCCACTCTATCATCTTCATTTGCCTTTGCCTTCTTACTTAATTGGTCCTTCTTCCAAGTCGCGTTTCATAGATGAGTCGGTCATAGGTGGCATCAGATGATGTCGATTGAGCGCGCTGCAAGCAGAGTACGTCCACGAGGGCGCGTTGCCTTTCCGCATTGGAGGAGAAGCTAGCTAGTAGTAGGGTGTCATGCATGCGGTCGGCCGGAGAGCAGAGGCGCACGCTGCTTGCAGCTAGCTCGAACGTACGTGTACGTCGTCGTCGAGAGCAGCAGCACCTGATGAGTTGCAAGCTAGTGACGCGGCGGTGGTCGGCGGAGGGCATGGAGGTGGCCGGACCGGACTATGGCAGGCCGGGGGTCTGGCCGGCGGCCATGATATATATATATGTGTGTGTGTGTGTGTGTGTGTGTGTGTGTGGAGCTTGCATTGGGGAAGTGGCGCCTTCTTCTGGGGAGTGAGGATGGAACAATAATAGAGCTGGGTGCCACGCCGATCCAGAAAATAATTGCCCATGCATGGAATGGAATATATATATATAGTCGAGGGGACTAGAATAGGCGGCCGGGTGTGCAAGCAAGTAAAATTTCGTTTTTACTATTTCACAGTCGGTTGGGGGCCGGGAGTGAGGAGGAATTGATCGACCAGCTAGCTAGCTAGCTAGCTAGGGTGCAAGCACAAAGTTGTAATAATTGGCCAATCGATCGACTGCATGTTTTATGCAAATCTGTTCTTTCTTTTTTGGGATCACAAGTCAATTCTGTATTCAATAAATTGTGAAACATATATATATAGTAGTAGGTGACTAGTGCCGTTAATGGTTAAATAGCATAAATTTTCTTCTTTTTTTTTTAATTACTTTTAACTATGTTCTTCATCGTCCTCACATGTTTCTTTTGGGAATGATTATGGATGCAGGCGGCATCGATCATGCATAGGGCCGGGGCTGATCGAGAGGAATGATGACTGCTGCAGAGAGACATGGTATATTCTTGCTTCGCGATGTTTGGCATGGGGGCTTCGTACGTGAATAAGTGATAAAAACTAACTTTGTTGGGTTTTTTTTTTGGCTCTGAAATTTGACCAACAGAACCGCCAGAGATCGACAAGACAAGCTGCTACAAGAGAGAAAAGGCTGGTTCGATCAAGTGGAAACTGCAGGACCATGAATGTAAGTATTGTAATTTGGAGATTGCTGCGGTACACTTTTTACTACCATGGAAGTAAGAAATGAATCAAATCGTAGCCGTTGATTATAAAGTGAAAACTTATGAATTTGAGATTTTTTTTAAAAAAAAACTCTATTAACCGGTTTCTCCTAGTCATAGCAAGCTAGCTAGCTTTGCACGTTGACTTCCTAAAATTATGGAGTTCCCAAACGTACTAGCACCGGAGTTCCGAAACGTCGTACTACATGCTGGGTGCATGTCATTATTACTAGAGAGAACTACTACACGTTCAAGGTTCCTAATTATTCGAACAACATAACACTTTTTTTGGTTATTTCTCCATCCGAAATCATTTAAAATTTTTGAATTTCAGTGTGAAGAAATTCAAATATAATTTTTCCTGCATAGATGACTTTAAATAAAAAAATTATCAACTATAAGGTTGTATAATATTTCAAGATCTACAACTTTTGTTTTGATCATCATTTGTCCATCCGAGATCATTTAAAAAAAATTACAATTTCAAACGTGGGAAATTCAAAAGTAATTTTTCCATGCATAGAAAAATTTAAAGTTGCATAACTTTTCGAGATCTAAAACTTTCTTTCGGTTATTTTTCCAATTCAAGGTTATTCAAAAATTCAAATTTACTATACAACTCCTATCGTTAGATGCGGCTACTGGAAATTGATAGAGGCGGTTAAAGTTAGAGGCGACTTTAGAAATAGGGTTATTTATAGAGGCGGGTGAAAGCCATATATACAAAAATACATTTTTAGAGACGACTCGGTTTGGAGGCCATTGTTATAATTAATGAGGATCGGAGAGAGAGGGATTTAGTTACATCTTGTCTTCAAGCACTTCAAGTGTATGACAGCCACTTCATACACTCATCTTTGAGAGTACTATATAGAGATATATGTCTACCAAACCGTACCATAACGGAAGAAATCAGAAGAAATTCCTAAGGAAACAACCTGATAAAAGAAGTACACAGTGGCAAGAGCATTCTGGAATGAATTGAAGGCCCAAACATAGGCAACGGCACCTTTCTGTTAGGGGCACGTACACGGGAGTCCATTTGATCTGCTGTGTGAGCAGCTGGAGATATATAGGATGCTTTCGCCAGGCCACAGTTACAGTAAGAGAACCAATTAAGTCAAATATATAATCACCCCACAGCACTAACGATTAATTGTTTGCCGTGACACGCCTAATATATATAAGGTGAAAACGAAGTTTCATAAAAAAATCAATGGTATACTAGCTAGAAGAAGGAACAATGTCCATGTCCAAACAACAAACACCTGCATGCATGCAGTAGTAGTACGACGTCTGAAATCCACGGATGCACAACGCTTAACGTGTGACTGATTGTGGACGATTTGAGTTGCTATTTTCAGCTGGACAGTGAGGTGACAAGTCTGATTTCTTTGCTCCCACGTAGTCTCTTTCTCTACACATTAGACCCACCCCTATTATGTATAAAAAGGACGCCAAGGTCCTGGGGCATCGATCATGAGGTGAGATCGATGCCCCAGGACCTTGGCATCCTTTTTATACATAAACGTGAGTTTAGTGTGTAGAGAAAGAGATGGCATGAGGAGCAAAGAAATCAGACCTGTCACCTCACTGTCTAGCTGAAAATAACAACTCAAATCATCCCCAATCAGTCACATGTTGAGCGTTGTGCATCCGTGGATTTCAGACATACTACTACTACATGCATGCATGTAGGTGTTTGTTGTTTGGACATGAATATTGTTCCTTCTTCTAGCTAGTACCCACGATTGATTTTTTATGAAACTTAGTTTCCACCTTATATATATTAGGCGTGTCACGGCAAACAATTAATCGTTAATTAGTGTTGTGGGGTAGAGCGTAACGAAGCATATATGCATGCATGGATGGAATTTTGCTCTTTTCCCCCCTTATTAATGAGATAACTTCATGTTATTTAGTGTCATCGTATATCACTACAATATATAGCAGTTAATAGAATAGGGGTTTTGCTACGGTACAAACATTACCTACTACTCCCTCCGTCCCAAGATATAAGGCGCGATATGACTCGGTACGGTCTCCAAGAATAGATTTTGACCTATAATTTCTCTCATAATATATAATTTATAGAAATAAAAGTTTGATCATTAGAAAGTATTTCTAAATACAAATATAATGCAAACTTTTATAGTATAAACTTTTTATATGATTAGGCTAATTGTTAGTCAAAGATAAGAAAGTTTGAATTTTGAAATACGTGCGTGCCTTATATCTTGGGACGGAGGGAGTACTAGTATAATATAGGAGGTGACGATAGCAAAAACAAATCATAGACGTTGATTTTAAGATATTTATAAAGTAATTAAATAATTAAAATAACAAGAAAAAAAGACAAAATCACAATCAGTTGGACCTAGGGTATCATCGGGTAGATGGCATGCACCACCGAACAGCCATCATGCACCCTTTCCATTTATCCACAATACACACTCATCAGATGGAAAGTAAGCCAATAATTTTGTTGTATATATAAATACCAAGATTACTATATGTCAAGTGACCTTTTTTTAATGATATGAAATGTAACACGTCACTTTTTTTTTGTTATTTTCAGGTATCATATGACATTAAATTTCTTGTGCAAATATATTATGCATGTTTCTTTTTTCTATTATGTCGTCACGTCGTTACAATAATAAAAAGTCATGCACATATCATGCCAAATTACTTGTTTATTTGCATTCAAAATGTAATGTGCATATGTCTCATTTGCTTTTATTTACGTTGCATTAGGAAAAAAAACGTACTAGCTGTTTTTGTCCAGTTATATTTAGTCTAGCTTGCTAAATACGTACACGTACATTTGAACAAATTATTAGGCTACATCAGGTTATTCAGCGTGCACATGTACACGCGCATTAGAATATGTTATATTATATTAGTTGTTATGTTATATTTATACCAACCGGCAAATTATGTCATGTCTAAACTTGCAAAATAAAAGTATTTACCACATCTTATAGGTCGCGCTTATGCGCACATCCAATTAGATTTAGATTTTTTTTATTAAACTACCTATTTTACAAAATAAAAAAATAAATATATATATATATTACCGATTATTCCTAAAAAGCAATAGATGATCTTAACCATCTGATCTAATTAAGTGGTATCATAGTAAGTGAGAGAGAGCACACGGACACATGTCTATACGCGGTACATTAGTGTATATATGTTATGGGTGAACGAGTACATTTAGTCATTAGTGTATGTTATACTAGCTAGGTGAGTGCCCGTGCATTGTTACAGAAAAAATATAAAATCACATGGTTCAATGTACAAAGGTAATATAAAATAGTATCACATCACAATTTCATATCACAAGAACAAACTATAGAATAAAATAGTTCTAGTTAACTATAAATTATGTCGTACTGGCCACTCAATCAATGTCGATTGAGTCATATTAGCATTATAATTATGGAAGATCTAAATATTATTGTGTGTCTCATAGGACCTATATATAAGATTTTTTTGTAGCGTACTACAGTTTTCCATTTTCATGAATGGATTCTTAAAATGGGGAGCTCTGGATGTTCTTCAATAGCATAGAAATCATATTTCATAAATGCCCGGCAGTCATCGAACTAACTCCTAACAGGGGGTTTTATATCCATTGAGTCAACAACATATCAATCATATATTCCATAAGAAAAGTGTCTAGCAGTCATCGAACCAGGCTCTTAACAAGATTTTTTATATCCATTGAGTGCTGACAAATGCTAATATATACAATCAAGGTTTACTTAGTTATCCATTTTAGTTGCTAATCCCCCACAATCTTGACTATGCTTAAAACATTATAAGTTTTTGTAATAATACTGAACTTTGTAAACATGACACCAAACAGAAGAAACATTAGAACATACAAACATGAGTCCAATTAAGCAATGAATCGAAGTATCAAACTGAGTGACATAGTTGACAAACAAAGCATCCAAAGACCCCAAGCAGTAACAACAACAGTCCATCATTTTGCCCATTCTAGCAAGATTGTTTGACAGGTACATACAACCATCTTTCATGACACAAACTTCCCCTGATGAACCATCCATCCAAAATGCCTAGGCAAGACGCTAGCAGCAGTACTAATCCAAGGAATGTAGGGGCAAGAAAAAGATGAACTGAGCTGATCAACAATGCAATATGAAACTCATAGTTACTGAGTATTTCCAAAAATCTCTACTACTGTTGAAACCAGGATGGTTCTATCATGTCAATATGAGACTCCTAATAAGCAGTGGTCTAGCATGTCAATACTAGACTCCTAACAACTGATCCATATTAGCAAAACAAGCAACTAACTGTAATTGATGCATAAAGGCACATGGTAACCTGTTGCTCTGATCCTATACATAACTCAAAAGGTATTGGCTAGAGATGAAAGAAAATCAAGTTTGTAGTGGTAGCATAATGTTAATATAGAAAAAATAGAGATAGCAGTAGCATCTGTTTTCAGTTTTGCTTGAGAGAAGAAGTACCATATGCATTCTCAAACATATAAATTGCTCATGAACCTAAGAAATTAATAAACCAACCACTACTTAACCATGGTCTACTGAATGCTTATATATATATATATATATATATATAGGTTCAAAGTCAAAGTCCTGGATTGCAAAGACAGTTTATCACCAATGAAAAATCTCTGATTTTGCATAAAAATCAGTGCCATGCCTATTTGTACATAATATATATACGTACAATATATATCAACCTACTCTTTGCAATGAGCAAGGACTGGAATTTAGTTTAGCACAACACAATATACCGCTCTACCTATGGTGGTTGTACTGATGTTGAAGCACGTGCCTTTATATATTTTTCAGAAAGCTTGCTGTTAGTAAGAAGCAGCAAGAGTATAATGCTTAGGACAGTGCCGATGGCATAGCTAAAATAACTTGTGTCCTGTCTAGCGATGACGACCAACAACGGTATATGCGACAGGAAAATTTAATTCAGTGTATATTTTCATTGTACGTGGACACAACACACATGTACGCATGATAATTTACTATTAGTACATCCTTTTAACGGGAATAGCCAATTAGCTTTATGGTAGGGTTTTTGGGCGCTCGGTTTCTCACAGCCGTAAGGGAAGAGAAGGGCTGCTGGTAGTGCTCCTCACAGGATGGGCCGGATCAGGGGAGGGCTGTGCACCACCCATGGCTTCCGATGTGGCCGAGTTGGATCAGGGGGAGGGCTGCGCACCGTCCTGGGCTTCCGCTGTTGTCCGCCCAGCCTCCATGACCACAAGCAACCTATCTAACGCAAGATGTCGCTATATTTCTCATGCTATATATACACTTCCACGTAGTTTTAACAAAGTTGTGTTTATCACATATATAAATATACCAATCATGGAACCTAATCTCTCCTTTTGATTATTATTATAACTAAAACTTGTACAGAAAATGGAGAAAATGCATGTAGCAGTGGCAGTGAATTTAACAGTTCAGTAACATAAAGTTTCTCCTATATCATATTTAGCATAAAATAATCTAAATTATTTGGAGATTTAGTCGTGCAACTAGCACATTTGTTTTGATCTTCATCATCCTCTATTTTTTTGCACTTAGATTATGGACGCAGGCATGACGGGCACCGAGAGGAACAGTGGCAGCGGCAGGCCGGGGATGGTTACAGGCATGCTCCGTTAGGGCTATGGGGGTGCTATTCCTTCTATCAGCAGCACATGGGCCCAATGCATGCCCATTACGTCTATGTACTGCTATTCCTTGTCGCTAATTTTAGTGCGTGGGGTCTACGGGAGAACCCCATAGCTCTCTTTAACCGACAGCGACCCAGTGGCTGTGACGACAACCGTGACCGCTTAGCGGCTGAAGCTGTCCTGATGGTCAGCTTTACCTTTTTTGTATCCTTCAAATTTTCATCCTACCAAACATTTTGTTTTTATTCCTTTAATTTGTTTTAACCTTAACAAAATGTCCATCAGCTATTTTTCTTTGTTATGTTTCTCTTCACTTTTGTACACCAGAAGTGTATATGAGCCTAGAAACTCGTGGCACTCCAAGTGGTGGGTGCCAAAGTTTATCCTCCTGACGAGTTTCTTCATTCTCTCTATATTTGCACCAGCCTCTGTGATCCAACTCTACGGTTAGTTACTTTACCAACCTATCTAATACTTCCTCCGTCCCAAATTATAAGTCAATTCCAAGGTCAAAGTTTTTCAACTTTGACCAAATTTATATAATAAGATAATAACATTTATAATATCAACTAAGTATCATTAGATTCTTCATTAATTATATTTTTATAATATATATCATAAATATTTTTATTTCTCTCTATAATTTTGGTCAAAGTTGAAAAACTTTGACTTTCCAAGATTTTTGGAATGACTTATAATTTGGGATGGAGTTTGTTAAGATTAAAATTCTACCCCCCATTGATGATGGTATTTTTGGCTGAAATATTTTTAGGGAAAGTTGCACCTTTTGGAGCAGGGTATCTCACGTAAGTTATTCACGCATTTGTTTTTATTCTTACTTTTCAGTCATTAACGTGTGGTGGTTATGCTATATCTTATTTTTGGAATTGAACAGGCTATTTCTTATTATACAACTAATAAGTGTAATAAGGTACATAACACGACTGAACTCCAGATGGTGCGGCCAAGAATATTTTGAAGATCAGTAAGTTTCTTTATATATCTTGTCGAACATGCATATTTTATAACTTTTGTTTGATTGTTTTCATCTGACCACCTTGGATTGACTTTGCAGCCGCTGTAGAGTGAACACGATCTTCTATGTGTGCTGTTATGTGAATGTTGCGATGATTGTCTCCACGGTAGCATTGCTGTACTTAATGCCTCTAATCTCACTACTATTGCACAAGGTGACTAAGTAAACCCTTGCTTACTAAATTATGAAATATTAAAAAATAGATTAAGAGTGAGATAGTGACATATATCGAATATGCATTGTGATTCTGTAATTCATTGTCCACCTAAATTAGGTGAAGAGATACTACATGGAGCTAGCCACTGCTGATGGGGGTATACATTGTATTTCTATGCTGGTCAGCAATTAAAAGGTAAAGTATTCATTCTTGGTTATGCATGATTGATGTGGATGCCTATTAGATCGCGTCAGGTTTTTTTATATGACACAACTCTCCATTATTTTCTTTGGATGTGGAATTTTGCCTCAACAGCCAGCTAGAGAAAAGCAGCTGCTATGAGAAAGAAAACACCGATTCGGGTGTAAGTTGGATAACGGTGATTGTAAGTACACTTATAATTATGCCATGGTCCTTATCTTATTTAGGGTGATATTTCATTAATATTGCAACATTGGCAGAGTTTTATTATTGAACTGATCAGCGTAACTGTAGCTGCTTTTTCGACGGTCACAGACTACAAACATATACATGTACGTTGTTCCATCCACTTGAACTAAACTAATCATCAAATCAATAGAAACATGTGAAATGTTTTTGCACCATTGTTTAAATAAAATATTGCTTGAATGTTTGCGGTTTGGGAACGTAGTAGAGTCAGAAAATGACGTACTCTATAGGTATCGTTTTTTCCATCTTGTCTTTGCTACGGCCTCGATGTATTTTGGCATGGTGTTTCTCGGCTGGGAGACACATGATGTATCAAAAAAAGTAAGACATGATCTTGACAACAACGATTAATTTGAGACGAGACGTTATTTTAATTTTGTTATTGGCTGCAAGTTTGATATATATATTTTGCAATTCACATTAGGTAGAGCATGGATGTGATGACACGTACCATCGTGCACCTCGTTAACACGTGGGCCTAACCGTAATATTCTATGGTAAGTGAGATATGATGACTGAAACCATTGACTTTTCATTCTGAGCTTATCACAAAGTGTCACCCATAGGCGCATCGATCATGCATGTAGTTTTGCTCCATTTTTTTCACTTTATATTTGCTACAAGGAAAAAATTATATTATAGCGTACTTAATGAACGCCCCTTGATGATGAATGTTTATGTCTGCAGCGGCGGTGATCCTTGCTAGGCGTTTTGGAATAGGTTGGCTTCAGGAGCTGTTTGGAAAGATCTTTGGAATAGGTGGGCGGCAGCAGCTGCACGCCGATGAATCTCAAGCCACGGAGCCGGCAAGCTCATCTGGGATGGAGAACAACATTGGACCGCCACGAGAATCCCGTGGTAGAGATGAGCAAGAGGGAATTGAGATGTGCAATTACGACCCATCTCAAGAATCCCGCACCACAGAGCGTAAGGGAACTGAGACAATGATGCGCGCAAACTTATCGCCGCCGCCGACAGCAGAGCCCCTCGCCACAGAGCTCATGAAGACGGAGATAGACGATGCCGCACAAGCACATTCGTCGTCGTCGATGACAACAGAGCCCGTCGGCGCCACAAAGCTCGTGGGAACAGAGATGGACGAACCTTCAACCCGACAACGACGACGGCAGAGCCCCAATCACGTGGATCAAGATGGTTCAGTGAAATAGAAGAAACGTGGTATAGAAATAAATAACATTATTGCAATGTATATAATCGCGTGGATCAAAATGGTTCGGTGAAATAGAAGAAACGTGGTATAGAAATAAATAACATTATTGCAATGTATGTAATCGCGTGGATCAAGATGGTTTGGTGAAATAGAAGAAACGTGGTACGGCATGCACTGTATTGTATTCGAGTATATAAATAAATAACATTATTTAATTGCAGTATATTGTGTGGAGGACCGTCCGAATTAATGAAATACACTGTCTCTCTTTCACTCAAACAAATTGTCTTTAAAGCAAACATATGCGCGTCCTGCGCCGAAGGCCGGGCCACGTACAGCCACGCCACTAACACGAATTGAACCATACCTGCCTGCACTCTCTACGGCATGCACGCATATCATGCTGTCGACCTGTTGTTGTCTTCCCGGCCCGGTCCATCTCGACCGACGTTCGTATATATGGAATACGGTTGGTTACCTGTGTGAGCGAGAGTTGACCCGGCCGGCCGCGGCCGGCAATAATCGAGGATACACATCACATGCATACATCATGTCATGTGCGCATGCATGCACTGATCAGGCAGGCCATGACATGCAATGCATCGGCAATTATTTGATCATCATCATATCCTCTTTCAAAAATGCAAAGTGTATGCATGCAACTCCATCGGCCTCGGTCGTCTCATCTCTCTCATGCATGCATGCTACGATGGAGTGGTGGTGTGGTGTGGTGTGGCACAGTTATAAAAGTTCTCGGAACCTATGAACAAGGAACGCGGTACGTGGGACGTGGGACGGCCTCTAAGAAAGGATTTTCCACGTTTCCGGTACGGAAACGTTGTTCTCGGTACGTAGAACGTGGCACCGTACCAGGTTCCCGGGGACTACGGGTGTGCTAGCTGAGGTGGATGAGAATCGCTCTTCCGGCTCCTGCATGCTCCTCCTTGCGGCGACCTTGCGTGCCTACGCCAGTGCAATCAAAAGCTGCAGCCTAGAACATGGCCATCAGCGCCAGCACTGCACAGTGCACACACGCCACCAGATGAGATGGTACGTGCGTGTCATCAAATCATAGCTTTGTCACCTGGTGACAGTTACAAGCAAGTCCTCACCGATGCAGCATGCATATATATGCTGCCTGATTGGTGCATGCAGGATCATGTCGCAGGAATGCAGCAGCTGTCCGGCTGGCCGTGACGATGAACACGTCCGGTGCGTGGAAGCGTATGTCCACTTGTCCAGCGGTGGAACGGAGACTTATTAATTGGCTAGATATTGTATATAAATCACATATTCCGTGCCCAAAAGCTCCTCGAACAGCTCCTTGTTCTTCTACCCTCCTCGAACTTGCCTCGCTGTTTTGATTCGTTACCTTCACTGTCACTATCGATGTCGCTGTTGATGGAGCTTTTGTTGCTTGCCACTAGACATATGTGTCGGTGTTTCGAACCCGGGGGTATGACACCAACGAGTAATATGATCGTGTGTTCTCTTCCTGGATGGTGATGCAAGATGACACAAGGATTTATCCTGGTTCGGGCAAAGAAGCTGGCCCTACGTCCAGCGGGGGAGGAGGTTCACTACTACAGGAAAAGAGGATCACTGGCGGTTCAAACACCCCCTTCACTGGCGGATTTTGAACCGCCACAACCAAAGCGACAGTGAAGGGGGTCTTCCATCACTAGCGGTTATTTCAAACCGCCAGTGATCGAAAACTTTCACTGGCGGTTTGTACCACAAACCGCCAGTGTTGATATAGCCAACACTGGCGGTTCGTGATATGAACCGCCAGTGTTGGCAAAGTTAACACTAGCGGTTTATGCTACAAACCGCCAGTGTTTCATCCAATTCACTGGCGGTTCACAATACTGGCTGTGATCTGACAGATTCCAAATTATATTGGTTTTTATTATTTTTGTTTGTTTTTTATTTGCCACATTGCTAGATACAATATCATAGATATGAAACCCTAAATGCATCGAGATTACAATTACATCGAAATCGTTCTAATTAAAGTATTACAATCCTTATAGAATCCTATTAAAAGAAATATCATAAATGTTACATTGAAAGTCTAGAACTTAAAGACGAGAATTACAGTAGCCTATCCATCTGCTCTCGACCATATTGAGCCTTGAACTTCTTGGTCTTAGCGACTGAGAATGATCCTTCCTTGCTCAATACCTCTTCACATAAGAATCTTGCTAGGTCTCCACTCAGTCCTTTAATCTCGAAGTATAACAACTTATTGTGACCTAACTTCTTGCGCTGTAAGTAAGATATTAAATTGCATCAATTAAGGACAAAATAGTGGATTCTTTTATCTAGTGTGAAGTATACATACCATATCATCTCCAATGGAAGTGTTGGAGCCCAACATGACATACATTGCCCACATTACGTAGAAGCCACAATGATTGTTCCCCGCTGGCTGGTCTAGGGACTTCAGCTCCGAACGATGAACCATGAAAAGTCGGTTCTTGTGCCCATCCAACTCTGCCTTGATACTACGTCAATTTATAGGGTGTAAAAGGCCTAAAATATGTTATATTAATTCAATAATCTGATGATAATGGGATCACTTACTCATTCAGCAACCTGACTAGGGGATCAATCTGCGAAAGTGGCTTCTTCTTCGAGTCCCACACCTCTATGCGATCTTCTCCAAATATGACATCTACAAGTACAAAATGATGCCTGCAAGCACAAAGTCCTTGTTAATCAATAATATGTTTTCGCAGTAGATAATGAGACCAAGTGAGCTCTCGTACACATGGAGCAACTATAAAGGAGACGAGAAAGAGAAGATAATGAGCATGTCTGCCAGATCGTGTCTCTCGGAGACAAGTAGAGCAGACACCTTAACTGATGGCGAGTTCAACAAACAGCTTGGTATGTGTTCTTCAACTGATGTTGTAAGACTGATGGGCAGTCCGTAACTAACTAGTTCTTGTGTTCTCGATTTACTCAAAAGAGCCTCTCAGGATACTTAGCAGGAGATGAAGGCGTCGATGCTGATTCAGGAGATGAAGCACAGAGCAGTTCAAGCAAAGGGACCGGCATGCCAATAGTTGGGACAAACATCGGATTACAGGTATGTTTTCGCGTTTTAGGTGCTTTTGATTCAGATGCTGAAACTAAGACATGATTACTAATAATGGTTCTTTGGAACGTTTGGGAAATGGTTGTAGGAAGTGGAGGCTGAGGACTGTGACTTTCGTGCAGATATCACTAAAGAGACAGTAGTCAATGATGTAAGTAAATACTTTCAACAAGAGATGTTTGAAAAGATACGATTATTCATGACCGGTTACTGATCCAGAAACATTGTCCGTGTAAAAGAGATCACAGGTACTCACTATGGACTCACAGGTACTCTAAGTGTCATGTTCAGATCTATATATATCAGCACCTCCATTTTGGGGCAGGCTCAAAAGAGAAAAAGAAGAACATCCAATGGCTCAACAGGATGAAACTATGTAGTCTGAACGAAAGCAATCAAACGTGGTTGCACAATAGGTGTATGCTACTATATCTCACTTCATTTAGCTAATTCAATTGTTTTAGGAAAAATGGTTCAGATACATTTTTAGATACAAAGATCATGCAGGAAAACTATAAGCAACCTATATCAGAGTCAAAGAAATAAGTTATGAGAACACATACTCGCAGTTGTAGGCTAGGAGTGCGTTCGTTTTTCCCTTTTGTAACATCGTTCGGATCTCCCCCTTCAAAGCACTTTTCAAATATGTCACGTCACCTGTGCAAGTTTTCTCGTTAACAAAGACTGGGTCAAAGAAGGCTATATTATGCTACTTCAATTTTAAGAAACCTCTTGCAATGTACCTGCATAAGCATGACATATGTTAAAAATATAGAAGACATAGTTTACTAAAGTACCATTTCATCAGTAAATAACTTACAGAGTCCATATCATCAGTATTTGTGTATCGAGCTCGCGCCTTTGGTACAACTGAAACAAGCATTCATACTCCACATGGTGTATAGTTTCCTCAGCATGAAAAAAGACATACCCAGTAGGGATAAGCACTTCGAAGCCATCATACCCCCCATGACTATCAAAAACATAATAATCATGTAGATCCCGCATATATGTTTCAAATGAGGGTAATCCCCGTCTGAGACCAAGTGGTGGCCTAACCGGAATTTGTATGCTAATGGTGCTGTCTCAAATTCTAACTCTAACTGATGGCACTTCAAATATATGCCTTCAGCAGCATCCATGGCTATGTTCATCCTTCAGACATACTCTGTATCTCAAGCATCTCTACAGTGGCTATCTCTTTTCATTTATTTCCATTTCTGGTTTCTTAGCTTGCCTGTCGTATTCGGTGTCTAGCATCCATCTAGGGTACGAGGCGATTCGTTTATGGAAGGCTTTAATCCTTTCGATGGGAATATTGTACTCTATCTTCTCTGGCATCAACCCTGTAATGCTCCCGTCTACCGACTTCTTTTTTTATCTGTTTTGGGAAGATTATCTACTGACTCTGATGACCTTTTTTGCGAGGATGGCCCTGATCTTCTATTTGAACGACGCACTTTTCGGGACTTGGATGGGAGGAAGTGGAGTAGCACTTTTTTCTTTCTCGAGGGTGTTGTAGTGGAGGTCGAGACCTTTCTCTTGTATGGGTCGATAGAGGTGGAGGTAGGGGTGGAGACCTTTCTCTTGTATGGGTCGATAGAGGTGGAGGTGGAGGTGGAGATGGAGACCTTTCTTTTGTATGGTTCAATGAACATAGAGGTGGAGATGGAGGCAGCTGATCTCTAGGTGGGGTTTACCGCCCTATGAGGTGATGATCCCTCATCATCCTCATCATCCGAAGATGCTTGCGAATCAAGCTTAATGAAGCGTTTTCGCCAAGCAACAAGAGTGCCCTTGTTCTGAACAAGACGCGGTCTGTCCGCCTCTGCAGGGCAATCAATGTGTATCTTGTTGTACTTCTTATCCAAGATCAAATCAATGCTAACCCTGGCATACCCCGATGGAATTGGGTCCCATGAACCTCACCGTTTCCTCGTGGAAAGGCCTGTCCTGTTGCCACCTTGTCAGTGGTCCATTGCTGGCGGATGTACAACTTGACATTAACGGGTTCGGTTATGTCATCCAACGGATGAGGTGCATGTGCCTCTTCTTCATCTACAACGAATGGGGTTGACCCACAGCTACTGCGACCCTTCGGCACTGGACTCATGCTTGGCAGAACAGGGACTTCTGGTGGTGCGGTTCCAATGCTTTGTATAACTTGAGTTACTCGTTCTTGAACTCGTGCTTCCACTCGTGCTTCCATTTCGTTCAAGCGCCGTTCAAACTCTTCTTCTCTTCGATCTCTAGCCCTCGATCGGCTACGATACGACGAAGATTCACCATCAAATGCCACTTTCCAAGGAATAACACCTGCTCCTCTTGTGCGACCAGGGTGCTCCTTGTTTCCAAGTGCGAGAGTGAGCTCGTCATTTTCCCTGTCAACCTTGCGAGTGCCTTGATTCACCTCCTCGGTTATTGACGACACCCTCTGGATCACCTCGTTCAAGGGTGACTGGTGATGAAAGGGACCCATCCTCCTTGTAGCGTGCACCCCTCGCGAGAAGATAACGTACAGACCTAAGATTCCAATTGACAGTTTGAGGAAGTACACCACGTTGTTCGAGTTTTTCAACTTCCATGTCCCATTCAGGAATCTTTCGTGCATACCCACGCGAGCCTAGGTGATGAGGATTGGTTGACTTCATTGAGTTCAATTTATTCTTCTCGCTCAGTGCCTGTGACTCAGGGGTATCCTTGTATGACTTGAATTCATCCCAATACTGCTTCTGGCTGTCATACTCTCCATGCTCAAAATCTGGCTGTTTACCCTCCTTGAGTAACTTGTACATTAATCCCCTAAAAGTCCTAAATGCTGTACCCATGGTCTCTTTGGCGCGTTTCTTCACTAAGTTTTCATCATAGCCAGGTGGGAATGTGAAATACTGTTTCAATGCATTCCAAACTACATCCTTCTCACTTTCAGGAACCCTCCACGGGTTAATCTCTTTCCCGTTCCACCTTCTGTACTTCAAAGGGAGTACTCCCTTACAAGTACCCCGATGATACTCTTGTATGGGCCCAATGAATCAACCGGTTCTATCGGCTCACCTACTTGGTCAAACTCGAAGATGTGATAGTGTTTAGTACCACTAGGAAGCTTTGTGTGCCCACGCTTGGTCTTGGTACTACCCGAACCAGTTGCAGCATCCGGATTAACCTGCTAGAGAAACCAAAATATACTCAGACCAGTATTAGCACACGCGTGTGTGTGTGTGGCTACGGAGTTATTTTTGCCCTATGTTACCTCGTCCTCTAGATCTAGCTGTAGACAAGAGCTAGGGCTCCATGCTTCCGCGTTGTCACCTTCACCATTGTTATCTACACCTTGCGGCTGTTCCACCCTAGCCGCTTCGTCCTGCTGCCTATCGGTTCGTCGACGGGTAAACTGGCGACGACGAGTCATGACTGTGGACATCCCAAATGAAGGCAGGTAGCAAATCCATTAAATAAACAAGACTAAAGCACAATTCAATTCAGGCGTGAAATGAAACCAAGCTGATACTAGAAACACTGTACCTTACAACAAAGGTTAATCCTAATCCAGCAGGTCCTTTTCAGAACATCAGTACACAAAAGCTACAAGACAGAATTGGAATTATTGTTTAGAATTTGAAAAGACAGAACAAAGTTTTCTACTGGCATTCATTCTCCACAATCATCCATTCACGAGAACAATTTCCTTTCAGCAAACCTGTTATGACAGACATTGAATTTAGTCAACACAAATGGTGCCTCATGGAAATTTGAAGTTAAGATCAACATATGGAATATGCTCAAGTTATTTGTGTCGTACACCTGAAAACCATCTTATCTTATGATATTAATCGGATGCAAAACCAAGCAGTAAATGTTGGAGGCTTGGAGTCAAATAAAAATAAAACTATCATTGATAGTGCACTGAGAAGATATCAGAAATACATCTGAACTTACATTAATATATAATTAATCTAGCTTCTTAAAATTTATACAATTGTCCGTTGCTTCATTAAACAGCACCTCAACCTGCTTCAACTCCCTTTCTGTACCGCAATGAGGTGCACCATATAAGTAATTAGCCATATAATACTAAGAACATTTAATTAAAATAAGAGTTTGACAGAAGCCCATCCTTGAAAAATCAGTGCTTCATAAATTAATCTGACTGTCAGATATCTACCTGTAGCTCTTGATTCTTTTCACTTGATCCTCTTCTGATGATAGTGGCAATGCTGCAACAAGTGCATCAAACTGCACAGAAGCCAATAATTATTCTTCTATAAGGGGAAAAAGTTTAAAGCGATCACAGCAAGCACATTTTGAACTAAAAGTTTGTTAGGCAAAGGAATAGTCTTTGTTCCAACACATTTCAACTACAGTTAACACAAAACACATTTCCCGTTCCTAGCTGTCGGGCTGTGGCGAGCAGAATGCTGACCACGGCAGCAACGCACACGCAAGCAAGCAGCAGCTGCGGCCAGCGGCGACGTTGTGGGCTGGGCCACCAGCGTCGGCAGGCAGCAACAGCACACGTGCAGGCTCACAACAGGCAAGACGGACCGCGGACTGGCGTCGAGCGGCCTGCGTCGGACAGGCAAAACGAAAAAGGGGAGGAGGTCCGAGCCCTCACCGGCGTCGTTGACGGCGTCCCAGTCGGCGTCGCGGAAGGCCGGGACGGGTGCGGGCGGGGCCTCAGCCGACGGCGGCCCCGTTGGAGGCCGCGGCGGGGGCCGGCTCCGCCTCGTCCCGCTGCTCGACCTCGACGGGCGGGCCTCAGCCCCACAGCCTTCGGCGCGGGCGCCTCAGCCTTGACGGCGGCCCCGTTGGAGGCCACGGCGGGGGCCGGCCCGGCCTCCTCGCCCGCTGCTCGACCTCGACGGGCGGCGCCTCCCCGGCGGCGGTGGCGCAGATGAGCCGGCCGGCGGCGTGGAGGCGCGGGAAGGGGCGGCGGATTGCGAGCGGGAGTTTTTTTTAGACGCGAGCGGATGATGGCAGGGGCGGCGGCCACACTCTAATACGGAGGAAAGCACATCACTCGCGGTTCTAAAGTTGAAACCGCCAGTGATTGTTTACACTTTAAAACAACCCAAACCCCCTAATTTATCAAAACCACTACTTAGTCCAGTTGGTTGGTGCGTTCGTGTTATGCCATAAGGTCTTGGGTTCAATCCTGTTTTCGTCTCCCCATGAGACCATTTTTATTTTTATTATCTGTAGGTTTAAATTAGCTACCAAAAAATATTGTACCACATTTTCTTTTTAGGTGCTATTTTTTTATTTTTATTATCTGTAGATGTAGATTTAAATTAGCTACCAAAAAATATTGTACCACACTCCTTTCTTAGGGGCTATTTTTTATTTTTATTATCTGTAGATTTAAATTAGCTACCAAAAACTCATCGATGAAACTCATATCAGGAACTCATCGATGACGCTTCTACATGATCATCCAAAGTAAAATGAAGAAACTTCGTGGAAGGAAGTAAAGCAAATCCGTCCCCTTTGCATGTGTGTGCATGCACTGTGATTGTGCATTTGATTTCTCTGATTCAACGTCTCGGCAAATAAAAGAAAAGGAAAGTGCCCGTGATTTGTCTCGAATAAAAAACTGGGCAGACGATGGGGTGGGGTGGGGGAGGGGGATCAGGGGATGATGAGTTGGTTGCTCACCTTGGTAGTGCCAATTTCATTAAACTTTTTGCATAGCGCAAAATTCTAGTTACGCGCCATAATTTACTCCTCCCTCAGCAAGTGTACTATGGCTCGCTATGTCTCCTGCTTGTGGACACAAAATATAGAATTTAATTAAAGCAAATTTCTGATAACCAATCTTCGTAAAGATTACATATAGTTAATAATAGTCTAATTATTTATGGTGCAGGTACAATGGTGGCCTCATCGTGATCACGTCGTACATAAGCAGGTTCTTCGTCTTCTTCAAGGATAGGTAAGGTTACGTTCGCCCCGAATGGAGGCATTTCCTGATAACCCCTGTAGTCTTCTTCGTCTTCCGTGACTCCTTGGACACCAACTATCTTCCTTTTCCCTTCCATGACTACTTTTAGCTTTCCTTTTGTCTTATTGTCCTTGGCATAGAAAATTTGTGAGACATCTTTTGCGAGGACAAAAGGGTCATCACTGTATGCAGTTTTCATGAGATCAACGGTAGTGAACCCTTCACTGTCTATGTTCACTGCCTCAAGCCGAACCCACTGGCAGCGAAAAAGAGCGGCCTTCAATTGTCGGCCATAGTCCAACTCCCATATCTCCTCTATGAAACCATAGTACGTTGCAAGCACATTGCCGTCTTCATCGTGGGCATCGAAACGAACACCACTATTTTGGTTTGTGCTCTTGTCATCTTGTTTTTTGGTGTAGAATGTAAATCCATTGATGTCATACCCTTGGTACTTAAGCAATGTACTCGAAGCTCCCCTAGATAATAAATCCAGCTGAGAACCTGTAGTTGTTCCAATCATAAGGCGTTTTAACCAGTCAACGAATTCAGCCCTGTGTTTTTTATCAAGCCAAGCCTGTGACCTGGTCGGATAAGAAGTCTGCAGTGACTGTATGTGTTCCTCAATGTATGGCATCACATCCTTAGCTTGTTGGAGAACGGCAAATTGTGCTTGCCTAAAAGAAACATGATCGTCTACTCTGATAGATTTCTCACCGATCGTTCCTATCCCACCTAGTCTTCCCTCGTAACGAGATTGTGGAAGTCCAACTCTATTGATGTCCAGATAATATGTGCAGAACTCAATTGCCTCCTCTGTTGTCCATCCTTCTACCATGCTACCTTCTGGTCTGAATCTGTTCCTAACATACTTCCTAAAAACTTTCATCAATCTTTCGAAAGGAAACATCTGATGCAGGTGCATTGGGCCAAGGGCTCTAATTTGGTCAACAAGATGAACAAGCAGATGCACTGACATATCGAAGTAAGTCGGTGGAAAATGCATCTCAAGCCTGCATAGAGTTTCAGCTATGTCCCGTTGTAGTTGATCCAGCTGGGACATATCAATGACCTTTTGTGAGATCGCATTGAAGAATGAGCACAACTTTATGATGGGGCTCGGACCTTATCTGGTAGGATACCACGCAGGGCAACAGGGAGCAGTTGAGTCATAATAACATGACAGTCATGGGCCTTCATACAACCATAGTTAAACTTCAATTCTCTCATGTTCACTAGCCTCTTTGTGTTCGCACAGTAGCCTGTTGGGACTTTGAGTTCATTGAAGAAAGCAATGAGCATTTCTTTTTCTGCCTTTTTCAGTGTCCATGATGCAACCGGAAGTTCAAACTGACCATCCTCAAGCAGTTTTGGATGCAGCTCCTTCCTGAGTCCCAAGTGTTTCATGTCCATGCGTGTTGCAAGTGAATCCTTCGTTGTGCCCCCAGTGTCCATCAAGGTGTTGAGTGTGTTACCGCAAACATTTTTAGTTATGTGCATTGGATCAAGACAGTGTCGTACACTCAAAAGAGGCCAATAAGGTAGTTTCCAAAAAATCGATTTTTTCTTCCATATAGAATCAGCAGGCGCATGTACTGCCCCTTCCCCCTTCCCATGGACAACGTTGAGTTTTTACTTCTTTTAGTATCTGTTTCCCGTCTCGATAATCTGGAGGCCCACGTGTTTCAATAGTCCCATTAAAATCTTTTTTGTTTCTACGGTAAGGATGACCCTTATCAAGGTACCTACGGTGTCCCATATAAGCCATCTTCTTATTTTCCGGTAGATGTACAGCATCAGTATCATCCAAGCACTCGACACAACCAGTATATCCCTTTGTCTTCTCTCCAGACAAGCAACCTCGCCCAGGCAGGTCTGTGATTGTCGCGATAAGTACCGCCTTGATCGTGACATGTTCTTTTTTGTACTCATCCCAAACATCCTTCACCCCATTTTGCCACATATCTACAAGTTCATCAATGACTGGTTCCAGAAACACATCGATATCATTCCCAGGTTGTTTTGGCCCTTGGATTAGTAGTGGCATCTGGATGTATGACCGCTTCATACAAACCCAAGGTGGAAGGTTGTATATACAAAGCGTCACTGGCCAAGTGCTATGATTGCTTCTAACCTGGTCAAATGGATTCATCCCATCTGTGCTCAAACCAAACCAGAGGTGTCTTACCTCTCCACCGATGTTCTTATAGAACATAGTATTAACAGTTCTCCAATCTGACCCATCTGCGGGGTGTCTCATCATTGTATCTTTCTTACGCTCTTCGCCATGCCAACGCAATAGCTTCGCTGACTTTGCATTTGCAAACAACCTACGCACCCGAGGAGCTATGGGGAAATACCAAACCACCTTTACGGGCCCTCCTCTGGTCTTGGTACCCTCTTTTGACGGCCCTTGCTTGTACCTAGGAGCTTTACACCTGGGACAAGTATCCAGGTCTTTGTATTTGTCTCCACGGTACAATATGCAATCATTAGAACAGGCGTGAATTTTTTCTACCTCAAGGCCGATTGGGCAGATCATTTGCTTGGCCAAGTATGTCTTCTCTGGCAACTCATTATGTTTGGTAGAAGTTTCCCCACTATGCCTAACAAGTCATCAAAGCCTTTATCGCTCAATCCATGCGTAGATTTGAACTCTAATAGCATGATGTTGGCTTCCAGTTTGCTCACCGAACAACTGTGATACAATGGTGTTTTGGCATCCTTTCTCATTATCTCTAGCTTTTTCAACTGTCGATCATTAAGACATCCTCCCTCCACATCACGTAGCATCTTAGGAAGGCCATCTTCATCCTCCATGTCATCAGCTATTGTATTCGTAAACACATTATCATTGGTAGTCATGGGTTGCGTGTGAACACCAGTTTGATGATGAGTTGCATACTCATTAAGTGCTATGTCGGGCATTGTTACATCATCATTGTTTTCTTGTGAAACATTAGCACCATCCTCGCCATGCATATGCCATATTTTGTAGTCCCTCATGAACCCCCTAGTAATTAGGTGGCATCGTATAGACTCCATGTTTCCCCATTTCTTTCTATTTTTGCAATCTCTGCATGGGCAAAATACAAGCTTTTCATCCCTAGCGTTGGCTACGGCTTCAGTGATGAATGTGTTGATGCCCATCAAGTACCGCTCGTCCGTCGGTGCCAGACCGTACATCCACTCTCGATCCATCTCTACACAAAAAAATTGAGGGAGTAATTATAGTGAAATAAAAAATAGTCCTTTCATGATGAAGAATTTCAGCTCCTAATTCCATGCCCACAGTATATTTCACTTATTTTTTGCTCCTTATTTTTTGAACAAAATTAATTCTACACCTAGCTTATCATGGCCAATTTAAATTTGAGACCAAATAGAGTCCCTAATTATAAAAAGTTAAATTTGGATGGACTCTTAATCAATAACACAATGTAGCTCCAAACAAATGGGTCGGTAGGTGTCACATAGATTTTTCTCATCAAAAAAAAATTAACAGAGTAATTACAGTGAAATAAAAAATGGTCCTTTCATTATCGATAATTTGCGCTTCTAACTCCATGCCCATAGTAGTATATATTCCACTTATTTAAATTGGTCATTGTTTTTTGGAAACAATAATCTACACTTATCTTAGCATGGTACATTTAAAATTGAGAACAAATGGAGTCACAAATACAAAAGGTTAAATTTATACACTTAATCAATAACAACAATTTAGCTAAACATAAATGGCTTGGTAGCACATAGATTTTGTTCATCAAAATAAATAATCCATGAGCTAATTAAAGCATGACATAGTAGCAATCATCCAAACAACCATGCAATTAGCTAGTAAATATGATGGACTCATAAACACCAACCTTTTGCAAGATGGATTCACCACAACTTGGATGCCTTCCTCAAAATCCAATTGAAAAGTTCTCTCTAAAATTGAGAAACAATTACAATGACAATGTAGCCATGCAAAACACTCTAAAGCTATAAAATCGAAGGAGTTGAGGCTTTTTATTACTAACCTTAAGCAAGAAGATCATGTCCATGCTTGAAAAAACTAGATCCATGTTGAGCATTTGGTGAAAAATGGCCGCAACAATGGAGTGAGGGTGGGGGAAAATCACTCATCTGCTTGTGGAGCTCGAGCTGGGAGAGAGCAGGGGGAAGGGAATCAGCTTTTATACACGATTCATCACTAGCGGTTTAAAACCAAACCGCCAGTGATACAACATATCACTGGCGGTTCGTAGCTCCAACCGCCACTGATAGCTATCTTCACTGGCGGTTTGAGCTACGAACCGCCGGTGAAGCTTCACTGGCGGTTTGAGCCACCAACCGCCACTGTTAGCTATCTTCACTGGCGGTTTGTGGCATCCCTCAATCATTGTCTGGTTTTCAATCTTCAAACCGCCAGTGAAGAAACATCAGTGGCGGTTGAATAGAAACCGCCAGTGATGTACCGGCAGTGAATGTCATTTCTGTAGTAGTGGTTCTTGTATTACTTGCACCTAAGTGCTTGTACAGGGGCGAATACAAGTTCAGTGAGCGTGGACCGGAGTCCGGACTCGTGTATGTGTGTGAAAAAGCGTGTGCGTAACCGTGGACTCGCGCGTTGTCTCTTGCGCGCGAAGGGCCCTGGCGTCCCCTTTTATAGAACAAGAGGAGGCCAGGGTTTACACAAGATTGACATGTACAACGCTCGGTATGGCGAAGGGTAGGAACTCTGTCTTGTCGAAGTCACTATAGCCAACGTGGGTGTTGCTGTTGAGGCGTCCTTGATGCGTGGCCTCCATCCCGGGCGCGGACGTGGAGGCGTGGCGACGTGGAAGCCGTACAGCACCCATCCCGGCACGTGCAGGACACGGCGGGGTCCCTCCGGGTCTTGGGGTACCTGTCCTCCAATAGCGTGAAAGTAGCCAGGGCTCGAGGGGCTCAAAGCCGTCCTCGAGGTGGCGCCTGCGGGGGGTTCGAGTCCCCGCAGGTATTGGCAAGTCCCGGGAAACCCGGTTGAGCAGCAGGTATCCGGGCCTCGAGACGTGGCTTGGACGTGCAACAGCGTAAGATATGGGTTAACAGTGCCGCACTGGTGCCTTTCTACCCATGCTTGTTGCGAAAACGAGACTTGACTCTGCCCTGGTTCACTGTGGTACACGTCGGGTTGCAGAGGACGTGACTGGAGTAGGTGGATGCATTAAATGCGTGGTATGGGGCTAGGACGGAGCGCCAGCCCGAGGCCTGGCTCGGAGGGCTCGGGCGAGACGGAGATTGAGCCTCCGCCTGAGGCCTGGCTTGGAGGGCTCGGGCGAGACGGAGAACGAGCGTTCGCCCGAGGCCTGGCTTGGAGGGCTCAGGTGAGCGGAGGTTGAGCTCCAGCTCGAGGCCTAGGGTGTGACGAGCCTCGAGGGATAGGCTATCGTGCTGGAGGGGCTCGAGGTCCCCGCGCGGGGTCCCGAGGAGCGGTGCACAGCTGTAGCGGGTTCGAGGGGTAGGCTACCAGGAGGCGGTCGGTAAGGTTTTGGCAAGTCTAGGCTCCGTGGCGGTGGGCCTGCGTTGCAGGCTCCGAGGAGTTGGTTTCTTGGAAGGTTAGCCTAGCTGGGTTTATTAATTGGTGTTCTAGGTTTAACCTATTTGTTTGCGTTGATTGGGGGTACCCCTTTGGTGTTCCCCCGACAATATGCAACCCAATTAAATTTTTCTTACCTTTGGGAGTATCATCCTCCCTGTCAGTGTCCACATCACTCAAATTGACTTGATCAAGAGCAGAGAGAACATGATGCACGAGCTTGCGATTTAAGTAACCCTTCTTTTTGTTGTTTCTAAAAGTGTGCTTCTTGTCACTTGTTTCAATTTCCTCTTCCTCCTACTCTTCATCCCTTGCAATTCTTGCTAGAAAGTTTGGACATTTAGGATGAATATGTTTGATCGAGCCACAATCAAAACATCTTCGGGATTCTTCACCTTTTCTTTTTCTTGTTCTCACATTTTGCAAAGCTTTATCAAATAGAGAAGAGAAGCGCACTAATTCTTCCTCAGGGAGTTGCTCAAGCTGTTCATCGGTTAGTGAACACAAAAATGATAATTCAAAGCTTGATAAAGATGATTCAGTATTAGACATGCTATATTGAGAGGCCAAAGCAATTGATTTATTCTGATTTTTCCTAGCAAAGACATCTAGTTCGTGAGTTTTCAATTTAGAATAAAACACATCTAAAGTAAGAGTATTGTTATACTTATTTTATATACTACTATAATGATATTATAGTAATATATTAAAAAAATATATGCTCTGTTAAATTTCTTTCACACGTAGTAAGATTTAAAGTATCTTAAATGAGTATGTAAATATACTCAGGGCATGTTTAGATTCCAAATTTTTACAAGATTCTCCATCACATCGAATCTTTTAACGCATGTATAGAGTATTAAATGTAGGTAAAAAGTATAACTAATTGCACAGTTTGTCTGTAAATATCGAGATGAATCATTTGAGTCTAGTTAGTCTATGTTTGGACAAAGTTTGTCAAATAACAACAAGAGTGCTACAGGAACTTTACACCAAAATTCCTACCAACTAAACACCCCCTCAATATGATAAATGAGTATATACTCGTACACATGATTTATTGGAGATGAAAATAACTACTTCTGAGAGTATAGAAAACTCATTGTATTGTAACCGCCGGCTGGGGCACCGTATGTTAAGATCGGCTGACACGACAAAGATGAGAGATTGAGACACGTGTGTTGCGTGCACTGCCTTGGTGTGATCAAGGAATGAAGTTGTGTGATTGGCCCCAAACACAAAACAGTTAGCAGTTAGCAGCAGCTAGCAGTGTGCTACTGTGTCAACCAAGCTGGAACTGAATGGATTCGTACGTCTTCATTCACCCGCACGCCCTTCAATCCTTCATTGAAGTGTTCCACCTGACAAATCGCCAGTGATATGATACTGAGACTTAGTAACTGTTATAGTCACGACACATATTTGACAATTTGTACAGAAAAAACAAAAAATGACCAAAACAGGGTATTTAAGGAGAACCCAAGAATACATGTTCACATGTTCAGACACAATGCACAGACATTGACATGATAAGAAAACGATATATGCACTAGGAACAGGAAAGCAAAATGACGTTAATATCCATGACATGATTTATATAAACGTCATTTTAGTTAAACTTTATATTTATATATATTTAAATTAAAATGCTTGATTTATCTATATTAATAGTATAATTAATGGTAATGTAAGGAATCAGTTTTTTTATAATAAAGCAATATTACTGTACATACAATTACTCCCTCCATCTCAAATTATAGGCATTTCAATAATCTTGGAGAGTCAAAGTTTTTCAACTTTTACAATACCAGCTGTCCCAAGCTATCAACAAAATACTTGAAGATACTGATAAAATGATTAAAGATATTGACAACTACTAAAAACTACTAGCAACCAGTAAAATATATTACGGGTTGTACCAAGCTACTTATAAAATACTCAAAAATATTGATAAACTACTTAAAGATAATGACAATATAGTTGAAGACACTATAGTTGAAGACACTGATAACTACTCTAAAAGTACTAGCAACTACTGAAATGTACCAAGCTGCTAACAAAAATACTTGACATATACTTAAAAAATATGTACTTAAAAGATACTGATATATATACTTGCATGAACTTGTAGCCGCGTTTGACGGCTATACCAAGCTCTTGGCATGTGCATGGTCTATTAACACATGAATTAATTTCTTCTTAATATGCATGTAAATAAAAAAAGTAACACGTGAATTAATTTTGCTTTTGATATGCTGTATATGCTGGTGGCTTACACAGGTGCATACACTGAGCCAGCAAGCTCGGATTGCAGGTATGTGCATGTGCATGTGCTGCATGTCCCTGGCTCAACAGATAAAGCCGGAGAAGAGGGTGCGGTGCATGACGCGAGAACAGCCGCACGGGGTGCGGGCCGCTTGGGCCGGGATTAGCGCGCCTGGTGCACGGCGGGGATCAAGGCGCGTGTCGAGGGGTTAGACGTGTAGGTAGGGGTGGTGAAGGTTCCTATAATTTAGCGTAGCAAATTTAAAGATCGGGCTCATTAAGGATCAGACCGTAATACTAATATACTCCCTCCGTCCACGAATAAATAGATTTCTAAAGTTGTCCTAAGTCAAACTTTTTAAACTTTGACCGAATTTCTAGAAAAAACTATCAAGATTGATGATCTCAAATTCGTATCATTAGATATACCATTGAGTATATTTTCATAATGTGTTCATTTTATACTATAAATATTATTATTCTTTTCTATAAAGTTAGTCAAAGTTTTAAAAATTTGACTGGCACGGATTCTAGGAATCGATTCTTTCGTGGACGGAGGGAGTATGATTCTGAACTAAAAATAGAAAGGGCCAAATTGGATTGTGAAGGAGTGATAAGATCCATGATCCATTACCACCCCTACGTGTAGGGCAGGTCCGAGGGAGTTTATTGGGTCCAGAAGTGGCTGATGGTAGAATAATTATTCTATATCTGGGGATGCACTCGGTTGTATTATACCAAAATCCTTTAAAAAAGAGCAAGCCATTTTATTCATCCCAGCAGGCCGGCAGCCATTCCTCCATCGATCGATGCATGCATCGCTCTATTGTACCTAGAGTAATTGTGTTCCTTTAATCGTCCATCAGAGTACTCACTGTTGTATCAAATCAAACTCATGTTATTCTTCACCGAGTGCTCGATAAAAGGCACTCGGCAAAGACTCCTTTGCCGAGTTGGTCTTGTCCGAGTGCAACACTCGGAAAATACTATGGCATGTGTAAGGGGGCAAATCCGTTAGTGCTTTTTATTAATCATACTAGAACTAATAAACTACATACAACAATCTACTGCATAATCGTGATAAAATAATGTAGGATAACTGGGAAATACACATATATCTAAGGCTAAACAAGGAGGTCAAAAGAAAACAGGGTTCATCTTTGTAAGCCGTCTCATCTTCACGTATGGCGGACGGCGCCCGGCATGCATGCAATTACAACAATGCAAGAACATACAAGTCTTGTGCGTGCGCATTATATCTGATGCTGCTTACATGGGCACATGGCGCGGATGGAAGAAGCCGTTCACTGTCCCACTGACACAATGCAACTTTCATCTCACAATATCCAACATTAAATCGGGAGTAGTACTTGGTTTATGATAAAGACCAAGACCACATAGATACATAGAATAGTTCCAAAGACTCCATGGGAACCATCCATACATGCATGCATCCTCCTTTAATTTCTCCAATATACTAGTGATCGATGAGCATAGTAGAATGGCCATCAAATAAGCATAAATATACAACATTGAGTCTTGGAAAGGAAAAATGAATGAATAGAATTGAAGCAAGGTGGAATAACCGGATTGAATTATGACACCAAATATATACATTAAGGAGGTGAAAAGGACAAAGATATAAGGAAAACAAACCTGCAGAAGTAGGATCTCCATCTAAGACAAGTACTAGGAAGAAACACAAAACAACATATCTTGCATCCATGATTAAACTTAAGATGTGTAGGATATACGTTGTTGGAAGTGAAGGGCTTACAATGCTTTGCACATATAAGTTTTGCATATAAATAAAGAGTTCATGCACTAATAATAGAAATACAATACGATACAACCACACAAGTACCACTACAGCAGAACGAGGCTTTGCCGAGTGCTGGAAGCACTCGGCGAAGGCCCTTTCGCACTCGGCGAAGCCTTCGCCGAGTGCCGCACTCGGCGAAGAATATAACGGCAAAGATTTCTTTGCCGAGTGCCAAATATGTCAGCACTCGGCGAAGAAAAAATAAAAAACCGCCTAAAAAATAGGGAAATTTTTTTATTTAATTGGAGGAGGGGCCCACTGGGCAGCGCCCACTTGTCGCCCTCGAAATCGCAAGTTCTACTATTTTTCACGTAATTTTCTCTCACGTAGTCAGCAGAATTCGAACTCACGACCTCTCGTTCGCACGAAGCCTCCTCTACCACTGCACTACACACTCATATACGTTCCATCTCCGTTTCGATTACCCATATATTATACTAAACCATGTGTAACTTGCTTATTTGAGGCCCTAAACGAATTCAAATCAAAAAATTGTAAACTACAAAGTTTTCTAACTTTTCAAGATCTACAACTTTTATTTTGGTAGTTTTCCATCCGAGGTCGTTTATAAAAATTTGAATTTTAAATTTTACAATTTGAAACGTAGTTTTCGTTGACAAGATGATTTCAAATCAAAAAGTTGTCAACACCAAAGTTTCATAACTTTTCGAGATCTACAACTTTCATTTTGGTCATTTCTCCATCTAAGGTATTTTGAAAAATTTGAATTTTAAAATTTTCAAATTCGACGCAGTTTTGCATAACTAGATGACTTCAAATTAAAAAGTTATCAACTACAAACTTTCATAACTTGTCAAGATCTACAAAGTTTATTTTGGTTGTTTGACTATTTGTGCATCCGACATTGTGGTTCTAATATTATTCATAAACATTATATATCACTCTTGTAGTTTTATAAACTACCGGAGAGATATATAAGATTTGTGAACGAATTTATTTTAAGTTTGTCAAATGAAAAAATCACCAAAACAAAAATTGTTCATATTGATAAGTTAACCAACTTTGTAGTTAAAAACTTTTTCATTTGAATTAATTTACTGCTTCAAAATATAATTTAAAAACTGGCTTTGCCGAGTGTCAGAAAAAAAACACTAGGCAAAGAGCTCTTTGCCGAGTGCCACGTGGCTGGCACTCGGCAAAGGCACCTCTTTGCCGAGTGCCAGCCACGTGGCACTCGGCAAAGAACCGCCCACGTGGCACAGTTCGGGGCCACATTCTTTGCCGAGTGCCACGTGGCCGGCACTCGGCAAAGGCACCTCTTTGCCGAGTGCCAGCCACGTGGCACTCGGCAAAGAACCACCCACGTGGCACAATTCGGGGCCACATGCTTTGCCGAGTGCCACGTGGCCGGCACTCGGCAAAGAGGGGCTCTTTGCCGAGTGCCGGCCACGTGGCACTCGGCAAAGCACGTGGCCGGCACTCGGCAAAGAGGCTCTTTGCCTAGTGCCCGAAATTTGGCACTCGGCAAAGCCACAGGCACTCGGCAAAGATTGATTTTCCCGTAGTGTACATGTTGGACTATTCAACTTGAACTAACTGTTAGTTACTAGTAGACTAAAAATCTTGGCAGAAAATGGTCTAAGATCAGCTACGTGCACCTGTGTCTTCAACGATCATGCTAAGACCACATATAGGTCTAGATACAAATAGGGTGTGGCATCACCAACACCACAGAATTGGCATGCAAGCCTGTTTATGCATGGAGGACGAAACCTTGCATGGCCTTTTGAAATAGTCATCTGCTTCTAAATTATCCACATTAGCACAGAGACATGCTAACGTGTAAGGGATTATAATATTCACTTATAATATTCTTCCAGCAGGCCGGCAGCCATTCCTCCATCGATCGATGCATGCATCGCTATTGTAGTACAACAGTTGTGTTCCTTTCGTCGTCCATCCGAGTACTCACTGCTGTATCAAATCAAACCCATTTTATTCTTCATCGAGTGTCTGATAAAAGGCACTCGGCAAAGACTCCTTTGCCGAGTTGGCCTTGACCGAGTGCATGTTGTCGAGTGCAACACTCGGAAAAGACTATGCCATATGTATTTGGGCCGAATCTGGCAGTCACTAGTACAGAGACATACTATACAGTCGGTTGAAAACCCATTTTCACAGGCGGTTTCCAGCACCGCCTGCGCTGGGGGCCAGTGAAAATGGAACAACAGCACAGGCGGTTGTTTGTGAACCGCCTGTGGAAATCGATTTCTGCACGCGTGGATCTTCTCAACACCCATTGTCAGTGGACTGATTAGCTTCTTGGCATAGTATGTGTTAGCAGGCACTTTGTTCTCCTTAGGAAGCATGTCTGCAATAATACTCAAGAACGCATCGAAGCCAGCATCAGAAAGACCATACCTAGCTTTGCACACCAACAACTTAAGCACAGATCGCAGCGTCGTGAACTCTTTGGTGCAACCCTTAGACTCATCATACAAAGGCTCTTCTGCTGCCTTCATCAAGGTCTCCATACCTTTCATGAAGAATATTGATGGATCTTCCATATGACGACGCAACATTGCCTCTAGAAATTCTGCATCTTCCGCAGCCATATTATTTGGCAGCACATTAGTTCTGACATCTTCATTTCCTCCTGCGAAACCATGATCTCCAACATTTGGCACAACATGTTCGACGTCAGGTTGTTGTGTCTCCTGTACAAACTGAAACCCACCATCGACCATATCTTCACCATCGACGTCGATGTTCGCAGGGTTTTCAGTTGTATAAGGCGCAGAGCTACCCTCTCCATGCTTTGTCCAAATCAAGTAATCATTCATAAATCCTCGGCGGACCAGATGAGAAAGGATTTGTTGAGTGTTATCAAATACAACAACATTTCTGCAGTCCATGCATGGACAATGTATGTGCGTCTTCTTTGTTCTCCAAGCATGATTCTTAGCGGCATCAACAAATCTTTGGACCTCGGGTATGTATAATGGATCTAGTCTTGATAACTTATACATCCAGAATGACCTCTCCATCATTACCTGTAAAAAAACAATAAATTGATTGAAATCAATGTAAAAAAGTAACCATATCTATAGATTATATATTTGCTAGGTGAAACCCTAGATCTAAAAAGTAAATCATCAAATTAAGCAAATTGAGGCAAGAGGGACACAAACTAACCTTTCCTGTTAATCTCCTTCCAAGAAATGAAGATCAAAACCTATCCCCTTGTATTTTGTAAAATCTTGACCTCCAAAATCGCCTCCAATGGAAGGTGGCGGCGAGAAACAGTGCTGCTCGAGGAGGAAGATGGGGTATTTATACCAGAGATAGCATAGGCGGTTAGCTAGGAATTATTATTAGCTAGTGTTTAGAGTTTACTGGGGTTTAAAGTAAAAAAAACTAAGTAGCATAATTTAAAATACCTAACTATCATCAAATTGAGCAAGAATGAGCAAATTGAGGCAAGAGGGACACAAACTAACTAAAAAACAATTGAGAAATAAACAACATAATAAAAAACATAAATATTATATAAAAACCTACATTTCCCTCTCTACATAAATACTCAAGAACACACCATTATACATGGAAACAAGGAAAGATATCATGCATAAACAAAATTTAAAAGTAAATACGAAGCAGTATAGATGAGAGACATTATTTAACCATCTTAAGCAAGCTCACTCATTAACGTAGGTATTCTTCTCTCTCACTCATGGGTGAAACCCTAGATCTAAATAGTGAATCATCAAATTGAGCAAGAATGAGCAAATTGAGGCAAGAGGGACACAAACTAACCTAAAAATAATTGAGAAATAAACAACATAATAAAAAACATAAATATATATAAAAACCTACATTTCCCTCTCTACATAAATACTCAAGAACACAGCATTATACATGGAAACAAGGAAAGATATCATACATAAACAAAATTTAAAAGTAAATACGAAGCAGTATAGATGAGAGACATTATTTAACCATCTTAAGGAAGCTCACTCATTAACGTAGGTATTCTTCTCTCTCACTCATGGGTGAAACCCTAGATCTAAAAAGTGATTCACAAATGAGAAACAATTGAGCAAATTGAGGCAGGAGGGACACAAACTAACCTTTCCTGTTAATCTCCTTCCAAGAAATGAAGATCAAAACCTCTCCCCTTGTATTTTGTAAAATCTGGACCTCCAAAATCGCCTCCAATGGAAGGTGGCGGCGAGAAACAGTGCTGCTCGGGAGGAAGAGAAGGTATTTGTACCAGAGATAACACAGGCGGCTGTCTTAAACCAACCGCCAGTGTAAATGGTGGTATTTACACAGGCGGGTTGGCTAAGCCAACCGCCAGTGGAAATGAATTTACACTGGCGGTTAGCTTAGCCAACCGCCTGTGTAAATACCACCATTTACACTGGCGGTTGGTTTAAGACAGCCGCCTGTGGAAATGCATTTCCACAGGCGGTTGTTAACTGTCAGGGCCCCCTTTTACATCACAGGCGCGTGATAATTAAAACCGCCTGTGCTATAAAAGGGGGCGCCAGCTATGAGCAGAATTCTACTAGTGAGTGCTTTTTATTAATCATACTAGAACTAATAAACTACATACAACAATCTACTACATAATCATGATAAAGTAATGTAGGATAACTGCAAAATACACATAAATCTAAGGCTAAACAAGGAGGCCAAAAGAAAACAGGGTTCATCTTTGTCAACCATCTCAACTTCACGTATGGCGGACGGCGCCTGGCATGCATGCAGTTACAACAATGCAAGAACATACACGTCTTGTGCGTGCGCATTATATCTGCGCGCGGCTGCTTACATGGGCACATAGCGGATGGAAGAACCGTTCGCTGTCCCACTGATGACACAATGCAACTTTCATATCTCACAATATCCAACATTAAACCAGGAGTAATACTTGGTTTATAAAGACCGAGACCACATAGAATAGTTCCCAAGATTCCATGGGAACCATCCATGGATGCATCCTCCTTTAATTTCTCCAATATACTAGTGATGAGCGCATTTTCATCATAGACATCTATGACACTGAACAATCATCATCATAGAGAACGTTACAACATGTTGTATATATATGGTGCGTGGCCACATGGATGATGCCATGGAAGGACGATGTGTGGCACTCATGTGGTGCGGTGAAACTCAAGTTCATAGATTAGTGTAAGGACCTGTGTGGCCTAGAGAGGGGGTGAATAGGCCTGTCAAAAATCACAGCTCAAAACTTAATTAGATAAACCCGGCACTACCGGCCCCAGCGCGGTACTGCCGCGTTGTAACGTCCCGCCTCCTCGAGGCCGGGCCCGCTTACATCAGGCAGCTTTCATAGGACCTAGACTATCCCCACAGACCAACACCAGTCTTTTCTGCGCACTTTGTCCTCACTCATGCGTACCCGGGAAAGACTTCCCGGTCGGTCACCCATCGCTCCAAGCCAAGCACGCTTAACTTTGGAGTTTTTAGGAGATGGGCTTCCGGAAAAGAAGTTGCAACTTATTGGTATGAGTATTCTATTAATCCTATTAAGCCCTGAGGCGAGATGTTACAATCTCACCCCCTTAAGAGATCGACGTCCTCGTCGATCATCCCAGGCCAGGAACGTCCTCTCTTGGCCACGTCCGTATGCCCAATGCCAGCGCATATGCCATGCTGTGTGACCACTCCGGATCCACACCAGCCATGCGCACTATGCCTGCGCAACTGCGACACACGCGCCCGTGAAACCGCGAGAGTCGGCTCCGATACCATTCTGTAACGTCCCGCCTCCTCGAGGCCGGGCCCGCTTACATCAGGCAGCTTTCATAGGACCTAGACTATCCCCACAGACCAACACCAGTCTTTTCTGCGCACTTTGTCCTCACTCATGCGTATCCGGGAAAGACTTCCCGGTCGGTCACCCATCGCTCCAAGCCAAGCACGCTTAACTTTGGAGTTTTTAGGAGATGGGCTTCCGGAAAAGAAGTTGCAACTTATTGGTATGAGTATTCTATTAATCCTATTAAGCCCTGAAGCAGTGTGAGACCAGAAGCTGCAATTCGAAATCCAGCCACAACTAACTGATTCTATATGAATAGAAATGCTACAACAAGTTCTATGAACCAGCAGAACCAACTACTCCAAGCCAAATAAGAGGAATAAAGTAGATTGAGCCAAACCCTAGAATCTATCACAAGCTCATGAATATGAAGAATGAAACTAAGCAAGCACAAGAGACAAGTGATTTATCCCGTGGTTCAGCTCGCCACCAAGGCTTGCCTACCTCCACGTTGTTGAGGTTGACCACTTAGGTCATGAGCTTTGCAACTCTACCCTCGTTCTCAAGTCAAGGAACCAATCCTTGAGGTGAGGGGTAATAATACTAGCTGAACAATCGATTACAAACCTCCCTAGGCCGCCACACAAGTTGGCAAGGCTCTAGGGTGACGCCTAGCCGGCTAGGGTTCCAAGAACCCAAGAGTAATAGAAGCAAATCCACCGGCTATGGCTCAAATCAAGTGCTCTAGGAAGTAGATCTCAGCTAGGGCTTCTCTTTGATGAAGGTTTAAGCCTCTCAATCACTTGGAATCAATGGAAATCAAAGGATTGGTGAGAGGGGAGTTGAGAGCCTTCAATGGGGAAGAGAGAAGCTTGTCTGGAGGTAGGTGACGAGTTCTGGTCGTGGATAACCGTTGGGGTGGCAGGGAGATGGAGTAAATATCTCCTCCCTGCCAACGGTTACAATAAGTCGCGGCAGTGCCGGCCGAAGCCCAGCAGTGCCGCGGCCCGGCACTGCCGCGACAAGAGCGGCACTGCCGCGCCTACCAATCAGACAGGGTTGGATTGGAATTCAGTGCAGCTGTCTTTGGTTAGAAACATGGATGGCTTGGGTTGGTTTGAGCACATGTCATTCAACCATAGCAATGTATTTGCATTCCCCCTTGATAGTACGGCATTCCTATAACTCAAATTCAAATGAGAAAGCTTGATATATCACTTTGAGTCCGGATCCGATGAAATGTAGTATGAGGGGTCCACCAACGTACATACACCATCCTTTCTTATCATAACCTGCTTATCAACTTCATGAATCTCATTAGTTCTCCAATTGTATGGTCATTATCACCAAAACCCACAATTAGGGCTTGATTGCACTTACAATCTCCCCCTTTTTGGTGATTGATGACAACACAATCGAAGCTTACAATAAAAGGGTACAATACTTGAGATTTAGAAGCTTAGGTGTGAAAACCTCCCCCTAAATGTGTGAATGAGAACTGAAATCTTGAATTGGCATTAGAGGCCAACATTCACATATTCAAAGGTGAGAGATAGGTTTAGTTTCACATCTAATAGCTTTGTGGGGTGCAACTAAACTGTGTCAAGAATAATACGTGATGCGAATGACAGTTTAAGCACATCAGAGATGTTTGCTGTCTTTCTGCCAGAGCGCGGCACTGCCGGAGCCCGGCACTGCCGGCCCTGGAGCGGCACTGCTGCTCAGGCTACAGACAGCAAACGCAGCGGAATTAACACAAAGCCACAAAGCATAATCAATAACAGAACTAAACAGGATAACACATGACAGATAAGCAGGTAAAAGTACATGTCCACATCCAAGCCTAAGAAGTAGTACCATAGAGTAATATTACAAACATAGAGTTTTGAACGAATCAAACTCCCTCACAACTCACAACTACTAACATGATGGGGACATGAACAGAAAGAAAGTGTTGTACCCCCTTCGCTTCACCTAATTCTCCCCCTTTGGCAACAAGTCACCAAAAAGAGAGAAGTAGAGAAGAGAAGAGTGTCCAAACACTCACTCATCATCAGAAGCTATCTTGTCCCACTGAACTTCTTCTTCCTCCTCATCATCATCATCGTCGTCGTCGGACTCTACCACGGCCTTCCCCTGACGGTGAGTGGAACTGGTGTAGCGGGTCGAGGTCGAGGCACGTGTAGAACGACGGGGTGGCACAAGCACTATCTCCTCCTGCTCCTCATCTCCATCTGAGTCTATGTCATCTGAGTCGAGACTAGAGAGGTCGAAGTGAGGTGGAGAGCGGGGTGGAGGTAACGGCGAACGTCCCGCCCGCTCTCGCTCTGCTCGCTGCTCAACGAGTGCCTGGTGAGCTGTCTGGGCTGCGTAGGTGCAAGTAGAGAAGATGGCCTTGATCCATTTGGCCAACATGCTCTTCTTCTTCCTCTGATAGGAAGGGCGGGAGCTCTCTGGCCTGTTAGCTGCTGCTGCCCCTGCTGCTGCTCCTCTCTTCTTCTCTGCACGGTACGGCTCATGCAACCCATCCTTAGCAAAGGTATAGCCGGAAACCATCTCAATCATAAACATGATGTAGGGGGCATAGAGAACTGCCTTCCTAGCATCCTCGGCTGCAACCTGAAGCTCAGTCCATATAAAGCTGGATATGGAAAAGCGATTAGCCCCTGGGGCCATCCTAGCCAACATGTTCCTGCCATATCCATACAAGTTAGAATGGGACCCACTCTTTGGGTTGAGAGTTTGCCTGAAGAGGTTGTTCAACATGTAATAAAAACCTTGTAGTCCCTTGACCAACCCATCTGCCTTCCGAGGGTCCTCATACATGAAAGCAATCTCAGAATCTGTCAACGTCCTCTCATCATGCAGATTATCAAGCTCTCTATCCTCGCTGCCCAAACCGAGGATCCTACTAAAGGTCTCATAAGTGACCTTGTAGTGACGACCCTCAGTCATCCAGTGCATCTCCTCAACCACATTGTCAACATATAGTGTTGCATGAAACTGATGGATGATCTCGGTGTTCCAATTATAGCTAAATCCCATCAAATCATACATGTTTCTTGCCTTGCACGCAGCCACCACCCTATTGATGTCACGGTCAGTCTTGCTCTCTAGATGCTCCCAATCAACATACTTCATGTTCAGAATCTTTTGCTTCTTAGCATTGTACAGGACTGAGCGATAGAAATCTAAATGGAACTCGTTCCAGAACCTGTAATCAATGCCCATATCTTTTTGATGGTTGTATGGGTTGTGCTGGCGCTGAGACTTGACCGAGCTGAACTGCTGATAGTATGACAGGGGCTGCCTGTCCCTGGTGTCCTGAGGAGGCCTCTCCTGCACATCCTCTGTGTGTGGCTGCAAGTGCGCCCTGCTGACCTCTGCCAAGTGCTCTGGGGTGTTGGGGTAGAGGTCTTCCCTTATCTGTCGCCCTTGCATCTGCAGGCGAGCCTCATCCCGGATCTGCTGCCTCGCTGAAACATCTCCTTGGGAGCTAGAGCCACCTCGACGAGATGGTTGCTTGCTCCTCCCCCTGAGCGGATCCATCCTCTGCTTGACCCTTCTCTCATCTCCTCTTCCGCCCGACATCTAAAACATGGAAACTGCGAATTAGAAGATTGCATAAGGGCTGGTAGGTTATAGTGAGGCGATAGATTTTGATGGATAAGGTGTTACTTGGATCAAACCCCTGCTCATGGTCCGGCACTGCCGCTCTGGGAGCGGCACTGCCGGGGCCCGGCACCTGCCGCGCAGGCACGACACTGCCGCGCAGGCAGGCCAGATCTGAGCCAAGGAACACCACATCCATCATCTCTACCACTTCCCTATCATCTACAAACCCTTCTACAACCTCTAAATACAATACCCATGGCGCATTCTACAAATCGGGAAAAACTTAGGGTTAGGGATTTTGAATCTTCACCTTGGGAAGGAGAAGAGGGAAGAAGACCCTTGGAGAGGAGCAGCACCGACGAGAATCCCGAGCAGCACCTCCGGAGACCGGAGTTGCCGGAGAGGACCGTCGGTGGAGGAAGCTTCTTGCGGTCGCCTCCTAAGACGCCCGAGGGAGAGAGAGAGGAAGAGGGAGACACGGGCTGGGTGAATGGATGAGGGGGAGAGAGAGAGGGAGCCATAGGGTAAGAGTAAGAAAGTTTTCCCTTGGCCCCACTCGGTAACAAACCGATTCAGCTGAATCGATAAGCCGCGGCACTGCCGGGGCCCGGCACTTCCGCGCCTGACCCGGCACTTCCGCGCCTGACCTGGCACTGCCGGACAGTTACCTACAGACAGGTTTATTCTCTACAGCACTATATCTTATTCTTGGAGTGGACAAGTACTACTTGCATGTTATGACCAGTGACAAGTAATCAATTCAGAACAATGGTCATTCCAAGCAAGTTTCTTTCACAAAGGTTTTGAAACACAATATATGAAAGTTTTGAAATTGGTTTTACCTAGGTCATTCTAGTAGATCAATCAAGCATGCTAGGTTTCAAACTATGTTACGAGAGTCAAGGATATTTAGTTCACTTCTCAAAGCACAAAACCTTGACTCATCTAGAGGCTTAGTGAAGATATCGGCTAGTTGTTTGTCGGTGCTCACATGTCTAATGGCGATATCTCCTTTGATTTCATGATCTCTTAAGAAGTGATGTCAGATGTCTATATGTTTGGTTCTTGAGTGACTCACTGGGTTGTTTGCAAGTTTTATGGCACTTTCATTGTCACACAGGAGTGGGATATGAGTAAAATGACATCCGAAATCACAAAGGGTTTGCCTCATCCAAAGTAGTTGCGCACAACATGCACCTGCTGCAACATACTCAGCCTCGGCTGTGGAAAGGGCTACACAATTTTGCTTTTTAGAACTCCAAGACACTAAGGAGCGTCCAAGGAATTGACATGTCCCCGAAGTGCTTTTTCGATCTACCTTGCAACCGGCGTAATCGGAATCCGAATAGCCAAGTAGATCAAACTTGGAGCCCTTAGGATACCACAAGCCAAGGTTTGGAGTGTGAACTAGATATCTCAAGATTCTCTTAACGGCCACTAAGTGACACTCTTTCGGGTTAGCTTGAAATCTAGCACACATGCACACACTAAGCATAATATCGGGCCTAGATGCGCATAAGTAGAGTAGAGAGCCGATCATGGAGCGATATACCTTAATGTCCACGGCTTTCCCTTCTACGTTGAGATCAAGATGCCCATTGGTTGGCATGGGAGTTTTGATAGGCTTGGCGTTCATCATGTCAAACTTCCTTAACATATCATGGGTGTACTTGGTTTGACAAAGGAAAGTCCCTTCCTTTAATTGCTTGATTTGAAAACCAAGGAAGAACTTGAGCTCACCCATCATAGACATCTCAAATCTCTTAGTCATGATCCTACTAAACTCATCACAAAAAGATTTGTTAGTACTACCAAATATTATGTCATCGACATATATTTGGCACACAAAGATATCTCCATTGACTTTATGAGTGAAGAGAGTAGGATCGGCTTTGCCTATTTCAAAGCCTTGTTTGAGCAAGAATTCCTTAAGGCATTCATACCATGCTCTAGGTGCTTGTTTAAGCCCATAGAGTGCCTTATGGAGTTTGAAGACGTGGTTGGTGAACTTGGGATCTTCAAAGCCCGGTGGTTGCTCGACATACAGCAACTCTTGTATAGGGCCATTGAGAAATGCACTCTTCACATCCATTTGATATAGCTTGAAGTTGTGATGGGTTGCATAGGCTAGAAGAATCCGAATGGCTTCAAGCCTTGCAACCGGTGCATATGTTTCTTCAAAGTCCAAGCCCTCTACTTGAGTGAACCCTTGAGCTACCAATCTTGCCTTGTTCCTTGTCACCACACCTTCTTCATCTTGCTTGTTGCGGAAAACCCATTTGGTTCCAATAACATTGGTATTTGGTCTTTCCACAAGTGACCATACTTGATTGCGCTCGAAGTTGTTGAGCTCTTCTTGCATGGCCATCACCCAATCCGGATCATCCAGGGCTTCTTCTACCTTGAGAGGTTCCAAAAAGGAGACAAACGAGTAATATTGACAGAAATTTGCCAAATGAGAGCGTGTCGTTACCCCCTTTCGTAGACTCCCAAGAACGTTGTCAACGGGGTGATCCCATTGAATAGTTTGCTTGAGTCTTGGATGATCAATGGGTTCTGGTTCATCTTCAGCATCCTCTTCTTCATCTTGCTCGAAGATGGGTTGTAAGTTTACTCCATGAAGTGGAGTGGCTGCAACTGCTCTGGGTGTACCCGGCACTGCTGGGCTTCGCCCGGCACTGCCGGGGACTGTATCTAATCAATCCCAGCAGGAGCTTCAGCTTGAGGACCATCTCGACCAGTAGCCTGCTGTTCTTGTGGTCTAATATCACCAATGGCTAGTTGCTTGATTGCTTCACAAGGTGGTTCCTCATTACCTACAACAACCTCATCAACTTGCTCTACTTGAGAGCCATTAGTTTCATCAAACGTCACGTCTATCGCTATTTCAACCTTGCCGGAGACCTTGTTGAAAACACGATAGGCATGCTCGTTTGATCCATAACCGAGAAGAAAACCTTCATCAACCTTGGATGCGAACTTAGAGGCTTTGGGCTTCTTGTTCAATATGAAACATTTGCACCCAAATACTCTAAAGTACGACACCTTTGGTTTGTTACCGGTGAGCAGCTCATAGGAGGTCTTCTTTCTTCTCTTGTGGAGGTAGAGGCGGTTGATTGCATGGCAAGCGGTATTGACGGCTTCGGCCCAAAAGATGTCCGACGTCTTGTATTCATCTAGCATCGTCCTTGCCATGTCAATGAGTGTTCTATTCTTCCTCTCCACCACGCCATTTTGTTGAGGGGTGTATGGAACTGAAAATTCATGCTTGATGCCCTCTTCATCAAGAAACTCATCCACTTGGGTGTTTCAGAATTCGGTTCCGTTGTCGCTATGAACTTTCTTGATGTTGAAACCGAATTCCCTTTGAGCTCTTCGTATGAACATCTTCACCTTCTCTTGCACTACACTTTTGTCATGCATAAAGAATACCCAAGTGAAAGGAGAAAAATAATCAACAATAACAAGACCATGTTTGTTACCGCCGATGCTAAGGTAGGCAACCGGTCCAAAGAGGTCCATGTGGATCAACTCCAATGGATGAGTAGTAGTGTCGTAGCTCTTCGGTGGGTGAGGTACGCCTACTTGTTTTCCGGCTTGGCAAGCTCCACATACTATGTCTTTCTCAAAATCAACATTGGTTAGTCCTAGGATGTGATTGTCCTTTTGAAGTTTGGCCAAGTTCCTCATCCCAACATGAGCTAGTCGGCGATGCCATAACCAACCCATGCTAGATTTTGCCACTAAACAAGTCTCAAGTTGGGCTTCACTTTTGTTGAAATCAACTAAGTAAAGCTTCCCTTTCAAACGACCCGTAAAGACAATAGAGGAATCCTCCCTTCTAAAGACTTCCACACCCTCATCCGTAAAGAGACAATTGAAACCCATTCCACATAATTGTGAAACGGATAGCAAGTTGTAACTCAACGAATCAACATGTAAGACATTAGTAATTGAATGCTCAAGTGTAATAGCAACTTTACCAAGACCTAACACATCCCCCTTGGAGTTATCACCGAAAATGATGTTTTCGCTTGCATTTGAAGTTGGGGAATATGATGAGAACATACTCCTTTCTCCGGTCATATGATTTGTACATCCGCTATCAAGCACCCAACTTGATCCACCGGAGGAGTATGCCTGCAAGACAAGTTTAGTTCCTAGGTTTAGGTCCCCAATTGATATTGGGGCCTTGCAGGTTAGTCACAAGTATCTTAGGAACCCAAATGCACTTGTCGGCTGTCCTCTTGTTATCACCAACATACTTTGCAACAACTTTACCACCGTTGTTGTGTCCTAAAATGTAACAAGATGACATGCTCTTTCTTGGGGCTTCTATCTTGGGTTGATGTGCAAACTTTTTCTTGGTCACCCAAATAGATTCCTTTGGTTTCTGAGATTCTTGCTTTGGGTTGGGTACCTGCTTGTGCTGTGTGTGAGACTGAGCAGAAGGCAAACTGGTAGCCTTCCCTTTCTTGGGGCGCGGCACTGCCGGCCTGGGGGCGGCACTGCCGGGGTCCGGCACTGCCGCCTTCTGGCGCGGCACTGCCGCGGTCTGTGCAGGCTGAACTGTACCAATCTGACCCTTCTTCTCAAACCTCACACACTCATAGCCATTCACTGTCCTTCTTCCATTAGTCTTGGCTCCTTTTTCGTGCCCCAACCCATCTTTTATGGAAGGACGCCGTCCATTCTTGAACTTGGGCTTGCTCTTCTCTTGAGTCTTCTCATTAGCACTTGTGGTAGACTTGACACAACCATTTGCAATGATATTTGTCAATCTTGCTATCTCCTTTCTCATGGCCTCCATGTTCACAAGGTTAGTGGAATAGATATTTAAATCAACATTATAGCATTTTCCACAACCTTCACTAGTGGAGGGAATAGAGGTGACATTTGCTTTAGGAAGAGTTGAGTTGCTTTCCCAAAGAAGATTATATTGCAACTCAAGTTCTTTGTGCTTTTCATTTAAGCCACAATACTTTTCCTTGAGTGCAATATGGGCCTTCTTTAGGGAAGCATGTTCATCTTGCTCTTTGGCCAAGGCCTCGTGCAAGACATCCAACTCACTTCTCTCTAATGCAAGAGCTTCCTTGCAAGCAATGTAGAGGTCCTCTTGTTTGATGAGAGCATCCTCACTTATTGCTAGCTCGGCTTGTACACATTCTAGTTCCTCCATTAGTTTAGTGATAAAGAGTTTGGTTTTCTTGTCCAACCTTTTAGTTATCATGTTTATCTCTTCATCACTAGAATCATCATCACTAGAGGAATCACTAAGTTCACTACTAGAGATGTCACTAGGTGGAAGAGAGGTTTTAGAAGTGTGAGCCTTTTTCACCTTCTCTTTCTTGGCCATGAGACAAGTGTGGGAGTTGCAATCATCATCATCGAACAAGTTGTTGAATAGTCTTGGTGAAGGAGATGACTTTTGAAATGCTATTGTTGCTATCTTCTCATCTTCTTCACTTGAGGTTTGTGCGGTTGAATCCCATTCATGTCCAATGTGAGCTTCTCCCATGTATCTCTTGTTGTGTTTCTTGTAAGTGCCTTTGTCATCTTTCTTGCCCTTGTTGAAGTTGTCCTTCTTCTCATGTGGACAATGTGCTATGAAATGGTCGGTGCTTCCACAATTGTAGCAAGTTCTTTTCTTCTTGTTTGGAAACCTTCTCTTTACAAACTTGTAACCTTCCTTCTTGAGCCCCTTGCGGTATCTTCTCATGAAAAGAGCTATATCACCAATTTCTTCAAATTCTTCACCATCACTTTCACTTCCACAAGATGATGATGTGCTGTCCTCAACTTCAATTTTCTTCTTTTGTTGCTTGGGCTTGCTTGTAGAGGCTTGCTTGCTTGATTTTGTCTTGCTTGATGTTGCTTGCCTTGATGGCTTGCTAGCCTTAAGTGTCACATCCTTGATCTTCATCCCATTTAGCCTAGCTTGCAACTCTCCAAGCTTCCTTCTCTCATTTGCCTCTTCTCTTTGCATATCAAATGTGATAATCCTTCCAAGCACATCACTAGGTGTGAATTGCTCAAACTTCTTCTTGTCCCTAATCAATGTCACTACGGTCTCATTTCTAGGTGAGTATGCCTCTAACATGATCTTCACAACCTTGTGATCATTGATTTCATTTCCACCTAGCCCTCTAATCTTACCAACAATCACCATCAATCTATCAAACATCTCTTGAGGACCTTCACCATCACAAATCACAAACCGGTTGAGCTTAGCCATCAACAAGTCAATCTTGGATTGCCTCACTTTGTCAACCCCTTCATGAGCTATATGCAATGTGTCCCAAATCTCCTTTGCAACCTCAACTCCCATGACCTTGTTGTACTCATCACCATCCAAGGCACTAAGCAACACACTAGTGGCTTGGGCATTGAGATGAATGTTGCGGAATTCATCTTGAGTGGGGCTCTTTGGATCAACCGGTGCTTCAAGTCCATTGTGCACTATCTCCCAAATACCTGGATGGAGACCAATAAGATAGGTCTTCATAATGTGCTTCCACTTGGCAAAGTTAGTCCCGTCGAAACGAGGTAACTTGCCCGCGGGCACATTGATGAGAGGCCTAGAGTCATGGTTAGTCATAGAAGAATAGTTAAAGGATACTTCTTTATATGACTTCTTCATCTCCTCCTTCTTCTTGTTGTCCTTATGTGTGTAGGAGAAGTGATCATCTCCATCTTCGGTGCTACTTGAGTCATCACTCAAGTTCACACTCTTCTTTGCTTGGAGCTCTTCCTCCTTCTTCTTTTCTTCTCTTCTCTTGGCTCTTTCTTCTCTTCTAATCCTTCTCTCTTCTTTTCTTTGAGCCTTTTCTTCTTTTGCTTTGAGAGTCGCTGCATCTTCTCTTGCTTTGGCTCTAGCTTCTCTTCTCAATCTTCTTTCCTCCTTTCTTCTTGCGAGCTCTCCGGCCGACACACCCATTTGAGGAGGTGCCTTCTCACTTGCTGTGGAGAGACTTTCATTGCTGCTAGTGGTGTGCATTTCCACTTCACGTGTGGGTTGCACAACGCTAACGTTACCCGTTCCTCCGCCGGTGGCCATTCTCTCGCACGGTGAAGTGCTGCTGAGAGACCAGGCTCTGGTACCACTTGTAAGGACCTGTGTGGCCTAGAGGGGGGGGGTGAATAGGCCTGTCAAAAAACACAACTCAAAATTTAATTAGATAAACCCGGCACTACCGCTCTGTGCCCGGCACTGCCACTGCCCGGCACTGCCGGCCCCAGCGCGGTACTGCCGCGCAGTGTGAGACCAGAAGCTGCAATTCGAAATCCAGCCACAACTAACTGATTTTATATGAATAGAAATGCTACAACAAGTTCTATGAACCAGCAGAACCAACTACTCCAAGCCAAATAAGAGGAATAAAGTAGATCGGGCCAAACCCTAGAATCTATCACAAGCTCATGAATATGAAGAATGAAACTAAGCAAGCACAAGAGACAAGTGATTTATCCCGTGGTTCAGCTCGCCACCAAGGCTTGCCTACCTCCACGTTGTTGAGGTTGACCACTTAGGTCATGAGCTTTGCAACTCTACCTCGTTCTCAAGTCAAGGAACCAAATCCTTGAGGTGAGGGGTAATAATACTAGCTGAACAATCGATTACAAACCTCCCTAGGCCGCCACACAAGTTGGCAAGGCTCTAGGGTGACGCCTAGCCGGCTAGGGTTCCAAGAACCCAAGAGTAATAGAAGCAAATCCACCGGCTATGGCTCAAATCAAGTGCTCTAGGAAGTAGATCTCAGCTAGGGCTTCTCTTTGATGAAGGTTTAAGCCTCTCAATCACTTGGAATCAATGGAAATCAAAGGATTGGTGAGAGGGGAGTTGAGAGCCTTCAATGGGGAAGAGAGAAGCTTGTCTGGAGGTAGGTGACGAGTTCTGGTCATGGATAACCGTTGGGGTGGCAGGGAGATGGAGTAAATATCTCCTCCCTGCCAACGGTTACAATAAGTCGCGGCAGTGCCGGCCGAAGCCCGGCAGTGCCGCGGCCCGGCACTGCCGCGACAAGAGCGGCACTGCCGCGCCTACCAATCAGACAGGGTTGGATTGGAATTCAGTGCAGCTGTCTTTGGTTAGAAACATGGATGGCTTGGGTTGGTTTGAGCACATGTCATTCAGCCATAGCAATGTATTTGCATTCCCCCTTGATAGTACGGCATTCCTATAACTCAAATTCAAATGAGAAAGCTTGATATATCACTTTGAGTCCGGATCCGATGAAATGTAGTATGAGGGGTCCACCAACGTACATACACCATCCTTTCTTATCATAACCTGCTTATCAACTTCATGAATCTCATTAGTTCTCCAATCGTGTGGTCATTATCACCAAAACCCACAATTAGGGCTTGATTGCACTTACAATTAGAATTTACTAGCGAAACTCAAGTTCATAGATTAGAATTTACTAGCAAAACATGCACGTGCGTTGCAACGAGAGTATAATTCATTACTCGGTAGGATGAGCCCTCGGTGCACCGCCCACGTGTCATCGAACCCCACGCCACCTCCCTCAGCTTGTCCTTGCGTACCAGCTTCAGCCTCATCTCATTCATCGTTGCATCGTTTTTCATCAGAATTTAAGCCGCTTACGTGAGATTGAGTTTATTTCATTAACAGCTCGTCTTTGTTTGTAGGACCTTCCTCTGCTCTTCGTTGTGTTTTTGCTTCTCGTGGTTTCTTGCGTGTTCCAGATTGCTGTGGATGTATTCATATAATGGCGTGACATATATATGAGCTCGACGGCATGGACGCAGCACGGCGACTTAGACCCAAGACTTTACAAGGTCAATGCAAACTTTGGCGATTAAGTTGGGGTGGGGCGGGGCCAATAAGCCAGGCATGCGGCGATATGTTTGTATCTCTGACTCGCGGAGAAAAACAAACGATATTTTATTTTTTAGAGCTCAATGTTGTTTTTTTAATCGGAGTTGATGTCAGGACCAAGTTAGTTTAGGTTAGGATGGACGAAAAATTATTAGTGTTAGAAAATTTATCTCTTTATTATTAGAGATAGATAGATTTCAGCTCGTCTTTGGTTGGATTTGGAGCTTAGGTTGATTTTCCTTCTCTAACATAAGTCATTGCAAGTAGCGTGCTACCTATAGACTCGAGAGTTATAACATGTGACTTGAAGTCCATTACATTATATTTAAATAAAGTAAATAATTTGTCTAGTATAGCAACGAACATATTTAACATTATTATTACATATAATATATGTAATACCATATTTTTATAGTTTTATTTATTTATCTTGGCAACTAAAAGGGTGAGCTCGCATAAAAGTTTGAAGGTTTTTATATACCATCCTAAATAAACAAAAGTTTCGTTAAATATCACCTGACTTTGACACCACAAGCCACCAAGCTTATTGTTGTGATCTTATTTCTGTTTTAAATGGCTTGGATTACAATTAAGATGTAATAAATAGAAAGAGGTATATTTAAATAACATACGATCCTAGCGTCCTGGTTAGCCTCTTTATTATTTAAGAAGAAGAAGAGGAGGAAGAAGAGATATAGAGTATAGATATAGACAGAGACGGAACCAGAACTTTTAATTAAGGGGGGCCGGACAATACGATTATACCTCATAAATATGATAAATATAAATGTCTCAATAGATTTTCAACAATTTTATATGTATATTTAATATTTTTAAAGAAAAAATACTATTATTATTAAAAAATAGTGAATTTATATATTTTTTTATCTATATAGTTGAATCTTTTATATATATTTAAAAGATTTCACTGTTCATAGGGGGCACGGTCCCTGCTAGCCCTCTGGTTCCGTCTCTAGATATAGATTTATTTATTTGTTATTGGCTTTGCGAAGAAACAGAACTCACCTAAGCGGATGGACAGACGCAGCGGTTGGAAAAAAAATCAAAGGAAAAAAAAGAAAATAAATATAATTTATAAATTCACACTCGGTCCTTCACCATCTTCAGTGCTCTCTCTCGAAGAGTTGAGGATCCACCTCGGTGGCCCATTAACAATAGGTAGCTACCCTACCGGTCAGGCTGGGCGTTCGGTCAGGACCGAAAATTCGGGTCGGGTTTTTCGGTCTTCGGTCTTCGGTCTTCGGTCTTCGGTCAAAGTTCTGCCAAAAAAAGATTAACCGACTGTTCGGTCTTCGGTCTTTTTATTTGGGTTTTCGGTTCTAACCGAACCCAGATCCATCTGAGACTGAGACTGGAAGGGCAGAGAGGAAGTAGGCATCGCGACTTGGCCAGAGAAGAAGCAGCGCTCTCAGGCCTCAGCCTCCCTCGCTCGAGCAGCAGCGCCCCCGCCCTCACTCACAGCAGCAGCATCGGTTGTGGAGCAGCGGTGCCCGCCTTCGCTCGGAGCAGCGGCGCCCCCGCCCACGCGGCATCGCTTGGAACAGCATGCACTTCTCATCGGCATGTCCAAGCAGCACAGCAAGCTGTCGCGACGCCCACGCGGCTGTCAGAGAGCAGCAAGCTAGCGGCCGCCGCTCCCTCGGTGTCTCAGACTCTCGGCCAAGCAGCAAGCCAGCAATAGCAGCACCATGCCCCCGGCGCCCAACTTTGCGAGAGATCGGAGAGAGAGAGATACTAGTATAGATAAGATGGGAGAGCTATGAATGGGAGACATGCCCACGTGACTAACACAGAGATAAGATGAGAGAGACTGAATGGGAGACGGACGATAGGATAGGTCCTGAGTTATGCTTCGGTCTGTTCGGGTAGTCGGTTAACCGACGTAGATGACCGAGAAACCGATGTACTGAGCGGTTTTCAGCAAGTCCAAACCGAACAGAGGACCGACGACCGAAATTTCGGTCTGTTCAGTCTCGGTCTCGGTCTCGGTCCGTTCGGGTTCGGTTTTCGGTGTCGGGTTTTTTTTGCCCAGCCTGACCTACCGGACACCTCGACAATTTCTCATCCTCACAGCTGCGCCCCTAACCCTAGCTACGCTCGGCGGCGGCGCAGCACGAGTGCAGAGCAGGCTCTGGTGGACGGCGGCGGCATGGAACAGGACGTGACAACTGCATCCTGCTCGAGCATGAGCCGAGCACGGCATTGGCAGCTCGCTCAAGCACGAGCAGGGTGCGTCAGCGGCGGCGTTGCCCCAAGCGCGAGCATGGCACTGCCGCACGATGGTCGGCGGCGGCGCGAGTATCGGCGTGATCAGAGAGCTAAGGTGGTTCCCATTTGTGGCAGCTCATGTTTAGAGATGTGTATTATCTCCAATTTTTCCGCTGAATTTGTTCGCACCTTCACTTGTTATGCAGTGCTCCGTGTCTCCCATGATTTAAGCTGCTCAGATTTATATGTAATCACATCCAAAATTACATACTTTCACGGGTGGAGGAAAACCCCCATTTTTATCAATTTAGAGTTCTTTTTTTTATTCTATTTGGATATTTCTTTTTTTTCGTTCTCTTTGCTTGCTCAAGGTCGTCGCAACTATGGTAATCTCGATGAGCTGTCGCATCATCGTGATAGTTCTTGTGGACAGGAAACATATAAAATCCAAAGGAAAATAGTATGCTCGATTTTTATTTAATTTGGAGCTTTGCCGATTCCTCCACCTCAACTGCTTTATTTGATTTGTAGCCGAATTAGATTGCCTCGTTGCATGTGTTATACTCTTGGGTCATGAGTTCCAATTTAGGTTTGCGCTGCTGCCATAGATACGGTTTCAATTTGACCCGTTTGGATCCTCTCATTTTGGTGGAATTGGAATTCACTCAATAAACTAGCCTATTTGTCTTGGAATTTAAAATTCCACCACTTTCCAAGGTTCACAAATATGTCTACTTCAAATTCATAGGGTGAGAGAGGGAAATGGATTTCATACATCACCGTACTATATTTCTACTTTGCAACTTATAATATTTTTTCAACTTACTCTCATACGATAGAAATGCAACACGTAAGTATCCCTCTCGTATAAGCAATAATAATATACAAATATAATCTATATATAATCATATTGACTTAATTAATGTGTCTAAATTATGATTTTTAAAATGAATTCAATTCCAAGCATCCAAACGTACTCGATTTTATTTACTGTTTATATATATAAGTGGTTATTAGGGAGGGCGGACCAACCAAAAAAGGTAGAAATTTTGCCTCTTTAGTATTAGATTATTAGGTACTCCCTCCGTCTCAAAATAGATGTCAGCCTACTGTGTTTCTCTCACAAACACGTTTCCACAGTGACATCTAAAAAGAGACAGAGGGAGTATAGATTTAGCCTAATTGGCCCATATAAATAAATCCCATTTCGTTGTAAACCAATTCCATTCAAGGCTCGTTCATTTTTTTTTTCAAATCCCCAATATTTTGCTACACAATATCTACATGACATGATATTTTTTACAACTTGTTTGATTTTGTACTTAGTCTTCTTTAAAGTTAGTAAATTTCTGTATAGGAGCCACGACTCCTCCAGTTCCGTAAAAAAAAGTGTAGTGTGTCATATGGGACACATGCGGCCCAGATAGATGTTAAAACGTGAATAAACACAGTGAAGAAAGCTAGGAATATTGAAGAACATATCAAAATATACAAATTCCTCTAGCTCAAAGGAGGGAAACCACACGCATGAGCTCATCACATGGCTAATAAGGCCACAGAAATAAAAACAAGAAGCCAAAAATTCTTAAAAACTTCATAAAGAGGGTACACAATGTATTATTAAAATGTCTAGCCACTAAAAACAAGTATTCCTTAGGGAACGAATTGAACAAAGCAAATCAAAAAATGGTAAATCTAGGAAAAAATAACAACTAGTTAACTAGTATAGCATCTATCCTAGAATAAAGCTAACTAGTTAACAATGTACACTATAATTATTCGGACATGACTTCTTGACGATAGATCGCACCATATATAAGCAGGGTATCTTCGCTTCTACTCTGGCATAACTAATTTTTGCATAAATGACAAATGCACAAGCCATGAATTGCATGTCCTGAACAATAGTACCCCCCTACATTGACACCCTGGGATTTGCTCTCCAAATAACAACTTGCCTTGCAAATAGCCTTGAAACAGAATGGATGAACTTTAACAAATTGCCAACAGGTTTCTACAAGAAATATAAACACCATTAGTAAATTATAATCTCACTTGGTATATTCATTATATAGTAGAATGACCATCAAATATGCATAAATATCCAACATTGAGTTTCTTGGAAAGCATAAATAAATGAATAGAATTGAAGCAAGGTGGAATAACCTAGACTGAATTATGACATCAAATATACATTAAGGAGGTGAAAAAGGACAAAGATATAAGGAAAACAAACCTGCAGAAGTAGGATCTCCATTTAAGACAAGTACTAGGAAGAAACACAAAACAACATATCTTGCATCCATGATTAAACTTAGGATGTGTAGGATATACGTTGTTGGAAGTGAAGGGCTTACAATGCTTTGCACATATAAATTTTGCATATAAATAGAGAGTTCATGCACTAATAACACTACTAGAGAAAGGGCCTTTAGTCCCGGCTAAAACGGGCCATTAGTCCCGGGTATGCCAACCGGGACTAAGAATCTGGGACTAAAGGTGGCCCGGGTGCATTCAACCGGGGCTAAAGGTCCAGAGAGGAAAAATAAATGTGTGCTGTGTGAGATTCGAACTCAGCACATCTCGCCTCAGCCACGCTTACCAACTGAGCTACGCAACTCACGTGATGTAGTTCTGGACGTTTTCCTTTTGAATCCACTCGGGAAGAACCTTTAGCCCCGGTTGGTAACACCAACCGGGGCTAAAGGTTCACCCTTTAGCCCCGGTTTGTATTACCAACCGGGACTAAAGGTCCAGCACCTTTAGTCCGGGTTGATAATACCAACCGGGGCTAAAAATTCACCTTTAGCCCCGGTTGGTAACACCAACCGGGATTAAAGATCTTTAGCCCCGGACACATTTTTTGTCCGAGACTATAACTCAATTGATAGATCGTCTAAAGGTCTGTTCTCTAGTAGTGTAAGTTCATGCACACTAATAATAGAAACACAATACGATCGATACAACCACACAAGTACATGCATGTTGGACTATAAACTAACTGTTAGTTACTAGTACAGTAGATTAAAAATCTTGGCAGAAAATGGTCTAAGATCAGCCCCATGCACCCGTGTCTTCAACGAAAAGATCTTTATCTCAAGTAAACCAAAGATAGGTCTAGATACAAATATAATAGGGTGTGGCATCACTAACAACACAGAATTGGCATGCAAGCCTGTTTATGCATATATGGAGAGGACGAAATCTTGCATGACCTTTTGAAATAGTCATCTTCTAAATTATCCACATTAGCATACGTACAGACGACATGCTAACACGTAAGAGATTATAATATTCACTTATTGATAAAGTGTGTGTGTGTATATATATTAACTAATGTTCAAGTTGATGGTCATATACTTATCCCATCTATTAAAAATGAAATTTAATAACAAACGTACTCATATTCATAAAAAGGTTTAAAAATAAAAAATAATATTTATTGTGTTTAATAAAGCTTATCATGGTGGTGTTAATCAAGTTTACTAAAGAAATCTGTCATTAATCATCGTAGGCATGAACATTTTTTATTGTCCAACTTCAATATGATGTTCCTAGCCTATGTCTCATCCACCTCATGCCCCACCTCCGCCCCACTAGGTCATGCCCTCCCTAGCTATGCGTCCCAAATGGACTGCAAAAGATGAGAATTATTTTCACACCTCCAATTTTTTTAATTTTAGACACTAAATAAAATAAAGGATTTAATAATTTAATAAAAATTTCCAAGATTTATTTACTTTGCTATCAATTAAAGTGAGAAAATATGACTTTATTAAACTTTTACAAAGTTAATGAAAGCTGTTTGTTGCTTTTGTGCCCTAGCTTTAAGTTGGCTGTGTGAACAATGAATTTCTAAAACTAGATCCAACCGCAATAGACCCCTTTCTCTTTCGAAAACTAAAGCTTCAGAAGTCGTGTTTGAAAACTAGGTCAAGTTTGAGTTTGGAAATTTAAAACCTCAAAAATAGTTTCTAAATAGTGTTTGCAAAGCTCGAGAGTTTGAATTGTAAATGGTTCTAAAACTGTTTGGAAAAGTGGTTGGAAATGTTTTTGCTTAAAAGGAAAACCGTACCTTTTCTTCTCTCCTCCCTTTTCCTTTGTGGGCTTTTGGCCCGCTCCAACCAGCCCAGCAGTCGTTGCCGTCTACCATAGCCCAGCGCCCGAACTTGGCCCAGCTTGGCCCGCTCCTCTTCTCTCTCCAGCGCAGCAGGCATGCAGAGGCTTCTTGGCCTAGTAGTGGCCCAGATCTACAGCAGCAGCAACACCCGTGTCAGCCCGTCTCGCTCTCCCAGTCCTGTGCCGCTGACAGTGGACCCCACCTGTTAAAGTAGAGAAGCAAAAAAATTCTGGAAATGTAAACTTCCTCCCAAAATCAAAATGTTTGCATGACATATGACAATTTTTTTTGAGGAATTGCCAACAAACCCATACTCTTTATTAAGGAAAAGAAGTTTGGGGGAAAGGACATGCACACTATGGTATATATATGTACTAAAAAAACTCATGACCACATTTTTTTTGTAGATGCCGCATTTCTTTCTTTTTTTGCGACTGTAGATGCCGCATTTCTAACTCCACTTGGTGTGTGCGCTAAGAGTCATTTTTATGTGAGAACGGTTTCTATAGTGCCAGGTACCAAATTATGGGAAAATTCATTATAAAAAACTCAATATATATATATATATATATATATATATAAACAATAGGCCTATATATGTTTGCAGCAGGTATCGCTTGGGCGATTTGGAGAAACAGAAATGTCGTGGCAATTCAAAAGAAAATCCCAAAGTTATTCTTCTGAGATTTTTGCTTTTGGCTTTTATTGAGAAATGGAGCCCATTGTTAGGGGATCAAGACACGGGAGAAGGTTGATGTGTGGTGCCAGGAAGCATCCTCGCCTGGCTGCCCGACTTCAAGCTACTCACTATCAACTTGTGCTACTGATGTTGGCGACCTAAAGTAGTTTTGTGTTTGATCTAGTGTCCAGTTTTTAGTCAATCGGATTGGTTTATGTAAACTGTCAATAACCGCCAAAAAAATTCGAAAACGTTAGGGAATTTCATGTTTTTAGTAATGTGTGATGCTTACTTATTGGTAGCTTGTCTCCTCCAACAGTTTTACATTTTCCTTGCATTAGAGTTCAATATAAGCAAAGAGATGTTCTTTTGTCTAAATACACAAATAAACAAACTATACCAACTTTCCTCCATACATGTGATATTGTCCATGCCTCCGCTCTTTAATTACTTTCTCCGTCTCTAGTCTCTAAATAACTATCGTTCTCATTTCTCGAGAAATAACTTTGACAAATTTTATACAAAAAATATTAATATTTATGATACATAATTAATATCATTAGATATGATAGATCATTGAATCTATTTTCATCTTAAATTTATTCAAAGATACAAATGTTACACATATTTTTTACAAATCTGGTCAAATTTACGACACGAAAACTCAAAACTACAGTTATTTAGGGACGGAGAGAGTCTATCTCTGCTTCAATTTCTATTTCGAATACAGATGCTTGAGGGACCGATCTAGGGCCGCTTGGGAGTGTGTATTGGGGACAAGTTTGGGATGCTTCTCAGGTTTCTGCTCTGTATATCTTCATCCTTGCTGTGAATTTAAATTTCAACTTAATTGCCTGCCGGTTCGCCCAGTCACAGCCACTTTGCACATGCAAACATTTTATCGGTACCTATCTCACTTAATAACCAAACAATTACTTACATTTCCTTTCTTTTTTGTTTTGGGACATTGATCTTTGATTGCGTTATTATTAGGTAGGTAGGATATGTTGTCATTGGAAGTCAACAAAAAAATTTGTAGGACCTGGTTACAGGTTTGCATATCTCCATCTTGTAAATAAAAAAGAAAAATGCCTGCCTTGCCCTGTCATGGTGGCAACTATTGGACATGTCTTCTTTGAAATTGTGATTGAGGTCTCATGTTCCTGCAAATTGGTATAATGCTTATAGACAAATAAAACCCATCTCAAATATGCTATGTTTTGTGTCTACATTTGTTCTTTTTTCTATGTAGCTGTGTCCATATTATGTGAATTGAGTGGCTGGGAATATTGTGACAACGTGTCATTCCATGCATCCTTCTCTGTTTCCAGCTTTGATATTATTTAAAACTAAGTTGAGTTTAATGCAACCTGTTAGATCTCTTAGTGTTAATAGGCTCGGGATTGGAGTGAACAGCAAGTGTAGAAATGCTTAAGATGCATAATAGTGAAAGTAAAAGACCAAAGAGTTAGGGTTTCGACCATCTCCGCCCTTGGAGCTCGATCCAGCGTCCGCCATGGAGTCGAGGAAGCCAGGGCGGTGAAGTGCTCGTCGTAGTAGAGGAGGGAGCAGTCGGGGTCGATGCAGCGGCGATGGTGGAGGACTTCTCGTCACTGGCTGCGACCCTAGGAGATCGGATTAGGGTTTGGGGATGTCGGTGGGGAAACTGGCGGCTCAGACGAACCTCGTGTCGTGTGCCTTGGCCCCCACCTCCCTTTTATATCCCGCAGTGTGACAGGGGCCCTCCAACCATTAATGGGTTGGGCTCCCCGATCAGGAGCGGATCAAGTTAGATAAAGGGTCGTTGGGCCCAGTAACTAGGGAGATCAATACTAACATTCTCCCCCTTGATCTCCTAATAACTTATCTTATTCTTAACTTAAATACTCAACTTATATGGCTCTATTCCATTATAGAGAAATGCGTCGAGCGCGTCTTGTCATCACAACAAAGCGTCGTTGGACTTGACGGCTATAATACATCTTTCTAATTTGAAACAGAGTTCTAACTGGGCCCTAAGTGTTCAGGAATCATAGGCTTTCCGTTAACCCCATGCCGGCTACGTGTCTTCTAAACACGTTGGGTGGTAAGCCTTTTGTCAACGGATCCGCTAACATTTTATCTGTGCTTATATGCTCAAGACTAATGACATGATCCCGAACTTTATCTTTCACAACATAGTACTTAATGTCAATGTGTTTGGCAGCACCACTTGACCTATTGTTGTGAGCATATTCAACTGCAGGATTATTATCGCAGTATAACTTAAGTGGTTTCTGAATGCTGTCTACCACTGCTAATCCGGGTAAGAACTTCTTAAGCCAGTTCACCTGCCCCGAGGCCTCATAACATGCTACAAACTCCGCATACATTGTGGATGATGTAACGAGAGTTTGTTTGGAGCTTTTCCACGATATAGCCCCACCTGCAAGGGTGAAAATATAACCCGAAGTGGATTTTCTTTCCTCCCCCGCATAATCTGAATCTGAGAACCCTACTATCTCAAGGGAATCTGATCTCTTATAGGTTAGCATGAAGCCTTTTGTGCCCTGCAAATAACGCAAGACTTTCTTTACTAATTTCCAGTGCTCTATGCATGGATTTTTCTGATATCTGCCAAGTAACCCGGTAACAAAAGCTATGTCAGGGCGAGTACAAATTTGAGCATATTGTAAACTTCCGACAACGGATGCATAAGGAACTGATCTCATTTGCTCGAGCTCTATCTGATTCTTGGGGCACTGATGTTCCCCATACTTATCGCCCTTGACTATGGGTGCAGGTGATGGGCTGCACTTATGCATACTATATTTCTTAAGAATCTTATCTATGTATGCATTCTGAGACAAACCTAATACCCCTTTGCTTCTATCACGGTGAATCTCTATCCCCAGAACAAAAGAGGCTTCACCGAGATCCTTCATATCAAAATGCGAGGACAAGAACTTCTTTGTTTCCATTAGCAGACCGACATCATTGCTTGCCAGCAAAATATCGTCCACATATAGAACCAAAAAGATGAACTTACTATTCTTAAACTTTGCATACACACAATTGTCCTCAACATTAGCCTTAAACCCAAAACGTCTTATGGTGTTATCAAACTTCAAGTACCACTGTCTCGAAGCTTGTTTTAACCCATAAATGGATTTTCTTAGGCGACATCCCATTTCTTCTTTTCCTTCCACAACAAAACCTTTCGGTTGTGCCATGTAAACATCTTCATCAAGATCCCCATTAAGAAATGTCGTCTTAACATCCATTTGATGCAACTCTAAGTCATAATGTGCCACTAGCGCCATTATAATTCTAAAAGAATCCTTACATGAGACAGGAGAAAAAGTCTCATTGTAATCAATTCCTTCTCTTTGGGTAAAACCCTTTGCCACGAGTCGCGCCTTATATCTCTCAATGTTCCCTTGGGAGTCGCATTTGGTTTTGTAGACCCATTTACAGCCTACTGTCTTGGCTCCTTTAGGAATTTCCACTAAATCCCAAACATTGTTGGAATCCATAGATCTTAGCTCATCTTTCATGGCTTCCAACCACTTATCTGAGTGCTCGCTTCTCATGGCTTGTTCATATGTAGTGGGATCATCCTCCATATGAAACTCTTCGGTCTCATAGACTTCATAATCATCTGAGATAGCTGATCTTCTAACTCTATGTGACCTTCTAATGTTCTCATTATTTGGCGCCATTTGGGGCTGTTGTTGTTCTTCCCCATACACGATAGGTGGTTCTAATGGCTCCTGAAGGACAGGTTCCAGATTTTCTGTCGGCAAGGGAGGCTCAACAACAGGCGCTGGCACTACAGTGCTTGACACCGTTGGCACAGCAACAACAGGTAGCATGAAGTATGGTTCCTGAAACATTGGAGTAGGGGCGTGAACCCGTTTTTCCTCTAAGTTAACTTCTTGAACCACCTTGCTCCCCCTGATCACATCATGTTCTAAAAACTCAGCATGTCTTGTCTCTACAAACTTTGTATGCCTGTCAGGGCAATAAAAGCGGTAGCCTTTTGATCTGTCTGGGTAGCCAATAAAATGGCAACTAACAGTCTTAGGATCTAATTTTCCTGAATTTGGGTTAAAGACTTTAGCCTCAGCTGGACAGCCCCACACCCTTAAATGCTTAAGTGAGGGTACTTTGTCTGTCCATAACTCATACGGTGTTTTAGGCACCGACTTACTGGGTACACGATTAAGGATATGAATGGCGGTTTTTAACGCCTCCATCCACAAACTTATCGGTAAGGTGGAGTAACTGACCATGCTTCTTACCATATCCATCAGGGTACGGTTTCTTCTTTCAGCCACTCCATTTTGCTGAGGTTCTCCTGGCATTGAATACTGAGCAACTATGCCATGCTCCTGAAGGAACTTTGCAAAAGATCCTGGAATTTGACCATACGGGGTATGTCGCCCATAGTATTCTCCACCACGATCTGATCTTACTATCTTAATTTTCTTATTGTGTTGATTTTCTACTTCTGCCTTAAATATCTTAAACTTATCTAAAGCTTCTGATCTTTCTTTAATCGGATAGATGTAGCCATAACGTGAGTAGTCATCAGTGAATGTTATAAACGAGTCGTAACCATCCACACTCATGACGGTAAACGGTCCACATATGTCGGTGTGGATTATTTCTAAAGTCCCCGCACTTCGTTTGGCATTTTTCTTAATTTTCTTAACATACTTACCTTTAATGCAATCAACACATTGATCTAATTCTGATAGTTCTAATGGCGGAAGAATTTCAGTTTTGACTAATCTATCAATTCTCCCCCTCGAAATGTGGCCTAATCGACAATGCCACAATTTCGAAGAGTCAACCTGAATATTCTTACGCTTTTTACTTACATTCATAGACGAGGAAGCAATCTTATTCTCAGAACTTATAACATTAACATTCTCAGAGATGGATAACAAATAAAGTTTGTCTTGTCGGAAGGCAAGACCAACACACTGATTATTAAAAAATATCTTACACTTGCCATCTCCAAAATGACAAGCCAATCCATCATCATCTAACTTAGACACACTTATTAAGTTTCGATGCAAAGAAGGAACATAGAGTACATCATGAAGCCTAAGTACAAAACCATTTACTAATTCTAATGATACGTCTCCAATGGCTTGGACGTCGGCTTGTACTCCATTAGCCACCTTAATGGTTCTTTCTCCTCTTTGCAGGATCTTCCTCGTAGCGAACCCCTGAAAAGAATTAGCAACATGAGTAGTTGCACCTGAATCAACCCACCATGTGGATTTGTCATAACTTAGAAACAAGGATTCATCTACAAATGTAATAATATCCTCACCATTCTTACTCAGGAACTTCAGGAACCCAGGGCAATCTTTCATCCAATGCCCCCTTTCCTTGCAGTACATGCACTGATCTTTGTCTACAGGGATCTTCTGTCCCTTCTGGTACTGAGGCTGAGATGGGAACTGTGGCTGAGCTTGGAACTGAGGGGCCTTTCCCTTGGCATTAGTATTGGAGGATGAGCTGCCATCCCACTTTGGTTTCCCTTGTGGTTTAGCATTCTTATTGAAAAACTTTCTCTTATTATCCTTCACATAGAGAGCAGAGTCCCCATGTGAAGCCTTAATGCGCTCTTCCTCTTGCACACACATACTAATGAGCTTATCCATGTTCCAGTCATCAGGCAACATGTCGTAATTGACACAAAATGTGTCAAACTCACTTGGCAGTGAGGCAAAGATCATGTGAATGACAAATGGATCAGGTAACTTAATTTTCATGGACTCAAGCTTAGCAGCTATGGTGTTCATTCTAAGTATGTGGTCTCTAACGCCACCACCATTATATTTCTTATTGCAAAGCTCTTTGATAAGAGCACTTGCCTGAGACTTAGTAGTTGCATGGAACTGATTCTTAACATGTTCTAAATACTCAATAATGGTGGGTGTCTCAGGGATAGATCCTCTGATAGGCTCTGAAATAGTAGCCTTAGCTAAAGTGAGACATTTCTTATTGGAACTGTCCCATTGCCTTTTCTCTAAGTCATAGGACATTCTCTTATCAGCATGATCCCTTTTGCGTGTCGCAAAAGCGGCATCTTCCTCATTCTCTTCTCTCACGGGCTCCTCTGGAGCAACGGGACACGGTGATGAGAGAGCAAGGTCATTGTTCGTCATGACCAAGGCTAACTCAAGCTGCTCGCGCCACTTCTTATAGTTGTTCCCAGTCAGAGGTGGAATCTGAGCGATCCAGTTGATTCCTGAAAACCATTGACAGAATAGTGAGATATTTTAACATAAATAATATCTTATCCATAAAATTGCATGTTTTAAAACAACGTTGGTCAGTATTAAAACATACAATTCCTTCTACATAATTTATACATCACCGTTGGGCAGAAAGTAAAATAATGCATAAATCTGATAAAACTAAAACATTTATAATATTGATATAATCAACGTTGGTCAGAATATAACAATATTATAAATTTTCTGATTTTCTAAAATTTAATAATTGCTCTAACAATTAAATTCTCCCGTTGGTTCGAATTTAATTAAAGAACAAAAAATAAACTTTGCAGCGGAAAACGTGACTGAATAAACTTATACTTATTTTCTGATATTCTCTGGAAATTTATCCCGTTGGTTCAAAATTTACAGAGATTTTAACTTAAAAATTTGTGTCTAAAAATGCTCTGAAAAGGAAAAAACTGCTCCTTAAAACTGATGGGCCAAAAGTGGAGCGGGTGGCCCGCGGCCTGCCCTGCCCGCGGCCTGCTTCCGCGCGCAGGATGCGCCCCCCAGTCTGGGCCGGCGCGGCCCGTTCCACGGCCTGCTCCGCGCGCCCCGCCTGGGCCGGATCTGGCCCGGCCGATCTCGGCCGCTGGATCTGATCGGACGGCTGAGCGCCGAGATCGGGGAAACAAAACCCCCGACCGGTACGCTCGCCGAACCCTAATTCATTTCCCCCTCTCTCGCCTTCTCTACTCGCGCGACGCGCACCCGGAGAGCAGAGGCGGCGGCAGCGGCCCGAACCAGCCGCCGGAGAAGAAGGAGGGAGCGGCGCCGCCGCAGAGCCCCTAGCCGGCGTGCGCGCTCGCCCTTGGCTGAGCGCGCCACCGTCTAGCGGCCTCGCGGGCGATGCCCATGGCCCCGAGATGCACGCACGGTGGTCCCGGTGTTCGTCCCGCGCTTCGGCGGTGACGAGACGAGGATCCAGGTAGGTACCCCTGCTCCCGTTGTACTGCTTAGGGTTGGATCGAATCCCCTTTCTGAGTTCTTAGGGTTAGGGATTCGGTTCCCCTTCTGAGTGCTTAGGTTTAGGGATTCGGCTCCTTCTGATGTCTTAGTTTGAGATGTTTTTGTCTGGCCCGGGACGAAACTCAGGGCATGTCGCTCGGCGACCAAACAAAATCCCGATCTGAGTGCTTAGGGTTCTTAGTTGATTTCTTAGTCTGAAAATCCCGATCTATATTTCTGAGAGACTTAGTCCTCTGATACCAATGTTAGATCTCTTAGTGTTAATAGGCTCGGGATTGGAGTGAACAGCAAGTGTAGAAATGCTTAAGATGCATAATAGTGAAAGTAAAAGACCAAAGAGTTAGGGTTTCGACCATCTCCGCCCTTGGAGCTCGATCCAGCGTCCGCCATGGAGTCGAGGAAGCCGGGGCGGTGAAGTGCTCGTCGTAGTAGAGGAGGGAGCAGTCGGGGTCGATGCAGCGGCGACGGTGGAGGACTTCCCGTCACTGGCTGCGACCCTAGGAGATCGGATTAGGGTTTGGGGATGTCGGTGGGGAAACTGGCGGCTCAGACGAACCTCGTGTCGTGTGCCTTGGCCCCCACCTCCCTTTTATATCCCGCAGTGTGACAGGGGCCCTCCAACCATTAATGGGTTGGGCTCCCCGATCAGGAGCGGATCAAGTTAGATAAAGGGTCGTTGGGCCCAGTAACTAGGGAGATCAATACTAACACAACCTACTGATTGACTTTACCAATCTTACATTGATGCAAATCGCTGTCAAGAGGTTGAAGAATGCAAAGAATGGCACAGAAGTGGAATTTGCTTCGGAAGTCGAGATATTAGGAAGAATAAGTCACAAAAACCTCCTGAGCTTCCGTGGATATTGTGCTGATGGACCTGAACGCGTTCTGGTGTATGACTATATGGCGAACTCTAGTCTCTATGCACATCTTCATGGACCACATTCTGCAGAATGTCTCCTTGACTGGCGGAGGAGAGCATCTATTGCCATTGGCACCGCTCGAGCTCTCTTGTCAGTGAATGACCACTTTATCTTTGCTCATAAAATAACAATATTGATAACTCATACATTGTTGCTCTTGTTAAACACTGTGACAGACATAACTCAAGTACTCTCTCACAGGTACCTTCATCACCATGCAACACCTAAGATAATCCATGGAAGCGTCAAGACCACCAATGTATTACTGGATTCAAACTTCCAGGCACATGTTGGTGATTTCGGTCTGATAAGGCTTATTCCTGATGGAATGGACGGACCATGAAAAGATAACCAGCGAAAGCCAACGAGGCTACCTTGCTCCTGAGTACATTATGTTCGGCAAACCAACAGCAGGCTGTGATGTATACAGCTTCGGAATTATACTATTGGAGCTTGCGAGGGGGAAAAGGCCAATAGAAAAGTCGGGTTCTGTCAAGACATGGAATTCGAAACTGGGTGCTCCCGCTGGGCCGCAGAGGTACTGAGGTAGGGGATGGCGCTGACACGCGGGCCCGAAGTGTCAGTGACTTAGGGGGCGGGTCCCAGTCGTCAGCCAAACAGAGGGAGAACTTATCTTTAACAAGCTGGGCGCTGCGGGGGATCGAATCAAATAGTTGGATGGGGCCAATGACGGGGCAAAATAGGATCAAAAAAAAATGACGGGGCAAAAGGCAGACGCTATGCTTGCAGATAATCAATGTCAACTTTTGCAGCGGAAAACATGAAAAATACTTTTAACAATATTTTCCAGAAACATTTATAAATTACTTAACTAGTCTCTGAACAAATAATTACCGTTGGATTAAAATTTGTGCAGAGATTAGCATCAAAACTTAGCACAAAATCTGCTTCTGGAAATAACAATAGGAAAAAACAATATGACAACAGAACGTTTACTGTTCTTTCAACTAAATTGGCCCGAAGGCCCATCTATGTGGCTCATTTGCGCGTGCTCTCGCAGCCCAGCGGCCCACGGCCATCGCGCGCGCCTCTCTCCCCGCGCCCAGGCCACAACCTGGGCCTGGGCCGGGAATCCGGCCTCCCGCCTGGGCCAAAAGAGGCCCAAGCGCTCGCAGCCGTCCATCGTAATCGGACGGCTGAGCGCGATCCTCGGAGGGACAAAACCGGCGATGCCGGCCTCCCCCGAAACCCTAGCGCATTCTTCCTCAGCGCCGCAACTCCCGGTGGCGGCGGTGGCCGCCATGCCCGTAGTGCCCGGCCGGCTCCTCCCTTCTCCTCTTGCTCCTCCTCCGACAAGCCTCCTCCTCTTCTCTCTCGCCCGCAGCTGATCCGAGCAGCGGCTCGACGACGGCGGCCCGAGGTCGCGTGAGAGAACGACGGTGGCCCGAGGCAACCGGAGCCGGAGGGGAAGATGGCGCCGCCGCGGGCCCTCTCGCCGGCGCGCGCGCTCCCTGGAAGGGTGAGCGCGCCGCCGTCGAGCGGCCCCGTGTCGGCGTCTAGATCTCCGCCTGACACTTCGGGCCCGCGCGTCAGCGCCATCCCCTACCTCTGCGGCTCTGCCGTCCCCGAGCCGGACTCTGTCCGAGCGAATCCCGCCGCGAGCCGGACTCTGTCCGAGCGAATCCCGCCGGCGCGCTCCCATATAAAACGGAGCCACCGCCCACCAGGTGCCGCGCCGCCTCTAATTGATCCTATACCTAGCGCCCAGCCGCCTCTGTCCGAGCTCCCAGCGCCGTGGAAACTTAGCACGTACTTCGCCGCCACGCTCGTCTCGCCGTCTCGCAGCCTCGCCGACGCTCTAATCTGCCCCCTACCTTTCGAGAGCGTCTCCCTCGGTCCTCGGCACTATCTTATTGACCTCTGTTCGATCGTTCCCAACCGCGCTCTGAACCTGTCCATAGAGAACAGCTTTCTCAATATATAATCTTGTATAATGGCAGCCGTCAGAAACTGCTCGTCTTGGTCAGATTTCCAGCCCGAGCTCCTAGGCCTTGTCCTCAGGCGGCTGCCCTCCCTAGCTGACCGTGTTCGGCTACGAGCAGTCTGCCGCCAATGGCGTCACCACGCTCGGCTGGAGCCGGTGCCCCCACCACTCCCATGGCTCACACTCCTTGACGGGACCTTCCTCAGCATGCCCGACGGTGAGTGTCACTGTCTGCATGAACCGGATGGTGCTGTTTATAACCATGGCTCCATGGGCAACTGGCTCTTCTACAGTGACATCAACGGCATGTGCTCACTGGTAAATCCTTTCTCTAAGGCTGCCATACAGCTTCTCCGTGCAGACATCATTTGGAGTCACGAGAATACAGGTGTGGACCGGCGGCGGTATCTAATCTACCTAAAGTGGGTGTTGCTCTCCTCCGCCGTGGAGCCTTCACCAAATTCTCGTTTCGCCGCGCTGATCATGGACACCGAATACGCCACTGGAATTTCTATCTGCCAGCCCTCAATGGTGTCTGCATTCAAAGTGCTAAATCCTGAGCGTCTGTTGATCCTTGACGTTGCGTTCTTTGATGGAAAGTTGTACGCTCTCTCACGCAAGAAGCTCTTTGTCATTGACATTGATTCTAACTGCTACAATGGTAAGCCAAAGATCATCCCACCCATGAGATGCATAGTTGACTCCATCGATGATCCAGGGACCAAGCTACAGTCCTTTGCTAATAACGGCTACAGGTGCATGTATTGGGGTTACCTTGCTGAATGCGGTGGTAGGTTGTTGCACATAAGACGGCTGCTTGGAGTCTTGTCCACCGTGCCAAAAAACAACAGGCTACAACAAGCCCGTACTCTTTCGTTTGACGTCTTCGAGGCAGATTTGATCACCAGTTCTTGTGGTCAGTGGAAAAGGGTCAACACTTTGGGAGCCCAAGCACTTTTTGTTGGCAGACACTCCAAATGTCTCCCTGCTTCTGAACGTGGAGCTCAAGAAGATTGCATCTACTTCATTTGTGATTATGACTGGGGAGATGTTAATGAGGACCCCTTTCGTGATTGTGGTGTGTTCAACTTGAGAAATGGGATGGTCATGCCTTTGTTGCCAAAGGCTGCATTGGTGCGTCCGCCAGGTAAATCTGGACCTGGGCATCCCGCATGGTTCTTTCCTGAATGAAGTCTGAAAGTACATAAAGAAGACACATTATAGCATAGCATTTTCTTTGTCCAAATATTCTCATGCAAGTACTTATAACCAGATGTTTAATGGTAATCTATATTTTTAGCCATTTAACTATTGTGTCCAAATTTGATTTTGGCCATGTAATGCTTAATTACAAATCTTTGACCATCTATCAAAGTGTTAATACCAAACACAAACAAGCACTACACCACAAACCCTCTATAGAGGCGGCTAGCTAGCTAGGACTGTAGGGGCGGGTGAGGCCAGCCGCCCCTCCCAAAAAACTTTTAAAAATGAAGCCACTCTAGGAGCGGCTAGCCAACCGAGGTGGAGCTGGGTGGCTATGGCGGCCCGCCGCGACGAGAACGACGCCTTCGGGCGATGTCGGCGGACTGAGGCGGTTAGAGCGGGTCAGAGAGGTGTGAAAGGGCGAGACGAATCTGTACGAACGGGCAGGGGTTCAACGTCGATGATGAAATTTGCCGGCGGGTGAAGTCGGCCGGTGGCGAGCATCACTGGTGGAGCCAAGGCCCAGCCACCTTGGGCCAGTGCCCGGAGCCCCGGGGGCTCAGCTGGTGAACGTGCACGTTAAGCATTGTTGGAGAAGCTGGTAGGAGCCCGGGCTCCTCCTGACCTTTCAAAAAAAACGGTCTTAGGTACCTCAACAAATGACTCGCAAAAACAAAGGTAATGAAAAATACATCTTGTGATGTGCAAAGGCCGCAAAGCAGGAAAGGTCGTTTGAAAAACTTACAGTGGAGTGGCCTTTCTCCAACCTAAACATACACTCCTTTGCTTAAAATGTCAAGCAACGAATAGAAAGTTCTGTGTTTATCTTTAGTAGCACAAATATAACGCAAGTAAACATGATTTTCAACTAAGCATCTGTTCTTGCCATCAGTGCATCACCCAACAGAGATGGAGATACTGATAACTACAATCAATATTACTTTGTAGAACCATTCATCATTTACTTCCATATAACGCTTTCGACAGGTTATAAGTAACTGAACTTAAGAGTCAATTCAAACTACTCACAGGCAGTAGAACACGTCAAATCTAACCACAATTACAGAAGAGTTGTTGAATTTTCAGAAACTGTCCTAGCAAAGACGATAGCCAATTCTCATGTCACTGTCTCGGGGACACCAATCTTAAATGCTTTTGATTGCCGAAGAGATGATTTGTGAAGTTGTCAGAATTTATGCTTTGTAGTCCTCTATGCTGCATCATATTTGTGGCTCTTCAGCGTCTAAATTCACAAGGGAACAAGAAAAAAATGAAATAATTAGGCGGTATGGCATCATTGTTCCAGCAGATAAGTAATCAACGTTGTACAAAAATAAAAGTGAGTATACAGTCTGTTCTAAGATCATAAGATCAACAGATAACACTTTCGCCAACAAGTGGAAGGATACAATTCTCTGAACTGGGATTAAGAATCTGCCAAAGGACTCGAAAGGTTTAAATGCGTTATGAACACTACAGACCTGAGAAATGAAATCATACAATTTTAATAACTAGATCAAGTGAAAGGGTGAGCGCGCCGCCGTCGAGCGACACTGTGTCGGCGTCTAGATCTCCACGTGACACTTCGGGCTCGCGCGTCAGCGCCATACCCTACCTCTACGGCTCTGCCGTCCCCGAGCCGGATTCTGTCCGAGCGAATCCCGCCGGCGCGCACCTGATTTCGTGGGATTCAGCGTGCGCTCCACGTCTACGCCCATATAAAACGGAGCCACCGCCCACCAGGTGTCGCGCCGCCTCTAATTGATCCCTAGCGCCCAACCGCCTCTGTTCGAGCTCCCAGCGCCGTGGAAACTTAGCACGTACTTCGCCGCCGAGCTCGTCTCGCAGCCTCGCCGACGCTCCGATCTGCCCTCTACCTTTCAAGAGTGTCTCCCTCGGTCCTCGGCGCCATCTTATTGACCTCTGCTTGATCGTTCCCAACCGCGCTCTGAACCTGTCCATAAAGAATAGCTTTCTCAATCTTGTATAATGCCAGCCACCAGAAACTGCTCACCTTGGTCAGATTTCCAGCCAGAGCTCCTAGGCCTTGTCCTTAGGCGGCTCCCCTCCCTAGTTGACCGTGTTCGGCTAGGAGCAGTCTGCCGCCAATGGCGTCACCACGCTCGGCTGGAGCCGGTGCCCCACCACTCCCATGGCTCACACTCTGTGAAGGGACCTTCCTCAGCGTGCCCGACGGTGAGGGTCACCGTCTCCATGTACCGGATGGTGCTGTTTATAACCATGGCTCCACGGGCAACTAGCTCTTCTTCAGTGACATCAACAACATGTGCTCACTGGAAACCCTTTCTCTAAGGCTGCCATACACCTTCTTCGTGCAGACATCATTTGGAGTCACGAGAATACGGGTGTGGACCGGCAGCGGTATCTAGTCTACCTAAAGTGGGTGTTGCTCTCCTCCGCCCTAGAGCCTTCACCAAATTCCCATTTCGCCGTGCTGATCAGGGACAACGAATACGCCACAGGAATTTCTATCTTCCAGCCCTCAATGGTGTCTGCATTTAGAGTGCTAAATCCTGAGCGTCTGTTGATCCTTGACGTTGCGTTCTTTGATGGAAAGTTGTACGCTCTCTCACGCAAGAAGCTCTTTGTCATTGACATTGATTCTAACTGCTACAATGGTAAGCCAAAGATCATCCCACCCATGAGATGCATAGTTGACTCCATTGATGATCCAGGGACCAAGCTACAGTCCTTTGCTAATAACGGCTACAGGTGCATGTATTGGGGTTACCTTGCTGAATGCAGTGGTAGGTTGTTGCACATAAGGCGGCTGCTTGGAGTCTTGTCCACCGTGCCAGAAAACAATATGCTAGAACAAGCCCGTACTCTTTCGTTTGACGTCTTCGAGGCAGATTTGATCACCAGTTCTTGTGGTCAGTGGAAAAGGGTCAACACTTTGGGAGCCCAAGCACTCTTTGTTGGCAGACACTCCTAATGTCTCCCTGCTTCTGAACGTGGAGCTCAAGAAGATTGCATCTACTTCATTTGTGATTATGACTGGGGAGATGTTAATGAGGACCCCTTTCGTGATTGTGGTGTGTTCAACTTGAGAAATGAGATGGTCATGCGTTTGTTGCCAGAGGCTGCAGTGGTGAGTCTGCAAGGTAAATCTGGACCTGGGCATCCCGCATAGTTCTTTCCTGAATGAAGTCTGAAAGTACGTAAAGAAGACACATTATAACATAGCATTTTCTTTATTGAAATATTCTCATGCAATTACTTATAACCAGATGTTTAATGGTAATCTATATTTTTAGCCATTTAACTATTGTCCAAATTTGATTTTGGCCATGTAATGCTAAATTACAAATCTTTGACCATCTATCAAAGTGTCAATACCAAACACAAACAAGCACTAAACCACAAACCATCTATAGGGCGGGTGAGGCTAGCCGCCCCTCCCAAAAAGCTTTTAAAAATGAAGCCACTGTAGGAGCGGCTAGGCAACCGAGGTGGAGCTGGGTGGCTATGGCGGCCCGCCGCGACGAGAACGGCGCCTTCGGCTGATGCTGGTGGACTGAGGCGGTTGGAGCGGATCGGGGAGGTTCGAAAGGGCGAGGCGAATATGTATGAACGGGCAAACGGGCAGGGGTTCAACGTCGATGATGAAATTTTGCCGGCGGGTAAAGTCGGCCGGTGGCGAGCATCACTGGTGGAGCCAAGGCCCGGCCACCCTGGGCCAGTGCCCGGGGCCCCGGGCGCTCAGCTGGTGAACGTGCACGCTAAGCATTGTTGGAGAAGCTGGTAGGAGCCCTGGCTCCTCCTGACCTTTCAAAAAAACTGTCTTAGGTACCTCAACAAATGACTCGCAAAAACAAAGGGAATGAAAAATACATCTTGTGATGTGCAAAGGCAACAAAGCAGGAAAGGTCGTTTTAAAAACCCAAGTGGAGTGGCCTTTCTCCAACCTAAACATACACTCCTTTGCTGAAAATGTCAAGCAACGAATAGAAAGTTCTGTGTTTATCTTTAGTAGCACAAATATAGCACAAGTAAACATGATTTTCAACTAAGCATCTGTTCTTGCCATCAGTCCATCACCCAACAGAGATGGAGATACTGATAACTACAATCAATATTACTTTGTAGAACCATTCATCATTTACTTCCACATAACGCTTTCGACAGGTTATAAGTACTGTACTCACAGGCAGTAGAATACGTCAAATCTAACCACAATTACAGAAGAGTTGTTGAATTTTCAGAAACTGTCCTAGCAAAGACGATAGCCAATTCTCATGTCACTGTCTCGGGGACACCAATGCTTAAATGCTTTTGATTGTCGAAGAGATGATTTGCGAAGTTGTCAGAATTTATGCTCTCGTAGTCCTCTATGCTGCATCAGATTTGTGGCTCTTGAGCGTCTAAATTCACAAGGGAACAAAAAAAACAATGAAATAATTAGGGAACTTTAAAATATTTGATTTACTCTTATAAATTGGCTGGGACCTAAATTTAAACTGAGCTTAATGAGCCGAGCCAAAGTCGAAAGTCATTCAAAATCAAGTCATTTTCATTATGAATTATGAAAGAAGAATAACTTGAATCGGTGAACTTTTGGAACAGACCACCGGGCCTCAACAAGCTTTTTGTCTAGCCCTACTTATCTACTCCAGATTACTCAGCCGGAGCTTGATCGCATTTCTCCGGTTTCTTCCTTCCTCCCTTTCTTCCATCCATCCATCCATTTTGTACTTTGACTTTGCTCCGTAGCGAGCTAGTCGTCACTCGTCATGATAGATAGATAGATAGATAGATAGATAAATAAATAAATGAATAAAAAGGGAGAGGCGAACGAAGCTGTGGCATAGCAAAAACTAATGTGGTTGAGGTTTGATTTGTTCATGGGGATGATGACAAGATCGACTGGCCTCCGATCCATTGACTTGGACATTTAATTAGATGAATCATCATCATCATCAATCAGGCAGAGAATGATGGTGCCGTACGAACGTGCTACGGAAGGCCATCAGCAGGTTGAATAATACTAGCTAATAAGCTGACTTATTATCATCAGATAACGACGACGACGACAACACGTACGGCAACTTGTTCGATCGAATGGACCAGTTCTTCTTCTTCTCCAAGTGCACTAGCTAGTACTGTAGTCATGGCCGATACCGATATCGACATATCACACAGCTGTTCATTCAGCTGGGGGCATGCATGCGCCATGCGGTCGAGGACGAGGACGACAGCGGCTGAGTTGATTTAATTTAATTATTTCCACACGGCGGATCGAGTAGTGTAATCCTTGCTCGGGGAGGCGTCTAGCTTCCCCGGCCCGGGCGTCCCTAGCTCGGTCATCACACTAGTACAGAACGATACTATACAGTCGGTTGTAGGTCGATTTGTACAGGCGTTTTTATAATAGGACCACAGCACAGGCGGTTGCTTATGAACCGCCTGTGGAAAAAATTTTCACAGACGGTTGACTTAGCGAACCGCATGTGAAAATGGGCATTTCCCGTAAATAAATAGGAAAAAAAAATATTTTAATTAGGGAGAAGAGCCCCCAGCCAACGCCCGCCCGTCGAAGTCGCAAGTCGCGGCATTTTTCGCACAAAATACGCGGCTAACGCGGCCGGTGGGATTCGAACTCACAACCTCGGCCTCGCGCGGAGCCCCCTCTACCACTGCACCACTTACTCACATGTGTTCAAATACCCCTTCGGTTCCCCACGTATTATACAAACCCGAGTGTAATTTGCTTGTTTGAGGTTCTAAACGATTTCAAATCAAAAAATTATCAACTACAAAGTTTCATAACTTTTTGAGACGAACAACTTTTGTATTGATCATTTCTCCATCCGAGGTCGTTTACAAAATTTGGATTTCAAATTTGAGACCATTCAAACATATTTTTCGATGACAAGATGACTTCAAATTAAAAAGTTGTAATTTACAAAGTTTCATAACTTTTTGAGACGAACAACTTTTATTTTGGGTGTTTTCTCATCTGAGATAGTTTGAAAAAATCAAATTTTAAAAAACGCATCTATTTCTACTGGCGGTTGTCTTAACGAACCGCCTGTAGAAATGAATTTCTACATGCGGTTTGTTAAGAGAACCGCCTGTAGAAATAAGACATTTCTACAGGCGGTTGTCTTAACAAACCGCCTGTAGAAATCCATTTCTACAGGCGGTTCTAGACTTCAGGTCCACCGGTTCATTTCTACAGGCGCGTGGTAACTCAAACCGCCAGTAAAAAAAAATTGAGGCGCTGGGAAAAATCATCATTCTACTAGTGAAATAGAGACTAATCAGATAATGAACTAACCTCAGAGGTGCAAAAGGCAACAATGCTGACCATAATTAAAGAGTGATGGTCCATGTAGTGGAGCAGCATGTAAGTACTTGAAAAGAAATGAGAAAAGATGAGCATTTGATAAAGTTTCAGCTTTCTTGTTAATCCTGGCAACCACATTTTCGGAAGACACCATCACCAACCCTGCAATGAGGAGGATAAAAAGGCAGCACCCTTGATTTGTATCAATCTTAATAAATTGATGTGTAGTGTGACACTTAACAGAAGCATTTGAACAAACATGTAGCGTGCATGACCCCAAAGCAAGATGCAGCAAAGCAAAGCAATCAGTTTTACTCAAGGAAGGCACAATGTTTCATGTTCAGGACTGAGAAGGCGAGGCAGAGCGGTACCACAGTGGGCCATGTCAAGAAAAGTACGCAGATAAAGGTTGGCCCTGGGATCTCCGCATAGCGCATTGGGAGAGAGGGGCACTTGATCCAGTTACAATCGGCAACCTCGCCAAATAGGCCGGCTCGAAGAAGGTGACGCTGTGGGTGACTCCGTCGCCTTCGGCGTGCTGTGAGTCCGCTTGCAAGTGAGGTGGAGGGTGAGGGCGCGACTGCGTTATCTAGGGCCACGGGACTGCCTCTCATCCGAGCGTGCTCTACACATATGGTTTGTTTGGAGGCCAGCATCTTAATTCGCAGTAGTGATGGACATGGCAGCGACCGACACGGTGAGGCGCCTTGGGAAGAGTTGTACGGACAAAGTTGGATGAAGAAACAATAGAATTTTCAGCAATATGGTGGGGCCTTTTAGGCGCCATGTTGAATTTCAGCAGGGTCCCTAGATTAGGATTTGAGAATAGTACAGAACATATTTACATAAGATTGATGTATCATAATAAATGGAGCCAAAGGAATAGGATAAACGTATTCACAATGAAAAAATGCAAAGACTAAAAAAACCATACGGACAGAGTTGGATGAGAAAGCAACAGGATTTTCAGAAATGTTGTGGGGTCTTTGAAACGGCATGGCGAAATTCAGGTGTCCCTAGATGAGGGTTTGAGAATAGTATAAAACATATTTAATATAAGCCCGAGTGATCGTAACAAATGCAGCCAAAGGAATAGGGTAAGCATAATTGTCAATGAGAAATTGCAAAGACTGAAAAAATACGAAGGCCAGGAAGAGTACAATAATATCGTACCGTGATAATATACGTAAATTCTAAAATTTGGGAGTCAAAACTAATCCTGCAGGCATTGCGTTGACACGACACCAATATCCTACCGTGTTACCACACATATTTTTTTTAGGGGGGGGGGGGAACTAATGCCACAGTACACATCACATCGATTTGATAGAACAATAAAATTAATTAGAACCTTTAAATAGGAATAGAAAGAGGAGGATAAGAGCATGGAACAAACCTGGAAGGCACACCCTGTGGTCGAATTAGAGGCAGCTGATTTAACAGGGCAGTCACTAAAACAGGTCCAATCTAATCTATACAACCAATAAATAATCAAAATAAGTATAAGCTGAGTGAAGACGATTCAGTTAATGTCAGAACCGATGTTGCAGGAAGAGAATTTTGGGAAACAAAAACTAATAGCACAGACATCGCGTACAGATCGCACCGATTTGATTGAGCAATGAAATTAGAACCTTTAAATAGGAATAGAAAGAGGAAGATGAGAGCATTGAACAAACCTGGAAGACACACACTGTGGTCAAATTAGGGGTAGCAGATTTAACAGGGTAGCTACTAAAATAGATGCAGTCCAATCTATAGAGGCAATAAATAATCAAAATAAGTATGAGCTAACTGGAAAAGGTTCAATTAATGTCATGTAGGAACTGATGTTGCAGGAGGAGAAGGACGTGTAAAAATAGATGGAATATAGCAACTACTGCAAAGGAATCCGTTGTGGGGAAAATGCATCTGGGGATCTTAAAAAATAGAAGACAAAAAAGATAAGAAACACACCGTAGATCGTAGCAGGCAATGAGATGTAGAAGGAAGGCAGAAGCGACGGCCGGTCAATAGTGAGGCAGGACCCAGCGACGCACGGATCGGAAAGGCTGTCGCAGCGGCGGTAGATGTGGCGGAGGCGGTCGCGGCAGATGCAGCGCGGACGACTGCCGACAGAACAGAGGCTGCAGTCGCAGGCGAGGACCGCAGGCAGGCAGCCGCGACGACATCTGCGCGATTGGAGGAGTGGATGCGGAACCCCCGGTGCGGCGGCGGCGGCGGCGGGCGATAGCGAGCCGTAGTGCTAGGTGGAAAGAAAGAAAAGAAAAATTAGAGGCCAATAATTTAGCAGCGAGGTAATCCATGGCTGGACACGGAGGAGTGCTGGGAACAGACCACGCGGCAGGGACCTTCCAGGTGTTGGCAGCTCGCACGTTTTCAGCTTTCCTTTTTTTTTATAACACGAAGAGGTGCCGAGCGCTGAGGGGAGCCGGATTCCATGCGGCATAAAGCAGTTAATAATATTAATATGTGGAGGCGTTCATGGGACTCGGAACAGGAGGGGAGCGAGGAAAAAAAAAGAGGAAGGGCGCCGTACCGGCACGCCGTACCAGTGTCGCGTCGCTGTTGTGACTACGACTACTCTTCATGGTCCCGTCCCGACGACGTCATGCCAGACGTGGCACTCTTCATACTCCCTCCCTCCCTCCCTCTTTAAGCGTCGTCCGAAAAGCGTGTCTGTGAGGGAAACACGGATATCTAGAGACACTTATTTTGAGACGGAGGGAGTATGTCGCTGGGTTCACGCCCAAACCCAAATTTTGCTTAAACAAAAAAAACCACGTACTAGCCTGCGGAACTTTGATAGTTTTTAAAATGGTGTAGACTACCCGCACTTATCAAACTTTAAATTCTTCCTCTATCCGTCCGGGTCATCGAGATTTCTTCCCCTATACCATTCTTTTCCTCCACTCATCCATCCTCTATAGCTTCTTGGGCCCACTTATTACTTTATCTAAATATATCCATGTGAGATCTTGTTTTCAAGTATTTATTGAAACAAATTTAATGGTACAATCGGAATTTAATTTGGAGTTTTGGTTTGCCCGTTATAACATTTTTTTAGTTAATTGGAACAGTGGGGCCCACATGCGGTCGGCAGTGCGCTCCCTCTCTCCCTTCTGGCGTGCAGTGCTGCCTGGGTCCCGCGCGCTGGCCTGTTTTGCATTTGTCCGCACAAACGCCATGCATGCCGGAACTAGCGGCGTCCGCAAGCTTTGCGCGAGCTTTTGAGTCCCCCACTGCAGCGATTCGAGCTTCTACAAGCGTTTGCGTTCGGTTTGAAGGTCCCCGGTGCGGGTAGTCAAGCACAATAAGCTAGTGATGAATAACGGTTAGAAAGATTTACACTTTTAAAAACGGAGGGCTAGCTGCTGCCATTCTTCAAAAAGCATCGATCCTCGCTCCTTTTGTGGGATTTGTCCTCCGGTAGGTCCGAAATTCTAGTGGCACTACTAGAGAACACGTCTTTGGACGATTTGCAAAATCAGCATTAGTCACGAAAAAAATTGTATCCGGGACTAGAAAGGTCTTTAGCCCCGGTTGGTAACGCTAACCGGGACTAAAGTTGTGTCACCAACTGGGGCTAAAGGTCAATCTTTAGCCCCGGTTGGTGACACCAACCGGGACTAAAAGTTTTGCCCTGGTTGTTGTATCCTGCCGGGGCTAAATGTTGGCATTTAGCCCCGGCTGGGAACAAGGGCCGGGACTAAATGTCTCTCCCTATATTTGAACTGTTCTTCCACCTTCAGCCGTGCCCGAGCTCTCACTGTCTTCATTTTTTTCATTCAGTCTTCTTGCTTGCTTGTTTGCTCTCTTCTCCGGTAATTTTTGTCTGATAACACATCTTCGGCAATTGATCTATTTCATCACATCTACGTCACCATCGACTCGTTACTAACTTCATTTTCTCATATTTTTAGCTGTATATATATATATGTGGTTTTTGAAGCTATTTTGAGTTTATTCACTTGATAGTTTAAATTAGTACCCTAAAAACAAAATGTGACCAGTTTAATTTATTTTATTTTAATTTTTTTAGAGAAATAGAGATCATTTAAATCATTTGTTTACAAAAATTAGAAATATATAATACTTTAGTTTACAAAATGTGACCAGTTTAGTTAGTTTATTTTAATTTTTTTAGAGAAATAGAGATTATTTAAATCATTTATTTACAAAAATTAGAAATATATAATACTTTAGTTTACAAAAATATATATGTGCATAAATATATTATACATATAATATGTATAGCTAGCTAGTAGCTCGATCAATATATATATAGTTTCATATTTTATTTATGTAATTGTACATTCTATGTGTATATATACGCGCATACATACATTAGCAGCGAAGAATACGTATTTGAAACCCTAATGTAATATATTAGCAGCGAAGAAAACGTATTAGAAAACCTAATGTAATTGTAAAACCGAAAACAATAACCAATTGAAAAGAAAAAAGAAAAAAAAAGAAAAAGAAAAAAGAAAGAGGACAGCCTACGAGGCTCTTTAGCCCCGGTTGGTAATATCAACCGAGACTAAAGAGGCCAGCCATCGGGGCCCGGCTCGGGACCTCTTTAGTCCCGGTTGGTATTACCAATCGGGGCTAAAGGTCCCCTTTAGACCCGGGGCAGGGAACCGGGGCTAAAGATCGGGCCTTTAGTCGGCTAATTTTGACCGGGGTTAAAGGCCCATCATACAGTAGTGTGGCAAAACTAAAACTTGACATTGGAAAGGGCGCGCTTATTTTAAAACCGCTGCCAGTTAACTGAATTGACACATTGAAAGTTTGCTAGTAGTTGTTGAATTGACATAGTTCTCTATATTTCAGCGTGTGAACGAAAACTATTAATTAGTAGAGCATGAATGTTTTTTCTTCGTGAGTGTGAAAGATACGCTGCTTGCAAAAGGCTCAATAATTTATAGTACTATTGTTTTTTGACCAAAGACAATAATTTATGCTATGGTATATTTGATAACAACACTATGCAACGATTTAATGATATCACTAGCCCATGAAACTATGTACCCAGAGCAACTATTTCATCCATAAACCTAATGTAATACTCTATTTGATCTTATTTTTACAGTGAGAATCTGGATTCTAGACAAAAAAGAGAATTGTTTGAATCTTAGATTATTTATTGTATTTGCATAAATATCTCCCATTAGGATTTGGTAGATAGTGGAATTAAAAAAAAGGGCCCCTAGAATCTACTATTTGCATTTTATACTATTATTTCTCTGGGAACGTATGCTATGGAAACCAGGTTCCCGTGGAAACTATGGAAACTCGCACGTGGATCGCTGGATCTAAATCCAATGGCTATGGCTAATGGTGGAGATTAACAATTAACCCCTCCCATTTATCTCTCCCTAATATATGTAGCCAATACAGGTACAACATAGGTCCACGGGAACCTGGTTTCCATAGCATACGTTCCCTATTTCTCTACCTCATTGTTACAATTTGTATAGCTCAAACAAGGACCTTACTTTGCCTCGTAACCACATTTTCTTATAATGATACACATCTATGATCAAGAAAATCAATACAACTAGATGAAGGATCATGTACTAGGAAAAGACATCACTAATTTCTAAAAATGTGCTATAATAGATAACATTATGTTAGGATATCAGTTTAACTTATCACCTTTCATAGGTTGCAATTTACTAAACCGTGTCATAATCATATGGAGATGATGACACCATTGAATTGTACAATGGTTGAATAATGTCTATTTGTTGGTGATGTCAACAAATGAACATGAGTTTATTTTATCTTAAAGTTTTACATATGTCGAAATCATTTATTATGTTCTTTCGTTTACACAATGTTCTAACATTTTTACCAGAAGGGTTCGGCTGGGACAGAACTGGCTGGTTGTCGGGCCTCCGCGACGTGGATGAAACCGGCCGGGACTAAAAATGGGCCTCCAGAAAAACTGTAGAACTTTTTTTTTTTGATGAAATAGCTTGTAAAACGTGGTTGAAAAGGCCGGGGGCTGAAACTGGGCCTTCGAAGAAAAAGGAAAAAAGGCCGGGACTGAAACTCGGCCTTCGAATCAAATCAAAGGAAAAAATGGATGAAAATGCCGGGCTGAAACTGAGGCTTCGAAGAAAAAAAAATGGATGAAAATGCCGGGCTGAAACTGGGGCTTCGAAGAAAAAAAAAATTGAAGATGCGGGGTATCGATCCCCATATCTCTCTCACATGCTAAGCAAACGCTTTACTATCTGAGCTACATCCCCTTAAGGCCTTGTTTGGCTACACCTAAATTCACCCCAATCCACATGGGTGAGAGTGGATTGGAGGGGAACTTGAACTAAATTACACCTCAATCCCTTCCAAACCACGTGGATTGAGGCTTTGTTTGGATGCGCATGTATCTACCTCAAACCACATGGATTGGAGTGGAATTTAGTTTAAATACACTCCAATACATGTGGATTTAGCTAAATACATGTACATCCAAACAAGCCCTGAGGTGTATTTGTGTGGAGCCAAACAAGCGCTAATGGTACCATCTGAGCTACATCCCCTTAATGGTCCATACTGGATACATTTTTTTTTTGTTTATTGCTCCGTACAATAGAATGGGCTGATTCCTCACAGCCTCAACTCAAGCTATGGATTAGTACAAATATGAGTAACTGACTCATGATGCATCACTGCTTCTAGAATTGGTTGATTCCCAAAACTAGCACATTCTATAAATTTTTATTTTGTTAGTATTGTGGGGACATGTAGATTTGTACCAAGTGAGCTGAGACGTATACCCAAGCAAAAATCTACCCGTTGTTTGGGGTGTAGCTTGGGCAAATTGCATCAAATTTCGTTGTCCAAGCGATTTCAAAGTCACAATCAAGGACAACTAACCATGACAGAACACGCATTATCCATTTTCTTCACAAGACAAAGATGAAGAGCCAATTTAGCATGACTCCGTCTCCTCTTGACAGAGATTTGACTATGACTACCCTTGTGGAGTAGCTTTTTCTATAGAGGTGAAACTATTTAAAACGTTTATCAAAAATGACTTCAATAGTAATTTGTTATAATTTATGATGAGGAGATGGAGGCTTGTCTGTCCAATAGAAAATGGCTTGCTGAAGCCATTTTTTCAATGTCACATTGATCGGAGCTGGAGCCAGAGCTGCTCTTGAAGCCTTGCCAAATAAGTCCCCCCCCCATTAACGTAAAGAGGCCACTGCAACATAAATGAGCAAAAGCCAAATGCAATCACGGCTCAAAACACACATCCAAAGAAAATGGTAGGCAACCGACCAAAAAGGACCGATTAAAGACCCCTCACAAATGCCGCACTACTTGCCATTGCCACATCTAACTTGCCAGGTCAGGACGGACCCACGGCGGGCGGTTCACCTTGATTTATCCATTCGCATTGATTTTTTCAGTCCCCCGTATCGTTGCAGGTGAACAAAGCCTAGCCGCACGTGCGCGCGTTCTCCCACTCATTGCTGGCCATGTAAAACCCAAACATCCCCGCATTTCTCCCACAGATTCCCGTGGAAAACCCAAACATCTCGACACCTCGTATGCAATGCAATCCACGCAAAAAACCTTTTAATCCCCTCCACGTACCCTACGGCGGCCCTAGTGACCGTGAACGTTCCCTCTTTTTTGTGTGAAAAAAAGTGACGGTGAACGTTGTGGTCGTTGGCCGGCCGTGTACCCACCACCACCACGAGTCCACCAGCTCCGCCCGGCTCCAGGGTTTGCACTTGCACCGCACGGCAAGCAGCGGCGTGGGCTCGCCGAACCCTGTGTCCGTCCCCAACCGGCGTCGTCGGCCGTCGGCGTACCTGACGCGTGGGAATCGCGAGAAAAAGGCGACGAACAACAGCCGAACAGGCGAAAGCGCTCTCCCCTCCACCTTCCTCCTCCTCGAGTCCATTCCATTCTAGGTCACACACAAACAGTTTTGCGCGGAACCGAGGAGGAAGCAGAACAGAACAGGTGGGCGGCGGCGGCTTGGAGACGAAGGAAGACTCGGGCGGAGTGGTGGGGCTGGCTGGCGTGGTGGTGGTTCCGCGCACCGCACCACCAGCGGGAGGAGAGGAGAGGAAGGACGGGTCAGGGCGACGCGGCGTCGATGCACCCCAAGCTGTCGCGGGCCGCCCGCAGGCTCCTCTGCTGCGCCGGGGCCTGTTAGAGTGCGCAGCGGAATTTGGCCCAGCTCGTTATACCCACGAGCCGGCGCCCCTCGAGCCCAGGTCCAACGGAGCCCACAACATATCATGCTTTGGGCCTAACTCAACCCAAAAGACTAGCCTGATAGGTGAGGACTGCCCCCGCCCTATATGTTGTGCTCCCCCACCATCTATTACCGATGTGGGACTAAACCTAACAATCTCCCCCGTCACACATCGGACCCAACTCTTCACACCACACAACCCCGTGTGATCTCCTGAAGACATTTTTACCAGGCCCCGAGTCCAACGCTCTATCACACACAACCCGTGTGACCTCCGAGACGTTAACGGGCTCCCCCGTCACATGTGACCCCTGAGATTTTACGGGTTTTTTCCGACCATCGGCTCCGATACCACTTGTTAGAGTGCGCAGCGGAATTTGGCCCAGCTCGTTATACCCACGAGCCGGCGCCCCTCGAGCCCAGGTCCAATGGAGCCCACAACATATCATGCTTTGAGCCTAACTCAACCCAAAAGACTAGCCTGATAGGTGAGGACTGCCTCGTTCATGCACCGTTGTTAGAGTGCACGGTTAGTTCCAGACCCAAACGGATCTGCTAACTGAAGAATGCGGAAGCATAACCACCATAGAAGAAAATACGCAAACGAGAACGACACCAAGGCACGATGTTTTTTAACGAGGTTCAGTGATGTGCCTAATCCTCGGGGCATGACTACGGGCGCTCCTCCCCATAAAACAGCAGCTACACCGGCATCCGGGCGATCCCGCGGCCTCGCCGCCACCCAAACCAACCGCCAAGTCGTCTCTTGATTACAACATGGGTTGCCTCATATTTATGGCCCCCTAGGATACAGAGTTCGACTCTAACTCTATCCTAGCCCCTAATACAACTCAAGTCCAACTGTAACCGGATTATACACATATTCGACATATATCTAACAAACTCCACCTTGACGAATATGCACGCCATCTTGAAGTCGTCCAAGCACGAACCTTCGTGTACCTGAACTGAGTTGTTGCCTTCACAGCTCCACACGAGTTGTCCAACAAGTCTGATCGCAGACCCACTGCAAACAAGAGACTCCGCTATACCTGCAGCACCATACTTCATGACTCCACCTGCAGTTGTGCAATCTTCTCTTTATCACCCGGTCTCTCTTGAATAAAATTAGATTCATCTTCAGCTCTGACATGTCTGACTCCTGAAGCACGTCTGCTCCTATTAGACACCACACGAGCTAACTGAATCCAATATCATACTCAACCTGACTGTATATGTGACACTGAGAATTTCACAACCACTATCTGAGTCTCGTATGAAAACTGACATATTAGCTTGCTCTTCTTTTCCACTGCATTGCTACGTCCGACGTCTTACACCGTAGCCTCCTGCAGAACTGGACCAACCAGATTACTCTAGTTGCAAGTATAGACATCCACCATCTATACTTCCTTCCAACTCAGCCATACGTCCTTCGATCCCACATACGACTTGAATCGATCCACGTACATTGCTGTCTTGGAAGCACACAAACTCCTCCAATGCAAAACCGCATCCGGAGTTCGCGTCACGTGTCGCCACGCCACAGAGAATGAAGAACTCCATCAGCCGCCACGCTCCTACGTCATCGTCGCTGATCCCATCATCGTCTCTGTCTCACGGTATGACTAGCATGACACCGCTAGCCTCTTCACCATAGCCGCGCCGTTCACAAGCCTCGTCGACCGTCCTGCCGCTTGCACACGACAAAATCAACCCGCTTGAGTGTCGCCCTGTTCATCTCTAACCGTCGTAACAGTCATGAACAACTTTGATTGCTATTGATCTGCAATCTCGTAGACTCTCGGTTTCTTTTACGAAGCCAGGAACCTAAGCTACACACGAGTCCACATCGACTCGATTCCTCGGCTGTCCGTTCCTTTATGCTCTTTTGTTCCATGAAACCGTATGTACACATGCATATTTTCCTGTTGTTGCATGTTTCTGAGTCCGAGTCCCATGGAAGGCCTATGTCCATACAATTGATCGTACATGCATCGTGTAGTATGCATATCCATACGATCACCATGCATCACCCGTCCATGACTCCATGCAACGTACGCCATAAGCATATGCATCACATACGTCTCACATCCCGTGCCAACACAGTGCACGTGACCTTGAACAAGACTTCTCCATAATACGCCGAGTCCACCATGGCTCTTGCCATTACCGTTGCTGCTCCATCTTGAGCCCGCAACAAACACCTTGATCAAAATCGAACTCTCATCAATCTGATCATGAGTCAAAGTCATCGTCTTCATCCACGACGTCTTTCAGCCGCACCGTCGAACTTGGTCGTCACGTCTGACCGACCCCTATCGAACAACAGCCACCAGTCGCCATCAACCCGATCTCCACGTCTGGACGGATCCCTGTTGATTGCAACCCATTGGACGGTTCGAGCCACCCGCTCGAAGTTTCCAACTCCACTGATCGAGTCGTTGATCGCCGTCATGCTCCACCTTGCGCCATGTTCTTCACCGAACACACCTGTGCAAACTTTGCGCGGTGTGGAACATATCCATTGCACCTCCTGCGATCTTCTTCTATGAATCTGGCTCTGATACCACTTGTTAGAGTGCACGGTTAGTTCCAGACCCAAACGGATCTGCTAACTGAAGAATGCGGAAGCATAACCACCATAGAAGAAAATACGCAAACGAGAACGACACCAAGGCACGATGTTTTTTAACGAGGTTCAGCGATGTGCCTAATCCTCGGGGCATGACTACGGGCGCTCCTCCCCATAAAACAGCAGCTACACCGGCATCCGGGCGATCCCGCGGCCTCGCCGCCACCCAAACCAGCCGCCAAGTTGTCTCTTGGTTACAACATGGGTTGCCTCATATTTATGGCCCCCTAGGATACAGAGTTCGACTCTAACTCTATCCTAGCCCCTAATACAACTCAAGTCCAACTGTAACCGGATTATACACATATTCGACATGTATGTAAGAGGGCCGCCTCCCCGGAGGACCTGTAAGTCGCCTGCTGCTCCTTGGGCTGCTGCGTTGCTCCCCCAGCTGCTGCGGTTCTGGGCTCTTCTGGGTTCCGCTGAAATCAGCGGAGGCGTGTGAGCGCGGCGATTGGTGTTGGTCTCAGATAGATGTTTCATTGTTTCGGGGGTTCGTCTGGGGACGTGATGGAATTCCGCGCGCTTGTCTGCTCGGTTCGTGCTCGCGGCGTATCCTTCTTCATTGTTCGGACCTCGCCGGATGCCATCGGGAAGGGTGCGAGTTTCTGTTGAGACTAGCTCGTTTCGTCTTTGGACTTTGGGTTCATGTGAATTTGTCGAATACTGAAGAGCGGTGCAAAACTGAACTGATTGGGGCTCCAATTCGGTGGAAAGTAGACGTCATGTTTGATTTCAGAGCTACTGTTTGTACAGGCGATGGCTGTGAGATGAAATTAGTAGGGATTTGGGTGCTCCGATTGTTGTTGTTTGTTTAGTGACTCTAATCAAGGGAAAGTTTAATAACTTTGGTGGCAGACGATTCCAGCTTTATTCTGTCCCTTAGCTTCAGAAATAATAACTATGAAATGGTGTGGAAGTTTGGCATGCTGGTTTTGTTTGATTTGATGATCCATCCTAAAATCCATGATCGAATTTCCATGGTCGGATTAGGCAAATTTGTTCTAGGGGCACAAGGGGGTTTGTATCAGGGGAACTGGATATGAGTTGATCACCCTATTCTATGCTTGGAAGAGTATATAGTAAATTCCTTTGCTTTGCCAGGTCTGATGAAAGAAGTGGATCTCATTGAGAGAGCTTCGATCAGCAACCAACAGCTTCAATTATGATAACAAGATTGGAGAAGGGCCGCTTGGGAGTGTGTATTGGGGACAAGTTTGGGATGCTTCTCAGGTTTCTGCTATGTATATCTTCATCCTTGCTGTGAATTTAAATTTCAACTTAATTGCCTGCCGGTTCGCCCAGTCACAGCCACTTTGCACATGCAAACATTTTATCGGTACCTATCTCACTTAATAACCAAACAACTACTTACATTTCTTTCTTTTTTGTTTTGGGACATTGATCTTTGATTGCGTTATTATTAGGTAGGTAGGATATCTTGTCATTATTGGAAGTCAACAAAAAAAATTGTAGGACCTGGTTACAGGTTTGCATATCTCCATCTTGTAAATAAAAAAGAAAAATGCCTGCCTTACCCTGTCATGGTGGCAACTATTGGACATGTCTTCTTTGAAATTGTGATTGAGGTCTCATGTTCCTGCAAATTGGTATAATGCTTATAGACAAATAAAACCCATCTCAAATATGCTATGTTTTGTGTCTACATTTGTTCTTTTTTCTATGTAGCTGTGTCCATATTATGTGAATTGAGTGGCTGGGAATATTGTGACAACGTGTCATTCCATGCATCCTTCTCTGTTTCCAGCTTTGATATTATTTAAAACTAAGTTGAGTTTAATGCAACCTACTGATTGACTTTACCAATCTTACATTGATGCAGATCGCTGTCAAGAGGTTGAAGAATGCAAAGAATGGCACAGAAGTGGAATTTGCTTCGGAAGTCGAGATATTAGGAAGAATAAGACACAAAAACCTCCTGAGCTTCCGTGGATATTGTGCTGATGGACCTGAACGCGTTCTGGTGTATGACTATATGGCGAACTCTAGTCTCTATGCACATCTTCATGGACCACATTCTGCAGAATGTCTCCTTGACTGGCGGAGGAGAGCATCTATTGCCATTGGCACCGCTCGAGCTCTCTTGTCAGTGAATGACCACTTTATCTTTGCTCATAAAATAACAATATTGATAACTCATACATTGTTGCTCTTGTTAAACACTGTGACAGACATAACTCAAGTACTCTCTCACAGGTACCTTCATCACCATGCAACACCTAAGATAATCCATGGAAGCGTCAAGACCACCAATGTATTACTGGATTCAAACTTCCAGGCACATGTTGGTGATTTCGGTCTGATAAGGCTTATTCCTGATGGAATGGACGGACCATGAAAAGATAACCAGCGAAAGCCAACGAGGCTACCTTGCTCCTGAGTACATTATGTTCGGCAAACCAACAGCAGGCTGTGATGTATACAGCTTCGGAATTATACTATTGGAGCTTGCGAGGGGGAAAAGGCCAATAGAAAAGTCGGGTTCTGTCAAGACATGGAATTCGAAACTGGGTGCTCCCGCTGGGCCGCAGAGGTACTGAGGTAGGGGATGGCGCTGACACGCGGGCCCGAAGTGTCAATGACTTAGGGGGCGGGTCCCAGTCGTCAGCCAAACAGAGGGAGAACTTATCTTTAACAAGCTGGGCGCTGCGGGGGATCGAATCAAATAGTTGGATGGGGCCAATGACGGGGCAAAATAGGATCAAAAAAAAATGACGGGGCAAAAGGCAGACGCTATGCTTGCAGATAATCAATGTCAACTTTTGCAGCGGAAAACATGAAAAATACTTTTAACAATATTTTCCAGAAACATTTATAAATTACTTAACTAGTCTCTGAACAAATAATTACCGTTGGATTAAAATTTGTGCAGAGATTAGCATCAAAACTTAGCACAAAATCTGCTTCTGGAAATAACAATAGGAAAAAACAATATGACAACAGAACGTTTACTGTTCTTTCAACTAAATTGGCCCGAAGGCCCATCTATGTGGCTCATTTGCGCGTGCTCTCGCAGCCCAGCGGCCCACGGCCATCGCGCGCGCCTCTCTCCCCGCGCCCAGGCCACAACCTGGGCCTGGGCCGGGAATCCGGCCTCCCGCCTGGGCCAAAAGAGGCCCAAGCGCTCGCAGCCGTCCATCGTAATCGGACGGCTGAGCGCGATCCTCGGAGGGACAAAACCGGCGATGCCGGCCTCCCCCGAAACCCTAGCGCATTCTTCCTCAGCGCCGCAACTCCCGGTGGCGGCGGTGGCCGCCATGCCCGTAGTGCCCGGCCGGCTCCTCCCTTCTCCTCTTGCTCCTCCTCCGACAAGCCTCCTCCTCTTCTCTCTCGCCCGCAGCTGATCCGAGCAGCGGCTCGACGACGGCGGCCCGAGGTCGCGTGAGAGAACGACGGTGGCCCGAGGCAACCGGAGCCGGAGGGGAAGATGGCGCCGCCGCGGGCCCTCTCGCCGGCGCGCGCGCTCCCTGGAAGGGTGAGCGCGCCGCCGTCGAGCGGCCCCGTGTCGGCGTCTAGATCTCCGCCTGACACTTCGGGCCCGCGCGTCAGCGCCATCCCCTACCTCTGCGGCTCTGCCGTCCCCGAGCCGGACTCTGTCCGAGCGAATCCCGCCGCGAGCCGGACTCTGTCCGAGCGAATCCCGCCGGCGCGCTCCCATATAAAACGGAGCCACCGCCCACCAGGTGCCGCGCCGCCTCTAATTGATCCTATACCTAGCGCCCAGCCGCCTCTGTCCGAGCTCCCAGCGCCGTGGAAACTTAGCACGTACTTCGCCGCCACGCTCGTCTCGCCGTCTCGCAGCCTCGCCGACGCTCTAATCTGCCCCCTACCTTTCGAGAGCGTCTCCCTCGGTCCTCGGCACTATCTTATTGACCTCTGTTCGATCGTTCCCAACCGCGCTCTGAACCTGTCCATAGAGAACAGCTTTCTCAATATATAATCTTGTATAATGGCAGCCGTCAGAAACTGCTCGTCTTGGTCAGATTTCCAGCCCGAGCTCCTAGGCCTTGTCCTCAGGCGGCTGCCCTCCCTAGCTGACCGTGTTCGGCTACGAGCAGTCTGCCGCCAATGGCGTCACCACGCTCGGCTGGAGCCGGTGCCCCCACCACTCCCATGGCTCACACTCCTTGACGGGACCTTCCTCAGCATGCCCGACGGTGAGTGTCACTGTCTGCATGAACCGGATGGTGCTGTTTATAACCATGGCTCCATGGGCAACTGGCTCTTCTACAGTGACATCAACGGCATGTGCTCACTGGTAAATCCTTTCTCTAAGGCTGCCATACAGCTTCTCCGTGCAGACATCATTTGGAGTCACGAGAATACAGGTGTGGACCGGCGGCGGTATCTAATCTACCTAAAGTGGGTGTTGCTCTCCTCCGCCGTGGAGCCTTCACCAAATTCTCGTTTCGCCGCGCTGATCATGGACACCGAATACGCCACTGGAATTTCTATCTGCCAGCCCTCAATGGTGTCTGCATTCAAAGTGCTAAATCCTGAGCGTCTGTTGATCCTTGACGTTGCGTTCTTTGATGGAAAGTTGTACGCTCTCTCACGCAAGAAGCTCTTTGTCATTGACATTGATTCTAACTGCTACAATGGTAAGCCAAAGATCATCCCACCCATGAGATGCATAGTTGACTCCATCGATGATCCAGGGACCAAGCTACAGTCCTTTGCTAATAACGGCTACAGGTGCAAGTATTGGGGTTACCTTGCTGAATGCGGTGGTAGGTTGTTGCACATAAGACGGCTGCTTGGAGTCTTGTCCACCGTGCCAAAAAACAACATGCTACAACAAGCCCGTACTCTTTCGTTTGACGTCTTCGAGGCAGATTTGATCACCAGTTCTTGCGGTCAGTGGAAAAGGGTCAACACTTTGGGAGCCCAAGCACTTTTTGTTGGCAGACACTCCAAATGTCTCCCTGCTTCTGAACGTGGAGCTCAAGAAGATTGCATCTACTTCATTTGTGATTATGACTGGGGAAATGTTAATGAGGACCCCTTTCGTGATTGTGGTGTGTTCAACTTGAGAAATGGGATGGTCATGCCTTTGTTGCCAAAGGCTGCATTGGTGCGTCTGCCAGGTAAACCTGGACCTGGGCATCCCGCATGGTTCTTTCCTGAATGAAGTCTGAAAGTACATAAAGAAGACACATTATAGCATAGCATTTTCTTTGTCCAAATATTCTCATGCAAGTACTTATAACCAGATGTTTAATGGTAATCTATATTTTTAGCCATTTAACTATTGTGTCCAAATTTGATTTTGTCCATGTAATGCTTAATTACAAATCTTTGACCATCTATCAAAGTGTTAATACCAAACACAAACAAGCACTACACCACAAACCCTCTATAGAGGCGGCTAGCTAGCTAGGACTGTAGGGGCGGGTGAGGCCAGCCGCCCCTCCCAAAAAACTTTTAAAAATGAAGCCACTCTAGGAGCGGCTAGCCAACCGAGGTGGAGCTGGGTGGCTATGGCGGCCCGCCGCGACGAGAACGACGCCTTCGGGCGATGTCGGCGGACTGAGGCGGTTAGAGCGGGTCAGAGAGGTGCGAAAGGGCGAGGCGAATCTGTACGAACGGGCAGGGGTTCAACGTCGATGATGAAATTTGCCGGCGGGTGAAGTCGGCCGGTGGCGAGCATCACTGGTGGAGCCAAGGCCCAGCCACCTTGGGCCAGTGCCCGGAGCCCCGGGGGCTCAGCTGGTGAACGTGCACGTTAAGCATTGTTGGAGAAGCTGGTAGGAGCCCGGGCTCCTCCTGACCTTTCAAAAAAAACGGTCTTAGGTACCTCAACAAATGACTCGCAAAAACAAAGGTAATGAAAAATACATCTTGTGATGTGCAAAGGCCGCAAAGCAGGAAAGGTCGTTTGAAAAACTTACAGTGGAGTGGCCTTTCTCCAACCTAAACATACACTCCTTTGCTTAAAATGTCAAGCAACGAATAGAAAGTTCTGTGTTTATCTTTAGTAGCACAAATATAACGCAAGTAAACATGATTTTCAACTAAGCATCTGTTCTTGCCATCAGTGCATCACCCAACAGAGATGGAGATACTGATAACTACAATCAATATTACTTTGTAGAACCATTCATCATTTACTTCCATATAACGCTTTCGACAGGTTATAAGTAACTGAACTTAAGAGTCAATTCAAACTACTCACAGGCAGTAGAACACGTCAAATCTAACCACAATTACAGAAGAGTTGTTGAATTTTCAGAAACTGTCCTAGCAAAGACGATAGCCAATTCTCATGTCACTGTCTCGGGGACACCAATCTTAAATGCTTTTGATTGCCGAAGAGATGATTTGTGAAGTTGTCAGAATTTATGCTTTGTAGTCCTCTATGCTGCATCATATTTGTGGCTCTTGAGCGTCTAAATTCACAAGGGAACAAGAAAAAAATGAAATAATTAGGCGGTATGGCATCATTGTTCCAGCAGATAAGTAATCAATGTTGTACAAAAATAAAAGTGAGTATACAGTCTGTTCTAAGATCATAAGATCAACAGATAACACTTTCGCCAACAAGTGGAAGGATACAATTCTCTGAACTGGGATTAAGAATCTGCCAAAGGACTCGAAAGGTTTAAATGCGTTATGAACACTACAGACCTGAGAAATGAAATCATACAATTTTAATAACTAGATCAAGTGAAAGGGTGAGCGCGCCGCCGTCGAGCGACACTGTGTCGGCGTCTAGATCTCCACGTGACACTTCGGGCTCGCGCGTCAGCGCCATACCCTACCTCTACGGCTCTGCCGTCCCCGAGCCGGATTCTGTCCGAGCGAATCCCGCCGGCGCGCACCTGATTTCGTGGGATTCAGCGTGCGCTCCACGTCTACGCCCATATAAAACGGAGCCACCGCCCACCAGGTGTCGCGCCGCCTCTAATTGATCCCTAGCGCCCAACCGCCTCTGTTCGAGCTCCCAGCGCCGTGGAAACTTAGCACGTACTTCGCCGCCGAGCTCGTCTCGCAGCCTCGCCGACGCTCCGATCTGCCCTCTACCTTTCAAGAGTGTCTCCCTCGGTCCTCGGCGCCATCTTATTGACCTCTGCTTGATCGTTCCCAACCGCGCTCTGAACCTGTCCATAAAGAATAGCTTTCTCAATCTTGTATAATGCCAGCCACCAGAAACTGCTCACCTTGGTCAGATTTCCAGCCAGAGCTCCTAGGCCTTGTCCTTAGGCGGCTCCCCTCCCTAGTTGACCGTGTTCGGCTACGAGCAGTCTGCCGCCAATGGCGTCACCACGCTCGGCTGGAGCCGGTGCCCCACCACTCCCATGGCTCACACTCTGTGAAGGGACCTTCCTCAGCGTGCCCGACGGTGAGGGTCACCGTCTCCATGTACCGGATGGTGCTGTTTATAACCATGGCTCCACGGGCAACTGGCTCTTCTTCAGTGACATCAACAACATGTGCTCACTGGTAAAACCTTTCTCTAAGGCTGCCATACACCTTCTTCGTGCAGACATCATTTGGAGTCACGAGAATACGGGTGTGGACCGGCGGCGGTATCTAGTCTACCTAAAGTGGGTGTTGCTCTCCTCCGCCCTAGAGCCTTCACCAAATTCCCATTTCGCCGTGCTGATCAGGGACAACGAATACGCCACAGGAATTTCTATCTTCCAGCCCTCAATGGTGTCTGCATTTAGAGTGCTAAATCCTGAGCGTCTGTTGATCCTTGACGTTGCGTTCTTTGATGGAAAGTTGTACGCTCTCTCACGCAAGAAGCTCTTTGTCATTGACATTGATTCTAATTGCTACAATGGTAAGCCAAAGATCATCCCACCCATGAGATGCATTGTTGACTCCATCGATGATCCAGGGACCAAGCTACAGTCCTTTGCTAATAACGGCTACAGGTGCATGTATTGGGGTTACCTTGCTGAATGCAGTGGTAGGTTGTTGCACATAAGGCGGCTGCTTGGAGTCTTGTCCACCGTGCCAGAAAACAATATGCTAGAACAAGCCCGTACTCTTTCGTTTGACGTCTTCGAGGCAGATTTGATCACCAGTTCTTGTGGTCAGTGGAAAAGGGTCAACACTTTGGGAGCCCAAGCACTCTTTGTTGGCAGACACTCCTAATGTCTCCCTGCTTCTGAACGTGGAGCTCAAGAAGATTGCATCTACTTCATTTGTGATTATGACTGGGGAGATGTTAATGAGGACCCATTTCGTGATTGTGGTGTGTTCAACTTGAGAAATGAGATGGTCATGCGTTTGTTGCCAGAGGCTGCAGTGGTGAGTCTGCAAGGTAAATCTGGACCTGGGCATCCCGCATAGTTCTTTCCTGAATGAAGTCTGAAAGTACGTAAAGAAGACACATTATAACATAGCATTTTCTTTATTGAAATATTCTCATGCAAGTACTTATAACCAGATGTTTAATGGTAATCTATATTTTTAGCCATTTAACTATTGTCCAAATTTGATTTTGGCCATGTAATGCTAAATTACAAATCTTTGACCATCTATCAAAGTGTCAATACCAAACACAAACAAGCACTAAACCACAAACCATCTATAGGGCGGGTGAGGCTAGCCGCCCCTCCCAAAAAGCTTTTAAAAATGAAGCCACTGTAGGAGCGGCTAGGCAACCGAGGTGGAGCTGGGTGGCTATGGCGGCCCGCCGCGACGAGAACGGCGCCTTCGGCTGATGCTGGTGGACTGAGGCGGTTAGAGCGGATCGGAGAGGTTCGAAAGGGCGAGGCGAATATGTATGAACGGGCAAACGGGCAGGGGTTCAACGTCGATGATGAAATTTTGCCCGCGGGTAAAGTCGGCCGGTGGCGAGCATCACTGGTGGAGCCAAGGCCCGGCCACCCTGGGCCAGTGCCCGGGGCCCCGGGCGCTCAGCTGGTGAACGTGCACGCTAAGCATTGTTGGAGAAGCTGGTAGGAGCCCTGGCTCCTCCTGACCTTTCAAAAAAACTGTCTTAGGTACCTCAACAAATGACTCGCAAAAACAAAGGGAATGAAAAATACATCTTGTGATGTGCAAAGGCAACAAAGCAGGAAAGGTCGTTTTAAAAACCCAAGTGGAGTGGCCTTTCTCCAACCTAAACATACACTCCTTTGCTGAAAATGTCAAGCAACGAATAGAAAGTTCTGTGTTTATCTTTAGTAGCACAAATATAGCACAAGTAAACATGATTTTCAACTAAGCATCTGTTCTTGCCATCAGTCCATCACCCAACAGAGATGGAGATACTGATAACTACAATCAATATTACTTTGTAGAACCATTCATCATTTACTTCCACATAACGCTTTCGACAGGTTATAAGTACTGTACTCACAGGCAGTAGAATACGTCAAATCTAACCACAATTACAGAAGAGTTGTTGAATTTTCAGAAACTGTCCTAGCAAAGACGATAGCCAATTCTCATGTCACTGTCTCGGGGACACCAATGCTTAAATGCTTTTGATTGTCGAAGAGATGATTTGCGAAGTTGTCAGAATTTATGCTCCCGTAGTCCTCTATGCTGCATCAGATTTGTGGCTCTTGAGCGTCTAAATTCACAAGGGGACAAAAAAACAATGAAATAATTAGGCGGTATGTCATCGTTGTTCCAACAGATAAGTAATCAACGCTGTACAAAAATAAAAGTGAGTATACAATCTGTTCCAAGATCAACAGATAACACTTTCGCCAACAAGTGGAAGGATACAATTATCTGAACTGGGATTAAGAATCTGTCAAAGGACTCGAAAGTTTAAATGTGTTATGAACACTACAGACCTGAGAAATGAAATCATACAATTTTAATAACTAGATCAAGTGAAAGGGTGAGCGCGCCGCCGTCGAGCGGCCCCGTGTCGGTGTCTAGATCTCCACCTGACACTTCGGGCCCGCACGTCCGCACCATCCCCTACCTCTGCGGCTCTGCCGTCCCCAAGTCGGACTCTGTCCGAGCGAATCCCGCCGGCGCGCTCCTGATTTCGTGGGATTTAGCGTGCGCTCCACGTCTACGCCTATATAAAACAGAGCCACCGCCCACCAGGTGTCGTGCCGCCTCTAATTGATCCCTAGCGCCCAGCCGCCTCTGTCCGAGCTCCCAGCGCCGTGGAAACTTAGCACGTACTTCGTCGCCGGGCTTGTCTCACCGTCTTGCACTCTCGCAGACGCTCTGATCTGCCCCCTACCTTTCAAGAGCGTCTCCCTCGGTCCTCGGCACCATCTTATTGACCTCTGCTCGATCGTTCCCAACTGCGCTCTGAACCTGTCCATGGAAAACAACTTTCTCAATCTTGTATAATGCTAGCCGCCAGAAACTGCTCGCCTTGGTCAGATTTCCAGCCAGAGCTCCTAGGCCTTGTCCTTAGGCGGTTGCCCTCCCTAGCTGACCGTGTTCGGCTACGAGCAGTCTGCCGTGGCGTCACCACGCTCGGCTGGAGCCGGTGCCCCCATCACTCCCATGGCTCATACTCCGTGACGGGACCTTCCTCAGTGTGCCCGACGGTGAGGGTCACCGTCTCCATGTACCGGATGGTGATGTTTATAACCATGGCTCCACGGGCAACTGACTCTTCTACAGTGACATCAACGGCATGTGCTCACTGGTAAACCCTTTCTCTAAGGCTGCCATACAGCTTCTCCGTGCAGACATCATTTTGAGTCACGAGAATACGAGTGTGGATCGGCGGCGGTATCTAGTCTACCTAAAGTGGGTGTTGCTCTCCTCCGCCCTGGAACCTTCACCAAATTCCCGTTTTGCCGTGCTGATCAGGATCAACGAATACGCCACTGGAATTTCTACCTGCCAGCCCTCAATGGTGTCTGCATTCAAAGTTCTAAATCCTGAGCGTTTGTTGCTCCTTGACGTTGCGTTCTTTGATGGAAAGTTGTATGCTCTCTCACGCAAGAAGCTCTTTGTCATTGATGTTGATTCTAACTGCTACAATGGTAAGCCAAAGGTCATCCTACCCATGAGATGCATAGTTGACTCCATCGATGATCCAAGGACCAAGATACAGTCCTTTGATAATAACGGCTACAGATGCATGTATTGGGGTTACCTTGCTGAACGCAGTGATAGGTTGTTGCACATAAGGCGGCTGCTTGGAGTTTTGTCCACCGTGCCAGAAAACAACATGCTAGAACAAGCCCGTACTCTTTCGCTTGACGTCTTCGAGGCAGATTTGATCACCAGTTCTTGTGGTCAGTGGAAAAGGGTCAACACTTTGGGAGCCTAAGCACTCTTTGTTGGCAGACACTCCAAATGTCTCCCTGCTTCTGAACGTGGAGCTCAAGAAGATTGCATCTACTTCATTTGTGGTTATGACTGGGGAGATGTTAATGAGGACCCCTTTCGTGATTGTGGTGTGTTCAACTTGAGAAATGGGATGGTCATGCCTTTGTTGCCAGAGGCTGCAGTGGTGCGTCCGTACGGTAAATCTGGACCTGGGCATCCCGCATGGTTCTTTCCTGAATGAAGTCTGAAAGTACGTAAAGAAGACACATTATAGCATAGCATTTTCTTTGTTCAAATATTCTCATGCAAGTACTTATAACTAGATGTTTAATGGTAATCTATATTTTTAGCCATTTAACTATTGTCCAAATTTGATTTTGGTCATGTAATGCTAAATTACCAATCTTTGACCATCTATCATAGTGTCAATACCAAACACAAACAAGCACTACCCGACAAACCCTCTATAGGGGCGGCTAGCTAGCTAGGACTGTAGGGGCGGGTGAGGCCAGCCGCCCCTCCCAAAAAGCTTTTAAAAATAAAGCCACTGCAGGAGCGGCTAGCCAACCGGGGTGGAGCTGGGTGGCTATGGCGGCCTGCCGTGACGAGAACGGCGGCTTCGGCCGGTGCCGGCGGACTGAGGCGGTTAGAGCGGGTCGGAGAGGTGCGAAAGGGCGAGGCGAATTTGTACGAACGGGCAAACGGGCAGGTGTTCAACGTCGATGATGAAATTTGTCGGCGGGTGAAGTTGGCCGGTGGCGAGCATCACTGGTGGAGCCAAGGCCCGGCCACCCTGGGCCAGTGCCCGGGGCCCCGGGCGCTCAGCTGGTGAACGTGCGCGTTAAGCATTGTTGGAGAAGCTGTGTAGAGGCATCGAACCGGCGCATTACTCTATCACAATCTCAGCGACAAGCAAGCAAGTGCTTTTCTTCTCTCAGCTCGGTAGCCCCTGTTCAGGTGTATCTCTTACAACTTTTTTCACTGTAACTATTCAGAATGGGAAAACCTGCATGTTCTGGGAGGATTTATGGAATGGGAATGTAAGAAAGCTTCAATTTTCTGAACTCTACTCTTTTGCTAAAAAGAAACAAACTGGTTTAGTCAAGGTCGCAGAGCTGGATGACTGCCTCAATCTTTTCAGCCTACCCTTGTCAAATGAAGCACATCAACGGTTCCTGAATGTTAAATCTAGACCTCGACCTTCTTGAAAATAATTGGTCATACATATGGGGTTCTGGAATTTTCTCTCCATCAAAAGCTTATTCTCACTTATCTGGGCAGCAACAGGCAGATGTCATCTTCAAAAAGTTATGGAAATGTTACTGCCAAGGGAAACACAAAATATTTTTCTGGCTTATTCTTTGGGACAAATTAAGTACCAGAAACATGATGAAGAGAAGAGGAACGAGAGTAGATGATGTCCAATGCATCCTTTGCCATCAGCATCAAGAAACAGTGCTGCACCTAATCTTCAAGTGCCCATTCTCAAAACAATGTTGGGACATTATAATGACGACCTGCCAACTAACATCATTTTTCAAGAGTGGGAGGCACACATTCAGTTTGAATTTGCAATGGAAATCTTCATCCTCACATGCTGGGGTATTTGGATGGTGAGGAATGATGCCATTTTCAGAAATAAAGCTCCTACGGTTCAAGACTGCAGAAGCTACATCTCCCTCGAATCTTCTCTGTTAAAGCACAGAATCAAGCCTGCTTCAGTCAACCTTTTACAAACATGTCTTTCTTCAAATCTGTAATCTTTAGCTGCTGCTTTCCTTTTGATGTACCCTGAAAGCCTCTCTCGTAATCTTAGGTGCAGCTTGTGCTCTGTAGCTGCTACCCTGTTTTCCTTCTTCTTTTTTTTTCTGGACTTTGTTTTCTTCTGGTTTATGTTTATAATAAATTCACAGTAGGAGCCCTGGCTCCTCCTGACCTTTCAAAAAAAAAAACTGTCTTAGGTACCTCAACAAATGACTCGCAAAAACAAAGGGAATGAAAAATACATCTTGTGATGTGCAAAGGCAGCAAAGCAGGAAAGGTCGTTTTAAAAACCCACAGTGGAGTGGCCTTTCTCCAACCTAAACATACACTCCTTTGCTGAAAATGTCAAGCAACGAATAGAAAGTTCTGTGTTTATCTTTAGAAGCACAAATATAACGCAAGTAAACATGATTTTCAACTAAGCATCTGTTCTTGCCATCAGTCCATCACCCAACAGAGATGGAGATACTGATAACTACAATCAATATTACTTTGTAGAACCATTCATCATTTACTTCCATATAACGCTTTCGACAGGTTATAAGTACTGAACTTAAGAGTCAATTCAAACTACTCACAGGCAGTAGAACACGTCAAATCTAACCACAATTACAGAAGAGTTGTTGAATTTTCAGAAACTGTCCTAGCAAGAAACTGTCCTAGCAAAGACGAGCCAATTCTCATGTCACTGTCTCGGGGACACCAATGCTTAAATGCTTTTGATTGCCGAAGAGATGATTTGCGAAGTTGTCAGAATTTCTGCTCTCGTGGTCCTCTATGCTGCATCAGATTTCTGGCTCCTGAGCGTCTAAATTCACAAGGGAACAAGAAAAACAATGAAATAATTAGGCGGTATGTCATCGTTGTTCCAGCAGATAAGTAATCAACGCTGTACAAAAATAAAAGTGAGTATACAATCTGTTCCAAGATCAACAGATAACACTTTCGCCAACAAGTGGAAGGATACAATTATCTGAACTGGGATTAAGAATCTGTCAAAGGACTCGAAAGGTTTAAATGCGTTATGAACACTACAGACCTGAGAAATGAAATCATACAATTTTAATAACTAGATCAAGTGAAAAATTTGTCAAATGACTGCTAAGTTGATTGCTTACAAGTATGACATAACCACGAATTTAAATTCTTGGCTAAAAATGTTCAGAAAGTTAGACTCAATAAATATTGTCTCTATTCTTTTTATGTATCAGAATTCAGAGCAAGGTACACATACAGAAACAGTAACATGTGTTCTCATTATCACACAAAGGTAAATATAGAAGCTATGTTACTTTCTAAATCATTCTCCATTACTTCCACATGCTTTTCAGCATTTTACAAGCGCTGAAACTAAGACAAATTCGAAATGCCAAATAGAAAAGTGTTGTTTTCTGAAACTTTCTGAACATAGAAGACAAGGCGCGATTCTTAATTCATTGTTTTAAACAAAGTAGTGACTAGTGGGACTGATTTCCAAAGAGATGAATTGGGAAGTTTTTGTCGTAAGTACTGCGAAATTTCAGTTTTCTCACTGGTGATTCATATAGCTTCTTGAATGGAATTTTTACCTCTCTCGGCAACATCACAGGCTGCAAGTTGCACTCGAGACTACACACTCGTCCGCCACCATCTTCTAATCGCATTTTGCATTCCCTGCACCTCTGCTGCTCACGCTGACTCCTCAGTCGGTACAAATGGACCGGAGAAGAGGTATTGTTACCACCACCAGAAAGATCCTGCAGCACGTTTCTTGGTGTTTAATTTTGTTTAAATCATCAACAAGTAGCAACATGTTTAAATCATCAACAAGTAGCAACATGTTTAAATCATCAACAAGTAGCAACATGTTTAAATCATCAACAAGTAGCATATTAGAAGGTGGACTCTTACTTTAATGGAAAACCAATATCTTGCCATAAAATGGTCCGAGGGAACCTCGACCTTTACTGTAGCTGAACCACTCATGATGCTAGTGATCAGACGGAGCCCTTGAACCTCCAACTCGTGCACATGGCCTTGAACCTCCTGCTCATTGAACACACACCTGCAGACATTGCAGTAGTAGTAATCCTCCCCTGGACTGTTGAATCCAGCATTCAGAAGTGCCTTCACCCAGCCAAATTCTGGTGCCGCCTCAGCTTTATGTGTCCAGCACTCAATGGTGCAAAACCGAATCGGAGTCTCAAATAGCTTATCCTCTGATAGATAATCAGCACAGCCCTCACACCTCCACCCTTGCAGGCTGTGGAGCGGAAATGGTATACCAATAGATTTGTAGTATCTGTCAGACTGGATGCCATCAAAGAGTGGAGACCAAATCTCCTTTTTTACGCAGGCCACTTGAGACCCTTCAATTGTGTAAAGAGTTTTTACGCAGGCCACTTGAGACCCCTCAATTGTGTGAAGAGGAATACTGTGCGTCTTGTGGGCGCCATCACAATGGTCATCTTTTACAAGATCAAGGCACTTCAGGCATAGACAGAAGGTACCAGTTCCCAAGGAGGCCCCTCTAGCCTTCAAAAGAGCTGTCCTCATCCTTTCTCTACACTTGTTGCAGAGACAGTTGGTAGAATTTTGGGAGCAGCCAAGGCAAATATAAGGTTTACGAAACGAATCCTGAATCTTTGATTTCGCCGCTGGTGAGGGCAGGCTGTTCTTCTCTAGCGAAGCCCTGAACAAAATGACATGAATATCAGTTTAGGCTGAATCATCATTGATTCTCAACATTGGTACTGAATCATCAGAACCCACAAAATAAACTAGATATATCTATAACTCACCTTAGATTCTCATTTTTAACAATCTTTTCCTTGCTGGAAGACACATAGGCAGACCCTGTGTAATTGTCCTCTCTCACACTAGAACTTGAAGCCTGAAGAACTGTTTCAGCTGGTTGAAACTCCTTCCCGGATAAATTTGCTGGTGACGGGCTATCACTCTCTACCGAATTCCTGAACAAAAATACATGAATATCAGTTAGGCTGAATCATCATTGATTCTCAACATTGATACTAACCAACAAACAAACTAGAAATATCTATAACTCACCATCGAGGCTCAGTTTCAACAAATTGTTCCTTGCTGGAAGGCAAATATGCAGACCCAGTTGTCTTGTCATCTCTCACAGTAGAACTCGAAGCCTGAAGCTCTGATTCGGCAGATCGAAACTCCTTCCCGGATAACCTTGTTGCTGACGACAGGCTGTCCGTCTCTAGCGGAGCCCTGAACAAAATTAGATGAAAATCATTTTAGACTGAATCATCATTGATTCTTACTATTGATGCTAAATTATCAGAACCCAAAAACAAACTAGAAATATCTATAACTCACGATTGTTTCTTAGTTTTAGCAGCCTTTTCCTTGCTTGAAGGAGAGTAGGCAAACTCAGTGCTCTTCTCCTCTATCAGACTTGAACTCTGTGTTTAGGAAAAATCAAATAGCTAGACAACAATGGTTTCGGTAACAGAATGAACAAGTCTGAATGCACAAGGAAAACCAAACAGATATACAACAGCGGTTTTGGTAACTGAGTGCACAGTTAGAACGAAATGCTCGGAGACCATAACAAAATAACTCGAATAGTGACCTCAATCCTCAAAACAGTAGCAGGCCAAGACATGTTCAGATTAACAAATCACTACAAATTTCGCAAAGAAATTACAAATCAGAATCTACAATAGACAAGGAAGGCTACTGGGATTTATTTGACCACGATTCAAATAAATGATTAACAGGCTATCTAGGAAATTGGACTAGACAGAATCAGATCTAGCATGAACTTGTCAGTAGAATTAAATGATCAATAGGTTCAGTTTTTCTGAATGCAGGGGACAGCATCAGGATGTTCAGACTTCAACTTAACAACTGCGCCCAGCAGAATACAATGCCCAATGCAATTCGTGCATAAGCATAAACATCTAATAAATGATTAACAGGCTATCTAGGAAATTGGACTAGACAGAATCAGATCTAGCATGAACTTGTCAGTAGAATTAAATGATTAATAGGTTCAGTTTTTCTGAATGCAGGGGACAGCATCAGGATGTTCAGACTTCAACTTAACAACTGCGCCCAGCAGAATACAATGCCCAATGCAATTCGTGCATAAGCATAAACATCTAGGATTTGTATAAACATTCAGAATATAGGTGTTGCAACTTGTAATCCAAGTAGGATGAGGTGTTTGGAAGGGGACGGTGAACTCACCGGAGCATGTGCAGGTGCAGGTACGGGGATGATCTCGACAGCCCAGTGCGCCTTAATCGGCGATGAACTGGCATCGTGATTGAAGGCCCTGTCGACGGTGACGCCAGTGTGCCATATCGGATGGGTTCCGCTCGCGCGGAGGCTCAGTTGCGAGTTGCGAAGGAACACGAAGGTCTCTTCGCCCTCATCGTCGGCCATGACAGGCCTCCACACAATATCATCGAAAGGTCCCAACTCCTGGACATCACCGTCGTAGTTGCGCTGGACAGTGCGGTAGCCGCCGAAGCCAGGCGGCGCCGGGTCGTTGGAGACCGCGAGGTACGCACCCGTGGCGGTGCTCTGCAACAGGAACCTGTACAAACACCGGCGCACCCGCCACACGGCATTGCGGGAAGGGACGTGGCCGGCATTGCGGGAAGGGACGTGGCCGTGCGCCCGCAGCGAGACCCCCGCCCCGTCCTCGTCGGCGTGCAGGTGAGTCCCGTGAACGCGGCTCCGCAGCCTCACCAGTGTGTCGTCGCCGAAGAGATCCATCGCGACCAGCCCGTGCGGGAGCGGCATGGCCGCCTGCCGGTAGGGGTGGTGGTGGAGGTGCGTGCGTGCGTGCGCGACGACTCAGGCGATCGCCGGGAGTGGATTTTGGTCGGGGAGGCGAGAGCGCAGCAGAGGCGAGAGCGAAGCAGAGCGAGAAGGCGTTGGTTGGTTTGGGCGCCACGCCAAAAATTCGGGGAATGGGTCCCGGCATTAAGTCGAGGCTTCTGGAAGCGCCAAGCCAAGCGTAAACTGGGTTGCGCTGCTTTCTTTCACTGACGTGTGGGGCCCGCGCAGACAGGCCAGCGAGACAGCGTCGGCGGCCTTGAGCGCCTCGGCGGCCGCGTTGGCCTTCTCCTTGCCGGCGCCACCGGTGGGCGGCGGCGCCTGCCGTACGACACTGGGAGCGCGCGGAGGTGCCCACGGGGCTCTCCGGGACGCCCGCGGACGAGCAGAACCACCCGGAGGTGCTCTCCTGCGTGCGCACCGAGGTGAGCGCCGCCTGGTCCCCCGACTCCGGCGAGCCGATGACGGCGGAGACGAGGCAGGCGACGCGCCGCCCAGCGCGCCGCAGTCGCTGCTCTTCCGCTCGGCCCACAGCACGCCGGCGTCCCCCTCCCCATCCCCGACCTCGTGCTCCAGCTTGCACAATCGGCCATGGATGAAGGTAGAAGGTCTCTTTGCAATTTAGCCCTCCTCTTTCTATCTTAATTCAGTGTATCATATGTCTTGTGAATCTTTCTGATTAGCCCCTGTTGAAATTTGCTTATCGCAGCTGCATTTGGCCAGTGAGGTGAGGGTATTTCGGACTCTTTCCATCACATTTTCAAGCCCTTAGCAGCCATAGTGGATTGGATGACATGTAAGACAAATATAAGTTAACTTTTCAGTGGCCTGTATGGAATTGCAAACTTTTATAGTAGCACAAACTTTAGACGTGTCACGTGCTGAAATAGTGAGAAACACATAATAAGTTCTGAAGCCACAATGAGCGAGATTAATCATATAGTCGGCTGGTTCTTTACAACTTTATTTTTGAGCCCACCTATATAGTAGTTAGCTATTTAGCATGGAATTAAATAGCCCGCTATTTGTGCCGCTATAGCCCGAAATAGCTTGAAAAAAATTGTGCCGCTATTTGCGTTCATGCACAATTCTGGCGCTATTTTGCCGCTAAAGTCCGCTAATTACAGTTTATAAAACGCTAAACACTTTAGCTTTAGCTCGCTATTTAAATCCATGCTATTTAGTATATTAATATAAGGCACACTTATCTATTTTTGTATTAATATAAGGCACACTTATCTTTCTTATAAAGTTTCTTGGTTTTTATGTCTAAACCGGCTGTAAGCTTACATCATATTCCTTCTCTTTTCCACCTCATCCTTTAACCGGCTTGCTAAGCTCGTGTCGACGACGATGTTCATGAGCGCTTCGTCGCGAGGCAAGTTGCAGGTTGGTGACCAGCGGGGTTTGCCGCCCTACAAAAGCCAGACTAAACCTGATGTCAAACTGAAGTCTGAGGATGTTCCCGTCATCGTGACGGAGCGCTGCCTGGGTCCTCAGGTTGAAGTGAACAAGGAGCGGTCGTTGAACGGTGGACAACACGTGTTTTATTAGAAAGCATGGAACACATGCGTGAGCGTGAGTCGAGTCCGACACTTGGACCTGTCGGCCGCCTCTACTAGCAAAACTTGTAGCAGCATCGTCCTCCGCACCCGAGTCCATCGACTTCCGAAGCCCCTATTGTCCGCAGCACCACGCGAGGCTATGGGCAAGAGGAAGTCGAGAACCTCCAAGTTGATGGCGGATCCCAAGAAGGCGCCAAAGCTAGACACATAGCTCCCTTTTACAAGCTCTCGGTCGCCATCTAAAAAAAACTCGATCAGGTACCCCTGACCAAGAAAATCCTCGAACCCTGACCCTGTCCTGACACTGTGAACAAGGGACCTCGTGGGGACCGTAACCTAGGCTATCCGTCGCCACAGGCCCGGTATGGACCGTTCCACAAGTGCTTTGGCACACGGTGCAAGCGAGGGGATTTTTTTTAACCCCCAGTCTGAAATTCGCTCCTACGGAAAGTTAAACTCAGGACCTGGAGAGTGCCACTAGAGTATTGGTTGAACTTCCCAGCTTCCTCCTGGTCGCCGCCCAATATGGTGAGGAAGCCGTTCAACTTGCTTAGAGCAAAGGTCCATAAGCTCGAGTTCGCCGTTAAGGCGCTCGAGGAAGAGCCAGTTTCCCGCGGAGCCATGACGAGAGGCATCCTCCGGTACATGCGCGCATGTGGTGAATCTCGCCACCTGAAACGCTGAGGAAAGTAATGTCGACGGGAGCCGCCTGAGGACCGTTTTTCTCGTTCGAATATGAGGAATCGGAAGCAACGCAACTCGTTGCAGCGAACCGCCCTCCGCTCCCGTCTCCACATCGACTTCCCAAGCCTCTTCTCGCGCGGCTCACGTCGAGAGATCCGCCAGCTGCACCAAGTCGATCGATCGATCGATTCCGGAAGCCCCTCTCGTCAAGATCCCTAAGCGCAGCACCAGGGAAGCGATGGGGATCGAAGAGGAAGTCGAGGACCTCCAAGCTAGCTGATGGCGCAGCCCAACAAGGAGCCTAAGCCGCAGGTCGACTGCAAAATCTTCCTCAAGGGACGCCCTCCGTACGCCGTGGCGTCGTGCAGCGTCTGCACGGTATTCTACTACACCCTGGCCTGGGCCTGGGCCTGGCCAACCCCGCTGACGAAGCCCATCGACGTCTACGCCGAGTGGATCGACGAGTGCCAGGAAGCCAACGAGGGCGTCGTCACCCGTCGGCCGCGGGCGCTTGGGCCAAGCCAAGGAACAAGACTGAAGACGACTCGTGCTGAATCTGTGTGGAAGAATCTGCAGTTGTAGTTTCCATCAGATGGCTTTTCCATGCATGCGTTGGCAGTAGGAAAACGTGGAAACCAGACTATTCACTACCTGACGACATGAATTCCATTTCTATGTGGCATTATTATTATGAATTCACTATAGACTACAGACCTGAGACTATTTGCATTCAAATTTTGGATTAGTCCTAACCAAACAAAGTAAACCATTACATACCCCCCTCCCAGTCAAAAGTTCATTAAAATGAGGAAAAATCCAAGAAGAGGATGCTACAATCTAAATATCTATTCGAAACTACAGAATTTCTCAGAACAGGGTAGAGCTGCTGATTTTCTGAAACTATCTGAACAAAAAACATAAAGAAAACCGATTCTCGTGCTGTTGTTTCTACTAGTGAATTCTGAAGTGATAAAATATGAAGGGGTCGTCAGGAGTCCTGCCTTCATATACCTCTAGCTGGGCTCATCAACATTCGGGGTACCGCAACGCCTGAGCAGCTGAAATTCACAAGGGGCAAAGCAGTAAGGCACATCATGGGCTAAACATTTGCATATGTTCAGTTCCAGCAATCTTTTTTTTACACCCGTGCATAGAAAATGAAAGAAAGACAAGAATATGAACAGCTGAAACTTTTTTTTTTAGAATTAAAGGGCGTTGCCCCTGTCTTTGCATTAAGCCAGACAAGAAGGTTACATCGTTTCAGCACAGACAGACCTCATACAGTTCAGCAGGAACCAAAAAGACTCTAGGAAACTTAGGAAAACTAGAACAGAAACCAGAGACTAGAAAACCACTATGATAACCATCAACCAGACTCTAGGGACCGAGGACAAACGGCCCAAAGATCACAAAACGACCAGCGAAAACATCAAACCAACCGCACCCATGACATCCCATCACCACCAGAACTGGCACCCGAGGCACCCTCCAGCTTTGCCTTCACTTCATCTGGCAGCAGAGTAGACTTCAACTTGTGGGCCTCCAGAAACATGAAGGTGTCCCACTTGTTCTTCACCCTGCTCAGCCACCTATCCTTCTCGGCCTTAAAGCAATCTCCTTCAGCTTCTTCAACTTTATCCCAAACTCTTGCTTTTCTTTCTGGGGACATAGGATTTCCCAATTTTGCAGCATAGCTACAATATGCAAGAGCAGAGGCCTTACCCCTATCCAAAGACTTCCCTGAAAACAAATACTATTTCTTAGTTTCCAAAGCCCCCACAGGGCTGCAGCACAAAAGGAATTATAAACTAAAAATCTTTTATTACTCAGCCACATTTGACCAATAGCTAGAAAATTAGCACCTAGATCTCTACCACAAGCTTCGGACAAGCAGACCCATATCTGTTTTGCCACCACACACTCAAAGAATAAATGTTGTACAGATTCCTTTTCTAAACAGAAAAGACAGGACAAGTCCTCTACCTTTTTCCTAAGATTCAAGTTATCCCTAGTCAAAACTTTGTTCTTAGATAGTAACCAAAGGAAGAAATGGACCCTAGGCGGAATCTTTAAATTCCATACAGCCGGCACATGAACAGGTAGAATACCTCTAAAATTAATGATCCTATAAAGGGATTGGGAGGTATATAACCCTGAAGAAGTAAACTGCCATATTAGAGAATCCTCCTCATTAGTCAACGTAATAGTTGAAGCTAACTGCACTACTTCCAACCAGAGATTGTACAGTCTCTGGTCTACCCCCCTTCTAAAAGTACACTTGAGGTCAACCCCATCCCATAGTTCTGCTACAGTTCCAGATTTCTCATGGATCAGAACATACACTTCCCAGAACTGGATAGCTAAACTAGAGGTTCCCAACCAGTTGTCTTCCCAAAATCTAACCTTCTTTCCATCACCTATTTTCCATCTATAACCCATTTTGGCTGCAGCCGCAGCCCACATAATCCCTCTAAAAAACTGAGAAGCTCCAGCAGTATTACTATAAAAAATATTTGGTCTTCCAGTACTATATTTAGAATCAATCACCTCTTTCCATAACTTGGAGTCATCCAGGTTATACCTTTTGATCCACGACGCTAAGAGGCAAATATTTAAGTCCCTTAAATTTGGAATCCCTAGACCTCCATACTCTTTCAGCATAGACACACTATCCCAATTAACCAAATGAAACTTATGACTATCCGGATTGTCATTCCAAAGACAATTTGCTAAATGGGTATTAAGAATCTTAATCGCCCATTTTGGAAACTTAATAAAAGACATAAGGTAAATAGGTATACTAGTAAGACATGCCTTAATCAGCACCACTCTAGCTGCATAAGACAGAAGTTTACCCCTCCACCCCGCAATCCTCTTAAGCATTTTATCTACTAGAGGTTGTATATCTTCCCGTCTTAAATTTTCAAAATGAAGGGGAACTCCTAAGTAGGTCAAGGGGAAATTTCCTAGAGGACAAGCAAAGATATGAGAGATCTCATGGGCTACCTCCTCCGACACATTCATGGGAATAATCTCACTTTTAAGAAAATTAATCCGCATTCCTGATAACTGTTCAAACCACATTAAAATCCCTTTTAAATGCAGTAAGTGATCTAGGTCTACATCAGAAAACAGGATTGTGTCGTCTGCGTATTGTAAGGAAATCACTCCCCCTTCCCTAACCTCAGACCCTAAACCACAAATCATCCCAGAACTAGCCCCTCTCATTAACATTCTAGTCAGAACATCACCTACTAGATTAAAAAACAGGGGGGACAAAGGGTCACCCTGCCTCAAACCTTTTCCGGTTTTAAAAAACTTACCTCCCTCCCCATTGAGCATGACTCCCACAGAGCCAAGCTTAATGACTTTTTTAACCCACTGGATCCATTTACAATCAAAACCCCTAGACTCTAAAATTTCAAAAAGAAAATCCCAATTTACCCTATCATATGCTTTTTCATAGTCCAATTTAATAATACAGCCAGGTTCACCAGATCTGTTAATGCCATGCACTAACTCATGGGCCACCACCACACTTTCTAAAATGTATCTACCATGGATAAAAGCACTTTGCTGGGGAGAAATCAGTCTACCAATAATGTTCCCCAACCTCAAGGTTAAGACTTTTGAGAAAATTTTAAAGCTACAATTGATCAAACTTATAGGACGGAAATGCTTCATAGATTTAGCCCCCTCTACTTTTGGAATAAGCGTAATTAAAGCAAAATTTAACCTATACAGATCAAGTTTCCCATCATATAAGTCACGAAACATTGCAATTAGATCCTTTTTGACAATATCCCAAAACTTATGATAAAACATAAAGGAAATCCCGTCAGGACCTGGCGCCCCTTCAGCATAACAACTAAAGACTGCCTCCTTGATTTCCTCTTCAGTAAAAGGTCTAGTGAGGGATTCATTTTCTTCATCCCTGACCAAGTCTCTACTATCCCAGAAATGCTCAGCTAATTTAATGTCCATCCTTTTTTCTCTTCCAAACAGTTGTTTATAGTAATCTGTCGCAATACCTAACATCCCCTTTTGGTCTCCAACCAGACCATTGGGCCCCTCTAAAGACTCCACTCTTTTTTTCCTACTTCTTTGGTTAGCAACAGCTTGGAAGTATGCCGTATTTCTATCTCCTTCTAAAATATTTCTATCCCTAGAACGCTGTCTTGCTTTAATCTCTTCTAAAGCCCATATATCATCTAACCTTTTAGCAACATCTTTTAATCTAATAATCTCCTGATCAGTAAGGACCCTATGTTCCATATCCTTTTCTAGCAAACTATATTCTTTAGCTAACTCCATTTTCTCCTTATTCATGCTGGCCACCTCATTAGCAGCCCAACCTCTAGCCATTCTTCGAAGGGATCTAATCCTAAACTGCCAGATATCCAAGCTATTTGATGCTGGACACTGTTGAGACCAAATTTTGCTCACCATACTACTAAAGCTATCTTTATACAGCCACCACTTCTCAAATCGAAAAGTTTTTTCCCCATAAAAGATATTATCCCCTGTATCTAACAAGAGGGGATTGTGATCACTAGGCAACCTATCTAATCCTTTAATTCTAGCTAGAGGGAAAGCTTGTTCCCAATCTGTCGAGACAAAACACCTATCAATTTTAGCTAAAATAGGACAGGACTGATTATTAGTCCATGTATATCTGATATTTCCTGGGTTTAACTCCACTAGAGCCCATCTATGTATCCATTCATTAAAAGCTTGAGACCACTTATAATTAATAATAGCATTACTTTTATCAGTAGCAAACCTAACAAGGTTAAAATCCCCTGCTATCACAGTAGGGTTCTGTCCACTACACATAATCTTATGGAGCTCATCTATAAAGGCAGCTTTCCTATCCTCATAGGGGGATCCATAGACAACAATCAACTTTCAAAGAAACCCCGAGCTAACATCCGTAATCATCAGACTAACAGAAAATTCTAAAACCTCACAGTCAGAAGCTGAAAATTTATCTTTATTACATCCCACTAAAATGCCCCCAGCTGTGCCTTTAGCGGGACTCGAAAACCAAACAAAAGGGGTGTTCCCAGCTAAGGACCTAAGATAACCTGGAGAAAAACTATCCTTTTTGGTTTCCATAATACCAACTACATCTGCACGAGTACTCTTAATTCTGCTACTTAAAGCAGATAACCTTCCAACTTTATTTAATCCACGAATATTCCAAAAAAGACCAATCATTTAAACTTTTTCTTTGTTTTTTCCTATGTTCTACCTTAGTCCAAACTGCTTCCTCTAATTGCGATTCCATATCCTCAAAGGATCTAACCTTATCAACAGGAGACATAGGGTCCACTCCCTTGTCGTCCTTATCATGGATATTAGACTGCAAACTATGTACACTAAGGTCAACCAAATTCTTAACAACACTAGACCCCACCTCAGAAAAGACCTTACCATCTACATTTTGATCTACACTAGACACTTCTTTATCAGAGGGCAGCTCCTCTGTCTTAGAAGAAAGATTACAACCAGCAGCCTGACACACTTTTTTGAAATTCTGAGATCTCAAGCTATCTAAATCACTAACTTCTTGAGCTTTACTACTTCCAACAAACTTATTTGGTCCTAACTCAATACCTACTACATCAGCAATATCAAAGAGAACAGCTTGGGAAAGGGATGGATGAGATTTTTTACCTTTCAGAACTTCCAAGTTGTTGTATTCTTTTAGCGCCTTTGCCTTCTCAAGCATAGTCATGCCATCCTGAGGATGTCTTTTGCTCTTCCTTGCAGGAATAGCTGGCCCCCACTGTTTACCCCTCTTCTTAACTGCTGGAATCAAAGCTTTGTCTACCTCAGAAGCCACACTCTCCTGATCCGCCTCCTGTTTCTCTTCTGTTAAGGTTTCCTCCTGCCCCAAATGAAGTTGATTTCCAGGTCCATTCTTATCCATTTCCATTGTCAGATTAGCCTCCCCACCTAGGCCATGGTCATCATAGGTCCATTCTTTTGGGAGACCAGATACATCCCTCACCTGAGACACCACTTGCTCCCTGTCACAACCTTCAACCATACCATCTTTAACCAACTCCCTAGCAGGATTGATATTTTCAGCCATGCAGATCTCCTGATCCCTCACCTCAACACCAACACTGACCCACTCCTCAGGTAGAAAGGACATTTCCTCATCTGGACATACCTCCAAATCCCTATGATCAGCCATATTATCATCCAGGTGTGATTCTTCAATCTCCATAGCCTTCAACAGATTCAGACAAACTGATTCTCCTAGACTGGAAATCTGATCTCTCCTTTCCTCTTCCATAAAGCAGTTAAACAAATTCCTCACAGTCTTGCTTCCTTTTGGAACAGCAGATCCTTTATGAGAGTTCCCCTTAGAGCTACCACCCACCTCTGAGTTACCCATGGAAGATGCAGCCCCCACATTTTTACTCAGCTCTGCCTCTTTCCCCTCCTCGTCAAGGAGATCATCTTCCTCCAGATTATCATCCTCATTGTTACCATCACCCTCTCCATCCCCATCCTTGGGATCCCCTCCATCTTCTGATTGTGTTACTCCTTCTGTTTTGAAGCTAATCAGGAAAATATCATCATTCATTTCCATAATCCTTTCCCTAGGAATTTTTTTAGGACATCTACATTTGATCTTTATCCTCACCATAGCAAAGAAACTGCCAAATAGGGACTGCCAATCAACATCCACCAATTTCCCTAGTGTCGAAGCCACTTGTCTCAGAGTTTCCCAATCACACCATTTAGGTGGAATTCCTCTCACTTGCACCCAGACTTCATCCAACCTGCCCACAGGGATGACATTGCCATTCCAGACCTTCAGAGATGCCATAACAGTACCCTCATTGAGATAGAAGTAGGTCCCATCATTGATGACAAAGTTTTCCACCTTCTTATCTGGGGGAAACCTCACCAAGTATCTATATTCCTCTAAAGGCTTCAGATGCCATGTCCAATCCCTGTCAAACACTTTCTTCAGATGTTCAATAATATCCTCAGGTCCTAACTCACCCTCTTCAATGGAGAAGATACCACAATTATCAAAACCAGTGAGAAGCTTGAACCTATTCTCTTTTTCAGCCACATCCACATGAAAAAAAACCTAGCCCTTTGTTCCCACTGCCCAGAAATTGAACTGCTCTAATCGGCTCTCTCCATCTAGGACACTTATCTGCCTGATGTTCTTTCCTGAAGCAAATAAAACACACCCTGGGCTTTGTGCAAACTGTACTGTAATGACCTGAATCACCACAGTTGTAGCAAATGATATGGATAGCCCTATCATCCACAGACTTTCCATCCTCTTGCTTACCCTGGTCAATCTTCTGAGCTTGTTTTTGATGATTCTCTTGCATCTCAGCCTCAACATCCAACTGGCTCTGCCCTGATTGTTGATTAGTACTTCTCTGCATCTGTTGATGGGACTGAAATTGTTTCCCCTTACCACCCTGCACCAAGCCTCTCGGCCTTCCCCCCTGCCTTTGCTGACCTTGATGGATGAACGGAGGATGTTGTGGGAAAGGTTGCTGCAAGTGCTGCGGGTGAGGGTGGGAAGGGGGGTGAGGATAGAAACCGAACGGACCTGGCGGAGGCGGAGGCGGAGGCATCGGGCCCATCGGGTGAGGATAGTACGGCGGCGGCGTCGGCCAACCCCCACCTCCTCCAGCTCCCCCCCAGGAATCCCACTCAGCATCTGGGCTGCGGGGTCGAGAGGGACCTCGCCCACCACGCCCCCGATTGGACATGGCAGACCTGAGTTTCTCCTTGAAGGACTGCCGTACACCTCTTCCCCACACGTCCTCCGCGAACCTGAGCTTCACCGGAGACTTGTCCCACCGATCTCCCTCCTGAGCTTGATAGCAATCTGTGATGCCAAAGCTTTGATTCTCCCAGAGATCGCGACGGATCCAAAAAACCTTCCCTAACCTCCTCTCATCCTGAACCCTAGAAGACTGCGAGGTGGCGGCGGAAACAGGGCACCCAGGGACAAACCCCAATTGCTCGAAGAAATCCTGGATAGCCCCCTCCTCATCCACACCCCATCGACCATGAACGTTGGATCCAGATCCACCCGTTCCCAATCGCTTCCCCCTTGAGACGACGACGCGTGTCCTCGACGACGGCTGGCCCGCAACCCAGACACTCGTCTCACGGGACAACCCACTGGGCGCTGGGACCCGATCTCTCGGTGGTGTCCCGCATCCACGAACTGGGCTCGCCGGCGGCAAGCGATGCGGTGGCGGTGGCGACGGGAAACGCCGCCACCCCCCCCCCCCCCCCCCACCCCGAGGCTCTCTCATTTTCATGCATGTCACTTTCTTAACAGCTGAAACTTTTGACCTGGGAAACAGAGCATTTGCAAATTAATTTTTTAAAGACTAATTTTCTGAACTGAAACATCTGAACATATGAATCCTGTCATTTTCTATATCTGTAACATTTTAACATCTGTGGCTGCTGACACACTAGACAGTAGGCACTGTAATTCCAAGTATACTACAGACCATTTCTTCTTAACAACAGCATTTTCAGATCAATACAAGCTAAACAAATCATAGCATTTCTGCAAATAAGCACAACATAATGCTAAAACATAATTTTTTTTAAAAAAATCTGACGAAAGGATACCGAAATGCAGCAGCTATCTTACTGTGAACTATGCTACAAATTATCAAGGGCTCAAGGGTTTCTCGATTCTTGCCTCCGTTAGTTCAATGAATCCAACTTTTCTGCTGCGAGAAGATTGCAAGATGCACACGATGATCGAATCAAAACTGTTCACAGGGAATACACACATCAGTTCTGAATATCTTTTACGTTTCCTTGTTCATATGTGGCCGTTCGTTCAGTTTCAGTAGCGAGGATACTGAAAATAGAATTGCATCAGAGACTTTCAGCAGGCAACTCTGCATGGTCTTCCTTCCCAAACTGTAGCCGGTGTAATGAAATGGGCGTTTCCAATTTTACAATGTTCAGTGCCCACAAGTCTGTCGTTCTGCCAATGACGAAGCTTTTGTGATTGTGCTCTTCTGGGCATACTCACTTTCCGTTTCCATCAGTGAAAGGTTTAAGCACTGCACTTCATGCTTGTTCATTTGGTATTCTTCTCGTTTTGAAATTATTGCATTTTCATTATTAGTTACTCGCTACGCTTTCCTCAGTCAGGGATACCATTCATTTGTCAAACTTTGGAAGAGTCCTCCGACGATGGGATGCATTCAGGTCACTGCCAAACTCGTTAGGAGAAGAAGGCTACCAACAGTAGTAAACAAAAGATGTCAGCGAGTCTTTGACACAATCATCATGCAGGACATTCAAGCCTATCCACTAACAAGTTGCAAAATCAAACAAAATAGTTGCGACTGGCAACTAAGACCCACAATGGAGTGGACACAGACTCTTTAAGTTTTTATGTGTACTCAGGAGCAAGGTACATACAAAATCAGCAGCATCTATTCTTGCCATCAGTCCATCACCCAACAAAGACGAAGATGCTGGTAACTACCATGAATATTACCTCGCACTTCGCAGAACACTAGAAACACCAACGCGGCTTTGCCGCGTGTGCATGTACCAACCTATCTTTCATACATTGTAGCTCAGCAAATGCGAATCAATCTTATTTTGTTTCGCTGTTGTGCTTTCAATCTATAGCTCAACTATATAGCTTATGATAATCCATTTACAAGACATAATAATAATATGATTACAGATGCATATTAGCATGAAAGAGAGATAAGTTCAACTGTTATGACATCCTAGAATTGCAGGAGTACTTTGTGCTCTGTTATTCGAGTAAATGAATTATGAAACATTAGGACAAAATGGCATACTTTTATAAGAGTGCAGTAGCAGCCAAAGACAAGTCTCTGATTTGTATGCTGATAATTTCAGTTAACATCAAATCCCACTTTTGGTTACTTGTCACATGCTACAAACAGAAATACCACAGAGAATGTTTATAGAGTAATGAAGTTATCCGTGTGGGGGGCAAATTCACGAATCAAAACAGATCCCAACGAATGATCCTCTATTTGTTCATTTTCTGATAATGACGGTTTTATGTTGCTGGATTGATCCGTTCCTCGCCCAACTTAGGAGTTCCTTCAAGTGCAATGATATAAATAAGAGTAATGTTAGTCGAGGAATCCAAATGCAAACACGTAAGTTATGTGTTCAATATAATATCTGTTTATAAAAAAGGTATGATGTACCAAAAACTTATATAAATATATGAAACATGAATGCGAACAGAGGATACAAACGTTTCTCAAAATGTGAACAAGACTTGTTTCTCCAAAAACACAAGAGAACATCTAGTTTTATGGGAGAACAAAATTGTACAGACTACCATGTTTTAGAGTTTCAGTATTATAAATGATAGTGTATTGCAAAAATACTTTTGTTATTAACTAATTTTGATATATGGCAGTTGGGATGATTTTTTTTTATAACTTTGGGTGCAATTTTATTTAAATTCTTATCAGTTGTAACTGTTCATTTGTTGTTTCTATTGATTTATTAATACACTAACTAATGTTGTTTGGAATATGCCAAGTAAACCAAAAAGTAGCATTTGCCTACCTAGTTCTGTTCCTTTTTTTTATAGAACATTGTATAATTACAAAATAAAGAGGTCTACTTTTTTTTTTGATAGAACATTATATAATTACAAAACAGAGGTCTATAAATTATATATTAAGCTAACTAATATGAGTTTTCATCTCATTTTATCAAATATATTTATATAAAATCTAAGAGACGTATGTTTGGTCGGCTTGCAAAGTAGCAAGGAAGATCAAGTCAATAAAGCTTTAAATATGAGGGGCCAATGACATACCTGCAACTTTCAATCAATCCATAAACTAAGACCAAAGAAAACACAGTGCCCGATGCTACCAAGATAAATTTGACAGAATGTACACAGGTTGTCATGCAAACCAAACAATACACTCCTATTTAGGAGGAACCATGCAGATAGAAATTGGTAAACACAAGTCTCATGTTTCGGAGGAACAATGCAAATAGAAATTGGTAAAAAGATCTCTTATATTTCAATTGCAGGAATAAAAACCGCGCGTGCTTGCACTACTTGCAGCTATTTTCTTTTTCTAGCAGGAATATATAGCACAATGTTTGCTTTGGTATAAGCACCAAGAGTTGGAATTGGGCAGATGCCAATTTCCTAAAATGGTGTCAGATTTGCACTAAATATAACAGGGCTGTAGAATACATAAGTATTTCCTAGAATTAGTAGCGAATTCAGATTTGCACTTTAAATAATTCGCCTCTGTTCTTTCAGTAACAAATCAAATTAGTAGCCATCACTGTCCTACAGTTTCAGAGTTGTGACATGCTACAACATGGGGGCGTTTGTGTGAGCAATTTTAAAACGAGCATTTCTATGAACAATTGGGGACGCTCCTCCAGCCGTCCAGGGCGGCTGCAACAAGCGTGCGTACATGGCAACAATGGAGAGCTACCCAAGTGCTCTGAGGAGTTGTGGATAAATCAGTATGCAGTACGCACTTCCTGCATTGCCCAGTCAGAATTAATCCAGGATGTTGTCAGCGCGATACTCCTAGGCCTAAACATGCATTTGAGCAAACAGGTGAGGCGCTCGAACGGGCGTGCAGCGGGCACAAAGCCCCAGCTCATCGTGCTTGCGACGACCACGTTCAGCTCGCCCGCTTCAACGGTGGACCGCGCTCACGTCGTCAGGGCGCACCCGTGACACTACTGTGTCCCTGCTGTTGACCTACGGCCGCAGCTAAACGCCTCGCCCTGGACCTGGAGGCGGCAAGATCCATCGGCTCGTGGGGCTGCTCCGCTGCTGTGAGGAGGGATCGCGGCGAGGGGAAGGAGGCGGACACGCAATGGCGCAGGCGGAGACACGGGTGGCCACTGCACGAAGGTTCTTGATAGGGGGCTCGGCTCTCCGCGCTGCCTCGCCGGTGGACTAGTGGTGCGCACTGGTGGCCGTGTCCGGCTGACCCGGGGTGGGGGCACACTATTGTCGCCGAGGGTTCCCGTGGTATGAACGGGCAGAGACCCGCAACGATTGGAATCGGACGGACAATGAGGGTCCACAGTCTGCCTGCCTAAGCTACGGCACGTTTGGCCGCTTCAGCTTTTTCTGGTGTCGTTTTGTGATTGATTTTGCGTCGTTTAGCATGGCGAAAGTGTGGCAACTGCGGCGAACGTTTTGCCCGCCACCGCCACACCACGCGTGGCCCGCCACACCACGGCATGGCAAACATTGGCAGGGAACCAAGCATCCTCAATGTCGTGAGTTGGCGAGATCGAACGGTTAACGGGTTGGTGGGTGACGTGGTATTATCGGGTGCTCGAGCTTGGTTTCGGCAGGTAAAGATTCCCACGGTTAACGGGTTGGTGGGTGACGTGGTATTATCGGGTGCTCGAGCTTGGTTTCGGCAGGTAAAGATTCCCACGGTTAACGGGTTGGTGGGTGACGTGGTATTATCGGGTGCTCGAGCTTGGTTTCGGCAGGTAAAGATTCCCACGGTTAACGGGTTGGTGGGTGACGTGGTATTATCGGGTGCTCGAGCTTGGACCTGGGTTTCGGCAGGTAAAGATTCCTTGATTTAAGTAGTGCTAGCAAGTTAATATAATCAATTTGTGCCACTGATAATTGATCTAGCGTTCGATTTTGTTAGGACCGTGAGTTGTTTGGAGCAACACTTAGGGATGAAGCAGATGATCTTCCTTCAAAAAAAAAATGAAGCTTCAAAGTTGAGATAGATAAATCCTCCCTCTTAACTCATCAGTTCAGATTCAAAGCCAGTAGGGACAAGGTTGATGTGTGGTGCCAGGAAGCATCCTCGCCTGGCTGCCCGACTTCAAGCCACTCACTATCAACTTGCGCTACTGATGTTGGCGACCTAGAGTAGTTTTGTGTTTGATCTAGTGTCCAGTTTTTAGTCATTCGGGTTGGTTTATGTAAACCGTCAATAACCGCCAAAAAAATTCGAAAACGTTAGGGAATTTCGTGTTTTCAGTAATGTGTGATGCTTATTGGTAGCTTGTCTCCTCCAACAGTTTTACATTTTCCTTGCATTAGAGTTTAATATAAGCAAAGAGATGTTCTTTTGTCTAAATACACAAATAAACAAACTATACCAACTTTCCTCCATACATGTGATATTGTCCATGCCTCTGCTATATTTAATTACTTTCTCCGTCTCTAGTCTCTAAATAACTATCGTTCTCATTTCTCGAGAAATAACTTTGACAAATTTTATACAAACAATATTACTATTTACGGTACATAATTAATATCATTAGATATGATAGATCATTGAATCCATTTTCATCTTAAATTTATTTGAAGATACAAATGTTACACATATTTTCTACAAATCCAGTCAAACTTACGACACGAAAATCTAAAACTACAGTTATTTAGGGACGAAGAGAGTCTATCTCTGCTTCAATTTCTATTTCGAATACAGATGTTTGAGGGGCCGGTCTAGTGTCATTAATGCTTGAGATGTCAACATGGAGCTCCGTGGTCGTTGGGGGCAATGAAGATGGTGGTCGTTCAGTGTCTGTCTCTGTGGCTTCAGATTGGTCACCACGCTCCTCTGTTGGTTGTCCACTGTTTGTCTCTGTGGCATCAGATTGGTCACTGTGCTGCTGGCCGCCTATTCCAAACATCCGCCCAAGGAACTGCCAGAGCCAACCTATTCCATATATTCTTGCAAGGACTATTGCTACTGTAGATATAAGCATTCATATATTAATATGTATGACATAATATACTTTTTTTGTGTAAAGGTACAGTAAAAATTGAAACAAAACTATGTATTTGTTTGTGGCCAATGTTTTGACACTTGTGATAAGCTCAGTGAGCTTGAGGGTTTTAGATCTCATCACTTACCGAAGAATATTACTGCTAGCCCCTCGTTGGCAATATGGATCCACATGCTGATTCAACTAACATCCATACTCCACCTGAGGTGGAATGCAAACTATCAAAACTTAGATGGTGGCACATGCTCCGTCTTAGATCCCTCAGGCTCTGATGTGTGATGGGCATCAATGTTGTTCTCCTGCTGCTGCCCACCTATTCCAAAGATTTTTCCAAGCAGCTGTTGGAGCCAACCTATTCCGTATTGTCTACCAATGATCACTGATACTGTAGACACAAACATCCATATATCAACAAGTATACCATAGGACAATTTTTCTTTTTTTAAGCAATGATAAAGTAAAAAAACCGAAAGAAATTTACATGTATATATATGATGTGGTCAACCTTAGCTTTTTGACACTTGTGATCGATAAGCTTAGAAAGGTTAGTTGAAGGTTTTAGTACATCGTCGATCACTTACCAAAGGATATCGCTGCTAGACACACGTTAGCGTAGTGGACCCATGTGCTGGTCCAACCGACATCCATGCTCCACCTTTAAGTGATCAAAATGGAAAATATCAAACTTGCAGCCAAGATCAAGATAACAACATATATCACTTCAAGTGTTAATCATTGATGTCATCTTGACTTACTTCTCTGATGTATGATGTGTGTCCCAGCCGACAAACACCATACCAAAGTACATCGAGCCCATAGCAAAGACAAAATGGAAAAACCCGTACCCATATGGTACATCATTTTCCGTCTCTACTATGTTCCCGAGCTGCAAATGTCAAGCCATATTTTAGTCAGGTAGTATGTACAAGACATTTCATATTTTTATGATTATATTTGTTTAATTGGAATGAAGAACATCATACATGTAAACATTTGTAGTCATCGGTGCCCGTCGAAAAAGTAGCTACTGTGATGCTGATCAATTCAATAATAAAAGTTTGCCAATGATGAAATAATATTGATTAAATATTTTATGAAATATAACTATCTCCTAGATAAGGAACATGATAGAGTAAATAGTCTACTTACAATTATGGTAATTCAATTGTCGCCTGAGCCAGATTTTCCTTTCTTGAAGCATCCTGTGTCATCTGGCTCGCTATTGAGGCGGAATTTGACAGCCAACGAAAATAACAAAGTTAATTATATCATATATATATATAGGGTAATTATTTCATACTCCTAGGGAGTAGTTACTCCCATATGTAATATCTCTTGATTTATGGGGTTTATGATCCGACGAAGTATATATAGATGAAGTATATAATCATACTAGATATTCTATGGTACCATGTATGTCAAGTATGCAAGCATACAAAGAGTATATGGTCATAATTATATATTCCTGTAGTGGCATTTTAGTAATATATTAAAAAGTATGAGATCTTTTGAAAATTTTTGCATAAGTAAGATTTAAAATATCTTAAAATAAGTATATAAACATACTAAAACTGATAAATTAGTATGCACACATACGTAATGTGGTTTAAGTAACTACTCCCGGGAGTATAGAAAACTCACCATATATATATATATATATATATATATATATATATATATATATATATATATATATACACACACATACATACATATATACATATAGAGAGATAAAGGAAACCTAATATAATAGGTTGTAGCATCGCATAATTCTATATAAATATTTTACCTTTTAATTGCCGACCAGCATAGGAATACAATGTATGCTCCTATTAGCCCCGGCTCCATATAGAATGCCTTCGACTAATTTAGACAACATGTCACATATTCACAACACAAATTTAGTACACATATTTCACTTCTCTTTTTCCAATTCTTAGCTTTTGATGATCTATGTAAGTATGTACTTAATTATTACCTTTGACAATAGTGATATTATGACCATGAGGCACACCAGGAGTGCTGTGGTGACAATGTACGTGATGTTCACCAAGCAGCCCGTGTACCACAAGGACATAACTATTATCCCTACAATCGAGGCACTATAGGCTAGGACAGAGACCGTGATCACCTCAAGATAGCTGTGTCATCAATTGGATTGTCAGATATATAGAAATAACAGTAGTACAACGTGTTGGGCAAGATAACTTAAAGTAAGCTAGCTTACTGATTTTCAATATTTGTTTGGCACCATTTGTAGTGCAGCCGTGTGATAAATCTAATGACACTTATGAGCTGGATTAGAAGAAATACCCTGCTCATTACAAATACAAATTAAATATAATAATCATGTTATTAGTGATGGAAAGGGGAAGGACATGAACAAGTGCATGGAAAAGTTGTTTTATGTACCCAGCTCCAAAGTGTGCAGCTTGACCTAAAAATAATTGAGACAAAAAAAACACCATGAACAACACGTGGTGGATTTTTTTTTAATTTATTATAAGTTGTAAGATGGGTCAGTAGGAACTAACCATAGAGTTGAATAACAAGGGATGGTGTAAATATGGAGATCAAGATGGAAGCTGCCAAGAGGATGATCTTTACCGACCACCACTGGAAGTGCCACGAGTTCCTACGGTCTTGTACCGTCCTTGTCCGTACAGTGGAGAAGAACATTGTAGAGAAAAGGAGCTGATGTACATTTTGTTAAGGCCAACAAAAGCTAAAGGAAACCAAATGTTTGTTTGGAAATTTTTTTTGAGGATACGAAACATGCAAGACTTATGACTAAAACACCCTCAGCAGCAAGGCAGTCACGATGACCCTGACAGCAGCCAATGAGGCGTTGTCCCTTAAAGCAATTAATTGGATTTTCCCTCGACACCCATGCAACGATGTTGCCCAAAAAGAAGATCGCTCCATAGATGTAGCGAGCCGACATCGGTGTTATTATTAGGCTCCACTGATTGTCACCACCAACATCCCTCTCAGTCTGCGGCATTATGCCCGCCTCTACAATCTGATAGTAAAAAATCATGTGAGTAAGATGGAGAACAAAATGGCCTTGTTTTAGTACAGCAACTGAGGTCTCTTAAATTTACTGTCAACACTATTTCTCACTTTGACAACAGCAACTATGGTCACTGAGTAGCCTTGTATATATCGAGGTGAGTAGCCTACCCAGCATGTGTACTAGTGTGGCAGCAGCTGCATATTTACATCATCCATTCATGTTGTACTATTGTTTTCAGTTTTCACTCAGGACTTTGGAACTTGACGTTCCTACCATTAGTGTCAAACTCATTAGACAACCAATTTACGTACCTGCATCATTTACTAGTGCAATAGCTTGTAGGATATTGGATGAAGAGTTCAAGGGTGCATAAAGGTTTCTTATGTGTTAAGCATGCATCTGCTAAACAGCCATGCATGCCTCTCTGTTTGGAGATAGTTTGGTAACAAGAATTGTTGTTAGGTTGTAACTAATTGATGCTTGATCACATATACTTATTTAAGTATTGTTGGAGATCCGATCTGCTCAGAATTGAAAATGTTTTTTTTTTGTGGCAATAAAGGCTACACAATTTCAGAATTTCCCTATCTGCAAGTTTTTATTTTCTTTTTGGAATGTGAACTAGGATATTCTGATTACTATTGTTTCTTCTTTAATTAAAATGGTTGATGTAGTTGTTACCCCTATCTCCATATTAATTATATTCTTACGATGCACAATTTTCATTTTTAGGTATAGTGTTAGCACACAGGATGAAGCCTTCAAAGCAGACTTCCATGACTTGTATGCCAGATGAGCTTCTTGACAACCATATTTCTTTAGTTGGCAGTTCTGCTTGTGTGAACATGGAACCGAGCTGTCGGGAAGTAATGTTTTCTGTTTTGAAGCATCATTTATAGTTCACTGAAGGTATACACTTGAATTAGTAAATTACTAGGTTTTATACCACGACATTATGCATTCTGAAAGACAACATGATGATATGAACCAAATATTCTATTTGACTTTGTTCAGATTGCGGGCCCTAGAGGCAATATGTCTCAACAACAACCAGATCAATTGAAGTACTCACTGATGCTATTTTGTTCTTTAGTAACTGAAGATGAAGCATTTTGTACTGAACGTTCTTAGATTGTGCAAGCCGATATATGAACCGGAGTTGACATTTGACGACCAAGCTAGCTAGCTTACCCATATACGTGTTTTTCTTCTTTTATAAAGATGTACAAAGCTAGTACAAATGTTGATCTGAATGAAAACTTGAGATATGTACGTCTATCCAAATTACGTGGATGATGTGTAATGTGAACTTATATATATGAATGTTAAATAAGAATGTGATTATATGGTAATCTGAAATTATTATATAATTTGTAGGTTTATATAGTGATGAATTTTTGGTTGGTAAAAATGTGTATACCTTCAAATATATCATTGGTCACTATAGATAGTTGCAACAGGACATTGGCCGGTATAAACATGAGCAACTAGCTAGCAGAGGTTCATATAGTGATGAATTATTGGTCGGTAAAAATGTGTTTAAATAGGATCGATCAACATGCATCAAAGGAGAATAGGTTGAACTTGCCTGCTCCGTTGGCGTCGGCGACAAACTCCTGCTCGTAGTTTGGGTCCTCGGTGTCCAACTCGCGGTACTCACCTCCAAACTCATCCTGGCCTCCGAGATGGTCGTTCTTCGCCTCCTCTCGGTTACTCCGTCAGCTACAATGCGCAAACAGACATAATCAAATACTGGCACTTACTCAAATATAATTAATGAGCTCTAGAAATCATGAAATTTATAAGGGAGATCGATCTCGAATTCATATGAATTTACTGTAATTAGGAAGGAGAATCGAGTAGGTCGGAGTTCGGATGGAGGAGATATTAATTAATTTTGGAAGATGCCTGATGCCTGCTTTTTCATGCACGGACGACACCATGGCTGAGCTCGTGGAGCTCCTATTATATAGGCAGCTCAAGTTGGAAGCAGAGGGAGCAGCGAGCAGGAGACCATAGGGAGAGAGGGGAAGGCTATCGAGGGGATGCTCATGATCGAGCCGCTCACTATATATATGTCTTGCGAGGACGGTCGAGCTCGGCAAGACGAAGCGAATGCAAGTGAGCAGCGTGCTGAAATGGAGAATTTGAGCTTGCGGCTGGATGGTGCGATGAAGAAGCAGCAGCGAGAGGCCAGCTAGGCGCGCGTACCTTTTTATAGGCAGCTGGGGTGGTAGAAACTCAGCTGACTCGATCGCATGTTCAGCCCTTCAGCGTGTTCACACGCAGGATATGCATGTATGGTGGTACGACGATGTAGTATATACGTGCTCTGCGTGTTCTAGCCCCAGGTCATGCAGGCCATTCACCAACCGTCATAATAAAGTGTGTAGACCCGGCCGGGTAGACGATCTAATTTTTAGGAAAATTTGGTATTATTAGTTTCGTACTTTTCACAGTCAAAATAATGAGATATCTATCGACGAATTGATATATGAAGTTCATTTATATATATATATATATATATATATGGCCCTAGCTTTCTTTTTCTGTATGTATGTGAAGTGTGTTAAGCTAACGGTGATTATTCATTATTGTTTAGTCAATCCTATAATAATAATAAAGTCTGGTGTCATACCCCGGGTACCCGATAATAGAGAGAGGTATTGCTGAGACCAGTATTGCTGAACCCCGTCAGCACAAGGGCAGGACACTACTACCGAATTCTTTTCTGAGGCGAGCAAAATGAATTTATCAAGGCGTGTATTATAACCGCGTCGGACAAAAGATCACAGTAAATGAATCTTTACCGAGACGGTTCAAATTCCCACCTCGGTACATCAAATAGAAAAAGAAAAAGAAAAATCCATGCACAAGCCCGCCGAGCCCATCCATAGGTGGCCACATGCCGCTCCACCAGGACCTGCCCTCACCCACTGAATCTGGCCGCTAGACGTCTTGATCTATCGTTGTGGGGATATAGACCCTAGGGTACCACACGATGGTACATGGGCCTCGCCACTAGGGGTCGTCCGGCCCCACATGATAAAGATGTGCGGCGTACGGCATGCACCGCACGACAATTGTAATCTAGATATAGTACCAACTCGGATACTTACCATGTAACCTTGTCCCTTCGGAATATATAAGGAGGGGCAGGGGTCTTCCGAGAGGACAAGTCAGATAGGTCACAGGTCACAGCCACAAGCCAGATCCAATCAATACAACTCGACGCAGGACGTAGGGTATTACGCTAACCTAGCGGCCCGAACCTAGATAAACCTCTGTGTTCATCTAGTTTTGCCTTGCGTCAACGTCTGGGTCGTCGTCTTGCGCACTTTCTCCTCTAATCTACCACCTTAGGCATACCCCTAGGTGGGCTATCGACCATATTTTGTCGACAGCGGCGCCCACCGTGGGGCATGTGCGTACGGACGCCATGACGACTCAGATGGTTATCTTCCTCGTTTCCACGACTCTTCCGAAGGCTTCACGTTCGTCGTCAGGTCATTCTCCTGGACCATCGACGTCGACGGCGCCGCCCGGGGCGTGGAGACGGTGCAGGCTTCTCCTGTGCTGAACGGATCTGCTTCTTCCACCACTTCAGCATCGGCGAGACCAGCCTCGACATCTCTTCGAGGTCATCTTCCCCGACGCTCCGACCACGCTTCCCCGCTATCGGAGGCAGCGTGTCGACAATACCGATCTGATCGAATCCATCGATCGGGTCACGACAGGCATCAGTGACACTCTCGCTCTCGTAGATCTGATCAGAGATCGATCTCCGAGCACGACATCGTCGTACCTCTCGTTCTGACCTCCAACCGTGTCACAGTGATGACCGTCGTAATAATCGGCGCTATGACGACCACGACCGGGAGGAAAGATCGAGGGCTAGGCAACTCCATCACTGTCGACAAGAAGATATCGTTGGCTCAGCTAATCGACTACGATGAGGATTACGAGAAGCTGCTCGATGACCCGTGTCCTACGCTCGCTTTGATCATCTACGAGACAGAAGCGAGCCATCACGTCATCATCGAGCCAAAGACGAGCCACCAGCGAGCCAACGAGCCGTCCGCGAGCCGACGAGACACCGTCGAGCCATCGACGAGCCATCGTCGAGCCACCAACGAGCCAACGAGCCACAAGCGAGCCATCACGTCGTCATCATCGTCTCACCGCCATCCTCGCCGACCGCTCGTTGTTGACTCATCGTCGTCCTCGACGCCTCTCGTCGACTACTCCGTTCGAACGACAAGCAAGCTAAGTATTATTTTTCACGTTAATTGAATATTCCTTCGATCGTCATATATCCCTAGATATCATCGTGTGCCTCTGTGGTCACATTATTCTTTACAATGGCTCTTCGTTATTTTTTGCCATATATACCATCCTGAGGATGACATATGCGTTTTCCCGAGCAGCCACGTTTACACTCGTGCTTTCCAGAGACGGTCCTATCTCCAGCTCCTCCCTACACGTGAATGCAGCTCCGCGCTCTGCGTTACGAGTGGTCGGCAGCGGCTCCTCGGTGACGCTGGTCCTCTTATGCGTGCCTGGGCTCCGCGCCTCACGCTCCGGAGTTATCGGCTAGCCGGGGCTGGCGACTCAGTTACAAACAAACTACTTGGGGGAATTTTATTTAATGCTGAGCGTTCATACCAGCTTACTTATCGCTGAGCGGCACATGCTGTTTCTTTACCGCTGATGTTTTCTCCGTATTTTATTTGTACGTCATGTACTACCATTCTCCATGTTTATTTTACAGGAACCATGTTCGGTCTGCGAGCTAATTGTTTACGCTCGAAGACTGGACCAGTTACGATGGACGAGAAGATCATTGCTTTGGACCAACTAGTGCTCGGACTTCATCGTCGACCAGCTGGTCGCTTCGCTCGGTACCCACCACCTGGCGCTCGGACTTCGTCGCCGACCAGCTGGCCGTACTCTTCGACGCTCATCGACGGCTACACAGAGAGCTCACCAGCCGAGCTGGGAACTCCTCGGTGCTCGGGTTCGTCGACCACTTGGTCGCTTTGCTCAGTGCTCAGCGCCTGGCGCTCGGACTTCATCGCCGACCAGCTGGTCGTACTCTTCGACGCTCATCGACGGATGCACTGAGAGCTCGCCAACTGAGCTGGGGACTCCTCAGTGCTCGGGTTCGTCGACCACTTGGTCGCTTTGCTCGGTGCTCACCGCCTGGCGCTCGGACTTCGTCGCCGACCAGCTAGTCATACTCTTCGATGCTCATCGACGACTACACCGAGAGCTCACCAGTTGACCTGGGGACTCCTCGGTGCTCGGGTTCTTCATGCCAACATCGTCAGTAGCGCTGGTCGGATCGCTCGGTGCTCACCGCCTAGCGCTCGGACTTCATCGCCGACCAGCTAGCCAGACTCCTCGACGTTCATCAATGGCTACACCGAGGTGTCACCAGCTAACCTGGGGACTGCTCGGTGCTCCGACCCATCTCACGACAACCTGCTCGGACGGCATGCTGCTTTCAACATAGTAGATTTCTCTTTTTATAAGCCTGCTACAAGATTTATTCTTCATCTTATAGCAGCCTTGGGGACTACCGTGTATACATGGCGCTCGTCCGCGCATGTATATAAGTCTGGTTATTCTCAAGACTCTGGCACCACGTGACCGAGTCACCTGTTGTCAGGCTCGGGGACTAGCTATGGGGATATAGACTGTGGCGGAACCGTCCTGATTATAAGAGCTCAAGTATTATCTTAGCCAAATTCGTCTGACTTCGACTGATACTTGAACCCATATAACCCCGGTAGTCCGGAAATCACGAAGGATTTCTAACACCATACATCATACAGGATCGCATTGTTCAAGGATCACATTCGTAAAGATACATCACAGCGGAAATGAAACCGAATTTAACATCAGAGTACGAATTTTAAAACAGAGTTATTACAAACCGAATTTTAAAAGTGCGGAAGCTGAAATAGTTTGAAACACGACCACTACACATGTGGTCCAAATAAAACCTTGTTTGATAAATCCACTCAACACGACTCACTCCTCCCTTTTTTAGATAATGTGCCACTAACAGTCTCAGACCAGCAAAAGAAAAAGGGAAGCTTCTGGACGACCCTGCCCTGGGCCTACTCCTCATCACCTTCCACCGGGTAGAGGCAGTGCTTACAATAGCCAAAGTAGACCTGGCCATCTGCAACAAACGGGATAAATCCTGAGTATGGGAATGTACTCAGCTAGACTTACCCGTCTAACCAAAAATAAAAGGACTCCAAGGGTATGCAAGGCTTTTGAGGTAGAGCTGGGATCTTTAGTTGCGAAAAGCTCAAATTCAGATAAGGGGTAATTAATAATTATGATGAGCTGTTACTTTTAAACCTATTCCTTAGTTCTAGGTTATTACCTGTACTAGAGCACTCACTTGAATCTAACAATCAATAATATAACCATATCCAGTTGACTCATCCACATTTTAGTTGAACCTTTAAACATCACATGGAGTTGCATCGTGGTGAAGCTCGCCATAGTTTCCCACTAACCGGGGGAGACGGCGACTCGAATCGAATTCCAAACCAGCTGGTGAAAGACCTTTAATACCAGCCCACACTTTCCCCGTCGGGTCCATGCATTGGGCAACCGCTCGACGCTTGTTCGTGGTGGTAATCGCCGCGGTTCAAGCACGGACCGCCCAATCGGAGTCTAGCGATGGCCTCACGCGGCAGATCGCAACTTCCGTACTAGAGGGCACGACACGGGTTGAAACCGGCCCGAACAGCTTCTAACCGGCTTTGGGGTCGATGATTACGGCACCGACATATCCCTAAGTAAAAGGGCGCGTTCAAAAATGAACGAGGGCAACATCGATACAAACCTACACGATCCAATGGATGGACTGCCCCAAGTTTCCGAACTTGTGCCCTGCCATCCCATTGACCGTATTTCACTACGACTCAGGTTCTTTTCCACGATAGCAAATATAGCCAACCGTGATCCGGTAAATACCCATCGGGGTATTACGGAAACATCCTTAACTACTACTTCTATTAAGCAGGCTAAGCAATTCTACATATAGAGCGGTAACAGGATAACAAGGTAGATAGTAATCAATAATCAAGGAATGGTAATGCAACAAATAGGATTCAATCAACTCCTATACTTAATGCATCACAGTATAAAAGGACTCAAATAATTTAATTATAAAAACTGGGAGTCTTAGAATGCTCCGGGGCTTGCCTTGAGTGAAAACTGATGCCTCGTGAGAGGGGCACTCAGGTAAGTTAGGGTCGTGGACGGGGTCGACTTCCTCTGGCTGCTGCAGCTCCTGGATCTCTGGCTCGGCGTTTAACTCCTGCTCTGGATGGGGCTCCGGCGGGGTCGATCCTATTGCATGCGATGAATATATAATTAAATAAATGCGGTGCTAGATGAAGAAGACATGACAAAATATTTCTTGCAAACCAACAAAGCCAACTTGTTGAACCACTTTTGACATTGAGGTAATTTCTTAATTATTTCATAAAACGAATGTGATTATTCCCCTTTTTTCCTTATTTAAATAAATCAAAAGAAACTCCGATTGAACTGCAAGTGCATCTTTCTGAACTCAGAAAAATCCACAAAAATTCCAAAAGGTAATCAACACTTGCTGGACTCCACTGAACAAATTTCAGCCCAAAATAAAATACAGAACTACAGATACAAAATGACAAGCAAACTGCCCAAAAAGGTACTTTGAACTAGCTCCTTGCCCAAACAGTGTCAAACAGCAGATTTCATATTTTTCCTGGCTTATGCTACTCATAACCCTGCTACTGCAGAAAATTTATTACCAGATCATGAACATACATGCCTACACAAAAATAACAAATCTAAGGCAGAAAAGAACACTTGAACTACAACCTTACTGCAAAAGGGTGCTAAACCTATTTTCATATTTTTTCCAGATTCCATTTCACATTTCATATTTGTCAAGAAAGTTCCATAATCAGGATCGTCATATATTTTCTTACATGAATTTCTAAAGATAAACACAGACAAGCACAGTTGTAAAGCAACTTCCAATCGTTCCATATAATAGATCAGGTTTATATTTTTCTTAGACTCTTCATGGCATACAGAGACTGCACAAATTTTCCCATATTTTATTTCAGCATATAAAACACCTTAACACTTATTCTAAGAAATCAGCAAAAAGGGACTTTTAACTATAACAGAAAATTTTTCCATAAGAACAGTACTTCCAAAGAACCTATACCAATTTTCCCATGAATTAACTCCATCAGAAAACACTTATTTCCATTTATCCAAACAAAAGCATGTAAACTGAAATAAATGAAAACAGTAAAATAAACTGCTACCAAAAATACATTCATATTTTTCCATGATAGATCTACTTATAAACAATCTAATAAAACTAGAAGCACTTTATTTGGACTTATAAATCGAGCTGTACAAAAATAACAAGCATCTCTGGAAATTAAAACTAAAAAGAAAAACATTTGAATCGTCCCAACAGGCTACATGCACCCGGTCCATGGACCATAGAGAGGCTGACGCGAGGGGCCTAGGGGTCAACGGACCCACTTGCCAGCGAGAGAGAGACAGGGGCGAGGTTTGACCGGCGGGAGCTCGTCGACGGCGAGGTCGCCGGCGGCGAGACTAGGTCCGATGAGCTCGTCTCGACGAGGCGGACTGAGTGGTGGTGATGGTGTGGCTAGCGGATGGCCGGAGCATGCCGGTGGCGAGCGGCGTCGCGCGACGACGGCGGCAACGCGCGGCCTTGCCGTTTCCGGCGATTGCCGGAGCAATTGGGGGAGGCTTAGGCTTCTACGAACCCTAAGAAGCATGGACGGGGAGGTGGTTTGGCTCGGCAAGCTCCGAGGAAGCTTGACCTCGCGCATGGCCACGGCGGCGGCCATAGCGCTCGGCCGGTAGGGATAGGGAGGAGAGAGAGCAGTAGCGTTAAGGCTAAGCAGTGTTCTCACCTTGCCTTGGGTTGATGAGGCTCGAGGAGGAAGAAGAGAGGCGGTGGTGCTCAGGTCGGGGAGGAACGGCGATGCGGGCTCTGCGGCGGCGATGATGAACCGAAGAGGGCACTTCGTCCTCCGGCGTCGGTGGGGCTCGGCCGAGGGAGTTAGCGCGCGCACGGCGTGTGCGAGGTGAGGGCGGAGTAGTGTGCGGGAGTAATCGGCCGGTGACGGAGGGTGGTGACCGGAACGGGGAGGGGGGTCACGGCGGTGGTCGCGGCGAGCGGGGTGTGCTTGGTTCGCGGGCGCAGAAGAGGAGAGGGAGAGAGCGGGAGCGAGAGAGTGTGCGAGTGAGCGAGTGAGAGAGCGGGAAGTGGGGTGCGTCCGGTTTTGGTCGACCGGCGGCGACGCGCGGTCGTGGCGGGGGCCACGGCGACGTGACGGGCGTCCAGCGGCGCGGCGCGGTTGGCGAGGCGCGCAGCAGGCGAGGCGGAGCGGGAGTGGCCGGCGAAGATCGTCGCGTGCTCGGGTGGAGAAGGATCGGCGAGGGAGTGGGCGAGAGGGATTTGGCTCAGAGGCGGGGCGCCACGCGGCAGGCCGACCGGCGTACGGCGCGGCGAGGCTGTCGCGCGCGGCGCGCGCGGCGCGGCGCGGGCGCTGGCGCTGGCGCGCGGGAGCTGGGCCGAAAGGCCAGATGGGCCGGATGGGGTGCGCGGGAGAAAAACGTTTTTCCTTTTTCTTTTTCCAAATTATTTTCAAACTTTGACCATTCAAAACAGTTTCAAAAACTCCAAACTAGGTTTTGACCCAAATACAAAAGTTGCTTGGAATAATTTTCTCTACAACTTTTATATAAGACACTTTTTCTGAAAACCATTTTTGTAGCCTCTGCAAAAATAAAGCAAATTTTAAAGCATAAAGCATTTTTGTTTAACTCATTTTTATTTGACAAACTATTTTGAGCTGAGCCAAAACTTCAACATGAAAAGCACTCTATTCAATATTCTCCATTTTATAGAATCATTTGCCAAAGCAGGAATCAATTTAAAGCATCAAGTCAAATGGAAATCCAATTCAAATAAACAAACAAAAGACCAAAAGCATACTCATGCACACGAAATGATGCAATGCCTTGCTTATGCTTTCTTAGTAGCTAATTGCAGTGCCTAATGCAGTGCTTGACACTAGAGTGTCACAGCCCTTCCCCCCTTAAAGAAATCTCGTCCCGAGATTTGTGTTACGTACCAATCTTTATAAAAAGCGGGGTAGTTTACGCGTAGGTACTCCTCGGTTTCCCATGTCGCGTCGTTGGGTCCGTGATTGCTCCAGAGAATCTTGTAAGTCTTCACTACTCTGTTGCGAGTCTCTCGGGTCTTGGTATCCAAAATCTCTTTAGGTTGTTCGTAGTACTCCAGATCTGATCTGATCGTGACATCCGGGACTCGAACTTCCTCTTGTTCTGGAACTCGAAGACACTTCTTAAGCTGCGATACATGAAACACTGGGAAAACTGCACTCATCTCCGGGGGTAACTGTACTTCATATGCTACTTCTCCCTTCCTTGCTATGATTAGGTATGGTCCCACATATCGAGGTGCTAGCTTCTTCTTGATTCCAAAACGTTGGACCTTCCTCATAGGTGAAACCTTGAGATACACATAGTCTCCAACTTGAAATTCCAAAGGTCTCCTTCGGGTGTCAGCATAACTCTTTTGTCGAGACTGTGCTACCTTGATATGTCACTGTACGGTCTGCACAATTTCCTCGGCATCTTTTACATAATCTGATCCATAGAATCCTCGATCTCCAGACTCAACTCAATTTACTGGGGTTCTGCATCTTTGTCCATATAAAACTTCAAAAGGTGCCATCTTTATACTCTCTTGATAGCTGTTGTTGTATGAAAACTCAGCAAGGGGTAACCATTTCTCCCATGACTCTCCTGAAGATAAGACACAAGCTCTTAGGATATCCTCCAAAATCTGATTCACTCTTTCTGTCTGTCCTGCAGTCTGGGGGTGATAGGCTGAACTTCTTACCAACTTGGTTCCTAACTCCTTGTGCAACTGTTCCCAAAAACGTGCTATGAACTGGGGTCCTCTATCAGAAACTATCCGCTTTGGAATTCCATGCAACCTCAGGATATTCTGAATATACAGGTCTGCATACTGATGGGGGCGGTGAGTAGTCTTAACTGGTATGAAGTGAGCCACTTTAGATAACCGATCCACGATAACCCAAATCGAATCATTCCCTTTCTGAGTAGTGGGAAGTCCGGTGATAAAGTCCATACTGATCTCTTCCCACTTCCACTCTGGGATTGACAACGGTTGTAACAGTCCGACGGGTTTCAGATGTATTGCCTTTATCCTGCAACAAGTATCACATCTGGCAGCATAGGCTGCAACTTCTTTCTTCATCTTTGACCACCAAAATCTGGTTTTCAAATCTTGATACATCTTACTGCTTCCTGGGTGGATAGACAACTTTGAATTGTGAGCCTCGTTCAGAATCCTCTCTTTCAGCTCTGAATCCTTAGGAACAACTATCCTTCGATTATACCATAGAATTCCCTGTTCATCTGTTCTAAAGTTCAACGAACTACTGGTTTCCAACCTCTTCTTTATCTGACAGATTTCTTCATCGGTCTTCTGTCTCTCGATGATGTCACTTTCCAAGGTGCACTGAAGAGTGATATTGTTTAGCATGACAGGGTGCATAAGATTAAATCCCTCTTCCAACAGTGGTTGTAGAGAGTTGCAATGAGTCTTGCGACTCAAGGCATCAGCTACAACATTCGCTTTTCCAGGGTGGTAATGCACTTCTAGGTTATAATCCTTAATCAATTCTAGCCATCTTCTTTGCCTCATGTTTAACTCTGGCTGGGTGAAGATGTACTTCAGACTTTTATGATCCGTATATATGTGGCATAGGTTTCCCATAAGGTAATGTCTCCAGATCTTGAGTGCATGCACGACGGCTGCTAGTTCCAGATCATGAGTGGGATAGTTCTCTTCGTGCGGTTTCAACTGGCGAGAAGCATAGGCGATAACTCTTCCATTTTGCATGAGTACACATCCAAGTCCAATCTTGGATGCGTCGCAAAACACATCAAAAGGTTCCTCCAAGTTTGGCTGAGCCAACACAGGTGCGGAAGTCAACAACGTTCGCAGAGTGCGGAAAGCTGTTTCACACTCAGGAGTCCATTCGAACTTCTTATTCTTCTGTGTCAAACGAGTCATAGGCTTAGCTATTCTTGAAAAATCCGGAATAAACCGACGGTAATATCCAGCCAAACCCAAAAAGCTGCGTACTTCATGTACGGTGGTAGGTGTTTGCCAATCCATAACTTCCTGTACCTTAGAAGGGTCTACAGAGATCCCTTCCTCTGAAAGGACGTGACCAAGGAAAGGTACCTTCTTCAACCAAAACTCACACTTGCTGAACTTAGCATACAACTTATGCTCTCTAAGCCGGGTCAAAACAACTCGTAGATGCTCAACATGGTCCTTCTCATTCTCAGAGTATACCAAGATGTCATCGATGAACACTACAACAAACTTATCCAACTCTGGCATGAAGACCGAATTCATCAGGTACATGAAATGTGCCGGTGCATTGGTCAATCCAAAGGACATAACTAAATATTCGTAGAGTTCGTATCTAGTGGAAAAGGCTGTTTTCGGTATATCCTCTCGTCTGATCTTGATCTGATGGTATCCTGACCTCAGGTCGATCTTGGAGAACACTTTCGCCTTAGACAACTGATCGAACAAGACATCGATTCGGGGTAAGGGATATTTGTTCTTTAGAGTGCATTCTATACGGTCTTCGAGATATGGGTGCTGTTCCAGGGACTAACTCTATAGCAAACTCCACATCTCTATCAGGCGGTAAACCAGGCAACTCATCAGGAAAGACATCCGGAAACTCACATACTACTGGAATCTCAGCTATCTGCTTTGCCGTGATATTGAACAACACTCCAATCTCATGGGGGTTTCGGGGTAACTTGAACCTGAAAGAAGATCCATTCCTGGGACTAACCATGGACACTATTCTCTCTGCGGTGTCTAGATTAACCTTCCATAGTTTCATCCAACCCATACCCAAGATTACATCCAGACCTAGACCAGGAATGACTATGGGGTCCACTATGGCCTGTTTATCCCCAAAGGTCATTTCCACTCCTTTAGCCATTTTTCGCGCGGAGAGAACGGCTCCGGCGGAACTTATCTGATATCCCCGGTCTAACTCTACCAACTCAAGATTACTCCTTAAAACAAAGTTCTCACTTATGAAAGAATGCGATGCTCCAGAATCAAACAGCACAACGGCGGGGTATTGATTAACGAGAAACGTACCAGCGGTAACAGGCTCTCCTTCTGGCACTTCTTCCACAGTGGTGTGGTGCACATGACCGGTACGAGGTGGAGGCTGAGCATACGGCTTCTTTGGACGGGGGCACTGGCGTGACAGGTGTCCGGTCTGAGCGCAGTTGTAGCACGGGCCAATCACATAGGGAGTCTTGGGTCCTGCTGCACTTCGTACCTTACTCTTGTTTTGCATCATGGGGGCGGTGTACGGCTTCTGGAAGCTGGGACGGGGGCGGTTGGTGGTAATCTTCGTCTGTGGGGGACGGTACCTTGCTCCGGTGACGGGCGGGCGGTATGGAGCGCGTGCTCCAAAAGGGGTCCTCTGCTGGGACGAACCTCCTTCATTTGTACGGCGGCGTGTTTCTGCTGCTAGCCGGCTGTCATTGGCCTCTTGATTCAGGCAGTCACTGATGAAGTCACTGAAAGTGGTGCGGTGACTGTTACCCATCTTTGATAGCATGGTGACACTCATGCCACGCTTGAAACTTGCAATCTTTTTGGCCTCAGTGTCCACAAAATCTGGGGCATAGCGGGCCAGATTGTTGAAGCTGTGGAGGTACTCTGACACAGACCTGGTCCCTTGGGACAACCTCATAAACTCTGCAACTTTCATTTCCATCAGACCACTAGGAATGTAGTGGTTACGCATAGCAGTTGAGAACTGCTCCCAAGTGACACGTGCATTTACTGGCAAGGATGCACGGTACTAGGCCCACCACAAACCTGCGGGTCCTTCCAACATGTGGGCGGCGTACTCTGCCTTGAGTTCTTCCGTCAGACGAAGCAGACGAAACTTCTGGGTGATGGAGTTGAGCCATTCATCAGCTTCGAGCGGTTCGGTGGCTTCCTTGAACACAAGAGGGCGAGTGTCCAAGAAGTCACGGTAAGAGCTGTACTGGTTGGGCTCCGGGCCTTGGCGCTGATGGTGCTGCTGCGCGGTGTTGTTAGCGATATTGCGAAGGGTGGCCTCCATGTGCCGCTACATTTCCTCCATATTCCTTTGGCTGCCCAAGAACTGGCCAAAGAACGCTTCCGGCGTCATCGGCGGCGGTGGGGGTGGTGGCAGATTCTCCTCCTGTCCTGCCCCTTGCCCACGTTGGCTGCGAGTGTGTGCCGGCATCTGCATATCCCATTATTAAGCAATCATTAGGTGATGTTACATCGATCATGAATAAAATACTGCGCTATACATAATTTGAAAATTTAGCACACGATCAAGTATAATTACTCATTTCCATACAACGTCACAGAATAATCGCTCAAAATTAGACATGCAAACGATAGATTTCCATAAAAGATGCCGGATCGAAGTCCGGACTTTGTCCAAAAGCTTACATGCCATCAACCATTTAAACATAACACTAGCACATGTGTAGGGTGTTACATCACTTAGCGAGCAAGCTCAAGCTATACAAAAGAAAAACGTCTCCTAGCTAAACTAGCGCTCAGACGTCTCCAGCGACGGATGCAGCGTCCTATGCGTCGACGTCGATCATCGGCTCGTCAGCATGATCCTCCTCTGGTGGGGCGTCGGGACCAAGGACTTCTCCGTCCTGGGGATCCGGGACCTCAGCTGCTGGGGCGGCGGCCTCCTGCGCGGCGTGATGCATCTGATGGACGGCCTCGTGGAGCTGGTCGATGTAGGCCTGCTGTCCATGGATCTACTGTATCAAGAGGTGGGCTCCCTCTCTGAGCTGGTCGAGCGCGGTGCGGGCCTCATCCCTCTGAAGAGCGGTAGTCAGGTACATCTGCTCTGCAACTGTCCTGGCAGTGGACTGCGCTGCTGCTGTGGTGCGGGCATCGTCACGCTCAAGAGTGACCTGCTGAATCCTCTCCTGCAGACGAGCAACCTCAGCGTCGAAGTCCTCTTGTAGCTTCCTCTTGCTCTGGTAGGTGGAGGTGAGGGTGAAGGACACGCTCTGAAGAGTGCGCTCCAAACTCTCACATACACCTAGCAAAGCTCCGGTGGCGCTCATCGCAGGCGTCTCATAGTAGAACCTCTCCTCTGGGCTCCCTGTCAAGACTAACTCTGAAGTCTGCTCCCAGCGCAATGGGAAAAGTGATCCACGGGGAAACACTCCTGCCATCGCACTTGCCAGGTCGGCAGGGAAGCGGGCGATGATATCCTTCAGCACTAGGTATGCTGCCCTGTTGGCTCCATCCTTGGCACAAGTGCCTCTGGTGATCTCTGTCCACCCTGTCCAGTGAGGCTTGGCAGGCAAAGCTTTGACCTTGATCTCTACCATAACCAGGGAATCCTGCCCGTAGATCTCCTTCTGCCAGGAGTACTTGGGCTCCTGTCCTTCCTCATAACCCACTGCCTGCAAAATCCTCCAAAGGATCGTCGGCAACCCAAAGTAGGTCAGGAACGTCTTCCGAGTCAACCTGGTGGCCAGGCGGTGACGCGGAACTCCTCTGCCTTCGGTGGCCTTGCGAGCAGTCAACTTGGTCTGGGCCATCTGTAAAAACAAAGGGTTTCGAACTCTCGTGAGACGGATATTAAGTTGGCAAATTTTATAACAAAAGAGACAACTTTTAATTAAGGGGAGGAAATGCAAATGCATGAATATAAACATGATGCATGATCGTACTTACGTTCTCACTCACTAATAATGACTCGTAAGTCCTAACGTTCTAGTCGGTGGCAAGAACGATCTCTCATGCGTTAACTACACGTTCTACTTGATCGCATAGTTAGCGTACCTGCAGAAGATTCATTTCAGCCCAACAAAATTCCCCATGATAAAGCAAATCAGTATTGACCAGTATGCGCAAAATACATAAAGGTCAACACAAACACCATGCACCAATAGAAATCACCCTTAAAATCATTGATACATTCATATGTGTCTGCGTAAAGCTCGCACATACTTGGTATAAGAATCCCTTGCCTAGACCGACGGTTGGACGGTCATGCTCTCATATCTCACAAAATCATTTTATGCATGTTTTCGCAATCGACACATTCTCTTTTCCCTCGAGAATGGACCACCAAATAAAGATCCAGCATGAACAAATCCCTGAACCCTGTTAGCAGTTAAGCCACCTGAATCCTAGTATAGGGCTTAAGGACGAGATTGAGCACACTTAGTAATTGAAAATAGTTTCAAAATAGTTTTGAAATACCCATTTTAGTTCGAAAATAACTCTTTACTAGGGTAATCCCTTGAACCATGCTCCGATACCAGGCTGTGGCGGAACCGTCCTGATTATAAGAGCTCAAGTATTATCTTAGCCAAATTCGTCTGACTTCGACTGATACTTGAACCCATATAACCCCGGTAGTCCGGAAATCACGAAGGATTTCTAACACCATACATCATACAGGATCGCATTGTTCAAGGATCACATTCGTAAAGATACATCACAGCGGAATGAAACCGAATTTAACATCAGAGTACGAATTTTAAAACGGAGTTATTACAAACCGAATTTTAAAAGTGCGGAAGCTGAAATAGTTTGAAACACGACCACTACACATGTGGTCCAAATAAAACCTTGTTTGATAAATCCACTCAACACGACTCACTCCTCCCTTTTTCAGATAATGTGCCACTAACAGTCTCAGACCAGCAAAAGAAAAAGGGAAGCTTCTGGATGACCCTGCCCTGGGCCTACTCCTCATCACCTTCCACCGGGTAGAGGCAGTGCTTACAATAGCCAAAGTAGACCTGGCCATCTGCAACAAACGGGATAAACCCTGAGTACGGGAATGTACTCAGCTAGACTTACCCGTCTAACCGAAAATAAAAGGACTCCAAGGGTATGCAAGGCTTTTGAGGTAGAGCTGGGATCTTTAGTTGCGAAAAGCTCAAATTCAGATAAGGGGTAATTAATGATTATGATGAGATGTTACTTTTAAACCTATTCCTTAGTTCTAGGTTATTACCTGTACTAGAGCACTCACTTGAATCTAACAATCAATAATATAACCATATCCAGTTGACTCATCCACATTTTAGTTGAACCTTTAAACATCACATGGAGTTGCATCGTGGTGAAGCTCGCCATAGTTTCCCACTAACCGGAGGAGACAGCGACTCGAATCGAATTCCAAACCAGCTGGTGAAAGACCTTTAATACCAGCCCACACTTTCCCCGTCAGGTCCATGCATTGGGCAACCGCTCGACGCTTGTTCGTGGTGGTAATCGCCGCGATTCAAGCACGGACCGCCCAATCGGAGTCTAGCGATGGCCTCACGCGGCAGATCGCAACTTCCGTACTAGAGGGCACGACACGGGTTGAAACCGGCCCGAACAGCTTCTAACCGGCTTTGGGGTCGATGATTACGGCACCGACATATCCCTAAGTAAAAGGGCGCGTTCAAAAATGAACGAGGGCCAACATCGATACAAACCTACACGATCCAATGGATGGACTGCCCCAAGTTTCCGAACTTGTGCCCTGCCATCCCATTGACCGTATTTCACTACGACTCAGGTTCTTTTCCACGATAGCAAATATAGCCAACCGTGATCCGGTAAATACCCATCGGGGTATTACGGAAACATCCTTAACTACTACTTCTATTAAGCAGGCTAAGCAATTCTACATATAGAGCGGTAACAGGATAACAAGGTAGATAGTAATCAATAATCAAGGAATGGTAATGCAACAAATAGGATTCAATCAACTCCTATACTTAATGCATCACAGTATAAAAGGACTCAAATAATTTAATTATAAAAACTGGGAGTCTTAGAATGCTCCGGGGCTTGCCTTGAGTGAAAACTGATGCCTCGTGAGAGGGGCACTCAGGTAAGTTAGGGTCGTGGACGGGGTCGACTTCCTCTGGCTGCTGCAGCTCCTGGATCTCTGGCTCGGCGTTTAACTCCTGCTCTGGATGGGGCTCCGGCGGGGTCGATCCTATTGCATGCGATGAATATATAATTAAATAAATGCGGTGCTAGATGAAGAAGACATGACAAAATATTTCTTGCAAACCAACAAAGCCAACTTGTTGAACCACTTTTGACATTGAGGTAATTTCTTAATTATTTCATAAAACGAATGTGATTATTCCCCTTTTTTCCTTATTTAAATAAATCAAAAGAAACTCCGATTGAACTGCAAGTGCATCTTTCTGAACTCAGAAAAATCCACAAAAATTCCAAAAGGTAATCAACACTTGTTGAACTCCACTGAACAAATTTCAGCCCAAAATAAAATACAGAACTACAGATACAAAATGACAAGCAAACTGCCCAAAAAGGTACTTTGAACTAGCTCCTTGCCCAAACAGTGTCAAACAGCAGATTTCATATTTTTCCTGGCTTATGCTACTCATAACCCTGCTACTGCAGAAAATTTATTACCAGATCATGAACATACATGCCTACACAAAAATAACAAATCTAAGGCAGAAAAGAACACTTGAACTACAACCTTACTGCAAAAGGGTGCTAAACCTATTTTCATATTTTTTCCAGATTCCATTTCACATTTCATATTTGTCAAGAAAGTTCCATAATCAGGATCGTCATATATTTTCTTACATGAATTTCTAAAGATAAACACAGACAAGCACAGTTGTAAAGCAACTTCCAATCGTTCCATATAATAGATCAGGTTTATATTTTTCTTAGACTCTTCATGGCATACAGAGACTGCACAAATTTTCCCATATTTTATTTCAGCATATAAAACACCTTAACACTTATTCTAAGAAATCAGCAAAAAGGGACTTTTAACTATAACAGAAAATTTTTCCATAAGAACAGTACTTCCAAAGAACCTATACCAATTTTCCCATGAATTAACTCCATCAGAAAACACTTATTTCCATTTATCCAAACAAAAGCATGTAAACTGAAATAAATGAAAACAGTAAAATAAACTGCTACCAAAAATACATTCATATTTTTCCATGATAGATCTACTTATAAACAATCTAATAAAACTAGAAGCACTTTATTTGGACTTATAAATTGAGCTGTACAAAAATAACAAGCATCTCTGGAAATTAAAACTAAAAAGAAAAACATTTGAATCGTCCCAACAGGCTACATGCACCCGGTCCATGGACCATAGAGAGGCTGACGCGAGGGGCCTAGGGGTCAACGGACCCACTTGCCAGCGAGAGAGAGACAGGGGCGAGGTTTGACCGGCAGGAGCTCGTCGACGGCGAGGTCGCCGGCGGCGAGACTAGGTCCGATGAGCTCGTCTCGACGAGGCGGACTGAGTGGTGGTGATGGTGTGGCTAGCGGATGGCCGGAGCATGCCGGCGGCGAGCGGCGTCGCGCGACGACGGCGGCAACGCGCGGCCTTGCCGTTTCCGGCGATTGCCGGAGCAATTGGGGGAGGCTTAGGCTTCTACGAACCCTAAGAAGCATGGACGGGGAGGTGGTTTGGCTCGGCAAGCTCCGAGGAAGCTTGACCTCGCGCATGGCCACGGCGGCGGCCATAGCGCTCGGCCGGTAGGGATAGGGAGGAGAGAGAGCAGTAGCGTTAAGGCTAAGCAGTGTTCTCACCTTGCCTTGGGTTGATGAGGCTCGAGGAGGAAGAAGAGAGGCGGTGGTGCTCAGGTCGGGGAGGAACGGCGATGCGGGCTCTGCGGCGGCGATGATGAACCGAAGAGGGCACTTCGTCCTCCGGCGTCGGTGGGGCTCGGCCGGGGGAGTTAGCGCGCGCACGGCGTGTGCGAGGTGAGGGCGGAGTACTGTGCGGGAGTAATCGGCCGGTGACGGAGGGTGGTGACCGGAACGGGGAGGGGGGTCACGGCGGTGGTCGCGCCGAGCGGGGTGTGCTTGGTTCGCGGGCGCAGAAGAGGAGAGGGAGAGAGCGGGAGCGAGAGAGTGTGCGAGTGAGCGAGTGAGAGAGCGGGGAGTGGGGTGCGTCCGGTTTTGGTCGACCGGCGGCGACGCGCGGTCGTGGCGGGGGCCACGGCGACGTGACGGGCGTGCAGCGGCGCGGCGCGGTCGGCGAGGCGCGCAGCAGGCGAGGCGGAGCGGGAGTGGCCGGCGAAGATCGTCGCGTGCTCGGGTGGAGAAGGATCGGCGAGGGAGTGGGCGAGAGGGATTTGGCTCAGAGGCGGGGCGCCACGCGGCAGGCCGGCCGGCGTACGGCGCGGCGAGGCTGTCGCGCGCGGCGCGCGCGGCGCGGCGCGGGCGCTGGCGCTGGCGCTGGCGCACTGGGCCGGCGCGCGGGAGCTGGGCCGAAAGGCCAGATGGGCCGGATGGGGTGCGCGGGAGAAAAACGTTTTTCCTTTTTCTTTTTCCAAATTATTTTCAAACTTTGACCTTTCAAAACAGTTTCAAAAACTCCAAACTAGGTTTTGACCCAAATACAAAAGTTGCTTGGAATAATTTTCTCTACAACTTTCATATAAGACACTTTTTCTGAAAACCATTTTTGTAGCCTCTGCAAAAATAAAGCAAATTTTAAAGCATAAAGCATTTTTGTTTAACTCATTTTTATTTGACAAACTATTTTGAGCTGAGCCAAAACTTCAACATGAAAAGCACTCTACTCAATATTCTCCATTTTATAGAATCATTTGCCAAAGCAGGAATCAATTTAAAGCATCAAGTCAAATGGAAATCCAATTCAAATAAACAAACAAAAGACCAAAAGCATACTCATGCACACGAAATGATGCAATGCCTTGCTTATGCTTTCTTAGTAGCTAATTGCAGTGCCTAATGCAGTGCTTGACACTAGAGTGTCACATAGACCCTAGGGTACCACATGATGGTACATGGGCCTCGCCACTAGGGGTCGTCCGGCCCCACATGATGAAGATGTGCGGCGTACGGCATGCACTGCACGACAGTTGTAATCTAGATATAGTACCAACTCGGATACTTACCATGTAACCTTGTCCCTTCGGAATATATAAGGAGGGGCAGGGGTCTTCCGAGAGGACAAGTCAGATAGGTCACAGGTCACAGCCACAAGCCAGATCCAATCAATACAACTCGACGCAGGACATAGGGTATTACGCTAACCTAGCGGCCCGAACCTGGATAAACCTCTATGTTCATCTAGTTTTGCCTTGCGTCAACATCTGGGTCGTCGTCTTGCGCACCTTCTCCTCTAATCTACCACCTTGGGCATACCCCTAGGTGGGCTATCGACCATATTTCTTCGACAATCGTTGTCTGCCGGCATCTGACCTTCGGTGTGAGAGAGAGAGAGAGGCGCAACCGCCACCACCGTGCCGCCACCAAGAGAGGAGTGGAGTGTCGTCAGAGTGGTGGGGAGCCATCAGGCTGGGAGAGGGACAGGGAGGGAGAGGGACAGGGAGGGAGGCGCGCCACCAGGCTGCCGCACCCACGAGGCCAGTCCATCGGGCCCGCGGAGCCACGTCGTCGGAAAGTCATGTCTGTGGGGTCAGGCCGTTGGGCTGCCTTGTCCAACGGGCACCGCGAAGCCACGCCCACGGGGCCTAGGATGGAGGGGTGCCGTGAGCTAGGGGTGGTCGTGGGTCGAGAGGGAAGATGAGGGCGGCGGGATGGGGAGGGAGGGAGAGAGAAATGAGTGAACCCTAACTTCCTTTATATTGGGTATGAACTCGATAGTGTATTGGGTATGGACTTTTTGCTGGGCCTTGCAATTTTAACTGAGGCGGGCCGAAAATGGGGGTATTTTTGGATGCGGGTCTCTTATAAAGGCCGCCTCGGTTACTTGATTGCCTTGGTAAATTGATTTTACGAGGCAGTTAACTGTGACCATCTCGATTAATAAAAAATAACCACATTGATTAATCCCAGGCATTAACCGAGATGGTTTAAAAACCCGCCCACCTCCGAGGCTAATTTCAAATAGCCTTGCAAAACAATTTGTGTAGTAGTGTGAGACTGGGAGCTCCCGTGTGTTTGAAAATAAACCTGTTGTGGTAGGCAGACGATAATGGCATGTGGTGGGGTGCTTGAGGATTCTGATGAGATGAAATATTGCATTGTTTCGTCTCAAATTCGTCGAAACTTGGATGCTCCACGACGTCAAACACAGCCGGTTTAGGGCACCAAGCTTTTGCAATAGTCAGCATGATCAACCTTTGCACAAGATTCCCCTACCTAGTGCACCTCTGTCAATGTTTTTGATCGACAGATACTTATAGGTTCTTAGCTAATCTTGTTGGTACGAAGACCGAACATATAATAGACATGAGATTTATACTGGTTCAAGCCTCTGGGAAGCGAGTAAAAGACTTACTAGTTGCTACTTTTGTATTGTTGTATTCAACGAGAATGTGATTACAATGTGGCTATTCCCTATGCAAAAAATTGATGGTTACTAACAGAGGGATTGCTAGCTATTTATATCTGACCAATTTAGGGTCAACTAGCACGTACGTACCACACACACACTACACACCCCACCACCTGCATGCATGAGAGATGAGATCATGGCCGGATCTGCATGCATGCATGCATTTTGCATTTGCAGTAATAATGCTGGCGGCCCCGGCACACGTACGCGTATAGCGTAGTAGTTGGCGCTCACGCCCCCGGCGCCTTAGCTAGCGCGCGTCACAGCTATACATCGTCGTACGATCAGTGCGTGACCACCACCCCAAGACACTGCACGTACGCGTGTGCAGGTACATGTGTGTGTTCGATCGATCGACGTGTTCGTTGCACGATGCCGTGGCCGGCCGAGCCGTACTACGTGCATGGCCTGAGCTAGCTCTTTTTTTTTTTTGGTGGAAGCGAGGGTTTCTCCCCGTTTCCATTGATATCAACGGAAATACCAGTTTCCAGATAGATTCAGCAAAAAAAAAAAAACAGAAACTAACAGAAAGTACTGAGTAGCTAATCTCACAAAGCTACCCACTACCAGAATCTTGAATTACCTTGAGTGCCCAAAACCGCCAAGGAAATGATCCTTGACCACAAACCGTCAAGCAAATTCACTCAAGGATAGGAGATAAGGGAAATTTGTTTCCTTACGGTTAAACATAGAGCCATAGCAAAAAATAAATGAGGTTAAACCGTCAAGGAAATGATCCTTGACCACAAACCGTCAAACAAATTCACTCAAGGATAGGAGATAAGGAAAATTTATTTCCTTGATGGTTAAACATAGAGCCATAGCAAAAAAGAACATAAATCACCAAAACTTATATGCTTGGTAGGATTCGAAACCGTCAAGCAAATTCACTCAAGGATAGGAGATAAGGGAAATTTGTTTCCTTGACGGTTAAACATAGAGCCATAGCAAAAAAGAACATAAAACACCAAAACTTATATGCTTGGTAGGATTCGAACCTAGTACTTGTTATTTCACAATGACACCTCTTACCACCACACCTCAAAGCAACTTGTGAGTAATTGAATCACTATTTTCTTTTGTATTCACTTTGTTGAATCTTGTAATTAATATTTGAGATCCAAAATGATTTCAAATGTCAAAAGTTTGAACTACAAAGTTTTTGATCTCATCGAATACTATAACTTTGGTTTAAGTTATATCTCCATCTGAGGTCATTTGTAAAATTTAAAAAATTTGAAATTCAGAGTTACGTGAATTTCCTTGGTTGTTTCAAGTTACACCCAAGGAAATTCGAATTACCTTGGCGGTTTTAAGTGACGCTCAAGGAAATACAAATTACCTCGGCGGTTTCAAGGAGCACTCAAGGAAATATCAATTACTTTGGCGGTTTTATGTAACACCCAAGGAAATGAGCCTTACCTTGACGGTTTGATTCAACACTCGAGAATATCTATTTCCTTGGAGGTCTATGTCTGCAGTCAAGAAAATTATAATTTTCTTGGCTGTTTTGTTTCGGGCCTCAAGAAAATATTGAGCACTCAAGGTAAATCAGGATTGTGGTAGTGACCGAGCCAACATCTATCAGGCAACCTGGGAGGGCAACAACAGACAAACACAGTAGCATAATTCCTCATAAAAGGTACAGAGAACTCAGCCAGTAGGCTGAAACCCAAAAACGAGCTCTGTAGACCGAGGCTATCATCCATCGTTAAAATGCTTCATTCTTTTCGGCCCTCCTTCTTGTCCGTCACTACTAGAGAACTAGAGAACACGTCTTTGGTCGATCTATCAACTGACCTTTAGTCTCGACAAAAAAATTGCGTCCGAGACTAAAGACTTTTAGTCTCGATTGGTAACACCAACCGAAGGCCAACCTTTAGTCCCGGTTGGTAAGAGTGACCTTTTAGTCCTGGGTGGTGTTACCAACCGGGACTAAAGACTGGGACTAGTGAATTCAAGAGGAAAACGTCTAGAACTATATTGTGTGGGTTGTGTAGCTAAGTTGGTAAGTGAGTTGTGCGCGAAGCGAGAGGTGTTGAGTTCGAATCTCACAGATGCACATTTATTTTTTTTCTCGTGGGAGACTTTAGTCCTGGTTGGGAACGGGACTAGCAAGAGTAGTGCGTCCTCTAGAGGGTATAACCATCCCTCTTCCTTTTTGCCAGCAGCTGGATTGTGATCTTCATCATTGTGTTTACATCCGCCACCAGTGGTTCCTTATCACACTACTACAGAAAACTTAACGGAGGCAGGCCAAAACTATTAACCGAGGCGGGTAGCACCAACAAATCTTCGTTACTTATTGGCCTTCATCATCTGACACTGGATTTCATTTATCATTGGTCCTCATCAACCTTTGTCAGTCAACCTTCATCAGTCAGCAAATTCCATCAACCATCAGATGACCTCAGACACTATAAATAATTGTCTTTCAACAACACCTCAGCTTTTGAACCTTCTAACCCTAACATTTTTTTATCTTTTTTGCAGGTTGTGTTGTTTAATTTTTCTTTACTTCTTTCTATATTTTCATAATATGCAACCTAATGTTATAAGAGCTAATATTTGTAGGAAACTAACCACTCAGGTTCTTAAATGGCAGCTTCCGCTAGCCATTTGAAACTATAAACCTCTCATTTAAGGGCATTGTTCCTTAGGTGCAGAGCTTATATTTTGTTCAAATATAACTATTTTCTGCAGGGTGAATGACATATTTACCCCTTTTCATATTATCGTGCAAATGCATTCATTTACATCATCATACACAAACATGCACTACATAAATGCATTTCACAATGGTAACATGGCAAAGACTTGTTCATAATCAAGTATCGGAGCCATCAGTCTCAAAAGCTTCAAAAAAAAGAAGCTTTACCGAATAAAGACTTGTCCACAATCAGGCATCGGGACCTTCACTCTCTCATATTATTTGAAATGACTAACCATCTTTTGCGCCAAGTAGAAAGTCAATGTCTTTCTGAGCGCTAAAAGACTTGCAAGCAAGTCGATATTTGACGAAGCTATGATGATTAACCTAAGTCCCTAAAAATTGCACTCGATCAACTCAGGCATTTTTCACACGACTTCTCTGGCCTTCGGCACTCGGCGTCGGTGTCTACATCGGCATCGCCTTTACCAAGCTCTTCGGCTTGTGGGCCTTCACCAACATCGCCTCCACCAAAACACATTTTTCAGGAGGGCCTTCACCAAACAACTTTGCATGAGGGCCTTCGGCAAAACCATGATGACCCAACATGTCGCCGCAAGGAGGATTCACCGACACCTTCGTCGTCTACACAAACATCGCCTCCACCAAACAACTTTGCAGGAGGGACTTTATCAACACTTATGGCAAAACCATGATAGCTTGCCTCAGCCGCCAACATGTCAGCACAAGGGGACTTCACTGACACCTTCGTCGTCTACACCAATATCGCCTCCACCAAGCACCTTTACAGGAGGGTCTTCGGCAAGACGGGCTTCGCCATCATCCTCACCCACTACGATGGTTCAAGAGCCTTTGTCAACTCCTTCGACATCAACGCCTACAATGGCTTGACCCTATCGCCAAGCTTGAGGGGCTGCATCAACTCCTTCAACACCAAGGTCTACCACACCTTCATCAACCACTTCTACTCGAGCGGGGCACATCGACAACTCCTATATGAACATCTACTTCCACTACTACAACTACATCGACTTCACCAAGGGAGACAAAGAATTTAATCATGAGCACCGGTCGAGAGGGCCTAGGGAACATACCGGAAGACTAACAACTCTAGAACGCAAAGTCTTCTGCCCGGTACTCGTGAGAAGATACTAAAGGTGAAGGCTCAAAAATGAGAACCACCGTACCAAGAATTCCTCAAAGACTAAGACCTCTACACCGAGAAGGCCTCAAAGACAAAGACCTTCACTCCGAGATGGCTAAAAATGAAGATCTTTGTGCCAAAAAGGCTCAAAAATGAAGACCTCCGCACCAAGAAGGCTAAAAAATGAAGATCACCATGTTGAAAAGGCTAAAAAAATGAAGACCTCTACACCGAGAAGCCCTTGAAGATGAAGGCATCAAGAAAGCTCGAAGATAAAGATCTTTGTGCCAAGAAGACCTTAGAGACGTAGACCTGCGCATCATGAAAATATTAGAGGATATGGCCTTGAAGATGAAGGCATGCACGCCAAACAAAGGCAACAAACTATGCCATCAAAGTGGAGAAAGAAAAAAAAGCCTACAAGTGAAGACAACTAGAAGAACAAGGCATTCATAGGTAGACGCCTTAGGGATTAGAACATGTATAAAGTTGTGTGTGTGCGCGCGCGCTCTCTCTTTTGTCCATGCCCTTTTGGATGGAGTTTTTAGTGAGGCGCACACAAGTTGATTGCAGAGGGATCCTCGCAGCTAAGGTTTGAGTTGTATTGTGCCTCTCCTTACATGAGCATCTACTAGGTCATGTAGTACTGACCATAAACTAGTAGCTGGGGGGCTAGTATTGGGGGAGCCCATATGGAATATGAGCCAAGTCTTCCTGAAGAGGCCCAATAAAAGTTAGTGTATAGTGGCTTATAAAATCCTTACCCACTAAGCAGTCGACTGTAAATTGTTGCCTGCCTATATAATGCCAAGAGCATGAGGGCAAAGGGGCTCTCTCACTCAATTCACAAACCCTTGTCTCAGCCGCCTCTTTCCACTCTCCTCTCCCCAAATCTATTCAAAACTGCTAGTTCCAACACAATGCATCTTATTTGACTACTTTCCTCTGTTCGTAGCTAAGTATGATGTTGTTTTCCCATGTAACAACACCTCTTCTTTGTCTGTCAGGATTGCAATTCCTTTCTAAACTATTTTTGGTCAATTTGGCACAACTTTAGCTCCTCTTGTAGGGAACTTATAAGGTGGAGTTGAAGTTGTTTTGGAAAATATTTGCTAGAAATAGCTCAAGTGGTGATTTTATTATAATTTGTGCCAAATTTATGAGGAGGACCAAAAAACCATGTTTTTTGGTTCCACCTATCGAGTAAAAAATAGCTCTCGCTCTTTAGGATTCTTCACCGAAACCTTTTTTGGATGGTCGTTCGGCAAGGCTTTGACAAGAGTTAGATTTTCTCCAAAAACCCTACCAAATCAGATCTTAATTGTTAATCATATTACTAATCCCTACGAAGTTCTTGATGTGTATGGAATAAATGCATTAAAATGTGTTAGTTAATGTGATTAAAAGACCAGTCATTTTTTATTTTATAGATAAAAGTTAAAAAAATAAAGCCTAGGCCAATACTACGTGTTGATGCTCACTAAGTGTCATATTCTTAGCATCAACAAGGTCATATAACACAACACAAGGGCCTAAAATCAACCAAAAACCTTTTATAAACTAACGATTTCCACTTGTCCTTGAAGTTTATTTGAATGTAGGAAATTGCAGTGTTTTGAGCAAAATGACCAAGAGGACCCACCAGGAGGCGAGCACACTCACCTGGGCTCACTTTGGGCCAAGGTAGGGTGACGCCCACGACCCCTCACTGGCGGCCGCCAAGGGAGTGAGGCCCAAACTCCTCCCCTGCCACGTCACTGATCCAGGGGAGGCGTGCCACACCCATTTGCAGCCATTGATCACTTAGGTCATTGCATCCAAGGGCCAAGAAGGGATGTCACATGGATCATGACCCAATTGCCCATGTGACGGTTATTTGGACATGCAACCGACCTTGGAACCGCCTCCCTGGAGCTCCTAGATGCCGTTGAAGCAATGTCGGTGGATCCAACGGCCAGGTGGGTGGCGGCCGCCACCTAGGGCTGGCGCCCGCCACCACACTCACCCCCCTGACCTAACCCTAGGTCCATAAGTATCCCCCTAGGTCCCTTAGGCTATAAATAGGACCCCCCGAGCTCATTTGTACTCAGACCTCACCTCATTAGTCCCACTCTCTTGTAAGCGAAGCTCTGGTGAAGTAACACTCTAGTTGAGAGACTTAGAGTGAGAGCGAGAGTGAAGAAGAGAAGAGCTGGAGTTGTAATAGAGGATCTTCCAAGTCTCTGGTATAATTCCAAGTCTTTCTTCATTTATCTTAGTGTTCTTCTACTTTCAGCATTTACTTTAAGTTCTTTACTTATTGTTCTTGTTGAGTGCTTTCGATCATAGATAACTTAGTGTTTAGTTTGTATCTAGTTTGGGTTCTTCGCTGAGTAATCAGTGCTCTAGTTTTGGACGCAAGATTAGAGTAGTATATATTAGTGTAAGCGTGGTGCTTAGACTAGTTATACCTTAGTTTGTGGCTAGCCCCCCGGATAACTGTGGTAGCAAACAGGTGGTGACAGCCCTGGGAGCCTTGAATTCCACCACGTAGTTGGGTTAGTTCTTAAATCATAAACCTCGTTGTGCACGTCTGAGGTAAATAGTCCAGAGGGTGTGTACGGTTCGAAGAACTAGATAAACTCTTTATTGCTAAGTTAGTTGTGTTCGTAAGTGTGTAGGAAAACATTAATCTGTTCATCGGCCAGACCCCGCCGATTTAGTTTAGTTAGTCTTTTCTTTTTTTTTTCTTTTTAGTAGTAGTAGCAATCAACCCCCATTCACACTTCGATCAACCTTGCTAGAATCACTAGTTGTTCATATCAGTCCTAGTGTTAATTCTGCCATAGTAGCTTCCCCGTGGAAATAAATACGATACTCGGTTACTCCCGGGTGAAGTGCTACAATTGACTTATTCTGTGCGCTTGCGGAATTTACCAATAGTCATAAGAATAGTTAGTTATATTTCTTACATTAAGAAGTACCAACAAGCCTTTCTGGCGCCGTTGCTGGGATAGTGTTGATGGTGTAATTTGGTTATATGCTATGATCGGCCAAATTATATGTGTTTGTTATTAAACTAGTTGTTTTATTGCTTAAGAGTTGTAACAGGCCAAATGTGTTCCATGCATGTTGGAGTTTACGTGTTCAGGGAGAAAGCAAAGGAAGATTTTAGAGGCGTGCATCAGAAGGATTTTAGATTTATTAATTATTTGGCCAGGTTAACAATTATTAAAGCTACAGTCGGACATCAGATTTGTTGGCCGAGTCAATTGAGGAAAGGAAAGGAATGAAGAAGCTTGAAAGAGATCAGGAAAACATTTTGCACTAAATTAATCATCTGGCCAGAGTATTTTTCGGATTGGGCAATAACGTGATATATGGCGTCAAGTTCAACTGTGCACAGCGGCAAGCGAGGAGATTTAGGAAATATAATATTTTATTTGATATACATCTAGTACTAGTAGGATACGTATCTATTTTGTGTTAGAATCCTAAACCTGTACGGCAAAGACCAGCAGCCTATTTAAGAGGCCACGGCCGATTGGGAAAATCTCTGATCAATCGACACAAAACACATCTATTATTACTACGTTCTTATTTTTCCAGCATATTAGCTTGTAGTTCTTGCCAAACCCTAGCAGCCCTAGGGATTGGTTCATCTTTGCCGTTTTGCGCTGAAAAACGGTCGGCTTCCCTCCACGAAAGCGAGGATCCTTTGTTGCTTTGCTCGGAAAGCAATCGCTCATCGTTGCGAAATACGATAGTTATCGTGTTGCTGCGCGGATCAATTTCGCGTGCGAACACAATTGGCGACTCCGCTGGGGAAGAAGATTAAGAAGAAATCCACAATGAACAGCGACCCCAAGGACGGTAGCCAGATCGACGCCGACAATGTGATCGCCGTCACGCTCGAAGATCTATCTGAAGAAGGGCGGCAGGAAATTGAACGGGAGCTTGAGGCAGAGAGGCTGGCGAGTCTACAGAGAAAATTAGCAGGCTTCCAGAAGACGAGGAACGGCGTCGTCAACAAGGTAGCTGCACCTGTCACTTCTGCTTCACTTAGCAGCCAGGTAAGTACACTAGTTCCCAGTGAGGAACTTGCTCATCTAATTGATGCATCGGTGGCTAGCAAATATGGTACACAGCTTGAAAATATGACGCGCACAATGAATGATTCTTTGTTTGGTAAATTTGATGAATTTAAATCACAATTTAATCAAGATATCGCAAATAGTTTACCTCGACAAGTTCGTTCAGCCGTGTTACACGCTAAAGATCAACAACTTGAAAAACAGCCTGTGCACTTTGTAAATACTAATTCGGCAGAGCTGCCGAATGCCTCTTTTACTGTTAATGCATCGGCTCGTACAATGCAACATCCCAATGTTATTTTTGGTGATAATCAAACTGGCCGAAATTTTGCTACCAGTTCGGCCAATAATTTTGTACCTAATTTTGCGCCTAGTGCTGCTTATTCGGCTCCTGTAACTTCGGTTCCGCAATCATCAGACTTTGGCAACCGAGTTGTGAATTTTAATTTGCAGCAACCCTATTATCAGACGGCATCATACACTGCTCCAACTTTACCGTCTATGGGTACCGGGGTTCCTTATGGGCCGGTATCAAATTTGTATCCCAATGTACCTCCGCAGCATGTGCCGCACGCCCAACCAGTTTTGGCGAAGTTACAGTCGCACGATCCATCTCATGATTTTAAAGACCAAGTTGCTAATGTGCTTAGAGAACTTGGTTTAGAACCCAAAGGTAGAGCTCGTGCGTATCAGAAACCATATCTTGAATATGTTGATTCGACACCATACCCACGTGGTTTTAAAATTCCAGATTTTGTTAAATATACGGGGGAAGATGGCAGGTCCACTTTTGAGCATATAGGACAATTTTTAGCACAAATCAGTGAAGTTGGTACATCAGATGTTTATAAATTGAAATTATTTCCTTTATCATTGTCTGGTACTGCATTTACTTGGTTTTCATCACTTGCTCCTAAATCCATTGTAACCTGGGCACAATTGGAACAAAAATTCCATGAATATTTTTATAGTGGTGAAACTGAGCTTAGACTTACCGATTTGATATTAGTTAAACAAAAGTACAATGAATCGGTTTCTGAATATATTCGAAGGTTTAGAGATGTCAAAAATCGGTGCTTTAGCTTGATTATTGCCGAAAAGGATTTAGCTGATGTTGCTTTTTCGGGTTTACTTGCTCATATCAAGGATAAATTAGAAGGGCAAGAATTTTCAGATATTAATCAAGTTTTACAAAAGGCTTTGGCGCAGGAAAACCGTGCTAAAGATACTAAACAATATGGCCGGTTTAGGGATAATAAAAATAAAGACAAAGATAAGCCTACAATCAATATTGTGGGCTGTGAAAGTGATTCGGCTAGTGATGACGACGTTGATGTATGCATAGCCGAATGGGTGCATGCGCCCAAGTCAAAACCATTTGCATGTGCTGCTCTGAAACCTACACCTGCTAGAAGAGAGGAGATTAAGTTTACTTTTGATGTTAGCAAGTGTGACAGAATTTTTGATACTTTGCTGCAAGCAAAACAGATTAGGATAAAGGGAAGTCATGTAATTCCGCCTCAAGAAGAATTGGCTAAAAGAGCTTACTGTAAATGGCACAATTCTTTTTCTCACGCTACTAATGATTGTAACGTGTTTCGTCGACAGGTACAATCGGCTATTAATGACGGACGATTGACATTTACAGAAGATTCTAAGATGAAGCTTGACAGTGACCCTTTTCCAATCAATATGATTGATTTTGAGAACAAGAAGGTGCTTATTCGGCCAGATCAGGCCGAATCCGCTAAAGGAAAAAATATTATTGTTGATGACAAAATTTCTCCAAAGATATCAAGCCAAAGAATCCAGTGGCGGAAGTGTGGAAGGTTAATGAAGGCAGGAAGCGAGTTCCAAAGATAAGGCCGACAGTTCAATACCTGTTGGACAAGTATGTATCACAAAGAGCCAACAGTGTGTTTAATCGGCTGGGGGGTAATAAGCGTCCCAGATCTCCTCCTGGACATGGTTTTGGTGATCAAGCTTACAGGCAAAGGAATTCATATGCTCATCAATCACAGTTTCCAATGGCACCAACAATTTGGGGTTGTCCACCTTCGATGTGTCCGCAGTTTCCTCCATATGGTGTTAATCCTTGGGCACCATATCTCACACAACCTCCATATTTTTATCAGCCGGGATGGATCTCATCGGGGCCCGTGTTTGGAGATCACCAATTTGCTGACAAAAGAATTCGGCTTGATCCATACAGGGAGAGTGTGGCTGAATCGTCCAAAGGCAGAGGATCAGTATTCCCTATACAGAGAAGTTCACCGAAGTACAGTGCAGGCTACAGGAATTTTGCCGGTGGGCGCAAATCCGTGTGGGTGCCCGTCAAATCTGGAGGCGATGCAAATAAATTTATTTCACAAGATGTGGTTGGGATTAATCAACCAGCAGCTGGTGTTGACGGACCTCGTACTGTTCATGAACTGAAAATAGGCTCTATTGTGATTGATAAATCAGAGTTGGATGCATGTGCTGATCATCATGGAAAAATTGTTATTGGATCATGCTCTAGTTCAGATCAGAAGGAGGGGTCTAGTTCTGGGAAGTCTGAAGCACGCCAGCAGCATAACATTAATTTTCTTCAACAGAATGTTGGTGCAGAGCATGGACAGCAGAGTCATTCAGAGAAAGCACTAGCTGCAGTTACCAATACAGCTGAGGCATTTAGTAAACTGAATGTACAAGGCAAAAATGAGAGAAGCATGCCTTACGTGAATAGGAAGTTGAATTTTCAAAGGCCTGTGCAGCAGAACAATTTTTATTCCAGAGGTCCTGTGTTTAGGCCGAGAGCAGTAGCGTTACAGCAGGGGACTAGGAATTTGAGTGGCACCAAGATCAGATCGGTTGCACCAGGAACTAAGCCGAAGTCTCAGTGGTGTCCAAGAGGACTCACTCATACGCAGAAACGAAGAGTACAGCGGCTGCGGGCATTAGAAATTAAAGAAGAGCAAGCTGAGAAGCGTCGTGATGAGTGGTTTAATCAAGCCAGACCAATGGTTGTACCTGCCAAGATGACTTGGAAGGAAAAGCGCATCACAATGGAGGAGGAAAAATCTGAAGATAATATGATTCTTGATGACGACTCAGAAATTAAAAAGGATATACCTGCTGCTATGGAAATCAATATGGTGTTTGCACTGCCTGCTGAATTTCGTGCACCTGAAATAGAAGTTGCAGAGCTTGCTCTTGGTCCCAAAAGTGCCATATTTGAGAAACCAGTGAAGCCCGAGCAGCACTTAAAGCCTCTGTACATCAAGGGACATATTAACGGTAAGCCAATTGGAGGTATGCTTGTTGATGGCGGTGCTGGGGTTAATGTTATGCCTTTTTCGGTTTTTACTAAATTGGGCCGAGAAGAGAGCGAGTTGATGAAGACTAGCATGGGGCTCAAAGGGTTCTCAGGAGAGATGACTGAAGCCAAAGGTATTATTGTTATGGAGCTTACAGTCGGAAGTAAGGCAATGCCGACTGCATTTTTTGTTGTTGACGTAAAAGGGCGATATAATATTCTTTTGGGCGTGATTGGATACATGCAAATTGTTGCATCTCTTCTACTCTACATCAGTGTGTGATTCAGTGGGTTGGAGATGATGTGGAGATAATTGAAGCAGATAACTCAGCTATCATTGCTTTAACTGATGCTCCTATTGATTGGCAACATGGTGAGATGCGGTGCTTGACAGGAAGAGATTTATCAGATTATGATTATGTTGCTATTGGAGAGGATGGTTTTGTTCCTATAAAGGTACAGCCGGCTGTTGTAGCTCGGCTTAATAATTTTTCTCTGTGAACAATGAATAAAGAAGACAATATAAAATGGTTGCAGAGGCATACTGAGGAATATCGTTCCGGTAAGAACGATATGCATGAAACAATTGAAGATTTTGGTGACATGGATAAGCTTGGACAGGGGTTCTCATCGGCTGATCCACTTCAAGAAATTGATATTGGTGATGGAAGTGTTCCCAGGCCTACTTTCATCAATGCAAATATGGAGGCCGATCAGAAAAGCAAGGTATGTGCATTACTTAGAGAATTTGTTGACTGCTTTGCTTGGAGCTATACTGAGATGCCTGGTTTGAGTAGAGATTTAGTTGAACATAAGCTACCCATTAAATCTGGTTTTAGGCCGCATAAACAACCATCTAGGCGTTTTAATTCTAATTTATATGACCGCATCAAAGAAGAAATTGATCGGTTGTTGAAGGCGGGGTTTATTCGGACATGTAGGTATGCTGATTGGATTTCTAACATTGTACCTGTTGAAAAGAAAAACACAGGAAAGATTAGAGTGTGCATTGATTTTAGAGATTTAAATAAGGCTACTCCTAAAGATGAATATCCTATGCCTATAGCCGACATGTTGATTAATGATGCTTCTGGTCATAAAGTGATTAGTTTTTTAGATGGTAATGCCGGTTATAATCAAATTTTTATGGCCGAAGAAGACATGTCTAAGACTGCTTTTCGTTGCCCGGCTTTCTTGGGTTATTTGAGTGGGTCGTTATGACTTTCGGATTGAAAAATGCTGGTGCTACATATCAACGTGCTATGAATTTGATTTTCCATGATCTTTTGGGTATTGTATTAGAAATATATATTGATGATATTGTTGTTAAATCGGATGGGTTTGATCATCATTTAGCCGATTTGCGATTAGCTTTTGAGAGAATGCGCCGGTATGGGTTAAAGATGAATCCACTCAAATGTGCTTTTGGTGTGTCGGCTGGTAAATTCTTAGGTTTCATAATTCATGAACATGGCATAGAGATTGATCCTAAGAGTGTAGAGTCGATTAGAAAATTGGAGGAGCCTACATGTAAAAGGGATGTGCAAAAGTTGTTAGGAAAAATTAATTACTTGAGACGATTCATATCTAACCTTGCAGGAAAAATTGAATCGTTTATCCCTTTACTTCGGCTAAAGCATGAAGCCGGATTCACATGGGGGGCAGAGCAACGTGATGCTTTTAATAATATAAAAAGATATTTATCGAGTCCTCCGGTGCTTCGGGCGCCAAAGTCTGGTGTGTCGTTCAGATTATATATTGCTGCACAAGAAAAAGTGATCGGCGCTGTTTTGACACAAGAAGACGGCGGGAAGGAATACATTATTGCTTATGTGAGTCGCCGTCTGCTGGACACAGAGAGCAGGTACGTGTTCGTTGAAAGGCTATGCTTGTCTTTATATTATGCATGTACTAAATTCAGGCATTATTTGCTCTCTAGTACTTGTATAGTTGCTTGCCAAACCGACGTAATTAAATATATGTTGCGACAGCCGATTCTTAGTGGTAGAACTGGAAAGTGGGCTTATGCATTAGTAGAATATGATCTAACATATGAATCGCTGCGTGCTATGAGAGGTCAAGTTGTGGCCGATTTTATTGTTGATCATAGGATTAAAGATGAAGATGTTAGCTATATTAGTGTATGCCCAAGGAAACTTTATTTTGATGGATCGGTTTGTAGAGATGGGCAGGGCGTCGGTAATGTTTTGATTTCTCCAAATAATGTAGCTTATGAAACGTCGGTTCGCTTAGAATATTCTTGCACAAATAACCAGGCCGAATATGAGGCTTTATTGTTCGGCTTGCAAAGTTTAGTTGATATGGGTGTGAGAGACATAGATGCTTTTGGGGACTCTCTTTTAGTAGTTCAGCAGATTAAAGGAGAATTTCAATGTTTTGATGAATTGCTGAATAGCTACTTGGACCGATGTTTAGATATAATCAAGTCCCTAAATACTTTTACTATCAGCCATATATCTAGAAAAGAAAATTTCAGAGCAAATCATTTGGCCCAACAAGCATCCGGTTATCAAGTTAATAGTGGAAAGTTTTTTATTATAGAAAAACCGATGCTAGCTGTAGTTGAAAATGAGACCGATCTGCAGGTTGCTAGTTCGGTTCTTGGTCAAATTAACTGTTCTGGAGCTGGACAGATTAGTAGTTTCGGTGTACAGGGTGCATTGGGTATTAGTTCAGTCCAGCAGCAAACAGTTCAGGGCAAGGATAATTCAGTACATTGTTCAGTGATAACCGAATCTATAAATGATTTAGAACCTGGTGATTGGAGAAGCCCTATAATTAATCATTTAAAGGATCCAAGTCAAACGAGGGATAGAAAAATTCGGCGTCAAGCTTTAAAATATACTTTGCTAGATGATGAATTGTATCGCCGAACAATAGATGGGTTACTTTTGAAGTGCTTGGATTCTGATCAGTCTAGAGTAGCTATGGGTGAAGTACACGAAGGAATATGTGGGACACATCAGTCGGCTCATAAGATGCGATGGTTATTGAAAAGAACGGGTTTTTATTGGCCGACAATGTTAGAAGATTGTTTTCGATATTATAAGGGGTGTGAAGCATGTCAAAAGTTTGGAAACATACAGTTAGCGCCCGCGGCTATGTTACATCCTATTGTTAAGCCGTGGCCATTTAGAGGATGGGGATTAGATTTTATTGGTCAGATATATCCTGCTTCATCAAAAGGGCATCGCTTCGTCCTAGTAGCTACAGATTATTTCACTAAATGGACAGAGGCGATTCCTTTGAAAAATATGACTCATAAAGAGGTAATTAATTTTGTGTTGGAGCATATTATTCATAGATTCGGTATTCCTCAAACTTTGACTTCTGATCAAGGTGCGTCTTTTATGTCTCACCAATTTCGTGAATTTGCCGAATCTTTTAGAATTAAATTGTTGAATTCGTCGCCTTATTATGCTCAAGCTAATGGACAGGCCGAATCTAGCAACAAAACTTTGATTAAGCTGATAAAGAAAAAGATTGAAGAGTATCCGAGAAGGTGGCATGAGGTGCTTTCGGAAGCTTTGTGGGCTCATCGGATATCTAAACATGGGGCAACTCAAGTGACACCGTATGAGTTAGTGTATGGACAGGAAGCTGTGTTACCTATAGAAATTAATTTACAAGCTCTTAGAGTGGCTAGACAAAATGGTTTGTCGGCTGTAGATTATAGTAATCTGATGATGGACAAAATAGATGAGGTTCCAGAGGAGAGACTGAAGGCCCTACGTGAGATAGAAAAGGAGAAATTGAGGGTGGCTAAGACTTATAATAAAAGAGTAAGAGAAAAATCGTTTCAGGTAGGAGATTTAGTATGGAAAACGATTTTGCCTCTAGGAACTAAAAATAATAAATTCGGTAAATGGTCACCGAGTTGGGAAGGACCCTATAGAGTTGTGGAGATTGTTCCGGGAAATTCATATTTTGTAGAATCTTTGCAGGGAGGGAGACTGCCTAAGGCACTCAATGGAAAATATTTGAAGAGGTACTATCCTAGTGTGTGGCAGGAGGCTTGACGATGATACGGCCGATATATTTGTATGAATATCGCCCTGAGCAAAATATTTGGCCGATGTATGATCTGGACATCGCCCTGAGGAAATGGATGGCCGATGTGTATTCTGGAGGCATCGCCTTAAGCAGTAGTGTGGATGGTGAAGCCATTGACATCGTCTCAAGGTAAAATGCTGATTGTTCTTATTTTCGGTAAATGCAATTATACCGAAAATAGGGGGGCATGTGTTGATGGTGTAATTTGGTTATATGCTATGATCAGCCAAATTATATGTGTTTATTATTAAACTAGTTGTTTTATTGCTTAAGAGTTGTAACAGGCCAAATGTGTTCCATGCATGTTGGAGTTTACGTGTTCAGGGAGAAAGCAAAGGAAGATTTTAGAGGCGTGCATCAGAAGGATTTTAGATTTATTAATTATTTGGCCAGGTTAACAATTATTAAAGCTACAGTCGGACATCAGATTTGTTGGCCGAGTCAATTGAGGAAAGGAAAGAAATGAAGAAGCTTGAAGGAGATCAGGAAAACATTTTGCACTAAATTAATCATCTGGCCAGAGTATTTTTCGGATTGGGCAATAACGTGATATATGGCGTCAAGTTCAACTGTGCACAGCGGCAAGCGAGGAGATTTAGGAAATATAATATTTTATTTGATATACATCTAGTACTAGTAGGATACGTATCTATTTTGTGTTAGAATCCTAAACCTGTACGGCAAAGACCAGCAGCCTATTTAAGAGGCCACGGCCGATTGGGAAAATCTCTGATCAATCGACACAAAACACATCTATTATTACTACGTTCTTATTTTTCCAGCATATTAGCTTGTAGTTCTTGCCAAACCCTAGCAGCCCTAGGGATTGGTTCATCTTTGCCGTTTTGCGCTGAAAAACGGTCGGCTTCCCTCCACGAAAGCGAGGATCCTTTGTTGCTTTGCTCGGAAAGCAATCGCTCGTCGTTGCGAAATACGATAGTTATCGTGTTGCTGCGCGGATCAATTTCGCGTGCGAACAGATAGATTCCGTAGTCTACTCCTAGTAACGATGTTAGCAAGAGTCAACAAGCATTTCTGGCGCCGTTGCGGGGAAGCAATTGGCTAGAATTAATTCTTTGTGATTTCTATTGAATTAACCCCCATAGTTCTAGCGGGTATATATATTGTTCGTTGTTTGTGATCGTTCAAGTAGCCATTGCCGGATTCGATCTTCCGAGCAACTATCAAGAAGATCCCGAGGCCATTCTTAAGAGAGCGAGAGCTAATCTCACTCCTCCGAGGAAGAACCCGGAGCTTCGTGAGAGGAGTTCGTCGAGACAAGAATCCCAGTTAAAGGTGACTGACGAACCAAGCTGCTCCAACGATCGATCAACACCAACGCCGACATCATCATCAACATCGACGTCGACCAAAACACTTAGTGAGTATTCCATGCCTACTCTTGCTCACATTCCAGTGTTACCTTCTACTAGTAATGTAGATTTTGAGCTTAAACCTCACCTAATACGTACGGCTCAAGCTATTGCATTTAATGGCAAACCTTCCGAGGATGCCAATGCTCACCTCCGGAATTTTCTGGAGATATGCAGTACAATTTCTGTGCAGGGAGTTTCGCAGGATGCCATTAGACTTCGTCTTTTTCCATTTTCATTAGTGGAAAAAGCGAAGCAGTGGTTCCTCTTCAACTCTGGACACCTACTGACATGGGTGAGATGCGCGGATCAATTCCTCAACAAGTTCTGCCCGATAAGTCGAACTATTCTTTTCCGTAGCAAGATTTCTAACTTTGGACAGGGAGACGAAGAAACAATCACTGAAGCTTGGGACAGACTACAAGAGTATGTTGAAGACTGTCCCCACCATGGTATGCAAGACTGGTACTTGATCCAGAGCTTCTACCATGGACTCTAGCAAGAATCTCGACAACACATTGATGCTGCCGCCGAAGGTGCATACCTCTCTCTCACTGTAGAGAAGGCAACCAAACTGATCGAGACAATGGTGGCGAATCAAGGATGGACAGAAAAACGTGCTAGAGGTATGTCTGAAATTAAGCAAGTTGATTCTGTTACCCTGCAAACTTTGGTAAAATTGCTAGAGCAAAGAATAAATGAGAAGAGAGATCGCGCTGCAATGGAGTACTACGCCAAGCAAAGAGCCGCTTCGTCAAGTGAAGGCCAAGAAGAAATTAAGAAAGAGGATGCAAAATCCCTTCTTAATAATGGTGGCTACGGAGAACCTCCAATTCCAATGATCCAACAATGGAATAATAAAGGTATGCCTCAAACCTCCGTATTTAATTCTCCTATTGGAAAATTAGTTTCTAATCAAGGTAGAATTAATGATAGCATAAATAATAAATTAATTGAACATGATGAAATTGTTGGGGAAGGGGACCCTCGACAGTGGCGCCACGCAGGCTGGCTCAACAAGACGCCCCTCGCGCGTCCCGCGCACCTTCGCCAAAGCCTGCCTCTTTATTTGCTGAGTCCCTCAAGTTACCGTTCGGGCCCCTGAATTCTAACTCAACCTTCGGAATGTTTAGCAAGTTCTTACAGGCAGAGGGCATGAAGAGCGCCGGAAGAAACCCTCGCGCATCTCGCAAACCTTCGCCAAGAGGCTCAGGCCCAACGGGAGACGAAGGGACCCAGACCTTCGTGGCGGGACGGGAGTCTTCGCAAGGTGGAGGTCAACCCTCGCCCTCCCGCGAAGATAAACGAAGCAAAATGGCGGCGGGCAGGAGGAAGACAGACTAGGGTTTCCACTCCACTCGTGTTTGTACATTTCTGCCCTTCTATGTGCATAGCGCAGAGGAATCTTTCTTGTACCCTATTGTAATTTGGTCAGCACCCCCTGGTATCCCCTATAAATACCGGGGGGTGAACAGTGTAATGGACACAGTTTTTGGGGAAGAGAGCCACTGCATTACTGTTTCCGATTTCCCTTTCTTACCCTCGCTCTCGGTTCCGACGATTGGCCACCTTCGCCACTCCCCTGCACGTGTGCGGAGGTAGGGCAAGAGTGCATCTAACAGAAATGTTAGAAGGAATTTATGCTAAACTGAAAGATTTTTCTGAAGCATTTAAGGAACAACTTAATTTTAATAAGAGATTAGAGCAAACAGTAGATAACATTAAATCTCAAATTAAATACTTTGAGGAAGTAAAAGCTGTAACCACGAGAGGTGGTAAATCCACTCGTGATCCACCTCATCCTAATTTAGTTCCTAGTAGTAATTCTGCTGCAAAGAAAAATATTGCTAATGTTGAAGAAGACGAAGAAGAGGAGACCCCAGCTGAACCTTCATCCAAGGTACGAACTGCTCCTCATGAATTCTATGATACACATGTATTACCTTTTCCAGATCGAAACAGAAATCCGACGGAAGACGACCAATTCAAGAAATTCGTTGAGGTAATTCAAAAATTATATATACATGTGCCATTTATTAACGCTATGCAGGTTCCAACTTATGCAAAATATTTGAGAGACATGCTCAATAAGAAGAAACTAATTCCAAGTAGGGATGTGGTTAAATTGACCGAAGATTGCAGTGCGGTCATTTTAAACCAACTCCCAAAAAAGAAGAATGACCCAGTAAATCCAACGATCGCGTGTTCAATCGGAGAGCAGCACTTCGAGCATGCACTCTGTGATCTGGGAGCAAGCGTCAGCGTCATGCCCAAGGTAATATATGATAAATTAAATCATCATACCTTGTCTCCTACCTCTATGTGTCTGCAGCTAGCCAATCAATCGCTCCGATATCCCGCGGGAATAGCAGAGAATATTCCGGTGAAAATCCGGAATCTCTTTGTCCCGGTGGATTTTGTGGTTCTGGATATTAATCTCGACCACCGGACACCATTGATCTTGGGACGGCCATTTCTGAGCACTGCGAAAGCCACCATTGATGTAGGAGCTGGAGAAATTCAGCTCCACATCAGTGGAAAGGAGGAGAAATTCCAGTTCACACCGCGACCGGAAAAACACCCGTCATCAAGGTTCGTCGGTGCCTACATTCATCCACAACCACCGTGAAGGCGACACTAATCGGGAATCCAAAGCGGCTAACCAAGGTAAGTTAGGCTAAGGTAAGTCTTTATCCCCCATTGAAATTTTTGTTTTTACTTAAGCAAATTAGTTTTCTGCAAAATAGATGTTTAGTAGGGAGATTAGGTGAAGCCTATGGGGCTTAGGGCAGCCTTAGGGGTGGCGCCCGCCACCCCATTTGGCCCTTTTCCACTTAGCCAATCAACTAGACCATTATCCCTTGCTCATAGACTCAAATAACACCAGGAGAGACTCATGCCTTTGCTCTTTTCAATGCACTCATTCACTCCCATGTCTCCTCCTCTCTCTTCAACTTCACTCCAACTTTTGGACACTTCTCCACTCAAAAATTCTGGTGAGGAGTGATGAGGAGAGCACAAGTGAAAGAAGGATTGGCTTTGAGTGGGAATTACCCATAAAGGGGTGGCGCCCGCCACTTTTTCCTGGCGCCCGCCACCTCAATCCTCACATTTTGGTACGAAACTGCACCCGAGTAAGTTTCTCACCATCCTTGGTATAAAGTATGACTAGGATGAAGAAGTGGTCTTTGAAATTTTCAGCCCACTTAGGAGGTTACACTCTTTGCACTTTGCACCGACACTACAACTTTATTCCCCACTTGGAATTTCAGTGGACATTACAAGGGAAACCTCATGTGTCGATTGCAGACAGAAATGAGCAAGGTGGGGTGGCGCCCGCCACTTATTGGTGGCGCCCGCCAGGAGGTTGAATCCTTCAGCCTTCCCCCTTCCATCCTCAGCCTATAAATACTACCCACACCCCACGCAAGTTCCTACACCTCACTCAAAACACAAAACACCAGCCACCTTGAGCACTAGTGAGGAAGTCATGGGCCCTCTCAAGAACTTCTTCACCGGCAAGAAGAAGAGTAAGGGTGAAGGAAGTTCGTCGAGGGCAAACACCCACATTCGCTTTGCTGGGAGTGGTGAGGAGAGCACCGGGTGGGGTACTCTTGGAACTCTCCGCCCACACACCAGATCGGACCAACCATCCACGTCCTGAACTACATCGATGATATCATCTCGCAGAGTGATCAGGAACGGCAGGCCCGGAACATCCTCAGTGAGAGGGAGTTCGTTCACACCCGCCACATCGACGACGACTTGCTAAGTCGCACTGGTATGGACAATGAGTTTCTCTATATCTTTCTGTAAGTGCAATCAAGCCCTAATTATGGGTTTTGGTGATAATGACCACACGATTGGAGAACTAATGAGATTCATGAAGTTGATAAGCAGGTTATGATAAGAAAGGATGGTGTATGTACGTTGGTGGACCCCCATACTACATTTCATCGGATCCGGACTCAAAATGATATATCAAGCTTTTTCATTTGAATTTGAGTTATAGGAATGCCGTACTATCAAGGGGGAATGCAAATACATTGCTATGGCTGAATGACATGTGCTCAAACCAACCCAAGCCATCCATGTTTCTAACCAAAGACAGCTGCACTGAATTCCAATCCAACTCTGTTTGATTGGTAGGCACGGCAGTGCCGCTCTTGTCGCGGCAGTGCCGGGCCGCGGCACTGCCGGGCTTCGACCGGCACTGCCGCGACTTATTGTAACCGTTGGCAGGGAGGAGATATTTACTCCATCTCCCTGCCACCCCAATGGTTATCCACGACCATAACTCGTCACCTACCTCTAGACAAGCTTCTTCTTCCCCATTGAAGGCTCTCAACTCCCCTCTCACCAATCCTTCGATTTCCATTGATTCCAAGTGATTGAGAGGCTTAAACCTTCATCAAAGAGAAGCCCTAGCTGAGATCTACTTCTTAGAGTACTTGATTTGAGCCATAGCCGGTGGATTTGCTTCTATTACTCTTGGGTTCTTGGAACCCTAGCCGGCTAGGCATCACCCTAGAGCCTTGCCAACTTGTGTGGCAGCCTAGGGAGGTTTGTAATCGATTGTTCAGCTAGTATTATTACCCCTCACCTCAAGGATTTGGTTCCTTGACTTGAGAACGAGGTAGAGTTGCAAAGCTCATGACCTAAGTGGTCAACCTCAACAACGTGGAGGTAGGCAAGCCTTGGTGGCGAGCTGAACCATGGGATAAATCACTTGTCTCTTGTGCTTGCTTAGTTTCATTCTTCATATTCATGAGCTTGTGATAGATTCTAGGGTTTGACCCGATCTACTTTATTCCTCTTATTTGGCTTAGAGTAGTTCGTTCTGCTGGTTCATAGAACTTGTTGTAGCATTTCTATTCATATAGAATCAGTTAGTTGTGGCTGGATTTCGAATTGCAGCTTCTGGTCTCACACTGCGCGGCAGTACCGCGCTGGGGCCGGCAGTGCCGGGCAGCGGCAGTGTCGGGCACAGAGCGGTAGTGCCGGGCTTATCTAATTAAGTTTTGAGCTGTGATTTTTGACAGGCCTATTCACCCCCCCCTCTAGGCCACAAAGGTCCTTACAAGTGGTATCGGAGCCTGGTCTCTCAGCAGCACTTCACTGTGCGAGAGAATGGCCACCGGCGGAGGAACGGGTAACGTTAGCGTTGTGCAACCCACACCTGAAGTGGAAATGCACACCGCTAGGAGGAAAGAAGATTGAGAAGAGAAGCTAGAGCCAAAGCAAGAGAAGATGCAGCGGCTCTCAAAGCAAAAGAAGAAAAGGCTCAAAGAAAAGAAGAGAGAAGGATTAGAAGAGAAGAAAGAGCCAAGAGAAGAGAAGAAAAGAAGAAGGAGGAAGAGCTCCAAGCAAAGAAGAGTGTGAACTTGAGTGATGACTCAAGTAGCACCGAAGATGGAGATGATCACTTCTCCTACACACATAAGGACAAGAAGAAGAAGGAGGACATGAAGAAGTCATATAAAGAAGTATCCTTTAACTATTCTTCTATGACTAACCATGACTCTAGGCCTCTCATCAATGTGCCCGCGGGCAAGTTACCTCGTTTCGACGGGACTAACTTTGCCAAGTGGAAGCACATTATGAAGACCTATCTTATTGGTCTCCATCCAGGTATTTGGGAGATAGTGCAAAATGGACTTGAAGCACTGGTTGATCCAAAGAGCCCCACTCAAGATGAATTCCGCAACATTCATCTCAATGCTCAAGCCACTAGTGTGTTGCTTAGTGCCTTGGATGGTGATGAGTACAACAAGGTCATGGGAGTTGAGGTTGCAAAGGAGATTTGGGACACATTGCATATAGCTCATGAAGGGGTTGACAAAGTGAGGCAATCCAAGATTGACTTGTTGATGGCTAAGCTCAACCGGTTTGTGATTTGTGATGGTGAAGGTCCACAAGAGATGTTTGATAGATTGATGGTGATTGTTGGTAAGATTAGAGGGCTAGGTGGAAATGAAATCAATGATCACAAGGTTGTGAAGATCATGTTAGAGGCATACTCACCTAGAAATAGAGTATGTGGAGCTTGCCAAGCCGGAAAACAAGTAGGCGTACCTCACCCACCAAAGAGCTACGACACTACTACTCATCCATTGGAGTTGATCCACATGGACCTCTTTGGACCGGTTGCCTACCTTAGCATCGGCGGTAACAAACATGGTCTTGTTATTGTTGATGATTTTTCTCGTTTCACTTGGGTATTCTTTATGCATGACAAAAGTGTAGTGCAAGAGAAGGTGAAGATGTTCATACGAAGAGCTCAAAGGGAATTCGGTTTCAACATCAAGAAAGTTCGTAGTGACAACGGAACCGAATTCTGAAACACCCAAGTGGATGAGTTTCTTGATGAAGAGGGCATCAAGCATGAATTTTCAGTTCCATACACCCCTCAACAAAATGGCGTGGTGGAGAGGAAGAATAGAACACTAATTGACATGGCAAGGACGATGCTAGATGAGTACAAGACGCCGGACATCTTTTGGGCCGAAGCCGTCAATACCGCTTGCCATGCAATCAACCGCCTCTACCTCCACAAGAGAAGAAAGAAGACCTCCTATGAGCTGCTCACCGGTAACAAACCAAAGGTGTCATACTTTAGAGTATTTGGGTGCAAATGTTTCATATTGAACAAGAAGCCCAAAGCCTCTAAGTTCGCATCCAAGGTTGATGAAGGTTTTCTTCTCGGTTATGGATCAAACGAGCATGCCTATCATGTTTTCAACAAGGCCTCCGGCAAGGTTGAAATAGCGATAGACGTGACGTTTGATGAAACTAATGGCTCTCAAGTAGAGCAAGTTGATGAAGTTGTTGTAGGTAATGAGGAACCACCTTGTGAAGCAATCAAGCAATTAGCCATTGGTGATATTAGACCACAAGAACAGCAGGCTACTAGTTAGGATGGTTTTCAAGCTGAAACTCCTGCTGGGACTGATCAGATACAGTCCCCGGCAGTGCCGGACCCCGGCAGTGCCGGGCGAAGCCCAGTAGTGCCGGGAACTCCTAGGGCAGCCGCAGCCACTCCACTTCGTGGAGTGAACCTACAACCCATCTTCGAGCAAGATGAAGAAGATGCTGAAGATGCAGCAGAACCCATAGATCATCCAAGGCTCAAGCAAACTATTCAATGGGATCATCCCGTTGACAACATTCTTGGGAGTCTTCGAAAGGGGGTAACGACATGCTCTCATTTGGCAAATTTCTGTCAATATTACTCGTTTGTCTCCTCTTTGGAACCTCTCAAGGTAGAAGAAGCACTGGAAGATCCAGATTGGGTGATGGCCATGCAAGAGGAGCTCAACAACTTTGAGCGCAATCAAGTATGGTCACTTGTGGAAAGACCAAATACCAATGTGATTGGCACTAAATGGGTATTCCGCAACAAGCAAGATGAAGAAGGTGTGGTGACAAGGAACAAGGCAAGATTGGTAGCTCAAGGCTTCACTCAAGTAGAGGGCTTGGACTTTGAAGAAACATATGCATCGGTTGCAAGGCTTGAAGCCATTCGGATTCTTCTAGCCTATGCAGCCCATCACAACTTCAAGCTATATCAAATGGATGTGAAGAGTGCATTCCTCAATGGCCCTATACAAGAGTTGGTGTATGTCGAGCAACCACCGGGCTTTGAAGATCCCAAGTTCCCCAACCACGTATTCAAACTCCATAAGGCGCTCTATGGGCTTAAACAAGCACCTAGAGCATGGTATGAATGTCTTAAGGAATTCTTGCTCAAACAAGGCTTTGAAATAGGCAAAGCCGATCCTACTCTCTTCACTCATAAAGTCAATGGAGATATCTTTGTGTGCCAAATATATGTCGATGACATAATATTTGGTAGTACTAACAAATCCTTTTGTGATGAGTTTAGTAGGATCATGACTAAGAGATTTGAGATGTCTATGATGGGTGAGCTCAAGTTCTTCCTTGGTTTTCAAATCAAGCAATTAAAGGAAGGGACTTTTCTTTGCCAAACCAAGTACACCCATGATATGTTGAAGAAGTTTGACATGGTGAACGCCAAGCCTATCAAAACACCCATGCCAACCAATGGACATCTTGATCTCAATGTGGAAGGGAAAGCCGTGGACATCAAGGTATATCGCTCCATGATCGGTTCTCTTCTTTACTTATGCGCATCTAGGCCCGATATTATGCTTAGTGTGTGCATGTGTGCTAGATTTCAAGCTCACCCGAAAGAGTGTCACCTAGTGGCCGTTAAGAGAATCTTGAGATATCTAGTTCACACACCAAACCTTGGCTTGTGGTATCCTAAGGGCTCCAAGTTCGAACTACTTGGCTATTCGGATTCCGATTATGCTGGTTGTAAAGTAGATCGAAAAAGCACTTCGGGGACATGTCAATTCCTTGGATGCTCCTTAGTGTCTTGGGGTTCTAAAAAGCAAAATTGTGTAGCCCTATCCACAGCCGAGGTCGAGTATGTTGCTGCAGGTGCATGTTGTGCGCAACTACTTTGGATGAGGCAAACCCTTCGTGACTTCGGATGTAACTTTACTCATATCCCACTCTTGTGTGACAATGAAAGTGCCATAAAACTTGCAAGCAACCCAGTGAGTCACTCAAGAACCAAACATATAGACATCCGACATCACTTCTTGAGAGATCATGAAATCAAAGGAGATATCGCCATTAGACATGTGAGCACCGACAAACAAATAGCCGATATCTTCACTAAGCCTCTAGATGAGTCAAGATTTTGTGCCTTAAGGAGTGAACTAAATATACTTGACTCTTGTAACGTGGTTTGAAACCTAGCATGCTTGATTGATTAACTAGTTTGACCTAGGTAAAACCAATTTCAAAACTTTCATATATTGTGTTTCAAAATCTTTGTGAAAGAAACTTGCTTGAAATGACCATTGTTCTGAATTGATTACTTGTTACTGGTCATAACATGCAAGTAGTACTTGTCCACTCCAAGAATGAGATATGGTGCCTTAGAGAATAATCCTTTCTATAGGTGACTGTCCGGCAGTGCCGGGCCAGGCGCGGAAGTGCCGGGCCCCGGCAGTGCCGCGGCAGGCGCGGCAGTGCCGCGACTTACCGATTCAGCAGGGATCGGTTTGTTACCGAGTAGGGCCAAGGGAAAATTTACCTATTCTTACCCGACGGCCCCCTCTCTCTCTCTCTCCCTCATCCATTCACCGCACCTGTGCTCTCCTTTTCACCTCTCTCTCACGGGCGACCGGGCGACCGCACCTTCCTCTCCTCATCGACGTGCTCCTCGGCAACTCCGGCCTCCGGAGGTGCTGCTCGGGATCTCCTTCGGTGCTGCTCCGTCGTCCTCTTCTCCAAGGGTCTCCTTCCCTCTCCTTCCTCTCAAGGTGAAGGTTCAAAATCCCAAACCCTAAGTTTTTCCCGATTTGTAAAATGCGCCATGGGTATTGTATTTAGAGGTTGTAGAAGGGTTTGTAGATGATAGGGAAGTGATAGAGATGATGGATGTGGTGTTCCTTGGCTCAGATCTGGCCTGCCTGCGCGGCAGTGCCGCTCCCAGAGCGGCAGTGCCGGGCCCCGACCCATGAGCAGGGGTTTGATCCAAGTAACACCTTATCCATCAAAATCTATCGCCTCACTATAACCTACCAGCCCTTATGCAGTCTTCTAATTCGCAGTTTCCATGTTTTAGATGTCGGGCGGAAGAGGAGATGAGAGAAGGGTCAAGTAGAGGATGGATCCGCTCAGGGGGAGGAGCAAGCAGCCATCCCGTCGAGGTGGCTCTAGCTCCCAAGGAGATGTTTCAGCGAGGCAGCAGATCTGGGATGAGGCTCGCCTGCAGATGCAAGGGCGACAGATAAGGGAAGACCTCTACCCCAACACCCCAGAGCACTTGGCAGAGGTCAGCAGGGCGCACTTGTAGCCATACACAGAGGATGTGCAGGAGAGGCCTCCTCAGGACACCAGGGATAGGCAGCCCGTGTCATACAATCAGCAGTTCAGCTCGGTCAAGTCTCAGCGCCAGCACAACCCATACAACCATCAAAAGGATATGGGCATTGATTATAGGTTCTGGAACGAGTTCCATTCTAATTTCTATCGTTCAGTCCTATACAATGCCAAGAAGCAGAAGATACTGAATATGAAGTATGTTGATTGGGAGCATCTAGAGAGCAAGACTGACCGTGACATCAACAGGGTGGTGGCTGCATGTAAGGCAAGAAACATGTATGATCTGATGGGATTTAGTTATAATTGGAACACCGAGATCATCCATCAGTTCCATGCGACGCTGTATGTTGACAATGTGGTTGAGGAGATGCATTGGATGACCGAGGGTCGTCACTACAAGGTCACTTATGAGACCTTTAGTAGGATCCTCGGTTTGGGCAGCGAGGATAGAGAATATGATAACCTGCATGATGAGAGGACTTTGACAGATTCTGAGATTGCTTTCATGTATGAGGACCCTCGGAAGGCAGATGGGTTGGTCAAGGGACTACAAGGTTTTTATTACATGTTGAACAACCTCTTCAGGCAAACTCTCAACCCAAAGAGTGGGTCCCATTCTAACTTGTATGGATATGGCAGGAACATGTTGGCTAGGATGGCCCCAGGGGCTAATCGCTTTTCCATATCCAGCTTTATATGGACTGAGCTTCAGGTTGCAGCCGAAGATGCTAGGAAGGCAGTTCTCTATGCCCCCTACATCATGTTTATGATTGAGATGGTTTCCGGCTATACCTTTGCTAAGGATGGGTTGCATGAGCCATACCCCTGACCTAACCCTAAGTCCATAAGTACCCCCCTAGGTCCCTTAGGCTATAAATGAGACCCCCCGAGCTCATTTGTACTCAGACCTCACCTCATTAGTCTCACTCTCTTGTAAGCGAAGCTCTGGTGAAGTAACACTCTAGTTGAGAGACTTAGAGTGAGAGCGAGAGTGAAGAAGAGAAGAGCTGGAGTTGTAATAGAGTATCTTCCAAGTCTCTGGTATAATTCCAAGTTTTTCTTCATTTATCTTAGTGTTCTTCTACTTTCAGCATTTACTTTAAGTTCTTTACTTATTGTTCTGGTTGAGTGCTTTCGATCATAGATAACTTAGTGTTTAGTTTGTATCTAGTTTGGGTTCTTCGCTGAGTAATCAGTGCTCTAGTTTTGGATGCAAGATTAGAGTAGTATATATTAGTGTAAGCGTGGTGCTTAGACTAGTTATACCTTAGTTTGTGGCTAGCCCCCCGGATAGCTGTGGTAGCAAACAGGTGGTGACAGCCCTGGGAGCCTTGAATTCCACCACGTAGTTGGGTTAGTTCTTAAATCATAAACCTCGTTGTGCACGTCTGAGGTAAATAGTCCAGAGGGTGTGTACGGTTCGAAGAACTAGACAAACTCTTTATTGCTAAGTTAGTTGTGTTCGTAAGTGTGTAGGAAAACATTAATCTGTTCATCGGCCAGACCCCGCCAATTTAGTTTAGTTAGTCTTTTCTTTCTTTTTCTTTTTAGTAGTAGTAGCAATCAACCCTCATTCACACTTCGATCAACCTTGCTAGAATCACTAGTTGTTCATAGCAGTCCTAGTGTTAGTTCTGCCATGGTAGCTTCCCTGTGGAAATAAATACGATACTCGGTTACTCCCGGGTGAAGTGCTACAATTGACTTATTCTGTGCGCTTGCGGAATTTACCAATAGTCATAAGAATAGTTAGTTATACTTCTTACATTAAGAAGTACCAACAAGTCTTTCTGACGCCGTTGCCGGGGATAGATTCCGTAGTCTACTCCTAGTAACGACGTTAGCAAGAGTCAACACTACGCATTTGGGAAAAATAAGGTTGTCATTTGTTAGGTGTACATTATCGTGCATGTAAAGATGACTCGTTCAAAAGATCACAAATGCAAAAAGTCATACATGATTTTATTCTTTCTATGCGTAGAGTGGTTTGCATGCAAAAAGTCATACATGATTTTATTCTTTCCATTCGTAGATTGGTTTGCATGCAACTTCAGGTTTTGATAGTGTCAAAGATGTCGACTTGTTTGGATCTGATCTATCTTTGGATCCTAGAAGACTTAAGATCCTCCACTGAATCCATACGTACGGTGCATGTGGTTGATTCAAGATCATTCTATGTTGAGCTTTCGTCCACTAGTAATTAATTGTTAGTTAAGTTGAAACTGTCTGACATGCGCATGTGCGGTTGTTATAAGTTGTAATTCTATTATTAGTGCTTCCACTCTCTATATATTTGTATACATATATAACTCATAAATGCACAACACCATACCATACATCACTTACTTCTAAACTATATACTAGAAAGAATTACTTCTATTTCATTATGGACGCAAAATATGTTGCTCTAGGCTTCTTCATGGTGCTTGTCTTACATGCAAATTCTATTTCGGCAGGTTTGTATTCTCATTGTGTTTGGTCATTGAGTCTTCTTTGAGAAATTAGCGTTACAATTACTACTACTTTCATGCATGAATATTTTCTTGTGAATTGTGATTATAATCATTTAACTTGTGAATGTATTTAATTTTGCAGAAACTTGCAGGCAATTTGTTAAAATACATCCATTTTGCATAAACGCTATGTGCAAAGCAAATTGTTTTATTGAAGGCAAATGCTCTGATGGTTCATATGTGAAGGGATACAGATGCGAGTCACATGCATTTCACTCGGTGTGTGTTTGTTATTTGTGCAAAAAATAGTTATTTGAAACAAGTAAAGATTGTCTCGTGTGTTCGAATCCAACAATAAATGTTGTCCAAATAAATGTATATATCATAGTTAACTAGTTAGCTTTCATCTAGCAATAGATAGTGCTAGTTAACTAGTTGTCATTTTTCTAAATCTCTCATTATTTTTGTTTTGATGGTTTTTTTTTAAGAAACACATCTTTTGAGTGTCTGCAGTAGTACACTCAGTAGTTTGTATTCTCATTCTTTAAGAGTTAAGATTTCTTTGGCTTCTCATAGTTTGTATTCTCATTCTTTAAGAGTTAAGATTTCGTTGGCTTCTCAATTTCTGAGTATATCTCCTTGTTGACCACATGATGAGTTAGCATTGTCAAATTAATGTGTGTAATTTTCTTTTTTTGGGCAATGTTATGGTACAAATTTTACTTCCTACTAGGAGGTAATAGTTCAAACTTTTCTAGATTTTTAAATTGATAAATTAATTAATCTATAAACAGAAAAGGGAAACATTGTTAAACCACCTCATCTCCGGAGACAAGCACGGGCATCGTTCCTTTTTATGTGGGCATCGTTCTCTTTGCCCCTTTGCATAAAAAATACATTACATATTTAGTTATAAAATAATATACATTTATGAAAAATACATTAAAACTATGTTACATAATCGAGTAGCTTTCTAATAAATTATATAGCTGTTACGTTTATTGAGCACATAAATTTCACGTATGTGGGTTCACGTCCATTGCCTCATTGGACACGTATGCAAGATGATTATGCATGGCAGGATATCTATTAAATCACACATGTATCAATGGAACCTAGGCATTGTTTAGCTGCCTCCCCAAATAATTTTGTGTTCTACAGTAAATTTTGGAACACTAATTTAGAGTATTAAACGTGAATTAATGATGAAACTCATTCCACAATTGCGAGACCTTTTTAATGAGCCTAATTAGATCATGATTAAATAATGTTGTGCTACAATAAACAATCTCTAATGACGGATTGATTAGGCTTAATTGATAGATCCCACGATTTCCCATCCACCCGTGTAATTAGTTTTATATTTTTGATCATACTCCCTCCGTATAAGAAATAGATGACGTTTTGGACATGGTTTCGGTCAAACATTAGGAACATAAATCACGAATAACTTTTAAGTTGTTGAGTTTGAAAATATAAAAACCATATGAATGGATTTGTTTTGAAAAATACTTTCATAAAAATATATACATATCACTTTTTGATAAATATTTTTTAGTATAAATAGAGTCAAAGTTGTACTTTTGAAGACCATGTCGATGTCCAAAACGTCATCTATTTTCTATATGGGGGGAGTATTTAGTCCTCCTAATCTTGGTTTACAAATGCTACAGTAATTTTACAAAATAATTTTGTGAAATTTGAGGCAACTAAACAAGGCCCTAGACAAGATTATTTATATCTAAAATATTCTTTATTTAGATATCTTTGTAAAATGAAAAATTTAATAAATATATTACATCTTAGGAGACAATAGATGATAGATGATCGTAACCATTGATCAAAACGAATCAACGGCTCATAGTTATTTGGGCTCACAGTAATTTAATAAATATTCTTTGCTTTAAAGGCAGCGCATCCTTCGATATGGATGTCCATCTATATTCAAGGTTCATGCGGTTCACAAAGGATCAAAATAAAATAGCATACTCCATTTGTATCGCTTTTAGACATCGACACGGTCTATAAAGTGTAACTTTGATCACTTGTTTTTCTAAAAAATATTTGTTGTAAAGTGGTATATGTATATTTTCATGAAAGTATTTTTCAAGACAAATTTATTTATATGATTTTTACATCTCTAAACTCAATAATTTAAAAGTTATTAATGATTTATATTTTCAATGTTTGACTCAAACCTTGTCAAAACGATATCTATTTCTGATACGAAGGGAGTATAGAAGTAAAAAAATTGTAATACATTGTGGTGCTTTCTCAATGCACTAGTTTATTGCCTGTGCTAACGCTAGGGTAGCATTAAGAAAAAATAAATCATAAAACTAAAATAAATCATAGAAATAAAGAGTAAATACATTGATAAAAAACACAAATTCACTGTCTAGCAAAGATGGGTCATGTCTCACTCATGGCGGGCGACGGTGCCGAGCTCTGGCCGTGTCGCCAGCGGATGGAGTAAATACCTACCTACTCTTTTATATCGTGTCAACGCCACAACCGGTTCCATCTGCTCCTTGACTGGACAATATGGGCCCACGACATGGATCGATAGGGTGTCCTAGCTAAGTAGCTAGTTGTGAGCCTCGCTTTGGATCTCAACCTCGTTGGAGCACCAGACTGTGTGGACATCGCCGCTGAAGCAGCCCGCAGGGCGGACCAAGTTCCCCGAAACACGATCACGTGGCACCTAGTGTTCTGTGGCGTCTGACGCCACGGCAACAACGTGCGGTGGGTGTGCAAGGTGCGCGTGTCTAGAAGGCACTTCTGCAGGCTCGGCTCAGCATATTCGACGTCGTCGAAGCCACCGCACGCGCGCACGCTGCCGCCATGTTCCCATCACCGGTGCGGACGCATGCCTTAACTTCGCTGACTCAGCGTGGCTACTCGCAGTCCCTGTCTCGTACGCAAGCCTTGCCGACATCCGCCACATGATCGCCGAGGTTGTGGAGGACTTCTAGCGCCGCGAGGCGGCTGTTGGGGCCGATGCATGCTCGTCCACATCATCAGCGTCGTCCACCTCGGGCAACAAAGACGACGACGCCACAGACGGTGAGGAGTCGTCACCGGCCACGGAGGACTTGTCGCTCCAGCTCGATTTGTTTGATGGCATGAGCTGAGATCTGTACTACGCAAGCATGGCGCAGGGATGCTCATGGAGCCGTTGTCCATAGTTCTTACATTGGCTCCCTGGTAACGGGCGGTTAGGGTTCGAACCCTAATCACTGGTCTTAGGCATGGGGCAATGGGGGAGAGAATGAAGGAGGCGTGGGCGCGTGGTAAAGGGAAAAAATTTCAAAAAAAAAACATCTCGTAGGAGGGATTGAACTCTGCTTGTGGGTCGCAGACGTGGGAGCTGGGTGTGGGTGTGGGTGTGGGTGATCAGGTCATGAGAGGGATGAGGATATACTATAAACCAACCGTTAGATGTGTGTGAGTAAAGTGAGAGAAAATTGGAAAACAATCTGGATGATTGTTTGTTATGGAGTTGCTTTTCTGTGTATATTTTTAGAATGTGTGTGGAGAAAGATTATGTCAGCGGGGGCAGGTTTTTATTTGGTAGACCAAGAACAAAAAAGATAGTGTTTTAGTAGAAAGATAGATTCACTCAGCAAGAGCACAACATGCTTATATAGCCACGACTCAACAACTAACACCAAATAATTAATTAATACATGTAGCCAACGTACACAAGAATTTTGGAAGGTGGCCAAAAGTCATGCATGCATGATCTTGGGGGTGGTTGTGGTGTGACCGTGTGAGTCTGACCGCTGCACCTGAACTGCACCTACCATTGGGGTGATGAGACATGCAATGCCTTTTTTTTTGGCGAGTGGCCAAAGCATTTACTACTGGAATTTCGTTAAGAGGATACTGTAGGCCGGAAGGTTTAGAAGAAAGCTAACAAGAGAGACACCAGCTGATCGAGCCGCCCAAGGAAGAAAAAATAAAATTAAACAAGCTATCAAGATTAGAGACTAGTATACAGTAAATAATTTTTGCGATCGTGAGCAGTCCTGATTTCCACGGCGGAATCTTGACACCGATGGCGATCACAATAACAGATCGACGAATGTCAACTGCCAGAAGACAGTGCTGTTTTCACTGATAGGTGGTTTCTAGTACAAGCTAGCACAATATTTCAGAGTGCATCAAAGCCAACGCTAACACGATCTATGAAGTCCCAGCTACAAATACTATCAGTAGCTTACACATACAATACAATACAATTGCTAGCTAAAATAAACAAGATACAGTACAATAAAGAGCGCGCTTCAGCGTAAACCGCCTGTGCGCGTGCACGACGTGGGGCCGCCAAGCAGCCAGCTCCGATCACATGCATCCTTGCCAACGTCACTCAACGGTAGGCTTACACCAACAGGGGTTGCTTTGCTCGTCATAGCGCTTGAGCTACAGAATGGAGAGGACAGAGGAGGTCCAGTGAGTTGCTAGGGGAATATACGTCCTGTCCAACTGCCAGATCATCTATATCTAATTGTGTGTGTGGGTGTGCGTGGCTGGTGGTGTACTACGGCAAAATCAATCTTTGACGAGTGCACGTGGCTTTGTCGAGTGCTAAATTTCGGGAACTGGACAAAGAGTCTCTTTGCCGAGTGCCGGCCACGTGGCACTCGGCAAAGCGCAAACACAAGGCAAAGCATGCTTTGCCGAGTGCCACGTGGCCGGCACAGCGCTTTGCCGAGTGCCACGTGGCCGGCACTGTGCCAGCCACGTGGCACTCGGCAAAGCATGTGGCCCCGAACTGTGCCACGTGGGCGGTTCTTTGCCAAGTGCCACGTGGCTGGCACTCGGCAAAGAGGTGCCTTTGCCGAGTGCCAGCCACGTGGCACTCCGCAAAGAATGCGGCCCCGAACTGTGCCACGTGGTCGGCTCTTTGCCGAGTGCCACGTGGCTGGCACTCGGCAAAGAGCTCTTTGCCTAGTGTTTTTTTTTGACACTCGGCAAAGCCAGTTTTTAAATTACGTTTTGAAGCAGTAAATTAATCCAAATGAAAAAGTTTTTAACTACAAAGTTAGTTAATTTATCAAGATGAACAATTTTTGTTTTGGTGATTTTTTCATTTGACAAACTTAAAATAAATTCGTTCACAAATCTTATATATCTCTCCGGTAGTTTATAAAACTACAAGAGTGATATATAATGTTTGTGAATAATATTAGAACCACAATGTCGGATGCACAAATAGTCAAACAACCAAAATAAACTTTGTAGATCTTGACAAGTTATGAAAGTTTGTAGTTGATAACTTTTTAATTTGACGTCATGTAGTTATGCAAAACTTCGTCGAATTTGAAAATTTTAAAATTCAAATTTTCCAAATATCTCAGATGGAGAAATGACCAAAATAAAAGTTGTAGATCTCGAAAAGTTATGAAACTTTGGTGTTGACAACTTTTTGATTTGAATCATCTTGTCAACGAAAACTACGTTTCAAATTGTAAAATTTGAAATTCAAATTTTTATAAACGACCTCAGATGGAAAAACTACCAAAATAAAAGTTGTAGATCTTGAAAAGTTAGAAAACTTTGTAGTTTACAACTTTTTGATTTGAATTCGTCTAGGGCCTCAAATAAGTAAGTTACACACGGTTTAGTATAATATATGGGTAATCGAAACGGAGATGGAACGTATATGAGTGTGTAGTGCAGTGGTAGAGGAGGCTCCGCGCGAACGAGAGGTCGTGAGTTTGAATCCTGCTGACTGCGTGAGAGAAAATTGCGTGAAAAATAGTAGAACTTGCGATTTCGAGAAGTGGGCGCTGCCCAGTGGACCCATCCTCCAATTAAATAAAAAATTTTCCCTATTTTTTCGGGATTTTTTATTTTTTTTCTTTGCCTTCGCCGAGTGCCCGATATTTGGCACTCGGCAAAGAACCCTTTGCCGTGAAATTCTTCGCCGAGTGCCCTTCGCCGAGTGCAAAAGGCTCTTTGCCGAGTGCTGCCAGCACTCGGCAAAGAGCGATTCTGCTGTAGTGGTGGGGGAGCATCTGGAAATCCAATTTTATGATTACGGTGAAGGAAACTTAATTTAGAATGAGGCGACTATACGTGAATGAACGTTAGAAAAATTAAAAGTAATTTTTAAAAAGATTCTAAACTAGGGCAATACACTGTTATACAAAATAAAATTGGGATCGATGTTTATTTCTTTCCCAAGATCTCATTTTTAAGTTAGGTCTTGTTTAGTAGATCGAGCTTTACCTCCAAGACATAAGTGAATTTCGTAGAGCTGGCTATTTATAACTCCTGAAAATCTTAGATCTGAAGCTAAAGGCACATCATTAGCATTTACATAATGAAGCATTTTGTTTATAATTTAGATAAATATTTAAGCCACTTTGATTAAGTGCATAAACTACATATTTAACATGAATCTCGAAGCTAGAGCAATGCAATGGAATGGTTAAGTGCTACAGGATCCATCAATTTGGTGAGGCGGTAAACCTTGCCAAGCCGGGAGAAAAAAAAAAGATGGTTCTCTCACATATGAAGAAGGCAAGCTTGCTAACTATGCACGTCGAGCTCGGCAAACCTTGTCAAGCCAGGAGAGAAAAGTGTCTCTCTCACATAAAGAAGAGACAAAAACATGCTAGACATCCAAGTACATGTCCTTGCTTGACAAGGCAAGGAAAACTTTGTGTGTGATTAGTTACTTGGACAACAATATATTTGGTCTATTATAGTGTAGACTTAGTTATTTGGTTCTTTTTTCGACTCTGTTCAACATGATTTATTGTTGATTTGTGGCTGATTTTGTAGTGTGATTTGTTGAAAGAGAAAAACATTGTTTCATGACTTTGGCTGAATAGCTCAAGCGAACAGAGAGTCCCTTCTATACTACTAGGCTAGCTATAACTATCTTCAAAGTACCCACCAACCTGCATTCACCAAAAATGGCCAAATTAATCACCCACACCTACTTATGCAATATTTGCATGTTTGGCCTTGGGTTCATTCCTCGCAGACACACTGAAGCGCACTTCATCCACATTAAACCACATAAAATCTTGCAACCTGAATGGATTATCGCTCTCGACAACCTCCCACTACCCTCTCTTTCATCTCTTGTTATTTGCGTTGACACTCTAAGTTTTGCTCTCTAATCGCCCTCCTCCTCGCAAGGGGTCGAAGATCCAGCTACCACCCCTATCTTCTTTGACCTAATTAAGCTCATAGGTAGTGGGTAATGTGGCTCATCGGAGACTCTAGTGATGTGAATGATCTTGGTTACTCATAAGTTGGAAAACTTTACCGATATTTTTGGCACCACCGTGGACATGATCTTCGTCTCATCCCTCTTTTTCACCTTTTGGGACATTGTGGAGAAATCCTCTCTAATCTCCCCTTGCCTACTATTTTTTAGGAGTTCTTTCGTGATGACAGTGCATCGGTCTTCTTTTCGAACTTGAGATGCTGTGAAGATATCCTTTGTTATCTACTCTTGGGATGATGTATGCAAGCTTCTATGTGACATCGATGCAATCTAAGGTTTCCTTTGAATCTGTTGTTTTTTTTATCTATTTTGGTTTTATTGTTATCGATTTTGACATGGGATGTAAAAGATCCATAGCTTTACCTTTGAGCTCACTCTCTTGTTAATGTTGTAGCCCTCCATGGTTGAGATAAGAAAATATCATAATTTATGTGGGTTCATTATGTTCCATCTTGTCATGTGGATCGTGCAAGCCTGCAAAGCGTCTGAACTGCAGCCTGCAGGAGGAGCATACGAGCAGAGCAGGCCACACAGCAGTAGTCAGCGCAACAGATCGGCGCAGTAGCCACCTCCTCGAATCCGATGGCCGTCGGCGACAGCGCCACCGCCACCGCCACCCCGCCGGTGGCCAAGCTCTCCATCTCCGGCGCGGCTCTCGCGGCGCTCCTGCACCGCTGCGCGGCCGCCGCTGGCGACTGCGACGGCCTCCTCTTCGGCCGCGCCGCGCACCTGCCCGCGCCGCCGGCCGCCCTCTCCGACTACGACGACGCCGCGGCGGCGGCCCCGCCCGCCCCCGCGCTCTCCATATCCGTCTCCGGCCACTGCTCCCTCTCCCACCCCTCCTCCTTCTCCGACTCCCTCAGCCGCTTCCATCCCCCGTCATCCTCCTCCCCCGCTCCCATCGGCTTCTTCTCCTCCCGCCGCCGCACCGCGCTCCGCCCCTCCATGCGCGAGGCCGCCCTCGCCCACTCCCTCTCCGAAACCCTAGCCTCCGACCACCCGCTCCTCCTCATCCTCGTCTCCCCCTCCGCCTCCCCCAACCACTCCACCCACTCCTACGACTACCGCGCCTTCCTCCTCCTCGGCGGCCGCCTCGTCCCGGCCTCCCTCGCCGTCGTCAACGTCGGCCCCGGATTCAGGGACCAGTACCACGCCTTCACCGCCGAGTCGCCCATGCCCTGGCTGCCGTCGGCTCCGGCGCCAGGCCACGCTCACAACATCGCGGAGCAGAAGGCGGTGGATGAAATGGTGGACGGGTTTGGGGTCGCGAGGCTGCAGGGGGTCCTCGGCTCTGCGACGGGGCAGGCGGCCGAGATGGATGAGATGTACGCAGGGATGCTCAGGAAGCTGGAGAAGCTCGCCAGGGAGGTGGAGAGGAGCAATCTCCGAGTGCTCGAGCAGGTCTGCTTCCCGAATCATGTGATTCCTGTCTGCACTGTTGATGCTCATCAGAGATTTCGATTCTCCATGCACAACTTTGATTCTGTGTGATTCATTCGCTCAATAATTGGTTAAACTGCCTGTTGCTAGAATTGTGCATTGAATTGGATATAGATAGTGGGAATTTGTAGTGGTTGACCTCTTGCATTGTGGATTTTTTATCAACGTGAGAAGCTTAGATAAACCTTGCATAGCGGGGTTTGATTGTAACTTAGATAATCCAGATTTATGGTTGCCTAAAATGTCTCCTAATGGTACATTCAGCCATTTAACAGAAGGCAGCTATGGGTTCCACTCAGCATCACCATAGGTTACTGAATTCTTCCATGCACATGCACACCTTGTTTTAATCCAGCTGCATACATTAGCATAGAACTATCTGGTAATGGACTGGGAGGCACTTGCACAGTTGCACTATGTATTAGATAGCTCTTCATGTTTTTTTTTAAGCGAAAACTGTTGGAATCTTGATGGAAAATGGGATGATGGCTTATTCTGGGTGGCACCATAAAAACGTTAGTTAGGTGGTGGCGATAGGGGTTTTGGTAAAACAACTCTTGTGAGGTTTTAGGCTTTCTGCTTTTCTACAAGCAAATGCAGTAGGCGGTGAGTTGAGGAAGAGAGATTGACGAAAGTCATAAAGGCCTATTTATGTAGTTTCAGACTCTTGTTTTGTTTCTATATGGTTGGTTTTGTTACATCTGGGGACCACTGTTTACATTTGGGTCCCTTTGAAAATTACCCCATGAGCTGGGGTACCATGAGCCAAATGAAAATTCCTAAACTATCATAAGTGCTTGCTCCCTGTTATACATTGTTAATAGAATGACTAGGTCTGAAAACTGAGAAGATTAATATTTTGTTGCGCAAAAAAGTTGGGAACCCTTATCCTCTGATCAGATTTTTATTAGCCCCCTTCCCCAGTTATTACTGAGGAATAGTGGACATCTGCCCATTGGTTATTGATATCTGTTCTTCCAGTCCATTCTTCAATTGCTTTCTGAAGTCAATCCCCTTTTCTTTTATTCTTATTGTTTTGTAGGAGAAGTGGAACCTGGTGCTGAGGTATAAATATGCGGGAATGGAGTAGGACCAAAGTGTTTTTGGTCTTAGCAAGGTATATATGCATCCTGACTGAGTTATGGTGTTTTGTCAGACCTTTTCTTAGTGTGTCATGCAGATTTGCAATGTCCTGAAATGTGTGTTAGTAGTTCCAAGTTGCACTCCTGTTTTGGTAATATTATGTTTCATGTGTCATGTATTGTGTTATGACTGACTGCTTTTCTTTGTCTGAAGATATCTGTACCATATCCTTTTGAATTTTGACACAGAATAGCTGGAACACTGCCCTTCATATTAAGACCATGGATAGTAATTATCTGGAAACATAGTCTGGTAGAGTAGAGTATCCTATTGGAAAGTTATTTTAATCTACAGTTGTTGGGACCGATTTGAGGTACTTAGGAACAACACGAACCATGCATTCTGAACGGCTGCAGTTCAATGCTCTCTTAGTGCACTGCCAAGGGCATGTTGATCTCTCCCTTTGTGCCCCAGGATACCTGGTGCTGATCAAGGCTCTCTTCTTGAAAAAATAATCTGTCGATTTTGCTCCTTGCCACATGACCACATGTTCCACCATATTTCAAGATGGGCCCTACTTTTGGTTTCCATTGATCCTGGGCTTCTGTGCCTTTGTCTTCTGTATGGTACTGCAGCTATGCTGGACTAGTGTATTCTCGTTTGTTCATCCCTCCCTGCACAAAGCTGCAGTTTGATAGCAGGTAGTCGGGCATCTGAAGCTCCAAATCATGGAGCCTGCATAAGGTCTCTCTACCATATTTTAGGCTAACTAAACTGCACTGCCTATCTACCTTCCATAGCTGAGTTATGTTAGGTTGTTTTAAGATTTTAATTCTCTTTTTTTTTTGCTCATGTGCGATTTGTCCTGTGTTTGTAATTTCCCCTGGATCTGCTACTGCTGTCAGTTGTGTTAGTGGTGAATCATTGAAAGTGTGTTATGCCTCTTGAGATTCTGATACGCTTAGGGCCGGTTTGGTTCCACCCTCTAAAGTTTAGTGACTCCTAAAGTTTAGTGACCCTTGTTTGGTTATAGTGACTAAAGACCACTAAAGTTTAGTCACTTTTAACTACTACTTCATAACTAAAGGCCCCTAAACTTTAATGGGGTGTTTGGTACTTTAGAGACTAATTTTAGTGACTAAACTTTAGAGGGGGCTAACCAAACAGGCCCTTAGTTATGCAGTAGCTGCACTACTAGTGTACTTGCTAGTACCTACTTGGCTTGTGGTGTTCCAGAGGAGCTTTGGTCCTGTTCGATAAGTATCTTATTTGCATATTGTGGATATGTTTCTAATAATCAAAATTATCATTTGGTAGCTGATGGTTGTTTCCAACTGGTTTGCAGGAGGGGTACTCTGTTCGAAAATCTACCATTGTATTGGTGGGCTCCCAAGTTAGAAGATGATAATAATGTGCATATAATGAGACAGACACGGGATCGATCATTAGGAACTGCTGTGCGCGCGCCTAGAACTGGAATGTGAAAGTGCGTGTAGCGGTGATGTAAGATGGTGTGAAACCAGGCCATTGAACCAGCCCACAGGATAATAAGCATGGGCAGTATGAGTGTTAAATTTCTGAATGTCATAGCCTAGCCCTAGCGGATTTCAGTCTTGTTTCACAAATCGTGTATGTATATGTATGCTCAACTTGCATATTTGGTAAAGATGGACGAGGAAGTAGCAGGTTGGCTAATTTGCACGGATATGCATTGGCACTTTGGAAAGTTTGACTTTTATGCAAATGACTCTCCAAATGATTTGTATCGCACCTACATTGTTCCTCAGATAAAGCCTGTTTTGATGCACTCCTTTAAACTTTAGATCACTTTGGTGAGGTAGGATAAAGTTTAGAATTAATTTTAGACTATCTGTTTGGAGCTTTAGCTCTAAAATTTAGAGCGATTATAAACGATCTAAATCTAGTTTAGCTTTCTCGATGGAGTGAAGTGATTTATGAACATCATTTAGATCGATTATATCTAAATGATACTCCCTCCGTCCACGAAAGAATTAATTCCTAGAATCTGTGTCAGTTAATTTTTTTTAACTTTGACCAACTTTATAGAAAAGAGTAATAGCATCTATGATATAAAATGGACACATTATGAAAATATATTCGAAGATATATCTAATGGTGTAAATTTGGTACCATTAATCTTGATAGTTTTTTCTAGAAATTTTGTCAAAATTTAAAAAATTTGACTTAGACAACTCTAGGAATAGATTCTTTCGTGGACGGAGGGAGTACTAATTTTGTTCTATGGGTATTGGTATTCTTTTCTTATATAAATCCAGTTAAATTTATAAACGATTTGGCTTAGGACAACTCTCTACTAATTGATTTTGTTTAGAAACAAAGCCAGGGAGAGGTAGTGTACGCCGGGGAAACATTAGACAACCATGCAAAAACCAGGTGCGTTTGTGTCTGATAGTGATAGGCTCACATGGCGGCATAAGACTGACTCCACCGGCAAACGCCATATGTTCCTCCAGTACCGTTTAACGGATGGAAACGCTGCACCGGCTACGGGAAACGCCTCCGCTATCCTGCAGGAGGGGCGCTCGTCCGCCAACTGAAGCGGGAGTAGCGGACGTCCGCTACGCGCTTCCGTGGCACGGGGCCCGCGCCAGGGAGGTCCGACGGCCGGGGAAGCGTGGACGGGCGGCGCCATGCTGGTGGCGGGCCGCCGCGCCGCCGCGCCGGGGAGGCAGAAGGAGGGTCGTCGCGCCGCGCCGGGGAGGCAGAAGCAGGGCCGCCGCACCGCGGCGGCGACGAGGAGAAGGAGGCCGCCCCACGCGAGCCCGTCCCGCCGGATCTCCATAGCCGCCGCGCGAGGAGCCGCCGGATCTCGGCCCGCCGGAGCAAGAGGACCGGATCCGCGCCTCCAACCCTCGCCTCCACTGGATCCGCCGGGGCCGCGTCCTCCTCCTTCCGCGCCTCCACGGCGCCATCCTCCTCGAAGGCGTCCGAGCTCGCCCCGCCGCCGGCCGCCTCCACGGCGCCATCCTCCTCGAAGGCGCCATCCTCCGCCGGGGGCCGAGCTCGCCCCGCCGCCGGCCGCTCCTGTGCGCGGGCGAGCCCTCCTCGCTGGTGGTGCTCGCCGGGGTCGCGCGAGCTCGCCTCCTCCCGCACGGCCGCCTCGCCCTCCGCTCGCACGGCCGCCTCCCTCCCGCACAGTCGAATGGATAAATGAGTTGAGGAGAAAAAAGAAAAGAAAAAGAAACAAAAAGAAAAGAAAAAAAAGAAAAAGTGGGCCCCACAGTGATATAGAGGATGATATAGAGGATGTATGGATGCGGGAGAAAATGGTATAGAGGAGAGAATCTCGATGACCAGGACAGAATATTCCTTTTAGAGGATGAATTTAGAGTATAACGAGTGCGGACAGTCTAACATTTGGCATGGCATGCTCCCGACAAGCCCAGTCATCGAGATGGTCATCGAGTGGAGTGCTTATCAGGGTGAGGTGAGTACTGGTCTGCAGATAGTGGTCCAGGTCCAACCCGTGCGTCCCTTCGTCCTTTTTAGGTACGGCACCCGCACTACCAACGTCAGCTACGTTTTTTTAATTCTTTTTTTTTGCTTATTATTATTCTTTCTCGTTTATCTGTACTGTCTCCGTCTAAAAAAAATAGTGCTTATTTTCCATTTTATAAGAAGTTAACTATGAAAAAATAATATCAATATTCATATCTTTAAATAGGTTTACTATGGATAATATATCTGTAATTAATTGAGGATGATACTTATTTGATATTATAAACGTTAGTAGACATTATATATATATATATAATTTAAAATTAGACCATTTAAATTCTCGTATTTCAATATAGAAGTAGACAGTAAGAACATCTTCAGAACTACTACCTAAAATAGTCACCTTTTAAGGAGCTTTGTCTTCGGTTGTTGTCTCTGGCAACAGTCCTCAAATCAGGACCCTCAAATTCATCTTAATAGACATAGTTATTTGAGACCCAGAGCTATGCATACCGTGTGTGAAGGGAGATCACGATGACGAGGACCGACGAGAAACATCTTTGACTGAATATATACTATTTTTTTTAATATTTATCATACATAATTTGTAAATTGAAAAGATCTTTGAATCTAGTTTTTTACCAAAAATATTTAGAGATACAAATTTTATACGTATTTGCTACAAATCAAGTCTGACTTATGACACATACACTAACGATGACAATTATTTAGGTACAGAGGGGAGTAAAGAAAGCTCAAACAAATAGAGCCTTTTGCTAGATGGATATAATTTAGGTATGCGCATGACAAAACACTTTTGGTGGATGCCTAATGCGGAGGAGAGATGGAGGGTGGGAATGGGCCATATAGGCCAATACCGTCTGTCCATCTTTATTAAAGTGGAAGCATATCTCTCTAATTAGGTCTCCAATTGACATACAACAAATATTCCTTTTTTTTCTCCATCCACATTTTCAGCGATTAATTAATTGGTGATCCGAATCTAGTGCTATGGAATATATATTGTCAGTCCCATGCCTTTTACTATCTAATGATATTTTTTTGTCCATTGGAGGACAACACCAAACAATATCCTATATATCTAAAAGGGAATCAAATGACAACACATCATCAGTAATATTTTTTGACAAGATGTCTTTGACCTCTGTGTGTGTTTAATAACCTAGGACAGTTCATTCAAGCTTATTTTCATATTTTAGCTAAGCGATCTTTGGATATACAACTAGACAAATATTTAATTTCACAATAAAACTCTAGGTGTATAAAATAAAATTCCCTTTCAAAAAAATAAAAATAAAAACAGGTAGTACTCCTGTGCTGTGGGCACACAGACACTGTACCTGTGCTGTGACAGTTACAGCTAGTGATGGGCACACAGACAGAGACAGCGTCCCTGTGCTGTGGGCCATCGCAGCATCCAGCGCAGATAAAGCCTTCCCAGGAAGATACGCACGCACCGCGGCTCCGTCGAGTGCTTATCAGGGCAGGTCACTACTGGTACTGGACTTGGACTGTCCTGCTCCACGGAACGGAACGGAACGGGCTGCACCCTGCACCCATCCATCATCCGTCCTTTCTACGTACGGCACCGTAACCACAGCCAGAAACGTCAAACTGAAGCTTCGTTTACTTTTCTCTTTTCCGTTTCTAATATAATATTCGTACTCCGTATATAGGAGTAATTGAGAAAAAGGAATCTGCGCCTTTGTAATCGAGGGGAAAAAATTAGACCTTAAGCTATTTCGCTTGAAATTTAGTAGTTTGTAAGATTTTAAAGTTTAGATATAAGTATGTACTTAATTAAATTGACGGGGTGAGAGATATAAATAGATTCCATAAATTCTATGTTTATACTTTGCAACTTATATCACGTTCTTAGGCTCGCTCATCTGCAACAGAAGTGTAGCACATGGTTATCTCCCTCGTGCAGCCAACACTAGCATATAGTAGGTACCTTCAGCATACGGTCATGTTAGCTTAGTTAATTTATGTTTAAACTGTAACTATTAGAATGAATTTTCAATTTCAAGGATCTAAACGGAGCCTGGAGAGTAATGATAAATATCATCATGTACTAGTAAAGTGAAATTAGTGTCGATGTGCAAAGATTTTAGAGGTTTAGATATTCCAAATTGCAAATTATTAGCTCTTTTTTTTGGTTAAAAAGCAGATATAGCAAAGACAAAGATAATAAACTCTACTGAGATCGAGTTGATAGTTTTTTTTTTAGAAAAAAGAAGAGAGTTGATAGGTTTTTTCACATGTCCTATATTTCATATAGGTGACTCAACAGTTTTGTCCTTGTCCTTTCATAGAAAAAATTTGTCATTTGTTTTTTTTATGGTTTGTGCTAATAGGTTTGGACCATTGGACGAAGACGGCTGAAAAGATCGTCTGAAATATCGCAGATCCCTGTTTTTATGTCAAAAACCATCCAAGCCGCTAACAAGTGGACAATGGCGGAAGAAAAAAAAGGTTGGCTATGGAGAGAATAATTCTCCGGTCGATCTTGCAGAGTTGCAGTCGAGTCAGAAGGGACAGGTCCGGTCGTCGGTCCGGATCGTGCGGCGCCGCCGGCCGGACAGGCCGGGATCGACTACTCCTCCACCGGATCGGAGTGGTGCGGCGTTGCGGCGGTGGAGCTAGGGAAGATGATGACCGAGCTAGGGACGCCCGGGCCGGGGAAGCTAGACGCCTCCCCGAGCAAGGATTACACTACTCGATCCGCCGTGTGGAAATAATTAAATTAAATCAACTCAGCCGCTGTCGTCCTCGTCCTCGACCGCATGGCGCATGCATGCCCCCAGCTGAATGAACAGCTGTGTGATATGTCGATATCGGTATCGGCCATGACTACAGTACTAGCTAGTGCACTTGGAGAAGAAGAAGAACTGGTCCATTCGATCGAACAAGTTGCCGTACGTGTTGTCGTCGTCGTCGTTATCTGATGATAATAAGTCAGCTTATTAGCTAGTATTATTCAACCTGCTGATGGCCTTCCGTAGCACGTTCGTACGGCACCATCATTCTCTGCCTGATTGATGATGATGATGATTCATCTAATTAAATGTCCAAGTCAATGGATCGGAGGCCAGTCGATCTTGTCATCATCCCCATGAACAAATCAAACCTCAACCACATTAGTTTTTGCTATGCCACAGCTTCAATTCGTTCGCCTCTCCCTTTTTATTCATTTATTTATTTATTTATCTATCTATCTATCTATCTATCATGACGAGTGACGACTAGCTCGCTACGGAGCAAAGTCAAAGTACAAAATGGATGGATGGATGGAAGAAAGGGAGGAAGGAAGAAACCGGAGAAATGCGATCAAGCTCCGGCTGAGTAATCTGGAGTAGATAAGTAGGGCTAGACAAAAAGCTTGTTGAGGCCCGGTGGTCTGTTCCAAAAGTTCACCGATTCAAGTTATTCTTCTTTCATAATTCATAATGAAAATGACTTGATTTTGAATGACTTTCGACTTTGGCTCGGCTCATTAAGCTCAGTTTAAATTTAGGTCCCAGCCAATTTATAAGAGTAAATCAAATATTTTAAAGTTGACCAAATTCATTTATATAATATAAGAAAGAGCGCCAAGATTTTAAATTAGTGTTATTAGATACACCACAAAAAAAAATTTGTAATATATATTTCTAGTTTTGTGCCAACTATTTTTTTTAGTTTTCTTATAGTTGTTTGTTTGGCCAAACATAAAAAATAATATTTATAAGTACTTTGTGTCGAAATACTAAATCAATGAAGTCATCACTGTCCTCGACGGCAAGCTACCTGATGTCAATGGCCATGAAGGCATCAGTGCTATTATTGCACATGGACAAGAAGTCAATGGAGAACAAGTTGCCGTGTCAGCATCGTTATTTCTCTGATGATAAGTCAGCTTATTAGCTAGCATTATTCTGTATTCAGCCTGCTGATGGCCGGCCTTCCGTAGCACGTCCGTACGGCACCATCATTTGATTGATGATTCATCTAAATGTCCAAGTCAATGGAGGTCATTAATCTTGTCATCCCCATGAACCTCAACCACATTACTTTTTGCCATGCCAGCTTCGTACGCCTCTCCCTTTTATTTATCGTGACAACAGACAACTAGTAGCTATATAGTATGTACACCCGCCGTTCTAAATTATAAGTTATTTCGAGAATTTTGGAGAGTCAATCTTTTTTAAAGTTTGGTCAAAATTATAGAGAAAAATATAAACATTTATGACATCAAATAGGTATATTATAAAAATATAACTAATAAAGAATTCAATGATAATTAGTTGATATCGTAAATGTTATTATCTTATTATATAAATTTGGTCAGACTTAGAAAACTTTGACTCTTCAAGATTCTTGGAACGATTTATAATTTGGAATGGAGGGATTAGCAAAGTCAAAGTGCAAGATGGAAGGAAGGAACCGGAGAGATACGAGCTCCAGCTGAGTAGCTAGGGCTCCACAAAAAGCCAGTTGAGCTTTACTAGTAGCTCGTTTCAAAAATGCTACAATTAAACTTTGTTCTTAAATTTAGAGGTTCAAAACAAGTGTCTCCTAAGCAAATGGCTTTTTAAGTTGCTAAATGAAAAAGGGGTTTGACAACAATTACTTAGGAACAAGTATCTAAAAGATAAGACCCTAACACAGGTCCAACACATGCCTAGGGATTCTCAATTTTGGGTTGGCCTGATGAAGGTCAAGGATGAATTCTTTTTGTTGGGCAAGTTCAAATTAGGTGATGGCTCTCAGGTGCGATTCTGGGAGGATGTGTGGTTAACGCCCCGTCCTTTAAAATCGATCTTTCCAGCACTTTTTAATATTGTCACGAAGAAAGGAGCCTCTGTAAGAACGGTGTTATCCAGAGCACCGTTAAACGTGGCCTTCTGGAGATCTTTGGTAGGTATTAATTTACAAGCATGGCACGAGGTGGTTGCTATGGTGTCTGATGTTCAGTTAATAGACCAGAGGGATCGTTTTGTGTGGGGGTTGCATCAGAATGGTTTCTTCTCAGTTAAATCTATGTATAGTGCTTTATTAGGATTCGAAGCCATACCGTATAGCACTTTAATATGGAAATTGAAATTACCGCTTAAAATCAAAGTGTTTTTGTGGTATTTATACAAAGGAGTGATCTTGACAAAAGATATTCTAGCAAGACGACAATGGCAGGGAGACACGAAGTGTTGTTTCTGTTCTTCTGAGGAATCGATACAACATCTTCTCTTTGATTGTCATTTTGCGAAATTTGTGTGGCGGGTTATTCAGATCTCCTTTAATTTAAATCCTCCAACTAGTGTACACAATATGTTACAGATTGGTTACTTGGGTTTAATAGAAAGCTCAAGTCCAATCTTCTTATGGGTGCAAGTGCAATTTGCTGGACAATATGGCTGTCTCGAAATGATCTGGTTTTTGATAAGGTTCTAGCAACATCCTATTTGCAGGTTGTCTTCAGGGGGACTTACTGGATTCGGTTCTGGTCCCTACTTCAGAAGGACGAGGATCGCCAGACGATGAAGATGGGTTGCAGGAAGATTGAAACGACCGCAATGGAGGTGTTTGCTAGAAACGGGTGGAGTTTCAGGAATAGAATTTCAATCTAGACATTGAGTTGAGTTTCTTTTTTATCTTCCTTGTTGGTTCAGAACTTTGTTTTTGAGACTTCGTGGACCTTTGTGTCTTAGTGTGTACTTTGGAACAACTGCATGCATTAGTCGATGCAGAAGCTGGGATATTAATATATTCCCTTTTCTAAAAAAAAACTTTGTTCTTCTTTTAAAACGAAAATGACTTGATTTTTAACGACTTTCAATTTCGGCTCGGCTTGTCAACCTCAGTTTAAAATTAGGTTTCAAACAGTTTATAAGTGACTATGACAAATAAGATTAAGTCAAATACTTTTAAGTTAACCAAATTAGATTTATGAAACCCATATCAGTATCGTTAGAATATACTAGTTTTGTGTCAACTATTTTTTTTATAGTTTGGTAAAACATAAAAAAACGATTTAAAATAACTCTAGAAATTATTCGGACAAAGTAAATAGCTGTGACGTAATATTTTAACGCCATTACAATCGCAACTATATTTCCTAAACTGTATTTATGTTTTACTGAAGGATGTGCATATGTTATTGTGGTCGTTATTAGATCCTAGTACAGTAAGTAGTAAGCACTCCTACATTCACCCGCACACTAGCCAGGTTAAGGTTACTAGGAGACAAGCAAACCATGTGCGGCTGTCTGATTCTGATAGGCACATGAGTCACAGCCTCACATGCTATGAGAGCCAGTATAATAATAAGTTGTAAGCATGCTAAAGGCTAAAAAGAAAAAAAAAAGAAGAGAGAAGAAACATGAGACGACGTATTGTATAAAGCTTATAAATAGTTTAGACACAAGAGATAGGTAGGTCATGTGCTAATAGTGAAAAACTTATAAGTTATATATAACTCTAAGTTAAAAGATAGGTTACAACATAAGATTTTTACAAAGATAGTTTAGATCGCTCATTTTAGACAGTGACATGGTCTCTAAAGTATAACTTTAACTTCTTATTTCTATAAAAATATTTATTAACAAGTGATGTATATGTATATTTTTATGAAAGTATTTTTTCAAGACAAACAACTTAAAAGTTATTTATGATTTATATTTGTAATGTTTAACTTTTTTTTAAAAAAATGACTTTCTTTACCAGTACAGATGGAGTATATTTTTATTATTAGCCTTGCTTTGACGAGTTGATGCTGATTTGCTGAGCCATCGCAATAACGCGTGCACCAGATATAGCCTTCCCAGGAAAATACAGACGGATACGCACGCAAGGAGGTCATCAAGTAGAGAGAGTGCTTATCAGGGTGCGGTGAGTACTGAGAACAGGACCGGAAAGGTCCGGTAGTGAGTGAGTGGTCGTCACTGACCGGCCAAAGTGCGTCCGTTCGTCCTTTTTAGGTACGGCACCGCACCACCAAACGTCAGCTACAGTTTCTTTTTTTTCCCCCTATTCTTTCCCTCCCTATCATCATCCTAAAAGGAGACGTTTTTTTGTTATGATTATGAACAAAGCAAAAACAACATTTTTTGGATGGAGATAGTATCTGTATTTTCTCTTTTTTTTTAAAAAAAAGGAAAAGAAGGCACATTCTTTTTTTACTCAAGGGCAGAATATTAGGTCTCAACATGTTCGGGGAGTTATTCGACTGATAAGTCGGTTGATGTTATTGTTTTGTTGTGAGAGAAAATACCATACCATATCTGATGAGTTTAACCGTTATTCGGTTGATAAGCCGATTATGTTGCTTTGTTGTGAAAGAAAATATTATACCCAGGGGCGGATTTATAAGGGGGGCTGGGTGGGCTCCAGCCCTCCTATAACTAAAGGAAAATATAGAGGATAAGATAGAAAAATAGGTGGAAAAATGAAGGAAAAATGAAGAAATAGAGGAAGAAGAAGAGACCACCCCTCTTCGATCTTGTTCTGCATCCGCCACTAATTATACCATGTCTGATGAGTTTAACCGTTATTTGGCTGATAAGCCGGTTGGTGATGTTGTTTTGTTGTGAAAGGAAATATTATACCATGTCTGATGAGTTTAACCGAACGGGCCTTGATCATTGTCGTTGATAAAAAAAACTGCTAAAATAAGATAGAATGGTGTGCCACGTAACCAATTTAGAGGGATAAAAGCTAATCGACCCACGAAACAACTATTAGGTACCCTCCAAAGCAAGCTGCCAAAACGTAGCGGTCCACTTATAATCCTCCTTGCATAAATAAAATGATAAGGTGAAAAGAAGGATAGGTTGGTATGATATGATTTAGGTAATTAGGTACGTGCATGAGAGAACATTTTTTGGGTAGATGCTCAACACTGAGAATGGGCCAGACAGAGGCCATTCCCTTCTTTATGAAAGTGGAGAACCATCTCTAGTTAGGTCTCCCAATTGACAAGTACCTAATATTCTCTCCCTCCATCCACATCTTGAGCAATTAAGTGCGTGCCCCTATTGTGGATATATTGGTATGTGGCTTTTTACAGGCCGGTATGTTGATATTTTTGTTCCCTGGAGGACGATATATAAATGACTTTTTTTCATTCAAAGCCAAGTGCCAACATATCACCAATAGTATTTACTTTAGAAAATTCATTGAAGCTTACTTTTATAGCACATACAACGAGATGAGCAGTGAAGACAGAACTACATCAAAATTTAGTCTTACAAGATTTATAGTCCTTTTTTGTTTTTGAAGTTTGTTAGTGTTGTACAAAATAAATGTAAAATGATACAATCGACAACAGATCATTGTATTGTTATTAAAATAAAAAAGTATATTATGGTTTGCCATACCCTAAGAAAGCCCAATAAACCCATGTATCAATTAATAAAAGAAAGAAAATGAACTATCTATTTGTAGATCCATGTATATCAATTAAAAGAAAGAAAGAAAGAAAATGAGCTATCTATTGTACTCTCCACCTCTCCTCCTTCCTTGCGGATCCACCTGCCACTGACTGTCGGCCATCACCGCTCACCAATCTCTTGATAGCGAGGACCCTTTGCTCATCCCTTTTCTCAATCCCCCTTGACGCCTCGTCTCTAAACTCCAATCCCTAATCTTTCTCGTCACCAAATCTAGTTAAAGCATAGTGGTGGATTGCTGGTAAACCGATGAACTTGTTCCCACAAAACCCTAGCACCGACAACACTCCTGCCCATCAGCTACAATTTGGTGACTTCCCAATGTATGCGAACCCTAGCTCATGTATATGTGATAGGTAGATGCAATGACTTGATGTATGAATGTAGACATATTTAACTCACTGTATTAGTTAAATTAATTTAGTGATGCATTACGCATAACCATTGAGTTATGAAGAGGGATCTATCGACATATCGAATTAGTTAAAGTTGAGATTTGCTTTGTTATTTAACAATTGCTTGCTTAATTTAATTTTAGGAGCAAATTTTCTTATTGCTTATACCAATTTAATAAATGAACTTTACTAAATTGCATGTAATTTTTTTTGGATGCGGCACACCCTATGGAACAATTTTAGGTCCGTCCGCCACCCGGGAAAAGAAAAACAATATTTTCCCTTTGTTTTATGGTGCATTTCCAACTTTGTCAAATGTTTGTTTGTGAGAACGGTTCAAAGCTTGTGTGCTAATAATACTGTACTCCCTCCGTATCACATTTAGATGACGTTTAGGACAGCGACACGGTCTCCAAAGTACAACTTTGACCACTTGTTTTTTAAAAAATATTTGTTGTAAAATGGTATATGTATACTTTTATGAAAATATTTTTCAAGATAAATTTATTTATATGATTTTTATATCTCTAAACTCAATAATTTTAAAGTTATTCATGATTTATATTCTCAACGTTTAACTCAAACCTTGTCCAAAATATCGTCTAAAAGCGATACAGAGCGGGTACGCAACTGTCCCCGGTTCCTGCGCTTTTTAAATACCCTGGTGTTAATTAAAAATTACTAGTAAAATTAAATCGTGGGCGCTAATGGTATCCGTACAGTATGCACGGGCACGGCGGGGCCCACACAAAAGACGACGACGACGGAAGCGAATGCGTTGTCGCTGACACAGACACGCGCACCCACACACCACGCAACGCAACGGGAAAGGAAAAGCCGTCCCCAGGGAGCACGGGACCAGTCAGCAACTACTACTCGTCTCTCCACCACTCACCCTCTCCCGCGAGATGCGGCCAAAGCGGGGGAGCCGGATGGGGCCACATGTCTGTGTCACGGGTAGGCGACGCGCAGGGTACGCCTGGCCTGGACTACGTTTCGTACCCGTCCGCACCACCAGGACCAGGCTGTACGAAATGCAGTCCTTGGGCGTCCTCCCCCGCATCGCCCCCTCCCCACCTGCTTCACTTCCCCCCAGAAAAAAAAACACCTTTCCCCTTTCCCAATTCTGCCCCCGCCCAGTACACCCGCCGTACCGTACCTTCCGTCCAATCCGGTCCCACATACGGCCGGCGAGTTTACCGTCGTACCCCCCCCCCCCCCCCCCCCGACGGCGACTCTCCTCCGTCCTCTCACCACAGAGTGGAGTAGCGTAGCGTCGGGGGCAAATACGGGAAAACAGACACGGCCCGCGTACTCCCCCAGTACGACACGCTCCAGGGGCAGTCTCGTCATCTTCTCGCCTCACATCTCCTCCACTTCACACCGCGTCTCTCTCCTTCTTGTTGCCCCCCATTCCATCTCAGCTCATCCATCGCCGGCCGGACCCATCCATTTCTTGCTTGCAAGTCTGCTGCAACCACCTCCCTCCGCCCGCCCGCCGCCGCAGATCGAGAGAAGCCACCGAGAACATGGCAGCGACGGCAGCCCAGCAGCACAGGCAGCAGCCCAAGCGCCGGCGCCTCGCGCCCGCGCTCTCCCCATCCCCCGCCGCGCCGCCGCTCGACTCGCTGGCCGACGAGCTGCTCTTCCTGGTCCTGGACCGCGTGGCCCAGGCCGACCCGCGGGCGCTCAAGTCCTTCGCTCTGGCCTCCCGCGCCTGCCACGCCGCGGAGTCCCGGCACCGCCGGACGCTCCGCCCGCTCCGCGCGGACCTGCTCCGCGCCGCGCTGGCGCGGTACCCGTGCGCGTCCCGCCTCGACCTCTCCCTCTGCGCGCGCGTGCCCGACGCCGCCCTCGCCTCCGCCGTCGTCTCCGGCTCCTCCCTCCGCGCCGTCGACCTCTCCCGCTCCCGCGGGTTCGGCGCCGCGGGCGTCGCCGCGCTCGCCGCGTCGTGCCCGGGCCTCGACGACCTCGACCTCTCCAATGGGGTCGACCTCGGGGACGCCGCCGCGGCCGAGGTGGCGCGGGCCAGGGCGCTCCGGAGGCTCTCGCTTGCGCGCTGGAAGCCGCTCACCGACATGGGCCTCGGGTGCGTCGCCGTCGGGTGCGCGGAGCTCAGGGAGCTCTCGCTCAAGTGGTGCCTTGGGCTCTCGGATCTGGGGATCCAGCTCCTCGCCCTCAAGTGCAGGAAGCTCACCAGCCTGGATCTCTCCTACACCATGGTGCGCGGCTGTGCGGAGTTTCTTGGTTTCTCTGTTCTTTTCCTTTCTTGTTCGAGGCCCCAAAAAAAGGCGACGGCTGATTCTGTCTTTGTTTGCTTCTAGTGCGTTTCTTTGATTTCATTTCAATTTCAAGGCATCAGGTTCCCTCTTTATTTCACCGGAGAGAGATGGGTTTCAGTTATTTCTTTCGCTATAAATCTACTACTTTCATCAGTTACTAGTGCATCATTTGCTCAATCTCATTTATTCAGTTAGTGCTTAGGGCATTGGGCCACTTCAGTGTATAGGGACTTATAGGTAGTATAGTATTCTTGATCTGCAGGTGTTCTTATCTATAAACATGGCAAATCATCTATGCAGCAATGGATCAGCAGAGCAGTCCTAGTAGCCAACTCTAGTTTCTCTTGCGGCTTTGTGCCTAGTGCCTACCGACCCACTTATTGTATTGTGCTTCAGTAATAATAATATGGAAACGTATCTTGTGTTGCAGATCACAAAGGATAGCTTTCCTGCCATCATGAAGCTACCCAGTCTTCAAGAGTTGACACTGGTGGGGTGTATTGGAATTGATGACGATGCCCTTGGCAGTCTTGGGAAAGAATGCAGTAAATCGCTACAGGTGAGGTGCTCATGGCAATTTGCCCTTTTTATTGACTTGCTTGTTACTAGCAATCACACATCACAATCATCTGAACTCTGTAGATGCCTTGTCTGAACTAGTCACTTGTACCAAAATATGTACTTTTGATAATTCACAAAAAAGAAGAAGTGTTTGATAGTAGGGCAAATCTCCGCTTATTACTGAACTTGCATGCTTGCACTGTTGCAGGTGCTTGATCTGTCTCGATGTCAGAATATCACTGATGCGGGAGTTTCATCCATACTGAAGTCGGTACCCAATCTATTGGAACTGGATCTTTCATACTGCTGTCCTGTAAGTAGCTAATCATCTACTCGTACTATTGTATCACCTGATCATAACTTATTAACTTGAGCCCTCACAACTTAATTTACATCCTTCATGTATCAGGTTACTCCTTCTATGGTGAGAAGCTTCCAGAAGATTCCTAAATTGCAGACCCTGAAGCTGGAAGGCTGCAAATTCGTGGCTGATGGACTAAAGGCCATTGGAACCTCTTGTGTTTCTTTAACGGAGTTAAGCTTGAGCAAGTGCTCTGGAGTGACGGATACAGAACTGTCTTTTGCCGTGTCAAGGCTAAAGAACCTGCTGAAGCTGGACATTACTTGTTGCCGCAATATCACTGATGTTTCACTAGCTGTCATAACTAGTTCATGCACTTACCTCTTCTCTCTGAGGATGGAGTCTTGTAGCCGTGTTTCCAGTGATGCGCTCCAACTGATCGGGAAGCAGTGTCCTCACTTAGAAGAGTTGGACCTTACTGACAGTGATTTGGATGACGAAGGTACTTACTGAACTGGCTACTGAAATGTTCTTGGCCAAATGGACATAAAGATGACTTTGAATATTTTTTTCTGCAGGATTGAAAACTCTTGCCAGATGCAGTAAACTTTCGAGTCTCAAAATTGGCATTTGCTTGAAGATAAGTGATGAAGGTCTTACCCACATTGGAAAGTCTTGCCCGAAAACTTCGCGACATTGATTTGTACAGGTCATTATTGGACATGCCTTGTGGTTTTCTTTGTTTGGTTCTTTGTCAGTAAACTAACTTATATTTCTTGTTTCAGGTGTGGAGGCCTTAGTGATGATGGAATTATTCAAATTGCACAGGGTTGTCCGATGCTAGAGTCTATCAATCTATCCTACTGTACAGAAATCACAGATCGTTCTCTGATCTCACTCTCAAAATGTGCAAAGCTGAATACTCTGGAGATTCGTGGCTGCCCCAGGGTTTCGTCCATTGGGATCTCAGAAATAGCGATGGGGTGCAGGCTACTATCCAAGCTTGATATTAAGAAATGCTTTGAGATTAATGATGTGGGAATGCTTTACCTGTCCCAGTTCTCTCATAGTCTTCGTCAGGTATTATCCTTTTCTCCTGTAACTGTAGATGGAATCTGATGGTACCATGTATGTTCTGCAGTTGTTCTAATACCATCTACGTCTCATCGCAGATAAACTTGTCGTATTGTTCAGTCACCGATATTGGGCTTCTTTCCCTTTCTAGCATATCCGGCTTGCAGAACATGACCATCGTCCATTTAGCGGGAATAACGCCTAATGGCTTGACAGCTACTCTTATGGTTTGTGGCTGTTTGATGAAAGTGAAACTTCATGAAGCATTTCAAATCCATGATGCCTGCTCATATGATAAAAACTGTTGAGGCACGTGGCTGTGTTTTCCAGTGGATTGATAAACCATTTAAGGTATTCTACTGCTCTCCTGGTTGCTTTACACAGCATTAGACCTTGTGTTCACCAACTTGCTTAGGTGCCTTGCCTGATTTGCTACTTGAAAACAGACATGCTAGTATTTACTTCAGAAAAGTTGTGGTTTTATTAAGCTATGTCTGTGCTGCCAGATCTAAATGCAATGTTGTTGTTTGTACTTTCAATATTTTGTCTATGCTTCAAAACACATAATTCATGATTTGCTTTTGGATGGTGTTAAAAAGGTGCCTAAGAGCATAATAGCACATTTCACTTATATCTGTGGATTTGTTCTTACTAGTACTAGAACTACAAGCCTGCAAAAGTCAGAAGTGTCTAATAACAGGTGTGGCATTGTGCAGGTTGAGGTGGAACCTTGTGATGTATGGAAGCAACAGTCACAAGACGTGCTTGTGCGGTGAGAAGACCTGAAGTGTATCTACCCTGGAAACCAGGGCATGCATGGTGTGGAGGGGGAAGGGTTGTTGACTGGCACCCAGAAGAAGTGATGTCTGAAGAACGAGCTCAAAATTTTGTACCGTAATCGGTGGGGGTACCGTGGCGGATAGGATACCGACTTTGAGCAGAAGTATATATCTCGATGTTGTATACTAGATGGGATGATGGGTAGATCCAAGTCCTAATCTCACATTTGTTTGGTGAGGTGATCATATGCCTCGGAGCACATTACACATTTCTGTGTTGCACAAGTCAGCAATTTGTATAGGTACTCTAGCAAAGAGATTTGTTTGATGATGTGTAAGATGAAGCAAAGATATTGATTTGGAAGAGATGGTTTTTTGTTGGTAAGAAAATGGTTTTGAAATTTATTGAGATAGAGATATAACTTGCAGTGCATGTGTTTGTTGGCTGTTGCATTTATCCTTGAGATTAGCTGGAATGAAGTGGCCTGCATCTGTTTGTTTTGTTTTGGGATAGAGTTAAGATACTGGAGATCTCTGCTTGTCTACATATATTATAGTGCCTCTGAATGAAGTGGTTTGCCGCTTGCATAGGGCACACAATGCATATACCCCATACAGCAGGATCTGGTGCGGTAGCTCCGCCTAAAGTTTGCGGGTGCCGGAGTTTGGTCAAGTCCGTTGTGAGTCGGTGTTGGACGGGACCATGGAACTCATAAGACAGGAATGGCAGGGAGAAGAGAGGCTAGCAATCGTTGCCATGTACGACAGGTGAAGAGGCAGGCAGCCATGGGCAGCTAGCTAGTGGCACTGAACAAGTAGCTGGCATTGATGCATGGGCGGCGGCGCGGCGCAGGCATCACGTTGGCTGGCGCCGGACATACAGGCATGCAGTTGCCATTGCCGTTGCCAACCACGGGTGGGCGGGTAGCTGGCCGCCGGCCGATGCTCCCGTCCCGTCCGTGATCCCTTCACACCACCTTGTACTGTACCTTGATGAGTAAATGCATGGCAGGCATCTCCAACTCCATCTCCATCTGCTGTTGCTGGGTTGTGTCACTCCTCCGCCATGGCTCGCCGCTGCCATTGCTCGAGCGCTTTTCCTTCTCCAGTTCTCCTCAAGTTCACCGTCCGTCTGCTTGTCCGTCGACCTAGAAGCAGAGGAAGCTTCAAAGCTTCATTTATCATTACTGCAATGGGTGACGGATCCCTGTACACAATTAGGAGAATGGTCCGTCGTCATACTCTGCCCTGTCCTGCCCTACCGCTACCGCTAGCGGTCCTGCCATTAATGCACCCCCCACCACACCTACGAACCAACCAATCAATGAACCCCAACATAAATTGAACCCCCCCACCGCAGCTCCTGCACTCCTGCTCTGCAATCCAGGAAGAGGAGAGGAGAGGAGAGGAGAGGAGAGGAGAGGAGAGGGGAGGGCGGAGCTCAGGCGCCAGCAGGCAGAGCAGACCAACAATGGGGATCTGCTGCAGCAAGGCGGCAGCAGGGGAGCTCGACGACGACGAGGGCTTGGGCTTCCCATGGATGCACGACGACGTCTTCCACCACCACCTCTGGGCCACCGCCGGCGTCTCCGTGCACACCAAGCAGGGGTGGAAGGGCTCCAACCAGGACGCCATGACCGTCTGTCAGGTGCATCACCTCCCTCCCTGTCTTCTCTCTGGTGCTCTCCATGCACCATTGAACTGATTTTGTCCAATCAGGAAGAATGATACTGTATATGCGCAAAAGAAAAGGAAGAATGATACTGTAGCAGTTCACAGTGTCTTGGATAATAATGATGATTTTGCTTCTATACACACGCTAATCTTCTCATCGTGTATATGTTTTTTTTTTGCCAATATATGTAAGCTGTTCGTGGTGTTGTTGCAATGCAAGTTTTATTTACAACTTAGTTTGTGCAAAGTGCACCGGAACCAGATCTATTATCTATAGCTGCTGAGAATTGAAATCTTACAACATGAGATATTAGTAGAAGGGGAAAAAACTTCATTTTTAGCAACCTGTGCTAAAAAAGTATCCTGAAAGCTTAAACTATGTTGGCACCAAGGCACTGAAATCATGTACTTCGCCATCTTTATTGCCCACCAAGGCACCACTGTCCTGAAAGCTTGAATTGTACATGAACCTGGGCCGGAACATTTAAAACTATGTTGGCACACCCATATCTTTGCACCTTATTATTAGCATCTCCAATGCAAGTACATTGAGTTTTCTCTTTTACGCCGGAGATTCGCTTGATCTTGATGTGTCGCAATTGTGTCAAGATGCTTAGGACTTTGCTGGCCACAAGGGCCACATCTTCTGCGGCGTGTTTGATGGGCATGGTCCTCTTGGCCGGGAAGTCGCTCGCCATGTCCGCGACACCCTTCCAGTGAAACTAGCCTCTGCTTTGAAACCCAAAACTGGAGATGAAGACTCCTTAAGCGATACTTTGGAGCTAAAACCTGAAGAAGCTGACTCAAGCAATAATTTGAAGCTCAAACCTGAAGAAGCTGACTCAAGCCACAATTTGAAGCTCAAACCTGAAGAAGCTGACTCAAGCAACAATTTGAAGCTCAAACCTGAAGCAGATGACGCAAGCAATAGTTTGAAGCTCAAACCTGAAGAAGATGACTCAAGCAATAGTTTGAAGCTCAAACCTGAAGAAGATGACTCAAGCAATAGTTTGAAGCTCAAATCCGAAGAAGATCCCTCAAGCAATAGTGTGAAGCTCAGAACTGAAGAGGATCCCTCAAGCAACACAGATTTGGATTCCTTTGACAAGTCAGATAGCAGCTCGTTCAGTGATGATCCCAGCGATGAGAGCCAGCTGTTGTCCACTTGGAAGAACATATTCGTGAAGACATTTGAGCAGGTGGATGAGGAGCTGAGGCAACATTCAGGAATTGACTGCATTTGTAGTGGCACAACTGCAGTCACTGCTGTTAGACAGGTACTGATTCTAGTACTGTTACAGATTTACTTGTACTGTAACCACTAGGCACTTGCTGACATTTGAAACCATGTTTCAGTTGTAGATATAGACACTAAATCTACACCGTTTTAAAGGCTAAATAAATCAACATATCAAAAGCACACATCTCAGTTTGTAAATGTCCTTATGCATAGGGTGATCACTTGATCGTTGCAAATTTGGGCGATTCACGCGCTGTTCTTTGCACCCGGGACAGCAAGAACCGTCTGATCCCAGTCCAGCTCACCACTGATTTGAAGCCAGATCTTCCAAGTGAGTATCAAAACTTATCGTATCATGGTTACCGGTGCATGCTTATGAGTGCATACATTTCTTGACTGAATTCTGCATTCCTGTGTAATAGGCGAGCTCGCAAGGATTCTGAACTGCAAGGGAAGAGTGTTCGCCATGGATGACGAGCCAGACGTGCCTAGGATGTGGCTGCCGGATCAGGACGCGCCGGGCCTCGCCATGGCAAGGGCCTTCGGGGACTTCTGTCTCAAGAACCATGGCCTTATCTGCACACCTCAAGTCTACTGCAGGAAACTGTCCGAGAAAGATGAGTTCTTGGTGCTTGCTACTGACGGGGTAATTAAAAAAAAAATGAAAATTCATTTATTCGATTGACAGTTTCAGATTCCTGTCACTTTTCCACTCATTGCCCTCGGTTTCTTGAATCAGAAAGAATTGCAGGTTCTATTCCAAATGATCTTGGTACAGACTAATGAATAGCATAAAAGGTCCCTTTCGCATTAGACCCACAAAAGAAACTGTTAACCGAAACCATACATGCATATCGCTATCATCTATTTATTGTTATGATAGTTTTAGCTGATAATAATGTTTTGTTTACGCAATCGACGAAAGTCTCAGATGATATGGTTTTACGTACCGAAGCATGAACAACAAAATCTGAATTTCTTTGCTGCCAAAACCTCCTCAGTTGTCGGCACGAGCAACAAGATTTGAACTTTCCTTTGCTGGTTGCTATGCTGCCACTCAAAACCTGTGCTGCAGATTTGGGACGTGCTGTCGAACAAGGAGGTGGTGAAGCTGGTGTCGTCTGCCGGCGACCCATCCAAGGCGGCGAGGCAGCTGATCGACCGGGCGGTCCGAGCGTGGCGGCGCAAGTACCCGACGTCCATGGTGGACGACTGTGCCGTCGTGTGCCTGTACCTGAACCGGCAGCAAGACGACGACGTGAAGCCGGCGGCGCCTCCGGCCGTGCCGTTCACTGGCAGCAGCTTCCGCAGGGCTCTGACGAGTAACGGCGGCGGCGAGGCGTCGTCGGAGGAGGGGGCGACGGTGTGGAGAGCGCTGGAGGGGGTGGCGCGGGCCAACTCGGTGATCAGGCTGCCGCGCATGGGGCGCGTGCTGAGCTGGCGGGGGCGGTCCAGTTCGCTGGAGGAAGACGACGGCGAGGAGCGGGATTGATTTGATCACATATCAATCCCTGGCCAAATTGAAGGGAAACACCGTCGTTTTCATGGCCGGTACACGTAAATTCATCCGTGCATGTCATTGATGGATGCGAGCCAAATTGAAAAGGAATTCTAGGATTTGATTTGCGTAATGGCCCTGTCGCATTCAGGCTGTTGTTGAAACGGATGAGGTGATATGGACATGAGTAGCATTTTTCTTTGTTCCCTGGCTCTGAATCTGAATGGTTGTTCGTCTTCGTTCTGCTCGCTTGTGTGGTGCGACTGGTTCCGTGAACCGTGAAGGTTTTGCCGTTTGCTTTTGCTGTAACTGTAATTTGCTGGTGAGATTAGTTTCTGACACCATATCAACAAGCATGATCGATCAAGAACTGAGCGCAGCTTAGGTTGGGTTCCTTGTAGTGGAACATGTCCACCGTCCATCTAGTCTAGGTTTAAATTCTCGACTTAGACACAAGTGTTCATATTTAACAACGTTATTCTTTCAGTAGTAGGTGGTGTGCGCGTTGACAGCGAGACATCTACGGTGTCTTTGTCAATCTCGAGATTTGTTGATCCAACTCGGTTCTCCGGAGGTGAGCTCGTGTTTATGAGCGTCTACATCTGTAATTGAGTCTCGCAAGATTTAATGACACTATTATTTTAATGGTAGGCGATATGTCCGTCGATAACGAGATGCATGTGGCCGGGCTATGGTGACTTTGTCAATCTCGAGATTTGTGGATCCAACTCGGTTCTTCAGAGTTGCTCATATGAATAGGTTGTGCGTGTGTGCGTGCGTTTATAATAGAGATAAAGCGAATGTGCACTCGTTTTTGTGAACATCTCACTGGGTCTCGAAAAAAACGTGATGGATCTTTAGAGTGGATTCTCATCATTCTTAAGATTAACCACTTTCTTGCCTCAATTCATTGCGTGATGGAAACATATTTAGAGCTCCTGAAAATATCTCTAAATACTTAAAACAAAGTATATTCAGTTTTAGAAAAATGGAAAATCAGAAAATACCCAAAACATTCTAATGAATATATAAACGTGCTTTAAAAAGCTTATCACAATAATAAACGTAGTAATATGCATCCAGCACAAATGCATTCAACGTTAATGTATGTTGCATCCATACTGGCTGTATCTCATATTTTTGCCATGCAAAATTTTAAAACACATTTATACGTTGATTAGAATGTTATGGAAACTTTTCTATATTTTCTAGATATATATTTTTTTTTCCATTTTCTATAATTAAATCTATTGTAAGCATAGTTCTAAATATTTTATTTGCATTTGGCGTATCTTATTCTATCTGTAGAACTGTTTTCAGGATTTCAAAAGCATAAAGACATTTTTTAATGCTTTATACGAACCTTATCAAGTATTTATCAGTTTTTAAACTAAACAAATGAAGGACAAAACCACTAGAAATCAGGACAGGGAGATAATTTGAACGATTTCAAGAGTTTATAGAGGGATACTATGTCCGGTTTTAAAGTTCAAAGACTACATCGACAGTTCAAGAAGATATAATAGATATTTTCCTTGTCAAATTTCAAGTATACTACTGGTTTTTTTTTTTTAAAAAAAAAGCACTCAAGTATACTGGGCCAAAACTGGGCCCAACTACATGAGCCAGATATTTTTATAGACGCCCATTCAAAGCCTTTTGGTCCGTCTGCGCGAGCGCGATGGCCAACGCCGCTGTCTAGAGCAAGCCATTGCAGTCCTCTGCTGCCGCCGGCGGCGGCAAGCGTGTCCATTTCCGGTCACATCCGTGTTGATGAGCACTTGCCGGCGATCTGCACCAGGTCGATTGCATCCGATGAGCCGAAACAATATAAATTTGGGACCGACTCAGTTACCCAACATCAATCTGCATTATCCCATAGTATATGCAGGCTTAAAATTCAGTCCAATCCAATGTTTTGCCTTGAGCTGCAACGCCCCTGCATGTAATTCTTCTTCCAAATATTATTACAGACAGTCATCCTCTATTTCTATTTATGGACCAACATTTTGCTCCATCTATCTATTAGCCCTCCCATCCACAGCTAAACATAGCCAAATCAAATAAGCCCCTCCTCTGCCGGCCATGCGTGCATTTGCCCTTCAGTGTCTCACAGCCACACTGAATTGATGCCCCCACCCCCATGCAGAGCAACCATTGCCCACAGAAACACAAAGAGCAGCTCGATCGATCCAATTCCAAGCAAATGCATGCATGGCAGAAAGAAACCAATGGCAATGGCGCAGCGTAGTTAGCAGCCAACAGATCAGATCATCATCACTTGATTAGCATCGCCATTCTAGTTCTAGCAGATCGAGATGACGTCGGTGGCGAACCTGTCGGCGGGGGCGGCGGAGGCGTCGGTGAAGCCGCTGGCGGCGGCGTGCTACGACAACAACCTGGTGAACTCGCAGGGCATGTTCCTGGGCGACCAGCCGCTGCGCTTCGCGCTGCCGCTGCTGCTGGTGCAGGTCTCCCTCATCCTGGTGCTCTCCGCGGTGGCGCACCTGGTGCTCCGGCGCCTGGGCCAGTCCCGCTTCGTGACGCACATGCTCGTCGGCATCTTCCTGGGTCCCTCGGCGCTGGGCCGCAGCGCGTCCTTCCGCGGCGTGCTCTTCTCGGAGCGCGGCACCTACATCCTCGAGAGCGTCTCCCTGGTGGCGCTCATCCTCTTCCTCTTCTCCATGGGCGTCAAGACGGACCTGAGCCTCCTCCGCCGGCCCAGCGGCCGCGCGGTGGCCGTGGGCATCATGGGCGCCGTGGTGCCGCTCGCCATCACGCTGCCGGTGTTCCACGCGCTGCAGCCCACGCTGCCGGACGACCTGCGTGGCTCGTCGCTCGTCACGGAGCTCGCCGTCCGGCTCTCGCTCTCCTCCTTCCCCGTCGTCGCCGACGCGCTCTCCGACCTCGGCCTCCTCAACACCGACCTGGGCCGCATCGCGCTCACGGCGTCGCTCATCACGGACGTGACGTCGTGGCTCCTCCGCGCCTGCTCCGCCGCCGTGTTCCTGGTGTCCGAGGCCATGTCGCCGGCCTTCACGGCCAAGATCCTGGCCTCCTTCGCCGCCTTCGTGCTCTTCGTCGGCTTCGTGGCGCGCCCCGTGGGCCGGTACATCGCGTACAAGCGCACCCCGGCGGGGGCGCTCCTCTCCGAGGGCTCCTTCGTGGTGGTGGTGATCGCGGCGCTGCTGTCGGCGCTGGTGACGGACGCCATCGGGTTCAAGTACATGATCGGGCCCATGATGCTGGGCCTGGCGCTCCCCGGCGGCATGCCCATCGGCGCCACCATGACGGAGCGCCTCGACTCCTTCTTCATCGCGCTCTTCCTCCCCGTCTACATGGCGCTGTCGGGGTACCGCACCGACCTCGGCGAGTTCACCAAGGCGGAGGCCACGGAGAAGTGGTGCGCGCTGGAGCTGTTCGTGGCGCTCTGCGTGTCCGGGAAGCTCGTGGGCTGCGTCGCGGCGGGGCTCTTCTTCACCATGCCGTTCCGCGACGCCGCCGTGCTGGCGCTCATGCTCAACATCCGGGGCATCGTGGAGGTGGCGGCCATCAACAACTGGGGCGACACCATGAAGGCCACCGCGGAGCACTACTCGACGCTCACCGTCTCCATGGTGCTCATCACCGCCGTGTCCACGCCGCTCATCAAGCTGCTGTACGACCCGGCGGGGCAGTTCGCGCGCGCCAGGCGGCGGTCGCTGGAGCACGCGCGCCTCAGCGCCGACCTCCGCGTGCTCGCCTGCCTCTACAGCGAGGACCACGCCGCGCCGCTCATCGACCTGCTCGAGGCCACGGGGTCCTCCCGCGACTCGCCCATGTCGCTCATCGTGCTCCACCTCACGGAGCTCGTCGGCCGCGCCGCGTCCGTGCTCAAGCCCCACCGGACGAGGTCCGGCGGCTCCGGCGGGAACCACCACCACCCGTCGCCGTCGGACCGCATCGTGAACGCGTTCCGCTACTTCGAGCAGCAGGCGGCGCCGGGGGCGGTGACGGTGAGCCCGTACGTGGCGCAGGCGCCCTTCAGCTCCATGCACCACGACGTGTGCTCGCTGGCGCACGGCCGGAAGGCCAACCTCATCCTGCTCCCGTTCCACAAGTCCTCCGACGGCGCGCGCAGCACGGCCAACAACGCCATCCGCTCCATCAACCGGAGCGTGCTGCAGTACGCGCCCTGCTCCGTCGCCATCCTCGTCGACCACGGCCTCGCGTCGGGGTCGGCGTGCGCCACCGCCGCCAACAGCCTGCTGCAGCGCGCCGCGCTCTACTTCCTGGGCGGGCCCGACGACCGCGAGGCGCTGGCGTACGCGGCGCGGATGCCCGAGGCCGGCACCGCCATGTCGCTCACGGTGGTGCGCTTCAAGCTCCGCAACTGGCCGCCGGGGATGGGCGGCCGCGACGAGGCCAGGGACGAGGAGCTGCTGCAGGAGTTCTGGGCCAGGCACAGGGACAACGAGCGCGTCGTGTACGTGGAGAAGACGGTCGACGACGCCGAGGGCACCGCGTCCGTGGTGCGCGCCATGAGCGAGAAGTTCGACCTGCTCGTCGTGGGGCGACGCGGCGGCGAAGGCGAAGGCGACCCGGAAGGCTCCACGGCGCTCACCAGCGGGCTCTCCGAGTGGAGCGAGTTCCCGGAGCTGGGCGTGCTGGGGGACATGCTCGCCTCCGCCGAGTTCGCCTCCAAGGTCTCCATCCTCGTCATCCAGCAGCAGCCGCCCAAGAAAATGCTCGCCGCCGGAAGCGGAAGCTCCGTCATTGACTAATTAATTATAAGAATCCATCGATGGCTGTTTTCTTTTTCCTTGGCGGCCGGTGTGAATTTAATTTAATTTTGTCAAACTTTCTCTTGTAATCAGTTCGTCTGCTAGGGGATTTTTTTTTCTGATGTTTTTAAGGCAAAAACAAAGCACAACAAAGAACACGTTAGCGCGCGGCACTCGTAGTTGCACACTCCTTTGTTTTGTTTGTCACTCTCAGTGTGGCTTGCTTTGATTGACTGTGCTGCGGCTAAGCTTTCTTTCCACTTGAGATTCACCCCATATTGGCTCGGTACCAAACACGTTTTAGATGTCTACATACAAAAGTGTAGAATGCTACTGAGGCCAGTGATACGTCTGAGTGTTGATTCTAAAATATTGAGAGGGAAAACGTTTCATCCTAGTGAAACTCTTGAAACTTGCGCTTTGAAGGAAACCTTGATGGAACGTTTTAGGCAATCATGGTGGGTTTGTTGTGGTTTAACCATGGTGGGCGCCAACAGCGACGAAGCCAGAAAAAAATTTAGATCGGGCTGAACAAAAGTCTACAACGACTTAATTCTGCTACGACCCCTCACAATACCCAAAAGCTTCAACTCAAAAGCTTAAGCTGATGAGGAGAGGTGAGCAATTCACTTATACTCCAACACTCCCCCTCACGTGGAGGCTCCCTCAGGCCTCAGACGTGGAATAGGTACTCCAACACTCCTCCTCACGTGGAGGCTCCATCAGGCCTCAGACATGGAATAGAAGCGGACAACAATTATTTTTATTTAATTGTGCCTATCAGGATTTGAACTCGAGACCTCTAGCTTTGATACCATATTAAGTTGCATGCACCAACAAATTCAACCCAAAAGCTTAAGCTGATGGGGAGAGGTGGGCAATTCACTAGCTTATACTCCAACAAGCTTAAATCAATCTTATATTGAAAACGTCGACTAACGACAAAATTCACAAAATACATCATAAAAATACAATAGATGTATTTTTCCATCGCTAATAAATATTAGCCCCTCCTAATCGATATATTTATGCATAAAAAAAATAAGGTGTGGCCTTGGAGGTTTCACTACTCCACGTGGGTAGGCAGGGCTAAAGCCCGGCTTGCCCGGCCGTTGGCTCCGTCGCTGGGCGCCAATGTTGAGAAGTTATCCTGAATGGATGTTAACCTTGAGGCGGGGTCCTTCGCGGTAGCGGAAGTCCCTCCTCTGACCATAGACTTGCAAGGAACAAAATTATGGTTTTCTCATTGCTTATCTCCCTCCTTTACATGGGGCTCTTGCCCTCCTTTTACAGTGCATTGTATACTGGTCTATTTTTTCTTATTACATTCTTACCTATACAGAGCGTATAGATATTTCTGGAATATTCCCCGTCTTCAACTAAATTTTAAAGGGTATAAAGGGATCGTCATCCCTTTTTTTCCAACCACTCCGCTGGTTGGGCATCGGACCATCCTGCGAACGGCCCAACTGTTGTGGTTTTAGATGGGCCGAGGCTTCCGCTAGGCCCACGCCTTGACCGGGTGCCTTCGTGGCGTCGGAGTCACCACTTTCGTCGGCGACCTCCGCCCGTGCCAAGGCCTTCATGTTCACCGGTGGTCTCCGCCCGTGCCGAGGCCTTCGCCTTCGCCGAGGGTAAAGCCTCCTACCCTCGGCCGACGACTTTCGCCCGCAGCAGGGCCTCTGCCTCGGCCGAAGGCAGAGTCTCCGTGGCCTCGATCAGCAACCTCCGTCGGTGCCAGGGCCTTCACCTCCGACGAAGGCGGGGCCTCCGCTGCCTCGGTCGGCAACCTTCGCCTGAGGTGAGGTGGCGGGCGAAGATCTACAAGGAATCCTGAAAATTCACACATGCCCAAATACATTCATCCAGCAATAGTTAAGGCCTTCGTGAACCCTTACCCGATTCCCCCAACAATAGTGTAGAAGCATTCAAAACCCTTACCCGATTTCCGTCAAAGCTGGCCTGGATCGCAATCCTTCCGTGGGGAGGTGGGGACCTCGCTGATGTTGGTGTATACCATTATACCAAGCACGGGCGTGTTTTGCTGCTGTGGAGCATGCTTCCAGTTTTGTTCGTCGTCTGAACATTCGAGCTTTGCTCTACAGAAATTAACATGAAAATTACTAGATTCATTCACTAAACTTTCAATATCTATGTAATGTAGGATTCTAAGTCAGTGCTCGAGCGCAGTTGATGAGCTAGCTGGTTGATCACAACGTACAGCAATCGTGAATCACATATATAGGAGAGTATTGAATACTGACACAAGTTCGAATAAATACTAATGTGTTCTATCATATATCAAAACGATCCGAACAGAAGCATGCTATTGCTGACATGATCTTGCTATCCACAAGAGACAGAGAATTCGTCATTCTTGTGCAAGCAGATAAACTGAATCCTTGGAAGTAAAGTAAGTACTTGGGGTGATTGCATGCACATGGCGATGGTCCTCTTCCTCGACTGGCAGGTCGCCAAAAGCCTGTTCCTCCATGGCTTGAATGTGGAGTGCATCATGCACAGCACCACGAAGCACCGGCAACTCTGCATCTGCAGATCTCAAAACATCCATAGCTTGCTCGATGGACGGTCTCGCTGTATCCGGTCTCGATGCGCACACCAGAGGCCCGTAACGAGCACACGCTCCATTTGCAGGCTCTTCTTCCCCATGCTCGACAAGCCTTGCTAGCCCAAAGTCACCAAGCTTAGCATTGTATGACATGTCAAGCATTACATTTGCAGGCTTGATGTCTCCGTGCACAATGCATTTCTCGCAGTCCCGGTGGAGGTAGAGCAAATTAAAGCGGAGCCCAGGCCAAGTACAATCTTGTACCTAGATAGCAGAGCCAGTACGTTTTGACATGATGAGTAACGAAATTGTCAGCTCAATTATTAATTTTATTATTAAACAGATCAAATATTTGCGGCCCAGAACCTGTCATCTTTCTTAGATCAACAATCATGTCACTATTCTCCACGCCACCTGCTTCGGCCCTTGCACCATGGAGTGTAGTATCAATTAACACCCTACCATGAGACCAACCAAATTTGTTAAGCATCATGTTCTTGTCCTCCCTTCTGATGCCCAAACTCTGACAGAATGGCAGATCAAAAGCACCAATGACAAGGATGCAGAGCATCAATCCAAGAAGAGTAACGCTCACAAGATTTCCAACTGACGACGTTATTGCCATCGCAATCAGTAAAGAAATCACAAGAGTTCCAAGTGGTGACGTTATTGCCATCCACGGCCAAGGTGGGCTCTGAATGAACCTATTAAAGAGAAACAGGTCATACAAAGAACCTTTCAAAGAATAGACTGCGTGGATAACACATTTACAGTTTTTCTTGTAAAGGAAATAGAGATCACCTGCAATGCATCTCATACTTCCTTGACGGGTCACCGAAGTTCAGTATGCTGATATGGCGCATGCCACTACTGCCTGTATCATTTGAACCATACATGTTAATTGGTCTCTCATAAGTAGTATCATACACGGTCACCGTGATGGGCTTGTACGGGAGCTGGCGAAGCAGCTTATCAACAAGCGCTTCAATGTCCAATATAAGGCATTCCAAGAATCTTGGAGAGTCAAAGTTTTTCAACTGGAAATAGGAGGCCAGACGTACTCATGAAAAGCCTACCCTATTGCAGCCTGAATGCGCTCCTGTGGCCTGGCATTTGGGGGAAGCTCGTCCTTGTACACAGCGAAGGTCAAGACCACTCCGATGCGATTATTGAGAAGCTTAAAAGGAGCAGTAAGAACACCCTTTCCAGATTCTCTAGCTCGAAGTATATTGTCGCGGTCATCCTGTAACAGCAAAAGAGGATTAGTGTGGATGGATAGTCCTGGTTGCTAGTGACATGGACAACATTTTTTTTTTACCATGAGTAATCGAGCCCCGGAGTTAAAAAAAAAAAAAAGATCATGAGGACCGGTGAGCACATGGTATGGCCGTGTAGATGCAACTTAATTTTGCTACTAGTACTAGGGGAAGGGAGGGGAGGAAATAATTAAAGGGACGTGGGCGGCAGATCGAGCAAGTGCTCACGGCGCCAGATAGCAAGTCGAAGGAGATGCCCCTGTGGGCGGAGGAAGCTTGGCGTCCACGGCACCTTGGCGTCCCGCACCTTGGCGTCCACGGCGCTCCCTGGTCCCGACGACTGCTTCTTGGTCGAACAGCGTCCTCTCCGAGTACCTCGCGAACGTCATCTGGCAGCAGCAACGAATTGAACTTAAATCAAATGGGATTCGCCGCGATATATAGCCGGAAAGATCGAAGAAAGGTTCCTTTAATTTGATTTGATAGCAGAGGAGGGCTTCTTGGAGTGGTGGAAGGTGGAGACGACGATGGCGAGCGCCTGGAGGTTGTTCATGCTGGCGTTGACCTGGTACTGCAGCATGCGCGCGCGCTCCTCGCACATGCTGGCGAGCGACTCCCTGCGCTTCTCGACGGCCTGTGGGAGCTCGTGTAGTGGACGATGAGGTACGACATGAGCGCCCAGGCCGCCGGGATCACCACCCATCGCCACCGCTCCCGGAGCATGCGCGACAGCAGGAGGCGCATCCTGCATTGTACTCACTCCCTCCCTAAAAAAACATAAACATGCAATTATAGGATCCAAGCTGATTCAACTTTTACCAAGATTATAATAAAAAGAATTAGTATTTATGTCGTTAAATAAAATTATTATGAAAATATATTCTATTACTAATCTAATGGTATAATTTTTTGCATCAAGAATGTTAGTACTTTTTTATATAACCTTGGTCAAAGTTTGAATCGGTTGACTCCTCGATAAACGAGAATTGCATGTTTTGTTGGACGGAAGGAGTATTGTACTGTACTGTATGGTGACAAGAGTTACACGGCACTCTCAAGTTATTAATCTTCTTCCTCCAAGCTTTTCATCTACGGAGTAGTATCATTGCTAGATGATGCAAGTTAATTGTTTAAGCTTAATTCTATGAGATAGGTCACGAGTCCAAGTCATATCATATATAATAAGATAGTATGACGCGCCACAATATATACTAAAATTGGCCTCCGTATTCATCGTCACGTCACTAGAGGCGCGAGTTGTCCTAACACGTAGTATGGGTCATGGGTCAGGCTCACATACTGGAATACTGGACATGAAGGATGTGAGTGCAACACTGTGCAGGTAGTTACTCTCTCCATACTCATATCAGCCGTGTAGGACATTGACAGGGTCTTCAAACCACAACTTTGACCTCTTATTCTATAGAAAATTGATATACGTATACTTTTGTAAAAGTATTTTTCAAGACAAATCTATTCATATAATGCTGAAAAGTGGTCACTGTATAGCATTTCAAGACTTCCGACAAGTGCCCACAATTTGCACAGCAGTGGAACATTCCAAATTGCTCCTGGGAAAACCTGGAGTTCCGTTATTCTTTTTTAGCTACATGCAGTTTACCTGAATGAAGGTTGCATTAAACATTCCAATTTGGCCACTCCTAGACTTTGCAGTGGGAGAGAAAAAATATCAAACACCAGCAAGGCAAAAGCAACATACGCTGTAGAAAAACGTTGTGGTAAATGGCATTACCTTTGGGGGTGAATGGCAAAATGGTAAGTTTCGTCACAGGGCCTGTTTGGAACGCAGGAATTTCACAGGAATCACGCAGGAATTTCACAGGAATCAGTTCAATTTCACAGGAAAAACGCAGGAACGGGGAAAAATCCCGCATTCCAAACAGGCCCTAACTGGGTAACAATTCCCTCGAGGGAACAAGTCATTGCAGACAAGGTAATGCAGCAACTCTATAACTGGCATTGATTTTGTGTAGGGAGCCCGTAATGTCCAATCTGGCATCTGAATGGATGGAGTAAACTGTATAATTGTGACATGTAGCCATTTTAGTTCCTAAAGTCCACTGCAGACAGATAGTAATACTTTGCCTTTTTATGCTCCAACCACAACTCTACCTACTACAGTTTTACATCAAACAAAAATGGAATGGCGATGCTTCCAGCTCTCCAATCTCCATGCTGCTCAAAACTGCAACAGGGTATACTACCAATAGTCATTGCAAGAGCATTGACCATCCCTAAAGCAATGAAATCGATTGTTATCTCGAACAATAATTTCACGACAGGTTATCCTCGATATGAGCTTGATGGCAGAGTGGCAGTCACTGCATACTCGGAGGTTTTTGGTGACCCTAATGGTCTCTCCTGGTTCAGTAGTCAGGAGGCTGAATGCAATGGCAATCTTCTCACTGTGATGCACAAGCGTGTGTTCCTTCTCCTCGTTTTCAATATCAAACATCACCACCTCGGTAGTCGGTTTATAACCCATGGCTTTCATTTCCATGCCTAACTCATCGAGCTTTGCATAAATTTTATCTGAGAGGGGATGCGATCTGTCTCCAACATGGAACTCATGGATCTTACCATCAAGTTCAACCCAGCTAGATGCAGGGACTTTCTCAACCCCCTTTGCCTTCATTTCCAACCTGAGCTTTGCGGCATCTTCCCATCTTCCGCTGTTAGAGTAAATGTTAGAGAGGATGACATAATTTCCAGAATTCCACGGCTCCAATCCGATGAGCTGCTTCAATGCAAGTTCAGCAAGGACAGTATTCCGGTGGATCTTGCACCCACCAAGGAGTGCCCCCCATACAACGGCATTTGCCTGCATTGGCATGTCTTCTATTAACCGATGAGCCTCGTCCAGCAACCCCGCACGACTGAGCAGGTCGACCATAATACCATAATGCTCAATCCTAGGTCTTATGCCGTATAGCTGAGTCATGCTATGAAAATACCGCCGCCCATCTTTTACAAGGCCAGTATGTGTACAGCTGCAGAGCACTCCGATGAAGGTATTATCATTCAGTGCCACACCAGACTTCTTCATCTGTCCGACAAGCGCAAAGGCAATCTTCTCGTGGCCAGTCATGCCGAGCCCCAAGATCATTGCATTCCAGACAATGACGTCTCTCTTCCTCATCTGCTGGAACACCATCCACGCCTCACCCGTGCTCCCGCACTTGGCATACATATCGATCAGCGCGGTACCAAGGACCGGGTTGCCAAGAACCTCATCCCAGTGCAGCATCCCAGCTACCCGCCGCCCCAAATCCAGCGCACCCAGCCTTGTGCACGCTGAGAGCGCCCCAGCCACCGTATAACAATCTGGCCTCACTCCCTCCTCCGCCTGCATTGCGAAGAACAGTTCCAGAGCCTCCCGTGGGTGCCCGCTGGAGGCGTATCCCCCAACCATGGCGCCCCAAGCCACCACGTCCTTGTTCCTCATGCCGTCAAACACTTCCCTCGCCTTGTCCATCTCCCCGCACTTGACGTACAAGTCCAGGGCCGCAGTCGCCACGAACACGCTCCCAGCGATCCCCTCCTGCTCCGCCGCCCTCCACACGGCCTCCCCAGTCACCAGATCAGCGGCGCGAGCGCACGCGGCGAGGACCCGCACGGCCGTGAAGCTGTCAGGGCGCATGCCGCTCGCGAACGCGGCCCTCGCGACCCCGACGGCCTCCTGAGCGCGCCCGGCGTCCATGTACGCGGTGACGAGCGCGGTCCAGGAGACCGTGCTCGGGTGGGGCATTTCGTCGAACGCCTTCTGGGCGTCGTGCAGGCGGCCGCATTTCGCGTAGAGGCTGAGGAGGGAGGTGAGGACGTGCGGGTTGGAGTGGGAGGGCAGCTTGAGGGAGCGGGCGTGGAGCTGCGCCCCCGCGGTGAGCGGGTCCGGGAGCCGGGAGGCGGCCTTGATCGCGATGGGGAAGGTGAGGTGGGAGGGGCTGGGAAGGAGGGAGTGGAGGCGGAGCGCATGGAGGTGCAGGCCGGAGGAGGAGACGGCGCGGAGGAGGAGCGGGGAGAGGTCGGTGTCTGTGAGGAGGTCCAGGCGCAGGAGGCGGCCGTGGGTGTGCTTGACGGTGAGCGGTGGCAGGTGGCTGCTGGCGCTGACGCCGGTGAGCAGGAGGCCGCGGATGGCCTCGGCGGCGCCCGACATACTGCTGCCAAACAAACGTAAGTCCCTTCAAAAATCATACTGAGTCGAAGTTTTTTTAAATTTAACTAAAATTATATATAAAAACATAAAGAATTAAGACATCAAACATATGTGGTATTTCTGATGATGTTTAATTAATATCATAAATAATATTATCTTATTATATAAATTTGGTTAACTTGAGAAACTTCGACTCTCTAATATTTTTGAAATGACTCGTTATTCCGAATTACGAAGTCATTGCAAGAATCTCGGAAAGTTAAAGTTTTCAAGTTTGACGAAATTTATCCCTCCATGGTTGCAAGCTTCCCCTTGTCAGTGAGAGCTGCGAGGATGATTATCCCTCCAGGCTCGTGTTCATAGTAGGGTGTTCAACATAATCCTACTCGAAATCGATTCGGACCTGCGATGGGAGACCCGGTCGACCCAGCCTCCGCCGCCATCGCTCATATCCATGTGCCGCCAACCGGTGGCCGCACCAAGAGAAACAGTCCATATCCCCTCGCCGGCGCCGCCGCCTCGATCCAGACTAGGGATTTGCCGCCGCTGGGGTGCAGGAAACGGGAGCAAATACTAGCCAGCCGTAGCTAGCCGACCGACGTACCGTACGTCCTCGGCCGCTGATCAGTGATCATCGGCGACATGCCGAGAAGTGGCGGAGGAGTAGGCGAACAAGGGAAGAGGGATGCGCGGCGGCGGCGGCGGCGGCGGCGCCGCCGGCCTAGTCCAGACCCGGACCACCCTTACGAGTACATCATGATCCCCGGGGGCGGCCGCTTCGACATCCCAGAAGGAGAGGACAAGGAAGAGTGGATCCAGTTCTTCGAGGAATCTGCCAGAGCCGGCAGGGAGATCATCGCGCGCAACGGCGGCAACGGCCGTCCAGCCGACGGCATCAACCGTGCCACGATGCTGCCCGACTGCACCCACCGCGACGGCGCCGTCTACAGCGTCACCGGCGGCTGGCATAAGATCTACCGGATCCACGACGCCGACGAGAGTAAGCGAATATCAATTTCTCTCTCTCCCTCCTCTCCTCTTCTACATTTTATCATCATCGTAATAACTTTTTTTTTTCTATATGTCATGTCAAGCCCAATTGGAGGCAACAACCCTTTCAAACCCAACCAATTGTTATCCGAATCGGGAAACTTGTACCCGACATATGCCGCGAGCAATGATGCAAATATTTTCCATAGCATTGGGTAAACTTTCGATGGATACCGGTCCAGCGCAGATTTATGGATACATAGCTATACGAGACACTCGGGACCCGTTACGCAATTACGTGTTTAATCGAAGCAGGGTTGATCCCATCACATTGGAGCAGGTAAAGCATATATCTTTGCTGTCGGTTATATATGAACTCATGAATAAATGTGTAGAGTTTGCTTGATCTACCAAAGGTCTAGAAACATTCATATTTTTTTTCAATGATGACGATTTTACTAAAATATTTAACTTGATTTTATATATAGGGCTCTCCTATAGAGATGATTGGTCCCAAACGTGGCATCGATATGTCCGCTGGTGTACTAGTAGAATTTGATATGAAGATTAAGAAAGGAGAACAAGAATCAGATGACATACAGCTAATTGATGGAGTAACAGATTTTGATGAACTGACCATACCAGCATTCAAACCGTTTTTGAGTCGTATTGATGGTGTTGGTGGTGCGGTTGACATAACATTAGCTATGTTTACCTGGGCGGTGGAGTCAACAATAGAAGTGGACATAGCACAAGCTTATGAAGATGGTTTACGTCTAGTTCTTACTTCTTTAGTAAGTGGACTAGTAGTAGAGAAAGAAATCCAGCTCTTTGATGGTGATGTTCGTCCGCCGTGTGGATTAAGAAGGTTTGTTGTTGCTCTTTATCTAGATGCTTTGATGCATTTGAAGTTCAAGTTTGTTGATGGCACCAATGAAGTTGAACGTCGTGCCTCCTTCAAACCAAAGCGGCATGGATATGACATGCAACAATTACAACATAATGGGGCATCGATCATGGTGAAAGTGACTTGGTCAACTCTGTGATCAAGAAAGAAACATTACCAATTTTACTTCTACTGGTTGCAGGGACTCTACCATTTGTGTTACTTCCATTTTTAGTTTCTATGTATCATTCTGTAACTGGCCATAGAATACTTCATTTTGTGGCCAATTCGATAATGATTGTATGATGGTGTGGTTAATTGATAGAAGTGGACATAGCACAAGCTTATGAAAAGTTACGGCAGCCTTACGATTTAGCCATTCAGAGATATAAGGTTGCTTGTAGGGTACCAGGGGTTGTAGCTCGTGCTGACAACAGCAGTGTGCACTATAGTGGGCATTTTTATAACAAACTGACACACAAATATTCCTGAAAAGGTCATGGGAGCTGCCGTTAGGGCATTTGGTGCACAATGTTTGCGAGTGCAGAGAAGGATACTGTTCTGTTTGCTTCTTGTCCATTCATAATTTGACACAGGAGAAACTTAACATAATGAATACAACATTTAAGCAACCATACAGTGGCTAAGTGGAGGCTTGGATCGGCTACCTCAAATCCATTGCACATGTAAGGCACCGCTCACCAATGGTAACAAACGTAAACTAGCTACGTACATCAGTTCACATACACCCATCTATTCCTCACCCCCAATTCTCTCTAAACCTGATATTAATATTGGAAGGCCCTTACAACTGGAGTCAACGACTACGAACTATTTTAAGCTCATATATCTCCAGTGGCCTTATTTGCCTACAGCAATGCATGCATTTCCTACATTTTGATTTCTTCCTGTTCAGGAAGATTGCTTTCTCCAAAAATAGGTTCCTAGTCCTAGTTAGGTTGGACATGTTCACCACAGAGAGGTGCTTCTTGCATTGTGGTTACCGATTCCTCACCCTGCATCATTGAGGTATTGCTTGGTGCCTCCTTCACATCTAGATCGCGATGCTTTCTAGGCGCTTGTTGACTCATGCTCTATAGTTATAGCTTCATCGTTAGGCTTCACCACTTCAGCGTTGCTGGGCGTGTCCTGTTTGACACTTCTAGCTTCCTTGTTATGTTGGACCTCTGCAGGATCTCTGGGTGGCTCCAGTTGTACTATCATATCTCCCTCACCAGGTTGCATCATTATAACTTCCTTGTTAAAATGAACCGTTGCAGTATCTCTAGATAACTCGTATTCTATTCTTCTAGAATCCTCATAGTCGTGTTGTAGAAGCATTCCAAGCCCCTCGTCTACATCCTTTTCAGCAGTTTGGTCAGCCATACCCACGAATTTCCGCCTGTTCCTTTTACTCCAGGAACCACGTTTCTTGACTTTAAGTGGTTTGGGGGTTTCAATTGGCCTTTTATCTGTCTCCTTATCCGGCCTTTGTCCAGGAACAACGATGTACTTTCTGGCACCATTTGCACCACCTTCTGATTGACCTGCACCAAACATTGCCCATTTATGACCCAAAATCCAGGCCAGAGCAACAAAGTAGTGATAATGTTTGCACAACGGATGCCCTTGGATTGAACGCTAAGAAAATTACCCTGGATTGCAAGAAGAGCAGTTTGGGCAGCTTTTGTCTGTGCCGCCTTCTTTGATCTAGCTGCAGCACCAATGTATAGTACGCCACCAACCTCAACACTGCATATGAAAGGTCCTACAGCTGGAGCTGCTTGTTCAGTGAAAATATAAGATGGAATGGCGTAATTCATCTTCTGAGCATACTCCTGAAGAAGATTCTTGCATAGTACAGTTTGATGCTGCAAAGCATAGTGAGATGTATCAACGGAACATGTCGATCAACAAGAGAGATCCTGCAATGCTATGCTAATTTCGTCATCCAAATTCTTAAGTTGAGGTAATGAATGGTTCATGGTAACTGAATTTAATCACCATGTTGTGAGATATGCATAGTTCATGGTTCATAAACTTGGCAGAACAAGTTCGTAGGCATTTTCATAGCTATTTTCCGGTATTAAAGGGGACATCGGTGTGATTGAGAGCATTAATAATTACAAATAAATACTAAAACCAAAGTATATTATTGTGCAAATTCCATGAAACATAAAATGAACTTTTGTGATAGTACTCAGGTACCACTGGATAAACACAGCTACACTAATTTACTTACCTGAAAAGAAGTAGGTGATATTAGCATACTTTGTAATAAATTTCATGGAGGGTTTGCAATGCCAAGTTAATACAGGATACTTCAGACACTCTCACATCCGTAAAAATAAAAGAAGAAAAGAAAGCACATCAAGTACTAATACCTATGTATTCTGAAGAAGCATGTATATATATGTTCTAGGCAGCAGCATAACAATGAATGAGGCAGTTTGTTTTTTTTTTCCTTTTAGGCTTTGATTTTCTAGATCATCGCTCATTTACAAACACCTTGAAATTCAAGGAACAAAAAAAATCTTTTGGATGATAATGTTGCATACAATTAGAATCTTTAGACATCATATCTGCAAAAAAAAGGAGTAATTTGCTTAAATGTGCACAGAAGAGTAACTTACAACTGCTGGGTTGCTTCTGTTTTCGATCACCGGAAAAGACATGGCTATCTCCATGAGCGCAACTTCCGCGGCCGACTGTTCCGCAGCCTTCGGCCTGAAGAACCCAGGCAGCGACTCATACCTGGTGTTGTTAACGAACACCGTGGACTTGAAGCCAGGTCCCTCTTTGAGGGTATGGTACTCCGGGGCTGGAATGCCAAACTTCTGAGTATACTGGAGCAACCAGCCCCTTGAGCATGTAGCAGTTCTCAACCCCTGTGCCAAACCAAGCAAACCACAGTCGAATCGGCAGGAGTGAGATGCGCTTGGCGAGAGGGGAAGGGAGGAAGGATTGAGGCAACTTACTGATCCCGGCGGAGGCGAACGGGACGGTTGGCCTAGCGGAGGTGCAGGTGGAGGCATCGGAGGCCGCGCCTTCGTCGTCCATCGCGCCGCCGCCGCCGCCGCTTTGGAGCAAGAGGTTTCTAGCGCAATCCTTTCTCCCTCCCTTTGAGGGGGTTATTATGCTCGCGTCGCGTGTGTGTCTGTAGCATTTTTTTATTAGAACAAAAACTCGTGTTTCGTCTGAATGGCAAGCGGGTCCCATCGAGTGATGGCCCAACCTGTCAGTGGCTGCTGCCTTAGAACCGAAGCACGGAAGCAAAACACTCGCCGTCGCCGGTGATGACGCTGTAAAGAAGTGCACCGGAAGCCAGCTACTACAGTACTCCGCATTTGCTAGGAGCCTATGAATGAATCTATCAGTGTCCAGTGCCCGCCGCAAGTGATTGTAATGGCAGTGGAGTACACAAGCTCAGTCGTCGTTCGGCGTTGCTGTCTCGCCGACCGCTCCGGCGGCCTCGTCGGCGCCCAGACCCTCACCGCCGTCGCACGACTCTCCTTCTCCAATCAGCCGCTCAAACGCCGCCGCATCAGCCGGGGCAGCGCAGCAGCCGTGACGCAGGATGTCCTGCAGCAGCGGACGCGCCCGCGCGAGGTGGCCGCCGGCACGCAGCGCGGCGACCAGCTCCGACAGCGCCGGCGCGTCCCAGCGCAGGCCCCTCCGGAGGGCCTCCTGCGCCACCTCCCTCGCGGCGCCCACGTCCCCGGCGGCGGCCCCGCACCCGGCGACGACGACGCCGAACGTCCGGGCGTCCGGCGGGCACCCGGCGCGCTCCATGCACCCCAGCATCCGGCGCGCGGCGGCCAGGTCGCCCCCGTCGCAGAGCGCGCCGAGGTAGACGCCGTAGACGCGCGCGCAGGGGACGATCCCCCGCAGGAGCATTTCATCGAACGCCTCCTCGACGGCGTCGAGGCGCCCGCGGTCGCGGAACGCGCGGAGCAGCCGCTCGAACTCCGGGAGGCCCGGGGCGACGCCGTCGCCGTCCATCCGCGTCGCGACGAACTCGTACGCCTCGGCGGCCATCCCCTCGCGCAGGAGCGCGCCGACGACGGCGTGGTGGTCGGGCCGCGCCGGCGGGACGCCCCACCGGCGCATGTCGTCGAGGAACGCGAGCGCGTCAGAGGGAGGCGAGGACCGCGCGGCAGTGGCGCGGGTCCAGGTCGAGGAGGAGCGGCGGCATGCAGCGGAGGAGGTCCGCGGCGGCGGAGGGCTGGCCAGCGCGGCAGAGCGCGGAGGTGAGGATGCGGAACGTGGCGGCGTCCGGGGCCGCGTGCGGCGCGGCGCGGAGGAGCACGGCGGGGGCGGCGCGGAGGAACGCCGGGGACCGGGAGGAGCAGCAGAGCGCGGCCAGGAGGGCGTTGAGGGCGCCGGTCGTGCGGTGGGCCGTGCAGAAGAGGGTCGCGGCGGCGGCGAAGCGGCCGTGGCGCGCCAGGGTGCACAGCAGGCGGTGCTGGTTGTCGGTGGCGACAGGCCAAGGCTCGGAGTGGCGGCTCCCGACCATCGCAGCACTGCACTGGGAGCGTGAGCGCGCGCTCGCCAGTCGCCACGGCGACGAAGCTTATATGCTCAGCGAAGACTATGCTCACTCACATGCTCTGTGACTCTGAAAACTTGCATTGCAATTAGGGAAAAGATCACACATGATGTTTTTCCTTTAAATAAAAGTAGCCAGAGTTGCGAATTATACACTACAATGACATTTATCAACACAAGATTACACTACATTTTATCTTTCACAAAGCACACTTCCCACAACACATCTACATAGTACAAATATGTATCTCCACCGTCTAACACCACATCTACAAATATCTCCGCGGTCATCTGATATAACTCATGATGCAAAGCAATCTATGCTTGCCTGCCTTTCCTTACGGTTCCCCGAAGTTAACTGAATTCCGAAGCAGATCAAGACCATCATTTCCATTGACAATGCAGCCTGCTGTAAAGCCTCGTTAGCGGCAATGTAGGCTCGCATATCCTCTACCATCAATCCATTTCAACAACACAGTGACCATCGCTGGGGATTACAGTTACAGATCACAAGACCGCCTTCAACTGTTCCAGCACCTTGGAATGCACCAGCGTAAAACACATCATTGCACGGATTACAACTTGGAAGGCAGGGCAGGCAACTGTACAAACACGATTCATATATACAAACAGACAATCTATCCACGGGTTACAATGCAAGTCACTCAACAACATTCCTTCATTCATGCAGGCCAATACTACCCCCATCTAGCGCTATATTAGCTGGACAAATGCATCTATCTATTCAACATCTGTGAGCAGACATGTGCAACCATTATACCCGGGCCCATATGCACAGCCCCACTTGCCCAGGCAGCAGCCCCTACCAAGCCCTGTTTATCATATCAAGCATCTTCAGACCTTTTTACACTTGAAAAAGGAATAATGCTGGCAGTACAACCTGAATCTTCGCTGGCTATTTACATTTTGGTTAACCTAGGTATGATTAATTATTTGGGGGGAGCCTCCGAGTTCAATGGCAGGATCAGGGTAGGGTTCACAAACCTTCTGCAAGGAGGCTAATGAATCTTGACTGTATCTTACAAATTGCACACGCCGTCCAACAGGCAATATGCACCAAAAGCCATGGCGCCGTCAACACCGTCTCTGTGACAAGGCTTACCACCATCATCTTGGATCTTGAAGCTGGACTATGCTGTGGAGCATCACTTGGCCAAAAATGGAAGGCCTACCGATTGCACTGTGGCTGCATTGTCATGAGATATAGGCCTCATCTCACTTGTAATTTTCCTCAGCATAGATAGAGACGAGAGCATTATCACCAGCACCAGCAGCCAGCAGTGATTTATATGGGTGAAAAGAAAGGCAATTTACACTGCCTATTCTTTGACCCATAAAAGATGGCTGGTAGCGAATAATCGTCAACTGCTCTCCTTCAAGACTAAACACTTTAATCATCTGTTTGGCTGAGCCACTAGCAACAACTGGGGCATGCCGATGAACTGCTAATGCTGTAAGTGAACCCCTGTGTGCCTCAATAGTCAGGTAGGGTTCCGCTGCCCTTCTAACATCAAGAAACTGAATGTCTCCAGCTTGAGATGCACTTACAATCTGTGATACCATAAATAATAGAAAAGAGAGAAATGTAAAGCTTAAGGAAAGCCCAGACAACTATCTAATTGCTTAGTTGCTTCAGCAATGAAAATTCATAGCAAATTAAAGTGAAAGTATTTACCTTGTATGGATCAAACCCAGGCTGAAACCCGATGCCCACAACCTTTTCTGTTCTTGGGGCATGCGGCCTGGCCACATACACAAGCCTACGGTGTAGAAAAAAAGAATATTCAGAGTAAAAATTATTAAGTTGGCACAAAAGAAAGAGGAAACAGAACATTTCACAGGGCACATGTGCATGAAATGCAAGGCAAGAGGATGTAGACACTACTGTACTTACCTATCAGGAGAGCGAACATCATATATCCTGACAGAACCATCAGCAAAACCAGCAGCAAAGTGTCCGGAGCGGACCTGAGATGCAAACTGAAACAGAAGCAGCAAGCAAACATCTCAAAAACAGATGAATGCAAACCAGATTAACATAAAACTTGCTGCAGCAAGAATCAAATATATAAAGTAATCAAACAGCTAATTTCACACCTATGGAATGAAAATGTGTTCTTGAGAAACAAACTTTTAAAATGTAATCAAAGTATAATAACAAGATAAGCTAAAAAACCATTACACTGGAATACTGGAGGCGAGTACTTATTTTTTTGGTGAGTAAAAACAAGTCATAGCTTAAGATATAACATGAGCAAATCCTTGCTAAACTCACCTCTTGTTCAAATTGTTCAACCAACATAAGACAAGCTAACAACTTTCCAACAGAAAGCAACAACAAATGCCACTTCCATGCATAAAATCTTAACCACATGAATTGCAAATAATCATTAGGAATGCCACTTCCATGCATAAAATCTTAACCATATGAATTGCACAAAATCATTAGGAGTCTAGGTGGATGCATGCATACAATCATTACTCATGAAAGAATAGTATGACTCCACTTTACCTCTACTAGCAACTCACATGCAGATGTACATCGAGTCTTTTCTACCATGTGTACTATTTTTTTTGTCACAATTTCACTATCAAATACAAAACCTTGATTCCATGGCACTTAATGACTGACGGTGAAATGCAGTTATACAGTAATGTTCTAAGTTATTGATTAATATGACAGGAAGATCAAGTATACAGCTTGAACCGCATAATAGGAAACAAAGAATCACATATCTAAGGTTATTAAATCAGTGACAATGTGTAACATGCATAGTCAAATAATAAAAATAAGTTACTTGTATTGTATGAATATTCCAATTTCTCAGACAGTGCATGGCAACAGGAACTCACCAGGGAAGAAATGGCACTATCAGCAGTTGACTGAATGGTGCTGAGAAGTTGTTCCTTGTCAAGATCCCATACCAAGATGGAAGACATGTCACCAGATGCATACTATTAGACAACAAGGAGAGGAAGTTGTATTAGAACATGCCATGCATACAATAAAATAAAATGACTACAGGGAAAAAATTGGATGTTACCAGATAACCAGATTGCTGCTGCCAGTCAATCACAATACTACGACCAGCAGCTCGATGTCCCTGAACTGATGAGAAAGCAGTTACAAGTTTCTGTCCTCCCTTTTGAGCAAAATTTTTCCATATACGTACATTTCCATCACCTGCAACATAAAAATTAGATAGTGCAGAGGCAGAAGTTAAGTATAGAAGGAAAAACATAGAGAAGAGAGGCATACTTGAGGCGGCCAAAAGCAAGCTCTCATCAAGCTCATTGATAAGCAAAAGTTTAGATAGCCCTCTGTCAGATAACTTATGGTTCTGAAAAGAGTTCACTGGTAGTGCATCATCGTAGTTCCACACTCTGGCATGAGACAAAATTTCAGCACAGTTGTAGCAATGCATATTAGGCATTCAGGTGCTAGGATTTTTAATTGCAATAATAATTTCACCTTATTTGTTCATTTTCATCAGCTGCAACGACGATGGGAGAAAATGGCAACAATAAAGCTGCTTTTGTTCCCAACTCAAACCTTGTATCCCAACTAGCAATTTGGCTTGTCATCTTGCAAGCTGATATTCCCACCACGAAAAACAACAGGTAAATAATCAAGAAAACCAACAACAATAACGTAATGCAGACAAATGTACATCCACGTACAGGAGCGCTGGCACTTAGTGATGTAATCTAGTGCAATTCTTTCTCTCTCTTCTCTTCTAGCATTGGTTTCTTCATTATCATCAGAGACAGTTAATAGTGGCCTAGAAAAGTGACCACAACTCCAGTTGTAAATTGTTGATTGGGGAAGTGGTTCTGTATTACTGAGGCCTGCAGCAGAGCTTAAAAGGCGATCAGCTAAGCCATCAGGTGAATTTATAGGATGCTGTCCAAACTCCATAGAACACACTCGGCGTAATCCTGGAAGATAATCATGCTGAGGGGGGCTAACAGGAGGGGTCATAAATTTCATCGAGTTGCTTCCTGAAAAATATAGGAAAACTCAATTCAACAATTCTTGCCTTTCCCCGAACACCCAATGAAGCAAGGTGTTCCAACTTCCAAGCACATCATAAGTAATGTGGTTATAACTTACCAGAATTCATATCACGCCAAGAAGAAGAGCGTGCCATTCCATAGTTTGACACAGATGTCTCTCCTCGATGTGGGCCTCCACTGTTAAATCGAGTATTTTTCATGACCACTTGTTCAACACCTATAAGGGACAGTGCTCTCCGACCAATAGTTGCAATTCTTGGATCAGGATCTTTAGAAACAGAACACATAGTTGATATAAATTGAGAATAAATGACATTATCGACTGGCCTCGGCTTAGTGTAGCTGAGACCACCATTACTTGCATTCTCCCTCAGTAATATGCCTGAATCAGAGTGTTGGGAAGAATCATCTGACTGGGGAGAGCCATGCATGATGCTACTTGTTGCAATTGGGCTGCTTGTAGAAATTCTTCCCTCACGGCCACTGGCACCGCTATCACTGCCAACCCTCAGCACAGGACCAATGCTGCCTTGTAGAATATTGTTGGGACTGTAAACATTGCTTGGATTACTTATATTTGCCAATGATGGTAGTGACTTCAGCAACGAATTGGATTGAGGTTTCCAATACTCCGCAGCAACAGATTTGAGATGTTTGTTGTGACCCAACGCAAAGCGAGTAAGAGCTGGAAAAACATCAGTTCAACCCAAAACCATTGTCATAAGATTAAAAGAAATCTCCTATGCTCAAGACACTAAAACAAGTGTTCTATGCACATACCTATAGCAACCTCAGATCTAACAAGGGGACTGCCATCTGAAGAGATCTGCAGAAGGCTTCGAACTACATTTATTTCAGCTTTCACCTTTTCATCATCATCAGAATCATCATCAGGGCCATTTGATGATGTATTATCAAGGAGATTCCCAAGTGCAAAAACAGCAGCAGCTCTGACCTGGCAAGACCAAATGTTTAATATGTATCTTGAGAAGTAAGCAAAAGAAAGAGTACACAGAATATGAAGGCATCATACCTCAGGTTGAGGCTCCGACAATAAGCATATTACAATTTCTGGTGCATTTGTTTGCAGACCAAGTGACTGAGCCTCAGGGAAATCTTCCCAGAGTTTCCCAAGGCATAAACAAAGCCACTGCAAAAGCAAAGGTTCTGTTTGCGCTTGAGGATTCTCAGGATGCAGATGTCTCAGGCAAACATCTATAAGCCCTGCACTCATACAAGCCTCTTGACCTGTCCTATGCCCATCCACAATGACAGCTATAACAAAAGCGGCCATTGCACGCTGTTCAGGGAAAGCATCCAAACTGTCAAGAAACCTAATAAAATATGCATGTCCTCCATCTTTAACCAAGTCAACCTGACATGACTGCCATTTGGGAAAACGTTACATGTTAAACACCAGAATCTAATCTAAAACAACAAAAGAACCTTAAAAGATTACAATGAAGAGTGCATACCTTATCAAGAGAGAGAATTTTTGTCCATATAAACACTAGAATTTGACGTAACTCTGTTGCACTTGTTTGAAGCAGTTTGAGTACATAAGGAAATATTCCAACAGACAGGGCCTACAACAATGAAGTAACAGAGGTTGAAGACTAAATAAAGAGAAAAAACAACAAGCATTTCATAAAAAGGACATGTCACTACAAACCAAATCAACCGCCCATGGTCCCATGTCAAGAAATCTTCCAAGCAGAACAAGCGCTCTAAATCTGTGTGATTGACTAAGCAGGACCTGCAAAAAATTGAAGATGTAAGAAAGAAAGTAAAAAATAAAAGAAATATAATCCCTCCAGTCATAGAATAGTGTGCTTTGGGTATTGACACAATCCAGAAAACATAACTTTGCCAAGTAATTTGCACTACAATAAGGAAGAGCAAAACTATATGATTATGGTATGTGTTTTGGGACAAATCTACCCATAACATTTTCAAATGTCCAATCTCGATGTACACCCAAAAGGCCAAAATGAGCCTTTTTGTGATTGGAGGGAGTAGGTAAATAAAAGAGTGTGAATATAAAAAATTTGTCAAATTAAAACTCAGCAAAGAGAAGGCTAAGAGTTTACAAAGTTAAACTGGGTTTTACAAATAATATTGACTTGTAAGTAAGTGTAAAAGCAAAATGACTTACCTGAAGAACTATGGGTAACTGTTCAGGAGGTTTCTTGTCCTCAGAGCCATGATCAAGCCACACTTCGAAAGCCATCAGTTGTTCCGTAAAAAAAGGACTTGGCTGGTTTCAAGGAAATAAATAAATTAACAATAACACAAAGAAAAACTATTAATATTTCTTGAGGTGCTAAATGATGAGTACAAAACCTGAAACTCTGCATTTGGATCAGCAATTAACTGAGGAAGCTTGGAAAGGCAAATCTCAGCAGCCATGTCCCATGCATCCCTGGGATTTAGAAAGTTACAAAATGCACAAAAAAATAGTTGAAGCAAAAAAGAGAAGGACGAGTCAGGTTAATTACCACATATGGTGTTGATGTGTTGGGGGTAACAATGGATGAGAAACTGGAGAACAGTTTGCAGATCGCATGATTCTCTCAGCAAGCAAGAAGTTACGGAAGAGACTAGCAACAAGAAGGTCTTGCCTGAAAAGCCTTTGGAACAGATCTGCACAGTGAAACTTGTATGACATACCAAATATAGGCTAACATTTATTTTGAACTTTAATAATCTTCTCTAGATTTCTTGTTCCCCAAAACATTATTTCTCTCCTAAACACCGTACCATGAGGAAGAACATTCCATGCAATAGTATCTGTTATAGCAGTAAAAATCCAATTGAGTTCCCCAAGGAGTGTTTTACGATCATTTTGCCTTCCAGGAATTTGGTCAATAAGAGAATGATCCAGAGAACCATGGAGCAATGTTCGCTTACAAAACCTGCATGGTTCATAGGCATGTCCTCATGTAAGCACAACATGCTAAGAAAAGGAGAGAATAAGGAACTGTCCACACCAATATGCATGTACAGGACACACAAAGAAGAGAGAGGGAGGGAGGGAGGGAGGACCAGTGCAAAGCCATTTTGATGGGCGTTGTGAGGCAAGCCGTAAACACATCAGCAGGAAATTCTGCACTCTGCGGAAGTGTCTGATGTGCTTCACAGGCAGCAAGAAGAATGCAATCCTTCTGTGAAGATGCAGAGGAGGTAGAACTCCAGTCTAGGCGCTGAAATAAACAAGTCGCTATGAATATTACAGTCCAGGAACAAAAACAGAACACAATCATGATGACCTTCAACTTCAGCACAAGAGAAACAAATGTTAATTAGAAACATGTAGCATACCTCTAGAAAAGCTTTCACAATAAGTCCAGCTGCTGAGCAATCAAAAACATAAATGGAAGGTGTCTTCAGCCATGAATCAAGATCAGTAATTGGAAGTGGAATATACTGTGTGTAACTCTGCAACAAAATGCAAAAACAACCATTTTATCAGAGACAATTATCATAAATAAAGCATGCGACAAGTATTACAGTCTCTTCATAATATTACCTTGTTAAACACCCAAATCTCGCCATTTGATGTAGGTTTTGGTACACCATGGCCGTTATAGTGGAAAAGGACTCTCTCTGATCTGGCATATTTGCGGCAAGTATTACAAAGCTTCTTAACTTCCTCCACTGTTGGATCCAACTGAAGCTTGTACCGAGCCTTCAAGTGCCATTAGGAATAGGACATGAAGATGCAAATAATCCTCACCAAAATAACACTGAAGTTAAACAGGGAAGAAAGTACTTTACCTTAGGTTGCCAGCGCTCATACTGAGAATGCAACGTTTTTCCAATACTTTCAAGAGCTTTAGGAGGTGCCATAGAGAAAGGATCTGAAAAGAAAGGAATAGATCTATGAACATATCACAAAGCAACTGCACCGAGTGCAATAGCAGAAATGAAGTACAAATCTATCAGCAAATATAAATTACCAACATTGCCTAAAATCTGGTAACACTTCATTGACAAAATAATCATCCCAAGGACTAATAAATAAGTTCATATATCCATGACCACAGCCAACAGATGCAGTATCTTACATTAGGAAGTTTCACTTCCTTTACAATGAAATGCAAATTCTCAACTTCAAATTTAAAAGGTGGATAGACTCATCTAACTATGGAGCAAAACAATCTCATTTTCAGAATATAAATGTTAACAGTGTCTTTTGAGAAAAGAGGAGCCAGATAGTTTCCTTGTTGAGATTTACTTCAAATTAGCAATATACTGAAAGAAAAGTTACTTCGAAGGACTGCATACATGTAAAGAAATGTCCTTGTCTGGAACTATGGAAGCACATGGAAACCAGCTATCTACAAGAATGAACCATGAACAAGACTCTAGATTTTTTTCCTTCTTGTTGGTGCTCATGTTGGGTTTCACCTCCAGCCTACCCCAACGTGCTTAGGGACTAAAAGACTTTGTTGTGTTTAGGGATGAAAACGGATCGGATCGGAGTGGATAATGTCTTTCCCATATCCTAATCCATATTTTTTGGTCGGATTCGGAGCGGAGTGGATATTATACGGATTCGGATACGAATATGGACTTTTTCGGATGTCGGAAGTGGTACGGATTTGGATTGGTGTCGGAGCGGAAGCGGACTTTTTAAAATCGGATAATATGTGCCTACATGTTGTTTTTTTAAGATGAAAAACATTTCATTAACCAAAGTTATAAAGCGGCAATACAACACAAAGTAATCATCATCCATCTACCACTACGATTTAAGAGCTTATAAAAGTAATAAAAGTTCTCAGGTTAAATTTAAGAATATAAAACAAGCATGTAAAAGAAATAAATAGGCAATCACTTTAAAATATTCGGATTATCCTATTATAAGCGTCGGATAATCCACGTTCAATTATCGGATAATCCATATCCACCAGATTTTGTCAATTCCATATCCTACACCACATCCGCATGAAATTGGATTCGGATTATCCGTATCCGCACGGATATTAAATTTACTTCTCCATATCCTTGAAACCCGGATTTGGAGCGGATCGGAGCGGAGGATTATCCATACCACTTTCACCCTTGTGTACTTCTAATTAACAATATGCTCTCAGCTAGCGTTCGGAAATGCAATTCATAAAAAACAAAGACACAGTTTCACTCAAATGGTGAAAAGCAGTTCATTTACCGTACTTTTTCAACTAATTTGGAATTTGGAAATATATAGTCAACTAAAAATTTACCTATCCAGCACTCCATTCTTGCACAAGGGGAAATTTTAATTACATCAGGTGGATCAACACTTATGTTTAAACATAATACAAGAGCAACACATCCAGTCTTCATCTGCACTACAAAATCCATCATTAGTAAATATCGTGTAAAAGATGCGGAAAACATATAAAAAGAACTGGCAAACCATCCCATGGACAAACAAAAGAAAACAATAGAATGGCTATAAATTCCATAATGAATCAGTAATGTATGGTGCAAATTAGGGCACCAAACAGAATAGACAGGAAATTTAAATAGTAAATAGAAGAAATATGCTCAGATGTGGGATGTTTAAAGTCAACATGATATAAGCTGCAAATCGAAGTGACTTTGCCTCAAGGGTGAAAGGAACTTAATTTACATGGTGCATACAAAATCCATAAAAGGATCTGATGTTTAGAAATTCCAAGCGGTTCTGCAAAATTCCAAAAAGGACCTCATCTAAGGAAAAGAGAACATTTGTATGTACAGACAGACATTCTCTTTGCCCAAAAGCATCAACAATCTCTAATGTTTATCACAGGGGAACATCAAGGCTCATAATGTTCATCCTCATCTTTATTGTCAAAACATCCTATCTAGCAATCAACCATATATGTCTGGTGCCATGAACTGAAACACCCTATTTCATCTGGTGCTTCATGTCATTGCAATTGCAACATGTACAATGTGGCGAGTGGTGACCCTGAAACAACCATGCGCTATCATGCCAACTTTGTTACTGGAATGTCTTAAGCCTCCAGTGACATAAAAAAGATTGGGGTCAGCCAACTTCCAGTGGCTACTAATTGACGTGATCCAGACTTTGCCTATGTTTTAACTTAGGCAAAATTGAAAGTGAGAGCTTAGCAAAACAGTTCATAGAAAAGTGCTATTGAGGTAAATTTGCACGTAACTTATAGCAACACGGTAAGACTATATATGATGCCAACAAGTCAATCAATGATAGTAGTAGTATCGCTAGAAAACTTGGAGGGGGTAGCATTCATTATGAATGTGATAGTACCTATTTGATGACAAGAACTTTTCAAAGATATTGCAATATGCATTTTTTTTTGTTCTATATGTATACATACGCCGGCATGATCATCATAATATTTACAGGACCTGGAATAATACTGTACTTTTATCCGAAACATACTAGTTGAAAGACTGGTGATGACCAAGCCAAATTTAAGTGGTTAATAAATTAAGAATTTGCATGACTGGTGCTACAGCCTACAGCAACACAGTTGGGTACAATATTTTTGTTTTGTATCAATTTTTATTACGAACAAAGAAATTGTCAGGGTCATACAGTAAAAGAGTAATACGACATGTAATTTAGATAAGCCCCTAGCCCCGGCAACATTTCTCTTAACACTTATGCAGCAGAAGATACTAGGCTGTGGCAAGCAATAATTAATTCCACCATATCACTATTGTCCTGCTCGCAAGAGTAGCGAGCAGAGCGTTACTTGTTCCGTGACTTCCAGGGTCTTTTTAGCGATCATAACGTATTCCGTAACGGAAATTGATAAATAGGGTTCAGTTTGCAGATACCATAATCAATTCGCACGACCAGCAGCGGCACCCGATTTGCCATTTTTAAGCTCAGTCAGCTAATTGCTATCCTAAGAATGTCCCGCCCCCTTCCCACGCGACGCGCCAAATCCAGCGAACAGTCTAGTAAATGGAGAAGTGATTCTCATCAGCTCCCCACCAGAGTCCAGTTTCATTTTACGTGTTTGGCAGGGCTCCGCAGAAGCTGGGAGTGAAGCTGTGGCTGAGAGCTCTGCCAAAGGGGCCCTAAAATCAGTGCAAGCAGTACGGACAGCATCTGCAAACTGCATCCATCCATTACCCGGTCCTTGGGTCGCCACTTGGAGACGAGGCCGCTGGTGGAAGGCGCTGCGGCGGCGGCGGTAGCCTCGTCGATCCCTTGGTGGCGCTGCTCGCACAGCACGACCGCCTGGGGCAGAAACGCCACGGGCGCCGGCTTCTCCACCTCAGCGACCTCCAGCCCGGTCTTGGGCTCCGGCCCGTTGGCGACGGGGAGGCCATCCGCGACGTGGTTCTGGTGGTTGTGGTGCTGATGGGGTAGCGGCGGCACCGGGGCCGCGGCCGCGGCCGGCGACGGCGACGGCGAGGACGAGGAGTGGCCGAGCCTGGACGCCATGAGATCTCCCAATGCCATCGACGCTTGCTGTGCCTCTCTTCCGCACCCAGTCACCCCGCAGCCATCATGAGGTCGGGAAGCTCGCTCACCTACATCGATCAAATCGGGCCAGCGTGGCGAGTCCGAGGTGGGGAGCCAGATCAGTAGGGGTGGGCAGACTGGGCGAAGGTTGGTGGGGGAGGGGTTTAGGGTTAGGGTTTGGATGCAGCTGGGAGGAGGGAGGGAGGGAGACAGAGAGAGAGAGAGAGAGAGGTGGGGGAGCGGAAGGGAAGCGGCGTCTCGGTGCGGTGCGGGAGAGAGAGCGAGGAAGCAGGCGACGCCGAGAGAGATTGACCGGTGAGAGGAAAATAAAATTGCTATAAAAAGCAGAAATGGAAATCCATTCTCTCTCTTTCCTCCTGGTTTTTTACTAATTTTGGGGCCATGGCCCGTGGCCCGTGGCTTCTTCTTGGTTTCCCTCTCTAATGTTTATAAGATACTCCCTCCATCACAAATTATAAGACATTCCCAGCAAAGTTTTTCAACTTTGACCAAATTTATATAATAAGATAATAATATTTATGATATCAACTAAGTGCAATTAGATTCTCCATTAGTTATATTTCCATAATATGTATATTTGATGGTATAAATTTTTATATTTTTCTCTATAATTTTGGTCAAAGTTGAAAAACTTTGACTCTCCAAGATTCTTGGAACGTCTTATAATTTGGAATGGAGGGAGTATTACTTATTCCTCAGAGTTTTCAAAATCTATTAAACTATTTGTTATGAATTGTTTTAGTTTGACCAAATTCAAAGTTATCTGTTTTGATTTGTCTTCATATTTTTTATGTTTCCATGTCTTTTTCAACGAAGTGATCAAGATGTCTTTGTCCTTCTTTCCTTTCTGCAATCTCGGTGAAGCTAATATTGTATCTTTGCTTTTATTCCTGCTTGTTTGATAAAAAAGAGAAAGTTTGGATGCTAACTTCGAAGTTTGTAGAACTATGTTTGTATCAAAGTCAAATTCCCAATAGTAACCCCTTGTAGGTAAAGACCTGCTAGGAAGGTCTAATCCTGAAAAGTTTTAGATTTGAAACGAAGATACCAGTGACATCCCTCAACTTCAAAGTTTGCTTTTATAGCCGTTGGGCTATGAACAATTTTGTTATTTAATTTGCATGGGTCTAATTTGACCGGAAAAATTTGGAATCCTGGTGTTTGATGACGATAGGAGGTGCTTTTTTTGTTATATATACACGTCCTTTCCCCTTGATTTTCACTAGTTTGATGACGATAGGAGGTGCTTTTGTTTTTTCTTGTGCAGCGAAGCCTTTTGCAGCGAAGTCCACTTCTATTCTTTTTGGTTTTTGCTAATAGTAAATGTTAGTGCTAACAATAAAAAATAAATTAAAATAATCCTCGTGAGAACTGGCGAACACAAAAAATAATATAGTAGACAGTAGACACTATCATTTTTACTTACTTTGTCTTGTTTGATTCTATCATTCCATTCCTTTGTCTCTATCTTATTGACATTTGAGTCAGCGAGCTGCAAAAACAAATGGAATTGTTTACATCTAAGAGCAACTCTAGCGGACTATCTAAACACATACCTATAATACATCCTATCAACGACTATGCTTCATGTCGAACAGGTGATCCTTCTCCCTACCAACTTTCTCTTCGGCGCCGCCGCCTCCTCCCCACGGGGCATCTTCTCAGGGTTGTCGCCTCCTCCCCGTCAACTTTCTCCTCAGCGCAAGTGCCTCCACACTGGCGACGTGCTGCCACAACTCCTCATCCATCCCCATAGGCGACCCTACCCCAATACAACGGTAGGCCCCGGCGGCACGCGTGTAGCGAACGCGCCTTCCCGGTCGACGCGTGTGGCACAACGCAGCCGCCCGTGCCTAGCGTGGTTCCTCTGACCACCCTGGGCTCCATTGATGGCCAGGATAACACAAGAGAGGATGACATATGGGACCCACATGTCATCCTCTACCAGGGATAGCATGTTTGGTACTATCGCTGGAGCTAAGAGTAAATATGAGTGTATAAAAATGGATGGTTAGCCAAACAAACAAGTATGTAGTCTGTTTTAGATAGTATTGCTGGAGATGCTCTAAATCTAGTGCAAATAATATAAAGAAGTTGGTAATATCCACCATTGTGTAATCATGATTGAGTGCATAATAGAAACAAATCATGCCTTTCTTTTAAAAGAAACAAATATAAATATTTGAGGTACAAATGGCAACCTTTTTTCGCTTTTCATGAAAAAAAACTGTTCAATTGCAATATTTTAACTTTATAAATGCACAAAAGATGTTGTCATAGATTAATTAGTTATTATTTAGATAGAGTCTATTAAGAAGAAGAAAAACAAAGAAGTCCTACAATATAGTTGTACCACTGGATACTTATGACTTAAGAGAATTGAAATATCATCTGAACTATAAATACAAAATTTTTAAAACGGTTTGTTTTTGCTCATTAGGTGGTTTTGCAGATGTGGCGCTATGCTAGAGGGGGTGGGGTTAAATTAGACTAGTTGAAATTTTATGAAGGTAAATTGGACTAAATATATTATTAAAAATATTAAAAATACATAAAACCATCTTTTGAAAAATTATCCAAATATTTTTACATGAAAAGATAATGTAGTTATCTTAGAAATTTTGTTTTCCCTTGGAAAATTGTGAAACTAGTTTTAGTTTTTTTTGCTCTAAAACCATGTTCTATCTTATGTTGCCTAGTTTGAAATTATTTAAATCTTGATGTATTTATTTTGGTGCTTATTTACTGAAAACTCTCGTTGTCTAACTACACAGAAGTGCTAGTGGAGCGTCCTCAGGACCGTAGTGGTGATTGGTCTCCCCCACCCCTGAATATATATATATATATATATATATTAAAAAAACATGCGTAGCTGCATGCACCTTGCCGCTCCTATACATGTTTTGCAAGATTTATTTTTAAAAACCTCGACCTTGACCTTGTTAAAGTCTGCCGTTCCTATACATGCAACCCATGCACAATAACAATACTACTTTGAGAATTTATCCAGGTTTGGGAGAGAGGAGTAGGAGACCAACACCCAATAATATAGTCTTAACGACGCTCCACCGAGCTACTACTAGAAAATAAGCACTAAAATGAGTTCATCAATATTTAAACAATTTCAAGCTAGACACTATAAAGTAAAGAATGTTTTTAATTTAAAATACGAAACTAGTTTCATAGTTTTTTGATGTAAAACAATTTTTCTAAGATTAAAATAGATTCCATGTAAAAATGTTCACATCTTTTTTTAAAACTATTTAATTTTCTAGATTTGTTGAAAATGTTTTAGTTTAATTTAACTCCATAAACTTTTAATTTAGTCTGATTTAACACCGTTAAAACCATCTAAATATGCAAAAACAAACTGTTTTGAAAGTAGGGGATAAACGACAAATGGTTTTGTAGTTCGGGGGGAGGGGAAATCATAACTTTAACAGTTAACACTCCCTATGTTCTTTTAAAATTTTATATTAGGTTTGTCTTAAGTCAAATATTACTACCTTTGACCGTCTATTTTGGAAAATCCTTACTCTCTCCCTTCCTAAATAAGTGTCCTATGATACTGACCAAACTTTATTAAATTTGACTAAAAAAGTGCAGAGGTGAGTCAAACCATGTTGAAATTTACAAAACACCAACCATATCTCGAAATCCATTAGAATTGGTACTCTCTGTGTCTCTGAAAGAATTATTTTCTAGAATCTGTGTCAGTCTGAAAGTGCATGTTGCACTTAAGTGTGATTTTGGATGATTTGATGACAATGTTGATTAAAGATCTAATATGTTTGCTAAGTGTGACACAGGGAAATGATTATCTCACTATGTACTTGAAATGTAATGCAAAGCCAAAATGAAGGATTGTTGTATGAAGATCATGTCACAAGCACAAAACAACAATGGGAATGATATTGATATAAAGGGTTATCGTATTGTGGGATAATCATAGTGCATTTATGTTTGCTAAGAAAGGATTCAAAATGAAGCATGGTTGAATGGCTTGAAATGGTGAAGATAGCAAGGAAAGAGTCTTTGAGGTACTAAGCAAGGGTGAAGGGCAAGCGACGGCTTGGCGGCCGAAGAACCTAGCTAGAGTGAAGAAGAAAGTACTTGCATTTAGTCGAAGGATCAATCAAGCTTGAAGATCGCATCTAGTGGAGAATCGACATTCCTAGCAACAATATTGATTGGAGTGACTTGGCACATTTGGAATTCCATTATATCACTTGAATGGAGTCAAGTCACATGCTCAAGATGGCTTTGCTTGAGGGATATCTACTTCTAAACATGACAAGCATTCCTTCCAATATAGAAAATGAAGAGAAGCGGCTTGGGTTCAAATGGAGATCAACTCAAGAGGTTTAAAATTCGTATTTCAATTTATCTTGAGTAAATAGGAAAGCCGTACTATTAAGAGGGATGCAACATATAGTAGATGATTCTTCATAAGTGCTCAATCCAACCTAAGTGAGACATGAGAGAGCTAGAGCTAACTTTCAGCTGAGTGTTGCACTGTCTGTCCATACCGGACATGTCCGGTATGAGCCCACAGCAGTGCGGCCATCCGTCTCGCCCGAGCCTCTGCGCCAGGCCTCGGCCTCGGCGCTCAAGCTCCGTCCCGCCCGAGCCAGGCCTCGGCCTCGGGCGCTCAAGCTCCGTCTCGCCCGAGCCTCTGGGCCAGGCCTCGGCCTCGGGCGCTCAACTCCGTCTCGCCCGAGCCTCTGCGCCAGGCCTCGGACTCGGGCGCTCTAGTCAAGTCATACCGGACATGTCCGGTATGCATACCGGGCATGTCCGGTATTAGCGGAGTTCTGTCTCGCAGCTTGTGTTCGGGCGGTTCAACCGACTCTTGCGTCGGTACTACCGACAGGTACTACCGGAGTAATGGCGGTACTACCGGTAGGCCAAATTTGGCCCAACACAGAGAGGTTGCAAAACCCCCTCTTAACTGTCGGTACCACCGACCTGGTGGTCGGTACTACCGAGATCCTATTCGGGGTTTGAAAGATGGTTGGTTAAGAGTGCTTCTCACGCAGTCAAGTCATACCGGACATGTCCGGTATGCATACCGGACATGTCCGGTATTTGCGGATTTGTGGCTAACAGTATCTTTGTGATAGGCGGTACTACCGACGCTTGGGTCGGTACCACCGAGAGGTACCACCGGGGTTATAGCGGTACGACCGGTAGGTCAAAATTGGCTACTTCCAGAGAGGTTGTGAAAACCCCCTTTACAACTAGCGGTACTACCGACCTTGTGGTCGGTACTACCGAGATCTGTTGGGAAGTTTGAAAGTTGGTCTGTTCAGTGTGTTCCTCACGCAGTAAAGTAATACCGGACATGTCCGGTATGCATACCGGACATGTCCGGTATGAGCTGACTCAGCCAACGGCTAGAAAACGGCTAGTTTCGAATGTGGGCTTATAAATACCCTCAGACCTCCACCTTTGGAGGCTGCTGATTCTACTGGTTCCCACACTCATTCTAAGCCTTTCAAAACACTTTCCAACCCTCTCTTAGTGAGTGATTGTCCTCTAATTGCCAAATCCATTTGTGGGTTGAGAGAGATTCAAAATTAGAGAGCAAGCCATCTCTTGAGCACTTGTGCAAATCGTCGATCTTGTTGTGCGCATTCGTTACTCTTGGACTCTACGGTCCTAGACGGTTAGGCGTCGCCGTTGAGCACCCAAGAGATTTGTGGAGTGCCTCGGAAAGTTTGTGAAGGTTCGATCTCTCCTCAAAAGAGATCAACTAGTGGAAGGAGCATAGCGGGTGAAATAGACCGCGGCTAGAGTGACCCGTGGTGTCCTCTAGAGCCCACCTTTGTGGTAGCTCGCAGCCGGCTCAACGGAGAGTAGGACCCGAGGGGGTGCCGAACTTCGGTGAAACAAATACCGTGTCATTCCTTTGTGCTTTACTTTCGGCTATTTGTTATTCTTCGTTGTGCTAGTTGTTTTGCAAGCAATCAGTTTTATATATACATCATACATAGTGATTGCAGGTTGTGTGAGAAATTGGAGAAGAAAAGGAGCAGTCCCGCTCAACCCGTGCACACCGGACTTGTCCGGTATTGATACCGGACATGTCCGGTATTTACTGACTGTGCCCAATTTGTTTAATCCTTGAGCTAATCTTTGTGGTGCAGAGTATTGCCTTCTAGGTGATTAATTTCTAGTCATATACCTTGTGTTTGTCTCTTGAGGGGTTGTTTATACTCCGATTGGGAGTTTCCAAGTAATTGGAAACTCGCATACTAATTGCTTCCGCATTATAAGTTGTAAATTTTCAGAAAAGCCTATTCACCCCCCTCTAGGCGACACCTTAGGTCCTTTCAATTGGTATCGGAGCTTGGACTCACGTTTGAGCTTCACCGCTTGTGAGAACCGATGGATTCGCCTATGGAGACAAACGTGGTGCTTCTCCAAAATGATGGTTCAAACTTTCTATCTTGGTCATCTTATGTACTCAATGCATTTCGGGCTATTAGCCCCATTATTGAGCATATTGTGGATGCAAGCATATCTCTTTCTATAGTTGATTGGAGCAACTATAAGAACTTGACAAAAGAGGAAGAGATATGTGTGCAACTCAATGCTCATGCGTGTTTGATCATGTTGAACTCATTGAGTGCAGAGGTTCTTAAGGAGGCTATCTACAACGGAGAATCTCCACCGGAGAGTGCTCATGTCATTTGGACTAGACTTACCCACTTGTATGGAAAGTCCAAATGTGATGAAGCATATGATTGTGATTCAATGGAATTGAAGTCCATTGAGTCATCATCATGTGAGGAAGCCTCAAGAAGCCTCAAGGAAGACGAGCCGGATCGAGGGCTGCCAGCTGCTGCTCTGGACCCTGTCTGTCCATACCGGACATGTCCGGTATGGGTACCGGACATGTCTGGTATCAGCCCAGCAGACAGGGAGCTGGGAGCAGACAGCAACGGCTCTCATGCTCGGTGGCGACCAAGTGATGAGTCAACCTCGGTAGCTCATGATACTCATCACTTGTGTCTCATGGCCAAGAAGAACAAGAAGAAAGCAATCAAGAAAGATCAAGAGAAGATTCTTGGTGAGATCAAGGAGAAGGCATCAAGAGATAATCAAGTAGAGAGCGATGAGGATGATGAAGATGATGAATCGCTTGATTATCTCAAGTATGAAGACAAGCTCTTGTTCGTCAACTTGCTGAAGAAAAATGATGAGCTAGAAAAGGAGGTGGATGAACAAGAGCAATCCCTTCAAAATCAAGAAGAGTTCCTCATCTCCAAATTAGAAGAGCTAAAGGCATTAGAAGAAAGGTATGAAAAATTGTCAATTGAGCATGCCTTAGCCACTAACTCTCTATCTAATGTGGAAAGGCTAGAGAAGGAGAACTACATGCTTAAGGCAAAAATGAGTGATCTCTCATATGAGCACAAGTTCCTACAAGAGGACTTCACTTATCTCAAGTGCTCACATGAGAAGCTAGTGGAATCAAATGCAATGCTTGAGATTGCACATGAGGTTGTTATTGCTATGGTAAAATCCTCTCAACCTCACACTACTACACTCACTAGTGCACCATCTCAATTAAATGTTATTTGTGCTAATGAGTGTGCTTCTCAAGCAAGCCAATCTTCGATTGAGCAAACTCTTAAAGAAAATGCTAGGCTCATCGAAGAAGTGGGAAATCTAAAGAAGGATGTGATTAGATTGAAGGATGAGGAGAAAGCACAACCTTCTCAAGATAACCGTGATATCATGGTGAAGAAGCTTGAGAAGGGTTCAAACCTTGCTTCCTCCAAAATCCAACAATCTAGTCACTCCTCAAGTCATGAGAAAGCAACCAAGGGCAAGAAACAAAAGAAGAGATTATGCTATGGTTGCGGATTGTATGGACATGAGTGGGCTAAGTGTCCACACAAGACTTGGGCCGACAAATGTGAAGCGGCCGAACAAAAGGCATCAACCAAATTGTCCAAGCAAATGAAGAATGATGCACCAAGTCCTTGCCTCAAATGCAACAAGTTGGGTCACCTCACCAAGAGTTGCCCCACATACCAAGAGGCAAGGAAGATGGCTCAAGTTGCAATAAGAAGATGCTATGCATGCAATGAGCCGGGACACATGGTTGATGCATGTCCCAACAAGCAAGACAAGAGAAGAGCAAACAATGGGTGTATTTGCTATGCTTGTAGGAGAAAGGGGCATCTAAGCTATGATTGCCCAAATGGTATGTTTCCTAAGCCGAACACATTTGCAAATGATAAGGTGCTTAGGAAGGTCACAAAGGGACTTAGCACTAGTAAGGTGATGTGTTCACCTCATACTAGCTCTAAGGCCACTTGGGTGCCCAAGCACTTGTTGACTAACTTTCAAGGACCCAACAAAAGTTGGGTACCAAAATGTGCTTAGGATGTTGATGTAGGTTCCAATGGTGAGATGAAGTCCTTCGGGGTGTTTGAGTAAGCAAAATGACATCTCAACTCAAACTATCAACCTATGTTGTCAATATTACCCTATATGGTTGACCCGAACACTGTGTGATGATCGATTTCATTTTTACTCATCTCCACCATTGTTGATAAGTGCCTAAAACTTAGTAATCAAATGAATTTAATTTAACCTTACGACATTTGTCATTCGATGCTCTTAATGGCTCTCTAGTAGAGCATTATCTTTGATGAAGTGCAGGGAAGTGAAATGAACTAGAGCCAAAAGGAAATCTCAGAAGTGGCTGTTTACTGGTTCTGATTTGCAAATACCGGACTTGTCCGGTATCGTACCAGACATGTCCGGTATGAGTTACTCAATCTGTTAAGACCAGTGACTCCATATGCAGATTTGGACAAAGTCACTTCATACCGGACTTGTCCGGTATGGCTACCGAACATGTCCGGTATGGGCAGAGAAAGGATGAGATTTCTGGATTTAGAAGAATTGCTAGATCTTTGTGGACTAGTCTTTTGCTCTAACTAAATACCTGCACATTAATCTATACTGAGTGTTTGTAAGTAGTACTTGAACTTAATTCAGGATTTGGCAAATCTATGTGTCTTGGTCAAGGTAGAAAAACATTCCCTTTTCCTTAAAAGAAAACCAAAGTGCTTTCACAAGTAATTCAAAATGACTTGAGCACTTATTAAAGGGAAGTTTAGTTTCTACCTTGAACCATTGTGATCTAACAATTTCCTCTAAAGTGATGTGATAGTTCTTTAAATGAAAAGGAGATCACTTTGACAAAGGCATGATCACCTGACAAGTCAAGTCAACACGAAGATGATTATGTCATGGTTACTCTTAGTGGAACATATGCGAGCTCAAGGCCAAGGTATGTGGTTACATACATGCTATGTAAGTGCATATAGGATTCATAATGCTAGAATGTGCTTTCGGGGTGGTTGAGCAAGTCAATCCGAAATTCTAACTCAACCTATCAACCTGTGTTCATCATACTTGCTTCTATGGTTGACCCGTTGGTAATCTAAGTTCGTCTTATCTATCTCTTCATCTTCACCATGACTTAGAGCACCGAAACTTGGTAGGATAGCCATCATTTCACCACTTATGCTCACATGTTCATTATTTGATTTATTTGTGAAAAGTTGGTTATGAAAAAAAAAACATCTTTGAATCATTCTCTGCACTGTCATGCCTACCGAACATGACCGGTATGGCAGTGAGCTGCCCATCATTGCCTACATGAGATTTGAGCTTAATTCTACTTGTGTTATGCTTATTGTCTTAACTTAGATCTCACATGTCGTTATGTCTCAAGTGACTTGTGCTTAAAATTTACTCTCATAACATATATGAAAAATTACTTTGTGTTGGCCAAAGTTGAATTTTGACTCTCACATTCTTAATGGAATGAAAGTGCTTGGAAAGGAATTCAAATACTTGAAGCACTAATTGAGGGGGAGCTCAATTTCAACTTTGTACCTTTTATGAGCTGATAAGGTTTATCTAGCATATGTTGTAGTTCATCTTGATCAAATTGACTTCTCGGTGAGGACATGACTATTTGACAAGAAAGGTCAACAAAATCATCACCATGTCATGATTATGCTAGGTGGAACTTGTGGGCACAAGGCAAAGGTATGTTTTTAATATGTGCATTGAAAGTGCATAATAGGCCTATAATATGCTAGCGTGTGCACTTATGTGTGATAGGATAGATATTTCCAAATTCCTTACTAGCATGAGTAGGAAGTGTGTTTTGGGAAAATATTTGACACTTGGTCTTTGTGACCTATCCATGACACTTGTAATTATTGTTCCCCTTGATTGTTTGATTGGCTAATTACAAGTGGCATGGACCTCTCTCAAGTCCTATATCTCTAAAGTAAATTATATTCCTTGATAATCCTCTTGTCAAAACGATTCATGGACATAAGGTTTCTCTATAATCTTTAGTGTGTTGAAAACCTTGGATTAAACATAGAGAAAAGAAAACTTGAGATTTGGACACAAGCACTCTTTGTGAAATCATATGAAGAGAAGAGAATAAAATATGATGGATTACATGTTCGAGGAAAGAAAGGGGTTTTGGATGAAAAAGAAGCAAATCTGGAGCTGTTGGACATAATCTGCTAATATCGGACTTGTCCGGTATCCATACCGGACATGTCCGGTATAAGCAGAAAGTTTCAGGACTAAACCCGCAAATACCGGACTTGTCCGGTATCCTCCGGTATGAGCGGGGGACATAAGGGCAGCGTACCCCTTCGGGCTCTCTCTCTCCCTCACTTCTGTTCTTCCCAAACCGGCCAAGCAAGGGGCCGAATCTCTCCTCCTTCGGCGACCTAGAGATCCCCCTTGAAAAAGTGAGAGAGGGAGAAGGATTTGGATAAGGGTTGCATCAAAAGCAAGTGCCCGGTGTTGGATTTGGATTTTCCCCTCGTTTCCTCTCATCCCAAGGTATTTCAAATCCCGGACATGTCCGATCTATTCATCGCTATATCTTTCTCAAATTCCTTCGGTCAAGATGTTGGATTCATGGTCTAGAAGCAATGTATCAAGTTTGAGATGGATTGGTTTTGAATTGGTGGTGAACCGAGGAACCCTAGGAAGGGGGTGCTGTGAACGTCCATACCGGACATGTCCGGTATGAGACCGGACATGTCCGGTTTTTCCCAGCAGAACAGAAAACTTTCTGTTTTTCTCGATTCAGGCCCTCTCTAGTTGATGTTAGGGGTATTATTAAATGTCTATAATTGTGTTGTAAACCTAGTGATCGGTTTGGATCTAGGTGCTTGCAATTCATGAGGCATTTAATCGTATCTCTATTAATTCAACTACTTTTGACAAATCCTATAAATATGCTTCTGAGACATCTTTGTGGATTGTTTGGTCACAGGGCAGCAGCTATGAGTGACAGCGTCGAGCCTCGAACCAAGACGAGACATGATCCAGCTAGGGAAAGGCATAAGAAGAGGAGGCAAGATTCTCACTCCGGCTTGTCAATTGGAGGCAGCAGTGGCAGTGGGAGTGGTAGTGGTCGTGGCACTACTAGACCTCCAAGGGGAGGTGCCTCTAGAGCTCCTTATCAGTTTGCAGCTCATGATGACATAGAGGAAGAAGAGGAAGAGGAAGAAGTGGAAGAAGAAATTGAAGAAGAAGAAGAAGAAGAAGAAGAAGAAGAGGAAGAAGATGCACCTCAGCAGCAGCAGGAGGGTTTGCACTTTGGGGCTCTTGCGATACGCCCTGCTGCCCTGATTCCTGCTTGGGTGGCTCGTGTGGACTATCGGGAGTCCGGTGGTACACAGAAGGCCAGGAGAGAGCGGAGGAGAGACCCCAGGGGTCAGGAGAGGAACATCTATGACTACAGGTTTCACACCTTGTTTCACATTGACTATTATGAGAAGGTGCTTCTGACCAGAAACCCTGTGATCATTAGAGCTCAGTACGTTGATTGGCAGCATGCTAGAGATCATCACCGTCCTTCAGTTGAGCATGCTATTGCTATTTGCCAGCAGACAGGCCTCTACCGTATTCTGGAGTTTCAGCATGATTGGTGTGATGAGGTGATAGCCCAGTTCTATGCCACCCTATATGTTGAGGAGTCTGACGAGATTGATGAGAAGTGCATGAATTGGATGACTGAGGGTGTCTGGCACTCTGTGTCTTATAGGGAGTTTGCAGGGTATCTTGGCTTTGACGAGGAGGATCTTCAGAGAGCTTGTATTCACGATGAAGTTGTGCTTCCTCCAGAGCAGCTTGGGTACATGTACCCCCCACCTCTACCTGCTGGGGCAGTTGTAGGGAAGGTGAGAGGCATTCACCCTACCTATGGCTATCTCAACAGGATGCTCAGGGCCACTATAGATTGCAAGTCAGGAGACAGAGGGACACTTGCAGATTACACGAGGAACCTCCTGCACAGGTTAGCACCAGGAGCACAGCCTTTCAGTATCTTTGATTTCATCTGGTATGAGATCAAGAGAGTGGGAGAGAGGCCACTCAAGGGATGTGGATTCGCTCCTTATATTCAGCATATGATTGAGCAGCAGATTGGTGCCACTTTCACCTATGACCACTCTCACAGGCCCTTGAGATTCCAGGCAGATCTTCTTGAGTCTCCTATACCTCCACCTGGACCAGGGGCAGTTCCAGCAGCAGCAGAGCCACAGCCAGAGGACCCAGTTGCAGGAGCAGCGAGAGGAGCAGCTGGAGCAGGCTCGCCACAGCCACACACTCGTTCTCACTCCACCTCTCAGGGACGTGGCAGGCAGCGCTCTCTCTTGCGCAAGGTTCTTAGCAGTATTCTCGGCGTGTGCAAGGATGTCAATGTGATCAAGGCTCAGCAGCACCGTGAGAGGCAGGCTAGGAGAGAGGACTCGAGGACGCTGAAGATGCTTCACGAGCACTACAGGTTTCAACCCCCGAGGTCCCCATCGTCAGATGACGAGACTGAGCAGCCTGAGACGTTTGAGCAGCAGCAGCAGAGGTATGAGAGGGAGTTTGACGACCTTTCAGTGCGTCAGAGACAGGGAGCAGAGACAGAGCAGCAGAGTCAGAGGCAGGGAGTAGAGGCTGAGCAGCAGCCCCACGACACTCTTCCTTCAGCTCCTAGGTTCTCCACAGACCCCCTACTTCGTCCTAGCTCAGCTGAGGAGTTTGCTTCAGACGTGTGGGACAACTTCCTTGGTGGTACCTACGGCTACCCTGACCCAGGACAGAGCTCTCGGCAGCCTGGGGACGACGACGAGTGACAGTTTCGCCTGCAGCCCTCCTGGTGTCATCCTTGAACTTCACCTTTACCTTTTTGGAGATAGATGACAAAGGGGGAGAGATAGTTGATTAGAGCTTCAGTCTTCATGTTATCTGTTATGTGTCTTGTATCTGGAGATTTGTACTGCAGGTGGTTTAGTTCTCAGAGTTTGAGCTTTGTTGTAATATCATGAGTCATGTATGAGTTCTTTAGTGTATCCGATATCAGAGATATCTTTGTGATGAGACATGATCCTTATCTTGTAATATAATCTATCTTAGTGGTTGTGGACTTGAGAAATCTTTGTGTGAGTGCTATGTGTGTGATATGAGTAGTAATTCATTCTTCATAAGATCTTTACTTACTAGTGTGTTGCATATGTCTTGGTGTATTGTTTTTCATTTATTGACTTGTGTGATATATCTTGTCATATGCATCATGATCTATATTGCTCACACACTTGCATTTCTCGGATGCAATGATTTAGGGGGAGTTTCCAACTCACCTTAGTATGTGCAAATTGACATTTTGAGGTCCTTTATGAATTCAATTCATATTGCACATATTAAGGGGAGCTCTTCATAAATCATTGAACCCATAAGCTTAATTGTTTATCCTTTGGTAAAATTTAATCAAGGTTGTCATCAATCACCAAAAAGGGGGAGTTTGAAAGTGCATGTTGCACTTAAGTGTGATTTTGGATGATTTGATGACAATGTTGATTAAAGATCTAATATGTTTGCTAAGTGTGACACAGGGAAATGATTATCTCACTATGTACTTGAAATGTAATGCAAAGCCAAAATGAAGGATTGTTGTATGAAGATCATGTCACAAGCACAAAACAACAATGAGAATGATATTGATATAAAGGGTTATCGTATTGTGGGATAATCATAGTGCATTTATGTTTGCTAAGAAAGGATTCAAAATGAAGCATGGTTGAATGGCTTGAAATGGTGAAGATAGCAAGGAAAGAGTCTTTGAGGTACTAAGCAAGGGTGAAGGGCAAGCGACGGCTTGGCGGCCGAAGAACCTAGCTAGAGTGAAGAAGAAAGTACTTGCATTTAGTCGAAGGAACAATCAAGCTTGAAGATCGCATCTAGTGGAGAATCGACATTCCTAGCAACAATATTGATTGGAGTGACTTGGCACATTTGGAATTCCATTATATCACTTGAATGGAGTCAAGTCACATGCTCAAGATGGCTTTGCTTGAGGGATATCTACTTCTAAACATGACAAGCATTCCTTCCAATATAGAAAATGAAGAGAAGCGGCTTGGGTTCAAATGGAGATCAACTCAAGAGGTTTAAAATTCGTATTTCAATTTATCTTGAGTAAATAGGAAAGCCGTACTATTAAGAGGGATGCAACATATAGTAGATGATTCTTCATAAGTGCTCAATCCAACCTAAGTGAGACATGAGAGAGCTAGAGCTAACTTTCAGCTGAGTGTTGCACTGTCTGTCCATACCGGACATGTCCGGTATGCATACCGGACATGTCCGGTATGAGCCCACAGCAGTGCGGCCATCCGTCTCGCCCGAGCCTCTGCGCCAGGCCTCGGCCTCGGCGCTCAAGCTCCGTCCCGCCCGAGCCAGGCCTCGGCCTCGGGCGCTCAAGCTCCGTCTCGCCCGAGCCTCTGGGCCAGGCCTCGGCCTCGGGCGCTCAACTCCGTCTCGCCCGAGCCTCTGCGCCAGGCCTCGGCCTCGGGCGCTCTAGTCAAGTCATACCGGACATGTCCGGTATGCATACCGGGCATGTCCGGTATTAGCGGAGTTCTGTCTCGCAGCTTGTGTTCGGGCGGTTCAACCGACTCTTGCGTCGGTACTACCGACAGGTACTACCGGAGTAATGGCGGTACTACCGGTAGGCCAAATTTGGCCCAACACAGAGAGGTTGCAAAACCCCCTCTTAACTGTCGGTACCACCGACCTGGTGGTCGGTACTACCGAGATCCTATTCGGGGTTTGAAAGATGGTTGGTTAAGAGTGCTTCTCACGCAGTCAAGTCATACCGGACATGTCCGGTATGCATACCGGACATGTCCGGTATTTGCGGATTTGTGGCTAACAGTATCTTTGTGATAGGCGGTACTACCGACGCTTGGGTCGGTACCACCGAGAGGTACCACCGGGGTTATAGCGGTACGACCGGTAGGTCAAAATTGGCTACTTCCAGAGAGGTTGTGAAAACCCCCTTTACAACTAGCGGTACTACCGACCTTGTGGTCGGTACTACCGAGATCTGTTGGGAAGTTTGAAAGTTGGTCTGTTCAGTGTGTTCCTCACGCAGTAAAGTAATACCGGACATGTCCGGTATGCATACCGGACATGTCCGGTATGAGCTGACTCAGCCAACGGCTAGAAAACGGCTAGTTTCGAATGTGGGCTTATAAATACCCTCAGACCTCCACCTTTGGAGGCTGCTGATTCTACTGGTTCCCACACTCATTCTAAGCCTTTCAAAACACTTTCCAACCCTCTCTTAGTGAGTGATTGTCCTCTAATTGCCAAATCCATTTGTGGGTTGAGAGAGATTCAAAATTAGAGAGCAAGCCATCTCTTGAGCACTTGTGCAAATCGTCGATCTTGTTGTGCGCATTCGTTACTCTTGGACTCTACGGTCCTAGACGGTTAGGCGTCGCCGTTGAGCACCCAAGAGATTTGTGGAGTGCCTCGGAAAGTTTGTGAAGGTTCGATCTCTCCTCAAAAGAGATCAACTAGTGGAAGGAGCATAGCGGGTGAAATAGACCGCGGCTAGAGTGACCCGTGGTGTCCTCTAGAGCCCACCTTTGTGGTAGCTCGCAGCCGGCTCAACGGAGAGTAGGACCCGAGGGGGTGCCGAACTTCGGTGAAACAAATACCGTGTCATTCCTTTGTGCTTTACTTTCGGCTATTTGTTATTCTTCGTTGTGCTAGTTGTTTTGCAAGCAATCAGTTTTATATATACATCATACATAGTGATTGCAGGTTGTGTGAGAAATTGGAGAAGAAAAGGAGCAGTCCCGCTCAACCCGTGCACACCGGACTTGTCCGGTATTGATACCGGACATGTCCGGTATTTACTGACTGTGCCCAATTTGTTTAATCCTTGAGCTAATCTTTGTGGTGCAGAGTATTGCCTTCTAGGTGATTAATTTCTAGTCATATACCTTGTGTTTGTCTCTTGAGGGGTTGTTTATACTCCGATTGGGAGTTTCCAAGTAATTGGAAACTCGCATACTAATTGCTTCCGCATTATAAGTTGTAAATTTTCAGAAAAGCCTATTCACCCCCCCTCTAGGCGACACCTTAGGTCCTTTCACAGTCAAACTTTTTTTTAGTTTTAACTAAGTTTTATAGAAAAGAGTAATAATATATATGATATAAAATGGACACATTATGAAAATATATTATATGATATATCTCATGATATGAATTTGGTACCATCAATTTTGATATTTTTTTCTAGAAATTCGATTAAAGTTTAACTTAAAACAACTCTAGAAATTGATTTTTTTTCAGAGATGGAGGGAGTATGTCTGTAGAAGGTTAAAAGACTACCAATTCATGGTTGGTGCAGATATATCCTGACACATTTTTTTCTCTCTCTTGAGAGGGTCCCTTTCATCTCAGCAATACGTGCGAAGATACGTATAACGTACTTGCTGAACAAATACCAAGTGGTCAACCGAACATGAACAAAGACCAGTGGCACTTTGAGCCAGGACTGGACAGGAGATTGAACCGGCAAGGCTATGGGTTCACTGGTCCAACCGTTTAGAACTGGTTGAACCACCGGTTCAATTATTTTGGATTGGATAAATTGAACCGGCCCCAGATACTTTGAACCGGTATATATATATGCCATAATTAATAATTAATAGATGGAACAATCGCATAAATAACATAATATAGTTGCACCCCAACCATAAGGTTTTTACATATGTAGATACAAAATGACATGTTTAAAATGATAACTTTTCATATGTAGATTATTGTGGTGCTCAAAGTTTGAGCATCACTATAATTCTGTATAGCCGAGCCGGCAATAATGCACCATCCATGTATGGTCTAGCTTCTGCTTCGGCTGAAAGTGGCATGCATGATCTAGCTCCTGCTTCGGCTGAAAGTGGCATTACAACTGGGATCCTGCAGGTGTGGCCGAATTGCCTTGCCATCAGCGGCAGCTCCAAGTGCGCAACATGAGATTCAGAGCGCGTTGCAATGATACCGATCGGAACATCATTCCTGATGTATGTAAACCGGTGCAGGTGGAAGCCTGAACAGAAAGCCTGACTGAGGCATTACACCTTTTGCAACACACGGGCACTTTCAAATATTTTTTTTTGAATTCTTCCTTCGAGTAACGCACGTGATGTACAATAGTAACTGTTTCACAATTCCATTTTCCTTTTTTTTTCCCAGCATGAGCAACAGAAACATTAATCAGTCATCTCCGAACCTATCTCATCATCAAACATTACACTCGGTTCACACGCCATGTGATTCCTTGCAATTTCTAGTCATCATTATTAATCCTCTTCTGCCTCTACTTCTTCCTTCTCATACTCACTGTCAGAACCTTCTTCGTCTCCAAAAGGATCCTCATCATTGCTACCATCATCCTCGTCCTCGGACAATTCATCGGGATAATCAAAAAGTGGATTGTCTTCGGCTGCATATTCAATATGGAAAGAGTTTCAGATAGTTCAAGTAACTAAGGATCTCACTGATTAGTTGTTAAGGGAGTATAATGATGGTAACATTACCATTTGAATCATCTGTGTCATACGGATAGTCATCGTCGTAGCATTCATCTTCTCCATCGTCCACTTGTAACCTTATGTAACAAGATGAATTCGTTAAGAAGGAAGACACTCTCACAGGAACCCAAATCCCAATGGGATAAAACCATGCGATACATATTTAGTTATTTACCTTGGATATGAAGCTGCTGTTGACGTGGCCTCCATGTTTGTATCATCCACCTCCTTGACAGTATAGATATCATAAACTTCAGAATCTGCTAAACAGCAAATTTAGACTCGTCATCAAAACTAGTGTGGAGCTAAACTGCTCACCATTACTACTTGGGCACTAGTACTACTACTAGAGTTTGAAATCACTTTCTATTACAATCAATAAATAAAGCACCAAGAACCTTTCCAGTACTGTTGAGAGCATCTCAAGGCAAGAAGCTTCAATACCTTCCGATTGCGCCAATGAAATTATATCTGACTCAATTTCCTCTGCAGCTGATGGCAAGTACTCCCGGAGAAGCGGAAGAAAGTTGCATAGAACAGTGCCCTCTTCAAAAGAGGTAATCCTGCAGTGAATATTGTGAGGAAACATGCAACTATACAACTCTACATTCCAAATAACTGGATAGATTGTCAGAAATCAAGACTTACCGTGGTTCTGCTGGATGCTTCTCATCATCAGGATCTACTTGTACAGCATCATAAAGATGACATATTTCTCTCAATGAGTCGTCAGCATCATTTTTTTCTCCTTTTCGACTCTTCCATATTTGTGCAAAGCGAGCATTTCTACCTATATCCTATACAGGGTCAATGAACAAAACCATGCGTAAGAGTGCAAATAACACTATGGCATTTATAAATAATTAAATACTATCACAATTTTCTAGTATGAGGGTAATTAGGGAGTAGTACTTCCATCATGAAATCCTAATACACAATCTAACACAAGGCCCATGCTATAGCAACTCCTGGAGACTAGCCAAATGGACCAAACCTGCTCACTTGCAGCAATCAAATATGCCACTACTAAAGAGCCTGATGGCCACTACTAACACAGGTAGTGTCCAGTGCCATCCATCAATATACACAAGTGTACCCAGGCCTCCAGTTTGGTAGTGTAGACCATAGAATAGTTAATTTATAATGTAGTCCTTTTATTAGCTAAATCTGCATATCTAGCTTCCATGTGCTTGTGGCAAGGGATGTTCCCAGAGTCCAATTCCCAACCAATGACCTTATTTGGGAATTGAGATGCAACACTGTAAGCATAGATTGGTTAACCTGATCATTCCCACAACATTATGTTGCAATCAGGCTCAACAAGGATAAATCTGTGGGATGTGGAGCTAAAACCAATGCACATATACTCGCAGGTGAGTGTGACATATAAAAGCCAAACTAGAATGCAGAAGTAGCAATGATGTAAGCACTTAAAATCCATAATGGAAAACACAATTTAACCCTGATGAAATAGAATAGGGAAATATTTTTGCAAGTTAAAAATGGTTATTGGTGAATGTTGTACTTAAAATCTGCATAGCAAATTACATGAACACCTAGTTTCCTCCTATGATAATCTTACGCTCGGTTTACACTTCACAGCCATTTTTTCATCATATACACTTCACATCAAATTCATTATCTCCTTAGTACTTGCAGAAATTTGAGAAGCGATTGACTGCAGTGAAAAACTCAAAATAATACGGCGTGTACCTCATGCCTCTGTCTGGCTGCTGATCGTAGCTCCTCTGGTTTCTGTTCGCACAAAGAGTGCCCACTTTAGAATTTAACCAATTAAATTCATTTCGACAGCTATACGAAAAACACTATTTCACTAATACTAAATGTTAGTGCCAACAATGTTCCAGGAGATTAATAAAAATAGTCCTCGTGGGAAGCTGTGAACACTATTAGTTTCGCTTACTTTGTCTTGCTTGATTCTGTCGTTCCACTCCTTTGTCTTGCTTTTTATCTCCTTGGCATTTGAGTCAGCAAGCTGCAGAAACAAATAGAGTTGTTTACATATATAAACCTTGTGCATTTGATATAGGGAACAAGTAATGCCCATCCATCATGTAACTATGTTTGAGTGCATAGCAGAAACAGACTCCTGTTTTCCTTTCAAAAGGATAACAAATAAATACTTAAGGTGCAAATGGCAACATTTTTTTGCTATTTCAAAGAATCTGTTCAGTTGCAGTATTTTAACTCCAGAGATGCATAAAAGATGCTGTGATAAAGATTAATTGTGATTTATATAGAGTCCACAGAGAAGAAAAATAACAAAGAAATCATATAACACAGAAGTAGAACTGGATACATATGAGAAATGAAATATCAACTGAAATTTAAACACAGACGAAGAAACAGCTACGTCATGCCAAACGTCAAATCTGACTGTGCTAAGCCGCTATAACAAGAAGGAATAAAGAAAAAGGACAAATGAAAAGGAAAGAAGTATTACCAAAAGAGAGTGCAAAACATCTTCAACAGCCTCAGAATGGTGTACTGTCTCGATGTGCTGGACAAGAAGTTTCTTAACTCGTGGTTCCTCTGAAGCTGTGGTGGGCATGGCAAGCAAGTAAATCACATGCAGGTGGGTGAAGGGGGGCAGTACTATCTTTTTCTTTCTTTTTTCTGGCCTATAATTGTTCGTCTGAATAAGCAGAATTTGGTATTATATCATGTATGCATAGTATCATCAATGCAAGGTGACAAGTCCGCATTGGCAAATTTCAAGTCTTGTATCATCAGCAATCAGCAGACAGGGCAATCACGCATTCTTGCGGGGTAATTTGCATATACAAGTTACTGACAATGAATGAACCATCAGTACCAGTGACAAGTTAAAAATCATTTTCATGGGAGCTCGTGTACCTTTAGCACTGGCGGACGAGGAAGAGGAGGGTGGGTCGGAGATGGAGAGGCTGGAGAAATCGAGCATGGCCTTCTTCGTCGGCCTCTCATTAATCTCTAGCCCTGAGTAACAAAGCAAGAGAAGAAAAAAAATGTCAAAACCCTCCTTGTATCGAGTGGGGAAAGTCAAGGGGACGAAAGGGGAGCTCACAGAAAGCGTCCGGGCGGGTCTGCGAGGGCTTGCGCTTGACCCGGACGACGATGGGCTTCCCCTTCTCCGTGGGCTCCGAGGTGGAGACCTCGCCGGCGGCCGCCGCCGCCGCAGACGCCATGGCCGGCGGTCGGGCAGGGTCAACAAGGACGAGAGCGGCGGCTGGACACGGGGAGTCGAGGTCCCTCTTCCAACTTCTGCCCGTGCTTTACGATTCGTGCGCGATGAATCCGACGGACGTGTCCGACAACCGGACACCGGAGGGAGACGTGATGGGGCCCACCTCTTGTCATCCCCTCTCCAGTGTCAAATAGTTTAAAACCTTGGGACTGGAATGCGCTTGCAAAATTGTATGTTCTTGAATTATTGAACTGTCCCCCCTCAAACTCACGACTTGGCCTTTCTTCTTCTTTGAAAAAAAAAACAATAATATAAGAAAACGAACTGCTAGCCTCGAGGGGAGGGAGGCTGCTATGCTCTCCATTTTTTTTTTTGATGGAAATGGAGGAGAAGGGTCCCCTACAAGAATATATTTAAAAAACAAAACAGAGTCAAACAGCAGTTACAAAGAGAGCTCAGGAAACAAACAAACAAAGAAAACCCTTGCATGCTCAAATTTAAGTTTTTGGTGTTGTTGCACTAAAAGTTGGACAAGGGAACAAATGTTCCTAAGTATAAATGTATAATAATAATAATGTTGCAACCATCTTGTGTCCTCCAAATAATCCTCATAAAGTTCCATCAACAGCAAGCACTTTCCATTGCATCATCTATAAGTTTCTTATAATTTACAATCTAAAAACAAAACGGTTGCTTTCTAGGTAGGTCATAACTCATGTCTTTGTGGCATCATTAAGTTCCACTCCCTTTAAGTCTTAACAAGTGTGGTACGTTATCTTCTGCACTACTCCCTTCGTCCCTGGTTGACTGTTGTATTGGTGTGCGTGCTACAAGTTTAACTCAATTTGTAGCAAATGCGTGTAACATTTGTATCTCCAAATAATTTTGTTAAAAACTAGATTCAAATATATATCTAATGATACTAAGTATGTATCATACATGCGAACTGAGCGTAGCTCAGCTGGTTGGGTTCCTTGTGGTGGAACCTATCCACCCGGGTTCAAGTCCTTGACTTGACACGAGTGTTCGCATTTTCCTGGATTTATTCTAGGATTTAACGACACTATTCTTTCAGTGGTAGACGACGTGCCCGTCGACAGCGAGACGCCTGTGGTGACTTCGTCAATCTCGAGATTTGCCAGTCCAACTCAGTTATTCGGAGGTGCTCATAGGGGTAGGGTGAATGCGTGCTCGTGTTTGTGAGCGTCTGCGTCTGTAACTGGGTCTCGCAAAAAAAGTATGTATCATACATATTAATATTTTTTAATTTTTAATATATATTTAGTCAAAGTTGTTTCTTGGGAAGCACAAACGACAAACATTTAGGGACGGAGGCAGTAGACCATTACAGGCAATAACATTGTAACTTAGGCCTGTATATTATATACCCTTGTAGGTGTAGGATGACATTCTTTTATCTGACCTGCTCAATCATTTATCCTATAAAATCAGTTATTAAGGTTTATATCACGTTTCTTACAGTAGCGCTGTCAAAAATCAATTTCCTGCATTCCCTGTGACATGATAATGTTGTTCTCAGGAATTAGGGGCTTGGAAATTATTATGGTAGTTTTTTTAACACACGGAAATTATTACAATTTACAAGTAGTAGACTAGTAGTACGTGGTAACTTCCTCTGCAGCACCAAGTTTTGGGCCGAATGTCCATCCTCACGCGCGCGCGCACACCAGCCACTTAAAGGCCTAAATTTAGCAAAACCTTGGCCTGCCGGCCCAATTACCCACTTCCTGTTCTGACAGTTGGGCCCATGGCTGGAAGGAAGAGGAAGACTGCTCCGCGCACCCCCTTCCTCTTCCTCGAGCCCCTCCCCCGCCACCGCCACCTTGGCTCTGCTTGTCTTCCTCCTCTCCCCGACACGACAACGCGTTAGGTGACCGCGGCTTCAGAAGGGCGTCCGCCCGCGCGGGGCCGCCGCCGCCGCCGCCGCCGCAAGTCTTTCCTCCAATCGGAGCGGGCATCCGCATCCGCCGGCGGAGGGGATGGGCGGCAAGCGCAGCGGCTCGCCGGCGCCGGTGAGCCTGCCGGACAACGATGACATCCTCTGGGAGATCCTGCTCCGCCTCCCGCCGCTGCCGTCGTCGCTCCCGCGCGCCTCCCTCGTCTGCAAGCGCTGGCGCCGCCTCCTCTCCGCGCCCACCACCGGAAACCCCCAATCCTTGGCTTCTTCGCCATCGACTTCCGCAACCGCATGGGGAATGGGCTCATACCCGTCTTCACCCCCACGCTGGCTGCCCCCGACCGAATCCCACCCGTCCGCTTCTCCTTCCCGCATCAGCTCGGCGAGGGTTTGTTCTTCCTCGGCTGTCGCCACGGTCTTGCCCTCCTCTTCAACCGGTCCAAGCTCGAGGCTGTCGTGTGGGACCCCATCACTGGCCTCCGGCTCACCACAGCTTTGCCGCCTGAGATGCAGAGGAACGATCGGCACCGCTACTTCAAGTGCGACATGTACAATGGCGCGGTGATGAGGAGTTGCTGCTCGGCCGCCTTTAAAGCGGTCATGGTTTTCAGCAATGAACTGTATGAGCTTGCATGGGCATGCGTCTACGAATCAGAGTCTGGAAAATGGGGCAGTATCATCTCAACTGCGCTCCCATCCTCTACTTCTTTGGCTCAGCCTAGCGTCCTGGTTGGAAATGCGATTTGCTGGTTGCTTCACTGCAGAGGTGGCGGTGTCCTTCGGTTTGATACAGATGCGCAGAGCCTGGATGTAATCCAGATGCCAGAGGACATCCATGATACAAATGATTCACGTGTTGATCTCTTGCGGACAGTAGATGGGGGACTTGGAATGGCAGTCCTGTCATCAAAACAGAGAATCCAGTTGTGGGGTCAAGCTGCCATTTCAGATCACGTTGTTAGATGGGTGTTGCAGAAAACAATTGAACTGGACAAGCTCATTTCACTAAGTCCGTCAATGGAGACACGGCCGACAACAATAGTGGGGTTTGATGAGGATAACAATGTGATTTTCCTCTGGACTGCTATTGGTGTCTTCATGATCCAACTTGAGTCAATGAAGTTCACTAACCTTTCCAAAGACGACTGCACCCATCTCTATTATCCCTACACAAGTTTCTATACCGATGGTAATAGTTTGTCTCCATTCTTTACATTGCTGTAGTAACCAAATTCAACCGTTTTGGGTATGTGATAGCTGAAATATTGTCCATTTACTTAACTAAGGTTGATCAGGACTAGCTACTTAACCATGCATTGTAATTTTTTTTTTCTTTCATCTGGTTGGTGAACTCATAGCATTCTACTTTTTCTAATTTTTACATGGAATTGTTTAGGGCTACCAGAGAAGAAATTGTTGTCGTTGCCTGGCTCCCCATTCATGCATAAAATATTCCATGGTGCTTTCTTGTACTGTTTCTTCAGCATGAGCTTCCTAGTTCCTGCCGTCAGGAAATTGGCAATGCCCAAACTTAAAAGCAAAGTTGAATAATCCATATGTGAATTGAGCAGTTCAGTTAGTACATTTAGAAGTTGAAGCTGGCTGTTAACATGTTTCATCAATAGGTAAGTAGAACAATGATCATGTTTTTCTGACTAATTTTACCGTGGTAGTAGGTTTTGTTTCTATTTTGTAACTTTTAATAAAAGCTAGTCTTTTTTTTCCAATTTATGAAGCTAAAGAATAATAGGTTGATCTACATATGACTCACTTTGTCTTATGGGTTGAGCTTTCCTTTGGCTTCATGGTTTCATTGTACATTTATTTTGTAGGCTTGGACATTGATGGTGGAGATGGTAGGTCTGAAATGCTGTAGAATTCACGAGCTGATTTCCATGTTGGAACAGGTAAAGTCTGTGTTGGTTGAACAAGGGTCGCTTACTTATACTATGTTTTTTTTTTCAGCTTCTTTGTTGTAAATTTATAATATATATATGCTCCAAAAGTGCTGCACTGGGATGTAAGATGATAATCAATTCCAAAATAAAATTGTCCATTGATTCATTTTTCTCAGCAAATTGGAGCTCAATTAAATTCATGACCTAACTAAGTCCCTCATTGTATGTCAGATAGTCTAAACCAGCCAGTGTCTTTTGTAAGTAATTGATGTTTAGTAGGGAACATATTTGAAATTAATTTTTTGCACGCTTGCCAGTTTAGTTATTTCCACAATTATTGGTGATCTTAGTAAATATTTTACGTTTTGTAAGTACCTTGCTTTTCTTGCCAATAGATATGTTTCAGTTGGAACATAACAAGAAGAGCATTTCCTTAACTATTGTTGTTCGTTATCTTGCTGCTGAAAGTTATTTACTTATTGTACTGTCAAGGACTGTGGTTTGAACCGTGACTAGGGGCTCTTGTTGGGTTTCAATTCTAGCCTACCCCAACTTGCTTGGGACTAAAAGACTTTGTTGTTGTTGTTCTCAAGGACAGTGGTTTCTACTTTCTATGGCCAAACAGTTTCTAGCATGTCTCAGGTAGCTGGTCATTACTTCAATTTCTGTTGAACCATCGTTACCAGTAACCTGTGTGATATCATCAAGCTATTAACTTCATAGGTCCTGATCTTGCATTCATGATGCCTCTATCTTGTGAAGTTGTTGAGTTTGATATTTCAATTCGTTAGAAAGCATTTTCCGAATTGTGGAAGTAGGGACTGAGATGTCAGTACTCCCTATGTGCTTCATGTGCTGAGATTACACTGCATGCCAAGGATAATTTTTATGTGTAAATGTTCACTTCTATGAAGCATAAGTCGTTGCCATGTCTAAAACAGATACCATGTCAACAATATAGGTTGTACTTGCATGAGTGGGTGCCAGTTTCAAAACTACAAAATCTGCCTCCCAGTTCTCGTCATTACCTTTTCCATGGTTGTTCAAAATAAACAGTTTGTTACTGTTGCAAAGGTGCACAAATTGGAAAGGAACATACCATCTCTTGTTAGGCTGACAACAAGTAGACCTTGGGGCCACATGCCAATGAAACAGTTACACTGATGATATATTCCAATACTGTTTGAAGTTGCAAAATTGATTGATATTATCTTGATGATGAAATTTGGTTTGATCACAGGTACCAGGAGCTGCCTAACAGTTGTGCCAAGATGAAGAAACTGTATGGTTCATGGTTGGCTAGTATTGTTTGGAGTTATGTTCCGTGGCGCATAGTCTAATGAAACTGTGGCCAGCTTTGGTTAACACTTCAGTGTCAGTTGATTTAGTGCAGACAAGTTCAGTGTCGCCGAAAGATGTATGGCTATCTGATCTTGATCAGACTTATGATTTGCCTGTTTGTACCTGACGACTGAAGATGTTCTGTCTTCAGTGTGTAGCAATGGCACTCGGTGAATTGCAATGTGAAAAACTCAATCTGAGTATCTGACAATGCGCCGCTACTTCTACTTGTAATTTCTAAATACTACTTCATATGTCCAAATTATAAGTCTTTTTGGCTGTTTTAAAATTTTAATTTTTATTGTGTATATCAAAACTTAGCGTATATCGGTGTATAGTAAAAACTATGAACCTAGAAAAATCATGGAGTGGAAGTATATGGACATGCTATTATACTAGGGAAGTAGGGATTTCTGTTCTCCATAGTGTTTTGAAGCCCCGAAACTTGGGTCTTCGTAGCTTTCGAACATCGGGCTGACTTGTGAATTGTGACATGGGAATTCTAGCTGATCCCTGCTAGTGTCATCTTTGTATGAGGCTTTGCTTTCAATTTTGCCCAAACAGAAAAGATGAATTCTTAGTTTGACGCCCAAATTTGACATGGAACAGGCCAAAATGTGAGTTTTGGAACAAGAAGCGAGGCGTGCATTCCTTTTTGGACAGAGTTTTTTACAATATACTAAATAGATAAAATTTATTAAATCGGCAATGTTTCATTGCTACTAGTGGTATTAGGAATTACTTTTTTTTATCAGGTACAATATAGATGCACACAATCCATACGCAAAGAAAGAGATTAAAAGACTCGCTACCTTCAGTGCCTGCAATACCAAGGTTTGAACTTTAATGAGTAGTGTCCCACTGAACTGACCTATCACTGAACTACAAGTCCATTTCCATTAGGAATTACTCTCAGCATTGATGGTGCTGTTTGCTGGGTTAGGCTAATGGGCTGATCGCCATATATCTTCATGGGCCGTGGGCCTAGCCGCGAAACGAACCGGGTGCGTGTTGTATTGGTATGAAGGCCTCGGGGGCCTGCTGACCCCTCCGTCGAGCCGCAGCAGCCATGGCGACCTCCACCACCACCCCACTCGTCGTCTGCCGCTGCCCCCCCTATCCACACCGCCACCGCCACGTCCCCGGCAAGCCTAAGCCCAAGCCCAAGCCCAAGCTGCCCGCACCCACCTCATGCTCCCTCTCCCTCTCCCTCCGCCTCTGCGCCGGGCCCCTCGCCGCCCTGCAGCGGCGGCCGCGCGACGTGTCGGCGGCGTACGGCGACGGCGACATGGACGACGACTTCGGCGACTTCGACCCGGACGACGCGGACGGCGTCGGCGAGGACGACGACGTCGACAACGAGCAGGACTACGACGTCGACTACGACCGCCTCCTCGCCCCCGTCGTCAAGCAGCCGCCGCCGCTGGGGCCGTCGGCGGCGTCGCCCGGGGAGGAGGGCGACATCGCTATGGTCGCCGCCGACAGCTTCGTCTCCACGCGGGACTCCGCGTCCGACACCGTCGTCGACTACAATGTGGATGAGGATGAGTTCCACAAGATTAGGCTGCTCCACTGCGACTTCCTGATCCGCAAGGTGCCCGACCCCGACGACGACGTTTTCGACTTCAGAGAGGTAGGTGTAGGCAGCCGTAACCCATGAGCTGCCTTCCTCATTAGTCATCACTACTGCTGAGCTGCCTAGTGCAATTTGTCACGACTCACAACCTGTGGCATTTCAATCTCACCAAACCTGTCCACATCCATATTCTTCTGCTCAAGCGCGACATTTCATGATTTTCATCGAACACCTTCCTGGCGATGCTGTCCAAATTGACAGCATCACAGCAACGGTTATTCTGAGTCAATTGCGTGGTGCTCATTTTGCTGAACATGGCATGTTTGTGCAACAGATGTATGTCACGCCACCGGACACGGATATCTACTCCATTCCAAGGGTTCTTGCCCCAATGCCCCAGAAGGTGGGAACATGTGTTTCAGCTATTTCATAGTATGTCAATTCAGATGAATGTGAATGTGCCCTGAGGTGTGATTCTTGTTTCTCTTGTTGGGATTAGTATGTGAGGTGCACCAAGAAAAACTTTGGCCGTTACCATGTGAGCGAGCCACCAGTTGAGCACTTGCGTGATCCCCTGTACAAGACAGAGAGGGAGATCATGAAGGTATGCTGAGAATCTTTTCTGCTCTCTTCAGTCTTGCCACGTCCATTATGCTCCTTTCTGCCAAATTCCAACACGGAATGTGCTTTGCAAGTTACTATCCGTATCTAGCACTTATGTGTAAGCTACTACTCATGTGAAGCTGATTTAGTGAAGCATCTTATAAAGCATTCAAAGAGATTCGAGTTCCTCATGAAGCAGTTTATTTTCTGAACTTCTATATTGTTTGTTGTCCTAGTGGTGCAAATACTGTAGATCCTAAAATAGGAATATTTAAAAAGTGAATTACCTAGGTTTCTGCTTTTACTTCGACAAAAGGCAATAGCATGATTTTGCATGCTAATTAGGAGAAAAGTGCAAAGGCTGACATCTTACAACAAAATGTACTATCAGGGTGTCTCATAGCACCCTGTTAAATCAGAGAAACAAAACATATTACAGGCTAAGTTAGGGGCCAGCTTGCACCCATACTGGAATTTAGTTCTAGTTTTCATGTATCTTTGTTTCTGAAGAGTGAAGACCCTAGATCCCAGTTGGCTGAACTAGAAATGTCTACCTATATATTTCTGTATTATCCTGCTTTGCTTACCCTTAATCAGTGAGCTTCTGTTAGGTCAGTTTTAACTCGATACTACCCTGGAATGTGAAGCGTGATTGTTAATGCATAACATGTTAATGCTTTATTCTTATTGTCTATTCGTGTGCTTGTTTGTGCTCTGGCCTTATGATTTTTCATATTCAGAATATATGTTTTGTTTCTTTTGATATTGCAGGTTTTCTTAACCAAACACTACAGAAACAGGCGCTCTGACGACCCAGATTTTTTCCTTGATTTTGAGGAGATTTATGTTATTGACTCGAAAACAAGGTCAATCACAAGAGCTAAAGTTGTGGTAAGATATTCAAAATCTAGTTTTTTTAAGCTATTCAGATAGTGCTTGTTTTGATACATTTCAGTTCCATGAGTTGTGGCATCAAGAATTCTGTAGTATTTGTACATCAGTTTAATGATCTTTGAGAAAGTTCTGCATGTCAGCAAGCACAAAAAATGAAGAGAATAATACCTCTACTTTTGTGTTCCTAGATCATTGATATCCATCCACCTCCACCTATGTGTGACAGGTTAATGTTCCTGAAGGAAAGAGAAGAGATAGGCTTAACGACCTGCTACTGATCCGTGATGGAGGAGAGTCTTTCAGAATTATCGACAAGGTAGTCTGCTTGCTCCTGATTGTAGCCTTCTGTTCGTTGAAATGGGCCCTAGTAGTAATGTTGACTAATGAAATGATCACTGTATCAGACTAAAAGGGACGACGCAACCACTGTCATCCAAAGAGAAGAGTGGGCGAAGTCGAGACAAGACGTGGAGAAGCATTTCAGGAAGCTCAGAGACTTTGACTACTCGAATTGGTTCTAAAAATGACATGATGTGATTTCTCTGTATGGTTTGATCACAATTTTGAAATTAGATAGGTTACTTGTAACACTAGTTGTAACATGTAGAACGTATGGCGTCTAGGAAGGCATATTATCAGCTCAAAAATGTTGAATGCGCTACATTTTTTCTTTTTTAAACGAAACGAGTGCACTACTTGTCTTGTTAGGCCCTCTTTGGACGTACCCAATAGGGCCCTGTTTGGTTCTAAATTTTAATGTAAAATTTTAGCTAGCTAAATTTTAATACAAAACTTTAGCTAGCTAAAAATTTCTCAGCTAAGCTTTAGCTGGGTGTTTGGATGCTCTAGTTAATAGACTCGGCTAAATTTTAGCTGACTTTAGCTGGATTTGAACAACTAAATGTAGCTAAACTTTAGCTGAACTATTTGGATGTCTAGCTAGCTAAAATTTAGTTGATGCATCCAAACAGGGCTTAAGCTAGCGAATATGTGGCTGCTTTCGAGCTTGTTTACAGAACCGTGGACTTGTAGTCTTTTTTGCAGTTGTTTATGAGCTCAGTTGATGATAATTGACAGAAGATGTATTTTTGAGCTATAAACTGACTTTAATCTATACAAATTAGTCGTAGAACATGTTTTTTTTTTTCTCACAACAAATCAGCCGCACAAATAAATATAAGGCCTTTAAGTCGTGCTGAATAGAGCCATCGCTGCAAAACAAAATGTGAAAATAAGAAGCCAAGTTTCTTGCAGTGCGCCCCATCAACTTTGGGAGAAGGAAAAACAATTGGCTCAGAAATCTGATACAGCAGAGGAACAGAGGAAAAAAGAATTTAAATTGGCTCCAGAAATCTGATACATCAGAGGGAAAAATAATTTGAGAAAAATTGGCTCAGAAATCTGATACAGCAGAGGAACAGAGGAAAATAAAAATTTAATTGGGGGTGTTGCGAGAATCGAACTCGCGACCTCTCGCACCCGAAGCGAGAATCATGCCACTAGACCAAACACCCGCTTTGTTTATTTCGAAACAGTTGTTTTTATAAGAATATGAATCATATTGTGTCCAGAATATCCACCAACATACTGCAGACCATCATGCATGCATGCATTTTACGACGGAATTCGTTTAGGGCGAATGACCCATTATTCCTGGTCGAGTTATTTCGCTACAATCGCTCAATGGGCATATCAACATTCTTGTTATCTATAGCGACAAAAGTGAGAATAAAGTTGAGTACCTATACCATATATATATATATATATATATATATATATATATATATATATATATATATATATATATATATATAAAGGGGGAAGGAAGTGTATGTCACAGTCACTGAAAGCCACGTTTCACGTACCGGGAACCTAGATCATTTTCGTTTCGACAGTAGAAAATCATTTTCCAGAAAGCGATCCATGTCCTACACGTACCGTGTTCTTAGTACCTGAGTTTTACGAGAACTTCTATGACTGTGCTATATGTATAGTACTCTCCATAGGAATAATTGCATTGAAAGAGCTGGTCCGGCGGCTAGCTAGCTAGCCAGCCAGCCATATGGATCGATCGATCGTGCGTGCTCGTGCATTATATTAATATTATATTTGTGATGCATATATATATATATAAAATAAATATACGAAATCTGCCATTATTAATTTCATGAGTGCTAAGTACAGCGACAGACATGGGATAGAGGCGCAGAAGCAGAAGCATACACAGCAGTCACTACTGGAAAACTATACTTTGCCGAGTGCCTCCGACTTTGCCGAGTGCAAAATATCGTGGCACTCGGCAAAGCAATATTTTGCCGAGTGTAGCACTCGGCAAAATTTTGCACTCGGCAAAAAAGGCTTTGCCGAGTGCCAAGCACTCGGCAACGCTAGGCACTCGGTAAATCGGGACTTTGCCGAGTGCCAGGCACTCGGCAAAGCTAAACGCTCGGCAAAATTTTGGCGAACCGTGACGGCGGCCACCTACCGTCAAATTTTGCCGAGTGCCTCCTAGACCTAGCACTCGGCAAATTTATTTTTATTTTTTGAAAATTAATTTTGCCGAGTGCCTCCTAGTCCTAGCACTCGGCAAAGTTTTTTTTATTTTCTGAAAAATAATTTTGCCGAGTGCCACCCTTGGACACTCGACAAAGTTTTTTTTATTTTTTGAAAAATAATTTTTCTGAGTGCCTCCTAGACCTAGCACTCGGCAATTTTTTTTATTTTTTGAAAACTAATTTTGCCGAGTGCCTCCTAGTCCTAGCACTCGGCAAAGTTTTTTTTATTTTCTGAAAAATAATTTTGCCGAGTGCCACCTTTGGACACTCGGCAAAGTTTTTTTTTATTTTTTGAAAAAAATAATTTTGCCGAGTGCCTCCTAGACCTAGCACTCGGCAAATTTTTTTTTTTTGAAAATAAATTTTGCCGAGTGCCTCCTAGCCCTAGCACTCGGCAAAGTTTTTTTTTATTCTGAAAAATAATTTTGCCGAGTGCCTCCTAGGGCCCACACTCGGCAAAGTAATTTTTGCCGAGTGTTCCCATATGGCACTCGGCAAAATATATTTACTTTTTTTGATTTTGGACCCAAATTTTGTTGTGTAGCCTTGTGACAATATTTGAAGCTCTAATATAAAATTTTGTAAAATTTTGATTTTTTTTTGGTATATTTTGTTAATTTATTTCATTTCGTTGATTTTTTTGGCGTATTTCAAATTTGAACTGCAGGTCCATGGAATAATAGAATTTGGTCATTCAAAAATTGATATTCATGATACTTAGCGTATGTTGGGGGCCGTATTCAGGGAGTCACGTGAAATCTCGCGCATCTCGTTGACGTAACATGTCGAGTTAGTTGCGAAAAAAGAGGATTTAAATTATATAAAATCCAAATAAAGTCCGAAAATCACGAAACTTCTGGAGGCGTCTTGTTATCGCATGCGGAGACTGTGGTAAAATTTTGAAATGATTTGAAGCAAGTTGCGATGCACGATGCCTAAAACCCAGATATATCCACATGTGATCACATGCGACAACTTGTAGAGATGTTTGGCTTCTACGCATCCGACGTCTCAACTTGTGCAAAATATTCTCAATTTTTATAATAGCCTCTACATGCGATAACATGACATCTCGACAAGTTTCATAATTTTCGGACTTCATTCGCATTTTTTGTAATTTAAAAACACTCCGACCACAAACGGGTGACCGTGTTTTGTGAACAAGACATTCTAATTTTTGGGTGAATTTCTAGATAGGGCCTCAAAATACACTCTCCAATATGAATATTATTTTTTGAATGGCTACATTTCATTATTTCATGCACCTATAGTTTAAATTTACTTATTCAAGAAACAATCAAGTAAACAAAATAAATTCAAGAAATATAGCAAAAAATTATGAAAAAGTCTGAAATTCGAACATGTGGTTATATATAATATACTAGGACTACAGAAAAAATTTAAAATCAAAATTGAAAAAAAAAACAGAAAAACTTTGCCGAGTGCAACGGGGAACACTCGGCAAAAATAACTTTGCCGAGTGCCTGACCCAGATGGCACTCGGCAAAGTTCAATGTCAGAAAATAAAACAAAATCTGCGCAGTATTAAAAAGTTGTTTGCCGAGTGCTGGACGGAGGTGGCACTCGGCGAAACAAACAAAAAAAAAAAAAGCCCACGCGGCCTAAATGGCCACGCCGGCCCAGTCCACTCCCTCCCGCATCCCCAACCCTAACCGCGCCGCACCGCCCACCCAGCGCCCGCCCATCGCCGCACCTCGCCGCCCCCAGCGCCGCCCGTCGCCGCCCAGCCACCGCCCCGGCGCGGCCCTGCCCCGGCGAGTCCTCGCCCCCTCCCCGATGACTCCCCTGCGCGGCCCCGCCCGGCGAACCCGCCCCGCCCCGAGCGCCCCGGCGGCCCGGCGCACCCCGTCCCCCGCCGGCGAGCCACTGCCCACGCCGGCGAGTCCCCCGCCCCGGCCAGCCTCCGTCCCGGCCAGCCTCAGTCCCGGCCGCCGCGGCTCCCCAGCGCCCGCCGACGCAAGCAACGCCGCCTCCACCGCGCCGTCCCTGTGATCCGGTGAGGCGAGGGTCCCTGTCCTCTCTCTCTCTCTCTCTCTCTCTCACTCTCACTCTCTCTGTCTCTCTCTTCCTCTCTCTCAGCTTCTCCCTTGCTCCCCACTCAGGGCCATGGTGACGCAAGCAGCTTTTGTAGTAGGGGATATGCAACAATCAGATTGAGGAGCAGTGGTGCTTTTTGGTGTGCGTAAGGCTTGGAGGATGCTGGCACGACCTATAAGCTTTGGTATAGTTTCTTCCAAATACATAAAAAGAAGTGTATTGATATTTGATGGTTTGAGCTCCACTTTGGAAACCATGCCTGCTTCCAGTGTCAAACAACGAAGTGGTAGTAATTGAGTTCGGCTTGTTTGTTCTTGTTATGTGTAGACAGAGAGGATGGCAACAACCACACACTGTGGATCTCCTAAAAACAACATTTGGGTTGACGATGAATTCAGTAGTATGAGCTAGAGCACCAAAAATTATGGGAGAATTGATTTCTGAAAATGTTATCTAAAAGGAAGACTCAGGTGAGTCGATTTCTTCATGGCTGTTTCCTATTTATACCTCCTAATTAGAAGCCAGTTTTATTTGGAATTTTAGAAGAAAAAAACAGTTCATGGTTGCAGTTAGTTTATAACTTCGTGTCTAAATATTTCTTTGCTTGGGTGTGGAGGCAAACACACCACCAGAAATGGATAGCACTTTCTCTTATCTAAATCATTGTTCAATAGTTTTATGCACACAGCACATGGCACGCCATTGCTGCCAGGATTTTTTATATTATTTTTTGAACTTTGAGGTACGCGCCCTAGGTGCAGACTGGTTGCTAGATTTGTTGGATGTTGGCAATTGAGATACTGTACATAGTTCTCTGAAAACCACAAAAACTCGTTTTTGTTAAAGCTGGCTTTTCTAGGTTATTGAGAACTTGTTTCAGATAAACCCAAGTTAGTTAGAGTGCCCAAACATCGTTGTTCTGGATGTTGGAAACTTGAGTCAAAACTTGTTCTATAAAATCTAGTTTTATAAAACATGGGATCCAAACAACCCCTTCAGTTATATCTGAAACACCTCAGTTACCTAGCTAGCAACTTTCTATTCTGTTACAAAAATGAAGGAGATGCCAATATGCAAATGTGCTACCTAGCTAGCAGTTTTCTGTTTTCTGTTAAGCTAGCAGCAGAACCAAATTGCCCCAAGAAATTTCTCAATTAAGTTAGTTTTTGAGGTCTCAAGTAATGCTTACATGCACTTCACATTTCTGTCTAGCTGTGGTATACAAGTAACATAAATATTATGCACTGCATGTCAGCTGCTGATAGGCTTTAGCATTTTATATCTGCAAGCTGTTTTTCAGAGTCCCTAGCTGAAACAAACATGGTAAGGTAACCTCACAATCTGCAAGCTGTTTTTCAGAGTCCCTAGCTGAAACAACCATTCTCCTCTTGGTCTTATGCATACCAGTATACCATTCAGAGTCCCTAGCTGTTTTTCAGAATCCCTAGCTGAAACAACCATTCAAAGTCTTGGCTGATTGCTTATGTTCAGCTGAATGAAATTACTGAAACTTTGTGATAAGAAAGCCAGACATGAGGTTATTACTTAAATGGTTCAAACACAGACTGCAATTCTGAAAAGAAGGTAGATTAGACCTGTCTCACCTGTTGCCCAGTTTTTTCTCTGCAATTTGTACTGCAACTTTGCTAGTGGCAACGAGGCCATGTGTTTTCAACTAAAATATTTATCAGTGGGTACATAGAAACATGATCAGGCCAAGCAGAACTTTGCCATGCATTTCTTGTCCTCCTACCAAGCTATGACTAGTACAGCATATGTGAAACTTTTTGTAATGTTACTATGTTAGTTTCATTCCTAGCTGAACATATGTGAAAGTTTTTGTAAATTTACACTTCTGTTTTTTAGACTAGAGTTATGGGTTTCAGTACTTTCAGGTGCCAATGAACTGTTTTGTCAGTCAGAAGATAGTTTTTAGTACTGAAGCATGTAGCATGTTAGCTTTAATTTTTAAAGGACCACCCTTGTCTTTAACTTGTCTTTACATGTTGTTTTTATGTATGTATGCAAATTAAAATAAATGTTTAGTTTGTTGCTTGCTAACCATATTCATTTGTGTGCATCAGTTCAATTTCAATCGCCTTGTGTTCCAGGCACACGATCCGACTCAACTGATGACTCAAGAGGTGTGACTTGTTTTTTTTGTTGATTATTTGCTCTGTGCCTGCACTCTTCATGTATGTATATAAACATTGTGTAAACATTAATTTTTACCTCAGGCTCTCTTCGCTGCCAATCACCAATCAGTGTAAGTTTTTGCTTAGAGCATATTATGAATCATAATGTGGTTCTGAAATAATTACATGTTAAACTAAATTGTACTAATTTGTGCTCATGTTTATTTACTTCGCTTCAGTAATTATATTATGCTTATTGTTCCCTTCCCACTTTAATATGTGTTCCTTTTTAGATAATAAAGGTATACCTGACAAAAAGGAAAGTATACCTGACTAATTTGTGCTCATGTTCTTTTTTACAACCATATAGTTTATGCAGTAAATTTCCTTGCATCCAGTTTTATTTTGTTATTCTTCATGTTGAACATACCTGACAAAGGGAAAGTGTTAGATCCCTTGAAAATTTTACTTTGCAGTTCGTTATCTGTTTCTGTAGTTCAGTACCTAAGCAGAGCAAGCCTTTTGTACTCTGATTTCAAATAGTGCCACATTTATTTTTTTCATAAATGTTTGCACATGTACCTTAATCATTTATTTGTTTTGCTTGGATCATGAAAAAATGGTCAATAGAGTCTTTATATTTACGTGTTTGTTATCACCTGCTTTGTACAAGCAGGAAGATATATAGACCTGCTTCTTTGTTATCACCTGCTTTGTACATCAATTTCCTAGGAATTGGTGTTATGATTAATCACTAATCACAAGAAAATTACCTTTTGATCAAGTAATCTGGTGAAAGTATATTTTTTTTAAAAAATATATACTTTGCCGAGTGCCTTGATGAAAACACTCGGCAAAGTATGTTTTTTATTTTTTGAAAAATAATCTTTGCCGAGTGCCTTAAACGAAAACACTCGGCAAAGTAGGGGTTTTACTTTTTAAAAAATAATCTTTGCCGAGTGCCTTGATCGAAAACACTCGACAAAGTATGAGTTTTATTTTTTAAAAATAATCTTTGCCAGGTGTCTTGATCCAAAACACTCGGCAAAGTATGGTTTTTATTTTTTTTTAAATAATCTTTGCCGAGTGCCTTGATAAAAAACACTCGGCAAAGTTTTACGAGAAAACAACGGAAAATTTTTTGCCGAGTGTTTAGGGCACTCGGCAAAATAACAGTTAACGGCAAGCGGCGTAACGGCCATGAAAATTTTGCCGAGTGCCTTGCCCAACACTCGGCAAAATATATTATTATTTTGCCGAGTGTCCGAGAAAAAGCACTCGGCAAAGTTTCTTTGCCGTGAACTATGTTGCCGAGCAAACTTTGCCGAGTGCCTTGGTTAAAAACACTCGGCAAAGCCTTTGCCGAGTGTTTTTAGGCTCTTTGCCGAGTGTAAAAACACTCGGCAAAGTGCCAGTCTGCAGTAGTGAGTGGAGTGGAGTGGAGTGGAGTGGAGCCGTGCCGCGCGCGCCCGGCCGCCCGTGATGAGAATTCAGAGGCGGCAGTTTGGAGGCACGCGTGGTATGTAGTAGTACAGCTCACGCCCCGCCCACGAGAGCTTGGTTGTATATATGCATATGCAAATGTACACCTGCATTGTACGCGCTCTACCGTACCTAGCCAACGAAAAGCACTCAAGCACACAAATTTAGCAATCATCGATGAGACACGTCTAGCTTAGCGTGCGTGACATGGCTTTATATATATTCCTCCTCCTCTATCATCATCTCACGACGACGTGGTTTTAATTAGATTTAATTTAATTTTGTTTGCGTCACCATGCAATATATACAAGCTATATGATGTTATAAGCCACTTCTTTTTTCTTTTTGAAACGAAGCTAATAATAAACTAGTTCAAACAAATAAAGCCTTACTTAATCGTCATGCCACTGGCATGTATATATAATAATCTTCTTGATTAGGCGACTGAAAGATACCCGCTGGTCAAATTGAAAGCTCAATCTTAATAGCTTAGCGATAGCATTGGATGATTGTGAAGGAAACCGTGTTGACGACGTACGCATGCATGCATAGTTCACAGAAAAAGAAAGAAAACGACTGCTGTAAAATGTTGCATGTCGTAGTATGTATATGGCGCTTCTTTCCATCTATCAATATATAGTATTGTCCTTGTCCACATCAACTTTTGGGCGCTGCCAAACTAAGGAGGGAAACGAAAAGATCAAGTGGTTCAAAACTCGTACGAATTGTAACCATCACCGAGACAAAAAATAGCTTCCGGCTCAAATTTTAGTACTTAATTTTTAATATATAGCTGCCTCTACAAATCAGATTTGTAGAGACGATTGATGGCTAGATATTGAGTAGTCCCTACAAATCTGAGCCATTTACCGGAACAATTCATAACAATAGCCGTCCCTACAGGGGCAGCTCGTTTTTTTTTGGGGGGGGGGGGGGGGGGGGGGCTTATTTCTATGACCGGCCTCTACAAAAAAAAAAAAACTTTTTGTAGTAGTGAAGTTCCTACTACTTGTGGAAATACATCAAATTGAACAGGATGTAATAAAATAGGAATTAAAACCAAATGTGGAAACAGAAATGATCACTGAATCAACAACCACTACTTTAATTAATAGACTGACCGATGACAGAATCATATAAGATCTACAGTATATACATATAGAATGAAACATATATAACTACATAGCATAATTAAGTGGGGCGAGATCGACAAAGATACAGCAATTAACCGATTACTTATTAAATTAAATACAGTAGTATACAGAACAAATCGAACGAACAAAGGACACAAGAAGAATAAACTAGAGTACAACCTGTGTCTTGGGATACTCCCGCATGCATGATCATGTGCACCCCAATGATTCATGCATGCATGCATGGATCAGTACTCAATACAGTACAGTGATGTCGTCTACTGATCTTCAAAGAGGCAGAGAGAATATACATGTGTGATATGTGTCGCCGTGTACTTGGTCCTTGTGTGTATATATATCCAAAACCGTGAGAGCTGCTGCTAGCTTCCTGATCAAAATCCTCACTGCAGATCGACAGACTCTGCTGGCGCTGGGAGAGGGAATGTGTGTCAATCAAGACTATAAATAAGATCGAGAAGAGTGTGGTAGCAGGGGTACGTACGTTGTGGGCAGAGAGCGAGATGTCAGGAAAGGAGAAGAAAGCAGCAGCCTTAGAAGAGAAACTCCAGCTTCTGCGCTCCGTCACCAAGTCAAATTCGGTAAACAATCTTACTACTTTCCTCCAACACTAGAAAGCCATTTCTGCTGGATCCCGTCATTTACTAATAAAACGTAGATATATAGATAGAGAAGAAAGACATATATAGGAACCTTTCAGTCTCCGTCGGTTGGAATAAACTCGATATGCGCGTGTTTGTTTTAAATAAAGATTTCTTATTTAGTTTCTTTTACCCTTTAAAATCTGACGATAAACATCTCAACATATATAGAGTCACCACGAAAATGATAAGACTTGTACTTCGTGCGCGTATATATGTTGGTTGTGGTTTGTGAAATAATCCATTCAATTCAGCCGTGCACTTGACCATTTCTCTGAGTTCTGACACACATGCCGACTACGTACTCATGCATTTGATCGATCGAGCTAGTTAACTGATGATGATCCGTACCAAAAACACTATTGATGAACAGCACATCTATTGTTGGAACACTTCTATATATATGAGCAATGAAATGAATTGAATGCAGGCAAACAAGACGTCGATCCTGGTAGACGCGTCGAAATACATCAAGGAGCTCAAGGACAAGGTTGAATTAGAAGCAGCAGCTGATGCAGCCTCTTGGTCACAAGCTGACACTGACAGCAGTGGTGCTTTTGGTTCTGGGAACGCCATGCCAGCAACGGTAAATAACGTAATTAACCATATATATAATTATCAGAACCCCCTAGATGACGACGACGACGATGATGATTCATATGATTGTCGCTATATATGTATGTATATATATATATATATATATATATATACTATGCATTTGATGAAACAGTTAACTGAACCTCGATCCATCTCTGTTATTTCTTCCATATATGCATCTATATATCATGCATGCATCATGCATGTCGTTTATGTTCGCACAGGTGAGCGTCTCGTCAGTGGAGCTGGAAAGCAACAGCAACAGCAACAGTTGCTGCAGGAGAGGCTTCCGGATCAACGTGTCGACGGAGAGGAGCCGGCCTGGGCTGCTGGTTTCGGTACTGGAGGCCTTGGAGGGCCTCGGTCTCGACGTCCTCGACGCCGACGTCTCCTGCGCCGACGCCGCCGCCTTCCGCTTCCAAGCGCTTGGCGGATCATCAGGCCAGCAGCAGCAGGAGGAGGAGGGAGGAAGCGTGGATGAGCAAATGGTTCAGCAAGCGGTGTTGCAGGCCATCAGCAAATGCATGGGCGATGACGATGAGCCGTAGTAAGTGTAAGACAGAGAACACTGAACAAGCAGAGCCTGAAATTTGATTTTGGGCCTTGAAGCGCAAGCTTTATTGCCCGATCGAGGAATTCCTGAAGTTATGTTTCAGTTGTTTTTTTTTTTTGTTGGTTGCTTTTCTTCTATATTAAGAAGATTCCACAGTGAAACGTACGTTACTCCAGGTCATCTGATCTTGGTATAATTTGTAATAGTATATTTCCTACCCAGAGTGATTAAGTAAGTATGGGACGAAGGGATATATAGGCAAAAAAAAAAAAAAAAACAACAACAACTGTGAATTAGAGTAGTATAAAGATATCGCAGAAGATCGAACAAGACAGTAGTATAGCTTCAAGCTAGTATTGATGGGACTTCTCCATCGGTAGCAGCAGTGTATTGTTGTTGTACGTGGTCACCTGTGTGTTTTGCAATTGCAATGTGAAGGTGAAGGAAAATATGACTGCGAAACAAAAATACATACTCCGTATATATGGATGAGAAATGTTTTTCTTTTTCAAAGAAACAAAGCGCAAATATCATCACAGTCTAGCACAACGTATTGGAGGAGTGTCTGCCAACATTGCTCCTCAAATCATGGTTTTTACCAACTCCCCAAATAAGTATGGAGAGAGAGAAAAAAGAGAACATCTCTAAGAGTATCCCATATTTAATTTATCAAATATGAAAATATAGTTCTCTACAAATGATTTTTTTTTGTCGATATTTTTTTCCGCATGGAAACTCTTTTCCGGTCACTAGTTTCTACGCTGCCGCCGCCGCCGTCTTGGCTGATGGTCATGGCTGGCCAGCAGTTCTAGCCGGCCTTCATCTCTTCCCTGTGTATTTGTAGGCGCCATCAAAAGCAACAGCAGGAGGTCGGCAGATCGGCAGCCGGTAAATACTAGAGCTGGGACTTGGGCCGTGCCACTTGAGGGCGGGTCGTGGCAAGGTAAGTAGGTAGCAGCCAGACTATGGTCCGTTTGGTACAGCTCAGTTTTACTAGTAAAATTGTTTTTTTTTTAAAAAAGTTAGCTTCATAAGTAACTTAGTAGATGAAGCTGAGCTGTTTTGAAACAAGTGTTTGCCAAAAACAACTTCACCAATAACTTCATACTCCCTCCGTCCAAAAAAACATGCAATTCTCGCTTATCGAGGAGTCAAACATTTCCAACTTTGACCGAAATTATATAAAAAAGTACTAATATTCTTGATACAAAAAATATATCATTAGATTAGTAATAGAATATATTTTCATAATAATTTTATTTAACGACATAAATACTAATACTTTTTATTATACCTTTGGTCAAACTTGAGATAATTTGACCGACACGGATCCCATAATTGCATGTTTTTATGGACGGAGGGAGTACATGACTGGAAGAGAGAAATGAGGGTGTAAGCTGTGAAAAACTACTTTTTTCAACTTCATATCAGCTTATGGTTTTGTGAGAGGAAGAATAAAACAGCTTCATAGGTGAAACTGTTTTGAAAAAAAAAATGTTTGGTAAAACAAACAGCTCACAACAAAGCTATTGTGAGCTGTACCAAACAAGCCCTATATGAATCAGCAGAGCATACAACATGAATCCCGAGAAGGTGGAAAGTCACGCTGGGGAAGCCAGATGCGCGATGTGTGCACACAAATAAAAGATAGGAAAAATATATGAGGAATTCTTTGAGATGAGTTTTTTTTTCTCTTTTTCCAAAATAATATAAATAGGAAAGGGTTATAGAAGACTCTTGGAGATGCTCCTTATACTCCTATTACATAGGACCTAGTGGCGGAGCTCGTCAATTTTGATGACTAGGACCACTATAAAGCGTATATACATCGGCACCAGATTACAATACCACCCACGCTAGTTCTAATATCGATATATAACAAAACTAGCTCATAAATACATAAGTTTAGATGAAATCTCAAATCTATACTTAAATCTATGACATAATTAATTGAAAAATGGAAGTGGATAAAAATACTTGACAAATGATGGTTTGGTTGACCCTCGCCTCTCATATATCTTCATTAACAACATGTATGAACCTGAATCTACACATAATTTTGGTATTTCTAGATTGGGAATAGTTCACATTGAATTAGTACTTAGACTTTAACAATAAGAAATTACCGATCCTCAACATGTTTCTTCGATCTATTGCAAATTTGGAGTCAACAAGCAGTGACAACAGTCAGCACACCCTCTTCTCATCTTCTGCTGCCTGTCTGTCGGCTCAGGTGGGTGGTGGTTGTCCCGTCTACCCACCCTTGCCACCGGCTGCCCACGGACGCTGGGCCTGTTTGGATGGAAGCCTAGAGCATTTATCTGGTAAAAAGTGTTGCCTGAAAGTTGTCTGGGAAATCGATGAAATCTGCCTGGCCAGACAAGTCAGAAGATAGTTCGTTTGGTTGAAAGCCTGTGCCTGGAAACACTAATAAAACATATAGTACCATATTTAAAGGCTAATAAAAGACATAATACCGTATTTAAACATACGTGGTTGCAACTATAATTTATTATTAATAAATAAATAAATAAATAAATAAATCATCCATTATTTTCTCAATTAATAATATATTTGAAATTATAAATAAAGTTAATAAATTTCCTAGCTATTTAAAAAAACATCACAAGGAAAGAACGTACGAGGAAAAAAGATAATGACAATTGCACAGCATGCACATACTATGCTAATTTTAATGTGAACATGATCAATCGAAGGGAGAAAAATAAAAAATATATACAAAAAGTTTGTACACTTGTCTGTGGAAAAAAGAAATATAGAATATTCTTAAGAAATTTAATAAAAAATAAAATATATTTTCTATAAATAAAATCTATAATAAAGTAATAATATAAAATATAAATATTTATATATTTTTTATTTTCCTAAAATTAATACATAATTATGGAATAAAATAAATAGAATAAAATATACTAAATGCGTCTCCGTTACAGCTATCACCGATGAAAAATAGAAAATAGAAACAAGATCACTCAATCATTTCAACAAGGAAGTAAAGAACTATATCATACAACCAGGTAATAAAAAAAAGAGGAAAAAGCACTGACAACACAGCACTACAGTAGCAGCCCAGGCAGCATCAGCGCTGTACCAGGCGTTCGTTTTTCTTCGCCTGGCTGAGGCAACGTCTGCCTGGCCGAGTTAGCTATCCAGGGTCCCAACCAAATGGAGCACAAGCAGCATCCAAGCATCTTTTTACCCAGGCAAAATTGGTTCAGGCTTTGAACCAAACGAGCCCGCTCTGCTCCAAGACCAGGTGATGAGGCAGGCTTCGAGCGGCAGCTAGCAAACGCCGGGAGGCACATAGGCAGTAGCGCATCCGCGCGTCGGTGCGGCGACGTGTCGGCGTGGGCACGTGGCGAACTGGCAAAGGCGAGTGTCGAGGGGCATGGGGTGAAGGACTGGCACGAAGGAGGACCACAGTCTTCGGCTTAGCGCTCCAGTCCAGCCATTTGAATTCGGCGGAACTGGAACCCATCGACAAATCTGCAATGAGGCATCCAGAGAAGAAGCGGGAGTCGGGGAGTTGCCAGGGAGAGGCATCACACCCGTTGACACAAAATGTGTCGCACCGTGCCTCACACACAGCAAGTCGAAAATCGTGGCTTTAATCGGGTGCCCGGATGGTTTGAAATCCGGAAACGTGCCAGTTGGTTTGACCTGAAAGCCAACAAGGGATAAAACTGTGAGAATAAAACTGGAACATGCCGGATGAGACCAGACAGCTCCATATTTACGGCCCTAAAGCCACTCACAACGACATATAACTATAGAAGCTATCTGTCAACAAGTTTTAAAGATCATTCGGCTAACTCCAAACATGAACATATGTGAACAATTGGTTGCCGAATGCACATACCTAAAAAGACATGCTTGAACAAGATATAGATTATAAAATAACGCGTAACCAAGCTCGGCAAATCAGCCGAGTTGGGGTCGATGAAGAAGGAACATGCAAACAAAAACGATCAAACCAATCTAAAACCTGCATCTACCGCACGATACCTAGTTTTATCAAGGCTTAAGCGTAATTGACATGTATGAACCCGCGACACGTAACAATCTAGATTAGAAATTAATTCGTCCATCATGGTTATGCGATTATTAGAAAAAACAAGTAAACAACTTGCAAAGCAAGGCCGAACAAAGTCAATCTAGATTGGGCAAAAGAGTGTTGCAAAACTAATTAAATAAATTATGCAACATATGGTAACTTAATGAATCTATTAGATCTTGTCGAATCTGATAGAGCCGATAACTATCTCGCTTTTGCTAAACGTATCAAGCAAACGCCTGCCGCACGGTATTTACTCATAAACATAGCATAAGCAAAGACTTCTTGATCATTAACAAAAGTCCGCCGCACGACCTTTGAAAACGAACAAGACTACTTGCATCACATCTAAATCCACCGCATGATACTAGACATGATAACAAGGTTGCCGGGACTTACGGAGGTCGACGGATCGATGATTCCTCTCGAAGAACTCGACGACACGACAAAGGACTCGAAGATGGCACAAGGCCAATTTGTATTGATATGGTTGTGAACAGTTTTACAATGGGCGGGGGTTTATATTTATACCCTGGGGGAAACACGAGTCCTGGAAGATTACGACTTACATAATGAAAACTTGGAAAATATGAGTCCTATTCCTATTTTCCTCTCGGTGTTTTACATTATCACGTGTCTTCTCGTGCAAGTCGGCTTCACTTGCCGTATTTGCTTTCCGAATAGAGTCATCGCCTTACAAGATAGCCGACCGCACAAACACTTGACGAAACTCCGAGAACTAACCGACCGCTTGGTCGTTTACCGAATGCCCATCTCACTGCCGGCTGGGTCCACTTGTCATTTTCTTGGTCATCTGATCAACCGATCTTCCTTGATTCTGCCGATTCCTCAAATTGCAGCCATCTCCAGTAAAATTCGGTCCATCTCCTTCTTAATCCAAATTTTGGTGTAAACACATGCCCCCTAATTTTGGGATAAATATTTATTCCAAAATTCCTTTCTCCCGAACTGTTGACGTGGAACCTCTGGAAGCGTCTACTCTTGTGGAAATTTCGCATGCCATAATTGCCTTACCCGCCAATTCACCTCCCGATGCATCCTTTGGGTTCTTTTTAAGTCACCGCTCACTTCGTCTCGGCCTACTCCTTCAAACTCCCCTGTTTCAATCCCAAAAACCAAGAAAAACCCTTCTTCCTCCTATCATCATCCAATTCAATCTAGAAGATGTCTTCCGTGGCGAGCAGACATAGCTCCGAGCTTGGCGTCTCTAGCACTTCCAGGAGAAGGTCGCTCTCTTCTACTTTGTCTCAAAATGAGGCATCCGTTCTCACCTTGTTACTTTTGTTCAGGAGGGTCAATGATGATTTCTCCGAAGATTTGACTCAACAGATCATAGACCTTCAACTTGATCTGGAGGAGAAGAATCAGGAAATTTCTCAAGTTTCACGGGAGCGCGACGTTGCTCGGAATCAGGCTGCCGGTGAATATTTTCATTACTTCTGTTTTTTGCTTCCCCCCTTGCTTTTACTCATTCTTTCCCCTTTCAGCTCTGGGGTAAAACTCCATGCTCTTGAAGCTGCCGTTGCCAAGCTTGCCATCACGGCCAACGCAGCAGGCACGACAACCTTGGATCGGGTGAACGAGGTTAATCGAATCCTCCCCGACATCTCCAGGGCTGGTATGGGATACGGTGCAGCGCTTGCCTTCAACGCTGTACGGATTCACTCCGACGCTGATTATCGCAGATTCGATGTCTGTGAGCGGGGGCTAGAATATAGAGTAGCACATTCTGTGGATGATATGAAGGAAGCTTGAACAGATCTGGCTGACTCCTTCGACCACGATCTCCCGATTAGCCATATGATAGAGTGGACGAACTGATTTTTCATTGTAACCTTGTATTCCTTCTTGTAAATAAAAGTCCTTCTGTTTGACCCTTGAAATCAATCTATGACTGATCCTTCGAGATCAATACGTTTTTTGCTTCGTGCATTAATCACTGACCTCTATTTTTGCTCTAAAGGCAATGTATATCGCACCGGCTTACTGCTGACAATCATGTCAGTCATCTCTGTTTCACAGGCGATTGTCATAATCGGCTATTTTCAGATCTAGTGTTCTGGATTCTTTTCAATTTTCTAATCCATGACGATGTTAGGATAGTACTTCTTAAGGAATTCCCGAAGACTTCTTCATTAAAATCCCATCGCCCTGAAAAAATGATCCTTCTTCAAAGGCTACTTGCCAAACTTACTGTCCTCGGTATCAATCAATAATATGGGTTTCCAAACAATCAACTGAAACTGAACCCCTTCATGTGGCAACAATCTTCAGCCGAATCCTGTCAACTTTCTGATTCGAGATCTGCAAATGAATAATCGAAGTTGTTTTCCCTGAATAATGCCCATTTGCATCTTTTGATTACTTCAGGGATTCTTCCCGATTGCAACATTTCTTCAGAAAAACATTTCTCGACTACACAATGTCATTTTAGCCGAATAGATCTCACTTTGACATGTCATGTCACTCGACATCTTATTTACTGCGCTTCACCTTTCTCTCCTCCCGATAAACTTACTAACTTCAAAAATGCTAGAGTCACCAGGGTTATGAACACTTTTTGTACTAAAGGCGATATAAATAATATCAGCTATTCTTCAAACTTCTTGGAGCATTTTTCTGCTAAAGGCGATGCTTCACATTGGCTACTTTCGTGTGCAAATATCCCTGAATTTGCTCATGTACCGTTTTCCATACTGGGATGAAACTTTTCAAGAAATCTCCCATTATCAGCTCTAGAAAAAATTCCTCTCTAAATTATTAACCATACAACTTTCATCCAAAGCAAGAATTTCTTGATCTTCTTGATGTCCAAAAGCAGCCTGAGCTAACTTATTTGCTTCTTTGTTGTGCCCCCTAGGGATATGGTGCAAAGTCGCCATCATGCTAATAGAAGGATCATGATGATGAGTAACAAAATCGGCAATAGCCTGACCATTTACTGCTTTTGCCGATTCGTACCTCAAATCAAAATTCGACAATACTAAAATCCATTTGCCGATTCTTCCATAGGCATTAACAATCATATGTTTTATCATATCAAATTCAGAAACTATCACGCAATCGGCATTTAATAAGTAGTACCGAAGCTCAGTACACGTGTCAGTGTTTCTGCCCCGGGGGTATGACACCAACTAGTAATATGATCGCGTGCTCTCTTCCTGGATGGTTATGCAAGATGACACAAGGATTTATCCTGGTTCGGACAAAGAAAGCCCTACGTCCAGCGGGGGGAGGAGGTTCTTGTATTACTTGCACCTAAGTGCTTGTACAGGGGCAATACAAGCTCAATGAGCGTGGACCGGAGTCCGGACTCGTGTGTGTGTGTGGACTCGTGTCGCGCAAGCCCGTGTGTAACCGTAGACTCATGCCTTGTCCCTTGCGCGCGAAGGGCCCTGACGTCCCTTTTTATAGAACAAGAGGAGGCCAGGGTTTACACAGCATTGACATGTACATCGCTCGATATGGCGAAGGGTAGGAACTCTGTCTTGTCGAAGTCACTGTAGCCAACGTGGGTGTTGCTGTTGAGGCGTCCTTGATGCGTGGCCTCCATCCCGGGCGCGGACGTGGAGGCGTGGCGATGTGGAAGCCGTACAGCACCCATCCCGGCACGTACAGGACACGACGGGGTCCCTCCGGGTCTTGGGGTACCTGTCCTCCAATAACGTGAAAGCAGTCAGGGCTCGAGGGGCGCAGGGCCGGCCTCGAGGTGGCGCCTACGGGAGGCTCGAGCCCCCGCAGGTATGGGCAAGTCCCGGAACGCCCGGGCGTACAACGGGAACCCAGGCCTCGGGGTGAAGCTCGAGTGTGCTACAGTGCGTGGTATGGCCGAACAGTGCTATACTCGTGCCTTTTTGCCCATGCTTGTGGTGAAAACGAGGTTTGACTCTGGCTCCGGTTCACTGTGGCACACGCTGTGTACCGGAGGATGTGACCGGAGTAAGAGGACGCATTAAATGCGCAGTATGGGGCTAGTACGGTTGTCAGAGCTGAGAAGCAGGGAGCTTCCTTCTTGCGGGAGGCTTGAAGGGTAGTGGAGCGCTCGCCCGAGGCCTGACGCGGAGGGCTCGGGTGAGACGGAGAGCGAGCGCCAGCCCGAGGCCTGGCTCGGAGGGCTCGGGCGAGACGGAGATTGAGCATCTGCCTGAGGCCTGGCTTGGAGGGCTCGGGCAGGACGGAGAATGAGCGTTCGCCCGAGGCCTGGCTTGGAGGGCTCGGGCGAGACAGAGAATGAGCGTTCGCCCGAGGCCTGGCTTGGAGGGCTCGGGCGAGACGGAGAACGAGCGTTCGCCCGAGGCCTGGTTTGGAGGGCTCGGGCGAGACGGAGAACGAGCGTTCGCCCGAGGCCTAGTTTGGAGGGCTCGGGCGAGATGGAGAACGAGCGTTCGCCCGAGTCCTGGTTTGGAGGGCTGACGCAGCCTACTTTCCGCTTAATAGGTTTTCGGGCTTCGGCTTGGTGGGCCAGCGTTGTAGGCCTCGAGGGGTTGGTTTTTTAGAAGGTTAGACTTGCTAGGTTTGTTATTAATTGGTGTTCTAGGTTTAACCTATTTGTTTGCGTTGAATGGGGGTACCCCTTTTGCGGTCCCCCGACAACACGAGTAACATACATATAAATATATCCGAATACCTTGTCTCTGGGTTTAACAGCTTTGGGCTAAGGTAAGCTACTATTCTTTCTCTTCCTTTAAATTTTTGTATAAGAGCCGATCCTATTGTTAGGCTATCGGCCGTCACGTACAACTCGAAAGATTTACCAAGCTGTGGAAGTACCAACTCTGGCAGTGGTTTCATGTATTCTTCAATTCCATCAAAAGCTTTCTGTTGTACGTCACCCCTCGCGAATTTTTGATCTTTCTTAAGCTTCAGCAACGGAGAAAAAGGCAGAACTCTTTCAGAAAGTTTATCAATTTCAATTTGTATTCTGGATCCAAATTTGCACTGACATATATCGGTCTTGTCTCGGCTTCATTATCAATATTTATTTCTTCTAACTTATCAGCCGATACGAAACTTCGTCCCAACTTTCCTCCGTTACCATCAATTGGATTATTCATTCAAAAATTGCTCTAAGAGCCGATTGCTTGAATCGGCTGTTGGTCCTTGTCAAAAACATTCACAGGACCTTCTTTCCAAACTTTTCTAGAGAAGTACTCGACACCATCATATTCCCAGTAGATAGGTTCTGCAGTAGCAACACTTACCGAATCATCAGCATGGACAACTTCGATGTCATTTCCAATCCACTGGATGAGGATTTGATGCATAGTTGACGGAACGCAGCAATTTGCATGTATCCAATCCCTTCCTAAAAGCAAACTATATGCCCCCTTGTCTTCGATGATGAAGAAGGTAGTAATCAGGGTTTTTGACCCGATCGTCAACTCAACATGAACCGCTCCTCGAGTACCGGAAGAATTGCCAGCAAAATCTCTCAACACCATGTTAGTTTTCAATAATTCTTCACTTGACATCCCAAGTTTCCTAAAGGTAGTATATGGCATGATATTTATGGCAGCTCCCCCATCAATAAACATCTTGGTTAACGGCTTGCCATTAACATACCCCTTCATATAAAGTGGCTTCAAGTGTCGATGTTTAGCTGGCTTATCAAAGATTGCCTGTTGAGCCAGAACGAGCTGAGCCATCAGATCTTAGTATTCATCTTCGTCAAAATCCGAATACACTTCCTCTTGGACATCTTGATCTCCGGGAGCTATGAATTCTGATGGGAGAAAGAACGCCATGCACGCATTAGCCGAACGATCACCCTCATCAGGCTTTTCTTTAGGACGCCAAGTTTGCTTTGTTTTGGCACCTGCTTGTGTCAATTCTCTGTCCCTTAGGCGCTGCACTCTTCTTTTCTGGCTCTTTCTTAATCCCGGTGGACACCATTGTCCTTTTTGCCAAATATATTCACGGTACTCCTCTTCTTCAGACGGTACTCCTCTTCTTCAGCGCGAGCCCAACCTTGGTCGGCAAATCTTCTTCCTTGCCGGTTTTCGGAATTACCTATTTTTAACCGTCGATCGTCCTCAGGGAGTCGCACCCCAAGCCTTTCATGGACCGAACGACGGTTGACTCGAGATTGCCTGTACTCAGAATATTGATCACTGCATTCAGGGCAGTTGTTCTTAGCAGGCAGCTTCAAGCCTTCATTCCAACAATATTTGAAAAATGAGCACTCCCAATGAGATTGCTCTTGCTCTCTCATATATTCTTGTTCTTCTCGGTATATCTCCTCTTCGTATCTCCGCTTCTTCTCTACGAACTTCTGTTCTTCATAATTTTTTTTGCTTCTGGTACCGTTCTTGCTCCCGACGCCATTTGTTTAACAAAATGTGTGTCGTGACCCTGGGCCTGGAAGCTTCACCCCTTTCAGTTCGGCTATTCTAAAAACAAACTTGTCGTCAAAGTTCTTCATTTGTGATCTACCGATCGGGGTCAACAACACCGGTTTCTCTTGCTCTATTAGAGGTTAACACCCTCATCTTGCTTTTGCCCCTGGGGTCATCTGTATTAACCATGTTAGCGGAAAAAGATACGGTATTTTGTCCAAAAGGGCTACCGTCAACTTTCATTTTTCCATCGAATTTCAAATGCCCTTCTTGGATAGCTTTCTGGATCCGCACTCTGAACACTCGACAATCATTAATAGAATGAGATCTGGTGTTATGAAAACCACAATACTTCTTGTCTTTAACTCCCTCAGGGTTCAGCATGGGATGACCTTCCGGTAACTTGACGCGTCCCTCTTTCACCAGTAACTCAAATAGCTTATCCGATTTGGAAACATCAAAGTCGTAGGTACCTTTTTGTTGTCTCAGCCATCGTTGATTGACCTGAGTCGGCTCTTTAGTCCAGACCAGTTCTGCTGCAGCTATCTCATCTTCATCATCATACTCCATCGCTTCTTCTAAGAAAGCCTGGTACATCTCACTAGCCACATCGCCTTTCTGGTACTGGTTATTTCTCCTAAACCCCTGAGCCTGATTACTCATCATTGCCAACCATTATGCTAATTGCCCAAGATCATCAAACTCCATGCCGAATAATCTCTCCCTGATATTCGGCAACATGCCAGCTATAGCTATCCCTGGCAATTGATCATCTGGTAAATTCAGGGAATAATAGAGATTTTTAGTTTCCCTGAACCTGCGCAAGTATTCTTGTGGTGTCTCATTAGCCCTCATTTTCAAACTCATGAGGTCGACCAATTTCTTCTCATTAGTGCCTGTAAATAAATACGCATGGAATTTCTGTTCTAACTCTGCCCATGTACTAATAGAATTTGCCGGCAGAGATGTGAACCATGAGAAAGCTGGTCCTGTTATCGACAGCGGGAAGTACCGAATCCTCTAAGCCTCATCTGCAGATGCCTCTCCAAGTTGCATCAAGTAACAACTGATATGTTCTATGGTACTAGTGTCATCTTGGCCCAAAAACTTAGTAAGATCAGTGGGAGGTTTCACTCTTGGAGGAAGTGCCACCCTGTTGTACCACTCTGGATAAGGAGATTTGTATGCATAGGACTGACTTTTTGGCTTCAGGCCGAATTGATTCTGCATCATGTCAGCCATCTTATGCATGATGAGGTCAATGCTTGAATCTGGAGCTGCTTGTGTTTGACCTCCGAGAAACGCTCCTGCTGAATTTTTATAACCCGGATTCGGGAAAGCATTAATCACACTATAATCGATGAACTCCTGATATCCGTCTCCATTCATATTCTTTTGCAATCTATTTGTTGCGGGAGACACTCTGAAAGCAGATGGTGGAACGTTTCCCGTCGTGCCGAATGCGAGCTGATCATGAGTCGTGGGAGGCTGCTGTGCCTGGTCAAGAACCATTCCTCCTGTGCTTGAACCAACCCCGCCGTCTTCAGTAGTTCTCTTCTGATGTTGGGGTACAGGGAATAACAATGGCCCCTGCATCGGACTAGTGGCTTCCTCAAAACATTTATCAACTACCGGGCCGAAAGTACCGACCATGATGGCACGAAAGGTGTTTAAGAAAGCTGATTGATGATTTGTCATGGCCTCTGATATAGCTTTGTACACCAGTTCGGATAGTTTTTGAGCATCTTCCTCATCTGTACTATCAGATTGATGAGGAAGGAGAGTTCTTGGGAGTGACTGCTCCTGGAAAACTTTGTTGCTCTTGTTCTTAGAAAAGGACATCAAGCATTTGTTTGAAACTCATCGCATGCTTGTTGTATTAATTTTTTCAATTCTGGTGGCAACTCATCCATCGTCACTTCCAAAATCTGAGTGTTGTTGAACTCAACCATCTTGGAATACAGGGTCCCACTGGGCATGCCAAAAAGTGTGTTGACACAAAATGTGTCGCACCTTGCCTCACACACAGCAAGCCAAAAAGCGTGGCTTCAATCGGGTGCCCAGACGGTTTGAAATCCGGAAACGTGCCAGTTGGTTTGACCTGAAAGCCAACAAGGGATAAAACTGTGAGAATAAAACTGGAACATGCCGGATGAGATAAGACAGTTCCATATTTAAGGCCGGATGAGACAAGACAGTTCCATATTTACGGCCCTAAAGCGACTCACAACGACATATAGCTATAGAAGCTATCTGTCAACAAGTTTTAAAGATCATTCGGCTAACTCCAAACATGAAAATATGTGAACAATTTGTTGCCGAATGCACATACGTAAAAAGACATGCTTGAACAAGATATAGATTATAAAATAACGTGTAACCAAGCTCGGCAAATCAGCCGAGTTGGGGTCGATAAAGAAGGAACATGCAAACAAAAACGATCAAACCAATCTAAAACCTGCATCTGCCGCACGATACCTAGTTTTATCAAGGCTTAAGCGTAATTGACATGTATGAACCCGCGGCACGTAAGAATCTAGATTAGAAATTAATTCGGCCATCATGGTTATGCGATTATTGGAAAAAACAAGTAAACAACTTGCAAAGCAAGGCCGAACAAAGTCAATCTAGATTGGGCAAAAGAGTGTTGCAAAACTAATTAAATAAATCATGCAACACATGGTAACTTAATGAATCTATTAGATCTTGCCGAATCTGATAGAGCCGATAACTATCTCGCTTTTGCTAAACGTATGAAGCAAACGCCTGCCGCACGGTATTTACTCATAAGCATAGCATAAGCAAAGACTTCTTGATCATTAACAAAAGTCCGCCGCACGACCTTTGAAAACGAACAAGACTACTTGCATCACATCTAAATCCATCGCATGATACTAGACATGATAACAAGGTTGCCGGGACTTACGGAGGTCGACGGATCAATGATTCCTCTCGAAGAACTCGACGACACGACAAAGGACTCGAAGATGGCACATGGCCGATTTGTATTGATATGGTTGTGAACAGTTTTACAATGGCCGGGGGTTTATATTTATACCCTGGGCGAAACACGAGTCCTGGAAGATTACGACTTACATAATGAAAACTTGGAAAATATGAGTCCTATTCCTATTTTCCTCTCGGTGTTTTCCATTATCACGTGTCTTCTCGTGCAAGCCGGCTTCACTTGCCGCATTTGCTTTCCGAATAGAGTCATCGCCTTACAAGATAGCCGACCGCACAAACACTTGCCAAAACTCCGAGAACTAACCGACCGCTTGGTCGTTTACCGAATGCCCATCTCACTACCGGCTGGGTCCACTTGTCATTTTCTTGGTCATCTGATCAACCGATCTTCCTTGATTCTGCCGATTCCTCAAATCGCAGCCATCTCTAGTAAAATTCGCTCCATCTCCTTCTTAATCCAAATTTTGGTGTAAACAGCACTGTGACACCCTAGTGTCAAGCACTGCATTAGGAACTGCATTTAGCTACAAAAATGCATAAGTAATGCATTGCATCATTTCATGTGCATGAAAGTGTTTTTGGCTTTTGCTTGTTTAAATAGATTTTTGGTTTCTATTGAACTTGGTTGTTTGAGTTTCTTGTTGATATCTTGACCTAGTTCAAAATAGTTTATCAAATAAAAATGGGAAAAACAAAATGATTTATGTCTCAAAATTGGCTTTCTTTCTGTGGAGGTTGTAAAAATGGTTTTCTGAAAAGGTGTCTTATATGAAAGTTGTAGAGAAAATTATTTTGAGCAACTTTTATTTTTGGGTCAAAGTCTAGTCTGGAGTTTTTAAAACTGTTTTTGAGTGGTCAAAGTTTGAAAAGTTTTAGAAAAAGAAAAAAGGGAAACGTTTCTTTCCCGCGCTTCCCATCCGGCCCGCTTAGCCTTTCGGCCTGCCAACGCCGTGTCGGCCCAGCCGCGCTCGTCCGCGCGCGCGCGCCGCGCGCGACAGCGCCGCCGCGCCGTACGCCGGCCGCAACAGCCACGTGGCCGCTGCATCCTGCCGAGGATCCTCGCCGGCCACTCCTCGCTCGATCCCCTCTCGCCCGAGCACGCAAGCAATCCTCCCTGGCCACTCTCCGCTCGCCTCGCCTGCCGAGCCGCCTCGCCAACCGCGCCCGCCTCTCGCCGCTCGCCGCGCCGGGCCCCGCCACGATCACCGGCCGACCAAGGCCGACCAAAACCCCGAGCACCCCTTCGCTCCCTCACTCACCCGCGCACACAACCCCGCATTCGCTCTCGCCCTCACTCCCTCTTCTCTCCCTCGCGAACGCGCAAGCCGAGCGCCCGGCTCGCCGCCGTTCACCACCATCACCCCCCTCTCCGTTCCCACTTCCCCAAGCCACCGCCAGTCGATTCCTTCTGCACATCACCTCACCTTCACCTCGGACACATGGTGCGCACCTCCGCACCATCCGCCGAGCTTCACCGACGCCGAAACCCGAGGAGCGCTGCCGCGGACGCCATCAGCGCCGCCCGGAGCCCGAACCTGTTCCGCGCGACCCCAAGCTTCGCCACCGCCCTCCTTCGCCCGCAAGCACCGCCAGACAAAGGCAAGGTGAGAACACACCTCTGCGAGGTCTCTACCGCTCCCTAACCCCCTCTTCTTCCCCGACCGAGCGCCACCACTGCCGCCATGGCCGCGCACGAGGTCCGGCTCCACCGGAGCTTCCCAAGCCAAACCAAGTCCTCCAATAGCCTCCCTAGGGTTCACTTAAGCTTCTGCCTCCATCGATTTCACCGGCGACCACCGGAACCGGCCAAGCCGAGCACCGCCACCGCCGCCGTCCACCATGGCTCGTCGCCGGCGAGCTCCGGCCACCCACTGGCCAAACCATCCCCACCTCTCGATCCGCCTCATCAAGGGGAGCACGTTGAGCCTAGCCTCACCGCCGGCAACCCCACCGACGGCGAGCAATCGCCGGTCAACCCTCGTCCCCTGTCCGGCTTTCACTGACCAGTGGACCCCGTTGACCACACGACCCCACACGTCAGCCACCCAGGGCCTATGGACCGGGTCTACGCAAGTGAGCCGGGAGATTCAAATGGTTTTTCCTTTTTGTTTTATTTTCCAGGAACACTTGTTATTTTTGTGTAGCTCGTTTAAGTCCAAATGAAGTGCTTTCAGTTTTGTTAGCTTGTTTATGAGTAGATCTATCATGGAAAAATATGAAAGTATTTTTGGTAGAAGTTTATTTCATTGTTTTCATTTAATTTAGTTTATGTGCTTTTGTTTGGATAAATGAAAATAAGTGTTTTCTGGTTGAGATAACTCATGGAAAATTTTGTGTAGATTTCTTATCATGTATGTACCTATGAAAAATGTATGAGGCACTATTTATGTGGAAAAAGTTTCTGTTATGGTTTAAAGTCCTTTTTAGCTGATTTCTTGGAATAAGTGTTAAGGTGTGTTATATGTCAAAATAAAATGTGGAAAAATTTGTGCAGTCTCTGTGTGTGATGTTCAAGCTAAGAAAAATATTAAGTATAGGTTGTTGTATGGAAAAATGTGAAGTTACTTTACAAATGTGCTTTTCTGTGTTTTTCTTTAAAAATTCATGTAGGATATAATATAATGTTTCTGCTCATGGAACTTTCTTGATAAATATGAAATGTGGAGTAGAATCTGGGAAAAATATGAACATGAGTTTAGCACCCTATTCCCGTAGGGTTGTAGTTCAATTGGGTTGTTTTGGTTTAAATTTGTTTATTTTGTGTAGGGTGATATAATTATGTTTTGGCTGTGCATTTTCTGCAGTAGAGTATTTATGAGTAGATGAAGCTAGAAAAATTATGAAACCTGCTGTTTGACACTTTTTCAGAGAAAAGTTAGTTCAAAGCACCTTTTGAGCAGTTTATTCCATCTTTTTGTGGCCGCTGTTCTGCATTTGATTTCTTGCTGAAATTTGTGCAGTGAAGTCCTGATGATGTTAGTTGCTTCCTGAAATTTTTGTGGATTTTTTTGAGTTTAGAAAAATGCACTTGCAGTTCAAACCTGAATTTCTTTTGAATTTCTAAATAGGAAATGGTTGAATTAATGATTTTTATTTTATGAGATAAATAAGTAATTACCTCAATGTCAAAAGTGGTTCAACAAGTTGATTTTGTTGGTTTGCAAGAAATGTTATTTTTCTTACCACCGCATCCCGCACCACATATTAGTTATTCATTATTTTCAACCACATTGCAATAGGATCGACAGTTCAGGAACAAGACCAAGAGCAGGAGGCAAACGTCGAGCAGGAGATCCCGGAACTTCATCAAGCAGAGGAAGTCGACCCCGCGGCAGACACTAACTTGCCCGAGTGCCCCTCCCACGAGGCCTCGGTCTTCGCTCAAGGCAAGCTCCGGAGCATTCTAAGTCTCCCAGTTTTTGCAATAAATCTATTTGAGTATTTTATATTGTGATGCATTAGGTATAGGAGTTGATTGGATCCTACTTGCTGCATTACCATTCCTTGATTATTGATTATTACCTGCCTTGTTATCCTGCTACTTATTTATATGTAGAATTGCTTAGCCTGCTAAATAAAAGTAGTAGCTAAGGATGTTCCCGTAATACCCCTGGTGGGTATTTACCGGATCACGGTTGTCTATATTTGCTATCGTGGAAAAGAACCTGAGTAGTAATGAAATACGGTCAACTGGAAGGCAAGGCACAAGTTTGGAAACTTGGGGCAGTCCGTCCGTTGGATCGTGTAGGTTTGTATCGATGTTGGCCCTCGTTCATTTTTGAACGCTCCCTTTTACTTAGGGATATGTCAGTGCCGTAATCATCGACCCCAAAAGCCGGTTAGACGCTGTTCGGGCCGGTCTCAACCCGTGTCGTGCCCTCTAGTATGGAAATGCGACCTGCCGCGTGAGGCCATCGCCAGGTCCCAATTGGGTGGTCCGTGATGTGAGCCGCGACGATTACCACCACAAACAAGCATCGAGCGGTTGCCCAATGCATGGACCCGACGGGGAAAGTGTGGGCTGGTATTAAAGGTCTTTCACCAGCTGGTTTGGAATTCGATTCGAGTCGCCGTCTCCCCCGGTTAGTGGGAAACTATAGCGAGCTTCACCACGATACAACTCCACGTAATGTCGTAAAGGTTCAACTAAAATGTGGATAAGTCAACTGGATATGGTTATAGTATTGTTTGTTAGACTCAAGTGTGTGTAATAGTTCAGGTGCAAACCTAGAATAAGGGATAGGCCTAAAAACTGACAGCTCATCATTATCATTAATTACTCACTTATCTGAATTGAGCTTTTCGCAACTAAAGATCCTAGCTCCACCAAAAAGGCCTTGCATATCCTTGGTGTCTTTATTTTCAGTTGGACAGGTAAGTCTAGCTGAGTACATTCCCGTACTCAGGGTTTATCCCGTTTGTTGCAGATGGCCAGGTCTACTATGGCTATTGTAAGCACTGCCTCTACCCAGTGGAAGGTGATGAGGAGTAGGCCCAGGGCAGGGTCGTCCAGAAGCTTCCCCTTTTCTTTTGCTGGTCTGAGACTTCTAGTGGCACATTATCTAAAAAGGGAAGAGTGAGTTGTGTTGAGTTGGATTTATCAAACAATGTTTTATTTGGACCACATGTGTGGTGGTCGTGTTTCAAAACTTATTTAAGCTTCCGCACTTTAATTTCGGTATTGTAATAACTCTATCGTAATTTCGCACTCTGATGTTTAAAAAGCCAGTTTCGTTATCTGTGTTGTATCCTTGCGAATGTAATTCTTGAACGATGCGATCCTGTATGTTGTATGATGATAGAAATCCTTCGAGATTTCCGGACTACCGGGGTTATATGGGTTCAAGTATGAGTCGATGTCAGACGGATTTGACTAAGACGGTACTTGAGCTCTTATAATCAGGACGGTTCTGCCACAAGCACGCTCTGCTTGAGCAACTCAGCTTTCTTTTCTCTCTTCGTTGGGCCAGGATTCAACGAGATTTGACCCAGAAAACTACACATACTTTAAGAAGGATTTTGGGCCAACGCTAGGGTCATGGTCCTAGTGGCCCTAGATCGAAATCCACCTCTGATATGTCACGCCTCGTGGCCGCCGCGATCGCCGGGGCGTGAGGAGATCGACTAGGTACTTCGACGATAATGAGACGAGGAAAGGTTTCCTCTGTTCTCGGGTTTGTATTATCGAATATGCAATAGTTCTCTCCTCCTTACAGAGTAGCTTAATACGAGTAGCTTAATACATAAGGGTTCTGGCTACAGAGCCCCACGCGCCATAGACAGAAAACATAGCTATTACTAGTTTATGCTTCCCTCCTTCGAAGACGCCCTGACTAAACAGGTCTCTTCTACAGGGTAGTAGTAGTGGTCCTAACATGATAGGACCCAAGTCCTCGTTGAGAGCTCTCCACCTCGGGTGAAGATATGCCTAATCCTCTAGAAACAAGTTTCTTTTTGCGTAGAGATCCTCTCCTGAGCTAACACCATCTTCCCAACGAATCAGATCACACATCTTGAGACGTCTGGCAGCCACTGGTCGGGTATGTTTTGCCATCACCTTGATTGCTTCAAGGTATCCATTCAAAGCTTCCTTTTTGTCCCCAAGACATAGAACTGTCCAATTCTTCAAGAGATCATAAATTTTGTAGAGAAGATCTTCCATACCCCTCCACCAAGTTCTCTGAAAACACAACTCATTCCTGAGTTTCCGCAAAGACCACAACACAACAGTGTGGTAACAATATTCACAAAGAACAAACTTTTTTAGAGCTAAGCCAAAACGTTCCTATGTCATCTATACTAGTTCCAACCTGTGTACCTAGCATATACCAGAAATCAAACTCCAACATTATTTAGAAACATCACAATAAAAAAGAGAGGTTTACACATTTCTTTTTTAGAGCAAAAGGCAGCCCTCATCCTTACTTTCCTCATCTTAGCAAGATTATCCCTAGTGAGAACCCTATTGTTAATTAGTAACCAAAGAAACACGTGAACCCTGGGGGAATTTTAAGACTCCAAATACATGAAACACAAACTTGTTTAATACCTCTAAAATTGATGGCTTTATAAAGAGACCACGAGAAATAGGGTACCCACGAGAAATTGATGGTTGGGGGAATTGAACTGCCAAATTATCTCATCTTCCTCATCAGAAAGCTGAATGGTGGAAACCAGCTCTACTAAATCTAACCAAGACTGATAAAGAGCTTTGGACTTCCCATGTTCATTAATAATTTTGTATAAAGGGTAAAGCTAGACAACTAGAGTAGAAGAACATATCGAGGTATCTTCCGAGAGTCTAATCCTTTTTCTATTCCCCACTTTCCATCTATAACCATCTTGGCTGCTTGGGCAGCCCATGAAACCCTTGAAAAACCTAGAGCTATTAGTAGATCTAGAGACTATAATATTAGGATTCTTAGTATCAGTTTATTTTTATCCATATTATACCTTTTCAGCCAAGAGGTTAACATATAAATCTCTAAGGTTATAAACCCTTAAACCCCCAAACTCTTTACACATAGAGACCAACTCCCAATTAGCTAAATAATATTTATGGTTTTGTTCAGTATCATTCCACAAGAAATTTACTATATGAGTGTTTAATAATTTTACAGCCCACACTTGGCAAACTTAATAAAAGACAATATAATCTGAGATACTGGATAAATAAGATTTAATTTGGACTACTCTTGCAGCTTGGGAGATCGAGCAAACTCCCTTTCCAACCTGCTATCTTTTTGAGGATTTTGTCCACTAGAGGTTGGATGTCCTCTCTGGAGAGATTGTCAAAATGAAGAGGAACACCTAGTTACTTAATAAGAAAATGTCCCATAGGATAGGAGAAAATATGTGCTAGCGTATGGACTTCGTCTTCCTCCAAATTTAAAGGAACAAGTTCACTCATGTGGAAGTTAATCCTCATACCAAAGAATTGTTCATACCACATGAGAATGCACAAATTCTTCAAAATAGATTCCTCTTGGAGACGAGGATGGTGTCTCCTATTCTAAAGTCCCCCAATAGGCCTTTAATGAGGTTATTACCTATAGCCTTCTGTAACATCCTAGAGAGGCCATCCCCAACTAGATTAAACAAAAAAGAAAGAAAGAGGGTCTCCTTGTTTTAGCCCATTCCCTAGCTTGAAGTAGGAGTTGTCTTCCCCCATTAACCATAATGCCTAAAGATCATCCTATGACAATGTGTTTAATTCCATTTATCCAAACTGGATAAAAGCCTCTAGATAATAACAACTCAAAGAGGAAACTCCAGCTAACTCTATCATAAGCTTTTCCATAATCTAATTTAAGAATAATGGTAGGTTGGCCACTCATGCATACTATGAACTAACTCCTGAGCTACCACTACACTTTCCGAAATGTATCTCCCTTTTATAAAAGCATATTGAGTTGGAGATACTATCATCTGAACTACCGAGGTCAACCTAAGGTTTAAAAGTTTGAAAAAAAAATCTTGAAACTACAATTCAAAAGGTAGTTGGGTCTAAATTGCTTCATATTAGTTGCCTCCCTTACTTTAGGAATTAAGGTGACCAAAGAAAAATCAAGTCTACAAAGGTGTAAATTACCCTTAAAGAAGTATTCAAAAAGAGAAACTAGATTATTTTCACTAAATCCTAAAACTTCTGGTAAAATAGGAAGGGTAGTCCATTTGAACTAGGAGCCCCTTCTGCATAACAACTAAAACTGCATCTTTTATCTCAGATTCAGTAAAAGGTACAGTTAGAAGATTATTTTCTTCTCTAGTGACCTTGTCTTCATCCTACTAGAAGTCTGAGTCTAGTTTCACTCCTGGGTCAACTTTTAGCAAAGATATTTTTATAAAAAAATCTACAACAACCTTCATCATACCTTTCTACTCATAAACCAAGCTAGAGAGGCTCTTATTAGCAATTGCTTGGAAGTAGGCAGTGTTTTTTTCTCCTAAAATATTCCTATCTTGGGACCTCTACCTCACTTTGATCTCCTCCAAAGTCAAGATCTACTCAAGCTTGTCCTCAATATGTTTAAGCTTCCTATTCTCTTCACTAGATAGAACTTTGGTTTCAGCTAGGTTTTCCAATCTAGTGAACTCTTTAGATAAATCTACTTTAGTTCTATTATGGGCAGCTACTTCAGTAGCAGCCCACACCCTAACTAATCTTCTAAAAGTCACAATCCTAAACTACCACCTATCCATACTTTTAGCAAAATTGCAAGGGACTTCTCAGGCTTTCTGAACCACAAACTTAAAGGACTACTCCTCTAACCACCATTTCAAATTTAAATATTTTCTTACCAAAACTCATGTTATCTTCAGAATCTAGAATTAGAGGGTTTTGATCACTAGGAAGCCTATCTAGAGCTTGAACACTAGCTAGAGGGAAAGCAACTTCCCAATTATCAGTGACAAAATTCTATCAATCTTAGCAAGAATAGGACTCTCCTGGTTATTAGTCCAAGTAATTTTTATTGCTAGGATTAAGCTCTACTAAAGCCATATACTGATCCAACCATTAAAATTGTCTGCCCATCTATGATTAGTAACACCATTATTTTTATCACTACTAAATCTAACCAGATTAAAGTCACCACCTATAAGAATATGGCCATTCCAAGCCCCCATAACCGACTCTAATTCATCGAAGAACTCTTGTTTTAGCTCCTCATAAGTGGGGCCATAAACTACAATAAGTTTCCACACAAATCCATTTAGTTTATTAGTACTCATAATACTAATAGAGAACTTCAGAGTATCTCCCACTACCATATTAATTTTTTTAGAGTTTGCACCAACAAGGATTTTTCTTGCTGTAACTATAGCCTCTAAATGCATGGTGCCAACTGAAAGGGACATTTCTAGTCAGGGATTTCAGGAAACCAGCTGACATATTGTTCTTCCTGGTTTCCATCACACTCCTAAAAAATCCACATGAAAATCTGTAATCCTACTAGTCAAAGCAAGAACTCTTTTAATTTACCTAAACCTCTTATATTCCAAAATAATCCTATCATTTGTGTTTCTTCTTATTCTTTTTTCTATTACCTACTTTGGACCAACCTGCTTCTTGGATGTCCAAATTAGTATAAGATTTTCCAATCTGATTACCTCTAGAAGGAGAAGTAACCTCATCAACCATAGTATCAATCACTCTCATGGAGCGTACAACTGGAACATGGCTGCAGTTCTTGGAACTACAAGTAGCTATACTATCAGCAATTCTGCTAATATCTAATTCAACCAACTTATCTAAGATAAAATTTCCATCCTCCACTTCTATGCCAATATCCTTAGCAACATAAATTAAAAGAGATTTAGAAACATTAGGAAGTTTAAGGCCTTTTGTGATATACCTTTGCCTTCTTCCAGATTCCACTTCCTCTTGAAGTCTTGTGCATTAATCATCACAATTTCTCCATTTTTAATATGTTTGTTGCTTCTCCTCAAAAGGTAGGACTAGACCCCATTGTTGTTTCATGTTCTCCTGTTGTGATTTCTTTTATTTATTAGGATGCATATGTTTCTCTGCTAGTTCTACACTTGGTTGTGTGGCTAGGAAATTGTCCTCCTCATCTTCCAAAGTTCTAGTATTCTTGTTTGCATTGTTAGCTAGACATGTAAACTGATCAAGAACTAGGATTTGGGTCAATTCTTCAGACATAGGCTAACACTTTGCTTATTATGTTGCATATCATAAACCCACTCATCAGGGAGATCAATTTGAACATTATCATCTTGTGACAGAATTACTGTAGTGTTTCCTACATCATCATCTTCATCTTCCTCTTCTTATAGCTCCATGGCTTCAAGTAAGTTTGCACAGTCGCTAGCCTCTTTGTTGCTTAGGTCTTCATCATCTCCAAATAGAAGAGGTCTTCTAACAGTCTTACTACCAGCAGGAATGTATTTACTCCCCTAAGCAATGATTGTGGGATCATCATCTTCCCCTACCTCCTTCCTTTGATTCATTTTGCATCATTGGCCCCATCACCATTCTCCTTTGGATTCTCTTTAGCTTGTGCAAAGTGAACATGAGGGTGTATACTAGTTCAGGACGGTGATTCCCTACACCCAGTGCGAAGTTCAGCGATTTGTATTGCCTTGCACCTGGGGATGCTTGTATTATGGGGTACAAGCAGGTGAGAGAGGGAGTTGGTTCCAAGTCTCCGAGTAGGTTCGAGTGTGGGTGTGTGGTGAGTGGTTTGCTTCTAGTTTTGGATGTGTTGTCTTCGGTCTTCCCTAGACGGGGTCCCTGCCTCCTCTTTTATAGCTCAAGGAGAGTGCTCGTGTTATAGTTTATGGTAAAATGGTAGGAAAGAAAAGAAGAGAGAAAAACAAGAAAGGAAGCCTTGGGTGTCACCACCTCCCTTCTTCTTTGGTGGGGTGGGGCTCAGGCGCTTTTGTAGCGCTTGTCCTTCTCCTCCTTATCTGGCTGCCGCAGTTGGTCCTATTTAGCACGAGGACATAATGGTCGTTGAAGTCGAGGCCTCTCCATCTACTGTCAGAGTACACTATGGCCATGTTTGACCTAGGTGGCCCGATATTGTAGAGATGGGCATGGTGTATACCCTGATCCATCGTCATAGAGGGGGGGGGGGGGGGGTAGGTGCCACAGTTGGGAAGTATGCTCCACTATGGCGGCGTGTGTGCCGGATTCGAGGAGATGGCCGATCGATCGACCCTATAGAGGCGTGCGTGTTACGCGATGGCGGGGACCTGATAGCGGTACAGGCTGGCCATCACCGCTGAAGTGCGAAAGGGGGTTGATTGACCAATCCGACAGAGCCCAACTGACCAGTCCTGCAGAATTGTGGCTGCAGGGATGTGACGGCTAAGTTGAGCGTCTGGCTCCATGACCGCACGATAGAGAGGCGCATGGTGAGGAGACCGTTGTTACATCAGATTGCATCATGTTACCCAGTCGGTCACGCATGTCATGGTTGTGTGCATCTGGTTGGACGGAGGAAGTCAGTCATCATGGGGAAGGACCCATGACGTCTGATAGTTGTACCCGTGGGTCTGGCGTGCAGTCATCATGGGGGAAGGACCCATGACGTCTGATAGTTGTACCCGCGGGTCTGGCGTGTCCCCTAGGCCAGACGGAAACTATTTGAGGGGATTTGGGCGAGGCCGAGGCTTCGCCCCGGGGGAGGAGTCTGGCGAGGCAGAGATCTCGCCTGAAGGGTCGAGTCCGCCCGTGCCCCTTCGGTCAGGCTCGAGCGGGTCGGAGTTCACCACCAAAGGAGTTGGTTACGTTCTGGGCCCATTCGGCTGGGCCGGATGAGGCAAGGGCTACGACTTGGCCCTCGAGCTTGGTTATGTGTTTATTAATGTGTTGTTAATTACTGTTGATTGGGTACCCCTAGTCTTGGTACCCAACATGTTTCATAATTGAATTGTTTGTGCTACAAATTGTGTGGTCTGAAAAATATGTATGGGCTCAAAATATATATGGGCCAAAAATGGTCGGCCATCACATGGGCTAGTTGGTCTAGTTTGATTTTAATTGTAAAAATCAGCCCATGCTATGGGTCCATTGGGCCAAATTTGTTTTTATGACAATTCGTTTTGGTCATACTTCCTGTGACATGTCATGCTCCACATCAGATTATTGGACACTTGTCAACATCCTGGACAATCTGTGTCTGTTAGTCAGAGAAGCCCTAGAGTCTAAATGGCTCAAATCCTCTACACGCTGCACGGGAGCGAACCACACCTACCGCCATCTCGCTTACGCTTTTGTCGTTGCTTTGCATGAAAATATTAACCCGGGGATGGTGGGATGGACTCTAGAAGCGTTATATGTTGGCCTAACCCACTCTATCAACCAAGGTGTTACTAAACCCCCCACAATATCTCATTAACAAGCACATATGTCATAATGGACCAAATTCCAAACTGGGCCGTATGTGACAATGGTGGATCATATATAGGTATGTGGGGCTATTGTTGGTTATAATTGGATGTACGGTATATATATATATAATGACCCAAAATGGCACTTGAACTAGCTAAAAGACACTTGTGAGGCATGCCATTCTCATGACGTCATTCTCTCCATGCACTTCTCCCGCCCATTATAGCTAGACAGAGGCATGCGTGCAAGGAGAGCCAACAAAGTCAATACTGCATCCCAAGCCACAAACTCTGAGTGCATGCCTGTAAAAATAGACGGTGATTGACCTATAAGTAAGGTATGCTCACACATAATTCATTGCATGTTGCATCCAGCAACGAGTACGTACCACCATGGCTGCTTCTTTCTCCTCTACTCATAGCTTCCTGCTGCTTTCCCCCATCCTGCTGCTCCTCTCCACATCCACAGTCGTCGTCGACTCCGGTAGCGCGCCAACCACAGTCCCTCCAGCTACAGGAGAAAAGTACCAGAAATGGTGCCAAGTAGCATCAGATTCTCAGTCGTGCGTCAAGGTGATTGAGTCCATCCCAGGGATCCAAGAGGTTGCATACAATGACGCTGTCAAGGTCGCCGAATTGTGCCTGCATTTCGGTGCCAAAAAGACAGCGGAGGCCAAGGAAGCCGCTGACACCTTGCTTGCTGCAGCAAAGGGCAAGCCTTCCAGCTGCCTCAAGGCCTGCGCCACCAACATCAAGTCGATGGCTGAGGTGTTGGTCGATTTCCCTGCTGGGAAGGACGATATGGATGACGTGAACACCTATCTCACCTTTAAGGCTGTAAGAGCCCAGTTCAAACACGAGAACCCACCAGCCTGCGAGAAGGACTGCTGGAACAAAACATCATCTTCAGCTGATGAGACCGCCATCGCGGACAAGTTCCATGATATCTGGAATGTGGCCAGAGTTGGGAATAAGCAGATTAATATTATCTTCCCTTGGCCAGACAGCGAGGACGACAAAAACATCCTGTAGTTACCTATTTCTGTTATTTATTTCTATTATTTATTTCTATTTGTTCTATAATCCATGTCATGCATGACAGCTAGCTATAAACCCAAGGGGTGTCATGTGAGATCACATTACTATTTATATGCTTTATTCTTTTTTGTTTTGTTGATTGAAGAGATGCATGCATGGTCGATCGATATGGCCACCAAATGTTTTGACAATTTATTATTGTAATTGTAATAATTAAGTTGTGCTAGCTGTCATGTATGGCACTTTTAATTGTAGAGAACGAAAAATTTAGATAGCCTGTTCGAGTATTTCACTTTTTGAGTGACTTTACTATTTTAGATAATGGCTAAATCCTATATATATATAATCTGGCATACATTTTTAGATAAGCTCTTGGAGTTGCTCTTGACCCAAAGAGAAAAATCAGACCAAAATATTACAAGTTAACCACAACAACAACAACAACAACGACGAGCAAACCAAGTTTACAAAATAAATCTGACTCTCATGACCCAATTCTTGAAATAAAAGGGCGTCCAAAGGACAGGAAGAAACACACATAGCCACATTCTCTAACTTATACATCAAATTAACCGACAAGATACCATTCTTATGCATGCTCCAAACAAACACATCTGGGTCATGTTGCAGATGTACGTTAACCACTCTACCAACAGGTTATGCCACTCTACTACTTTTCTTCCCCACTAGTGCTCTCCTAAAAGGGATATATTAAGATGTGTTGATGTTAGGACTAACCTTTGCTTGTTTCCTATGTGCTATGTTAAACAAAGTTGGATATTGGATCTTTAAAGGTTGATTACCCAACCAAGTATGTTCCCAGAACCTGATCTGGTTGCCACTCTATAATCTAAAAACGCCCATGATCGAAAAGGTTTCTTTAACACCCATGAAACTTATAAAAAAAATGAGAATGGATTGTCTTCTTAAAAACTTCTGAGAGAGCGAGCTTTATCCTTAATATATTTATTTCTTAGTAGATCCTATATCATACCCTGTTCATTATACAGCTTAAAAAGACATTTGGTTAGAAGACATTTATTCTGTGTATATCTAAGTTTTGAATCCCTAGAACCCCCTTGCTCTTTGGGTTGGTATAAAACAGGCCATCTAGCTAACTTGTATTTCTTCGTGTTAAAAGTTTTGCCAACAGAACATACTCTATAGCTAGCTACAAAATAAGTTATTCTGTAGTCACCTCTATTTACTATTTCTATACTAATTTACAATAAAATGTATACATATTTCCGATAGTCGTGTCACTATAACACATGAGAATATTTATCATAACATTATAGTAAATCACATAGTAATTATCATAACTCAAAGTGGCTACAAAATAAATTATTCTGTAGCCAGCTATAGAGTAGTGGTTCTACTATATATATAATACTCTATTTTCTTCAAGACACCCCTAGGTACCTCAAATAAAGAGAGCATAAACATAGGTAAACTTAACAAAAATTAATTAATCACACTATAACACAACATATCTTTGTCGACACTTTTTATTGTGGGCAAAGGGCACCTTTGCCGATAGATAACCTCCCGTGAAAACCTTTGTCGATAGTTTAGAAATAGTCACGGTAGAAGCAGCCAGTGAAACTTTTGTCGATAGTTAAATGTATCCTCAACACTTTTTGTGGAGCAAAAAGGTCTACCTACGCCGATGATGAAATCTTTCCAGACAGTTAATTCTTTGCCGACAGTTAAGACCTACACTGATAGTTATAGTCTTTCCCGACAGTTTTTGTGTTGGCAAATTCATTTCCAAGGTGTGTTGTGAATCATGCACTATCCAGCAACTAAACTGTCGGCAAAACTGTACTGCAGATGTAGATATAAATAAATTTGAATAATTAACAAATTTATTATTGTTCATACGGAAGCCATCACATTGAGCAAGTTCACTTGAATTTATAGAAATAATATATAAGATCTTCCATATTGTTGACACTAAAATTTGTATCTTCAGCGACAAGCACACTGCAAGGTCCTCAGAGAACGTATGGAAGCAAGAGTCCTGATCTCCTGAACCTCCAAAGGTGAAACTGAGCTTGGTGATCCAAACTTGAGGCATGCCAGTCAATTTAACCTGTAATTGTCAAGGAAGAAGAAAATAACATTAAATTATGGAACCTGGCGGTTTGGTGCCAGATAGTTCCAGGATGTATGGCTCTGAAATAGCCATTATCAAAGAAAATTGACTATAAAGTCAACTCCTAACAATGTAAAGCATATAATCGTTAAAAATGTAGAACGACTATTCAAAGTATATGAATGAAATAGAAAAACAGTTAGCCGATCTAACTTAGCTGATACAAATATAGGATCCTACATGCATAGCAATAACCAATGTAAAACTAATAGATCGACTAATCATGCTGGCAATTCTGGTTGATAACAATGGGGTGTTTCCATACAGCCATAAAAATAACTAGATCGATAAAATAGCTTAATTACTAACAGTGGGGTGTCTCCATGCAGCCATAATAGTAACCAAGCTAAATCACGTCCAACACAATCAAAAGATCTATGGATTTTAAACTGATGCATGCGTACATGTTATGGGTGAAAGTTGAAAGTGTGACTACATCGGCTATTTAGTCGATACAGGGTCCATGAGGCACGATCAAGATCTATCTACTAAGCTACAATTTAATCCAAAACTAGGCAAGTTTGATTCGACATACCTATCAGTGGGGTTTAAAAATACAGTCATAATAAGTATATTAAATTAAATTTACTTACTTTCGGATCAATCTATAACTGAATAGATATCTCGAACGCGCAATAGGTAGCAATCGAGATCGACAAATTAGCCGATATGAGTCTAGATTGACTTTTCTGATAAGGATGAACGTGAACATACCTAGAACGATAAATCTAAATGATGTCTAAGCTTAGTCTAATCTATCAATCTCAATTGGGCAAGATATTGTTGTAATAAATAAAATCAAATTAAATAAACAACATCGATAACTTAATGATTCTATTAGATTCCAAATCCAATAGAGCTGGTAACTAGTTCAAATCGACTACTTGCAAGAGGTTGGACTTAGCCAATGCAGCCTTACAAATAACAAACTTAAACTGATAACTAACTCATGTCATAACATAACAAGAGTTTGGTCCAAGCCAAATACAGCCTTATCAGACGATAAGACAATACTTACAAGCAAACCGGAGGTTGAAATCAACCGATGCAGTCCTGTTTGTTTGAAGGTCTCATCGAGATCTACTTTACTCCTACTCCTAAGCGTTTTGGCCGGAGCCGAAAGAGATTGTTTGATTGATTGTGTATATATCCTTTACAATAGTTGAGACTTAACTATTTATAGCCCGAAAAGACTCATAACCTAATACGACTAGGTTACAATGTGATACATTTAACAAATAACTTGGACTCCAATTCTCTTCGATCTTCGGCGGAGTCCGACACATCTTCAAGTTTGCCAATTCCGGTCCGAATAGATTCTCCTAAAATGTGTCTTTCACCGAAACAATCCTTTCCTTATTTAACCGACTTCCTTAACCAAACCGGTTGCTCGTGCCTACAAAAAAATGAATTCTTTTCGGCCAAAAATCTGGTGTCAATAGGCTTGGATATCGAGCCGGCTCGACTCGTTACAGCTAGACTCCTTATAGCTCAACTCGTTAGGAGGCTGGCTCGACTCGGCTCGTTATACTAACGAGCTAGAAGAACAGCTTGGCTCGGCTCGCTATAGAGCTCGAGCTGAATCATTTGGCTTCATAAAAACACAATTTCTCAAAATACTTGTAAATTTAATAAAAAATAATATATACATGTAAAAATACAGTTTCCTTTATATTATTATTTCTTCTTACCTGTATGTGAACAATACGTGAGAAAAAAAATATGATTTTCACCACACTGTTGGACGTCTGGACATTCTACAATAGCTAATTTGAGTTTGTTGACTTGTGAATTAATTAGCTCGTATAGGCTAACGAGCAGCTCGCTAGCCAGTTCGAGCTGGCTCGTTATAAATCGAGCTAGCTCGTTATAAATTATAAAAGGAGTCGAGCTCGAGCCGAGCTATTAACGAGCGAGTCGAGCGAGCTAGCGATTTTCATGTTTTTCGTCCAGAGTTAGGTGTCAACACATATGTACACTGACTGGATATTATATATACAGCAGGTCAAGTGATGAACACAGTACAACGAGCCATAGTAATACAGCTCCAGGATACAAATTAGTTACTAGCGGACATACATAGACAACTAAAGTCATGTACTAACTGGTTATGGCTACAACTAAGAGATCAATAGATCATGACTTGGGCTCAAAAGTGGCATTTAACCCTTAATGTCTTTGGCCTACACGCGGTAGTAGGTGCAAACAAAAGAACACGACTGCATTCATGTCTTCCTGCAGCAATTCTCGGATACTTGTTGCCACACCTAAAAATAATACTTGAACAGAACATTAACTTGGTGCACATAAGGTTGCTGCCACTCCAAACATATAACAACTCCCTGATCGAACCTCAAAAGTTTGGCAATCCAAAATACTTGCAACATAAGATAGCTTAAGTACCTTACATGAAAAGAGCAAAGTATCAGTGAAATGTACAGTAGACAGGTATGCTATCAACTATTGTATAGTGGGAAAATAGTGAAAACCATACAAGGGATTGTAAGGAAAATGGACCTCGGTCCATTTGACTTTGAATTTTGGTATTTGATGATCAACACAACCATATTGGACTAATGTGTTTGCAAGTGTTTGTTTTGTAGTTCAATAGGGTGCAAAAGTGACTTGGATTAAGACTACGTGGTGATCCAATGATCAACACCTCAAGTAAGACATTGGAACCTCAGTAGAAGACTCACAAAGATCAAGCAAAGTCCAAGGCACAAGAATAGAACCAAGACGACGCAAGAAATCGCGAAGAAACGAAGAAACAGTGACATCAGACGCTGGCTCAGAAGCGTCGGACGCAGCGATGGCAAACCCTAGCTCGGGTTGGCACCAGCAGAAGCATCGGACGCACCGGTAACACTGTGCGTTGTGCACAACGTTACATCAGACGCTCCAGGTGTACATCGGACGCTCAGGACCCTGCGTCCGATGCCTATGCAGGGAGGTTCCAGAGAGGCTCTGAAGACATCGGACGCGTCATGTGTCACCACATCGGACGCTGCCTAGAGTCCGATGTGACTCAGTGCCAGGCTGGCAACTAGCCGTTAATGGAGCATCAGACGCGCGTCCGATGGTCACGACTTCAGCGTCCGATGCTACGCTGTGAAGTCCAATGTGTTTCTCCAACGGCTCTATTTGGTTGGGGCTTTATATATACCCCCATGGTCGGCCAAAACAATAGGATTGGAGCTCAAGGAAGTGTACCAAGTGCTTAGACACATTTTTAGTTGCTCTAGCCACCAAAGTGCTTAGGTGATATACTAGGTGATTAGTGTAGGTGCTTTGCGAAGTGCGTAAGCTAGTTAGACCACCGCTTCGCGCTTGCTCTAGGTGTTAAGCCTAGTGTTTAGTGAGGTTTAAACATCTCTTATCTACCGGTGCTTGCGCGCACCGTTGTTGTACATCGGAGGGGCTTGTAGTCTTGCGAGACCACACCAACCGCGTTTGTGGTGTGGCCGCCATCGTGTACCGAAGGGAACAAGGCCCGCGGCGATTCAGTCGGAAGCTTGTTAGTGAAGATGGTGGGGAGCATCCGGGAGAGGCTTTGCCACGAGTGGCTTAACCAGAGATCCACTTGCGCGTGGGGAAGGCCCGGAGCTATCCACGGAGTTACCCGACCGGGAGCTTGGCCCTTGCTAGGGGCTCCAACGAGGACTAGGGGGAAGCTTGCGCGCTTCTCGATACCTCGGTAAAAATACCGAAGTCGTCGGTGGGAGTTTGCATCTCTACCACACTCTTTAGCTTCCGCATTTACTTGCTACCTTTGTTGTGTTCTTTACCTTTCCTAGCTTAGTTGATAGGCTAGTTGATAGGTTTGATCATAGGTTGCAAAACTCTTTTGCAGTAGAGATAGCAAAACACCTAGCAAAACCTTAGTTGCACATTGGATAGTTTACTTTCTTGCATAGGTTTTGACTAGGTGGAAATTAGAGGCCATAGTTTAGAGTAGAAGTTTTAAGTTGCCTAATTCACCCCCCTCTTAGGCGTCACGGTCCTTTCAATCGGTATCAAAGTCGGTTGGCTTATTTGTGGACTCTTGGCTTCAACGCCTTCGAGCCGACGCCTTTAAGAGTGGTTGGGATGGATACCTCTAGGCCTCCGCACTTTGACGACACAAACTTCCCATACTATAGTGCTAGAATGGCTTGTTACCTAGAAGTAGTTGATCTAGGTGTTTGGAGAGTCACCCATGATGGGATGAGACCCCCTAAGAATCCCATCAAGTTAACCGCGGGTGATGAAAAAGAAATTAATCTAAATGCTAGAGCTAAAAATTGCTTGTTTGAATCTTTAGCATGGATGTGTTTAACCAAGTTTTTACTTTACAAACATCTCATGAAATTTGGTTAAAGCTACATGACCTCCATGATGGTACAAGTAATGTTAGTGAGCAAAAACATCACCTAGCTAAATCAAGTTATGATTCTTTTAAAATGAATGAAAATGAGCTTGTTCGTGATATGTATTCTCGCTTGAATCTAATCATCAATGAGCTCAATTCTATTAGAATTACAAAGCTAGGTGATGCAGACATTGTGAGGAAGATCATCTCCGTGCTTTCAAAGAACAAGTATGCAACCATCATCACCATCCTCCACAACATGGAAGACTTGAGCACCATGACCCCGGCCATTGTCATTGGCAAATTGGTGGCATTTAAGATGTAACGCAAGATGGGTCAAGAAGAAGCCACTTCATCAAGCAAAGGCATTGCTCTCACATGTGACGAGCACAAGAAGATGAAGGGAAGAAGCAAGTTGAGACAATGAAAGGTCCAAACTGGCTAGAGGGGGGGGGGGTGAATAGCCTAATTAAAAGTCTACAAAATTACTTAGGCAAACACTATTAGTACAACAAATGGCGAATCTTTTTGCGCTAGCCTAATAGTGTGTTGCAAGCCACCTATCCAACAATTCTACCTAATAAAACTATGTCGCACAATCAATATGGAGCTAGTATCTACTATGATCAAGTGAAGGTATGAAAGGCAATTGTAGTGAACTAATCACAACTAGCTACACAAGGTATATAGCAAGAAAGATGTATAACAAGTGAAGGTTTCTACACACAAGAAATAGCTCAAAGTAAATGCACAAGGTAAATGAGCTAGATAGAGGTGGTTTCACCGAGCCTTCGGGAACGCCAAGTAGAGAGCCAATCACCGGTGAAATCCACTCGTGAAGCCAATCACCAAGATGAATGCACAATCACAATAAGCACACGAGACACCAATATTTATCCTGAGGTTCACGTGCTTGCCGGCACGCTACTCCCCGTTGTGTCGACCAACACTAGGTGACCCGGTGGCTAATCGGCACAAAGCCAAGCTCACAAAGAGCACCACAAGAATCTACCACTAGTGAGGTAGCTCAATGACACGAGCAATCCACTAACGATGCCTCTTGCCGCTCTGGCGAGGTGAGGCTCCAAAACCTCTCACAATCACGAACGGTGGTGGCCAAGAACAATCTCCTTCTCTTGCCAACTCCACCTCAACTTCTCCAAGTCGTCTAGGCATCGACAAATGTCAAGAGTAACAAGCAACTCAAAGCCGATGCGAAGAACTAGTGCCACTAGAATGAAGTCTTTTCAACTCTTAGCACTAATCACTCAATCTCGCTTAGTTTGATCAAATCAACTCTAGAGATGAGTGGGGAGGCTTGGCTATGCTCACAAGAATGCTTAGGGATCAAAATGTGCAAGAGGGAACCCACGTGAGCCGGCCAAGCTACTTATATAGCCCCCTCAAAACGACCTAGCCGTTGAACTGAAATCACGACCATCGGACGCAACGATGCGCGACCATAGGACGCTACCCCAGCGTCCGATGCTCCAGATGGAGCCACGTGTCCCCCTGATATGAATTCAGTCCATCAGATCCCAATGGTCATATCTCTTCGTGCCACGATCAATGTGACATCGGACGTGCCGATGCCAGGCATCGGACGCTCCGATGCCACTGCTCATCTCAGCTCTTTTTTGCGCCACATCGGACGCGCGGGCACCCTCACATTGGACGCTGAACCCCTGCGTCTGATGACCATGCAGAGAGATTCCAGAACGCCTCCAAACACATCAGATGCGTCAGATGGTTTGGCATCAGACACAGGCCAGCATCCGATGCTCCCTGCAAAGCTTGCTTGCGCCACATCATCACCATCAGACGCTGCAACAGTTTTTCCTCAGCGTCCGTTGCCAGCGTTCGATGCTTCTTCAGCATCAGTCTGTAGCTAGGGTTAGCCATCAGACGCTCGGCCTAGCGTCCGATGCTAGCGCCTCCAGCGTCCGATGCTTCTAACTCAGCACCTTTCACTTTCTAACTTCTACCCTTGCTCCCATGCGCCAACACCAAAGTGTTTCACCACTTGTGCATGTGTGTTAGCATTTTACAAAGCATTTTCCAAGGGTTTAGTTAGTCTCTCACTAGGTCTAAAGCATCAATATGTTAGAGAACTCCTAGTGACACTTGAACACCGCATAAGCCATGAATTAACTCCTCTTAATAGTATGGCTATGTATCCTAAATGTGATCACACTCGCTAAGTGTCTTGATCACCAAAACAAAGAGCCCTATAGGTTATACATTTGCCTTCGGGCCTCTTTGCTCCATCTCTTCTCTTCTTCTCATATTTCACCAATGGTAGAGCGCTTGATCTCTTAGTTTCATGTGGCCATCACCATCCTCCATGGTTGCCACCTTGCTAGCTCCACCACTTGGCTTGGTCCCAATCCTTTCTCATAAGCTACACACATGCTTAGCAATAGGATTAGACCAAATAGGTTTCATCAATTAATCAAAACCAAACTAGGGCTTTCAATCTCCCCCTTTTTGGTAATTGATGAGAACCTATACAAAGATATGTGATTTAAATTTGAGTAACCACATTGATAGTATTAGCTCCCCCTACATATGTGCTATAGAGTTTGGTTCTAAGTTTGCCACATATGTATGGATATGAAATGTGGGTGAACAACACTATCAATGATGATGCTAAGGCATAAGAATGGACCTTTGAAGCGTGATACCAATCAGAGTGCACATGTTATATCATCCTTAGCATCATTTGTCACTAGACATTGTTGACACTCCTTAACGGAATCACCCTAAGAATGAACCGGATAAATAATAATCTAGTGAAGGCACTAAAGAGTGCACGGGACACTACTAACTTCACTTAACGTCAAGTTGTCATCCCCAACATGAAGCTAGCAATGTAATTATATCAGGGCACTGGATTTAAAGATAGATATTTACCCGCAAGCGCACAGATAAATACACCCATTGTAGAAGCATTTCACCCAAGCTAGCCTCGGGTATCATTATTTATATTTAGCCTAGAGACTAATCAGTTCAAAGTATGATGGTATTATGAGGACTTAACAACATTCAATGAGGCACACACTTATGATAAAGACTGATAACACACTCATTATTCTAACAGGGATCAGATTAGAGAGTAAATGATAATGATAAATGATATATGATAACAGAGATCAGATCAATCAAAGATAATCCTAGAATCAGTACTACCTAGCAAGTGATGATTAGAATAGGCATTAATAAGAAACATTCCTAAGTTATTCTAATTACAAGTCATAGCATACATTGATTAGTGCAAACATATTTGGCAATCATTGGCTAGGTCACATCATATTTATAATCAAGAGGCAACTCCATAGTAAAGGTGCCAAACAGAGTAACCCCTAAACCATGAGTTAAGTGAGCCATACTGAACACTATATTTGGGAGGTGGAATACAAAGGACTCAACAGGAGTGTCACACCCGCGATCTACCACTCTATCCGGAACATAGGACGCATTCGCAGATAAATAATGTATAGGCACCACGCCTACACAACATCTATCACTCACCCAATGATCATTAAGATGAGCGCTATATCGAACATGAGTATAAACATAATGGTGAACTATCTATGCCAAATATATAATCAAAGTAGACTATAAGCAATATAATTAAGAATATAATAGTTGATGTCTTAGTCATATCAATTGTATTGCTATCTAGAACATAAAGATGAACAATAAGGTGAATTAGATCATCGAGAAGAACTATAGTACGAACTAGAACATGAACTAGAACTGGATTATGAACTAGAAGATGAACTAGACGATGAACATGAACTAGACGATGAACTAGAACATAAATGATGATGAACAAAGATGAACTAGAAGAGCAATTATGAAATAGATCCATAATGTTAATACAAGAGAGAAGATCTTGGGTTTACCGAGCCTTCTCGTGACTAGATCAGGAATCCAAGCGAAGCTTGCCTCCTCTAATCCTATTCTATCTAACTATTCTAGGTGGATGTAGTTCTAGGGCTTCCGATTGATCTCCTTCTCTGGTGACTCTGATGATGATCTGATCTAATAATGAATGAGTTGCCCTAGAGAGGGGGGTCAGAGGCTGTTTATATAGCCCTGGGCGATGAACCGTGGCCGTTGGATCAAACCGACCTAAGGTACGGCTGAGATGCATCCTCATAGGCGGTGGGAGAACATTCCAGAAGATAGAGTCCAGCGGGCCCCGGGCAGGACCGGTCGGTCCCTTGGTGGGACCGATCGGTCCCACCTGTCATGCTCTCGTGGTGGTCGACCTCCTGGTGTCTTCTGGTGTCCTCTGGAGTCTTCTAGAATAATCCTGATGCGTCGATTCGGTTATCTCCCGTCGGTTTCCTTCTAGGGGAAGCTATCAGTGTTGATTTCCTGGTTTAGTCCCTGCAGAATCACAATTCACCAAAACTCGTGGAATATCGTCAATTGAAACCCTAAACCTTTGTTGGTGATTGAATTCTTGCGCTTTTCATATTTATTTATCCTTTAATTATGATAGATAACCAGTGTCAACAGACATACATCAAAACTCAAGAACCCCGTGAGATCAACATTATAATAAGGCTCTTGAATCACTTGAAATACAAATATGTCTAGTTGCCATTCTAAACATGCTAGTGAATCAATTCATCAATCAAGTCCTATCACTAGCATTCACCACATAAGCATGAATATCAAAATAAAATAGCTTATGCAATGCAAACAATCATATGAATGTGCACATTTCAAATGCATCATATATGTTTATGAGCTTGCTCCCCCTATTTATATGCTTTGATCCCACTTGAAGACTAAAACAACTAAAAAACTAAGCTACTTAGCAACTTAGCATATCTCTTTTATCTTTGTTATCTCCCCCTTTCACTAGCATATCTTTGTCTGCATTTTCTCCCCCTTTGTCAACAATTATCATAAAGGTGAGGCAAGTTTTAATGAAAGGAGACAACCTTTACCATGAAATTTACATGATTGGGGATCATGCTAAGTCAAGTTGTGGCTTAATCTAGCTCATGAGCATAGAACATTTAACACAGTTTGCTCTAGAGTAAGCTTCTTCACACATCTTGCAATGGTTATCTTACTCACGTTGGTTAAACACCCATTGCTCACTTACTAGAGCAAACACTAGAGTTACAAGCTCACAAACAAGTTATATGCTACCACTAGAACAAGTCAAACATAGAAGTAATAGTGGTACCATATATACTACAAATTCATTTGATTGACCATGAATGAACCTAAATAAGCAATGTGATGGCTATATGAACTAGAGCACAACCTAATAAGAATGAATGCACATGCCAAACAATTTCACCTTTGCTTTGTTGGAGGAGAGGCATGACATATGTGGGGGGTGCATTCAACTCATGTTGGAGAAGTCTAGGATCTTCAATTCATTCCTTAGCTTGCAAAACCTTCTCTCATATAGTGGCTTGGTGAAGATATCGACAAGTTGATCATCGGTGCCCATGCTTTCAATAGATATGTCTTTCTTTGCTTGATGATCTCTAATGAAGTGGTGCCTTATGTCAATGTGCTTTGTCCTTGAGTGTTGAACCGGGTTGGTGGCTATTTTGACGACACTCTCATTATCACATAGCAATGGGACTTGTCCAAACTTGACTCCATAATCTTGCAATGTTGCTATCATCCATAGCAATTGTGCACAACAACTACCCGCAGATATGTATTCGGCTTCGGCGGTAGGGAGTGCAACACTATTTTGTTTCTTTGATGACCATGAGACAAGTGATCTTCCAAGCAATTGACAAGTGCCCGAAGTACTCTTCCTATCCACCTTGCATCCCGCATATTCGGAATCCGAATATCCAATCAATTCAAATTGAGAGCCCTTGGGATAGCATAATCCAACATTTGGAGTGTGCCTCAAATATCTCAATATTCTTTTGGTTGCCTTCAAATGACTTTCTCTTGGTGAAGCTTGGAACCTTGCACACATACACACACTAAACATGACATCCGGCCTTGATGCGGTCACATAGAGTAGGCTTCCAATCATTGATCGATATAGCTTTTGATCTACCATATCACCACTAGAATCACTATCCAAATGACCATTTGTGCCCATTGGGGTGGTTATTGCTTTTGCTTCATCTAACCCAAACTTCTTGAGCATGTCCTTGATGTACTTGCCTTGACTAACAAATGTGCCTTTCTTCATTTGCTTAATTTGTAGACCAAGGAAGTAACTGAGCTCTCCAATCATAGACATCCCAAACTCCTTAGCCATCATCTCTCCAAACTCTTCACAAAAGTCTTGGTTGGTTGATCCAAATATAATGTCATCCACATAGATTTGCAACACAAACAAGTCACTTCCAATCTTCTTGGTGAACAGAGTGGTGTCAACCTTCCCAATCTTGAACCCTTTGGCTAACAAGAAGTCCCTCAATCTTTCATACCATGCTCTTGATGCTTGCTTTAACCCATAAAGTGCCTTCTTGAGCTTGTACACATGGTTGGGCTTCTTTAAATCTTCAAATCCGGGAGGTTGCTCAACATACACTAGCTCATTGATGAATCCATTGAGAAATGCACTTTTGACATCCATTTGATAGAGCTTGATGTTGTGAGAACAAGCATATGCAAGTAAGATTCTTATGGCCTCCAATCTAGCAACCGGTGCATAGGTTTCTCCAAAGTCAATTCCTTCCATTTGAGTGTAGCCTTGTGCAACCAATCTTGCTTTGTTCCTTACAACAATGCCATCTTCATCTTGCTTGTTCCGGAAGACCCATCTAGTGCCAATTACATTTGTACTCTTTGGTCTTTCCACTAACTCCCAAACATCATTGCGGGTGAAGTTGTTCAACTCTTCATGCATTGCATTCACCCAATCAACATCCATCAAAGCTTCATCAATCTTGGTTGGCTCAATAGATGATACAAATGAGTAGTGCTCACAAAATGAAGCCAATCTTGATCTTGTTTGTACACCTCTTCTTATGTCACCAACAATTTTATCCAAAGGATGATTTCTCGAAATATGTGTTGGTTGTAGCACTTGTTGCGGTTGGACACTTGCACTTGCACTTGGATGAGCCACTTGAGAGCTACTAGCATCTTGTTGATCAAGGGAACCACTAGAGCTTGCAATATCATTGCCATGCTTGGTTGGAGGAGAGAGCACTTGATTTTTGTCATCTTCAATGTCAATCACTTGTTTTGGCCTAATATCACCAATGTCCATGTTCTTCATAGCTTCCACCAATTATGTTCCTCTCACATCATCTAGATTATTTTGTTCTTCATGAGAGCCATTGGTTTCATCAAACTCAACATCATGTACTTCTTCAACTATCCTTGTTGTGTTGTTCCACACTCTATATGCTTTGCTTGTAGTGGAGTAACCAAGTAGAAACCCTTCATCACACTTCTTTTCAAACTTGTTGTTGGCATTTCTTAGCATCGCTACCAAAAGTATAGGTTAGACTCTACCCCCAGTACTAATGCCAAGAAATGTGGGTAGACATCTCATAACATCACTCTAATGCTAGGCTATCACCACTAGCAGTAACACTAGAGATGTGATCGTATTTATAGCACGACACTTTGATAAGATATGAAATAAAGGTTATCCGCAAGCGCACAGATAAAATACCCCCGTTGTAGCATTTCACCCAGGAATGTTCCAGGTATCGTTATTTATAATTCTACCATCGGGAGCTTAACAGGGTTAAGAATAAGAATGATATGGCTTTAGAATTGCAAACATATATAATTAGACATGAATGTAATTAATCAGCTCTCGTCTAATACAGGGGTAAGGCAAAAGGATAATGATAATGATAATCAAGGTAAATAACAGAGACTAGCAGGGAATTCATAATTAGAGAGAGAGACTCATATGATCAAGCAGAATTAAGAACTAATCGATACGTTAAGAGATTAGACTCCTAAGTTATATTACTTCTATTAAGTCTAAGTTAGTCCTAGCATATGATATCATCTATAGCATAATTTATCATCCACCCATACATAAGGAACATTACGAAAGAAGTTCATATCCAGAGTAATTCCTTCAGTGTAACCAGGTTCTACTTGTCCTAGACTCGGGGAGTGGACTACATAGGACTCAACGAGGCTATAAGAGTCACCCTCATGATCTACCACTTGCTGGCCCGAAAAATAGGGTGCATTCGTAGGTAAACATAATCTAAGCACCATGCCTACATTATATCGACCACTTAATCCAATCTGGAATCGAACTAAGCGCTTTACGAATATATGTATGAACTTACTATCAATTGGAACTATATCAAGCATACAACTAGAATAAACTAAGAACATAATAAAGAGAAACATAATGATAATTGAAATAGCACAAAGTCGAATACAAGAATTACCAGAACTCCTGATGACGATCCGGAATCCTGAGCCGCGCTCAACTCTACTTGTTTCTAACTAATTCTAATTCTATTCTCGAAGTAGAGCTCTAATCTAATCTCTAATCTCTGAATCCCTAACTATGTCTCTCTAATTGCCTGACGAAGATAGAGCTGATCAATATGATTGAGGATTGCTTCAGTGAGGGGGGTCTGGGGCTGCTTATATAGCCCGGTGGTATGAATCGCGACCTTCAGATCAAACCGACCTTGATCAAGGGCTTAGATGCGTCGAAGAGGTCGATTAGGTCACGCTGAGGGGGGTCCTAGCCCAGGCCGGCCGGCCGGCCCCACCTTGCTGCCCCCAGGTGGTTGCTTCGTCGTGACGTCTTCTGGGACCTTCCTTATTGCCCTAATGCACCTTTCCATCCGTTTGCATGATTTGTCTTGTTGGAGAAGGATTCAATCTCTTTCCATCTTCTGTAAAACTCCCTGGAAAATAGTAATTCATCAATGCTGTTGAATTTGTCAGTTTAGTCCCCATATTATGTTGCTTGGTGATCACTCCAGGTTGTTCTAGAAGCTTCCATGTCGTAGCCAATAAGGACTCTCTCGTCGGGACTCCAAATGTAGCAAACCATATGTCCTTTTCGATCGTCTCGACGAGCACTTCACATTGGTATGATCCAATTCATCACTTGAGATACTTTAATGTAGTGAAATGTTGATGTTCCTGCAAAACAAGTGAGAACTACACAACTCGTGGAACTTGTTAGAATCAAACCCTACAACTATGCATTGTCACATGTTTATCATTGTTTTATGCACTAGTTGATGGTATAATGTTGACTGTAAGGACCGTCAACACTTGCCAAGTCTTGTGCCTTTCTTCAATATGTAGCATTTGCATCCAAAGACCCAGAAATAAGCAATGTTGGGCTTTCTATCATTGAGGAGCTCATATGGTGTCTTCTTCAATAGAGGGTGACAATAGAGTCGGTTGCTATAATAGCATGCGGTGTTGATTGCTTCGGCCCAAAAGGAATCACTCACATTGTATTCACTAAGCATGGATCTTGACATGTCAATGAGTGTCCTATTCTTCCTTTCAACTATCCCATTGGATTGAGGTGTATACTTGGCCGAGAATTGATGTTTGATTCCAAACTCATCACATAGCTCATCAACTCTTGTGTTTCTAAACTCACTTCCATTGTCACTTCTCACTTTCTTGATTCTTCTATCAAACTCATTTTGACTTCTCTTGACAAAGGTTTTGAATATGCCAAACACTTCACTCTTGTCAACGAGAAAGAAGACCCATGTGTATCTTGTATAGTCATCTACTATCACAAAGCCATACTTGTTTCCCCCAATACTTGCATATGTAGTTGGTCCAAACGAGTCCATGTGCAACAACTCAAGTGCATGTGTAGTGCTCATCATTCCTTTGTTAGGATGGGTGTTTCTAACTTGTTTTCCCATTTGGCATGCACTACAAAGTTTGTCCTTCTCAAAGTGAACATCTTTTAGTCCTCTCACCATGTCATGCTTCACTAGCCTCTTTAGTTGCTTCATTCCAACATGTCCCAAACGCCTATGCCATAGCCAACCCATACTTGATTTGGTGAATAAGCATGTTGTCAATTGAGCTTCACTTGCATCAAAGTCCACCAAATAAAGGTTCTCATATCTAAAACCTTTGAAGACCAAATCACTTCCATCAACACTCACTATCTCCACATCATCAACACCGAATATGCATTTGAATCCCAAATCACACAATTGTGCCACAGACAAAAGGTTGAAGTTGAGAGATTCCACTAATAGCACATTGGAGATGCTCAAGTCATTGGATATTGCAATCTTGCCCAAGCCTTTGACCTTGCCTTTCTTGTTGTCACCAAATGTGATAGCATCCGCATGATCATTGCCACTAGTGTTGATTGATTTGAACATTCTTCCATCTCCGGTCATGTGTTGAGTGCACCCACTATCAAGCACCCAATGCCTTCCTCCCGCTTTATAATTTACCTACAAAGAGATCAATTCCTTTTAGGTACCCAAATCTTTTTGGGTCCTCCAAGGTTAGTCTCCAAGCTCTTGGGCACCCAAATTGCCTTCTTCTTTGGGCCAACCATGGGTGCACCAATGTACTTAGCCTTCACACCATTAGTGCCCTTTGTAAGCATATAACAAGAATCAAGTCTAATAGATGAAACATAAGCATTGTTCTTGTTCTTGTTCTTGTTAAAGCAATTTTGCTCTATATGCCCGGATTGCTTGCAACTATGGCAAAACCAACCATTGCTCTTCACAAAACAAGTCTTGTGAGGAGCAAAAGCCGCCTTGCCTTTCTTGGGGGCATAGCCAAGTCCCTCCTTGTTGAGTGGACACCTTTGGCTACCCAAGCACTTTAGCAAGCGGGCATCTCCACCATAGGCATTGCCTAAGGCATAAGTGAGCTCAACAATCTTGTTCTTAAGGTTCTCATTCTCTACCACTAATGATGAATCACAAGTAGTAGAAGTAGGCATTTTAGTTGAGCTAGATGACGATGATGCATTTGTGGGAGCAACAATAATAGGAGCATAAAAAGATTCATCAAGAATATCACAAGTTACTCCTACATTGCATGTCTCTACAACATCCTCAAACTTACTTTGATCAAGGAGGGAGGAGTGGGCTTCCTTAAGCCTAGTGTGAGCTTGGTCAAGCTTCTCATGGGCTTCCTCTAGCCTCTCATGAGTAGACTTGAGCTCATCAAAGGATTGCTCAAGAGCCTTGTTGGCCTTGCGCAATTCTTTGCACTCTTTCCTCTTAGTCTCAACGTAAGAGTGAGCATCTTGTAGCATGCTCATGAGGTCCTCCTTTGAGTACTCCTCATCATCATCACTCTCACTCTCACTTTCACTCTCATCGGATAATACCTTAGTGGCCTTAGCCATGAAGCATGTGAATGGAGTGTTGAAGATAGAAGGCTTGCTTGAGATAGCAAGACTAGCCATAGCCTTCTTCTTGGTGGTCTTCCTCTCATCATCGCTAGAATCATCATCATCGCTTGAGGAAGCATCACTATCCCATGTCATAACATAGGAACCACCCTTCTTCTTTTCCTTCTTCTTCTCCTTCTTTTCATTTCTTTCTTTCTTGTCTTTCTTCTTGCTCTTCTTGTGATCATCATCTTCATCACTAGAATATGGACAATCCACAATGAAGTGATCCTTGCTCTTGCATCTATAACACCTTTTAGTTGTGCTTTTGGTTGCATCTCTTCTCTTTCTTGCTCCATAGCCCTTCTTCTTCACGAACTTGCCAAACCTTTTCACAAAGAGAGCCATTTCTTCATCATCTATCTCACAACCACTTGAGCTTGCTTCATCATCACTTTCCTCCTTCTTTGCTTTGCCCTTGCTCTTGCTCTTGGAGGATGAAGCCTTGAAAGCTACAGTCTTCTTCTTCTTCTCTTCCTCTTGGGTTCCCCCATTTCGTTCCACACGGTATGTGTCTTGTGTGACCACATCACCTAGTACTTGGTTTGGGGTCACCGTATCCAATCCTTCCCTCACTAGGATAGTCACCAAAGTATCAAACCTTGGTGGTAAGCATCTCAAGAACTTGTGAGAAAAGTCCTTGTCCTCCACTTTCTCTCTCAAAGCCTTCAAGTCATTGATAATCACTTGTAACTGGTGAAACATCTCCGGTATGCTTTCATCATCGTGCATCTTGAAGGTAGCAAGCTTGTCTTTGAGGATGTATAGCTTGGCACCCTTGACCGCCTTGGTGCCCTCATATGTCTCCTCCAATCTCTCCCATATCTCACTTGCTCTTTCAAGGTCCTTGATTTGCTCAAACACCTTTGTGTCAAATGCTTCATAGAACAAGTTGATTGCCACATCGTTCCATTGAAGCTTCTCTTCTTCTCTTGGAGTGGGACTTGCGGTGTAATTACCGCAAAATCATGCTCAATTACTTCCCAAATCTTTCTATTCATTCCTCTTGTGAATGCACACATCTTCCTCTTCTAACAATCAAAGTTGGTGCCGTCAAAATGTGGTGGCTTCCCCATATAGTTGATTTGAGCCATTATAACACCAGAGGATGTTAAGCCTCAAACAAATGGTGACCACGGCTCCAATACCACTTGAAAGGTCCGAATTGGCTAGAGGGGGGGGGGGGGTGAATAGCCTAATTAAAAGTCTACAAAATTACTTAGGCAAACACTATTAGTATAACAAATGGCGAAGCTTTTTGCGCTAGCCTAATAGTGTGTTGCAAGCCACCTATCCAACAATTCTACATAATAAAACTATGTCACACGATCAATATGGAGCTAGTATCTACTATGATCAAGTGAAGGTATGAAAGGCAATTGTAGTGAACTAATCACAACTAGCTACATAAGGTATATAGCAAGAAAGATGTATAACAAGTGAAGGTTTCTACACACAAGAAATAGCTGAAAGTAAATGCACAAGGTAAATGTGCTAGATAGAGGTGGTTTCACCGAGCCTTCGGGTACGCCAAGTAGAGAGCCAATCACTGGTGAAATCCACTCGTGAAGCCAATCACCAAGATGAATGCACAATCACAATAAGCACATGGGACACCAATATTTATCACGAGGTTCTCGTGCTTGCCGGCACGCTACTCCACGTTGTGTCGACCAACACTAGGTGACCCGGTGGCTAATCGGCACAAAGCCAAGCTCACAAAGAGCACCACAAGAATCTACCACTAGTGAGGTAGCTCAATGACACGAGCAATCCACTAAGGATGCCTCTTGCCGCTCCGGCGAGGTGAGGCTCCAAAACCTCTCACAATCACGAATGGTGGTGGCCAAGAACAATCTCCTTCTCTTGCCAACTCCACCTCAACGCCTCCAAGCCATCTAGGCACCGACAAATGTCAAGAGTAACAAGCAACTCAAAGCCGATGCGAAGAACTAGTGTCACTAGAATGAACTCTTTTCAAATCTTAGCACTAATCACTCAATCTCACTTAGTTTGATCAAATCAACTCTAGAGATGAGTGGGGAGGCTTGGCTATGCTCACAAGAATGCTTAGGGATCAAAATGTGCAAGAGGGAACCCATGTGAGCCGGCCAAGCCACTTATATAGCCCCCTCAAAACGGCCTAGCCATTGGGCTGAAATTGCGACCATCGGACGCTCCGATGCGCAACCATCGGACGCTACCCCAGCGTTCGATGCTCCAGATGGAGCCACGTGTCCCCTTGATACGAATTCAGGCCGTCAGATCCCAACGGTCATATCTCTTCGTGCCACGGTCAATGTGACATCGGACGCTCTAATGCCACTACTCATCTCAGCTTTTTTCTGCGCCACATCGGACGCGCCAACACCCTCACATCGGATGCTGAACCCCTGCGTCTGATGACCATGCAGAGAGGTTCCAGAACGCCCCCAAACACATCGGACGCGTCAGATGGTTTGGCATCGGACGCAGGCCAGCGTCCGATGCTCCCTGCAAAGCTTGCTTGTGCCACATCATCACCATCGGACGCTGCAACCGTGTTTCCTCAGCGTCCGTTACCAGCGTCCGATGCTTCTTCAGCATTAGTCTGTAGCTAGGGTTAGTGTTGACATCTTTTAACTATCATTATTTACTGTCAACAAGACTTGAATAAATGTCAAAAAGGATTGCCAACTTAGAAATAGGAGGTTTAAACTAACAAATTCCACGAGTTTTGGTGATTCTACATTTTCCAGGGATTAAACAGAAAAACCAATGATATTGCTTCCCCAAGAAGGAACCCGACGCAGATTACTTCACCGCCACGTCGGGATATCTCTAGAAGACTCCAGAGGACACCACAAGACACCACAAGGTAGGGCACCACAGGAGGCTTACCTGTGGGACCGACCGGTCCCACAGGGCCCAACGGTCGGTCGGCCACAGAGGCCCCACGCCTCCGTCTTCTGCAAGCTACTTCTACCGACCTCCAGGATGCATCTTGACCGTACCTCAAGTCGGTTTGATCCAACGATCACGATTCCACGCCCAGGGCTATATAACCAGACCCCTGACCCCCCCTCCATCATCAGATCATCAGGCAGATCAAGATCAGAAGACAAGACAGGAAATTAGGGTATCTAGAGAGAAGAGTTAGAGCTCTACATCAAGATTAGAGTTTAGTCTAGTTAGATTCAAGTAGAGGCAGGCGACTTCGTCGGCATATCCGGCTAGAAGTTTCGTCTGAGTCTCCAGATCATTGTCGAAGACTCGGTAATTTGTATCTTTATTCGACTTTATGCTACTTTAATATATTTCAGTTTATTCAGTTTATTCAGTTTTGGAGTTTATTCTAGTTATATATTTAATATAGATCTGATTATGACAGAGTTTATGATCATGTTCGTAAAGTACTTAGCTTTATTCCGGATAGAGTTAAGTGGTCAAACTGGTGTAAACATGGTGTTTAGGCTAAGTTTACCTGCGAATACATCCTATGCTCCGGGTCGAGAGGTAGATCGCAGGAGTGACAGTCCTGTTGAGTCCTTTGTAGTCCTCCCTCCGAGTGTAGATCTTAGTAGGACACGGTTGCAAGTTAGAATTCATTACTTTGTTCTTGATTCTAATTTAGTAATGTCCCTTGATCATGGATGATAGATTAATTAGCTATAAATGATTGTATATTAACTAGAGTAATCACTAGGCTTAGTAAATATGAAGTAACTTAGGATTCGAATCTCTTAATTAATCACCTGACTCTCTGCTTGATCTATGTAGTTCGCTCTATCTCTAGAATTCCCGCTGTTATCTTTATCATTATTATTTATCTTTACCTTGTCTTACCCCTGCTTAGACATGTGAGTAGTGAATGAATGAATGAATAATAATCTCTGCTACCTTTGAATCATATTTTATTACTAGTTCCCAGCTTCGTTACTGTCTTCGGTAAAATATAAATAACGATACCTAGATAACCTGGGTGAAATGCTGCTACAACAGGTATATTTATCTGTGCGCTTGCGGATAAATATTTGTTTATATCTTTTGGGCTAGTGTCACATATAATTTACATTTCTAGTATCATGTTAGGGATGACAACTTGACATTAAGTGATGCTAGGAGTGTCCTGTACATTTCTGAAGGCTTTTGCTAGAATCAGTTCATTAAAGTTTATTATGAGCAATTGCATTAAGAAGTGTCAACAGTTAGCCATCGGACGCTCGGCCCAGCGTCCGATGCTAGCGCCTCCAGCGTCCGATGCTTCTAACTCAGCACCTTTCACTTTCTAACTTCTACCCTTGCTCCCATGCGCCAACACCAAAGTGTTTCACCACTTGTGCACGTGTGTTAGCATTTTACAAAGCATTTTCCAAGGGTTTAGTTAGTGTCTCACTAGGTCTAAAGCATCAATATGTTAGAGAACTCCTAGTGGCACTTGAACACCGCATAAGCCGTGAATTAACTCCTCTTTAATAGTACGGCTATGTATCCTAAATGTGATCACACTCGCTAAGTGTCTTGATCACCAAAACAAAGAGCCCTATAGGTTATACCTTTGCCTTCAGGCCTCTTTGCTCCATCTCTTTTCTTCTTCTCATATTTCACCAATGGTAGAGCACTTGATCTCTTAGTTTCATGTGGCCATCACCATCCTCCACGGTTCCCACCTTGCTAGTTCCACCACTTGGCTTGGTCCCAATCCTTTCTCATAAGCTACACACATGCTTAGCAATAGGATTAGACCAAATAGGTTTCATCAATTAACCAAAACCAAACTAGGGCTTTCAGACAAGCTTAAGCTCAAGCTCCTCAAGTGAGGAAGAAGAAGAGGATGATGATGATGAAGAATCAAGTGATGATGATCGAGCCTCCACCTCATCCGGCTCCTCCTTAGAAGAAGAAGAAATAATCAAGCTAATGCGAGGAGTGAAGAGGATGATCCGCAAGCTCAATGTCAAGGGTGTGCCCATCACAATTGAAGATTGCCTCTTCACAAATCAAAGAAGAGAGCAAAGAAAAAATGGATGCTATAGATGTGGCAAGAGAGGGCACTTTGTGGAGGATTGTCCAAAACAAAAGCCCACACCCAAGGACAAGAAAAAGAAGGGATGCAAGGCCAAGGCCCTCACCACCATCAAGACATGGGATGATTCATCAAGTGATGATGATGCCCAACACAAGAGGCGCGGTCACAAGCACTCATCATCAAGCTCCTCACGTGTGTGCCTTATGGCATGAGGTAACACAAACTCTATCTCTAGTGATAGTGATAGTGATAGTGATGATGAGCTACCTTCTTATAATCAACTTGTGCAAGATAATATCAACTATGCTAAGGCTTGCACTAGCCAACAAAAGAAAATAAATGCTTTAGAAGAAAAATTAGATAGTTCTCAACAAGCTTATAATGCTATGCTTGATCAATATGAAACTTTTTCAAACTTAAATGATGAGCTATCTAACAAAATTGAAAAACTTGAGGCTAGTGCAAGCACAAGTAATGATGAGCAACTTGTTAAGAAAAATGAAAAACTAAAAGCAAAGTTAGCTAGGACACAAGATGCCTACAAAAGTTTGCTTGGTAAAATGGAAATCATGTGCAAACATTGTGATGAGCTAACTAACAAAGTTGCTAATCTTGAAACCATCAGAGCAAACCCCAACGAGGCACCTAAAATTGAAAAATCAATCTTTGATATGCCTAAAAAGGATGCCTCTACCTCTTGCATTGATTTACTTGATTTAGACTCACCCATGTGCAAACAAGCTTGTGTTGAGGATGTGATTGTAGAAAAATGTACACAAGAAGTTGCAATGGAGAATGAGCTACTAAGGCAAGAAGTGGCTCGCCTTACCAAGGACTTGACTCAAGCAAAAGGCAAGACAAAGCAAACCCAAACTCATCAAGATAACACCGTCAAGGGAGTGAAGAAGCTTGATGAGGAGCAAACCGTGGTTTGCTATGTTTGCCACAAGGAAGGCCACAAGTCCTATGAGTGCAAGGTGAAGCATGAGGGAGAGAAAAAGAAGAAAGAGAAAAACAAAAAGGGAACAAGCAAGCTCTCCAACACCTACACCAACAAGGTGAACAAGAAGGCCTCTTCACCTTATCTTTTGAAGAAGAAAAAGGATGACAAGGTGGTGGCCATCAAGGTGAACAAGCAAGCCAATAATGGGGCCAAACGTATTTGGGTGCCTAAGGATATTATATCAACCATGAAGAGCACCAAAAAGGTTTGGGTCCCGAAAGGGAATTGAGTAGTCAAAGTGGACTACGGGGAATTTGGAGACTCGGCAAAGTTTAGGGAGCATATCATGGGGTGCATCACATTGGATCTTGTCATTGCCAAGTATGTTAGTGGCTACTATGGACCCAAATTCCCCTACCCATGTTAGGTAACTAGATTTAAATTCTTGCAATCTCTTTTAGCATCTAGTTCCTTCCATTGCCTAGGTTTGCATTTTCATATTTAAATCCTTTGTCATGCATATGCTAGGCTTATCATATGGTAGGATTGCTCAGTATCACTCACATTCTTAGCGCAAACCTACATGGTTAAATTGTTTAGGAGCACGACACATAGCTTCTCTTACTTGTTTTTATCTTATATGTGCCAAAGTCTAAATAGCAGATAAGCTACCCCGATTACCATCTTCAATTTGTATCACATTTCTTGTGATGTCAACTTGCAAAGTGGTAGTTTGACCTTACAAGTCTATGTGCGTGTCTCCTAAAAGTATTTCAAACTTGTATGCACACCTTTAGGGGGAGTTTATTTTACAATTTGGAAGCTTTGAGACTAACACTACTTTCAAGTTTCTCATGTGTGTAGTAGTCTCATTGCAAGGAAAATAGAGTTCTCAGAGACAAGCATTGTGTGTGGCAATAATTCATTTGGTATCTACATATGGTATTCCTAATTGATATCATTATGTTGATTTCATGTTGATACTTTTATATGCTTTCTTCGTGCATTATATAGATTAAACTCTTTTGCGCATTAATTTGCCGGTTATGCATATGCTTTGCCTTACATCATAAGTATGCATACACTTAGGGGGAGTTTAGTTTATATAATGTGAGAGACAAGTTTTGTGATCAATTCCACTCCACATCAAAAGGATCACAAAATTTGACCCTCCCTTGTGCTACTAATGTCTTCCTTTTTTGTGTTTGATTCCAAAGGGGGAGAATTTGAAGGACCAAAAGCAAGCCCAAATAAAACAAACAAAATAACCAAAATAAAAAATTCAAAAACTTTCTTTGGTTAATTACGGGATGGTACAAGAAAGGGAGGAAGTGGATTATGGACTTAGGGGGAGGCTTAAATCCATAATGCCACAAAGGGACTCTATGGCAAGGGCAAGATATGTTATTGAGTATTGTTTCAATTTGATATCTTTTAACATCATATGATCTTGTCCTTGCATTGCATCCTAGCAAGTAGATTGTATTTTAATTTATGTATCTTTTATTTTGCTTGCTTTGGTCGTGTTGTCATCAATCACCAAAAAGGGGGAGATTGTAAGGAAAATGAACCTCGGCCCATTTGACTTTGGATTTTGGTGTTTGATGATCAACACAACCATATTGGACTAATGTGTTTGCAAGTGTTTGTTTTGTAGTTCAATAGGGTGCAAAAGTGACTTGGACTAAGGCTACGTGGTGATCCGATGATCAACACCTCAAGCAAGACATTGGAAGTTCAGTAGAAGACTCACAAAGATCAAGGAAAGTTCAAGGCACAAGAATGGAACCAAGATGACGCAAGAAATCATGAAGAAACAAAGAAACAGCACCAATGGGAAACCCTAGCTCGGGTTGGCACCAGCAGAAGCATCAGACGCGCCGATGGTGCCACTTCGGACGCACCGGTAACACTGTGCGTCGTGCACAGCGTTACATCAAACGCTCCAGGTGTACATCGGACGCTCTGGACCCAGCGTCTGATGCCCATGCAGAGAGGTTCCAGAGAGGCTCTGAAGACATCGGACACGTCAGGTGTCACCACATCGGACGCTACCCAGAGTCCGATGTGACTCAGTGCCAGGCTAGCAACTAGCCGTTAATGGAGCATCGGACGCGCGTCTGATGGTCACGACTTCAACGTCCGATGCTACAGTGAAATGTACAGTAGACAGGTATGCTATCAATTATTGTATAGTGGGAAAATAGTGAAAACCATACAGCGATTGTAAGGAAAATGGACCTCGGTCCATTTGACTTTGAATTTTGGTATTTGATGATCAACACAACCATATTGGACTAATGTGTTTGCAAGTGTTTATTTTGTAGTTCAATAGGGTGCAAAAGTGACTTGGATTAAGACTACGTGGTGATCCAATGATCAACACCTCAAGTAAGACATTGGAACCTCAGTAGAAGACTCACAAAGATCAAGCAAAGTCCAAGGCACAAGAATAGAACCAAGACGATGCAAGAAATTGCGAAGAAACGAAGAAACAGGGACATCAGACGCTGGCTCAGAAGCGTCGGACGCACTGATGGCAAACCCTAGCTCGGGTTGGCGCCAGCAGAAGCATCGGACGCACCGGTAACACTGTGCGTTGTGCACAACGTTACATCAGACGCTCCAGGTGTACATCGGACGCTCAGGACCCTGCGTCCGATGCCTATGCAGGGAGGTTCCAGAGAGGCTCTGAAGACATCGGACGCGTCATGTGTCACCACATCGGACGCTGCCTAGAGTCCGATGTGACTCAGTGCCAGGTGGGCAACTAGCCGTTAATGGAGCATCAGACGCGCGTCCGATGGTCACGACTTCAGCGTCCGATGCTACGCTGTGAAGTCCAATGTGTTTCTCCAATGGCTCTATTTGGTTGTGGCTCAATATATACCCCCATGGTTGGCCAAAACAATAGGGTTGGAGCTCAAGGAAGTGTACCAAGTGCTTAGACACATTTTTAGTTGCTCTAGCCACCAAAGTGCTTAAGTGATATACTAGGTGATTAGTGTAGGTGCTTTGCGAAGTGCTTAAGCTAGTTAGACCACCACTTTGCGCTTGCTCTAGGTGTTAGGCCTAGTGTTTAGTGAGGTTTAAACACCTCTTATCTACCGGTGCTTGCGTGCACCGTTGTTGTACATCGGAGGGGCTTGTAGTCTTGCGAGACCATACCAACCGCGTTTGTGGTGTGGCCGCCACCGTGTACCGAAGGAAACAAGGCCCGCGGCGGTTCGGCCGGAAGCTTGTTAGTGAAGACGGCGGGGAGCATCCGGGAGAGGCTTTGCCATGAGTGGCTTAACCGGAGACCCACTTGCGCGTGGGGAAGACCCAGAGCTATCCACGGAGTTACCCGACTGGGAGCTTGGCCCTTGCGAGGGATTCCTTGCGAGGGGCTCCAACGAGGACTACAGGGAAGCTTGCGCACTTCTCGATACCTCGGTAAAAATACCGAAGTTGTCGATGGGAGTTTGTATCTCTACCACACTATTTAGCTTCCGCATTTACTTGCTACCTTTGTTGTGTGCTTTACCTTTCCTAGCTTAGTTGATAGGCTAGTTGATAGGTTTGGATCATAGGTTGCAAAACTCTTTTGCGGTAGAGATAGCAACACACCTAGCAAAACCTTAGTTGCACATTGGATAGTTTACTTTCTTGCATAGGTTTTGACTAGGTGGAAATTAGAGGCCATAGTTTAGGGTAGAAGTTTTAAGTTGCCTAATTCACCCCCCTCTTAGGTGTCACGGTCCTTTCAGGGATAACTATGCTATCAATTATTGTTGACACAGGCCCATTACATAAACCCATTCAATCTAGTTGGCAATGACGTGCCAACTACAAGCAGTGAGCTAGGTACACACAACTTAATAATGGTATATATATAATTATCGTCTTGGATTCAACAAGCTCAACATTATTAGCTTGATACTATCTGTAACAACAGCTGCAACAACCTAATACTATCTATACAGAAAGTAGTTATAGCTTGAGCGGCTAATAAGCTTACTAAATCAGCATCTTCTACCATCTTGTGAAAAGCTTCTATATCCTCATCTTGTTGCTCCGTGTTTTCACTTCCCCCCTGACATCTAAGCCCCTGCTATGTCTTCAAGCAAACCAGAATTATCATCCTCTTCAGTTGGGTTCTCTACTTGTACTCTTTCATGTTGTCTACTGTTTGTGGAAAAACTAATATTTGATTCTTTATTGAGACTAACTTATTCTAATTTGATCTTCTTATATGTGATGTGTAGATGATACTCCCTTGGTGTGCCATGTATCCCAAGTGTTGGGCGATGATCGTGGATAAGTGGTTGTACGAAGACGGGGTCCAACAGCACAATGAGGCCCGGCCACGGCGTATGCAGATGGCAGATGTACCACACCATCAAGGCAACCGCAACCTCGTTAGATACAGAGCAGCATGGGTACGTGAATTCATTTATCTATTCTAATGCTCAATTTTGTCTGATTTCTAATTATCTTGTTGTCTTTCTCGCAGTCGTCCGCACATGATGGCCAGTCTTGCTCCACCTTGCAGGCATGGGCTATGTCCCATAAAGGGTAAGACAACGTCCGACATCTCCTACAACCCGGAGGACCCGCCTGAGGTGTACACCAACGCGAGCGTCCACTCCCGCCTCAGCGAGTACACATCGGCAACAAAATCAATCCATGGGCCTGAGCACGATCCGAGCACCCAGGACATTGACCCAGACCTCGTCACGAGGCCGAGAGGAGGCAGGAAGCATGAGCGGTTAAGTATGAGCGACGACATCTTCGACATGGCCTCTACTCCCTCTCTCACCCAGATTAGAGCACGTGAGCACGAGTGAAAGCGTCCCCATATGCCCATGACACTCACCTGCACAGTAGCAGGTCGACATACTCAAGGTTATTCCTCTTTTATTCATTGTACATTGATCTTTTAGCTTTGTATTATTCTAACATTACATTTGTGTTATTGTAGGCCTAGCTAGAAGATGGAGGACCTAATTTAGTTCGTATCCAGGATGAGGGCCCAAAGTGGTCTACAGTTGCTAGCTACACTACTCGCTCCACCTTTGCCTCCTGCTGCGGATACTCCAGTGAGCATGAATGTTTATTGTTTTTGCTTCTGCTTTGCTTGTCTCACACATGCAATATCTCCTACTTTGTACAACCTCCATCGACGGGTTCTAATTAATAACCCACCTCATGCGCCAGTTTAGCCAAGAAACGATCAAGTTATACCTTCACCACAGCCGAGGTGGCCACGTTGACAATCACAGTGTTAGTCGTAATTCTATTTTGATGATGGACTTATTGTGGACATCTTATATTGTGATGCACCTGTTATGTTATGTTTGGACACCTATTCTACACACTTGTTGATCGTTTAGATAATATGATAACTTATTTGATCTATATTTGTGATGGATGTGATATATATGTTGGATATGCGGTTGTGATGAATATATGGTTGTGATGCATGTGATATATATGATGTGATATAAATTTACTATTTATCGTGATGGAATGCAAAAAATAAAAAAATATATATAGGGGACTTTGCCTAGTGCAGTGACCATGGCACTAGGCAAACCCGGAAAATTTGCCAACTTTGCCTAGTGTCATGGCAGTTGCGCTCGGTAAAGGTTTTTTTTATAAAAATAAAAAATATTTTTGTCGAGTGCCCCAGGCCAAAAAAAAGAATCTTTGTCGAGTGCGCCCTGGCTTGGAACACTCGGTAAAGTATTTTTAAAAAAATAAAAAAATCTTTGCCGAGTGTTGGGTCAGGGCACTCGGCAAAGGATTTTTTAAAAAATAAGAAAAAAACTTTGCCAAGTGCGCTGGCCCGGGCACTCGGCAAAGGATTTTTTTTAAAAAAAACTTTGCCAAGTGCCCTGGCCCATGGCACTCGACAAAGTATTTTTTTAAGAAAAAAAATCTTTGCCGAGTGTCCTGGCCCGGGGCACTGAGCAAAGTATTTTTTCAAAAAAAGAAAAAAAATCTTTACCGAGTGTCTGACGGCTGGCACGGTACCGTCATGACGCTTTTTTTGCCGAGCGCCGGCACCGACACTAGGCAAAGCCTTTGCCGCAAAGGCTCATTGTATATATATATATGATTTTTATTTAATAAAAGACGACGGGAGCTTCCCCACGAAAATTCCATTACCCGAGATTAAGGTTCTCTCGAACCAGACCTTACAACAAACAAGAAGAAAGCTTCACCAATCACCACAACCCCATAATCGACGACTGACTTGAAGTTGCTGCAAGGGGTGTATAACAATGGACGGTCCGTGGCTAAAAGTTATAGCGACGGACCCTAGCAGTTGTTGTTGAAGCCGTCGTTGTATATATACAGCGACGAACTTCATCTTTAGCGATGGACCGTCCGTCGTCCCAGAATTTAGCAACGGACAGTCTGTTATAACTTTTAACAACGGACAGTCCATTGCAGTAAGAACTTTTAGCAACAGATAGTCCATCGAGCTCAATTAAATAGCTTTTAAAAAATAATCCAACTATATTTAAAACTGGACCGCATTCACAACCAATACAATAGTGAATGACATGCACAAATCATATTCTTGTTCATCCATATCAAATGAATACATATATAATCATGTCACTAGCTTAAGCTTCTTGCCAGCAGGGCAAGATACAAGCATATAGTAGTTGAATACAAAATCTAGCTAAGTCATTAGGTTGTACATCAAGCATTGTTTTCCTATTGAGCAAAAGCCATCAGCCAAAAGCCATCCAACCCTGACCAGAAGATAGGTTCAAGTCCTCTTCTGATGCCACATTAGAAGATCTGAAAAAAAGAACATTATTACTACCTTGTGATACACAAGAATGTGCAAGAATTAGTTAATGTACATCTATAATAAGCTGGGTTTCAAGTCAGTAGATAAGCTAGATAGATAACAGAAATTCCCTATTACCGTCTATCTTACTTGCTAGTTAAGAAAAGAGAGAAAACCCCACAAGTGCATCCAGTGATAGGGGAATGGTTTCAGGTGCAGATAAGTTGTTTAATTCAAGTAATAGCTTTGTTCTTGACTTCCCTACACATGGACAGTATATAGATCCTTGCAAGTCAAATGCCATTTAATTTTCAGTAATAAAAGAAATAACACAAGATATGGATGTCGTACTTTCATTGATCATCAATATAGAAATAATAGTGAATTCTCCTTCAATTTTCAGAAACTAGAGCTACAATTAAGGCATGCCAGATAAAGGAATTAAATTAAGCTTCAGCCTTGAAAGGAACTATCAGCTAACATCTCATGCCAGAAAAGGATGAACTGCAACACATGCATATATTTTAATAGGTAAGAGCAAACAAGGTTCAATACAGTACATATATGTATGCATACGAAGACATCGCATGAGCTAGCTAAAAAGCTTGTGAATTACGAGGACAAGAAGTTGCTCAGTTGAGTAAATAAGCACAAAAGACAAAGTATGCAAAAGATTATTGAACTAGTGATCAATGTATGGTAGAATTGACAATGCATACAAGTGAATTCATATACACAGCTGACAGCTCCTCTCACTCAAATGCACTAAGCAAACCTGAGAAGCGAATTTATGTGGATGTCCTGCTGCTTGCCAAGCGCACTGCTGCTCTGAAGAATTCAATTACCTGCTGTTGTCGATCTGCAATGAAAAATACAAGCGATGTTGCTGCTCTGCTTGAGTGAACTGCTCCTGCCGCTCGATTGGCAGAGAAGGGGTCAGACCAAACTTCCTGGAGTCCGACGCCTACGGAATCAAGATGCCAGAACGTACTCCCTCCGTCCCTAAATGTCTGTCTCTAGAAATTCATGTTTTCCTCACAGACACGTTTTCCGGACGACACAAGTAGAGGGACGGAGGGAGTAGAGCGAAACAATCAGACTGTAGCACTGACAGAAAACAAGCACTGGACATGAGCACTGGCCGGGATCGGCTCCAGGGACTGCCACAGGCGGTCTGTGGAGACCAGATCAACACGGTTGGCTTCAATACAAGCTGATGCTCCACAATCGACTCAGTAAATAAGCAGGAGGTGGACAATCGACAGACGTCACACTGAGACCGACGAACAGACAGAGCCCTAAGCTCACGTACACATAAACAACGAGCACAAAATCGGCAAAATCCGACTCAAACCAAAAGGAATCGAACCCAAACTTTATTCATGTCATCACAACGCAGTTGGTGAGCATACTCAAGAGATCATCGCCCAATTTCAATCTAATCTCCGGGAAAGTCAGATTTCGGCCAAGAACGCAGTTTTCCCCCAGAATCGCAAATCGATCACTTTCTTCATACACGAGTGGAATTGGTTCAAATCACTTGATGATCTAGTTCATCACTCGACAAAACATCAATCAGAGCAAAAAGAACGAAAAATCCCTAATTTTTTGTAATTTAGTCCTTTTTCAGTTAAAAATTCACGTTTGAACTCTTGAAAAAAGTATACCCATTTTTGAACCCTGAGCTCGGCGCCGTGACCTACGGCGCTGAGGTAACACAGTTCGGCGCCATAGGTCATGGCGCCGAGCTAAGAGGGTCTGACTGACATGGATTGCGACGTGGCAAACGACGTGGCGCTGACGCGGCAGGGGTCGGCGCCATGATCTATGGCGCCGTAGATCTTGGCACCGAACTGTTTTCCTATAGCTCTGGTCTTTGCAATGGAAAAATTAAATATTTCTTTCTAGAATTAGCACAAGCATGTGGTAGTTTAGCTGGTTAAGTCTTGGGCCCTTTAAACTATGGACCTGGGTTTGAATCCCCTTTTTGCAATTTTTTTAGATTAATTTTTGTCTCTCCTTTTTGCTGTATTTTTTTAATTCTTTTTTAACTTTGATTTGCTAGCTACTAATTTCTTTCCAACTTTAGTCAGATATTAAATTACATATTTTGATGGGTTGGAAAAAAGTTATAATTTTTCCTATCCTTTTTACTCGTAGCACTGTACTATATATCATATAGCTGCTTTCGTTGCTGCACAAGGAAATGATCCGAGCTATATATCTTCATCCCTCTGCGTCGTTAGCACATCGGTCCGCCGTCTATCTTGCCAACAAACTAGCAGCATGTGTTGTACGAATATACGATATGACGTGCACGTATATATATATATATGTATGTATGAGTCTAATAATAATACTATGTACTCCCTCCATCTATAAAAAATATGCAATTATAAGATCCGTGTCAGTCAAATTGATTTAAGTTTGATCAAAATTATAATGAAAGGTATTAGTATTTATATCGTTAAATAAAATTATTGTGAAAATATATTCTATTACTAATCTAATGGTATATTTTTTGTATCAAGAATATTAATACTTTTTTATATATTTTTGGTCAAAGTTCGAAATGTTTGACTTCTCGGTAAGCGAGAATTGCACGTTTTGTTGGACGGAGGAAGTACGTAATACTCTATTGTATATATATACACGAGCTTTTTATGGCTTCGGTGATGAGGGACGACTCGATATTCCGTGAGGTAACCGGTAACTTCGATTGGTGGAGATCTCGATGTTGGCGATCCGACTTCAAATCAGACACGATTCAAACCCTGCAACCGTTACACCACTACTCCGTTGGTTATCAACCAAGCACAACTTGATTGACCTCGCCAAGAAGGCTATTCCTACAAGCGAATCGAAGAACGCAAGCAAGAAGGTAAAGCGCGCAATCTGAAATTGCAAATATGAATTATGTGAATATCAATAGAGGGTTCAAGAACTCGGTTCCAAAGGACTAATCGAGACAGAGGAGGAGATAAGAACGGGGGCCCTGGATCACTGTAAAAGGATTCGACACCACAGTTACAATGAACGATTCAGTTTCTCGATGGAAAACTAAACTCTAAACAAAACCCAAGCCCTAGCGACGACGACGGCGGCTATTATAGGGTTTAAGACGTCATCTATGCTGAACGCGCCCCCTAATGGGCCCTAAGACGATACACGTCCCAACGGACAAAAATACGGTGACGCAGCACCCTGGCAGATTCTGGACGCTGACTTGTTTCGACGATTCCCGTTGACTCTGGATGTATTTTGACGTGATTCCAAAGCCATTGGTTAGCTTATCAAATTATCTTTCCAAGCATATCTGGTTCGTCGAAAACGGAGTCCGTATGCGTCCGGAGCGTTGATTTTACCTGGGACTGCTCCTGAATTCCGAGGGTGATGTGGTAGTTGAGTTGGAGAAGGATTGCAACAACTTGGGGAAGACCATGAAGTCGGTGTGTCCAGCGTGGCGATGTCCTCATCATCCTCCCCTTCTTAAATTGGAGTCGTCCTCGACTCCATCTTCGCGATGTCCTCATCATCCCCTCCTTCTAAAATTGGAGTCGTCCGCGACTCCACATCATTTCCAAGCTCCTGCAAAAGGTTAGTGACCACACAATGCGAAACACAAGGTATAGGATCATGTGCAGCAACACTAACATATCGATAAAGCATAGTATAACATGGAGCATCATTATTATCACATAACTCAGCAGGTGTAGCTAGAAAAGCACCTCCTTTTAACTTAATCTCATTATTTTTAGCAATATCTGTTGGAGGTTTATTTTTATTTTTAATCTCTTTAGCATGTTTAATAATATCCGTAGGAGACAAAGGCAGCAAAGTAATTTTCTTGTCCTTATATATGATAGTGTATGTATTAGTTCTACCATGGTGTAAAGCATCATTATCAAATTCCCATGGACGACCTAACATACAAGCTTGCATAGGGACAACATCAAAATCAGCAGATCATGATAAGAGCCTATGAAAAAGCTAATGTGTGCTGATTTAGTTACCTTAGTCATACCATTATTATTGAACCATTGCAGTTTATATGGATACGAATGTTGTCGTGTGGTCAAGCCAAGCTTCTCAACCAAATCCGAACTCACCAAGTTGTTGCAACTTCCGCCATCAACAATAGTGAGAACACGACAACCCTGCACAATGAGATACATGTGGAACAAATTATGGCGTTGGATCTTCATCTCTTCTTCTTTATGTCCCACACGTGTACTCAACACACGCTGCACAAGAAGACTAGTGTAGTCCGTGGTAGTAGCCATAGAGTCAATGGTGATGGTCTCCTTGTCTTGATCGTCCTCGGTGGAATCTGCAGCAATGTTAGCAGCAAGACCTAAATCATCTTCAATATCACTAGTACTTACATATTCATCCTCGGTAGCAGTGAAAGCACGACGACTGGGGCAATCCTTCATGACATGTCTCATGCCTTTGCATCGGTGGCAAATGATTTTAGAGTTGGACGAGGAAGAGCTAGTAGAAGCACCTGGAGTGGCACCTTTCTTCAGCTGTGGGATCTGCACATTAGTCAATTTACTTACCCCAGAAGGTGTAGATGGCTGTGGTGCAGTAGGAAGCTTGGGCGTCTCCGGCTTGGAACGCTGCTGAAAAGTCCTGTCATTGCTATACCTGAAAAGCTGATGTTGTTGTTTGCGTCCCTGTACTTCTCTTTCCGCTTTAAGAGCAAGATGATATAATTGGCTGAACCTGTTCTAATCTTTATAATCAAGAATATCCTGGATATCACGATTCAAACCGCCAAAGAATCTAGCACTAGCATCATTATCATCTTCATGTATACCACAACGTGCTAAACCAATAAGCAGTTCTTGATGGTATGCCTCTACGCTTTTATCTCCTTGTTTTAAAGTTTGCAATTTTAAACGCAAATTACGTTGGTAATAAGGAGGAACAAAACGAGATTTCATATGTTGCTTTAAGGTATTCCAAGTTTGAGGCACAGCAGCAGCATTATTAGCATTACAAAGATCACTCCACCAGAATAAAGCAAAATTAGTAAGCTCACTTGTAGCAAGTCTAACTCTATGCTCAGCAGGAACATTATGAGAATCAAATTTTTGTTGGACAGTAAGTTCCCAATCTAAATATGTCTTTGGATCCATATTACCAGCAAAGGAGGTAGGCTAAATTTAATTTTAGCAAAAGGATCATTATTATGATTATTACCTCCCATACCGCGACGATTGAAGTTGAGGTGGCGACGGGGACCAGCGTCAGCATCCGCATCATCATCACCAAAAGCATCCGCATCTTCGTCATCACGATGAGGTTGAGGGCGTTGCTCAAGCTGTTCAATGCGGTTGACCAGACTGTTCACATTGCGCGTCAGCTCGGTCATGAGGTTGCGTTGTTCATTCATGAATGTTGTAAGCTCGCCTTTGGACACGCACTCATTGAAGTCCGATGGAATTCCTGCCATTGTTAGAAGATAGAAAAAGACAACAGCAAAGTATTATCCCTATCAACTAAAAGGAACCAAGTGGTGGTGGTGGTGGTGGTGAAAGTGGAATGCAAAATCACAAGCGGCTTACCACCGTCTTGCCTGTATTCTTACCAACACCAAACAAGAGCTAACCAAAATGACGAAGCAATCTGTTGTTGAGCGTGGGTAACAGTTGCAAGAGGAACTTGTGCTGACAGAAGTATATGTGTAGCTATGGGTAGGCACAATATAACAGTAAGGATTAACAATTAACGAATGCAGATTAGCAAAGTTCAATAAGTATCCAAAGCACAAATCACAATTATTGGCTAAGACGTGTGTAGACGTAGCGCAACAAGATGAAACAAAGGACGATGGAAAGAACTCACAGAACAAGCAAAGAGCGCTAATTTTTTCTTTTTCCTGAATTTTCCCTTGATTTTCCAAAAAGGTACTAGTAGGAATCAAACCTTTTTATTTTTTCACTATTTTTTTTATATTTTTCTCTAAACAAGGATCACAAAAAATGTAACCACAAAAATTGGCACCTGCAACTGAGGTGGGATGTGGTCTACATAAAATTAGCACGTTCTCTGAAAAGCGTGCAGAAACCTTGACAATTTTTTTCTTTATTTTCCCGAATTTTTTAGCAATTTTGAGGGAACCAAACAGGGCGAAGCCGAGTTTGGGTCAGCTCCAAACGGTGTCAAGAACCTCCACAAAAAATTTCAGATTTTTCGGACAAACTAGCAAAAAGTTATGCTTGTTTTACTGAAGGTATCTCAAGTTATGTTTTCTGGAGGCACAACACGAAAACGGCAGTAAGGGCAACTCGGCAGCGGCAGTTAGGGCAAAGCGACCCTAAACTCTAACAATGATCACAAGATCAAACGTCCTTGTGACTAACAGCAGTAGATATATGCCAGATGATGTAAGGAGGGCTGCGATGCAGGCAAAAGATTACGAGCGGTTGGCAACCTACCCAGGGTTTGCGCGGCGGCGAGAAGTTACACAAGGCGGCTAGCGGGGCAAGTCGAGTAATGTGGTGGCTTCGACATGTTGTTTGGGAACGGTGGATGGGATAGCGACGGAAACAAAGAAACAGCGAAGGGCATGTTGAACTACGACGACGAACACAACCTAAACCAGCAACAAGACTCGACCACAGACACAAACTCAACAATACGAATCTGAAACAAAATTGCAAAGGTACAAAGGGCGATGGGACAGCAGAAATTGAAATATTTTTGGGCTTTTTGTGGACTGTAGGTAATCAGCAAATATGAATCTAAGGGCAAACGAGATTATACCTCGCGGAAAACCTGAAATATCCGATACCAATTGATGAGGGACGACCCGATCTTCCGTGAGGTAACTGGTAAATTCGATTGGTGGAGATCTCGACGTTGGCGATCCGGCTTCAAATCAGACACGATTTGAACCCTGCAACCGTTACACCACTGCTCTGTTGGCTATCAACCAAGCACAACTTGATTGACCTCGCCAAGAAGGCTATTCCTGCAAGCGAATCGAAGAACACAAGCAAGAAGGTAAAGCGCGCAATCTGAAATTGCTAATATGAATTATGCGAATATCAATAGAGGGTTCAAGAACTCGGTTCCAAAGGACTAATCCACACAGTGGAGGAGATCAAGAACGGGGGGCCTGGATCACTGTAAAAGGATTCGACACCACAGTTACAATGAACGATTCGGTTTCTCGATGGAAAACTAAACTCTAAACAAAACCCAAGCCCTAACGACGACGATGACGGCTATTATAGGGTTTAGGACGTCATCTATGCTGGACGCGCCCCCTAATGGGCTCTAAGACGATACACGGCCCAACGGACCAAAATACGGTGACGCAGCACCCTGGCAGATTCTGGACGCTGAATTGTTTCGACGATTCCCGTTGACTCCGGACGTATTTTGACGTGATTCAAAGCCATTGGTTATCTTATCAAATTATCTTTCTAAGCATATCTGGTTCGTCGAAAACGGAGTCCGTATGCGTCCGGGGCGTTGATTTTACCCGGGACTGCTCCTGAATTCCAAGGGTGACGTGGTAGCTGAGTTAGAAACGGATTGCAACTTGGGGAAGACCATGACGTCGGTGTGTCCAGCGTGGCGATGTCCTCATCATTCGGCATTAAAAAGGAGAGACAAAAATTTAATTAAAAAAGATGAATCTTGTGGCAGCTCGATCGATCTAACTATGCACGGCTGATGGCATAAAAAAGGAGACAAAAATTAATCAAAAAAAGAGGTTCTCCTAGGATTTGAACTCAGGTCCATAGTTTAAAAGACAGGAGAGTTAATGAGCAGGACTACCACATGTTTGTGCCAATTCTAGGAAGGCATATTTAATTGTTCCATCCAAAGACCAGAGCTATAGGAAAACAGTTCGGCGCCAAGATCTACGGGGCCGAGGTTGGCGCCAAGCTTGGCGCCGTGATCATGGCGCCGACCCCTGCCGCGTCAACGCCATGTCGCCAGCCATGTCAGTCAGACCCTCCTAGCTCAACGCCATGACCTATGGCGCCGAGCTGTGTTATCTCAGCGCCTTAGGCCATGGCGTCGAGCTCAGGGTCCAAAAACGGATATACTTTTCTCAGGGGTCCAAACGTGAATTTTTAATAAAAAAGGACTAAATTATAAAAAAAAGGGAAAAAATCGGCCTCAAATCCGACGAACAAAAATTTTCCAAAAATAGTTTCTTGGCCATCCGTTAGGCGGCCGACCGGCTGGATAAGTATGAATAGAAGGGGGAGAGAGAGATAGAGGAGGTGCGCTGGGGTGGCGGGGGGCTCCGTCGGGCGGCCGAACGGAAGGTGGCGGTGCGCTAGGGTGGCGGTGCGCCTCCGTCTGGCGGCCGAACGGAAGGCGAATCGGGGGGCGGGGGAGGGCGATGGAGGTGTTGTGTGAGTGGGGAACGAGAGGGAGGTGTGTGCGGCTGGGTGGTGACTTAGGGTTTAGATCGGAATTGGTGGGCTAAAATTTTGTGGGTGGGCTGGAAGCCCATCGATGATTTGTTTAGCGACGGATGGTCCGACTTGTCTACTGAGATATAGCGACTGACGGTCCGATGCAAAAGCAAAAAAAACTTATAACAACGGACCATCCATTGCCTTATTCAGTTTTAGCAACTGACCGTCCTTCACAAACTTTTAGTGACTCATCATCCAATGCTAATTACTGACTTTTAGCAACTGTAGTAGTCAGTCACTGATTAAGGGTTGTGATACAGTGGATTGAACGTGTATATATGTAATTGATTGCTCGATTCTTCTTCTATTCCTGCCTGTGTAAAGCTTTCTTTCATATATATAGGTATCGGAAGTTTTATTTCCAACTCGATCTGTGTGTGGATCTATCAGTCGTAGACATTTTCAACTGTCTTAATTATTTGTTGCCATTTTATTTATTTGTGTTCCGTCAGTGTGGCTTTATTTTGACTCGCTTGCATTGTGTTGCGAGTTTTGCTCCCCGCAGCATGCTTTTGTTTAATACATTTGGATATTTAATTTGGTGTTATAATAAGCTAGGTCCGGATCAAAATAGCTACTCGATCTTTTGCGTACGTTGGGGCGGCTAACATTGGGTTATGACAAATTAAAGTAGCTAGCTAGTAGTCGGCGGCCTTATATTAGCGCTGGATATTGGTGATCATGACGCGTATACTTGTATTTGTATGTACACGTCGTCCATGAGAACTTATTACATACATACATACGTACATACATACATATACATAAATAATAAATTAACATGGCTGTTGATCTCGAACCCATGCATGCATATTCCCATTCCATTACTACTGTAGTAGTTCAGAAGCAGCAAATGTCGATGTGCATATTACAGTACGTGATGGAGAATTATTGGAGACAGTACTATGCATGCACACAGATTAAACATGGCTGCGTCTCGCGCCTTATATTACAAAGCCAATCGATCGATCGAGATTCGAGACACACACACAACGTACACACGACACTAGCTAGTAGCTACGAGAGAGATCGGGCGACGAAGATCATCAGCTAATATGAACTAAGACACGACCGACGAAGATCCATCGAAGAACATACTAGCTACACAAAACACACAACAAATGAAGTAAACAAAGGCACGTAGACACACACATCACACACACACAAAATAAGAAGTCGAAACTAACAAGCACTACGTACACTCCGATCCAGAGCAGACTGCTGCTGAGCTGAGATTCAGAGGCGCAGGCTAGGCTATAGGCAAGCTAGCTAGCTACTGCTGGTACGTATTACGGTCGGTGCTTGCATTATTCATGCGTAGACGACATGGCGGATCTGTCGTCGTTGCTGCTGGAGATGGCCGGACTGCTTGCTGCTCGATGATGATGATGAGGAGGAGGACGGACGGACGTAGGAGGTCGGAGGTCGGAGGACCGGACGACGACAGAGCTCGGAGCTCGGAGCTCGGAGGAGTCGGAGGTGCGTGGGAGATATCGGCCGGCGGAGAGGCCGGAGGTCGGAGGAGCTAGGTCATGCTAGCTCATGCCCTTGTTGGAGTTGGAGTTGCAGGGGCTGCAGAGCACGCCGGGGCCCTGATCAAGCCGCGCGGGTAGGGGATGATGTCCCTGCCGTCCTTGTCCTTGGGCATCCAGGCGCTGGCGTTGGCGAAAGGGTCCGCCGTGTACAGCGCCGCCTTGCGGCAGTCGGTGACGACTTGCACGGCGGTGGAGTTGATGCGGCGGCTTGTGTCGGCGCCCGGCCCATAGTCGCCGTACTCCAAGTACTCAACCGTGTTGGGGATGGGGCCGCGTCCCTCCCACCCCATCCAGCCGGCGGGGTGGACGATGGAGTCGAGGAAGGATTCCATGAACATGACGTGCGAGTGTTCCTTCCACGGCCTTCCGAGGAAGGTTTTCACTCCAGTGATGAGGTTCACGCCCTCATCTGCAGTGACTGAACTGTTGTGAAAGGAAAAGCCGGACCTATCCGCAGGGTTTTTGCGCCCCTGCGCGGTCACCACGTTGGGCTTGCCGGGGACGCCGGAGCTGCGCACGAGGAGGCGGCAGCCCAGGAAGACCGCCCTGGCGTATCCGAACACGAAGTCCACGGTGCCGTGGATGTCCGTCTCCAGATACATCTGGTCTCCGGTGTCGGCTTCGAGGGTATCCTGAAACCCCTCGATCGAGCACCGGTAGATGAGCGAGAAATGGGATCTTGGCATGAGCGCCACCGCCTGCTCGCCCTCTGGGCCTGCCGTGTTCTGGATCGTGAGGTCCTGGGCCATGAAGTGCTCCCCATAAACACCTGCCGTACGTGTTAAGCAAACAACAACCGTCAGGATCAGGAAACATGCATGCATGCATGGGTGATTGGAAGAATCCATCATATCATGTCATATCATATCGGCACTTACTCACGGTAGCCGTGTCCATCGTGCCGAGGTTGTCAAAGTGGTTGCTCTTTTTCCCGGTGATCACCGTCTTCCCCGCTCCTTCTCCGATCAGGATCACGTGCTTCCGGGTGATGTTTAGCATCTCATTGTACACTCCCTCCTTGACGAATATGGTGAGAATGCTTTGCTCGCTGCCAGTCTTGTCCTCTTGCGCCGCCAGAGCAGCGGTGATGCTGGGGAACTGGCCGTCGCCGCCGGTGGCGTTCTTGGCCACGACAACCTGCTTCGTCCCCGCCATGATGTTTGCCAGCGATGGCCGCCGCGCTCCGCCCAGGGCCAGCAGCCGCTCGACCCAGAGCGGCAGCTTGCCACCGCCCAGCGCCTCATCCATGTCCATGTCGTCCGTGGTGGTGGAGGAGAGGCCTCTGATGCCTACCGCCGTGGCTGCAGCTGCATCAGGCGGCAGCACACCGCCGCCGGTCGTCGTGGGCAGGACCTCCGTGGTACCGGAGGTGCCACCAGGAGCCATGATGGTGGCCATCAGCAGGCATGCGAGAACAAGCGATGTGGTAGTAGCTCGCGCCATGGCTTGCTTCCTTTGATGGATGATGGATGGATGGGATGGAGCTGTGCTCACAGTGAACCCAGCTGGTCCTTATGGGCCTGTTTGGTTCGCGGACGAGCTTAGCCTGACTCGCATAGAAGGAGTCTGGTTCTGGATAGCCAGGCCCAATACATACAAGAACGTGGTGTTTGGTTGTCTATATGCACGAGACAGGTTGAGCTGAGAAGCTGTTTGGTTGCTCGTATGAGAACGAGTTGCATGAGATAAAAATATATAAATAATCATCATCATGACATTTATTACAGACAACTATTATCGTATAACATTTAGTTTACCTTAATTCTCCTTAATATACTTTGAAATATATTAATATCATTTAATATATGCTAATAATATATTAATATTAATAACGTTACTAGATGACTAATTACCTGCACCACGCGAGCCTGGCTCGGCAGAAACGGCCGATTTCTGCGCTCCTCCAGAGCCAGGCTGCGGGAGGAATCTTGCACGAGCAGAGCCTGGCCAGACAGATACGCGAACCAAACAAACGCCTGTTCTCGCATCTGTGGAGCCTGACTGAGGGGTGATGCAGCCAACCAAACACACCCTATATGCAGGAGCAGGAGAGAGACCGGCCAGCTAGTGCCGGCAGGAAAAAAAATTGAGTACGAACCATCCTTATGCAGTTTCGGTGTGAATTATGCCACTCAGGTGTAGGCCTGCTTGCAAAATCACATGTGTCATGGGCCACATGTCATGGAACATGTCCGCATAATGCTCCGTGTGGATGGTCACTGCAGGGCAAAAGGGCTGCCAATAAGCTAAGGAGCAATTAACAAGGCGTGCAGCAATAAGCTAAGGTAGCCAATAAGCAGATTTCACTTGAGCAATTAATTAACAAGGAGCAATACATGAGACTACAGTACATTATGCAGAAGCAGAATTAAAATCACTATAGTACATGAGAAGCAGATTATATTGGTTTAATCCCATTGCTATACATGAGTAGTTGTTAGACATCAGCTTGCTTAGAAATTTATGCCCTCATCTGTATCCTTTGACTCCTTCCAGTTCAAACCTTCATTCAGTGGGAGCCTTATCATTTGGACAGGATCAATCTTTAGTGGTGTGGAAGTTTTTCAAAATTCAACAATGAAAGCTGGATCCTAACCACAGTTTATGCCCCCCTGTACTCCCAGCGGTAGGTTCTTGAGTGGTTCAAGAACATCCGGATATACCAGACCACATAGACTAGCTAATTGTAGGAGACTTCAATCTCACTAGAAAACCAAATGACAAGAATAGATATATATGGTGGTGATGTTAATGAGATGGATTGGTTTAATGAGGCTATTAGTGCTTCTGGGGTCATTGAGATCCCACTTCATATGGGAGACATTTGCCTGGTCTAAACAAGCAAATTAACCCCCTTTTCGAAAGGCTAGAATGATTCTTCACATCTTCCTCTTGGACAGTCAAATACCCTAGAACCCTAGCAAAGGCTTTAGTCATGGAGAGCTCCAGATCATTGGCCTTGTGTTATTGAAATTAACACCAAAATTCCAAAAGGTAGCTTTTTTTATATTTGAACATCACTAGTTGAGTTGAGATGATTTTATTCTAGTCCTCTTACATGTGTGGTCCTCCAAAACCCCCCAAGATGATCCAACAAACAATCTTTCCACAAAGTTCACTAATTTGAGAAGAGTATTAAAGCACTACAACGCAAACACACCAAGCTTAGCAGCCACAATTGAGAACATCAAGCTAATTCTATAGCTCCTATAAATAATAGAAATTTTTAGGGACCTCTCTCTCCCTGAATGGAACTTCAGAGATATTATTTCTAACAAGTTAATTTCTCTGCTAAGACAACAAAAAACCTACTAGAAGCAAATGGACGAGATCGATTGGATAAAAAGAAGGGGATCAGATGTCAGTACTTAGTATTTCCACGATCATGTCACCATCAGTAACTGAAGAAATACCATTGCTTCTATTTAGGATAATCTAGGCTATACTTGGCTAAAACATAAGGTAAAATGAAGGGGGGGTCAAATGCCAGTACTAAGTATTTCCATGATCATGCCACCATCAGTCACAGAAGAAGTACCATTGCTTCTATTCAAGATAATTCAGGCAATACTTGGCTAAAACATGAGGACAATGCCAATCTTCTTTGGGAGGCTTTTTAAAGAAATGTTGGGAACATCAAAATTCAGTAGTATGCTTTTCAACCTCAACAACCTTCTAACTACTACTAAAAAATCTCAATCTTTTGGAACCAAGTTTTTCCAAGCAGGAACTTGACCAAGCAGTTATGGAACTTTCCCAAATAACAAATCCCTAGGACCCTATGGGCTTAATAATGAGTTTATAAAGTTTGACAATGACCAAGGTCTTTCTGGACTTGTGGCAAATGTGGATGTATTCTCGAGCCCATGCTGAGTCCTGAATGGTTCCGCTTTTTAATCAACTCATATTGGTTCTTATGAATAAGTTTCTTAATTTCTTTTTACAACCTTTTTGCTAACATCCTTGTTGAGGAGTGAAATTGGTCTATAATTAGCTGTTGTGGTTGGACCCTCTTTCTTACGGGATTATAGAGTAGTATATATGTGGCATTGATGCTTTTCAAGCAGAGATTGCACGCAATTTTAGAGATTCTAAAAAGCAAAAGGGTTTGGAGGCAAATGGATCCTTACCTGTTCTTTAGACTTTCCAATAATTCAATATGCAGGTAATACTTTAATAATTATGGAAGCATGCAACGAGCAATTGATCACCTTGAAAGCTCTTCATCTACAATCCTTTGGGGAGCCCAAGGGACTAAAGGTTAACTATGACAAATCAGTCATGGTCCTAGTTAACATTGATGATGAGAGATTGCAGCATCTAGCGAGAACCTTTAATTGTGGCAAAGGCTCTTTACCTTATTTCACTTACCTTGGCCTTCCATTGAGCCTGACAAAACCAAAAATCATATACTTCTCCCCATTAGTGAGCAGATATGAAAGAAGGTTGACAAGCACTTCAACTTTTCTCAACCAAGCACGAAGATTGCAATTGACAAATTTAGTTTTTTCAGCATTTCCACATTTTTTCTTGAGCACCTTCTCCATACATGCTTGTCTTTGGTGGGGGCCTGACATGAATGCTAAGCAAAGACCCAAAGTGGCTCAATTAGAAGTATGCAAGCTAATAGAAGAGGGACAACTCGGAGTTATCAACGTCAAAACATAAAATGAAGCTCTACTCATTAAACACCTCCACAAATTTCTCAACAAGGAAGATTTACCATGTCACTCATATGGGAAAGCTACTACAACCTAGGTACCCCAGGGCAAAGTAAAAAACTCATTCTAGTGCACAGACATCTACAAGCTCCTGGATAAATTTAAAGGTATGGCCAGAGTCAACATGAACAATGGAGGATCATGTTTCCTATGGCTTGACCTTAAAAATAGTAGTGTACTTATGCACACTTCTCCAAAAATTTCTCCTTCACAAAGTCAAAGCTAACTTTGCTATAGCAACAGCAAAGCTCAACTCCAATCTCATAAACCTCTTCCACTTGCCACTTTCTGAGCTAGCCTACCAAAAATTTTGATTGCTGGAACAGGACCTTGAATAGCTTCAGTTGAACGATCAACCGAACACTTGGTCCTACATCTAGAATTCAGCCACCTTCTTGGTTACTAAAGCTTATAAACATCTTAGAGGCTGAAGGACAGTGCACCCAAGCTTCATCTAGTTTTAGAAATGCTACTATCAAAATAAACACGAAGTGTTTTGCTGGTTACTGTTAAAAGATAGACTTAGTACTATGGCAACGTATGTTATGGAAACCAACCTCCTGTGCAAACTATAGAAACTTCAATCAAGACCACAGGAATCTAATCCGATGGTTAGAGGTGAAGGTGGGTTATTTTAGCACTTAACACCCCCCCATTGTGCCACGCCTGTTTGGATTAGGATAAGATGAGTGGAGGAGTTTAAGTACGAAAATAACCTACCATCAGATTAGATTACTGTGGTCTTGATTAGAGTTTCTATAGTTTGCACAGGAGATTGGTTTCCATAGCCTCAAGATGAAGGCAATGGAACTACAAGATTATAGTTGTGTTATGTGCATTGGCCTTATAGAAGATTATTTGGTTCATATACTCTTCGAGTGACCTTTTGCTTCAAGTTGTTAGGCTTGGCTGCAGATTGAGATTTCCATTCAGATGGACGTTCCTCCAAATTTGGAAACTCTTAAAAGGTTGCTGCAAGTACCATTCTTCATGGAAGCTTTGATCCTAATGTGTTGTTGGTCAATCTGGAAATCAAGGAATCACCTTATCTCCAACCAAGTGCAGCCTTCACTAGCAAATGTCAAGAGGGTCTTCATAGTCGAATAGCGTTATTCCTTTTACGGTTAACTGATGTGACATCCCCAAAAAAATTCATCCTACATCTAAACAAGAATCAACTGATGTCAAGAGGGTCTTCATGTTAGAATTGATCTCCCTAGTTACTGGGCCCAACGGCCCAGATCTAACTTGATCCGCTCCTGATCAGGGAGCCCAACCCACTAATGGTTGGAGGGCCCCTGTCACACTGCGGTATATAAAAGGGAGGTGGGGGCCGGGGCACTCAACACGAGGTTCATCGAGCCGCCAGTCCCCCACCGACATCCCCAACCCTAATCCGATCTAGGGATCGCAGCAAGTGACGGGAAGCCCTTCTCCACCGCCACTGCCTCGACCCCGACTGCGCCACTCCTCTACTACGACGAGATCTTCTCCAGTACCGGCTTCCTCTTCTTCATCCTGACATGGCGGACTCTGGATCGAGCTCCAAGGGAGGAGATGGTCGGAACTCTAACCCTAAATGTGTTCTATCTTTTCTGTCTTTTTCCATTGTGGCAATGTTCAGTTCATCTTCATCTTAATCCCGAGTCTACTCACTATTAGAGATCCGATTGGATCTAACAATGGTATCGGAGGACTAAGTAACATAGATCGAGATTTTTCAGAATCAGAAACCAACTAAGAAACCCTGTTTTGGCCGCCGAGCGACATACCCTGAGTATCGTCCCGGGTCAGAGGGGATAGAATCAGAGAATCCCTAAGCAGATCGGCGGGAGAAGGGGTACCAACCTCACTGGATTGGGCTCCGCGCCGCCGTCACCGGGGCGAGGACTCGCTGGCGCGCGGTGAGCTCCACCTCGGGCTCGGGCCTTAGGAACACCACCGCAGTGCTACTCGATGGCACCGCGCGCGGCTCCGGCCGCACGCGTGCGCCGGCGAGGGGCACCACGGCGGCGCCGTTAACTCTGTCGCGAGCCCTCTAGCGCCGTCTTCCTGGAGTCGGTGGTGGCTGTGTGGCGGAGAGAATCGGGGGAGAAAGAGATGTTAAGGCGGAGCAGCCGGATGGCCCGTCGCCGGTGGATGGCGGATGGCTCCGGGGTGGCCACGGCGTCACCACCGCTCTCTCTCTCTCTCTCTCGGCTTGTCGCGGCGCTGAGGGAAGGAGGAGAATGAGTTTAGGGTTCAGGGAGCGTCGGCCTGGAGTTTTGATCTCCCGATCTCGGCGCTCGGCCGTCCGATCAGAATTAGCGGCTGGGATCGGCCGGGCCAGATCCGGCCCAGGCTGGGGGGCGCATCCGCGCGCGCGCAAAGCAGGCCGCGCCGGCCGAGGCGGGAGCGCGCGTCCACGCTGGCGTAGCAGGCCGCGAGCCTTTTTCCTCTCTTATGGCCCATTAGAATTAAGAAATGGTTTTCTTTTTCAGACAAATTTTAAGTTAATATCTCTGCAAATTTTGAACCAACGAAATAAATTTCCAGAGAATATCAGAAAATAAGTATAAGTTTATTCAGTCACGTTTTCCGCTGCAAAGTTTATTTTTTGTTCTTTAATTAAATTCGAACCAACGGGAGAATTTAATTGTTAGAACAATTATTAAATTTTAGAAATTCAGAAAATTTGTAATATTGTTATATTCTGACCAACGTTGATTATATCAATATTATAAATGTTTTAGTTTCATCAGTTTTATGCATTATTTTTATTTTCTGCCCAACGGTGATGTAGAAATAATGCAGAAGGAATTGTATGTTTTAATACTGACCAACGTTGTTTTAAAACATGTAATTTTTTATGGATGAGATACTATTTGTGTTAAAGTATCTCACTATTCTGTCAATGGTTTACAGGGATCAACTGGATAGCTCAGATTCCTCCTCTGACTGGGAACAACTATAAGAAGTGGCGTGAGCAGCTTGAGTTAGCCTTGGTCTCGGGGGAACACCAAAAGGGTACCCCCAATCAACGCAAAACCAATAGGTTAAACCTAGAACACCAATTAATAGCAAAACCTAGCAAGTATAACCTTCTAAAAAGCCAACTCCTCGAGCCCCGGTACATAGGCCTCGAGCCGTCCGCAGCCATACATCGCTCCTCGAGACCCCACGCGGGGACCTCGAGCCTCTCTGGCGCGACAGCCTATCCCTCGAGACGCTCCACGCCTCCCTCGAGCGGCACGGGCACCGGATACCAACCCCATACTGCGTATTTAATGCGTTCACCTACTCCGGTCACGTCTTCTGGTGCACGGCGACATGCGCCACAGTAAACCGGAGCCACAGTCAAATCTCGCTTTCACCTCAAGCATGGGCAAAAAGGCGCAAGTACGACATTATTGGGCCGTGCCCTGCACCGTAGCACACTCGAGCCTCATCCCGAGGCCTGGGATCCCGCTGTATGCCCGGGCGTTCCGGGACTTGCCCGTACCTGCGGGGGCTCGAGCCCTCCGTAGGCGCCACCTCGAGGCCGGCTCCGCGCCCCTCGAGCCCTAACTGCCTTTCACGCTATTGGAGGGCAGGTACCCCAAGACCCGGAGGGACCCCGCCGTGTCCTGTACGTACCGGAATGGGTGCTGTACGACTTCCACATCGCCACGCCTCCACGTCCGCGCCCGGGATGGAGGCCACGTATCAAGGACGCCTCAACAGCAACACCCACGTTGGCTACAGTGACTTCGACGAGACAGAGTTCCTACCTTTCGCCATACCGAACGTTGTACATGTCTATCCTATGTAAACCCTGGCCTCCTCTTGTTCTATAAAAGGGGACGCCAGGGCCCTTCGCGCGCAAGGAGAGACACACGAGTCCACACACAAAAACACGAGTCCGGACTCCGGTCCACGCTCATTGAGCTTGTATTGCCCCTGTACAAGCACTTAGGTGCAAGTAATACGAGAACCTCCTCCCCCGCTGGACGTAGGGCCTTCTTTGCCCGAACCAGGATAAATTCTTGTGTCATCTTGCATCACCATCCAGGAAGAGAACACGCGATCATATTACTAGTTGGTGTCATACCCCCGGGGTCGAAACACCGACAGTTGGCGCGCCAGGTAGGGGCCTTCGCGTGTCCGAGCCGATTTCTCGTTGTTTTCTGGATGGCTTCATCCCCTCCTCCGTTCTCGGCTGGTGCCGTCCGTCTGGTTCGGGAGCCTCGAGTTCCTGGCCACCAGGCAACGGCAACGAGCTGACCCTGCTCTCCACGGAGAGCCTGAGCGGAGGGCAGTGTCGCGCCACTCCGCGCGGAGGGCGTGGCGCGTCGCCCGCACCACCACGCGTCGCCACCTCGCGAGCGGCGCCGTCGTCACCATCGACACCGGGCACGGGCGGTGCCCGCGGCGCACGCCCACTTCCCCGCGGCCGACGCAGAGTCCCCTGAGGGGAAACCTGCCCGGCGCACGGCCGGAGACTTCTAGGGCGCGCGCGCACTCCCCCAGCGAGTTCGCGTTCGTCACGCGCACGGACCGGGAGCCTGGCCAGAGGCCCCCGAGCCGTGCTCCGTCGACACCACCAGGCCTCCTCCCGCACGGGCTATACCGCGCCCGACGCCAGCAGTTCCCGTTTGGCCTCAACAACCCCGCGGCAGTTCACGCCCACCGCCTCGGCGAGCTCCGTCAGGACCGGGCGGCTGCAGAGCGGGAGGAGCGTCCGGGCGTACTCCTACTGAGCCACCACCGACCTGGAGATCGTCTACCCCGTGCACGTCGACCGCGGTCTCTCACGAACCGTCGAGCCACCTCACCGAGCCACCTTCGGGGAGTGGTACCGCGAGCTACGGTCCCAGCACGAGCCAGGGCGGCGCGGCATCAGCAGCTCCGACTCCGATGAGTACGACTACCACGACCCTGACCTCTGGGACCCCACCAGGGAGTGCTTCCAGCTCGAGGGGGTCGTGGACGACGCCGAGGACGACGGCGACGACGACGCCAGGCCGGAGCTCAACCTCGAAGAGCCCGGAAACGTGGCTGTGGCAGGAGGATCACGCGTTCAGGGGAGAGATGAACCCCCGGCACCGGCTGCACCGTCTCAGCACGGCGACGACCGGGCGGCGCAGCTCGCGTAGCTGCGGGAGGCCATCGCCAATGCTGAGGGGGAGCGACAGCGCCTGTTGCAACTCGAGAAAACTATAGCACAGGACCCGGCACAGCCTCGAGGCGCCGGTGTTCGTGGCCGCGCTCGAGATGTCCACCGGCAGATCCTCGAAGACGAGGCACCAGCACGCCCCGAGGTGCGTTTCCCGCGAGCCGGGCAGAACGTGGTGGCGGCGGCAATGTTGCTCCGTGATCTACCCGCCGTCTCCAACCCTGACGCCAGGCCCATGCTTGGGGAAATGAAGAACCTCCTCGAGACAGCCGCTGTGCAGCAGGCGGAGAGCTCAGCCTCGCGGCGGCGCGGGGCGGCCTCGGGGAAACCGGCAGACACGCCCCGCAACGAGCGCGAGATGTCCGTCCACCAGCCGGACGCCTCTCGAGCTAGGCCAGCCCGGGAACGGATCGTCGACAACCGGCCGCCTCGAGACCCCAACGACGCCCGCAACGACATCAACCGCCGGCGCAAGGACAAGGGGGCCCAGGAGCGTGGCTATAGCGCCCATCGAGGGGGGCGCTACGACAGTGACGAGGACCGGCAAGTCCTCGAGCCCCCGGGCCCCAGAGTCTTCAGCCGGGCCATCCGCAGCTCAACCCTCCCCGACCGCTTCCGACCACCGACCAACATCGTGAAGTATGACGGGGAGGTCGAGCCCAAGCTCTGGCTCTCGGACTTCCGCCTAGGCTGCCAACTGGGCGGAGCGAAAGAACGACGACCGTGTGATCATACGCCAACTCCCACTTTACCTCTCGGACACCGCCCGCCGGTGGCTCGAGGGGCTCCCCCCGGATCGGATCGACGACTGGGCCGACCTAGTCAGGGTCTTCGACGGGAATTTCAAGGGAACTTGCGTGCGCCCAGGCAACCCCTGGGATCTACGGCGTTGCAGGCAGGCAGCGGACGAGCCCCTCCGCGACTTTGCTCGGCGGTTCTCGAAGCAGCGCCTCGAGCTCCCCCACGTGCCTGATGAGGACGTCATCTCAGCGTTCCTCGCGGGCACGACATGCCAAGAGCTAGTTCATGAGCTAGGACGCTACCGTCCCAGGACGGTCGAGGACCTGATGGATCGTGTCACCAGCTTTGCCTCAGGCGACGAGGCAGTGGGGGCCTTCTTTGGCCGCTCCACGGACAAAGGTAAGGCGGTGACCGCGCCAGAGGGCTCGAACAAGGGCGACGACGCCAAGAACCGCAACAACAACAACAACAAAAAGAAGAAGAACAAAAGCAAAGGTCAGAAGGCGAAGCGCGACGCCGACGACGACAACGATGAAGAAGTGCTCATGGGCGCCCTCGACCATAAGAAACCTCGAGGCCCCCCTGACGGGGCTGTTTTCGACCAGATGCTCGAGGACCCCTGCCCTTATCACAAGGGCCTCGTAAATCATAAGCTAAAAGACTGCCGACTGTTGAAGGGGTTCTACTCCAAGCTCGGCGACAAGAAGGAAGACGCGCCTAAGGGCAAGGACAACAATCGACGCGACGACGGGGACGCGGGTTTCCCCCCGGTGCGCGACTGCTTCATGATCTACGGGGGCCCAACCGTCGGGCTCTCGGCTCAACAGAGAAAGAAGGAGCGCCGGGAGATCTTTGCACTCCGCCACGAAGCACCCCGGTACCTCGACTGGTCTGATGCGCCGATCACGTTCGACCGTGACGACCATCCGGATCATGTCGTAAATCCAGGAGCGTACCCTCTTGTCGTCGACCCCGTCATCATCGATGTACGGTTCTCCAAGGTGTTGATGGATGGGGGCTCGAGCCTCAACATCATATACCTCGAGACCCTCGACCTCCTGGGGATTTCGAGGGACCAGCTCCGACCCAGCGTCGGGGGGTTCCACGGAGTCGTACCTGGGAAGAAGGCACACCCCCTCGGGCGCATCGACCTCCCTGTCTGCTTTGGCACGCCGGCCAACTTCCGTCGGGAGACGCTCACCTTCGAGGTGGTCGGGTTCCAAGGGACCTACCACGCAATCATCGGCAGGCCCGGCTATGCTAAGTTCATGGCGGTCCCCAACTACACGTACTTGAAGCTCAAAATGCCGGGGCCAAAAGGGGTTATCACCGTCGACACCTCCTACGAGCACGCGTACCACTGCGACGTGGAGTGCGTCGAGCGTGGGGAGGCAAACGTCCAACTCGACTCGCTCGAGGCCCTAGCCGCCCTGGCCACCGAGGAGGCCCCTGAAGCAAAGCGCCACGCTGGCACCTTCGAGCCGGCGGAGCACACCAAGCAGATACCCGTCGACCCGACCTCGACCAATGGCAAGACGCTGACCATCAGTGCCAGCCTCGAGCCTAAATAGGAAGCAGTGCTCGTCGACTTTCTCCGCGCGAACATCGACATGTTTGCGTGGGGCCCCTCGGACATGCCGGGCATACCGAGGGAAGTCGCCGAGCACGCCTTGGAGATCCAGGCCGGGTCCAGACCGGTGAAGCAACGCCTGCGCCGCTTCGACGAGGAGAAGCGCAGGATCATCGGCGAGGAGGTGCACAAGCTTTTGGCGGCCGGGTTCATCAAGGAGGTATTTCACCCAGAGTGGCTAGCTAACCCTGTACTAGTTAGGAAAAAGAATGGAAAAGTGCGGATGTGTGTAGACTACACTGGTCTGAATAAAGCATGTCCAAAAGTTCCATTTCCTTTACCTAGAATTGATCAGATTGTCGATTCCACTGCGGGGTGTGAAGTACTTTCGTTTCTCGATGCGTATTCCGGCTACCACCAGATTAGGATGAAAGAATCCGACGAGCTCGCTACCTCTTTTGTTACGCCTTTTGGTATGTATTGCTACGTTACGATGCCCTTCGGCCTTCGAAACGCCGGGGCAACGTACCAACGTTGCATGCAGCATATCTTCGGCGAGCACATAGGCAAAACCGTCGAGGCCTACGTCGATGACATCGTGGTTAAAACCAAGAAAGTCGGGAACCTCATCAGCGATCTCGAGACCACGTTCGAGTGCCTCCGGGCCAAGAATGTGAAGCTCAACCCCGAGAAATGTGTCTTTGGTGTGCCTCGAGGCATGCTACTTGGCTACATTGTCTCACGACGGGGGATCGAGGCCAACCCCGAAAAAATCTCAGCAGTCACGAGGATGGGCCCAATTCGAGACCTCAAGGGTGTACAGAAAGTGACAGGCTGCCTAGCCGCTCTCAGCAGATTCATCTCGAGGCTAGGGGAAAAAGCGCTGCCCCTCTACCGCCTGCTGAAGAAGACGGAACGCTTCGCGTGGACTGTCGAAGCCGAGGAGGCCTTAACCAAGTTGAAGGGGTTGCTGACTTCCGCGCCAATTCTCGTGCCACCGCGACCGGCCCAGGGTGACGATCCCCCCGAGCCTCTCCTCCTCTACGTGGCCGCAACCACTCAGGTGGTCAGCGCGGTCATAGCCGTCGAGAGGCGCGAGGAGGGTCATGCGTTGCCGGTCCAACGGCCGGTGTACTTCACCAGTGAGGTGCTCTCCGAGGCCAAGATCCGGTACCCGCACATCCAGAAGCTGCTCTACGGCATCATCATCACGAGACGCAAGCTCCAGCACTACTTCCTCGCTCATCCCGTAACGGTGGTGTCATCCTTCCCCCTCGGCGAGATCATCAACAATCGGGAGGCCACGGGGCGCATCGCCAAGTGGTCCGCCGAGCTAATGGGGGAGGCCATCACCTACGCCCCGCGAAAAGCCATCAAGTCACAAGCGTTGGCAGACTTCGTTGCTGAGTGGACCGACACCCAGCTCCCGCCGGCACAAATCCAAGCCGAGCTCTGGACCATGTACTTCGACGGATCCCTCATGAAGACGGGGGCAGGCGCAGGCCTGCTCTTCATCTCACCCCTCGGAGTCCACATGCGCTACCTGCTACGCTTACACTTCCCCGCCTCCAACAACGTCGCTGAGTACGAGGCCCTCGTCAACGGGCTGCGCATCGCCCTCGAGCTCGGGGTCCGACGCCTCGATGTTCGAGGGGACTCGCAGCTCGTCATCAACCAGGTTATGAAGGCTTCAAGCTGCATCGATCCCAAGATGGAGGCATACTGCGGGGAGGTGCGCAAGCTAGAAGATAAGTTCTACGGCCTCGAGCTCAACCACATAGCTCGAAAGTACAACGAGGCCGCAGACGAGCTGGCAAGGTTGGCGTCCACGCGCGGCACCGTTCCACCAGACGTCTTCTCGAGGGACGTTTTCGAGCCATCCGTCAAAATCGGCCCGGGGGCTGGCCCCTCGACGCCACCCCTCGAGACAGACGCGGGGGCTCGACCGTTAACGCCACCCCTCGAGAACGACACCTCGACATCCGATGAGGCAATGCAGATTGACACGCCCGCCTCTTCTTCATCACGACCCCTCGACTGGCGGACGCCCTTCCTCGACTACCTGACGCAAGGCGTGCTACCAGAAGACAAGACGGAGGCCCGACGCATCGCTCGAAGGGCCAAGACCTACGTCATCTACGGCAACGAACGAGAGCTGTACCGTCGAAGCCCATCGGGAATCCTTCAACGCTGCATCCCCCTCGAGGAGGGACGCAGGCTCCTCGACGACATGCACTCGGGGGCTTGCGGCCATCACGCAGCGCCAAGGACCTTGGTAGGGAACGCCTTCCGACAAGGCTTCTACTGGCCAACCGCCATCGGAGACGCCAAGCGCCTGGTCCAAGCTTGCCAAGGGTGTCAGTTTTACGCCAAGCAAACGCATCAACCCGCGCACGCCCTGCAGATGATCCCCATTACTTGGCCGTTTGCCGTCTGGGGGCTCGACCTCGTGGGTCCCCTCAAGATGACAACCGGAAAGTACACGCATGTGCTCGTGGCCATCGACAAATTCACCAAGTGGATCGAGGCCAAGCCCATAGGCGACCCCACCTCCGAGAGGGCGGTCGAGTTCATCGCCGACATCATGTACCGGTTCGGGGTACCTAATGTCATCATCACCGACAATGGCACCCAATTCACGGGCAAAAAGTTCACCAACTTCTGCGACGACAACAACATTCGCGTGACCTGGGCCTCGGTCGCATACCCTCAATGCAACGGGCAGGTCGAGCGCGCCAACGGCATGATACTCCATGGGCTGAAGCCGAGGCTGTTCAAGACCCTCAAAAATTTCGGAAAGGGGTGGGCCGCAGAGCTCCCCTCGGTGCTGTGGGGCCTCAGGACTACGCCGAGTCGAGCCACCGGGTTCACTCCGTTTTTCCTAACCTACGGCGCCGAGGCCGTCTTGCCTACGGACCTCGAGTACGGCTCACCTCGACTTCGAGCCTACAACGAGCAAACCAACGACGAAAAGCTCGCCAACGCCAAGGACCAGCTCGAGGAGGCCCGAGACGTGGCGCTCATCAACTCCGCGCGCTACCAGCAAACACTTCGACGCTACCACGACAAGCACGTGCGCAAAAGGGACCTAGCGGTGGGGGACCTCGTGCTTCGACGACTGCAAGATAATCGAGGGCGCCACAAGCTCACCCCTCCATGGGAGGGCCCATACACCGTAGCTGAAGTGCTCAAGCCAGGAACGTACAAGCTCTACGACGGTCAAGGCAGGATCCTGGCAAACGCATGGAACATATCTCAGCTACGTCGCTTCTACCCTTAAGGGCCTCGAGGCCTTGTTCATTTTGTTGCTTTGTACAAACACGTTGAGTATGAATGAGCCAACTCGTGTGCCATCTTTCATATTACTTAGCAACTTAAGGCAGCCTCGACCCTGCTATGCTCAGGGTCGAGCCTCCCTCGGGGGCTGACAGGGGCCCCCCCAGACTCCGGAAAAAATGCGCGTTTTCTTTTCAAAAATTCGACCCCCGTCTCAATTCGCACCTCGAGCATAATAGCAGCGTCTAAATCCGTAAGTACCCCGAGCCTCCAAGAGTCGGGGGGCGTCGACGTAGACGGCCACCTACGCCCCCGGGCTACGGTACCCTACCTACGCCTCCCCTCGAGGTACTCGTGGCGCGTACCGAAGGAACACGGACCAAGCCGGTTGAAGCTCGAGCTAGAGACAAAGAGAATTGATCGAATAAATTTGAAAAGAAAACAACTTCTTTAAATAAACAAGTCATATATACACATGATTGGCCTCGTCAGGCCACAAGTAATGACACAAATTTTTACAAAGGGCCTCGATGCCCAAATTTGACACGCAGGTCTCAATCCTCGTCGGTCTGGTACTCCTCCCCGAGATCTTCCGCGGCGGGCTCGGCCTCGACGTCCGGGCCAGGAGAAGGGGGGCCACCTACACCGCTGTCCGCATCCGGAGGCAGCACATCCTCCTCGAAGAGCTTCGCGAGCGCCGCCCCCGGCTTGTCCACCTTCTCGAGGATCTTGTCGACGCGGCGATCGTTCCATTCCTCGTCCCTCCCCTCAATCTCAATGAAGCCCTTGGCGACGACATTGACCGGGAAGCGGAAGGCGGAACGGACGGCCGCGAGCGCCTGCTTGACGCCATGGTGGAGAGCGTGCCGGACTCGGTCCCGCGCGGCCGCGTCAAAATAGCATAAGGCGTCGACCAAAGCGTCGCCTCGAGCCACCGCGCCCTCTGCCGCGGCTACCGGAGCGACGCCCCACATAGAGTCAAGCCTGTCGAGGGTGGCGCGCGCTCGTTCTGCCACCATGGTCTCGTCCTGGAGTTGCCCCAGGAGAGCCTGGTTCGTCCCGCGAAGCTCCTCGGCGGTCTTCTCAACCTCTGCGCAACAAACAAGAAGGAGTGAGATCGCGGCGTGGCAAAAACCTCGAGATCAAAACAAGGCAAGGCATGAAAATTACCTTCGCAGTGCATGCCCAGAGCGGCGAGGTCGCTGGTAAGGCCCTCGACGCGCTGATCAAGCCTACGCTTCTCGGACAGCACGTCGCGCTTTTCGGCCCTGAGGTCTTCTACCAGTTTGCCCGTCTCTGCGAGGGCCAGATCCTTCCGGATCACCTCTTGCCGCGCCGCCTCCGCCGCGGATCGGGCGGTGGCGGCTTCGCTCTGGGCATCCTCGGCCTCTTTCTTCGCCGCCTCCGCTGCGGATCGGGCGATGGCGGCTCCGCTTTGGGCGTCAGCGGCTTCCTTCTTCGCCGCCTCCGCTTCAAACCGGGCGGTGGTGGCCTCGCTTCGGGCATCGGCGACCTCCTTCCTCGACGCCTTCCAGAGCGGTGGCGGCCTCCTCCTTAGCTCGGGCGGCCTCCCCTCGAGCCGCCTGGGCCTCTACCTGCGCTTCGTTGAGCCGGCTCGCCATTTGGGCATTCCGGCCCAGCTCAGCGCGGAGATCCTGGAGCTCCGCCTCCGCCCTAGCGAGGGCAGCCTCCGCCCGCGCGGACCTGTCCGTCTCCCCCGAGAAGGACCGCTCCGCCTCCGCCATGAGCTCGACCACCTCCCTGAAGATGGACCGCGCCTCCCGCGGGGCCCCCTGTTGGGCCGATCGCTCGACGGGGACCATGGCTCGGGGCGAGCTCGGCGCGTGAGGAAACTGCCACACCGGTTGATCAACCTCGACGAGGGGCAGGCCCTCCTCCTCCGGCTCGAGCGGTGCTGGCTGCGGCCCACAAACCGGTGGCACAGGATGCGGCTCCCTCCGCCCCTCCTCCATCTCCGCCCGCTGCTCCGTCTCCTCCCGGGGCGACGGCGCGGCCTCGCGTGGAGGCGGGGACTCGAGCGGTAGCGGATCGCTCGAGGGGTGGCTCGCCCCCAAGCTCTCCTCCCTCGCCGAGTCCTCCGGCGCCTTGTCGCCCCTGGCCGGGGCCTCGAGCGCTTCTTCCAGTGTTGAGCCCTCGACCGGAGGCGGCACCCGCTCCAGCTCGTCCAAGAGCTCCTCCACCGTCGGCACCAACGCCTCTCCCTCCTGCCCCTCCTCCGCGGGCCGACTCTCGTCGACTGGGGTCTCGGGGACCGCCGACCCCCCGGCCTCAGACACCGACGGAGCCGCGCCTATCTCCGGCGCTCCCCCCAAAATGGCCGTCATGGCGGGGGGAGAAGCGGCCCTCTCGATAGGTACCACCGGAGCAGGAGGAGGCGGTGTCGCGACGGACGCGGTGACGGCAGGATCGATGCCAGAAGCTGCGGTCCCTGCTGAAAAAGATAACGACGTTGTCAGAGTCAGGAAGATGCCTCGACCTCCGTGGTCGATGGCGGCGGCCTCACCAAGATCCGCGGCGGCCATCCGACTTCCCCGAGCCATGGCCGCTCGGGCCTTTGCCAGCCAAGCGGCCTCCCCAGCAGAGGAAGAAGCCGTACCTCGAGGTGCCTGTTCCACAGCAGAGCTCGAGGTCTTAGTCCGCTTGGACGCTGCGAGGTCCACCTCCTGCCAGGAGCGCTTTCCCCTAAAAAACCATAGACGGCGCGCATCACAAAAGATAAAAAAAGGGGGGGGAGTAAAACCTCACTACCAGCAAAATTGAAAAACACTACTTACCCAAAGTGACGGCGGGCCTTCTTCCCCGAGCTGCCGGATTCACCCGGGGGCTTCGAGCCCGATCTATGGGTCGAGCCATGCTCCCGAGCCGTCTCTGTGTGGCTCGACCTCGATGGGGAGCCCTCCTTCTGCCCCTTGTCTCTAGGGGGCGACCGCACCTCCTTCGAGCAGTCATCTCGGCGCCTTTCCCGGCGCGGGCTCCGAGACCTACTCTGGCGCTCGGGCCGGCGGTCGCGCCTCCCCACATCTGCCTCCTTCTCCCGGCGGTGGTGCGGCGACGGACTCCGGGGTCGGTCGCGACTCTGGTCGCGAGACGGCCGGGGACTCCCCCCTCGACGGTCATGGTGACGGGGGCTCGGCGCCCTCTCATGCTGCCCGCTCCTCCGCGGGCTCGACGGCGCCCTCGACGCCTCGTGGCGGACGGCCCCGGCATCCCCTCCGGCGTGATGATCACTCCTCGAGGTCCGGCCCTTCTCGAGACCCCCCGCTTGGGTCGATGTGGCCGAAGCCTCCTTCCGTGCCGCGGCGACGGCGCCCCGGGTCCGAGGCTTCTTTGCGTCCGGGGGCACGTCCGGCACGGAGCTCGACGGTCCTCGTGCCCCCGACGAGGCAGGGCTCGGCGCCGCCTTCCGCGGCTGCGTCCCGCGCGATCCCTTCGCCGGGGGGATCTCCAGTATACCCTCCTGCACAGAGGAGCGGTCAGCCCCGACGTCGACGACCCCCGCACGCCTCAGACGCGCATCCATTCCCTCGTCGTCACTCTCCTCTTCATCATCACTCTCCTCCTCCGAGCTCGAGGAGCTCAGCTCGGGGGACCCATCTCCAGGCTGACGGTTGCGACGAGCCTTCGCCAGCCTCTGCTCCCGAGCCGAGCGACGCAGGTTTTTGTTTTTCTCTTTCTTCTTTCTGGCATCCTTGCTCTCCTTATCTTTCTGAGCAGAGAGGCGCCTCACCTGGGTATCCGCGGCGTCCTCCCTCACCGGGGGCCTCGACGCACGACAAGTAAACGCCCCCTGCAAAAAAGAAGAAGCGTGACGAGACAAACCACAAGAAGGGTGTGCCAGGTTCGGAGAAAGAGAAAGGGGGAGGAGGCTCGGGACCGCTTAGCTCGAGGGGGGCTTACCAGGTCTAGACACCCCTTGTCGGGTGCCATGGCGATCAGGTTGGTGTCCTCGGGGATAAACGACCCTTGGATCGTGATCGACACCCGCGAGACGCCCTCGTTCCGAGGCAGCCTCCCCTCGGCCATCCTCGACCGATTTAGCGCCTCGAGCTGGGCCTTCGGCCCCATCTCGTGCAAGAGAAGGGGGCGGTCCGCCAGCGGAAGAACCCTTCGCTGATGGAACGCCCAGATGACCGCCTGGACGGTCAGGTTCTTCTCGTCCACCAGCATCTTCATCATCTCCATCAGTGGAACCAGGTGGCGTTGCCTGTCCGCCGCGACCCCCCAGGTCCACTTCTCCGGGCGCTGAGTGAGGACCCTGCCGGTGTACTGCGGAAGGAGACCACCTTCATTCCGCAGGTAGAACCAGTGGTCGTCCCACCCGGCCTGGTTGGTGGAAAGCTTGTAGCGGAGGTATTCGCGGGGGACATTGGCCGACGAGGTCCCAGTCCTCGCAGTGACGGTGAGGGAACCCATGCGCACGAGCCGCCTCCCGCTGGGCTTCAAGGCCTTGATGAAGAGCTCGCCCCGGAAGAGGTGGACGAACATCTCCCAGTGCGGCTCGATCTTCAGGTACCCCTCGCACACCGCGGCGAAGATGGCGGCGTGCGAAATCGAGTTGGGGGAGAAGTGTTGCAGCTCCACCTCGTAGTGATGGGTCAGCGCCCGCATGAAGCGGCTCGGCGGAACACCGAGCCCCATGCGGTGGTAGCGCGTGAAGCTCACCACGTACCCCTCCGGCGGGTGCGGCTCCCGGTGATCCGCCGACGGGATAACCCACCACGCGGGTCCCTCCTCCGGGTTGGGACGGAGAAGCCCCTGGGCCACCAGCGACTCCATCTCGCGCTGCGTCACCTTCGTCGGGCTCCAGTCTTCGGCCGGCAGCGCTTGTGTCTGGGCAGCCATGGCGATGACGGCGCGTACCCGAGCGGCGGACGGACGGCCGGAAAATTCCCAATCGACTAGCTCGAGGGAGAGGGCGCGTGAAGGCTACGGCGGCGGTGAAGGCAAAGGCAAAGTAAAGGGTTCCTTTTCCCCTCTTTCGATATTTATAAGGGAAAACCCCAACGGGCGGGGTCTCCCACGACGTAAAAAGGTAACTGCATGCATTTAATGCGCCCACCTAACCACGTCTCGAGCCGGTTGACAGGTACACGCGGCAACATCTCATCCGCTCAACTACCGGGGCCCTCCGCGGCCGCCGCTCCAACTTCACGTCCGCTGCCCTGGCGCCACGATCTCCACTCCCTGACGGTTTCCGCCTAAAAAGGCGCGCCCAACGGGCAGAAGGATTCCAAGCGACGAAGGCTTCTTCAGGAAGGTAAAAACGGGCCCCGGCCCTAAGCCTCGAAGCAGCGAAGGCTGGCCCTCGAAGGGGGTTCGACAGCCGGCTTCGAGCACCCGAGTCAGGGACACCAAGGGGCGCCACTCGCAGCATCGCTCGAGGGCCAAGCCCTCGAGGCCCCTCACGTGTATCCAAGGCGGGGCGCGCGACGTGCAGTGAGATCCCCTCGGAGGGAGGCATCGAGCCACCGGGTCCTATCGAATGGACCCGGCACTCCTGCAGACTGAGCGCCCATGCTTTATGAGATCGCCTCCGGGCTACAGTCGACCCCATCGAACGGGGCACGAGGTCTCACTTGGATTTCCCCGTTACCAGCTCACCGGGAACCTCGATACTCGCCCACTCGTGGTAGTACGAGGCATCCCCCCTCGCATCCGATCGAAAGGACTCGCGGGATGACAAGCCAGGGCAATTGGCGTGCCGGACAGCTCGAAGAGCCGGCCGGTCAGTTCAGCCTGGCACCCCTCGACGAAAGAGGGTTAAAAAACTCGGGGGCTCGACACTCCCGAACCTAAAAAACGTAACTAACACTCGCAAAACAGCCCACGAGGGAGCCCTAACCACTCCCCCGTGGCCTCGGGGGCTACACCCGCGGGTGTCGCTCGCACGACACCCACGGAATCAAAACGGCCAAACCCTCGAGACCGGTTAGCTAACCCTCGAGATCCCAGTCGGGAGCCCCTGCTCGAGTGCCAGCACTCGAGCAAGGGCTCGGGGGCTACTGTCGGGGGAACACCAAAAGGGTACCCCCAATCAACGCAAAACCAATAGGTTAAACCTAGAACACCAATTAATAGCAAAACCTAGCAAGTATAACCTTCTAAAAAGCCAACTCCTCGAGCCCCGGTACATAGGCCTCGAGCCCTCCGCAGCCATACATCGCTCCTCGAGACCCCACGCGGGGACCTCGAGCCTCTCTGGCGCGACAGCCTATCCCTCGAGACGCTCCACGCCTCCCTCGAGCGGCACGGGCACCGGATACCAACCCCATACTGCGTATTTAATGCGTTCACCTACTCCGGTCACGTCTTCTGGTGCACGGCGACATGCGCCACAGTAAACCGGAGCCACAGTCAAATCTCGCTTTCACCTCAAGCATGGGCAAAAAGGCGCAAGTACAGCACTGTTGGGCCGTGCCCTGCACCGTAGCACACTCGAGCCTCATCCCGAGGCCTGGGATCCCGCTGTACGCCCGGGCGTTCCGGGACTTGCCCGTACCTGCGGGGGCTCGAGCCCTCCGTAGGCGCCACCTCGAGGCCGGCTCCGCGCCCCTCGAGCCCTAACTGCTTTCACGCTATTGGAGGGCAGGTACCCCAAGACCCGGAGGGACCCCGCCGTGTCCTGTACGTACCGGGATGGGTGCTGTACGACTTCCACATCGCCACGCCTCCACGTCCGCGCTCGGGATGGAGGCCACGTATCAAGGACGCCTCAACAGCAACACCCACATTGGCTACAGTGACTTCGACGAGACAGAGTTCCTACCCTTCGCCATACCGAACGATGTACATGTCAATCCTATGTAAACCCTGGCCTCCTCTTGTTCTATAAAAGGGGACGCCAGGGCCCTTCGCGCGCAAGGAAGAGACACACGAGTCCACACACAAAAACACGAGTCCGGACTCCGGTCCACGCTCATTGAGCTTGTATTGCCCCTTTACAAGCACTTAGGTGCAAGTAATACGAGAACCTCCTCCCCCGCTGGACGTAGGGCCTTCTTTGCCCGAACCAGGATAAATTCTGGTGTCATCTTGCATCACCATCCAGGAAGAGAACACGCGATCATATTACTAGTTGGTGTCATACCCCCGGGGTCGAAACACCAACACTTGGTCATGACGAACAATGACCTTGCTCTCTCATCACCGTGTCCCGTTGCTCCAGAGGAGCCAGTGAGAGAGGAGAATGAGGAAGATGCCACTTTTGAGACACGCAAAAGGGATCATGCTGATAAGAGGATGTCCTATGACTTAGAGAAAAGACAATGGGACAATTCCAATAAGAAATGTCTCACTTTAGCTAAGGCTACGATTTCAGAGCCTATCAAAGGGTCTATCCCTGAGACACCCACCATTGCTGAGTATTTAAAAACATGTTAAGAATCAGTTTCATGGAACTACTAAGTCTCAGGCAAGTGCTCTTATCAAAGAGCTATGCAATAAGAAATACAATGGTGGTGGCGTTAGGGACCACATACTTAGAATGAGCACCATAGCTGCTAAGCTTGAGTCCATGAAAATTAAGTTACCTGATCCATTTGTCATTCACATGATCTTTGCCTCACTGCCAAGTGAGTTTGACACATTTTGTGTCAATTACGACATGTTGCCTGATGACTGGAACATGGACAAGCTCATTAGTATGTGTGTGCAAGAGGAAGAGCGCATTAAGGCTTCACATGGGGACTCTGCTCTCTATGTGAAGGATAATAAGAGAAAGTTTTTCAATAAGAATGCTAAACCACAAGGGAAACCAAAGTGGGATGGCATCTCATCCTCCAATGCTAATGCCAAGGGAAAGGCCTATCAGTTCCAATCTCACCCTCAGTTCCAATCTCAACCACAGTTCCCAACTCAGCCTCAGTACCAGAAGGGACAGAAGATCCCTGTAGACAAAGATCAGTGCATGTACTGCAAGGAAAGGGGGCATTGGATGAAAGATTGCCCTGGATTCCTGAAATTCCTGAGTAAGAATGGTGAGGATATTATTACATTTGTAGATGAATCCTTGTTTCTAAGTTATGACAAATCCACATGGTGGATTGATTCAGGTGCAACTACTCATGTTGTTAATTCTTTTCAGGGGTTCGCTACGAGGAAGACCATGCAAAGAGGAGAAAGAACCATTAAGGTGGCTAATGGAGTACAAGCCGACGTCCAAGCCATTGGAGACGTATCATTAGAATTAGTAAATGGTTTTGTACTTAGGCTTCATGATGTACTCTATGTTCCTTCTTTGCATCGAAACTTAATAAGTTTGTCTAAGTTAGATGATGATGGATTGGCTTGCCATTTTGGAAATGGCAAGTGTAAGATACTATTTAATAATCAGTGTGTTGGTCTTGCCTTCTGACAAGACAAACTTTATTTGTTATCCATCTCTGAGAATGTTAATGTTATAAGTCCTGAGAATAAGATTGCTTCCTCATCTATGAATGTAAGTAGAAAGCGTAAGAATATTCAGGTTGACTCTTCGAAATTGTGGCATTGTCGATTAGGCCACATTTCGAGGGGGAGAATTGATAGATTAGTCAAGACTAAAATTCTTCCGCCATTAGAACTATCAGAATTAGATCAATGTGTTGATTGCATTAAAGGTAAGTATGTTAAGAAAATTAAGAAAAATGCCAAACAAAGTGCGGGGACTTTAGAAATAATCCACACCGACATATGTGGACCATTTCCCGTCATGAGCGTGGATGGTTATTATGACTCGTTTATAACATTCACTGATGACTACTCACGTTATGGCTACATCTATCCGATTAAAGAAAGATCAGAAGCTTTAGATAAGTTTAAGATATTTAAGGCAGAAGTAGAAAATCAACACAATAAGAAAATTAAGATAGTAAGATCAGACCGTGGTGGAGAATACTATGAGCGACACACCCCGTATGGTCAAGTTCCGGGACCTTTTGCAAAGTTCCTTCAGGAGCATGGCATAGTTGCTCAGTATTCAATGCCAGGAGAACCTCAGCAAAATGGAGTGGCCGAAAGAAGAAACCGTACCTTGATGGATATGGTAAGAAGCATGATTAGTTACTCCACTTTGCCGATAAGTTTGTGGATGGAGGCGTTAAAAACCGTCGTTCATATCCTTAATCGTGTACCGAGTAAGTCGGTGCCTAAAACACCGTATGAGTTATGGACAGACAGAGTACCCTCACTTAAACATTTAAGGGTGTGGGGTTGTCCAGCTGAGGCTAAAGTCTTTAACCCAAATTCAGGAAAATTATATCCTAAGACTGTTAGTTGCCATTTCATTGGCTACCCAGACAGATCGAAAGGCTACCGCTTTTATTGCCCTGACAGGCATACAAAGTTTGTAGAAACAAGACATGCTGAGTTTTTAGAACATGATGTGATAAGGGGGAGCAAGGTGGTTCAAGAAGTTAACTTAGAGGAAAAACGGGTTCACGCCCCTACTCCGATGTTTCAGGAACCATTCTTCATTTACCTGTTGTTGTTGCGCCAACGGTGTCAAGCATTGTAGTGCCAGCACCTGTTGTTGAGCCTCCCTTGCCGATAGAGAATGAGAATCTGGAACCTGTCCTTCAGGAGCCATTAGAACCACCTGTCGTGCATGGGGAAGAACAACAATAGCCCCAAATGGTGCCAAACAATGAGAACATTAGAAGGTCACATAGAGTTAGAAGATCAGCTATATTAGAGGATTATGAAGTCTATGAGGCCGAAGAGTTTCATATGGAGGATGATCCCACTACATATGAACAAGCCATGAGAAGCGAGCAATCAGATAAGTGGTTAGAAGCCATGAAAGATGAGCTAAGATCCATGGATTCCAACAATGTTTGGGATTTAGTGGAAATTCCTAAAGGAGCCAAGACAGTAGGCTGTAAATGGGTCTACAAAACCAAATGTGACTTCCAAGGGAATATTGAGAGATATAAGGCGCGACTTGTGGCAAAGGGTTTTACCCAAAGAGAAGGAATTGATTACAATGAGACTTTTTCTCATGTCTCATGTAAGGATTCTTTTAGAATAATAATGGCGCTAGTGGCACATTATGACTTAGAGTTGCATCAAATGGATGTTAAGACGACATTCCTTAATGGGGATCTTAAAGAAGATGTTTACATGGCACAACCGAAAGGTTTTGTTGTGGAAGGAAAAGAAGAAATGGGATGTCGCCTAAGAAAGTCCATTTATGGGTTAAAACAAGCTTCGAGACAGTGGTACTTGAAGTTTGATAACACCATAAGACGTTTTGGGTTTAAAGCTAATGTTGAGGACAATTGTGTGTACGCAAAGTTTAAGAATAGTAAGTTCATCTTCTTGGTTCTATATGTGGATGATATTTTGCTGGCAAGCAACGATGTCGATTTGCTAATGGAAACAAAGAAGTTCTTGTCCTCGCATTTTGATATGAAGGATCTCGGTGAAGCCTCTTTTGTTCCGGGGATAGGGATTCACCGTGATAGAAGCAAAGGGGTATTAGGTTTGTCTCAGAATGCATACATAGATAAGATTCTTAAGAAATATAGTATGCATAAGTGCAGCCCATCACCTGCACCCATAGTCAAGGGCGATAAGTATGGGGAACATCAGTGCCCCAAGAATCAGATAGAGCTCGAGCAAATGAGATCAGTTCCTTACGCATCCGCTGTCGGAAGTTTACAATATGCTCAAATTTGTACTCGCCCTGACATAGCTTTCGTTACCGGGTTACTTGGCAGATATCAGACAAATCCAGGCGTAGAGCACTGGAAATTAGTAAAGAAAGTCTTGCATTATTTGCAGGGCACAAAAGGCTTCATGCTAACCTATAAGAGATCAGATTCCCTTGAGATAGTAGGGTTCTCAGATTCAGATTATGCGGGGAGGAAAGAAAATCCACTTCTGGTTATATTTTCACCCTTGCAGGTGGGGCTATATCGTGGAAAAGCTCCAAACAAACTCTCGTTACATCATCCACAATGTATGCGGAGTTTGTGGCATGTTATGAGGCCTCGGGGCAGGTGAACTGGCTTAAGAAGTTCTTACCCGGATTAGCAGTGGTGGACAGCATTCAGAAACCACTTAAGTTATACTGCGATAATATCCTGCAGTTGAATATGCTCACAACAATAGGTCAAGTGGTGCTGCCAAACACATTGACATTAAGTACTATGTTGTGAAAGATAAAGTTCGGGATCATGTCATTAGTCTTGAGCATATAAGTACAGATAAAATGTTAGCGGATCCGTTGGCAAAAGGCTTACCACCCAACGTGTTTAGAAGACACGTAGCTGGCATGGGGTTAAGGGAAAGCCTATGATTCCTGAACACTTAGGGCCCAGTTAGAACTCTGTTTCAAATTAGAGAGATGTATTGTAGCTGTCAAGTCCAACGACGTTTTTTTTGTCGTGACGACGAGACGCGCTCGACGCATTTCGCTATAATGGGATAGAGCCAAATAAGTTGAGTATTTGAGTTAAGAGTAAGATAAGTTATTAGGAGATCAAGGGGGAGAATGTTAGAATTGATCTCCCTAGTTACTGGGCCCAACGGCCCAGATCTCACTTGATCCGCTCCTGATCGGGGAGCCCAAACCACTAATGGTTGGAGGGCCCCTGTCACACTGCGGTATATAAAAGGGAGGTGGGGGCCGGGGCACTCAACACGAGGTTCATCGAGCCGCCAGTCCCCCACCGACATCCCCAACCCTAATCCGATCTAGGGATCGCAGCAAGTGACGGGAAGCCCTTCTCCACCGCCACTGCCTCGACCCCGACTGCGCCACTCCTCTACTACGACGAGATCTTCTCCAGTGCCGGCTTCCTCTTCTTCATCCTGACATGGCGGACTCTGGATCGAGCTCCAAGGGAGGAGATGGTCGGAACTCTAACCCTAAATGTGTTCTATCTTTTCTGTCTTTTTCCATTGTGGCAATGTTCAGTTCATCTTCATCTTAATCCCGAGTCTACTCACTATTAGAGATCCGATTGGATCTAACACTTCATAGCCAAATTAGTATTATTCCTTAGCGTTATTTTTAATAGACTAAATTAGTGCTGCAACATCTGATGTGATATCCTAATTTTTTTCATCCTACATCTAAACAAGACCTTAATCATATTCATAGGATATATTGTTGAGGATTCTTGATGTCTACATAAAGGGTCTGGCATTTCTCTCCTTCCAAAGCTCCTAGAAGATGAGAGGAGTTAGATTTTTAATCGCTTTCCACAGTGTGTTTTCCAATGTTGAGATGTTTCGCACTCCAAATCCTCCTAGTTGCCCCTAGCTATATACTATCAAACTTGTCATGCATGTATGCCGCGCATTGTTGTTAGCAAAGTGAACACAGCAACATCACCCATTGCAATATCATTGCTACATATAAAACGTAGTTGTGGGATTTAAGTTTTCGATGAAGGTAGGCATATATGCATTAGATGGATGGACCGACGACGATGGTAAGATATAAAAAAGAAAGAAAAACTAGAGGATTCAATCGTTCCTGAATCTTCTTCTAGTCTAGGATCGGACAGAAAAAAAGAAGATAATAAATGCATTAAATCTTCTATATTTACCTGGTCGGAAATAGCATAACTGGTCGGAGGACCTCAAATGATCAGGTCCATCTCACTTAGAACATCTGACCTTTCAATTATGAAGCATTTAAAAGGTAAATTCGACCCTAATATTATGATCCGAACACCTCTTCTAATTTCATCATTTATCTATGACACTTTTGAGTGTCAACATATGCCCCCCTGTTTTTAGGTGATCTTTAGTAGAACCTAAAAACAAACTGAATAACAACGATGTCCAACTCATCGGTCACTCAGTAACTAAGAATAAGTATTTTTGATTATTTTTATTCTAAGGGCGATACATGTATCGGCCGTTGTTTGGAAAGCACTCAGGCTTCTTGCCAAACACTTGGAAAGTACTTTTTCAAATACCTTCTGTTTATTGCTCTTGGGAGACTTTCACCTTGTAACGTCTCAAAAAGTATGTTGACATCAGAATTGATCCGAATCACACACCAGCAGGGCTAGAACGCCCGAAGAGGTTGCAGATCAACCTTGAGACAGCAGGGACCCTGACTAAACCGATGAAAACCGATCTAAAAGACCGGTTTGGACCGATTTAGGGTTTTAGATCCCTGTGTTGGTAACTCTAGAACTCCTCCCGGGAAGACCCGTCGGGGAGAAGCACATAGAGGTTGTCCTAGGACCAGCAAGGCCGCCTAGAACGCCGTCGAGCCTCGCCAGGAGACGCGCCGAACAGCAAAGTAGAGAGAGGAAAAGGGTAAAAGGGATAGTAGATTGATTTTGATCGATTAGGGTTGGATGCCTCAATCGGCCATAATTCTCTCATATATATAGAGGGGGCTGGTCTTATCCCAATAGGAAACATCTCTAGATACGACCTCCAAGTTTCCTATCCGAACTCCATCAGAATATGGAATCTAAGAGTCCAATCCGGACTAAACAAAGTAAACCTGATCTCGGTGATCTTAAAACAGACTAAACCGGTTTAATGGGCTTTGTAGACAATGGCCCAAGCTATGCATACCGATCAACAAATCATCCTTACAAAAGAAGGATCTTTGAATTGACACTTGAGTCAGTATTCATCATTATGGTAAGGCCTCCAATCAGCGTTACCTGGTCGGAAATAGCATAACTTGTCGGAAGACCTCAAATGATCAGGTCCATCTCATTTAGAACATCTGACCTTTCAATTATGAAGTATTTAAAAGGTAAATTCGACCCTAATATTATGATCCGAACACCTCTTCTAATTTCATCATTTATCTATGACACTTTTGAGTGTCAACATATGCCCCCTGTTTTCAGGTGATCTTTAGTAGAACCTAAAAACAAACCGAATAACAACGATGTCCAACTCATCGATCACTCAGCAACTAAGAATAAGTATTTTTTATTATTTTTATTCTAAGGGCGATACATGTATCGGCCATTGTTTGGAAAGCACTCAGGCTTCTTGCCAAACACTTGGAAAGTACTTTTTCAAATACCTTCCGTTTATTACTCTTGGGAGACTTTCACCTTGTAACATCTCTAGCATATATGCATTCCCGAATATCACTTTGATCACTTTATAAGGACCTTCCCAGCTCGGCGACCACTTGCCAAACTTGTTGCTTCTCGACCCAAGCGGTAATATAGTTTTCCATACTAATTCTCCTACTTGGAATGATTTGCTTCTCACCTTCTTGTTATAGGCTCTAGCAACCTGGGCTTTATCTTTCTCCATCTCCTTAAGAGCCTTTAACCTCTTGTCGGTCACCTCATCAATGTTGTCCATCATAGCATCATGATACATAACAGCAGATAAATCATCATGTTTAGCCAGTCTATATGCATCCAGATTCACTTCAATAGGCAACACTGCTTCTAGACCATATACCAGTTCGAAAGGAGTAACTTTTGTAGCACCATGCCTTGATATACGATGAGCACATAAAGCCTCAGGCAAGACCTCATGCTACCTTCTCGGGTTATCCTCAATCTTCTTTTTAATCAGCTTGATCAAAGTCTTGTTACTAGACTCATCTTGACCATTAGCTTGAGCATAGTATGGAGATGAATTGAGCATCTTTATCTTGTATAATTCGGCAAAATCCCGTACCTCCTTAGAGATAAAAGACGTTCCTTGATCCGTAGTTAATGTTTGAGGTATGCCTAACCTATGTATAATATGCTCAGTAATAAACTCAATTACCTTCTTGTGTGTCATATTCTTCAAAGGTACTACTTCAGTCCACTTAGTGAAATAATCTGTAGCGACCAGAACTAAACGATGTCCCTTTGAAGATGGGGGATGAATTTGGCCAATAAAATCTAGCCCCCAACCACGAAAAGGCCACGGTTTGATGATAGGCTGAAGCATAGCAGCAGGTGCAAGCTGCATATTTCCAAACCGTTGACATTCTTCACATCCTTTGCAGTAATGGAAACAATCGGCCATCATCGTGGGCCAATAAAACTTAGCTCTGTGTAACAGCCATTTCATTTTTGGGGCCGATTGATGTGTACCACAAATACCTTCATGGACTTCTCCCATAGCCACTTTTGCTTGATCAGATCCCAAACACTTAAGTAACAAATCTTCGGCAGTCCTTCGGTAAAGTTCATCATTGTGCAGCACATATTTGAACGCACTTCACCGAACACTTTGATCAACCTTAGCACTTGGATCGCTGAGATACTTTAGCAAGGGAGTCCTCCAATCTTCTAAATCGGTTTCATTTCCATTGGTATCTTACTTGGACCGATTTAGATATTCTTCAGACAAGTCAACTGAATCAGACGTTCCAAGATCGACCAGGACAATCGGATGAACTAGCTGACCTGATTTACAACCAACCTGGTCGGTCGAGGTATCTACCCAATCATGTTTAACATTCACCTGGTCTCTAAAGCAGATCGACTGAACTGGTTCAAAAACAGTCTGGTCAATTTATCGGTTCCGCTGGGATTGGAAGGAGCCAGCCTGATCCGGTCGGCCTTTTGATCCGACTGAATTGGTTGTCTTGAGGATGAACCAGACTGGTCGGCCTGAGAGCCTGACCTGGTCGGCCTTTGTTGTGCTGCCCTGGTCTCAAAATACCTTTGTCTATACATGTGTCGTGCTGACCCTGCAGTGATTGTGAGCTTGCTCTTGCCATCATCACCCTTCTCGAGCGCCACCTTGCGCCCTGAATCACCCTCAGCATTCGGTGCGACCCATGACTCGCCGATGACGACATTTTGCCTTTGGTCGTATCGGCCTGCTCTGGACGAATCAGAATTGCAGGGTTTCCTGCTTCCACCATATGAACCGGGAAAGGAGCAGTACTGATCTGCATCTCGGTAAGACTCAATCGTCCTTCATTAAGGGCCGATTGGACCTGTCGACGAAAAACATTGGAATCATTAGTGGCATGAGAAAAAGAATTATGGTATTTACAATAAGCCCTCCTTCTCAATTTGTTGGGTGGTGGCAAAGTATAATTGATCTTAAGATAACCGAATTTAAGCAATTCATCAAATATTCGGTCACATTTGGAGAAATCAAAAGTAAACTTTACTTCCTCACCCCGATTCTTTTGAATTGGTTTGAGGGAAGGACAAGTGACTAGTTTATTATGCGCTGGCCATAAAAACTCAGCAGCGTAACAATCTTTAGACTCATCGTTTGAACTATCAGAATCCATCTCAACAATATGCACGCCTGATCGATGAGTCTTATGGGGATCGTAAGGCTCTTTACGGTGCGATTCTATTAAAATGGCCTTCTGCAAAAGCTGATTTACATTAAAGAAATCATGATGCTCAAGCTTATCTTTGATCTCCCGACGTAAACCAGTGAGACATAGATCCGTTAGGTCTCTGACGGAGATCATCAAATGAAAATATCGGTTCTTAATTTCTTTCAAACGCTTAAAGAAGTCGACCACAGGCTCGCTACATCCTTGTCGAACCGACGTGAGGTGTGATAACCTAGTTTCTTGAACCCCGTCATAAAAGTGATTATGAAACTTTTCTTCTAACTCGGCCCAAGATCCTATGGTGCATTCCGGTAGTGACGTAAACCAGGCAAAAGCCGTACCAGTAAGAGATAAAAGAAAATGTCGTACATTCATATAATCTAGAGTACTAGCTTCGCCCATTTGTGCAAGGAACATGCTGATATGCTCCATAGCTGTTTTACTACCGTCACCACTAAACTTATAAAAATTTGGTACCCTCCAACCGTCAGGTGCTTTCATAAAATCAAAACATGAAGGCTACTGTTTAGAATAAGTGGTCCTACTAGGTTTGAATTGGACCCCCAAACTGGTCTCGAAAGACCTAGTTATCTCTTCTTTAAACCGATTTATGGCTTGCCCAAAATCGGTGTCAGCAAGGTTAGGAGTGCCACTATGCATGAGATTGTGGCTTGGGAACTTCGGTGGATTGGGCAATACTGTTCTCTGTCCTCCTGAAGCCCTATTTGTTGCTGCACCCTGATCGGTCTGCGTGGTTCGACCAGAGCCACGGTGGAGATTATTTGTATACCACTACTACAAAAAGCATTTGTAGCAACGCCTCCTTTTTTTTAGGGGCGGCTCTATATAGAGCAGCCCCTACAAATGCACCCTAGATGAGCCGCCTCTATAAATCCATTTGTAGGGGCGGCTGTTGTTATGAGCCGCCCCTACAAATAGCTCGGATTTGTAGAGGCGGCTCAATATCTAGCCGCCCTTACAAATAGGATTTGTAGGGGCGGTTGTATATTTAGCTGTCCCTACAAATACACGTCGAATAATTAAATTAGGTAATAAAATTTGTTTTTTTCAAACAATCTCAACCAAAACAAAAGTTGTAGGTCTTAAAAAGTTATAGCACTTTGATGTTTACAACTTTTTTATTTGAATTCATCTTGTCATAAAAATCTACGTTTGAATTTGTCAAATTTAAAATTCAAAATATTTAAACGACCTCGAATGGAGAAACAATCAAAACTAAAGTTGTAGATCTTGAAAAGTTATAGAACTTTGATGTTTACAACTTTTTTATTTGAATTCATCTTATTATAGAAATTTACGTTTGAATTTATCAAATTTAAAATTCAAATTTTTTCAACCAATCTCGGATGGAGGAACAACCAAAATGAAAGTTATAGATCTCAAAAAGTTATGCAACTTTGTAATTGACCTCTTTTTTATTAGATTTCATCTTATCATAGAAATCTACGTTTGAATTTGTCAAATTTAAAATTCAATTTTTTTAAATGACCTCGAATGAAGAAACAATCTAAATAAAAATTATAGATCTTGAAAAGTTACATAACTTTATAGTTGACCACTTTTTCATTCGAATTTGTTTAGGGTCTCAAACGCTTAATTTAAACTCGATTTAGTATAATATGAGTAGAACCAAAATCCAATCTAGACACAAGTGACTATGAGGTGCAGTGGCAGAGAAGGGTACGCGTGAGGCTGAGGTCATGAGTTCGAATGCCACCGTCTGCGGATGTGTGATATTTGCGCAAAAAATAGTTGCGACTGGAAAAAATAACTGAAAATGGTGGGTTGGGTGGTGGGGTTTCTTCCCTGGTTAAAAAAATATTTTGCTATTTTTCTGAGTTTTTTTGCTACTTTTTTCAAGTTTTTTAAAAATCTGGAATCAATATTTCGAAAATTATTTGTAGAGGCGGTTCTACATAGAACCGCCCCTACAAATCCATTTCTAGGGGCGGCTGGAAAAACCGCCCCTACAAATCAATGATTTGTAGAAGCGGTTGCGTAGATGCGGCTAGCGCAACCGCCACTACAAATCATATGGAGCCGCCCCTAAAAAGCTTTTTTGTAGTAGTGTACATCGATGTACTAGCTTCACTGCGAAGGGTCGTCCTACCAGTGTCGTTTCCTAATTGTGTTTGGCCAAACTCAGTATGTGAGGTTTGGCCTCTAAAGAAATTAAAAGGCATACTGAACTGTGGTTGTCCGGTAGGACGATCAGGTTCAACGGTCGTACCCTCTAATTTATTTATGCGGCCACTAAGTAATTTAAACGAATGCTAAATAGTGTTGGTAAGAGTTTTTGAAGTGTCAACCAGCATTGCTGAATAATTGGCATGGGTAGGGTAAGGGTCTTCAGGTACCTTGGTATTACCTTATCGGTAGTGTCTTCAGCGTGTGTGGTTGACGTAGTAGGAATTATCTCGCTGAAGTCCGGTTCCTTGTCTTGAATGACCCTACCGCGCCGATCCTTCGAGCAGCTTTCCAGGAAAGCCTTCAAGACGGCGTCAAGCTTGGTCTGCGCTTGTTGCTTTAACTCGTTGGGGAGCTCGTCAATACCTGTGGGACGGACGATGTTATCCTTATCTGTAGCACCGTCTTTGTCGCCCATCTTGGTAGTACATTAAATTTCAATGTTCCCCAGCAGAGTCGCCAAAAAGTGTGTTGACGTCGGAAGTGATCCGAATCACACACCAGCAGGGCTAGAACGCCCGAAGAGGTTGCAGATCAACCTTGAGACAGCAGGGACCCTGACTAAACCGATGAAAACCGATCTAAAAGACCGGTTTGGACCGATTTAGGGTTTTAGATCCCTGTGTTGGTAACTCTAGAACTCCTCCCGGGAAGACCCGTCGGGGAGAAGCACGTAGAGGTTGTCCTAGGACCAGCAAGGCCGCCTAGAACGCCATCGAGCCTCGCCGGGAGACGCGCCGAACAGCAAAGTAGAGAGAGGAAAAGGGTAAAAGGGATAGTAGATTGATTTTGATCGATTAGGGTTGGATGCCTCAATCGGCCATAATCCTCTCATATATACAGAGGGGGCTGGTCTTATCCCAATAGGAAACATCTCCATATACGATCTCGAAGTTTCCTATCCGGACTCCATCAGAATATGGAATCTAAGAGTCCAATCCGGACTAAACAAAGTAAACCCGATCTCGGCGATCTTAAAACCGACTAAAACGGTTTAATGGGCTTTGTAGACAATGGCCCAAACTATCCATACCGATCAACAAATCATCCTTACAAAAGAAGGATCTTTGAATCGACCCTTGAGTCAGTATTCATCATCATGGTAAGGCCTCCGACCAGCGTTACCTGGTCGGAAATAGCATAACTGGTCGGAAGACCTCAAATGATTAGTGAACGCATCTTGGCCCCTAGTGGTTTCGGTGATTGGATGAAACACAAGATTACTGTGACTAACATGTGTTTTGCAGAAACAGGGATGAGTTAGGTCACGGTAATGGCGACGATACGGGCATATGGAGTTCATGTCCCCTGGCGATGGATATCGTTTCGGTTTTCAAAGGATGGACGACGAAGACGGTGGTAGACTAGGCTAAGTGTCATATGGTGTTGGAGGACACTTAGGTAGTCTTAGGTCTTTGTTTTTTCCTTTGGCCGTACTATAAAGGGGAGCGTGAATCAGTAGCTTGACCTAGATGAGTCTATTGAGGTAGGTGTGGTGCACACTTGTTATTTCATAGCCCTAGGTAGCTCAGAGAGATGCCTTAAGTCGAGAGGATCAATAGTCGTTAAGTCCGCGTCGCGAACCGAGTTGGTTTTGGCCTTGTAATAGGCATCGGACGCTAGCTGAGTAGGCATCGGAGGCTCCGATGCCCACCCCGTCTTAGGGTTTGGTCTGGAGCGTGGCATCGGAGGCTCCGATGGTTCCACATCGGATGCTCCGGAGTCACTGTTCACTTGTGAGTGAATTGTGAGTGGCATCGGACGCTGGCATCGGACGCTGGCATCGGACGCTGAGGGCCAGCGTCCGATGGCCGCCCAGAGAGGTTCAAACGGCATCGAACGCGTCCGATGCAGGGGCAGCGGATGTTGTCCAGCGTCTGATGCTCCTTTACCTGGTCTGACAAGAGGGTATAGTCGACCGTTGGTCGAGGTCATCGGAGCCTCCGATGCCATGCATCGGAGCCCCCGATGCCAAGCATCGGAGCGTCCGATGCCCCCACAGAAACCCTATCTAGAGCTATTTTTGGATGGCCGGTTGGGGGAGTATATATACTTCCTTCCCTCCATCCATTTGAGCGTTCTTGCCACTTCCATCAGCTGAGAAACACCTTGTGAGTGTGAGTGAGTGCAAGAGCCCTAGTGAGGTTGAGTGATTTGCTAATTGTGAGAATTAGACACCTCCTAGTGAGAATTGAGTAGCAAGTGTGCATCCATCCATCTCTTTGGCCTTGTGTTGGTCAAGTGAGAGTTCTAGCTTGTTACTCTTGGTGATCGGCATCACCTAGACGGCTTGGTGGCTATCGTGAAGCTTGGAGAGCATCCGGTGGCATTGTGGATGACCCAAGCAAGCTTGTGACCGGTAGTGAGCGATTCACCGGGCCGGAGTGGCGAAGAATCAGCTCGTAGTGAGCACTTGATCCTTGCGCGGATCAAGGGGGAGCGATACCCTTGCGCGGGTGCTCCAACGAGGACTAAGGGGGTGTGCCGACACCTCGATACCTCGGCAAAAAGATCGTCGAGTCATCTCTACTCTCTTACCTTCGCATTTACTTTCAAGCAATTCAATTCCACATTACTACTTGTTGTTCATTCTATATTGAATTGCTTTGCTAGAGTAAGAGTGGCTTAGTCTTGATCTTTTGTGTGGTAGAGTAAAGAGAAACACACTTCTAGGCACTAGGGGGTTAATTGGAGCTTGATAGGTTTTATTCTTGCAAGAAGTTTTAGAAAAGCCCAATTCACCCCCCCCCCTCTTGGGCATCTTGATCCTTTCAATTGGTATCAAAGCCTCGTGCTCTCGATTTAGGCTTAACCGCCTAGAGTTAAGATGTCCGAAGGTGATGGATCACCTCCCATGTTCGAGGGAGACGACTTTCCATATTGGAAGATCCGTATGGAGTCGTACCTAGAAGCGGTTGATGTGAAATGTCGCGATGCTGCCATAACCGGCTTTGCCAAGCCCAAAGAAGGCACAAGCCTCACTCCTAATGAGGAGGAAAATGATAAATGGAATGCAAAGGCCAAAAACATTCTTTTTAGAGGCATTTGCAAAGATGTGTTCAACCGTGTTCGGAACCACAAAAATGCCCATGATCTATGGGAAAACATTTGTGCACTCCATGAGGGAACCAAGAGTGAGCGTGAGGAACGCTATCATTTAGTTATGCAAAAGCTTCACTCTTTTGATATGCATGCTAATGAAAGTGCAAATGAAATGTACTCACGGTTGAATGTTCTTGTAGAAGAGCTAAATGGACTTGGCCTCACACAAATGCAACTATCCGATGTTGTGAGGAAGATTCTTTGTGTCCTTCCAATTGAGAAGTATGGACACATTGTGACGGTGCTACATCAAGGCGATCTTTCCACCGCTACACCAACCCAAATTTTGGGAAAGATCAATGCGCATGAGATGTACATGCACATCACACCAAGTGGTGGCTCCTCCACCGACAAGAAGAAGGACTTGGCCTTCAAAGCTAGCCATGACACGAAGGGCAAGTCCAAGGCCATTGTGGTGCATCATGAGAGCACAAGTGATGAAGAAGATGATTCCAACATTGCTCTCATGGTGAGAAGGACCACCAAGATGTTGAAGAAGCTTCACAAGAATGGAGTCAACTTTTACTCAAGAAAGAAGAAGTTCTTCACAAGTAGCAAGAGGAGGCCAATCTCCGAAATGGATTGCTACAATTGCGGTGAGCTTGGCCATCTTGCTCATCAATGCACCAAGCCCAAGAAAGAGAGCTACAAGAACAAGAACAAGGGCAAGAAGTATGACTCATCAAGTGAAGATGAGAAGAAGGATGAAAAGCCCTACTACAAGAAGGATGGCAAGAAGAAGAAGCAATACCACAAGAAAGGTGGGAAGGCTTACATTGTTGGTGATTGGCTCACCGACATTGATTCCTCCGGTGGCTCATCAAATGAAGATAGTGATGATGAGAAGGAGAAGGTGGTCGCTCTAGTCATTGGCTCCTCTACACCACCACCACCACCGTCGCCATCATCATCTACACACCTATGCCTTATGGCCAAGGGTGACCAGAAGGTACAAAACGATGATGACTCTAGTGATAGTGATAGTGATGGTGAATTTGAGGCTCCCACTTATGATGAACTTGTCAAATTGCTAAATGACTACTCTAAAATCATAAGAAAGACTAGAGCTAAAAATGAAAAGCTTGTTGATGAAAATGAATCTCTTGTTGAAAAATGTGATCATGCTATTCATGCTAGTGATGAGCTAAAAAATGAACTTGCTACTATGTCATCCACTATCAAGGAGCTCAAGTCCTCTAACAAAGAGCTCAAAGCTAAAAATGAGAAACTTGATAAGGAGCATAGTGACTTTACCACTAGTTATCAATTGCTCAAAGAACAATACACTCAAGTGAAAGTAGATTATGATACTCTCACCATTGCTTATGATATGATTTCACATGAGACACTTGATGCTCCTAACCTTGTTGTTAAGTGTGACATAGCAACATCTTGTGAGGACTTGGTTAGTGAGCATGATGAGCAAAGAGCTAGTGGCAAGGGCAAGAATGTGGTTGTGGCCGATCACTATGATGATTATATCAAGATCAAGAATGAGAATGCAAAGCTCAAGGTTGATCTAGAGAAGCTTGCAACCACAAAGCAAGTCATTGTTGAGACCCAAGATGATGAGTATAGCATGACACTTGAGCTTGACATGCTAAAAGAAGAGAACAAGAGATTGAAGATGGAGAGAGATTACAAGATGACACCATCTCAATTAGAGCTCCAACAAGAGAATGACAAGCTCAAGAAAGAGAAGGAGCACCTCACCACCGGGTTGAAGAAATTCACCAAGGGACAATGTCTTCAAAGTGAGCTACTCATGAACACGGTCATGAAGACAAATAGAAATTGCATTGGATTCCTTGAGGAGAAGATGAAGCAACGAAAGAGCATCACAAAGCCAAAGAAGAAGAAGATTGGAAGATGCTATGAGTGTGGAAAGGAAGGACACTTTGCTCATAATTGTGAAGAGCCTAAACCTACACCCTTGCCCAAGCATGCTAGGCCCTTTGCTTTCAATGCTCACTACATGCTTAGACAAGACTCTAGTGGCAAGATGGAAGTCATGTTCATGGGGCCTCCTAACAAGAATAGGCCAAAGCAAATTTGGGTTGCAAAGTCACTAGTAGAGAAGGTTAAGGGACCGCAACTAGTTTGGGTCCCAAAAGCTCAAGCTTGATTTCTTATGTGTGTAGGTGAACTACAAGACCGGTGGATCTCATTGGGTGATTGATAGTGGTTGCACACAACATATGACCGGTGATCCCCAGATGTTCACCTCACTAGAAGAGAATGTCAATGACCAAGAGAAGATAACATTTGGTGACAACTCAAAGGGCAATGTCAAGGGATTGGGCAAAGTGGCTATATCAAATGATCATACCATCTCCAATGTGCTACTAGTTGCATCATTGAGCTTCAACTTGCTATCCGTTGGGCAACTATGTGATCTTGGCTTTCAATGTTTGTTCACCGACAAGGAAGTGGTTGTAACCAAGAAAGATGATACACAAGTGATATTCAAAGGATTTAGATACAACAATCTCTATCTAGTGGATTTCACCTCCAAAGATGCCAACTTGAAGACATGTTTGTTCACTAAGCAATCACTTGGTTGGCTATGGCATAGAAGATTGGCACATGTTGGAATGAACACTCTCAACAAGCTATTTAAAAAGGATTTGGTTAGGGGCTTGAAGGATGTCAAATTTGAGAAGGACAAATTGTGTAGTGCATGTCAAGCCGGCAAGCAAGTTCCAAACACTCATCCAACCAAAGCCTTTGTGTCAACATCAAGAGAGTTAGAACTACTACACATGGATTTATTTGGGCCAACAACGTATGCTAGCTTGGGTGGAAATCTCTATTGCCTAGTGATTGTTGATGACTACTCTAGATACACTTGGGTATTCTTTCTTCATGACAAATCCGAAGCAACCCCTTCATTCAAGAAGTTTGCCAAGAGAGCCCAAAATGAGTTTGACTTGAAGATCAAGAAGATAAGAAGTGACAATGGAAGAGAGTTCGACAACACCCACATTGAGCAATATTGTGATGAAGTTGGGATCAAGCATGAAGTCTCCGCAACATATACACCACAACAAAATGGGGTAGTTGAGAGGAAGAACCGAACACTAATCACCCTAGCAAGGACTATGTTAGATGAGTACACTACACCGGAAAGATTTTGGGCGGAAGCAATCAACACCGCTAGCTATGCATCAAACCGGTTGTTCCCCCATCGTCTCCTTGGCAAGACCCCCTTTGAGCTACTCAACAACAAGAAGTCGGATATATCATTCTTTAGAGTGTTTGGGTGCAAATGCTACATCTACAAGAAGCGCCAACACCTAGGGAAGTTTCAACGCCGATGTGATATTGGTTTTCTTGTTGGTTACTCATTGAAGTTCAAAGCATATCGAGTATTCAACCATGCCATCGGGGTGGTAGAAGAAACATATGATGTGGAATTCGATGAATCTAATGGCTCTCAAGGAGAGCATGAAAATCTTGATGATGTAGGTGATGAACCATTGAGGGAAGCCATGAAGAATATGCCGGTTGGAGCCATCAAGCCTAAAGATGATGATGATGATGTGCAAGTCATAGACAAGCCATCCTCATCCAATGTACCACATGTTGATGACAAAGAAGGGAGAGATCCATTTGAAGATACTCATGTCTCCCATGATCAAATGGTGGCACAAGCTCAAGATGTTGATGCTCCACAAGCGGCCCTTCAAGTAGTTGATCAAAGAACTACTCCTCTCCTACAAGCTCATCCTCAAGAACTCATCATAGGGAGTCCAACAAGGGGTGTAATGACTCGATCTCAAAAACTTGCTATATTTATTGAACATCACTCCTTTGTGTCTCTTGTTGAGCCTACCATTATAGATAAAGCTCTAGGTGATCCGGATTGGGTGAATGCTATGCATGAAGAATTAAACAACTTCACCCGCAACCAAGTTTGGACACTTGAAGAGCGACCCAAAGGCGCAAGAGTCATTGGAACAAAATGGGTGTTTAGGAACAAGCAAGATGATCAAGACAAGGTTATTAGGAACAAGGCAAGGCTAGTGGCAAAGGGGTTCTCTCAAGTTGAAGGTTTGGATTTTGGAGAGACCTTTGCACCGGTTGCAAGACTCGAAGCCATCCGTATCCTTCTTGCATATGCATCACATCATGACATTAAATTATATCAAATGGATGTGAAAAGTGCATTTTTAAATGGCTTCATAAATGAACTAGTCTATATTGATCAACCTCCCGGGTTTGAAGACCCTAGATATCCTAATCATGTTTATAGGTTGTCCAAGGCGCTATATGGGCTCAAGCAAGCCCCAAGAGCATGGTACGAGCGCCTCCAGGACTTCCTCATTGAGAAGGGCTTCACCATTGGGATGGTCGACACCACACTATTCCCCAAGAAGCTTGATGGAGAGATCTTCATTTGTCAAGTCTACGTTGATGATATCATCTTCGGGTCAACAAATGAAGCATATTGCAAGGAATTTGGTGACTTGATGTCGAAGGAGTTCGAAATGTCCATGATTGGAGAGCTCACATTCTTCCTAGGCTTCCAAGTCAAGCAATTGAAGGAGGGGACTTTCATATCTCAAGAGAAGTATACAAAAGACCTCCTCAAGCGCTTCAACATGGATGATTGCAAGCCTATCAAGACTCCAATGCCAACAAACGGACATCTCGACCTAGATGTGGGAGGTAACCCGGTTGACCAAACTCTCTACCGTTCTATGATTGGTAGCTTGTTATATTTGACCGCATCTAGGCCCGATATCATGTTTAGTGTGTGCATGTGTGCTCGCTTTCAAGCCGATCCTAGGGAATCACATCTCATAGCGGTGAAGAGAATCCTTAGGTACCTAAAGCACACCCCAAGCATTGGCCTTTGGTATCCCAAAGGAGCTAACTTCCAACTCGTTGGGTATTCCGATTCGGATTACGTGGGTTGCAAAATAGAAAGAAAAAGCACATCCGGAGGGTGCCATTTGCTTGGGAGATCACTAGTTTCTTATAGTTCTAAAAAACAAAATAGTGTGGCCTTGTCTACCGCCGAGGCGGAATACATAGCCGCGGGTGCTTGTTGTGCACAAATCCTTTACATGAAACAAACCCTTTTAGACTATGGTGTAGTTCTAGAAAGGGTACCGTTGTTGTGTGACAATGAGAGCGCGGTTAAGCTTGCTAACAACCCAGTTCAACACTCTCGCACAAAGCACATAGATATTCGCCATCACTTCCTTAGAGATCATGTTTTCAAGAAAGATATATCCTTAGAGGGAGTTAGAACCGAAGATCAATTGGCGGATATCTTCACAAAACCCCTAGATGAGAACACCCTTTGTAGATTGCGAAGTGAGCTTAATGTGCTTGATCTAAGTAACTTTGTCAAAAGGTGACAGGGGGTTGTCTTTGCATTGCATTGTATCATATGCCATGTTAAATTTATGCTATGCACATAGGCTTGTCAGACGTGGTTAAGATAACCGCCCTAAAAAGTGTGTGAAGAAGCTTACCCATGAGCAAACTTGACAAGCAACCTAGATTCAAATTCCGTAATGCATTGCATATGCATGTTTGTTGCTTTGTCGTTTCTTTTCGGTTATGTTTTGAGCAACCGCTGTGTTCGTCCACCGCTAGGGGGAGCATTTGAGGCTCCTAATGGTTGAGTCCCCTAGTTTTGGTGGCCACATGTTGTCTCCTTGGATTTTATTGCCTATTTTCTCTAAAAATGATATGTAGCCTATGGGAAAATATTTATAAAACTAAGGGTTTATGTGAGGATGCTCATACTAGGTTCCAACTGGTGTTTATTTGCCTCTTATTTGAGTTGGAACTTGGTTGTGAGAGGGAGCCACAACAGAAATCTTCAAAACGGCCCAAAATGGGGCATCGAAAGCTGCATCGGACGCTCCCCCAGCGTCTGATGTCCTGCACTGTAGACAGCTCCGGCTGGAACAGTGACAGGTGAGCATCCGATGTGTCACCATCGGAGCCTCCGATGGACCATCGGACGCTACGCAGCGTCCGATGCCATGGCAACGGAAGCATCCGATATGTTTTTGGCGTCTTTGAAACTCTCTGGACAGGCATCGGAGCGTCCGATGTGAATCATCGGCACATCTGATGCCCCTTTAAGCGGCGCTATAGGTTCTTTTTCACTGATCAACCGGCCCCACGCGTCCTTATCCCTCGTCTTCTTCCTCGCGCCGCCCCGAACCCTACGACCCACCTGAGCCCTCGCCGTCGGCCGCTCTTGCTCCGCCGCGCCCTCGCCTGCTCCGCCGCGCCCTCACCGCCGGCCGCCGTGCACCTCCTCGCCGGCCACCGCAGTCTCCCCGAGCCCACACCCACAAGCGCGCTCGCCGGAGTTTCAAGTCACCCCGCCGGAGCCCGGGCCTCGTTCGCCGAAGCTCGTTCCTCGTCCCCGAGCACTCCTTCCTCTCCGGCGATCTCCTCTCGGCCAGCCGACCCCCCCTCCAGTGAGCTCCCTCCAGTACTTTCTTCTTCTATGCTCACCATGTGCTCGATGTAATGCTTCAAAGGCCGTTCATCAACTTTTTGACCCCCGTTTTCACCCAAACCCTTTGTAGCTCCCTCGGTGTGTCGCGTGGACCCCAGAACGTCAGTGCTTCCCTCTTGCTTGGGTCATCTCGTCGGTTTGTTCAGGTAGCAAAGCCTTCTTCTATCTCTTACCCAATTGCTTTGCTTCCATAGGTCTCGCTTATCTCTAGCATATATGTTTCTTATATCTATCTCTCTCTCTCTTCCATGTAGCGAGTCAGTGGCCGTTGTCAGTAGTCAGTTGTCAGTGACAGATAACCCTTTGGCCAAGCCCGCGGGTAAGGATCGAGGCCAAGCCTCGCGAGTAACAGCGGTAGCGGATCTGTGCCAGAGGGAGTTGTCCGTTCAGTTGATTAGTTGGGTTGTCAGCTTGGTTCTCAGGGTCAGTGGGTCTTTCAGCGCCAGTCCAGACCTCTTTCAGTGTCAGTTTCTCCGTTCTTGTCAGCCATGCCGCGCTACAAGAACGTTGGTGGTGGCCCAGGGGACTCCCCTCCACGTCCCCCTCCCGGGCAGCGGCCAGGGAAGGCGAAGTTGATTACGTGCCGGAAGCGCTCCAGGGAGCAGCGAGAGGCAGACCAGGCTCGAGAGGTTGCAGCCGTCGCAGAGCGTGCAGAGCGCGGTGGCAGTACGAGCGGACTCAGGATTGAGGACCAGTTGTCCCCCGAGCAGCGCAGGGCAGTTGAGGAGGTTGAGCGTCACCACGGTTCGCCGACTGGCACGCTCATGGCTGCCGGTCGTCGGACGACGTTCGCCTCACTGAGAGTCGAGCCCCAGAGCTCGCAGCAGGGCCAGGCAAAGGCCGAGGCAGCTGAGGCAGAGGCAGCAGAGGCAGAGACACCTGAGGCTGAGGCAGAGGAGGAGGTCCCTGAGGTGGTTCCCCCGCGTCGGTCTACGCGTTGCAGGACAGCGGTGACACCTAGGCCCGACGTCCCTCTGCGGGGAGCATGTGCTCCGTCGAGGCGTGCGCCCCCGCCGATTCCGCGACTAGACCTCTGGGGGGCTACCTGTTCTCAGATCCAGACACTCAGGCTCGTCCCAGTCGAGCAGTGGTTCCCGAGGGAGAGACAGCAGCAGGCAGGCCCAGCGTTCTATACAGTGTTGCAGGAGGATTTCTATCAGGGTTACAGGAACGTCGGCATCTCCTTGCGACCCCAACGTGTTTGTCCTCTGGAGGCGGTAGTCACGGCAGTCGGAGAGCAGATTCGTCCTATTCTCACTTAACTACCTGGTCTGGCGGACCTCTTGGGGCGGTCTGGCTCATATGTTGAGGACTGGGTCTTTCAGTTTTATGCTTCGCTATGGGTACACCCGGACAGAGAGACCATTGAGTTCGCACTTGAGGGGGAGCACTACCGACTGTTTTCGTCAGAGATCCGGGATTGGTTCGGTTTGACACACTCTCAGACCCAGATCCACGACCTGTGCTACGACAGGACGAAGCCACCCCGCCGCCCTCACGGTGGTGCACAGCCTTCGACGGACTTGGTTCGCCCGTGCTTCACTGAGCCTTTCGGTGAGGGTTCGAGTCGCACTCCTAGGGACCTTACCCCTACGGCTCGGATCCTCAACGCGATTCTCAGGCGGACCTTGCTTCCCAGGGTGGGCTTCGGAGAGGGCCTCTCTAGGCTGCAGCTGTGGTTACTGGCTTACATGGTTCGGCAGCAGGAGTTCGACGTCTGGGACGTCATCTTGTGTGAGATAGAGGACACCGTCGCTGAGGGCATCAAGGCCCGCAGGCAGCTCCCTTATGCGCATTGGATCTCGTATATTCTTTGGAAGGTAGCTGCCACCACTGGTACTCATCTCAGTCAGTCTCTCACTGGGTCCGCGACCGTGTTTCCCGAGTACAACATGAGTCAGCTTTTGGGACACGGCCGGGATCACAGGCAGCAGCAGCAGTAGGACGCTCCGTCTACTTCCCGCCAGAGACCAGAGGTCCCAGAGTCAGCCCAGGAGCAGGACGAGGCTGTCCAGGCACTCGCCGAGCGGGAGCTTGCCGATCTAGAGGGTGGTGACCCATACGTAGCCTCGGACCCCTCTAACAGCTCTGATGAGGATTACCAACTCCCGCCCTGTTTTCAGCCGCGTGCGCATGACTCACAGGCCGGGCCCAGTGGTACTGCCTCCTCCGATCCAGCTCTTCTTGCTATTCTAGCACGGATGGAGGAGGAGCAGAGGACTGTGACCCAGGACGTACAGAGGTTAGCTCAGGAGCAGCAGAGGTTGGCCCAGGCACAGGCCCTAGCACAGCAGCAGGCACAGGAGAGGTCTGATGCTCTTCAGCGACAGATGATGGCACTGCAGCAGCAGACTCTCACCTTCATGGAGAGGCTGGCGAGTGGACCCCCCCCAGTGGCAGTGGCAGCAGCCTCCCCCCCAGCAGCAGATCCAGTGGCAGCCACCAGTCCCTCCGCAGCCGTTCGGACAGCCACCTCAGTTCCAGCAGCCACTCACGGGCCCCAGCTCCTCTCAGTTCACGAGCTTCACCTCTCCTCCAGGCGGGGCCCCGTTCTTCAGTCCGCTGCGGACAGGTTTCACTCCTAGGCTAACAGAGTCTCTGTATGCTACGATGACTTTTGTGACTCGAGACTTGTCAGCCACCTTCAGTGAGCTCACCGGATTCCCCACTCCAGATCTCCAGGACCCAGCTCAGACGCCGACAGCTCCAGTGACCTCCACTACTGAGACTCTTCCGAGTTCTGTGGCATCCTCTGAGCAGACCGAGCCAGTCCAATCTGAGACTACCACGACAGCGCAGCCTGAGCTATCTACGATTCCAGAGCTTCCGCACTCCGAGGCTCAGGCGGCTACAGCTACACAGACTGAGACTGCGACAGAGACTGAGCAGACAGAGTCCGTGCAGGCAGAGGAGATAGCGCCAGACCAGCCAGAGCAGTCAGTGCTCGAGCCGACCCAGACCTCTTCACAGCAGCTTCCAGCTTCAGAGGGTCAGCAGGCTACCGGCACCACTTCTTCCGACTCCGAGGAGTATCTTCAGCAGTTCGAGTTTACTCAGCGCTCTCCGGATACGGCACCTGGCTCGTCTGCACCACCTCCGCCCTCCGACGCTTAGCTTGGCGCTTGATGCCAAAGGGGGAGAGTGGCCGAGTATAGCGATAGGGGGAGCGATGTCAGAGGGTTTCGATGTCTTATGTTGTGTTATGTTCACATACGCTCTTTACTTATCGTATCTTTTGTGCATATTTATGTTATATACTTATGTCATGGACCTTTATGACATGTATGTGCTCACTATGTTATCATATATGACATGTCATTTCATTTCGCTCATTTACTTGCGCTTAATTTTCACTTTTCTATGTACATGAGCTCTTTTACTCTTGCACTTGCTATTTACTCTAACTTGTTGAGTGTAGGATGATGGCATGACATGTTTGAACTTGCCCCTAATTATTTTCTCTTATTCATTGCAAGTTCATACATGTCATGATTTAAAAACCTCTTCTCTCTATACTCGATCTCGTGTTGTCATCAATCACCAAAAAGGGGGAGATTGAACGCATCTTGGCCCCTAGTGGTTTCGGTGATTGGATGAAACACAAGATTACTGTGACTAACGTGTGTTTTGCAGAAACAGGGATGAGTTAGGTCACGGTAATAGCGACGATACGGGCATATGGAGTTCATGTCCCCTGGCGATGGATATCGTTTCGGTTTTCAAAGGATGGATGACGAAGACGGTGGTAGACTAGGCTAAGTGTCATATGGTGTTGGAGGACACTTAGGTAGTCTTAGGTCTTTGTTTTTTCCTTTGGCCGTACTATAAAGGGGAGCATGAATCAGTAGCTTGACCTAGATGAGTCTATTGAGGTAGGTGTGGTGGACACTTGTTATTTCATAGCCCTAGGTAGCTCAGAGAGATGCCTTAAGTCGAGAGGATCAATAGTCGTTAAGGCCGCGTCGCGAACCGAGTTGGTTTTGGCCTTGTAATAGGCATCGGACGCTGGCTGAGTAGGCATCGGAGGCTCCGATGCCCACCCCGTCTTAGGGTTTGGTCTGGAGCGTGGCATCGGAGGCTCCGATGGTTCCACATCGGATGCTCTGGAGTCACTGTTCACTTGTGAGTAAACTGTGAGTGGCATCGGACGCTGAGGGCCAGCGTCCGATGGCCGTCCAGAGAGGTTCCAGATAGGTTCAAACGGCATCGGACGCGTCCGATGCAGGGGCATCGGATGCTGGCCAGCGTCCGATGCTCCTTTACCTGGTCTGACAAGAGGGTACAGTCGACCGTTGGTCGAGGTCATCGGAGCCTCCGTTGCCATGCATCGGAGTGTCCGATGCCCCTGCAGAAACCCTGTCTAGAGCTGTTTTTGGATGGCCGGTTGGGGGAGTATATATACTTCCTTCCCTCCATCCATTTGAGCGTACTTGCCACTTCCATCAGCTGAGAAACACCTTGTGAGTGTGAGTGAGTGCAAGAGCCCTAGTGAGGTTGAGTGATTTGCTAATTGTGAGAATTAGACACCTCCTAGTGAGAATTGAGTAGCAAGTGTGCATCCATCCATCTCTTTGGTCTTGTGTTGGTCAAGTGAGAGTTCTAGCTTGTTACTCTTGGTGATCGGCATCGCCTAGACGGCTTGGTGGCGATCGTGAAGCTTGGAGAGCATCCGGTGGCATTGTGGATGACCCAAGCAAGCTTGTGACCGGTAGTGAGGGATTCACCAGGCCGGAGTGGCGAAGAATCAGCTCGTAGTGAGCACTTGATCCTTGCGCGGATCAAGGGGGAGCGATACCCTTGCGCGGGTGCTCCAACGAGGACTAGGGGGTGTGCCGACACCTCGATACCTCGGCAAAAAGATCGTCGAGTCATATCTACTCTCTTACCTTCGCATTTACTTTCAAGCAATTCAATTCCGCATTACTACTTGTTGTTCATTCTATATTGAATTGCTTTGCTAGAGTAAGAGTGGCTTAGTCTTGATCTTTTGTGCGGTAGAGTAAAGAGAAACACACTTCTAGGCACTAGGGGGTTAATTGGAGCTTGATAGGTTTTATTCTTGCAAGAAGTTTTAGAAAAGCCCAATTCACCCCCCCCTCTTGGGCATCTTGATCCTTTCAATCAGGTCCATCTCATTTAGAACATCCGACCTTTCAATTATGAAGCATTTAAAAGGTAAATTCGACCCTAATATTATGATCCGAACACACTTCTTCTAATTTCATTATTTATCTATGACACTTTTGAGTGTCAACAATTATAATTATATGTTCCTATAGATTCTCAAAAGAAGTGATAGAATCTGATGTCACTAATAAAAATAGTAAACAAATATTTTTATTACTAAGTTATTGGCATTAGTTAGAAGCAAATTATTATTATAACATGAATCGGCGCCAACACTAGTAGAATTTTGCTCATAGCTGGCGCCCCCTTTTTATAGCACAGGCGGTTTTAATTATCACGCGCCTGTGATGTAAAAGGGGGGCCCTGACAGTTAACAACCGCCTGTGGAAATGCATTTCCACAGGCGGCTGTCTTAAACCAACCGCCAGTGTAAATGGTGGTATTTACACAGGCGGTTGGCTACCCGCCTGTGTAAATACCACCATTTACACTGGCGGTTGGTTTAAGACAGCCGCCTGTGTTATCTCTGGTACAAATACCTCCTCTTCCTCCCCGAGCGGCACTGTTTCTCGCCGCCACCTTCCATTGGAGGCGATTTTGGAGGTCCAGATTTTACAAAATACAAGGGGAGAGGTTTTGATCTTCATTTCTTGGAAGGAGATTAACAGGAAAGGTTAGTTTGTGTCCCTCTTGCCTCAATTTGCTCAATTGTTGCTCAATTTGTGAATCACTTTTTAGATCTAGGGTTTCACCCATGAGTGAGAGAGAAGAATACCTACGTTAATGAGTGAGCTTGCTTAAGATGGTTAAATAATGTCTCTCATCTATACTGCTTCGTATTTACTTTTAAATTTTGTTTATGTATGATATCTTTCCTTGTTTCCATGTATAATGTTGTGTTCTTGAGTATTTATGTAGAGAGGGAAATGTAGGTTTTTATATAATATTTATGTTTTTTATTATGTTGTTTATTTCTCAATTATTTTTTAGGTTAGTTTGTGTCCCTCTTGCCTCAATTTGCTCATTCTTGCTCAATTTGATGATTCACTTTTTAGATCTAGGGTTTCACCCATGAGTGAGAGAGAAGAATACCTAGGTTAATGAGTGAGCTTGCTTAAGATGGTTAAATAATGTCTCTCATCTATACTGCTTCGTATTTACTTTTAAATTTTATTTATGCATGATATCTTTCCTTGTTTCCATGTATAATGGTGTGTTCTTGAGTATTTATGTAGAGAGGGAAATGTAGGTTTTTATATAATATTTATGTTTTTTATTATGTTGTTTATTTCTCAATTGTTTTTTAGGTTAGTTTGTGTCCCTCTTGCCTCAATTTGCTCATTCTTTCTCAATTTGATGATACTTAGGTATTTTAAATTATGCTACTTAGTTTTTTTACTTTAAACCCCAGTAAACTCTAAACACTAGCTAATAATAATTCCTAGCTAACCGCCTATGCTATCTCTGGTATAAATACCCCATCTTCCTCCTCGAGCAGCACTGTTTCTCGCCGCCACCTTCCATTGGAGGCGATTTTGGAGGTCAAGATTTTACAAAATACAAGGGGATAGGTTTTGATCTTCATTTCTTGGAAGGAGATTAACAGGAAAGGTTAGTTTGTGTCCCTCTTGCCTCGATTTGCTTAATTTGATGATTTACTTTTTAGATCTAGGGTTTCACCTAGCAAATATATAATCTCTAGATATGGTTACTTTTTTACATTGATTTCAATCAATTTATTGTTTTTTACAGGTAATGATGGAGAGGTCATTCTGGATGTATAAGTTATCAAGACTAGATCCATTATACATACCCGAGGTCCAAAGGTTTGTTGATGCCGCTAAGAATCATGCTTGGAGAACAAAGAAGACGCACATACATTGTCCATGCATGGACTGCAGAAATGTTGTTGTATTTGATAACACTCAACAAATCCTTTCTCATCTGGTCCGCCGAGGATTTATGAATGATTACTTGATTTGGACAAAGCATGGAGAGGGTAGCTCTGCGCCTTATACAACTGAAAACCCTGCGAACATCGACGTCGATGGTGAAGATATGGTCGATGGTGGGTTTCAGTTTGTACAGGAGACACAACAACCTGACGTCGAACATGTTGTGCCAAATGTTGGAGATCATGGTTTCGCAGGAGGAAATGAAGATGTCAGAACTAATGTGCTGCCAAATAATATGGCTGCGGAAGATGCAGAATTTCTAGAGGCAATGTTGCGTCGTCATATGGAAGATCCATCAATATTCTTCATGAAAGGTATGGAGACCTTGATGAAGGCAGCAGAAGAGCCTTTGTATGATGAGTCTAAGGGTTGCACCAAAGAGTTCATGACGCTGCGATCTGTGCTTAAGTTGTTGGTGTGCAAAGCTAGGTATGGTCTTTCTGATGCTGGCTTCGATGCGTTCTTGAGTATTATTGCAGACATGCTTCCTAAGGAGAACAAAGTGCCTGCTAACACATACTATGCCAAGAAGCTAATCAGTCCACTGACAATGGGTGTTGAGAAGATCCACGCGTGCAGAAATCATTGTATCCTGTATCGAGGTGCTGATTATAAGGATTTGGATAGCTGTCCAAATTGTGGTGCAAGTAGATACAAGACGAATAAAGACTACAGAGAGGAAGAGTGTGCTGTCTCCATGTGTAAAGAAACCAAGCGAAAGAGGACCCAACAAAAGACCTTAAAGAGTAGTTCAAAATCCACCAGGAAAGAAAAACAAGAAGTAGACTATTATGCCCAGAAAAAGATTCCTGCTTTGGTGATGTGGTACCTACCTGTGGTCGATCGTTTGAGGTGTTTGTTCGCTAACCCAGAGGATGCCAAACTTATGAGCTGGCATGCTTGCGATGACCACAAAGATGATGGGAAGCTTCGGCACCCAGCCGATGGCCAGCAGTGGAAACATTTCAATGAAAACCACATGGACTTTGCAAAGGAACCAAGAAATGTTAGGTTCGCATTGAGTACTGACGGAATGAATCCATTTGCTGAGAGGAGCAGCAAGCACAGCACATGGCCGGTGATCCTCACCATCTACAACCTTCCTCCATGGTTGATGCAGAAGCGAAAGTACCTTTTGCTAACCATCCTAATCTCTGGACCTACACAGCCTGGAGTTGACATGGATGTTTTCTTGGAGCCCTTAATGGAGGACATGAAGATATTGTGGGAAACAGGTGTTAAAATGTTCGACGAGTACCGCAAAGAATCATTCACACTGAGAGCAATTATCTTTGTTACGATCAACGATTACCCTACTCTCTTCACATTATCAGGGCAGTTCAAGGGAAAGGTTGGTTGTGTGGTATGCATAGATGAAATTGCTTACGTGTCCCTTAATGCATCTAAGAAGATAGTGTACATGAGACACAGACGCTTCTTATCGAAAGGACATAGGTACCGTCAGAAAAAGATGGATAAGTATTTCGACAATAATGTTGAACTACAGTCTACTGCTCCAACAGGTAACAGCAAAGGCAAAAGAGTTTTCAACCTAGTCAGCAAACTCAATTTTGTTTTTGGGAAGAAGACAAAAGACAGAAAACCAAGAAAGGATGTCAAACCAACTCCAGGGGCTACATTCAAGAAGAAGTCTATTTTCTTTGAGTATTTGTCATATTGGCCAGAGTTAGACGTTCGCCACGCAATCGATGGTATGCATGTCTAGAAGAACGTGTTTGAAAGCCTAATTGGAACCTTACTAGACATGAAGGGGAAGACAAAGGAAGGACTGAAATCACGCATGGACATGGTACAGTTAGACATAAAAAATGAACTTCACCCTGTGCTTCAAGAAAATGGGAAGTACCAGCTCCCGGCAGCAAGCTACAACCTCAACAATGAAGAAAAACATGCGATGTGTGCGTGGTTCAAGCATTTGAAAGTCCCATCTGGGTTCTGCTCAAGCATACGGAGTATTGTGTCAATGAAAGACCTTACACTCACCAACTACAACTCACATGATTGTCATGTCATGCTGACTACTTTCCTCCCTATTGCCATCAGGGCTATAAATCCAGTGTGGATCAAGGTTGCTGTCACACGGTTGTGCTACTTCTTCAACAGGATCTCACAAAAAGTGATTAACCATGATGAGTTGGCGTCCCTTAAGGAATTCGCAGTGGAGACAGTGTCACAGTTTGAGATGTGTTTCCCCCCAGCATTCTTTGATATTATGGTTCACCTTGTGGTCCACTTGGTTCCACAAATAGAGGCTCTGGGTCCCATGTACTTCCATGAGATGTGGACATATGAGCGTTTCATGTCAATACTAAATGGCTATGTATCAACTCGTGCTCGTCCTGAGGCGTCCATGGTAGAGGGGTACTTAACCGAAGAGGCAATTGAGTCCGGAGGTCCTTTCTGCAACAAGGTCCTAAAAGACCAGGTTGCAATAGGTTTACCTCCGTCAAGACATGAGGGCAGGCTGAACGGAAGAGGGAGGATGGGAAAGAAAATAATCGTCCCTCTTGATTACAATCCAATCCTCGAGGCACATCATAGCATCCTACATCAGCTCTCGATAATGGAGCCTTGGATCAAGAAACACATTAATGAGCTTCATGAACATAATCATGGGTGCACTGATGATTGGTTAACGAAGGAACACAAAAAAAAGTTCACCTCATGGCTTCGGGAGCATGACATACCAGATGGGGAAACAACTGAGGAACGCACCATCAAGGTGTTGGCATCTGGACCATCACGCCAAGTCACGACATGGCAAACTTATGACATTAGTGGTTTCACGTTCTGTACGAAGTCCAAGGACAACAAGAGCATGGCACAGAATAGTGGTGTTCGATGTGAGGCCTTAGACTCTGAAACTGGTAATGAGACTACATACTTTGGCTTCGTTGAGGACATATGGGAACTTGACTATGGTTCATTTCAGATCCCTGTGTTTCGATGTCAATGGGTTGAAGACAAACATGTTACAGTGGACAACTATGGGGTCAGAGTTCTTGATCTAAGTAAGGTTGGCTACAAAGATGATCCGTGGATAATGGCTAACCGTGCTGCACAGGTCTTCTATGCCGAACAAATCCTTTCTCGTAATGAGAAGAAAAGTACTGACAAGCCGAGGCATGTAGTTTTTCCTGGAAAGCAACAAGCTATAGGAGTTGATGGTGTATCTGACCTGGATGAATTTAACGAGTTCAGCGATATGTCTCTCTTTGTAGATGACCATCCAGTAAGGATAAGGAATGTTGAGCGAACCATCCCACAGAAATCATTGCCCTGGGTGCGACATGATGGAGAAGGAAGAATAGTAGCTGCCTAGATTATTTTTGTTATTTGCCTTGTAATCCATTTATGTAATCTTTATGCCACATTAGAGCCACTTTTATGTATTCAAATCATGAGTTTAAGTGAGTTTTATGTAATCTTTATGCCACATTAGAGCCATTTCTAAAACCCTAAGTCGCACAAAACTCTCTCAAAATTTGAATTTCAAAACTCCGAACATCAAAAATGTAAAAAATGAAGGGATGTCCTATACAAAAGATGTGCACTATGTTGTTACCTACAACTTTGGTATTCAACAGTTCCTCACTAGAGGTCATTAAGTGTGCCATATGTCATCTGCGAGTTGTCGGGCTATTAAATTCGTATAACTTAAAAAAAATTCAGTAATTCACTAGATTTTCAAAAAATCGTCAAATTTGGTATGGTGGCATGTATTGGCCAACTAAACTCCAGGAAAAAGAATGAAATGATTTGAACAAAGTGACAACATAGATGCTTCACAAATGGGCATATCTCTTAGAGAGTTTAAGTGAGTTTTACGGAAGATTGTAGTAGATGTGGACAACATGTGCTACCACAGTGTCAAATAAAGTATTGACCAAAACAAAAGTTGTAGATCATGGTGTCCCCTTCAACTTTGGTATTCAAAACTTTCTAATTAGAGCCATATCTTTTAAGATATGGATTTTTTAAGAATTGAAACAATATCTGCATTTAAAAAATGGAAATTGGTTAATACAGGCGGTGGTCAATACCAACCGCCTGTAGAAACCATTTCTACAGGCGGTTGGTATTGACCACCGCCTGTATAATTCTATTTCTACAGGCGGTGGTCAATACCAACCGCCTGTAGAAACAATTTCTACAGGCGGTTGGCATTGACCACCGCCTGTAGAAATGGGCTCCCTATATAGGTCAAGAGTTCACCCCGAAAATTTTCTAAGTGTTGGCGCCAGTTCATTCCAAACCAACGCCGTCAGGCTGCCGAAATTTTCCGCCGCCGTTGATCGTCGCGCCACCGTCCCCTCTCCGCTGTGCTCGCCATTTCCGTCGCCGTTGTGAGTCCTCTCCTCCTCCTCCTCCTCCTCCTCCTCTCTCTCTCTCTCTCTCTCTGCGCATTCAGCGGCGGCGGCGGCATGGCCGCAGCGGGCGGCGGCGGCAGCGCGCGTGGAGGAAGAGTCGAGGACGGCGTGGGCCGGGAGAGGGAGGGAGAGGGGACTTCGCGGCGGCACGGTGGACGCCGCCACAGGGCGCACGCGCGGTGGCGGGCGCACTGCGACGGCGGGCGCGCAAGGCGGCGGTGGGCGGCAGGCGGCCTGCGGGCGGTGGGCGCGCAAGGAGGCAGAGAGGGAGAGAGGAGTTGGGCCAATTGGGCCGGAGAGGGAGAGAGAGGAGGAGGAGGGGCTTGGGCCGAGAGAGGGAGAGAGAGAGGGAGAGGGGAGTTGGGCCAGGAATTGGGCCGGAGAGGGAGAGGAGGAGGAGGGGAGTTTTTATTTTTCCTTTTTTCTTTTATATAATCATTCAAAATTATATCTTGAGAGGGAGAGGGGAGTCACTCACTACTGGTCAGTCGGTGCCGACGTGTGAATTTCAATATTCAATAGATTATATAAATATCTCAATAGATTTTCAATATTTTTACATATATATTTAATATTCTTAACCAAAAAATATAACATTATTATAAAAAATAGTGAATTTGTATTGTTTTATCTATATAGTTGATTTTTTTATACATGATAAAAGTGTTTACTGTTTATGGGGCCACGACCCCAGCTAGCTCCCCTGGTTCCGTCTCTATTTCAGGACGTCCGTGAAGGATGTCACGTTGTAACGAAGTAGTTGACGAGTCGAAGCGCTGCATTTTCTTTCCTTTTTCTTTTCTTTTGTGAGTGTGTGTGACGATGACAAGTATGCTAGAGGGACTTCACCACCCTTCTCGTGGCAATTTTTTTTTCAAATGAACCCTAGTTTACTTGGCTTTTTCGCAGATAGACGTACGTACAAACCCCGTGCTTGTCCGAACTCTAACCGACTAGATATCCGGCGGACGGTGCGGATCGAAACGTACGTCAACATGCGTTTCTTGACCGGGTTTCTAGTGACTGGTTTTTTTTACCCGAGCGCACAATGTCCAACTATTTTCTCGTGGGCGCGCGTGTGTGAACTTTGTGGGCGTCGCGCTTATACTGTTGGTTTTCTCTTAGAGCACATAGAAACCATATTATAGCAGTCTCCATCGAAACAGGTTCATCGATATTAGCATACTAAGAGCTTTGTGCATTTCCACGATGCATCGGTTGGCTTCCCATTCATGTTTTTCACAAACATATTCAAGCATAAAACCGATTGAACCCCATGCATGCTTTCACAAACATATTCAAGCACACAAATATGAAATGCCATGTTTTTTTTTCTTTTTTCTTTTATATAATCATTCAAAAATTCATATCTTGAAAAATGTTAGCGATAAATAGTGAAATAATTTTTTCTTTTATAAAATCATTCAGTTTGTCGTAACTTCTTCATACCATAGCTAGATCTTTTGATATTATTATATATTTATGTCAGTTTGTCGCGATGAGTTCTTCGCGCAAGGATCAAGCCCCAGGATCTGAACATACGGAACAAGCCCCAGAGTCCGACCCCATGACGAAAGAAGTGACCCACCAAACAGGCAAAGTTCTGGGATCATCCGACCCCACGGAGGAAGTAGAAGGGACTCACGAAATGGGTGAAGCCACAGGGGATAAAACTCCAAAATATGAAAGTGTTAGCGATGACATGGAGCCTCCCGAAGTGAGGAAGGCTCGTCGTGAATTGGAACGTGACCCTGATTATAATCCACAAGCCGATGAGGTAATCCTTGTCTATTATTACATGATTTGGATATACAATGTTTGTATGTAATTACATGATTTCGATCCATAATGTCTATATATAAACCCATCTATACGATTCACAATATCTATACTCAGGAGGCAATGTCTCAAATGCAAGAACTGATTTGGCAACACGAAGTGGCACAAGCCGAAGATGCACCGGAACCGACCACGACCCCGACCACTGAGAGTTCAAGGAAAAGAAAACGGAGCAATTTGAAACGAGGCGAGAGAGGATTAAACAAGTTTCTAGACGATGTATATGCCATCTCAGATGTTAGCCCGATCGAACAACCCCTAGCTCCTGAGGAGGCCCTACCTAAGTACCGGAACACCATTGGTTTCTGTGTTAGGGACATTCTTGACATCACTATTCGACAGTGGTCCAGTGTGTCAGATGATGACAAGAAAAGAATTTGGGATAAAATCAAGACGAGGTTCCTGTTTCCTCGAAACACACCAGAGGCACTGATAAAGGAATACACAATGAAGCAGTGTGCAATCAGTTTCCGAAACTGGAGGTCAGAGATGAATACCAAGTTTGCAAAGAGAGGGTTGGACCCTACAAGCAGATACAAGATTACTAAAGGACAGTGGGCGGTCTTTTTAGAGCAGAGGAGAGAGCCAGACTTCTTAACTATCAGCGAAGCCAACTCTGCTCTCGCTAAGAAGAACAAGTACCACCACCGTCTAGGCACAGGTGGTTACCAGCGTCAGGTTCCCAAATGGAGGCAAGAAGAGGCTGCGAAGAAGGCGGCAGGGTTGCCAGCGCTGTCCGAGCAAGTTGGTGAAAGGTCAGCAAATTGGATTCTTGCTCGAAAACCAAAGGAAACTGAGAGCGGTGTGTCCTTTGACGACCCAATGTTTGAAGAAGCAACAAAGAGCATCTTTGCGGTGGCGGCCAAGACGCGGGAAGGGAAATTCAAGCCACAAAGGGAGAGGGACATCCTTACTGCGGGCCTCGGTAACCCTGAGCATCATGGCCGTGTTCGGGGCATCTCATCCAAAGAGGGATGGAAGGATGGATTCGGCCCTCAGTGGCAAGGTGAGTATAAGAAACGTGATCGATACAAGGAAGAAATGGCAAGTTATTTAAAGCAAGAGGCTAAGAAAGAGTTCACGGAGATGATGGCAAAATTGCTAGAAAATCCTCCTCCTGAGTTGATGCAAAAACTAGCGAGTGCGGTTTCAAATCAACAGATTAGCGTTCAGGCACCCCAGATGCAGCTAGTACCAGTGGTGTCACAATGTGCAACCAACATTCCAAGCAGTGTTGCGTCTACGGCGAACAAGGTTCACTATCCGGTTGACGACATTGTTGGTCCCATGTCGTGCTCCCTGGTCATAAGATATGGCATTAACAATCATCGTACAAGGGAAGTAGCCAAGGGCAAAGCAATACCAGGACGCAAATACCATGGAGCTAACATTCCTGAAGACTACTGCAGAGTAGAAGTATCGACCGTGGTTCAAGGATATGAGGATGAGATTCTAGACATCCCCGGTCCAGAGGACATTGAGAAACTCGGACAGGCTATAAACAATTTCATTCTTTGGCCTAGGCGGGACGTCCAGTTGATGGAGCAACCCACTCAGGAGTCATCAAGACCTACCGATCCTCTTCATGACCACCCACCATCACCTCCCCAGTCTATTCCCGACCCTCAATCATCACCTCCGCCAAAGTTAGCACCATCTCCGCAACAATCATCACCTCCGCCACAGTCAGCACCATCTCCGCCACAGGCATCTCCTCCACCACAGTCAGCACCATCTCCACCACAGTCGTCTCCTCCACCACAGTCAGCACCATCTCCACCACAGTCGTCTCCTCCGCCACAGTCAGCACCATCCCCGCCACAGTCATCGCCTTTGCCACAGACACCACCATTGAATTCCCCACCTTCCCCACAACCCGAAGATCCTCTGCCACAAAGCAAGGAGCCACCACCACCGCCAAAAAAGAAATTTCTGGTACCCAAGTTGGTTTCCGCCTACGAGCCAAAGAAGAAAATAGCTGGGACTGCGAAATTTTTAAAAGGAATTGGACAGAAACGCACTTCAGAAGTCGTTGAGTTGTCTGAGCTTCTGAAGTCAGCGAAGCCAGTGCCTAAGGTGATTCCTTGCACTATCAAGGTCCCAACTGCAGAAGATTACAAGTCTATCCCTAAAACTTTTGTGTTGGGAAGGCCTCTACTCAAGCGACAGACACTCTTAAAGATTCCAAGCAATATAAAAAGGTTGCATGACTGGTATATGAGAGCCGCTTCTGCTGGCATCGACACCATCAACGTGTGTATCCCACAAAAGGCATTTCTAAGTGAAAATAATATGTGCATCATTAACTTTGAAGACATTTGGTTGATGATGAACCTCGAGAGACTGGACGTACAGATCGTAACGACGTTTGCACTGTAAGTGTTACATAGTTTAAAATGCATTATAGTTGCGTCAATGTTGAAGATCTGACTTGCACATGTGCCTTGCAGAATACTATATGATCAGCAGGACATGTATTATGGGCAAGATTTCAATTATTGTGCCAATGAAAGGATTGGCTATCTAAACCCAATTGATATATGCGAAGAACGACACACTTTCAGAATCGGTGACGACAACATAGAGTTACTGGGCTTAGAAGGTGAGGAACGGGAGAAGAAAATCGCAAAGTTGAAGTTGGCGTATGAATCCCAGTACGCCTTCTACATTGGAATGTCATTGCTGAAGTATCAAAATAGGGAATCGGTAGTGGCCCCGTACCACTTTGGGTAAGTGTGAGTTTCCAGATGCATCATGAATTTGATTCCAATACACAAATGCATCATGAATTTGATTCGTGCAGGGACCACTGGATCTGCTTTTTCATTTATCCTAGGGACGGAAGGGTGCTTGTACTAGACTCCGCAAATTACCCGCCATCAAGCTATGCAAAATTCATTGAAATGTTAGAGCTGTAAGTCGAGATATGCATTCTTACTTTTGTATTTTGAGAGTTTGTGTATAATTAACATAGTGATTCTTCTATTCGAGATCATAGGGCATATAGGTTTTATAAGATAAAAGGTGGAAAATGCGAGTCCAACATTCAAGGGCAGCCATTGCAAGTTTTTTATGACTGGCCGGTAAGTTGGTGAAAATTTACTCTTATGAATACAAAGCATATATGTACTATACATAGGACCATGGTTGCATGTATAAATATCCACTTTCCCATTATATAGTGCCACAAGCAACCACCTGGGTCCGTCCTCTGTGGATACTACGTATGTGAGCACATGAGAGAGACTGGTCGATACGTCAGCAACCCTTCCAAGGTACTACAAGTAATAGTCGTGTATGTAGTATTGACCACCATAGTATTGACAAACTATGTACATGCAGGAATATATAAGGTATTGACAAACTTTCTTTGCAGGAATATAAGGAAGACAAGGCAAAGCGCATCACCGAATCTACTTTGTACAACATAGTTGAGGACCTGAGCCTTTTCCTACTGAAGCACGTCATTTCAACGGAAGGGAGGTATCATGATCATGAGAGCGAATTATCGAAGCCAAAGTACCGAGTGCTAACAGAGATTTCTAGGCTAAAACTAACTCGGAATGGTTATTAGACCACCTGTGCAAACTTGGATGTATGTAATGTGCAAACTAGCAACTCTATGGTTGTGAGCACGAAACTTTGATGTACATTTGTGTATGTATGAAATATGTAAATTGCATGTTGTTATATTAATGTATATGCATATATTTAATTTAACAATATAATTGCATGTTCCTATATATTTAATTTTATAATATAATAATTACAATTAACAATATATATAAAACTGGTCTATAATAGCACAGGCGGTTAGTTGTGAACCGCCTGTGGAAATCGATTTCCACAGACGGTTCACTTAACCAACCGCCATTGTAAATATACCATTTACACTGGCGGTTTGTTAAGTGAACCGCCCGTGGAAATCGATTTCCACATACGGTTCACAAACAACCGCCTGTGCTGTTGTTCCATTTTCACTGGCCCCCAGCGCAGGCGGTGCTGGAAACCGCCTGTGAAAATGGGTTTTCAACCGACTGTATAGTATGTCTCTGTACTAGTGCAATGATCTACCTCATCAAACCGTATAAATTTAAATTTGAAAACTTTCTCATCCAATCTAATAAATGTTTCTTCGAGCTATCTTCACATACCACTACAAATCTCTAAGTTATCAGCATAGACAGTGTAAGTCTCGATAAGATCGAGATGTGGAAATCGAGACACAAAGATCGACAACTAAGGGCTTGTTTAGCATCCACACCACCTAGACAAATTAAGTTGTCTCTACCGTTGCAATTGTGCAGCAAGCTAAAACGTACTGTGGCAAGGCGCACGGACATTTGTCTACTAGTTAAATTAAGTTAAGAAAGAAATGTAGCTGAATTAATTAACCGCGTCACCAAACTAAAATGCATGGACGATGGAAAAACTAGGTACACGTATGTACATGTACTCCATGGCGCTATGATGAGAAACAAAAAGGTCACACACGTACTAGTACGTACACAACTATACATGCACATCCGATGATGCATGGCTGGAACTTGGTGTGGCCAAAAGACACATCTGTATGTACGTGTGCTCTTCAATTCGCTGGTTGGCCAGACCCCCCCCCCCCCCCCCCCCCAATGGCGGATGGGTGACGTGGCTGGACAGAGAGAAAAGAATGGAGGCGGCAGATAGGTGACGTGGCTGGACCACAAAAACGAAAAAGAATGGAGGCGGATGGCAGGACAGAGGAGAGAATAATGGAGAGGGGACCGGAAGACGACTGGACCTGGACGCTATCGAAGAGCTTAGTACTTGCATATGCATATCCATTGTCCCTCCGTACGTGCCGTTCGAAATGATGACAAGTGGTAGCTGTAGCAGCTGCTAGCTAGGAGTTCGTCGATTTGGAAGAAAGAAAGAAAAGGGGAAAAGGAAAAAGGGTTCAACGAAAGCTAGCTAGCTAGCCGTTAAAACCGGCCAGTATGCATCTCAGCTGCTAACTAGCTAGATATAGATATGATCGAGGGCCACGCACCGACCAGCGCCGCCCATGCATGCATGCATGCATGCATAATTAATAAGGCCGGCCCGGCCGGCCGGTAAGCATAACAAGGTGCAACATACTGTATATGATGATGCATCATCATGCAGCAGAGACGACGACGACCCAAGCTATCTAAGGTCACCAATCCAATGTACTAACTGCTCTATACTGATGTTCAAGCAGCAAGGATGGCTTGTCTCGCTAGGTACCTAGCTTCTTTGTCCTTAGCTTGTTTAACGTTGCTAGCTGCTGCTTCCTTTTTTTGTTTATTTATTTACGTTAGTTTTAATTTGGCGCATGCATGGTTCGTTATTATATATGCTTAATTGCATTTTATTATTTTACTAGCTAGTTATTATATTTATATATATACTACTTTTTTTATTTTATTATATATAAATAATTGCCATTGCTCTCGATCAATCTATCTAGTAGTACAGTAGTACTCCATGTAGCTAGCTATAGATATATAGTAACCTACTGGTAGCTGATCCACTGCATGCATCTGCATGGGATCATCGGAGGCGCGCGGCCATCCAGGATCGAAAGGAATGTAAAAAGGTGCGTGCATATGTCTCCATTGATATGATAGTATGGGGCGTCGATCAGTACGTCTCTCGATCGGGCCGCCATGCATCCGCATCCGCTTCCGCTATCTGTCCTATTACTCTATTATTAGGATATATGATAGCCGACGAGGCGACGTACGACGACATGCATGAGCCATTGAGCATGAACGAACTGGTGCGCATGCAGTTGAGTGCAGTGCCGGGCTAGCTAGCTAGCTGCTGGACCTCCCGATCCCGATAGATCGGTGCATACAGTACGTCTTTTTCAATCTCTGTCGTCGTCGTCTCTGCTGCGATGCAATGCAATGCAATGCTAGAGGAATATCATGCATAACGATATCGATCCTATATGCTGCAATCTAGCTAGCTTCGATCGATCGTCGATTAAATAAAGATCGATGATGATAATTGACCGCCAGCGCAGCAGCTCGTCATCGCACCTACTGTCTCGATCGATCTATATATCCTCTGCCACATCAGCTACATAAGTACGTACTTGATTGATCATCGATCCATATACAGTAGCTTGCACTACCGGAGACGGGCTCTTTGCCGAGCGTCCGTCGCTTTGCCGAGGGCTAAAACACGGGCACTCGGCAAAGAGCTCTTTGCCGAGAACCAACCCTCGGCACCATACGAAACTCGGCGACGATTCCTACGCCGAGGGTCCGACTCTCAGCTACGTCTGACTCTCGGCAAAGAGACCCTATGCCGAGAGCCGAACCCTCGGCGTAGAATGCACCTCGGCAAACGGAACCCTCGCGAACGGCTCCCCCTGCGCCGTTACCTATGTCGAGAGCCCTCTGTTAGGCTCTCGACAAAGGCTTGTTTTTTTGGTAAACTCTATGCCGAGAGCCCTGAAAGCCCTCGGCAAAGCATATATATATATTTGCTCCCAATTTTTTCTGTGGCCTTGATATAGTACTACAAGCCAAGATTTCAAATTTGGTGTGTTTTCCATACTTCTTGCTATATTTCGCGCATTTTCTTTAATTTGATGATTTTTTCCGCGGGACGCACGTTTGAACTGCAGGTGCATGAAATAATGAAACTCAACGATCCGAAAAATGATATTCATTCTTCAGAGGGTATTTGGACACCGTATCCAGGGACAGGCGCGGAGACTCGACCGTCTCGTGCACGAGAAACGGCGACCAAGTTGCGTGAGATTGGATTTAAAATTATTAAAAATACAAACAAAGTCAGAAAAATCATGAAAATGGACGGGTGACCTTGACATCACATGTAGAGGCTATGAAAAAAATTTGGGGATGTTTGGAGTAAGTGATGACGCAAGATGGTCCAAACCCTGAGATCTCCGCATATCATCGCATGTGAGGCTATCCGGAGATCTCAGGGTTTCAACCATCTTGCGCCACCGCTTGCTCCAAACATTCCCAAATTTTTTTCAGAGCCTCTACATGCGATGTCAAGGTCACTCGTTCATTTTCATGATTTTCTGACTTCGTTTGTATTTTTAATAATTTTAAATCTAATATCACGCAACTTGGTCGCCGTTTCTCGTGCACGAGACGGTCACAGATGCGCTCCTGGAAAGAGAAAGGCAGGAGCACCAGGTGTCCGAGACCCAGATGCGATCACAGATGTCGGCCCAGATGGAGGCTCAAGCTAAGTAGATGGCGGAGCTCATCGCCTTCATGGCCTCCCAGGGCATGGCCGTGCCCCAGACGATCATGGCTCCTCCACCGCCGCCTCTGGACCCCGGAGCTGCTCCTGTGAGTATCAATACTTCAGTGTTTCATTTTTTTCATTTCCTTGTCCGACATGACCTTTTGCAGCCTCCTCCGTCAGAAGGTTCGAACAACCGCCACGGGGTCAAGCAGGCGGCAGTTCTCAGGGGTGGCCCGGTTGGCCGGGGGTGTAGTAGATTGAACTTCGGACTATCCTCGTGTGTCACTGAAGTCTCATGTTGTTGAACTATGTGATGTGAACTATGTGATTTGAGGACATATATGTTATTAAACTATGTGATGTGATATATATATATATGTTCTGTGACGTGAAATGTGATATATATGTGATTTGGGATGAATGTGATATATATATATATGTTTGATTGTGTCGGAGAAAAGAAAAAACAAAAATAAAAAAACAAAAATTGGCCTCTTTGCCGAGGGTGGCTCTCGGCAAAGAGGCCCTTTGCCGAGGGTTTTGGCCATAGCCCTCGGCAAAGCTGGGGAGACAGAACGTAATTTCCACAGCTTTGCCGAGGGCTTTGGTCATAGCCCTCGGCAAAGTCCGAGGTTTGCCGAGCGCCGGCTAAGATAGCCCTTGACGAAGAGGTCTCAAAAAAAAATATTCGAAATTTCTTTGCCGAGAGTCGGCCCCGGATAACTCTCGGCACGGCTCTCGGCAAACGTACCGCCTTTGCCGAGAGTCAGGTTAGCCCTCGGCAAACGTACCGTCAATAGGGACCGCCGTTAACGGCCACTTTTCTTTGCCGAGAGCCGGTCAAGACCCTCGGTAAAAGGTTTGCCGAGAGCCCGACAAATGGCCCTCGGCACAGGCTCCTTTGCCGTGAGGATTTTTGCCGAGAGCTCTTTGCCGAGAGCAGCCCTCGGCATAGGCGTCGCCGAGCGCCAGATGAGGCACTCGGCGAAGCAGAGTAGCGTTGGATGGCTGGATCATCGATCGTGTCTTCAATGGTGGCGATATGATGGCGCGCGCTGAATGGGGAAAAGATTCTTCTCAATTCCGACGCGAGCTAGCTAATAACGAATGGAGGAGCGCTGAGCTAGGGCCGGCCACCCTATCGATCAGTCTTCCTCTCTCTGCGCGCTATATATATAGCGGCTAGCTAGGATGCTGTTGCTAGCTAGCTAGGGTCTGGCCGGCCCTGGGGAATGGGGATATCCATCGATGCATATGATGGACAGCGACACAGTCTTCAAAGCTTAACTTTGACCACTTATTTCTTTAAAAATATTTGTTATAAAATGATATATGAATATTTTTATGAAAGTACTTTTCAAGATAAAATTATTTATATGATTTTTATATCTCTAAACTCAACAATTTAAACATGATTTATATTATCAATGTTTGACTCAACCCTTGTCCAAAACGACTTCTTTTATCAATATGGAGGGAGTATTACATACTGTATGACCATACAGTCTATTTTTAATAGACTAAATAAGTGTCACAATGTTAAATATGACACTTTCTCTATAAAAGTGAAACTTTTTCTTCTACCAACTAAACAACCCATAAGGAGTACTCGATCTTAAGCATGATAATCAGTTGCCCATGATGATAACTGACCGCCACTCTGCTAGCTAGCTAGCTCGAGCCTGCGTGTACGTACGACGACGGACCATGCGCATAAAATATGCATCACAAGCGGGCACAAGGACGTTACGTACAAGCACTTGAGAGCTACTCTCTCTGTCCCTAAATAAGTATCGTCGTTGGTGTGTGTGCCACATGTTTGACTCAATTTATAGAAAATATGTGCAATATTTATATCTCCAAATAATTTTGTTAAAAAACTAGATGTAAAGATCTTTCCGATGATACTAATTACTTAGCATAAATATTAATATATTTTAATATATAATTGCCGGTAACTTTTTCTCGGGAAGCGAGAACGACACTTATTTGGGGACGGAGGGAGTAGCTAGCTATATAGCTGTAACCCTACCTACCTAGTATACTTGATCTCTTTATCTAACGTCCTCTGTCTCAATGGTTGGTTAGACCGTCTGCACTGGCGTCCGCCAAAACAACCGCTACACGTGTTTAACGGAAGCAAACGAGCCGAAGTGGGTGCAGCGGGGAACGGTACTTCTTCCTCTATACGCATGCGTCCCGTAAAACAAGTGTACGGAGCAACATATAGCGGAGAGAGCTCGCGCGCGCCTGTGAGAGGGAGAGGAAAGAGTACAGGTGGCCCCCACCCAATTTTGTTTTAAAAAAAATGCTATATCTCACAAACCGAAAATCCAAATTAAATTCCAATTGCGTCATTGAATTTGTTGCAATTAATTCTTCAAAACTAGATCTCTCATGGATATATTTAGTTAAAGTGAGAAGTGGACCCACAGTAGATAGAGGATAATATAGAGGATGGATGGATGCGGAAGAAATGAGTATAGAAAAGAGAATCTTGATGACCAGACAGTATAGAGCAATGACAATTGGCCGGGAATGGCAATGACAACGACAGGCGGGCCGGCCTGTTTGGTCTGCGCGCGGCCAGCCACGCCCACGCCGCAAAAAACGGATCGGAGGCGCTGTGGTTTGGTTGGTGAGTAAAACGTGCGAAACGGCCATAGATCGAAGCCTAGAGATCAGCAAATCCCCCAGGGCCCAGCACACACGGCGTATACTACTACCGTCAGTCGTGCGCACATGCATGATCTCTTCTATAAACGACAACGACAATGCAAAAGGTTTCACAAGGCATGGCTCTCGGTACCAGTGCAATGCATCTCTCTCTGCTAGGAGAGGATTGGCTCAACATATTAGTCCGGTTAATTGCATATTAGTTTTATTTGCAGACACGGCCAAAGAATGTTTGCGTCTCCCAAAATATACTTGATGAACTTAGAGTCCCATCAGCCTATTTATTTACTGACCACCTCTATTTTTTTAAAAAAAAAGATAGCCCAATACACCAGACAAATTCTAATAAGTCGCGGCCTTTAATCTCGGTCACGGTCATCTCATTGACTTTGTCGATCTCGCCACCCCTTTTTTTTTTGAAAAGCACCACCTCGGTGCGCCTTCTGAGGAGGCCAGGTGCGATGCGGGGTTCGAACCCCCGCCGGCTGCTTCCCACCCTTGGGAGCCAGCCACTGAGCCACAGGCTCGTCCACATCTCACCACCCCGTCTCCTCTCCCTCCGTTATCCTCCCCACGGATGGGGCGGCGCCCTCCCTCTCGGCGACCTCTCTTCGTCTCTTCCCCTCCGTCCGCCCTCAGTGCTCGTCGTCCTCTTCGGGGTCGTCGTCGACGGGCGTCGTCTTCCCAATCGATCCTTCGGCGAAGATTTTTCATCGCAAATCAGAACAGCGGTTTGTGCCTTTTGAAGCTATTGATGGTGAGATGGTGAAGCTGAAGGCGATTCCTATTTGTCTCAAATGGGGGGACACGGTCCGAAGCTTCGAAGGTGGAATCCATGGCTGCCAAGGTGGAAGCACGGGAGGTGGGTTCTGACGTCGTCGTCCCCACGCGTCAGCGACCATGGTTCCGGTTACCGCCTAAGGTGCAGATAGTGCCTGGCAACCTTGGACGGGCGCCGGATGTCTTGCCACGCGTCGGAGATCCGGAAGGGGGTAAGCCTAAGGTGAACGATCCTGGTGGAGCTGGACATCCCGATGTGAAATCTTCGGGAGTCAGCCGATCCCCAATCTCTTCCCCGACTCTCTTCGAGGACTCCTCAAACCCTAGGTCGGAGTCGCCTGAGATCCGGTCTCCTTCCCAACAGATTAGAGCCAAATCCTCCATATCCAGATTTGTGGGTCATCTGTGGAGGGCTCCGAGCAAGTCCTTTGCGAGTGCAGTGCGATCTGAGCTCGCTCCGGTGATTCGGTGAAGATGTCTCAGGGTGGCGGGTGGAGAAACGCAGGCGATTGGGGTAGTGGTGGTGGCCGCGGATGGGGTCCCGGATCTGGTCCAGGAAGGGGTCAAGGGCGTGGTCAGGCTGGTGGTAGAGGGCGTAACACCTGGGAGCGGCGACCTCCGGCGAATGATCAGACCAATGTTGCTGCGGGTGATACAGGGCATACCCAAGGGGAAGCCGAGAAGTGGGAACAAGCTGCTAGTAAGGAGGAGAACAAAGGACCTGCTAAAGGAGAGGAAGAGCTGATCATTTTATCTGACACAAAGGAAGGGGATGACCAAGGTACTTCTGACAAGAACACTAATCTTCCTCCTGCTGGTAATACTGCTCCTGGCCGTGTTGCTTGTGATGTTTGTGGTCTGTATAATCATTTGACAAAAGACTGTAGAAGGCTCTTTTGTGAGATTTGTGGTTTTAATAATCATGTTGCTTATGACTGTAAGAGATGTGTGCCTTGGAACACTGGACCTGAGCTTTGTGCTGCACAAGTAGAGGATCAGAGTTTCTTTTTTATTGAGGAAAATATAGATCCTAGAGTCTCTAGAGAAAAAGAATGTGTTGGGGTGATTAATATCATTCAAGGAAAAGCCACTGGGAAACAGATAGAGCAACAGTTTATCTACCTAGTTGGGTCCAATTCCTGGAAATGGAATGCAAGACAGATTGGGGAAAACAGATTTGTTATGAGGTTCCCTAATGCCAAGATGCTCAAAGATTGGGGGAAGTTCAAAGCTTTAGCCACGAATGATGTTGATGCTCTGATTAGGGTAGATCAGTGGTCACCAAGGATTGGAGCTAAAGGAGTTTTGCAGCAAGCCTGGTTCAAGGTAAGTGATATTCCTGGAGATCAAAGATCTATTAGAACTCTGGCTAAGGTGGGGGGTTTGGTTGGGAAGGTCTTGGAAATTGATGAGAAGACAAGGCTCAGAGCTGATTATGTTCGGATGAGAATTGCATGTAGGGACCTGACAAAGGTGCCCAAAACTGCTGAAGGTACTCTAGGTATGTTCTTTCATGACTTTGGATTTGAGAGAGAGGTCCAGGAAGAGAATGTTGATAAAGTGTTGTCTAGTGGAATTAAAGTTGGGGCAAATGAACCTCCTTCAAAAAAACTTAAACCAGCTGCTACTGGTATGCCTGGGGCTCAGAGTGAGGCTTCTGGACAGAAAATGCCCAGGGTGGAGGAAGCTGGCTCTAGTAAGCAGTCTTCTCAACAAATGGGTGGTGAGGTTATCAAAGATCAGCAGGCTCAGATAAGTTGTGTTGGGAAATATGGAAAGAATACAGTTCCTTTGGGAAAAAATGAGAATGTGGCAGCTGAGGCTTGTGACAAAGTTGATCTAGAGGAGAAAGTGCATATCCCTGAGACTTTTGATGATTCTGATGCTGATAGTGAACCTTTGAGTGAAAAGCTGAGGCGAATTGATGCTTATCCAGAGGTAGATTCTGATGGTGCAAGCCAAAAAGCTGGAGGTAAAAATCAGCAAGTTTGGAACATGGCTGTGGATACTAACAATGGTGTTGACTTAGCCAATGCGGAGTTATTAAATGCCAAATTGAGCAAGCTAGATGGTCTTTCTGGGATAAATGAGGACAAAACATCTACTGTTGTTCAGAATACTGAGGTGGGAGCAGAGCTGGTTGATTCTCAGGAGAGTGTCTTGACTACAGTTGGGGATGATGAAATGAAAGTTGTTCAACCTCTACAAGCTGAATGTGATGCTGAGCAAATAGGGAATCTGAAGGAAGGTCAGTTACCTGAGAGGAGAAGGAGTGAGAGGCTGAAGAAGGATGTTCATCTATCTACTATGCAAAAGACCGAGGTCATTGCAAAAAAGAGATCTCTGGAAGGTAACCAGATTTTACCCTCAAAAATTGCTGATTTATCTAATGTTGTGTTAAATACTCTTGCTAAAGAAATGGGGGTAAATATAGATGATGATAATTTTGCTTCTTTTGATGTGATTAAAGATCTTGAACAAGTTAGAACTTGTCTTTTCTCTAAACAAAAGAATTTGGATTCTGTTAGTAAGCCCATTGAGATTTTGGAAGTAATTCCTAAAAATGTCACTAGTTGCAGTGATACCAATTGGGATGGAGATTCTGAAATAGATGAGATTGCCAGAAAGTTTTTGAAGAAAAAGTCTTTAGGTTCAAAGAGATGTTTAGTATCCCCGGGGGGAAGAAGTGGGACCAGGAAGATCCTGGCCTACAAGATTCAAGAGATCTTCAAATCTCTAGGAATCTGTACAGAAGGAAAAATAAAAGGAAAAAATGATAGTTCATGGTTGTTTTTGGAATTGTAGAGGCCTCAAAAAAAAGGGAGTCTCTACTTTCCTCAGAGATGTTATTTCTAAGTATAAGTTACACTTTATTGGTTTACAAGAAACTATGGTGGCCAACTGTGATGATTCCTTGTTAAGAAAGTTTGATAGTCAACAAGATTTTCTTTGGTTATGGAATGCTTCGAGGGGGAGATCTGGGGGAATTTTGGTTGGAGTAAGGATAGAAAGATTTGATGTTGGATCTTTTAAACAGGGGGACCATATGATTCAACTGAATTTATGGGATAAGTTGTTAAGGATTAAGTGGAATTTGATTGTAGTCTATGGATCTGCTCAGGAAGAGCATAAAATTGCCTTTTTAGCTGAGTTGTCTAATTTTTGTGCCACCTGTACAGAACCTTATATTGTTGGAGGGGATTTTAATATTATCAGATTTTTGAAGGAAAAAAATGCCATGGATAAGGTGCATAAATACACTTGTCTTTTCAATGCAATCATTCAGTTTTATGAATTGAGAGAATTGGTTATGTGTGGAGGGACTTTTACTTGGTCAAATAATCAGTATCCTCCGATTCTGGAAAAACTTGATAGAATTTTAGTTTCTAAAGATTGGGAGGACTTATTTCCTAAAGCATCTGTTAACAAATTACCTAGAGAAGTCTCTGATCATAATCCTCTTATTATTTCTACTGGAGAAAGGGGAAGTCTCCCGCATTTACAGTTTAAGTTTGATTTGAACTGGTTGGATAATCTTGATTTTTTTTGTACAAGTTCAGAAATTATGGGGAAAACAGTGTAGAGCTATAAGTGCTCTTGATAAAGTACAACAAAAGTTAAAACTTTTTAAGCAATATTTCAAAGGTTGGGGTTTTAATTTTCAGGGAGAATGTAGAAAAAAAAGGAGAGAATATCTGAAAGAGTTAGGGGATTTGGAAAGTATTGAAGAATCTGAAGGTTTGTCTACTGAGCAAATTGATAGAAAATCATGGTTATTATGTGAAAATCTTAGAGGTTTGGAGTTGGAAGAAAAATATTGGTATGAGAGATGTCATGAAAATTGGTTACTCAAAGGGGATTGCAATACCTCTTATTTTCATAAATGTGCTAATGGAAGGAGGAGGAAGAATAATATTTTATTTTTTGAAAAAGATAATGGCACAGTAGAAGGGGATGAAAATCTTTTAGAATATGCTACTGAATTTTACTCTGAGCTGTTTGGCCCTTCTGAAACATGTGATGTGCAAATGAGTTTAGATATTTGGGATGAAATTCCCAAAATATCAAATGAGGAGAGTGAGTTTCTAAGTAGACCTTTCACTGAATTGGAGGTTAAGAATGCTTTGGATTTGATGAAAAAGAACAAAGCTGCTAGTCCTGATAAGATACCTATTGAGTTTTATCAAAGTTGTTGGAATATTATAAAGGAGGATATAATGCAAATCTTTACTGATTTTCACTGCCACAAAGCTGATGTGAGTCGGTTGAATTATGGGATCATTACACTTTTACCTAAAATCAAAGAGGCATCTAGAATACAGTAATTTCGTCCTATTTGTTTGTTAAATTGTTTGTATACATTGATTACCAAGACTTTGACAGTCAGATTGGAACCAATTGCTGAGAAGCTTATTCATCCTACCCAATCTGCTTTTATGAAAAACAGGAATATTATGTCAGGTATTATGTGTATGCATGAGATTCTACATGAGACTAAAGTTAGAAAGGAAGTTGGGGTTGTTTTGAAGTTAGATTTCGAAAAAGCATATGATAAGGTGAATTGGAATCTTTTGTTTGATTGTTTTGCAAGAAGAAATTTTTCTGAAAAATGGTGTATTTGGATAAAGCAAGTGGTGTCTGGGGGGACAGTTAGTGTGAAACTGAATAATAAAGTTGGTCCATACATTAAAAGTTTCAAAGGGGTTAGACAAGGGGATCCTCTCTCCCCAATTCTGTTTAATTTTGTGGCTTATTGCTTGACTAGAATGATTCATAGAGCTCAAGACAATGATCTTATTACTGGTTTGATTAGTCATATTGTTCCAAAGGGCATTGCTTTACTCCAATATGTTGATGACACTATTATCTTCCTCCAAAATGATCTAAGAGGAGCCATGCATTTAAAATTATTACTATACTTGTTTGAAATGTTGGCTGGATTAAAAATCAATTTTAATAAAAGTGAGATCTTTATGATTAATGATGAGGACAATTTGGGGGCACAATATGCTGAACTGTTTACATGTCAAATTGGATCTTTCCCTATCAAATACTTAGGAGTGCCTATTAGTCCCAGTAGGCTGAAGAAGATTGACTGGGTTCCACTAGTTGAAAAAGGGAGAAAGAGGTTAGATGTTTGGAAAGGTGGTGCTCTTTCCATTGCTGGAAGATCTACCTTGATTAGTGCTAGTTTAAACAATTCTCCAATTTACCATATGTCGGTTTATCTTCTGTCTAAAGGGATCATTGAGTGCCTTGATAAGATTAGAAGATCTTTTTTTTGGCAAGGTGGGGGGACTAAAAAAGATATCATTTGGTCAAATGGGATGTTATATGCAAGAGTAAAAAGAAAGGTGGTTTGGGTATTAAAGATCTCAGGAGAATGAATGTTAGTCTTTTATGTAAATGGTGGTGGAAACTGGAAAAGGAAGAAGGTTTATGGCAAGTTATTATTAAGCACAAATATTTGAAAAACAAATCCATTTATGAGGCTGGTCATAGGCTTAACGATTCTCCTGTGTGGTCGGATTTGCTTAAAGTGAAAAATGTTTATTTGCAAGGCAGGAGAATTTCTTGTGGTGATGGCAAAATGATTAGGTTTTGGACAGATGCCTGGTTATATAAGGATCCTCTTACTAAAATTGCCCCTATTCTTTTTGTTTTGTGTGTGGACAAGAATGTGACAGTATATCAAGTGTTAACTGGGTATCAAGTTACTTTCAGGAGATGGTTATACATGGAGCTACGGCTTAGCTGGGAAAAAATTTGGCTGGATATTAGCAATTTCCATTTAACATCTGATCCTGATTTCATTTTCTGGGGAGTGGGTAAGAGTGGTAAATTCTCGGTGAAATCTGTATATGAGGCTTTAACTAGTTCAGACACAGGTTTTTCTCACAAAAGGATTTGGAAAAGTAGAATTCCTGAAGAAATTAAAATTTTCTTATGGCTAGTATCCAGGGATGCCATTTTAACTAGACAAAACTTGAGAAAAAGGAATTGTCAAGGGGGACCTGAGTTGTGTTTTTTGTGATGATTTAGAATCAGTATCTCATCTGTTCTTTCAATGTCCAGTTGCGAGACTTATCTGGTCTATAGTTGCTCAATGTTTTGGCGCTTCTAATATTCCTATGTCTCTTGAACAATGTTGGTTATGGTGTGAAAGATGGTTTCCGTTTGGGGCTAAATTTCATGCGTGGGGGATTGCGGCCATCTGCTGGGCAATATGGAAGAGTAGAAACAAGGCCGTTTTTGAGAAGAAACTGATTAAAAACCCGATTGAAATTGTTTGCCATGCTTGTGCACTTATGAAATTTTGGGCAGGGTTATATGGAGACTTGGACAAGGAGCTGCTGATGAAAGGGGCTGATACCATGCTGAGAGTCGCCAAGGAGATTCTTGCTGCCCAGGCAACAAGGCAGGTGAATCACCTTCTTCTTCAAGACATGTGTGAGAAGGACGAGGACTCTGAAGATGAAGAATGATGGCCGTCCACTTTGCAGATCAACGAGGGATGGTGAAAAAAGTTAAAAACGATAAGACTAGGTGTTCTGTTGTTTCTATGGTTAGGGAAGCAGTGCTCTGTCTGAAAACTAAGTGGTTATGCCAGTTTTAAGGTTTCTGTTTTGGTTCCTTTGGTCAGTTGGGGTTCGCGTCTGGGCTTGTTTAGGTTTCTTTTGTTGCTTCAGTTGGCCTGTAGGTGATCTAGCTAGTTCGGTACAAACTTCTGTATGGTCTGTTCCTACCTTTCTACCTGTCGAACATCTGCTACTCTGTATTTCCGTTATCATGTAATGGAAATGGGTTTGCCCGGGTGGAAAAAAAAATCTCACCACCCCCTTGGTCTCTCCTCACCACTTTTGCACATGTGGCCTAGAGAGTTGTCGTCCCTCCGCCCCACTTTCCCACCTCCCTCCTCCGCTTCTCCACGCCAAGCCTAGAAACCCACTACGTGTTTGCTTCCCTAACTAACCGCCGCACTAGATACTTTGTAACACCTCGGTTTTTAATTATCAAAATTAATTAGAATTAAATTAGGAAATGACAAAATCTTAGATAAAGGGAAAAAATTACTAATTATTTGCTCCATTCATAGCGTTACATAATTTTATTTAGGTAAAAAAGAATTTACTAAAGTCGAATTAGAAGTGAATCGATTTTTTAATATTTAGAAAAGAAATAAAAAGGGTTTACAAAAACTTTATGAAAATAAACTCAAATTTCAAATTCAGAACTCAGAAAATAGTTCTAAAGTTTTATAAAATTTTCTTGGTTTTAAAAAGGGTTTGAATTTGATTTTCAAATGAATTTACAAAGAAAATAGAAACAAAAAGTAAAGGAAAGCTCTTCTCTCTCTTCCTCTTTTGGCCCAACTAGTCCCCTCTCCCTGACCAAACCCAGTCTCCCCATCCTTTCCCCCTGGCTTTGGCCGAGCCCACAGCCGTTGGTCCGCTCTCCTTCTCTCTCTCCGTCGGCCCGATCCCAACCCTCCTCCCTCCATCTTCCCCCTCGGCCGCTACAGCCGGTCGGCCCACCTCTCCTGCAGCCCAGGCAAACTGACCAATAGTTTTATAAAAAAAAATTGATTTTAAAAAGGGTTTGAATTTGATTTGCAAATGAATTTACAAAGAAAATAGAAACAAAAAGTAAAGGAAAGCTCTTCTCCCTCTTCCTCTTTTGGCCCAACTAGTCCCCTCTCCTTGACCAAGCCCAGTCTCTCCATCCTTTCCCCTGGCTTTTGCCGAGCCCACAGCCGTTGGTCCGCTCTCCTTCTCTCTCTCCGTCGGCCCGATCCCAACCCTCCTCCCTCCATCTTCCCCCTCGGCCGCTACAGCCGGTCGGCCCACCTCTCCCGCAGCCCAGGCAAACTGACCCAACGCCCCGCCTCCCCTCCTTCCCACTGCAGCCCGAGCCGACATCCCAGTCGGCCATAATACCACCAGCAACGCGACCGCTCCTCTCCATTACAACCACTACCAAGCCAGGCCCCCCATCTCCTCTCAGTGATAGGGGCACCTATCGAATCCGTTCCCAACCTTCAGCATTCGTTTCCATCTACCACCACTGATCCTGCATCCTCGGCGCTCGTGTGGACGACCGAGTCTGCCGCGACCGCGTGCCCCGTGAGGAACGCGACCGAGTCTGCATGTAAATTTGTTTAGCTTTTATAAAACAATTTTGTGGTCCAAATGTTTTACTTTTGGTCCCTGGTTTTGAACGGTAATTACAAAATTACCCTTTTAATTACTAAAATGCCCTCCAACTTCAAAAGTCTATAACTTTTCAACTGTAACTCCTTTTTCAGTTATTTTTGCGCTCACACGATCGTAGAAATGAGCCCTACAACCTTTTTAGTATATTTTCATAATGTTTAGTGTACTGCTTTTATTTATTTATATATGTTTTCTTGTATGTGTGTGTTCCCGAAGTTTTCCAGGATAGAAGTAAAGTCACCGGCGGACCCTGAAGACCTAGAGTTCAAGTGTTATGTGTTTGTAAGGCTGAGGCAAGTGTCCTTGACTATCTTGCACCTACTTTATTTTAGATTTTGGTATTAGAGTTGTTAGATTCAGTAGATGCATGCAATGTCTAAATTTGAATCTAATATTAGGGTTTACTATATCTTCCTATATTTTCCTTGTCACCTGGTTTGAGAATATGTCTAGAGTCATTGCTTAGTCTCGCAATCATGGATGGGATGGAATGGTTATAGTTAATAATCCCGATTAGTGATTTATGCAACAAGTGGGTAAATCTGATAGGATGGATCATTTTGGTGGAGTTTGATTGTCATGGATTTGGCGGATGATGTTGGTGGTTTAGGCCCATGCTAGATTATCCTGTTTGGATCCTAGGACTAGATTCTCGGAGCATGTAAACCGGCTAAAGAACGCAACCATAAGGTCTGGACGAGCTGCTGAAAGGTCCAAATTGGCTAGAGGGGGGGTGAATAGCCTAATTAAAAATCTACAAAATCACTTAGGCAAACACTATTAGTATAACAAATGGCGAAGCTTTTTGCACTAGCCTAATAGTGTGTTGCAAGCCACCTATCCAACAATTCTACCTAATATTTCTATGTCACACAAACAACTAGAGCTAATGACAAATGCGGAATAAAATAATCTAGCTCTAGCACAAATATGATATACTAAGAATGTATATGAAACAAGTGTGTGCACAAAATATACTAAGCAATCTTAACATAACTAACTAAACAAGGTATATGACAAAAGATATACAACAAGTAATAGTATCTACACAAAAGAAATATCTCAAGATAAATACACAAAGTAAATGAGCTAGATAGAGGGGGTTTCACCGAGCCTTCGGGATCGCCACGTAGAGAACCAATCACCGATGAAATCCACTTGTGATGCCAATCACCAAAGATGTGAAGATGAAGACCAATCACCAAGATGTGGAATCAAACACAATAAGCACACGCGACACCAAGATTTATCCCGAGGTTCACGTGCTTGCCGGCACGCTACTCCCCGTTGTGTCGACCAACACTAGGTGACCCAGTGGCTAATCGGCGCAAAGCCAAGCTCACAAAGAGTGCCACAAGAATCTACCACTAGTGAGGTAGCTCAATGACACGAGCAATCCACTAAGGATGCCTCTTGCCGCTCCGGCGAGGTGAGGCTCCAAAACCTCTCACAAACTCGAACGGTGGTGGCCAAGAACAACCTCCTTCTCTTGCCAACAACACCACAACGCCTCCAAGCCGTCTAGGCACCGGCAAATGCCAAGAGTAACAAGACAACTCAATGTCGATGCGAAGAACTAGTGTCACTAGATTGAACTCTTTCAAATCACGCACTAGATCACTCAATCTCACTTGGTTTGATCAAATCAACTTGGGAGATGAGTTCGGAGGCTTGCCAATGCTCACTACACTACTGGAAACTTGAAATTCTCTGACCAACGTCAGGGAAAACTGGAATTATCCTGTCGAGCTAGCCCTGACGTTATTTTTATTTTTTCTGACGGTAAGTGCACCGTAAGAAATTTCATGAAGATATTTTTATTTTTTATGACGATACGTACATTTCCATGACAATATTTTTATTTTCCCTGACGGTACTGCACCGTAAGGGAATTTCAAGTTTCCAGTAGTGCTAGTATGCTTAGGAATCAAAATGTGCAAGAGAGAAGCCAAGTGAGTCGGCCAAGCCCCTTAAATAGGCCACACAAGTCGGCCTAGCCGTTGGGCTGAAATCGCGACCATCGGACGCTGCCCCAGCGTCCGATGCTCGAGATGGAGCCACGTGTCTCCCAGATATGAATTCAGGCCGCACGATCCCAACTGTCAAAACCCTTCGCGCCACAGTTAATGTGACATCGGACGCGCCGATGCCAGGCATCGGACACTCCGATGCCACTGCTCGTTTTCTGCTCTTTTCTGCGCCACATCGGACGCGCCGGCACCATCACATCAGTCGCGCAACCCCTGCGTCCGATGACCATGCAGAGAGGTTCCAGAGAGGGCCAAATCACATCGGACGCGTCCGATGGATCCGCATCGGACGCAGGCCAGCGTCCGATGCTCCCTGGAAAACTAACTCACGCCACGTCATCACCATCAGACTCTGCAACAGTGTTTCCTCAGCGTCCGTTGGCAGCGTCCGATGCTCCTTCTACTTCTGACAGAAACAAGGTTTAACCATCGGACGCTTGACCCAGCGTTCGATGCTCCTCGGATCAGCGTCCGATGCTCCCCGAGCACAACACTTCACTTCCGAAAACCGCTGAATCCTGCCTCGCAAGCTCGGCAGGAGGGAGGACTATACACTAGTCTCTCCCACTTTTCCACAACTCCTTATCATCCCCTTATCCCAAAAGTGCCAACACCATCAAGTGTACATCATTGTATGCAAGTGTGTTAGCATTTTGCAAAGCATTTTCCAAGGGGTTTTGTTAGACACTCACTAGGTCTATAGCATCGATATGTTAGAGAACACCTAGTGGCACTTGAACACCGCATAAGCCGTGAATAATCTCCTCTTAATAGTACGGCTATGTATCCTAAAATGTGATCACACTCGCTAAGTGTCTTGATCACCAAAACAAACAGCCCTATAGGTTATACCTTTGCCTTCGGGCCTCTTTGCTCCATCTCTTCTCTTCTTCATTTCACCAATGATAGAGCACTTGATCACTTGAGTGCTTGTGGCCATCACCATCCTCCATGGTTGCCACCTTGCTAGCTCCACCACTTGGCTTGGTCACAATCCTTTCTTATACGCTGCACACATGCTTAGCAGTAGGATTAGACCAAATAGGTTTCATCAATTAGCCAAAACCAAACTAGGGCTTTCAGCTGCTACCAAGGATGGCGGCTGCCCATATTTATGGTCCAGGCTTAACCTAGGTGGGTAACTTAAGGGCAACCGTCTCCCAGGACAAAGATCCCCACTTGATATGTTGACAACAGTTGCCGAGTGTGTCGGTGGTATATTCCTTTACTTTAGGTTCGGAATCCTCCATTGCAACTGTCGTGAGGGATATTTGAAATATTGTTTGACTATATGATATGTTTCTTTTACTCTTTTCTTCTTATAACAACACTACAAACCGTGTCGTAACGAACTGCAATATGATGCCCAACGCCAAGCTATCAATCAGGGAGGAGATTCACAATCAGAGGTGGAAGTTTGGAAACGAGTTTGGTGTTTATGTGTACCACCTAAAGTTCGGGTGTTTTGGTGGCGAGTTTTAAATGGCTTTCTTCCCACCAAAGGGATTTTGTTTAAGCGCCATATAGAGCGTACTCCAAATTGTGAGATGTGTGGTGCAGATGAGGAATCGATCAGACATACTCTTTTGGAATGTACAGTGGCGAAGCAGCTCTGGTTTGAAGTGAAAATGGCGACAGGAGTGAAGATTCCCAATCTATGTCCAACTACATGGGCACAGGATTTGATTGATCCAAGTTTCTTCCCAGAGAAGAATGCAGCTATTGTGCTCTGTGGTATGTGGGCTTTGTGGTCAGTTAGGAACAAAAGACCGGCATGGTGAGGATTGGCCGATCAAATTAGTTGTGCAGTGGACGATGGATACGACCTTTGATTTGTGGTAGCTAAATCACAACCCCAAAGTCCAGAAGGTGTGCAGCAGTATGACACAGAATTGGGCTCGTCCTAATCAGGGATGGATGAAGTGCAACGTGGATGCAGCTTTCCGAGAATCAAATTCGTCCGGGGCGTCAGGTATGGCGATCCGGGATCATGAAGGAAAGTTCTGTCAGGGGAGGGCGAAATTCTTGAGTTTCTGCCGAAATAGCCTGATGACGGAAGCATGTGCAAGCCGTGAAGGTATGCTGCTGGCCAAGGATCAAGGAGTGTCGAGGTCGTTGGTCCTGGAAACAGACTGCCAAGTGCTGATGAACCTTTGGGAGCAGCGTTCTCAGCAAAGATCAGAGATTAGCTCTATCCTCCAGGAGATTAGCCGGAGTTTTCAAGCCTTTCGTTTTCTTTTTGTTAGCAGAGATCCTGTAATAGGCTTGCTCATGTTTGTGCTCATATGGTCTCACGGGATAATCCGGTGTTGGAGTGACATTCAACCCCACCGTTTCTCAGAGAGATCATAGAGAAAGATTGTATGCTTTCATCTGATTAATACAAGCTCCGGCTTTGCCTAAAAAACGAACTGTATAACGCAAGGTCACGTACGTCCAACCACCGACCCTAGTGGCCTAGTGATGAGGTTTTTAGCGGTGTTTAATTTTCGCCTATCTATCCACAATCTTCTTCATCTTGGCCAGCAGCAGCGCCCGGGTGATCTCGACGCACAGCCCGGCGTTCCTGACGGCGAAGTCGTCGTACTCGGGCGAGAACACCACCTGCTCGGCGTGCTCCAGCACCGTGTCCATGGCGCGCTCCCTGAGCGCCGCGCTGGAGCTCAGCTCCGCGACCTCCAGCGTGCGCAGCGCGTTGGAGGCGTCCACGGCCGCCGCCAGCCGCGCCTCGCAGGCCCGCCGCAGGAACGGCACGTCGTACTTGTCGGCCGCCACGAGGAGCGCGTGCAGCTGCTGCTCCTGATCGGCCGGGACCGGCGGGAGGCTGCCGCCGCCGCCGCCGTCGTCCTCCAGCGCGCCGGTGTAGAGGAAGCCGAGGAGGAGGGCGAGCTCGTCGTGGGTCAGCTCCGGCAGGGAGATGGCGTCGCCGGCGGGGGCCTTGCAGCGCTCGTCGGCGGCCAGCATGTGGCGGAACACCTCCGACCTCGCGGCCTGCGTGTGCATGTGCATCAGATCAGTCGTGAGATTAATTATGAGTAAAATGCACCGGCGGTCATTAAAGTTGTCAGCAGGTGTCGTATAGGTCTCAAAGTCCTAAAAACGTTTTTAGGTCCCTGAAATTGGTTCGGGTGTCATCTAGGTCCCAACGGACATTTATTCGACCCGTTAGCTGATGTGTCAGACTAACTCAACGTTTATATGACCTGCCAGGTGGACTCACACATCAGCAGTACACATAATTATTTTTAAAAAAAATCATATCACACATCAGCAGTATATATAATTATTTTAAAAAAAATCATATCGTTTGCATACGATCTCGGGTGAAGACGAATTATATATGAAAATTGTAGCCCTTGATGAAATCTATAACTTTTTAGTTTTAATATTTCTCATTTAAGATTGTTAAGATGGCAAAAATAATAATATAAAGTTTTAATAGCTTATTATTCGCGTATTCGAGCTTGTCAAAATAATAAATTTATAGGTCCCATCGGTGACTATAATTTGTATATATAAACTATTTTTATTTGTCACAGTATTTGAGAATATGATTCCTTTAGGATGACAGGCTCTAGTACGCGATTAATATGCTGCTGAAATTTTGTTTTATTTCTTTTACAATTTTAACGACCTCAAATAACAAAATTCAAAATTATGAATTTATATATCTTATTGAAACCTACAATATTCATATAAAATATTTTATCTGTTGTTATACACAAGAGATATTGGTTTTTTTATACAACAAACTCTAGTACGCGAAATATATTGGTGAAACTTTATATTACCCTTTTAACCATCTTAACAATCTCAAATGAAAAATATTAAAACTAAAAAGTTGTAGATCTCATCGAGGGGCTACAATTTTCATATATAATTCATCTCCATCCGAGATCATATGCAAAAGATATGATTTAAAAAAAATAACTAAGTGTACCGCTGATGTGTAGATCCCACCTGTCATGTCTATATAAGACCTGAGTTAGCCTGCCATGTAAGCTAATGGATCGGTTAAGCACTATTGAGACCTAAACGACACCCGAACTAATTTTAGAGACCTAGAAATACGTTTTTAGGATTTTGGGACCTATACGACATCTGCCGACAACTTTAGGGACCCAAAAATACGTTTTTAAAAGTTTGGGACCTCTATGATACCTGCTGACAACTTTAAGGACCGCCAGTGCATTTTACTCATTAATTATTAATAAACTGGTGGGCTGGCTGGGCTTCGTTTGAAACGCATATACATTCCGCTGCCAAAAAAAGCCCACTCACCCACTCACTCACCAGGATGGCTTTGTGGGCCGGGATTGGGGGCCCAGTTCCCGGTTTCACGACGATGTCGGTGTGGACTCCCTCCTTCCATGCCATCGCCAGGCCCTGCGCGAGGAAGGCAGCTCTCTGGTGGGCCTCCTCCTCCCTGCCTCTCATCTCCTTCACCTGCTCCCACGCGTCTCTCATCCCCTGCATTGGTTTGGTTGGTTGGTTCAGAAAACAAACTGAATTTTGTATGGCAAAGAATCACCTCTGATTTCGGTGTCATTTTTTTTTTTTTTGCCTACTGCTACTTCACACTTTGAGCATGGATTGCATGGCAGAATTCATTCCCTTAATTACATGTTAGTAGTCTTGGTATTATTCTTATTCAGGCTTTCATATTGGATTCATTTTCTTTACAAATGCGAAATGGCACAGGGGTCAGGGAAAGAGCTGAACGTCCCTACTGAAAAGGCACCAAAACTAAAGCATACTGAGAATGACACCGTATGTTCTGAACCGTATGTTCTTAGGGGGTTCTGAACCGTATGTTCTTTTTTCTTTTTTTTTTTGATAACCTGAACCGTATGTTCTAATAACACGACACATGCATGCGTAAAAGGCGGTTGCTGAAAGGCATGAATGAAACTAATAGCTTTATAAAGACCCGTTAACATCCGGGGTCACTTTTTTTTTGCAGAACCTTTCTATCTATTGATGAAGCATGCATGCAGATGCACCAAACGTACGTCGTCCTGAGATTGTGACATTCAGAAACCAAACAGTGACATGTTGCTATCAAACCAAACGTGAATGAACTAGCGCACCTTCTTATCTTGTAGTATATACCACAACAAACAGCAGTGTTTTGGTTCAGAAGATTCAGATGTGTAGTTCTAGCAGTATGAAAAAAAAAAATCGACCAGGATTACTTACAGTAACACGTTCAGCCAGAATATATTCAGAAACAAAAAGGATCTGATTAGGTGGGGAAAGAATTTGTTACCTTGGTTGCGCCACTGTCAGGCTTCATCATCGACGCTCTGGACTTGAGCACAGAGCCATGGCCGCCCTCTTCTTGCTGCTGCCGCTGCTCATCAGCCTTGTTCAGGAATCCGATTATGGCCTTGGCGCCCTCATGGCAGGGAGCGCAGATGGCGTTCCTCGGAAGCCTGTACACGGCCGCCATGGGGCTGCAGATGCAGCAGTCCATGCCTCCTGGCCTTGCTCTCCTTCCTCCTCTTCCCTCTGGCTCTGCTGTTCTGCAATGGTGCTAACAGCAAGCTGGACGCCATGGCCTTGCGTTGGGTGAAGATATAAAAACGAATGGAGAAGAGGAAACGTCTGCAGGCTGCAGGGATGGTGTGGCGTGCTGCGATTTCTTTTTCTAGAACTGGTACGCGGTGGTTGCTGACTGAGACAATCAGGGGAATTAAAATCAAAATCATCCTGGTTTTCATAAATGTGTGTTGTGTGCAGCGCATGAAATGAATGTAGTCGGTGTGTGGTGGACACCCCCCTTTCACCTTTCTCTCTGTGTGTGTGTCCAATGCAAGTACATTGACTAAACTGACCTCAGCTCCCTTTTTCAATTCAGATGGAATGATTATATGTGGATCGACAAAGATTATTTACTGCTCCCTCCGTCCCTGAAAGAATCAATTTCTAGAGTTGTCTTAAGTCAAATTTTTTAAACTTTGATCGAATTTCTAGAAAAAAATATCAAGATTGTTAGTACCAAATTCATATCATTAGATATATCATAAAATATATTTTCATAATATGTCTATTTTATATCATAGATGTTATTATTTTTTTCTATAAAGTTAGTCAAAGTTTAAAAAGTTTGATCGGCACGGATCCTAGGAGTTGCTTCTTTCAGAGACAGAGGGAGTAGTACAACAGCTAATAAATCATCGTGAAAAATGTTACTCCATTATTGCAGTTGCCCGGGGACCACACACAACATTTCCATTCCAGAAAGGAAGAAGGAATGTATTGTCTTTGTGGATTTCACTTTTAGTGCAAGCTTAGGTACAATTGTCCATTGTTGGGCAAGCTAAGCCAGCTACTGTGTACCTCTAAAACAGGCTGTTCATGGACAGGACTGTAGAAACGTAGAGAGTACGTTGTACGAAGGAATTTTTAAGACATACTCCCTCTGTCCCAAGATATAAGGCACGCACGTATTTCAAAATTCAAACTTTCTTATCTTTGACTAACAATTAGCCTAATCATATAAAAAGTTTATACTATAAAAGTAGTTGCATTATATTTATATTTAGAAATACTTTCTAATGATCAAACTTTTATTTCTATAAATTATATATTATGAGAGAAATTATAGGTCAAAATCTATTCTTGGAGGCCGCACCGAGTCAAATCGCGCCTTATATCTTGGGACGGAGGGAGTAATTAGCGCAGATGAAAATCTTAGTTAGTTGACCCCAGATAATAAAGTATTGTTAATTCACAGATTAGATTGAAATACTTTCAGCCACTTTTTGGCTCTCTAACTCTTTAGAAGCAATGTAAAATCCAAATTATCAAATGGAAATGTTGCAGCATATTAAACCCAGCTGCTGGAAGGACAGTACAGTCTTTTCATCTCGATCCTCAGGATCCCTATAATCAAATAGACACGAAAGAATTAATTAAATTGAGATAGAATGATTTGGATATATGATTGCATGCTGATTATAAAATGAATGAAGAGAAGGATCATCATGGACCAGCAGTAGGTTACTTGAGAGGGACTTTACAACCTAAACAAAAGAGAGTTGGAGACTTGGACTTTTGCCGGGGAAAAGGGAAAATGAAAGGTGGATGTTGGAGGCTCGGAGGGTGGCACGGCTTATAGCTTAATTAACGCTGTGTTAACCACTATCCTCCCACTCACCCTACATGTGGGCCCTCGCTCGGTCTCTTTCAAGTCATGCTGAGCATTCATGGCAGTGCCATAGGGAAAAAAGGCTTGGTCATCATTTTTTTCGTCTCTCAAAAGGTACGATCCAAGGGGATTAAAAAAATTGAGACTTTTTTCAACAAAAGGGAAAAGAAAAGAAAGCATTCTTACTAATAATTAGTGTGATGATCATTGTCCCAGTGGGGGAAACTTAAAGGGGGTAATGAACATGCAAGTAATGAAGTTGTAAAGGCGATTGGAGTGAGGACATCCATTGGTGCGTCCAATAAATCAAATAATGACGATGAAGATTTGTTGGGTTGGTTTGATACCACTTACCGCGTAATAGTCATCGCTCGTAAGTTACGTGGCAATATAATCTTTTCTCCATCTCTACTACTCTCATGTCTACCTATTATTATTATTATTATTATTATTATTATTATTATTATTATTATTATTATTATTATTATTATTATTATTATTATTATACAGTATACTTACTCCCTCCGTTCCAAATTATTTGTCGTTTTTATTTTTTGTATCACAAGTTTGACTCGATTTATAGAAAATACGTGCAATATTTATGTCTTTAAATAAATTTGTTCAAAAACTAAATTCAAAGATCTTTCTGATGATACTAATCATGATACTAATCGATGATATTTATTATTTATAAAAATTGTCAGTATTTGTTTGTCAAGAAGTGAAAGCGACACATATTTTAGGACGTAGGGACTATTATTAAAGAGGAAGCATTTCATTGGGCCTGCTTTTTTTACTTCTCAAATTGCTTGGCTTTTGTCTCATTCTTTACTTCCCAAATTACACTCACACGCTCTGTATCCCGTATATGTGACTCGCATTCATGATTCATGCTTGTACAAGCTAGAACAAATCATGTACGTGATGATCTATTCCAAATTGCTCTCACTCACTACTCCCGTATTTGACCCGAATTCATGACCCGTGCTCATACGAGTCAGTAGAACAGCTCGCATATCTAGACATGTTTGATAGTTAGCTATATAAACATGCACGATGTTATCAGCGTCGCTATCACTACTGGAGAAACGGCCTTTAGCTCAGGTTGGGAACGACCTTTAGCCCCGGTTTTCCCAACCGAGGCTACCAATCCGTGACTAAAGGTCGGACCTAACCTTTAGTCTCGGGTGCTCCCAACCGGGGTTAAAAGTTTCTACGAGAAAAAATAAATGTGCATCTGTGAGATTCGAACTCAACACCTCTCGCCTTAGGCACGCTTACCAACTGAGCTACACAACCCACGTGATGTAGTTTTGGACGTTTTCACCTTTTAGCCCCGGTTGGTGTTACCAACCGGGACCTTTAGTCCGGGTTTGTAATACCAAACCAGACTAAAGGTCTTTAGCCCCGGACATAATTTTTGGCCGAGACTAAAGCTTAATTGATAGATCGTCCAAATGTCTGTTCTCTAGTAGTGTATTGTTTTTTTCCCCCTTTGAGAGAGAGGGATATGATTCGTTTGCATGATGCATCATGCATGTATGGAAGCATCTGAATACGAATACGGATGGCTCAATTGTCTAACTTCGTGAAGAAAAGTCACTCGTGACTTTGGCCTTCCCGGATGACACTCAATTGGCATCTAACGGTTGTTGCTCCTCTCAACTTTTTCCTTGTACTGCAGTTAATCCATCGAAAGATCATGGCCCAAATAAAGCCCAAATTCAGAGAAATAAGCCCAACTTGATGGGGGAGACCGGGAGACAAATAAAACGAGAATACAGTCTGATTCAAATACATATACAGGCACTATTTTTAGTGCAAATTTAACAACCATTTCACCTAAATATTTTGCATATCCCTCATGCTCTAAACAACCAAAGTAACATCAGCCTCTTTTACAGCACAATGCCTTGGCACAGTTCAGCCAAATAATTTCAGAAAGTGTTAACCATATTCACCCCAAAAGAACAAAATAACCTTCCTATGTAGCAACCATTAGGATCTTAGAGAAAATCACCAATGTTACTAAGTCCCTGCAAAGACAAAGGAAAAGTTAAAAACAATATTTAAACTGATTCTACAAATTAAAAAAGAGAAATATTGAAACTACCATCAACATCAACAAATTGGCGTAGCCAGTGAAGACATCGCTGCCCTTATCAGCATCATCCATTGATACTTGAGTTTCTACAGCACCACTATTTTCTTCGGGCTGCATAAATCACCAAAACTTGTTAGTTAGCAAGTACTAGTGAATAAGAACAGTATTTTGGAAGTGGTTTCAGCAACTTACGATGGATTTATTTGGCACCTTTTTCTTGTACTTTCGTGTCTTGTCCAGCCAACTTCGTTTCCGCTTTGAACTTTTTGGTTGAACCTGTTTTTTCTTTAGGCATGCAGCTCCAAGAAAATCTTCATCTTGTTGAACATCAGATTGGAGTTGGACATTATATGAATCAGGCAAAACGCTTGTAGGTGCACTAATTTTGTCCTCTAGTTGCTTACCAAGACAATCAAGTGCATTATCTACCAATAGGCAACACTCTGGAGAGCTTGCTGCTTGATATGCCAGATTCAAAAACTTGTGAGACATATCCTTATATCGAAGCATAGCATCTAATTTTGGATCTTCGATGACGCTCTTTCCTTTAATGTCTTGTACAGTTCCATACTTTGCTCCCCTTGTCCAACGCTTCAGCACATAATGGTCAGGCAATAGCTTGATATTCATCAAGTCAAGAACTTTTAACCCATGGCTGCACAATACACCTGTCCTTTTAAATTGGTTACAACTACATGAAACTGTTTGCTCCAAAGGATCACCTACAACTATGCGCTCTTGTTCAGAACTTAAATCACCATTAGATCTCACAATAGCAACAACATATGTGTTATTTTCCAGCCTGGCCATAAGCCAACTCCCTTTGACGTCGGCTCTGCAAGTAATTTTTATGATCACGACAAGTGTAGCTGAGATTTATGGGTCCTCCAACTTGGCGACAAGCCAACTCATGTGCCGCTTTTGGCCTAATTCCAGAATCATCAGCTGCCTCAATTTCAAAAGCCTATACTTCTGAAATCCTTCTCTGTGATAGCATCAAATGAGCAGTTTGCGGCAAGTGAAGAACATGATTGTGTGCAAGTACAAGATCAAATACTTCATAATTTCCAGACACACGATCTAATGTCAGACCCATCCTAACAGGACAACATGTTCTTATTTCAGCTCGAGGATTTTTGGTGACATGATCCCTCTTGTCTTGTGCTCTACGACCCTCCTTAGCACACACATATCTACAAGAAGTTGCCTTTCCATCAGAACCAACATTTGTGTACCTCTTCCTAACCTCAAAACCTGCATGACCTCCATAATCTACCCAAAAAGACCAAGCATCCTCCAAGTTTCTGAATTTCTGACCAATCCAAGGTAACCAAGTAGGATTCACATTCTCCCTACATATATGAAAAATAAATATATATCTTTTGCAAGGCACGTCTGGATACAAATAAAGAAAAAAAAATTAAACGGTAAAGCTAACGTACTTGTTAGGTTCTGCCATATCTGAATTAGGGGCCCCTGAATTAGAAGGCTCACTCATGAATACTGCATAAATAGGAGCATGTCTGAAATTTTTGGCTTATGAAAAATAAGACTGAATACTGCACAAATAGGAGCATGTCTGAATTTTTTGGCTTATGAAAAATAAGACTGAAAGAGAAAAAGTTAATTTTGACTACCTGTAGAAGAGCAAGATCACAAGAAGAAAGATGGCGAGCTCCAACAATGAGGCCTCCGCCCACACCAGGATTTCTTGACAACGTTGCTGCTGCCGTCCACACGCAACAAGAGCAGCAGCAGCCACCACACGTATCAGATCGGGAACACGCGCTTGCTGCTCAGAGGTCAGAATCGTGTCCGCTGCAGCCGTTCCCGGTTGAAACGAGATGACTGTGTCTAGGCGCCATCGCCGGCGTTAGCCATCCGCGCGGCAGCACACACTTTGGCGCGAAAATGGTGATGTCGCCGCTCATTCACCCGCCAAAAAATATATTTACCGTCCGTAGTCCGCTTATTCCTCTTATCATGAGTTGGGCTTTTGTTTGGGCTGTCAAATGGACTGGGCTGACGTCTTTATTTTGCCTCTTTATTTTCTCACGCAAGCCGCCGTCTCCTCATCCAGTAATCTTCTCCCTTAAAAACCGAATCTCCTAGGAGATTTTGTACAAACCGACTACAAATCCATACGGTTCTAAATAGGAAAGAAGGATTTCAGATTTGGCAAAAAAAAAAAAGCACACCAACCAGATTATAAATAGCAGGCATGGACGCTTTCACTTATCAAATCATCAAAACCACAACAGATCAGATCAAGGAGAGAAGACCAAATCAAAGCCACCATATACAAGATCGAGACAAAATCAAATAGGACGCTTTCACTTATCAAATCATCAAAACCACAACAGATCAGATTAAGGAGAGAGGACCAAATCAAGCCCACCATATACAAGATCGACAAAATCAAATAGAACGCTTTCACTTATCAAATCATCAAAACCACGACAGATCAGATCAAGGAGAGAGGACCAAATCAAGCCCACCATATACAAGATCGAGACAAAATCAAATAGCACAATAAATTAAATCGAAGCCACCGTAGAAACCTCCTCAGCCGTACAATCCACGCAATAATTAGAGTCATCGAGGCAGACCACGTTGAGGCCATGAGCCGCGTGACGATGCTTGGATCCGGGCACCGACGATGAAGACGATGACGTGTGGATCCGGTCGTCGCCGCCGCTGTCGCGCGGATCCGAGCACCGGTACTGCAGTCGACAACGCGTACTGAGCGAGCGGTGCCCAAGGCTTAGGGTGCTCGAGGGCCTAGCAGTTCGAATCGGCACGGCTGCTGCAGCAGCACGAAAGGCCGGTGGCCGCGCAGAGGCCTTGCAGCCGCTTTCCGTCAACGACGACAGCTGGAGGACGCCAGCCAGGCGTGGCACAGCACGACCAGCATGGCACAACACGAGTGTTCCAACTTCCAATGATGAGGCGAGGACATGGGAAGCTGCAGATCTTCTCACCAGTCAATTCCTGGTTCTCTCCCCACCGCCCATCGGCCATCCCGCATGATCCACCATGCAACTGCTGGACCTGCTGCGTCGACCATGGTGGTAGGCACAGGAACTCAGGAAGCGTGGCCTGGCCGGAACAGGGTGGATGAACACGGGCGTAGGAACAGGAAATGCTAAAGAGTGAACGCGTGCGCCGCCGCCGCCGCCTCCGCCTCCGCCTCCGCTATGAACAGGAGAAGGGGAGGGACAGAAAAGAACTAGGGTTTGGTTGGAGAAGGACCAGGTGAGTGTTTTTATCTAATTCTCGTGCGATCTTGGTCGTCGATATAGATTGAATGACTCTGATCGTCTGGTGCCAAATCAGGCCGGACTGGCCGATGCGGGGGAAGAGGTTCCTAGGCTGGGCCGTGGTTTTAGGGACTGAGGCCTGGTTACTCACGAGGTACGCAAGCTACCAAATGGGTCTAGATTTGAAATATCACATAGTTTATCTATATCTTCTATATCTATATATAACTAGCTAATCTATACCCCTAATCTCCTCCCTAATAATAATAAAAAGCCTGAGATTTAGTATTAGGTAGAGATATCCTGGTTTTTCATATAATCAATCATCAAAAACAAATTATATATGTAATATTATGAGCATTTAAATCCTTAACTCTTTTCTATCTTCAGCAAATAAATATTCTCATCATTAGATTTTTTATATAATTGTCTGATTCCAATATGTATTGGGATAGATGACGCGGTTATTAAATAAATCTTCGAGTCGCAAGTTGTTTACATGACTACACCTTAAGTTGCAGGTTTCGTTGCACAACACACACAATTGTAATAAATATTCTATTATGACTCTTTGAACACTGACCTTTCTCTAATAAAGAAATATTAGGTATAGATATTTTCATGTGTTCTTAAACAAAATCGGGAAATTTTATATTTAACCTTATCGACATATGGATAGTGTGTGGAAACTAAAGCTATGTTATATTCACGAGTAAATTTTTATGTCTTTATAATGAAAGAAAAAATCTACCAAATTCTATTTTAATTTGATATGAATTTAATAGACAATTTTCATATTATTACCAATACTATTTTATATTGTGATTGTTATGTACATCATAAAATAAACTACAAAATAAAATAAAATATTTTTTAAAAGTTTTTTCTCCCGTTGCAACGCACGGGCTACAATATATGGACAATATGAAAATTAAATATAATAAATTGTGATATATTTACATCGAAAAAGAATATATCAAGATTGTATTATAATTCAATATATGCTTAAAAGAACACTAATACACTATTATCAACATTAACTTATATTATGGTGTGTATGTGCGTGTGTGCATGCACATGTAGGCGTGTGTACGGATCTCGTTCCTCAGTATCCTCTCTATAAATATTTAAATTTTTTTCTCCCGTTGCAACGCACGGGCAAATTTTCCTAGTGATTAATAAAGAGGCAAAATTTCAGCCAATTTTTTTGGTCTGGATTTTTTTCGTCTGGCCTCCCAACCTAATTGTACGCGTTTTAATAGTAGCGAGGTGGAACAGCCATGCAAAACAAAAAGAAAAGAAAACAAAATTGTATCTGGACTAAAACTCAAACAGGAGTCCTGGTCGTATATGTTCAGACCCACAAACTTTCCCCAACTACTTCTAACTGATCGATTCGCCACAACAACGGGATCTGATTGATCCAGAAACCAAGTCAGATTCCATATCCATCCAGAATAAACTCTTGTCTCTGTTATGTCGATATCTCCTCCTAAAGTCAAATACAATACCTCCACCGGACACCAATCGAACTACTCATCAAATCAGATCCATTAAAGATAAAAGAAAATCGAGGAGCAAGAGGACCACATCAAGAAAAAGTCAAAAGCGCACGATGAATCAAATGGATGCCCATCTTAGGGTGCATGCTCCATCCGTGCGCACGCCCACGTATCGAGGTTGGTTTGGTCTTTTGCCTCCCTCTCCGTCTGCAAGACGCCATCGTGTCCGGATAGACCATCCTCAAAAGCTTCAGGATGATTGAAATTTATGGGGGTCTTATAAAGGAACAAAATTTGTCGGTAGCCAGATGTGTAGATCTACACAGATAAAGTAAATCAGAAAAGTAATCTGAAAAGAAGGTAAAAGGATTTCTAGAACTCACGGTGTACCTATAACGAAGATGTCGCCCATACTAACAGCCGTGCTCCCCCATGATATGGGTCTGGGTTACTTGGGTGTGTCCTGGCCGCTACATGACGTCACCGCCCCTGCCCCTTGGCCGCTGCTCACCGGCACGCCTGGCAGCTGCTCGCCCTATGCCTGGATCAGAAAGGAGCTGCGGTCACCAGATCTGGACAGAAGGTGCCTTCTTGCCTCACGCTTCTCCAAAGAGCCGACGAAGCATGGCTGTGGCTGGACAGGGCGGCTTGACAAGGACGAAGATAGACATCTCTAAGATGACCGCGTGCACGCCGCCGTGGATCGGAGCGACCCAACGCAGAGCAGCTCCACACCTACGCCAGTCCTCTCGCTCCTCGCTGTAGGCCGACGGCAGCGCGGGGAACTCGCCGCGTCACCAGCCGAGGAGGCCCACACGCCATCGAGCCTGGTTGCAGACGTGCTACTGCTATGCCTCGCTCCATGTTTTTGGGTGAGAGAAATCAGAGAGAGAGAGCATGCGGTTGGAGCTGTGGCGGAGAACTGGAGAAGTGGAGATGCAGTTGGGAGCAGTTGGTGCGGAAGTCAATAGATAGATCGAGAGGTGTGCCATGTGCGGTGGAATAGATGGGAGCTCGACTGCTGAAGGGATAAGGTCGTGGTATTGTGGAGCCGGTGTTGTGGGTTTACGGGTTGGCGGATATGGGTGGAATATTTTTTTCACCCGTCAGCGGTCTCGCCGAAATCCCTACCATCAGCGAGACACTTTTACTCCTCCCCTCCCCCACGGCGCTATGATGAGCTCCGTCAAATCCACCTGACATCCCCGCCCGTCCTTGGATCGGACACCGTTGCTGCCATCAGGGCCCTAAGCTCCATCCAACGGGGCTCTTTATTATTAGGTATAGATAGATTAACTGGACATTATGATATTATTATCAATGTTAATCTACACTACAAATCCATCGTAAAGATAATTATAGCTCAAAAAATTAATAGAAAGGAACAAATAAAAATATTTAGTTATTTAACATTCATGTCTTATTTTGTGTTAATGATCTTGTTTGCTAAAGCTTATGATCAGTCAAAGTTGGTCAATATTTTTCTATCACAACAAAACAACAACAACCGCCATAAATCATGCCGAACAATCCTAATGTATGTTTTTCCCGTTACAGCATACAGCCATATGTACTATGAAATTAAATTTTAAAATGGATCTACTTACATCACTTTCATATTTTTAAACTAAACCCAAAATAGTTTATTTATAGTTAGAGTTTAAAGAGTTTAAAAAATTAAACTTCGGATTAAACTCAACCTAAAAGATTTTTAGAGTCTCTTTCTTCTCCCGTTGCAACGCACGGGTATTTGTCCGAGTGACTCAGAAAAGTCAGTAGTCACACACACAGCAGAAGAAGGCCGCCGCGTCACATTCACCATTACATTTGTTTGCAAGAAAACAAAACATAAATTGTCGTCATCATCGTGACCATTCAATCGATAGATGAAATGGTACAGGAGGTACAATACAACTACTAGTAGTAGTACATGGGGAAAAAAAAAATCGAAAGCAACAAACAGAGCTCTGATTGATAGCCTAGCCATGGAAATGAGAGGGCGGCGCTGCATCGTCCGTCGTCGTCTCCGGTAGCAGGAAACCAGACAGAGAAAAACCATGGGCGTTGGGCGGGCTACCTCCTGCAGCTCCGATGGATGCCGCTGGCCGGATAGACATGGATTGACGTGGATGGATAATGTAAAGTAAACGAAACCAAACCACGGCTGGGGGGCTGTCTGTCTTAGCTGGATGGATTAGGACGGGAGGAGGAATCCAGGCGCGCGCCACGTCAGGGATCATCGTCGCTAACCAAACCACCCACCAATTATTGCCTGCTACTAGTAGTAATTTATTGCTGCTTGTTCCTCTTTCTTCTCGCTGCTGCTGTCCGTCTTGGGGGGTCTACGTCTACCAGCTCCAGCGCTCGTTCTCGTTGCCGTCGGCGTCGGTGGCCGGCGGCAGCTGGGAGTAGAAGCCGTAGTCGAGGTCCTCCTGCCGGTGCTTGTCGGCGTTGGTCTTGCCGTAGTAGTGGTGCGCGAGCGCGGCTCCCCCGAGGACGGCGAGCGTGAGAGCCTGCGCGTGCATCCTGGCGTGGATGAGGCGCAGGCTCGTGGCCCGCGCCGGCGCCCGGCGCCGGCTGTACGCCACCGACGCGCCCACCGCCGTCGCCCACACGGCTCCTGCGCAGCACAGCACAACAGCGTGTACTATCTGTGAATATATGATCGATGAATCTAATAAGCTAGAGCTAGCTTGGTTTGACTTCACGGTCTGGTCTGGTCTGAATCAAAATCATCTGATCTGAAATTCTGAACTGAGAGGGGATCGGGAAAGAAAGAGAGGGGACAAAAATCCGAAAGGGGAGGGGATTGGGGGATTGGAATGCCATGGATGGGTTTCCGCGCGCGTCAGTAAGCAACTGGGGCGCGACTCATCAGTCGTCATTCACTCACCGATGGTTGAGAGCTTGTGCTCCTCCACCCACGACTGCAGCGACGAGCTCATCCTCTCCATCTCGATTGATCTCTTCCTCCTCCCTAGATCTTCGATTCGATCGACGGTGATCCTCCCTCGAAACGTACGGTCTGCTAGCTGCTGCGTGTGTGGATGGATTTGGTGGATGCGTGCTTGATTGCAGCGATGGATGGATGGATTGCTGGAAGCAGCCAGGTGAGGTGACCTACTTATAGCTGACGGCGAGAGTGGAGTGGTGTGTGTGTTCAAGGCAGCACCCTGGACCTGGACAAGACAAGGCGGGGGCAAAAACGGGGCGCCTTCTGTTTCTGCCTGCGCCTCCCACTGGTTTTCCGAGCTTCTTGTGGGCAGGGCACGGGGCCACTCGCTTTCCGTCGTTCCGTGCCCAAGGTTTGTCGTTCACAGTCAGTCACAGTTCTGGCACGGGCCCACCTTATCTCCTCTCTTCCTGCCGCCTGCCAATAAAATACTAGTAGTATTCTTGCCTTCCAAGTCCGAGGCCCTGACAAGTGGGCCGTGAGCGCTATGGTGGCCCACCGTGTCAGTGACACGGACGTAGTAACAACGATGTCACCTACCTACTCTCACCCTGATGAGACTGGATTAACAAGCAACAGCAGCCCTGAAATGTTAGATTTTTTTTCCAAAAAATCTAAAAAAAAGACGAATTTTGCTACAGGAATCTAATAATTTTTAAAATTGTTGTGGGACACCGGATTCAAATTTATTTGCTGTAGGACACCGCTAATGTCCTATAGCAAAGAAAATAGTGTCCCACAACAAAGAAAAATTATTTCAGTGTCCCACAGTCAATTTTGCATATTTGGAGTGTCCCACAGCAAAATTTCCAAAAAAAAAAAAATGCTCCTGCTGCGTCTCCTGGGAAAACCTATCTTGGGGCGATGGACGAGTCAAGTAAACTGTAAACCTCACGACAACCTCCCTGTTGTTTCGGGACCGAGACCCCGAAACAGCAGGTTGTCGCACGAGCGAATGCACAGAACGAAAGCGGAAGTACACTCCGTAAAAGAGAGAATCAAGGTTAAGTGAACAGTGTTCTCCCCCTCCCTTCCTGGGAGGCGGGGAGCTTTTTATATTAATCCCGATCAGTTTGAAAGTACAAGAATGCCCTTCCAACCACTCTGTTACAATTACAACGATGCCCTAGTCAACTACTCCATGGTTGTACGCTGCCTCTCCCGGCGCGAGGGGCATCATCGTAACTTCGCCCTCTGGCGGGCCCACCGTCCCCCGGCTCCTTTTCCTGGCCGGTGGGCCCGCTCTCTCTGACCCAGGCTTCCGGCGTCCTACGAAAACCTGTGAAAAACCAAGGTCATGAATGACGAAAACTCCCGCCGGAAGCGCCGGGCTCGTCTCGCGCGAATGCCACCATTCGCACGAATGCTCCGCCTTCCCTTGGTCCGCTTGCCGAAACGCGTGCTTCCGCGCGAATGCTCCCTTTCGAACGAAAGCTCCGCCTTCCCTGGGTCCGCTTGCCGAAACGCGTGCTTCCGCGCGAATGTTCCCTTTAGCACGAAAGCTCCGCCTTCCCTTGGCCCGTGAGCCGAAACGCGTGCTTCCGCGCGAATGCTCCTTTTCGCACGAAAGCTCCGCCTTCCCTTGGCCTGTGAGCCGAAACGCGTGCTTCCGCGCGAATGCTCCCTTTCACACGAAAGCCTCGGCATCCTTCGGTATTGCGGGTTGTAGGCGCCTGCGGTCTGGGTACCGTCCCAACAATAGCCCCTCACGGTCGGATTCGTAAGCTCGCGACGTTCGACCGTGTCCTTTCGCTAGGCGCCTACGCCCGCCCAAAAAACCTTTGTTTCGTTTCGAAGCCAGGTTTTTTTTTAGAACGGAGGGGCGTTTTGTCACCGTTAACATCGTGTTACGCCTGTCAAGCCGTTTTGATGCTTCGTTGTCCGTGCCCGGGTGTCTTTTTGTCTTCCTCGAAAACCGTGTGTCATGATGGGATGCCTTTGCGACGCTTAGAACTCTGTACCCAAACGTCTTTTCGTTTTCCTCGGAAACCGTGTCCTGGCCACTCGTATATAAACGACGGGCTTTGGGATGGGGAGGCTACCTGGCCTGTTGACGCGTCCCCGCTCCCGTTGCCTCTCACACGCAAAGCCTTACGCCATTCGCTTTCGGCGAAAGTTGTTGGTGTCTTCTTCGATCATTCGCTGGGCGATAAGTGTGGTGCGTAGTTCTCTCCTCTTGTTTTCGTCTCTTTTCGTCTTATGTCCTGCAAATTGGTTGTCTAAGTTTGTTTGGTTGCATGTCTTCGCTCCCCCTTTTCTTTCTTCCTTTCGCGTACATTGTTTGTTTATTTGTCTTTCGCGCCATGTTAGATGGCGTCCTCCAGCTCGACGTCGACCTCGGGCTCATCTAGCGAAAGTACAGCCGCTTCCGAGTCATCTCACCGCGAACATAGCGCTGAAGTGTCCATTGGATCTGGAAGTGTTCCACGAGTTCCAGGCCACAGCGGAAGTTTGTCTAACGATGGCGACTCTGGCTTGGTTTCGGTCCCTACCGATTGTTCTTTTTACCTGGGCGCATCGCGAATGATGGCCGCCGTCTTGCAAACAATGGTCGAAAAGGGGCCTCTAAGGAGAGATCACCTCGCGAATTGCCGCGTCCCTGGAGACGAGGAGGTGGCCATTCCGCGGCCCAACGAAGCCATTGTCTTTCGCGATTACTTCGTTGCCGGGCTAGATTTTCCTCTTGAAGAGTTCGTCTCGGACGTTCTTTCGGGGTTCGAGATACAGCTCCATCAGTTGACACCGAATGCGTTTGTCAGAGTCAGCGTTTTCGCTCACGCGATGAAGATGTTAGATTGCACGCCGCGGGCAGACGTTTTCGTGCGATTTTATGATATTCACCGTCGCCCGACGCAAGTAAACGACCCCTACCAGGGAAACGAGCTACCCAGCGAAATCGGGTGCATTAATTTCGTTCCACGGAAGACACGGGGTAGTGTTTCTATTTCGCTCACATATCGGAACAAGTGGCCGGATTGGAACCGATTCTGGTTCTACTACCGCGTGTGCTCAGACGAAACCGTCGCCGCTGAGTTGAGTAAGGGAGAGAAAAAGGGGTCTCCTCTTGTGTTGGTTTTGGATAGATGTCCTGGGAAGCACCTTCCGCCCGTTGTGCTGGGCGACAAGGAGGCAATTCGCTGTGGGGACGCATTCGCACTCACAGCACGATTTCAGATCAGCCGAGATCTGGTCGACGAATGGATGGCCATTGGTATGAACCCGCTCTGCAGTGCGACTTCTTTCGAAGATTTTTCTGACAAGGATGGGTATCGAGGCCCCCTCCTGCTGCTAGAGAGACCTGCGGATTTCTCTGATGATGATAGTTATGTGAAACACGTCGAGGATGAGACGAAGAAAATATGCGGTCCGTACTTGCGAAAAGAAAGCGAGTTTCAACTCGGCAATCTCGGCTAGAGCCGCCGCTTGAATCGAGCTTTCGATGCTATGGGCATTAAGTACGCCAAAAGGCCCCTAGTTGACGAGGGCAAGGAAGAAGCTGGAGGTTCAAAAACGAAAGGAAAAGGCGAGGCTCGGCGTGGTGGGCATAGCGGAGTGATCCCTCGGAGGAAAACCGTTGAGGTTGGGGACATTCGCATCGGACGCCTTGTTGCGAAGCCGATGCTTAAGAGCCAAGGAATAGTGATGGAGTCGATCCCCGACGTTGATCCTTTCGATCATCCGAGGGTGGTTAGTTTCTTTGCCTCCCTTTTGTTTTGTCTTTCGGTTTATTCGCGGTTTTTGCTTTTCCTTTCACTCGAAAAGTTCCTTTCTGATATTGATGATGCGCGTGTGACCTGTCTTGTCTTGTCGTTTGTTTTGCAGAGCTCCACTCTCGCTACTGGGATGGCGCTGAAGAAATCAAGCATGCCTCTTTCGCGCACAGCCTTCGATGATGATGCTTCGGTTGCTGAGATGTCGATATTCGTGAAGGTCGGCGCCCGGAAGCCCTCTGGTCCGCCCGATGTCACGGAGCGTCCGACGAAGAAAACGAAAGCATTTCACCCAGACACCTCTGCACGGGCGCCAGGCGAAAGGACCGCTGCTGGCGAGAAGGAGAGCGCGTCCCTGAGAATGCCTGCCCCTGCTGTTGCTGACAAAGGTAAGCTATGCCTTTCGCCGCGCTGCATTCGTCTGACCCAGGAAATGGTGGAGGGGCAGCTCTTGGGTTACGGGCGGCTGGTTCTCGACGAGGTGCCCTCGGACTACGAGAACCCGTGCTTATATACTGGCTTGAGCTCATCGAATGATACTGACGAGGCGAAAGAGGAATCTTATCGCGTTGCTCGTTCTTTAGGTGCGCCTTCGGACGCCCAACTCGCTTGCCGGCTTGACTATCGTCGGGCTGGAATTCTTCCTGGCGGCAGCGAGGAGGCCACTAAGTTTGTGGAATTCTCACAAAAAGCTTTCGTCGCGCCGGAGATCGAAAGGGATCTCCTGAAAGTTAACTGTCTGAAACTCGACGACGCCATCTCTTTTCACCTGGCAAGCGTGAGTGTTTGATTTCGCTGCAAGCTTTGTGGCTCTTTCGATCTTTCTTTTCACCGCTGTTTCGCTGCTATTCGCAGGCTGCCGTTGTCGCTCGCAGCCAAAGCAATCAACGAGATCTATATATTCGCAAGCTCGAGCGCGAGAAGCAGGAGCTTGATACTCAAATGATGAATTTCGACACACAAGTGAAGAAACTCGCCACCGACCTTGAGCAGCAGACCAAGAAGGCCGACGCTGAGCGTGCCTCGAGGAAAGCAAGTCAGAAAGAGGTGGAAAACCTCAAGAAGGAGCTTTCGCAGCTGCGGGCCACCCAAGCCGAAAGGGAGGGAGTTCTTTTAACTTCTGCTGAGGAGGCCATGGCTCGCTTCCGCGAGTGCCTTCGCAGCATCGGCGTCGAGGCGGATGGTCCCTCAGAGCGTAACATCGATAGCTTCGTTGGCTGGATCCGCTCCGAGATGGAGTCGCTGGAAGGACACATGGCCCTCGGCCGAGACTACGCTGCCGTTACTGGCATCAAGGCGATCGGTCATAGCCTTGTGGACGCCGGCTGCTCCCATATCGCGGACCTTTCGGTCAAGGAGGTGGACTACTATTGGCGCACCCCCGAAGCGGCGAAAGTCCTAGGCAAGAGATTCTTTGATGAGTTCTGGTTGGCCAGCGGGAATGACATGTCACTTATGCAGTCCGCTGTGGCTCGTGGAAAGGTATCTTCTGCCGATTGCTTATGCTTTCACTTTACTACTCCGCCAGCTATCGCTTCTTCTGTCGCTTTTTGTGGCGTAAGTGACGCTTTTTCTGAGCCGTTGCTCTTTGTGCAGACTCCGAAAGAAAAAGCGCACATCCGAAAGGTGTTTTCGGACTTCATCTCCGAAAGGCGAGCGCGCGAAGCCGAGCCGGAAGATGAAGCGATCCCGCCCCAGCCGAACAAGGAGGTCCCCGAGAGCTCAGCTGCCGCTGCTTCCCGCGACGCGGATGTTCCCCAAGATGCGGTAGATGAATGAAATAGGGCTTTTTATGTGTCGGTTGCATTCGCCAGACTTGTTGTTGCGTGTGATTTTGAACTTAAAGTGGAATGTTGTATTGAACAGGATGCCGGTGCGGGAACGCCGGACGTTCTCGACATTTGCCCGCTAATGATTAGATCTGGCGATCTTTTTGTTGGAGGTGACTTGTGGCGGAGTTTTCGCGATAGGTTTCCGACGGTATCGCTTTCGTCTTACTTGAATAAACGCGCCAAAAAACTTAAGCGCACGGAGGAGCATTTGCGTGCTTTTTACGAGAACTTTGACCGACGCGAACTCGAGACGAGGCGGGAAAGGCGCGAGGCTTCGCGTGCATCGCCAAGCTCCGAAAGCTCCCCGTTTGTTAAGGTGGAGCCCAAAGACGCCGTGCTCTCGCCGGATGCTAGGCGATATAGCATTTTGCTTCGTTCGTTGGAATAGTTAGCGAGCTTGATTGTACTGTATGAATTTGCTTATAAATTGAATGTAAAGAGAACGGGTTACTGTGACTTTGTCTTTCGGTGTGGTCATTGCTATATATGCATATACGTTTATTTTGTGTTCTTACGTTCGTCTAGATTTGGCGCGAATGTTCTTTCGGCTGCGGTAGAATCCGTGTAAAGGTTGTTACGTCTTTGAGCCCCTCGGCCAAAAACGAAGATGAGGAGCGGTATCTTTCGGGCGAATGAGCTTTCGTTGCGAGTCCCTTGGTCGATAGTACAGGAACGCCCGGCCCCACATACTTAGACGAGGGGCGCTAGCTTTCGCATGAGGGCGTTTTCGTTGCTAGCCCCTCGGCCGACAGAAAAGGCGCGCCTGCCCCCACATACTTAGACGAGGGGCAGTAGCTTTGGCGCGATGGCGCTTTCGTTGCGAGCTCCTCGGCCAATAGTAAAGACGCGCACGCCCCCACACACTTAGACGAGGGGCGGTAGCTTCCGCGCGAGGGCACTTTCGTTGCGAGCCCCTCGGCCAATAGTAAAGACGCGCCCGCCCCCACACACTTAGACGAGGGGAGGTAGCTTTCGCGCGAGGGCGCTTTCGTTGCGAGCCTCTCAGCCAATAGTAAAGACGCGCCCACCCCCACACACTTAGACGAGGGGCGGTAGCTTTCGCGCGAGGGCGCGTTCGTTGCTAGCCCCTCGGCCGATAGTAAAGACGCGCCCGCCCCCACACACTTAGTCGAGGGGCGGTAGCTTTCGCACGAGGGCGCTTTCATTGCGAGCCCCTCGGCCAATAGTAAAGACGCGCCCGCCCCCGCACATTTAGACGAGGGGCGGTAGCTTTCGCGCGAGGGCGCTTTGGTTGCGAGCCCCTCGACCAATAGTAAAGACGCACCTGCCCCCACACACTTAGACGAGGGGCGGTAGCTTTCGCGCGAGGGCGCGTTCGTTGCTAGCCCCTCGGCCGATAGTAAAGACGCGCCCGCCCCCACACACTTAGACGAGGGGCGGTAGCTTTCGCGCGAGGGCGCTTTCGTTGCGAGCCTCTCGGCCAATAGTAAAGACGCGCCCGCCCCCACACACTTAGACGAGGGGCGGTAGCTTTCGCGCGAGGGCGCGTTCGTTGCTAGCCCCTCGACCGATAGTAAAGACGCGCCCGCCCCCCACACTTAGTCGAGGGGCGGTAGCTTTCGCGCAAGGGCGCTTTCGTTGCGAGCCCCTCGGCCAATAGTAAAGACGCGCCCGCCCCCACACACTTAGACGAGGGGCGGTAGCTTTCGCGCAAAGGCGCGTTCGTTGCTAGCCCCTCGGCCGATAGTAAAGACGCGCCCGCCCCCACACACTTAGACGAGGGGCGGTAGCTTTCGCACGAGGGCGCTTTCGTTGCGAGCCTCTCGGCCAATAGTAAAGACGCGCCCGCCCCCACACACTTAGACGAGGGGCGGTAGCTTTCGCGCGAGGGCGCATTCGTTGCTAGCCCCTCGGCCGATAGTAAAGACGCGCCCGCCCCCACACACTTAGTTGAGGGGCGGTAGCTTTCGCGCGAGGGCGCTTTCGTTGCGAGCCCCTCGGCCAATAGTAAAGACGCACCCGCCCCCGCACACTTAGACGAGGGGCGGTAGCTTTCGCGCGAGGGCGCTTTCGTTGCGAGCCCCTCGGCCAATAGTAAAGACGCGCCCGCCCCCACACACTTAGACGAGGGGCGGTAGCTTTCGCGCGAGGGCGCGTTCGTGGCTAGCCCCTCGGCCGATGGTAAAGACGCGCCCGCCCCCACACACTTAGACGAGGGGCGGTAGCTTTCGCGCGAGGGCGCTTTCGTTGCGAGCCTCTCGACCAATAGTAAAGACGCGCCCGCCCCCACACACTTAGACGAGGGGCGGTAGCTTTCGCGCGAGGGCGCGTTCGTTGCTAACCCCTCGGCCGATAGTAATCTCGCGCCCGCCCCCACACACTTAGTCGAGGGGCGGTAGCTTTCGCGCGACGGCGCTTTCGTTGCGAGCCCCTCGGCCAATAGTAAAGACGCGTCTGCCCCCGCACACTTAGACGAGGGGCGGTAGCTTTCGCGCGAGGGCGCTTTCGTTGCGAGCCTTTCGGCCGGTAGTGAAGACGCGCCCGCCCCCACACACTTAGATGAGGGGCGGTAGCTTTCGCGCGAGGGCGCTTTCGTTGCGAGCCCCTCGGCCGATAGTAAAGACGCGCCCGCCCCCACACACTTAGACGAGGGGCGGTAGCTTTCACGCTCGATAACTCGGTTGACTAAAGTGTCTTTATGAACGCGACATGGGGAGGCTTACAATCGACTATGATTATGATATTGCTACTGTTGTCATCTAGCGGCGCGCTTGCTTTCGCTTGTCTCCTAGCCGCAGCTTAGGGTGGATATGTTACTTGATAGGGCCTTCGCCTAAAGTTACTAGATTGGTGACGGTAGCTAGACGCGATGCCGATGACACAATCATCAAAGCGAAACCCCGATTCCTGGTGCCTCCTATTCGCACTTTGCTTTTGAGCCAACTTTTTGGGACTGATATTTGAATAGAATCGGTAGTTTTGGATGGCTGGGAGGCTTACCACTTGGCGTTTATTTATATCGCCCTGCCCCTGGTATGAGAGCACTGCGTTTAATCCCTTGGCTGTACTTCTGAACGTTTGGTAGGTGAAAAGTTAGTATGGCGCTTATGCTTTTGCAACTACTGGTGCCTGTCAGCCGTCCTTCTTGCCGCCCCACGAGGGCTGCTGGACTTGGCCTCTGCTACGGTTCTCCCCTTTTGTTGGGGGTGGTTGGTTTTGTGTTGCCCGCAAGCTTTCGTTCCGACCTCATTTTGTCGAGGGGTCAGTTTTCGCATAACCCGCAGGCTTTTCGTTCCGCCCTCTCGTTTTTTCGGAGGGTCGGTTTTTGTATAGCCCGCAGGCTTTCGTTCCGCCCTCTCGTTTTGTCGGAGGGTCGGTTTTTGTATAGCCCGCAGGCTTTCGTTCTGCCCTCTCGTTTTGTTGGAGGGTCAGTTTTTGTATAGCCCGCAGGCTTTCGTTCCGCCCTCGCGTTTTGTCGGAGGGTCGGTTTTTGTATAGCCCGCAGGCTTTCGTTCCGCCCTCGCGTTTTGTCGGAGGGTCGGTTTTTGTATAGCCCGCAGGCTTTCGTTCCGCCCTCTCGTTTTGTCGGAGGGTCGGGTTTTTTTTTTGTATAGCCCGCAGGCTTTCGTTCCGCCCTCTTGTTTCGTCAGAGGGTCGGTTTTTTGAGCCCGCAGGCTTTCGTTCCGCCCTCTCGTTTCGTCGGAGGGTCGGTTTTTTGTATAGCCCGCAGGCTTTTGAGATTGTCGCTGGATATGAAGGGTCTCTTTCGCCCTACCTCCGTGACATTCTCTTTTCAACACATTTTAATGACGAATGTCTCAACATTGTGTTTGGTTGACTTCGTCTTTTACCGAGCCACACGATATATATTTTTTTGGGGGGAACTACATTTACTTTTGCGATGTAGCGGTTACATTCGGCTGCCTCGTTAAAAAACCTCGCACCCCAATGAAGGGCTTCCCCGACGAGGAAAAAGAGTGCAACCGACCTTTGATTACAAAAATGGTGAAAGATGGAAGGGAAATTTACATCGAAGTTCAAAAAGATAAATTACGGGTAAAAACGGCGCAGATTGCTCGCATTCCATGTGTGGGCTGATTCTTCGCCCTTGTCATCCAACAACCGGAATACACCGGGTGCTGCCATGCTTGCCACGATGAAGGGGCCTTGCCATTGCGATTGCAGCTTACCTTGCTTGTCTGGCTGCCAAATGGTGACCATGTCTCCAGGCTTGATATCCTTTCGGACTATCGTCTTGTCCCTGTGATGCTTCGTTTCAGCATGGTACTTTTTGAGATTATCTGCAGCCTTCAGTCTTACTTCTTCGATAGTGTCGAGTTCAAGGTGTCTTTGTTCTTGGGTTATTGGGGCCAATTCGGTTCGGAAGGAGCCCAGCTTTACCTCTTCAGGTGTGACTGTTTCCTCGCCGTAAAGTAGCCTGAACGGGGTGAAGCCTGTAGCTCTGGACCGTGAGATGTTGTGTCCCCACACAGCCATTGTTAGGGTGTTGGCCCACTTGCCTTTCGGCGAGTCGTATAAGGATTTCGAAATTGCCGAGAAAATTAGGCCATTCGCTCTCTCGACAGCCCCGTTTGCCTGCGGGTAATTTACTGAGGCGAAGCTAAGCTTTATGCTGAGCTCATCACAGAAACTCCTGAATTCGGCGCAGTCGAACTACTTCCCATTGTCGCAGGTGATGAATGACGGAACACCGAAATGACAGATTATCCTTTGCCAGACGAATTTGCTTAAGGAGGTGGAAGTTATGCTAGCGAGGACCTTCGCTTCCACCCACTTGGTGAAATATTCGAGAGCAACTGCTGCGAAACGCAGGTTGCCCGGAGCTGCCGGTAGCGGGCCGACTATGTCGATGCCCCATCTCTGCAAGGGCCAGGTCGGTACTATCGGAGTGGTTTCATTTGCTGGGGCTTTCTGATTTTTGGCGAACATCTGACAACCTTTGCAACATTTGACCAGCTCTCTGGCGTCTGATGCGGCGGAAGGCCAGTAAAATCCTTGCCTCATTGCTCTATGTGCTATTTCGTGAGGCCCTCTGTGCGCTCCGCACATTCCGGCGTGCATTTCCTCGAGTAGCTAGATGCCTTCGCGTTTGCTTATGCATTTTAGAAGAGGAGCTGTTATTCCATTTTTGAACAGCTGCTCTCCGATGATTGAGTAGCCTTTCGCTCTGCTGGCCATTCTTTCGGCATCCTTCCTAGACTCCGTCTCGTATGTCCCGGCTAGATAAGCGAATATCTACGACCTCCAATCATCACTGACGATGGCGTGTACCGAACTTGGATGATCTTCCTCCTCTTTCACGGCTTTGGCCGAAAGGACTTGATAAAACACGTCTGGTGGTAGTGGCAGATTTTGTGCTGCGGCTTTGGCCAGTTCATCTGCCTCTGTGTTTTCGGCTCTTGGGATGTGACGTAAGGTGAAACCGGCGAAATACTTCTCCATTCTTCTGATTGCTGCCAGATACTTGGCTAACTCTGGTTCTCTTGCTGTGAAATCCTTTTCGGCGTGACCCACAACGACTTGGGAATTTGACTTGACTATGCATCTTCTCGCTCCGATTGCTCGAAGCTTTCGTAATCCCAACAGCACGGCTTCATATTCGGCAGTGTTGTTGGTTGTGAGGAATTGCAACCTTGCGGCGAATCTGATCTTCGGTCCTCTTGGCGGGGTTAGGATCGCCGAGATTCCGGCTTCAGCCATTCCCCAGGCGCCATCACAATTTACGGTCCATACAGGCTCCTCGAACTCGAGAGTTGTGTCGAAAGCTGCGGGAGTCAAATCTGCTATGAAATCTGCCAACGCCTGAGACTTGATTGCGGATCGATGTTGGAAGTCAATCACATATTCGTTCAGCTCCGCCGCCCATTTGCCAATTCGGCCGATAGCTTCGTTGTTGCGGAACAAGGCTTCCAATGGTTGAGCCGATAAGACTATGATGTGGTGAGATTGAAAGTAGTGCTTTAGTTTCCTGGAAGCCATTACCACCGTATAGGCTATCTTCTCTAGCTCTGAATAGTTCAGTTTTGCTCCCGACAAAGCCTCAGAGACGAAATAGATCGGGAACTGCATCATCTTGTTTTCGTGTTCCCTTTCTTTCACCAACACTGCACTTACAGTGGTGTGAGATGCTGCGAGATACAACAAAAGCGTCGCTTCCGGCGACGGTTTAGATAGTGTGGTTAGCTTTGTTAGGTACTCCTTGAGCTGCTGGAAAGCCTGTCGCTGCTCTTCTCCCCAATCGAAAGGATCGGAGCTGCGCAAAGTTCTAAAGAATGGTAGCCCTTTTTCGGCGGACCTTGCGACAAATCTGTTCAAAGATACCAGCCTTCCTGTCAACCTTTGCACTTGCTTTCGGCTTGAGGGCGGTTGCATGTTGATGATTGCCGCTATCTTGTCGGGATTGGCCTCGATTCCTCTTGCAGAAACCAGGCAACCGAGGAGCTTGCCTTTCTTGATGCCGAAAATGCACTTGTCAGGGTTGAGCTTCCGACCACTTTTTTGGAGATTGCCGAAAGTCTCGAGTAAGTCTGCTTGATGATCTTCCTGTCTATTGCTCTTGACCACTATATCGTCAACGTAAGCCAACAAGTTTTTCTTTTGCTTCTGGCTTTCGAACACCTTGTCAGTCATCCGCGAGAATGTAGGGCCTGCATTCCGCAGCCCTTCCGGCATCCGTCGATAGCAATATGTGCCTGTTGGGGTGATAAAACTAGTTTTCTCCTCATCGCCGGGATGGAGCCATATCTGGTGATAACTTGAAAAACAATCTAGCAAACTCATTATTTCACAACCGGATGCGATGTCGACGAGCTTGTCGATACGAGGCAAAGGGTACGGATCCTTCGGGCAGCATTTGTTGAGGTCGGTGAAATCGACGCACATTCGCCACTTTCCATTCTTCTTTTTCACCAGAACAACGTTCGCCAGCCATTCGGGGTATTGGACTAGTCGGATTACTCCCGTGTCGAGTAATCTTTGCACTTCGGTTTTCGCTGCGTCTGCCCTTTCGTTTGACATCTTTCTCAGTTTTTGCTTTCTGGGCTTAGCGCCGCTTGCGACGTTCAAACTGTGCTGGGCGAGATCTCTGCTGACGCCTTGCAAGTCGTTTGCTGACCAAGCGAAAATGTCATCATTGTTCACGAGAAAAGATGCCAGAGCGTTTCTTTCTTCTTCCGGCATGCTTGACCCAATGTGCACAGTTCTTTCGGGCCTGGAGGCCGCGAGTGGAATCCTTACCGTTTCTTCGGCTGCCCCAACCTTGCATTCCAACGAGCTGACGATAGCGTGCTCTTCGGTGGTTGTTTGCATTTCGTCTTTGTTCGCCACCTCATTGATAAGGCTGTAGCCTGGGGTTGGTTTTCCTTCAATTCTTCTAGAGGCTTGCTGGTCTCCATGTACAGTGACAATGCCAAAAGGTGATGACATTTTCATGTACAAGTAGCTTTGCTTGATGACGACGTTAAACTTGTTGGTGAAACCTCTGCCGAAAATGGCAGTATAGGGATAATCCATATTTACTATGTCGAATGTCAGCATTTCGGTGCGAACTCTTTCCCCTTCGGCGAAAGACACAGGGATTTGCTTTTTGCCGATAGCGTCAATCTTTCTTCCTCCGAACCGGTATAACGAATTACCGGCGGGATCCAAACTGCGCCTGTCAAATCCCATCGCCTCGAAAGCTTTGACGAATAATATGTCTGCTGAGCTTCCGGTGTCAATCAAGATGTTATGCAAGGTGAAACCGGCCACATTTGCCGTGGCGACGAAAGTGTCGCAATGCGGAAAGTCGCGAACTTTGAAATCTGACTCATCGAAACATATCGGCGCTAGTGACCAAGCTGGCCTGTTCAGCGGAAGCCTTGGCGATACCATCTGGATTCTTCGATGATAGTCCTTTCTCGCCCTTTTACTTTCGTGCTCCAGGTTGGATCCGCCCGTGATGGCGAAAATGTGGCCTCTTGACGGGAGGATGTTGTTGATTGCGCTGGTTTCATTTTCTATCTCCTGCCCCTGCTGGTAGCTGGGTTGTGCTTGCTGCCCTTGGGGTTGGGCTTGAGCCGGAAGCGCTGGTGGCGGTGTTGGCTGGCGCTGATAGTGCGTGGGTGACGAAACTGCCACCGACTGGGGCGCAAAGACCGGGAACTGATACCCCTGATATGCTGGATTGTACCAATGTAAATTCTGGGGAGGCATGTACTGCGGGGGATGCATAGGCGTGCTCGCGTAGTTGTCGTACGCTACTGCCCCTGCTGCCGGGTCTTGCGAATTGTGAAAAACGTGCTTGGAGCTTTCGGCAGAAGCTGATGCTTGATCCTTGTCTTTTAGCTCTTTCGCCATCTTGCTATATTTACAATCTCGGATGGTGTGGCCGAAATTGCCGTCGCAGATGACGCAATATGGAGGCCTGGCTCCTCTTCCGCGGCCTCTACCGTCTCGACCGCCACGTGCTGTCCTTCCGCCACGTCCTCCGCGAAAGGATTGGTCAAAACCCCTTTGCGGCTGGAAGTTGGTCGTGTGCGGCCTCTCCATGCCCATCTCTGATTGCGCTGGTTCTTCCTGCAAAGTGTTGATTGACCGGTAGGGTCTAACCATTCTTTGATTCGGCACTGGCGGCGGTCGATTTGCTTTCGCCACTTGCCTTTGCGTCAAGTGAGCGGCTTTGCGCCGCCGAAAGTCATCATCCGACCTTGCGTATGAGTTCATCACATCGAACAGTTCCTTGACAGTTTTCAGCGGTTCTCTGGACAAGTGAGCGGCACACTGTCCGGTTCCCAAGCCCTCGGTGGCTGCTACGATCACCGCTGCTTCCGGCACATTCGGAGCCTGAGCTTTCAGCTGGATGAAGCGTTTGAGGTACTCGGACAAAGGTTCGTCGTCTTGCTGGGTGCAATTCATGAGGTCTCGCGTGGTTTTGACATCCGGCCGGAATCCTTGGAAAGTGGCGAGTAATTCGGCCTTCAACTGAGCCCACGAATAGATGGATAATGGCCTGAGCGTGGTGTACCAATCGTGAGCCACGTCTTCGACTGCCAGAATGAGCGATTTTGCCAGGGCCTGATTGTCCCCGCCTGCCGAAAACACGGCTGTCTCGTAGCTCGCTAAGAATTTGCGCGGATTCGCCTTGCCGCCGAAAGTCGGAATGCGAGGCTTGTAGTTGAGCGGCCACGAATGAGCTTGTAATTCTCTTGAGAGCGGCGAGGTTTCATCGATTGCGTTGTCGAAAACTGGTGGCTGCTCTCGCCTTGGCTCGAACACATTTTCTTGAATTATTGGGATCGGGCCTCCTCCAGCCTTTCGCAGTTCCTGAATCTCCTTTTCCAGCTGCCTCCTCTGCGCCTCCGCTTGACGGAAGGCGTTGCGAGTTTCATCCTCCCTTGCTTTTGCCGCGAGCTGCCGGTGCAACTGATCTCTTTGCTGAATCAACCTTTCGATTTCTTCTTGCTGCTCTGTCAGCATTCTGATTGCTTGAGCATGCCTGGTAACTTCGGCATCGTCGTCTTCTTTGTCGTCGGGCTCATCTTGGACGTCCCCTTCCAGCGTGCCATCTCTGTCGAAAGGCGGTGGGTCACGGCTTGAGGTCGCTGTCGGCGGTATCTGGATTTCGGTCGGGAGCGCGCCGCCGAAAGCTTGGGTGTTTTGGGATGCATTCGGTGGTATTTGTGTAGCTAAGACGGATGCCGCTAGTGTGCCTTGGCCATCCTTGTTCGCGGCAACCGTTTCGTGATTGTCGACCGTCTTCGGCGCCTTCCTCGGTGGCATGGTAAGCTCGGGCGACAACCACGGTGGGCGCCAATGTTGTTTCGGGACCGAGACCCCGAAACAGCAGGTTGTCGCACGAGCGAATGCACAGAACGAAAGCGGAAGTACACTCCGTAAAAGAGGGAATCAAGGTTAAGTGAACAGTGTTCTCCCCCTCCCTTCCTGGGAGGCGGGGAGCTTTTTATATTAATCCCGATCAGTTTGAAAGTACAAGAATGCCCTTCCAACCACTCTGTTACAATTACAACGATGCCCTAGTCAACTACTCCATGGCTGTACGCTGCCTCCCCCGGCGCGAGGGGCATCATCGTAACTTCGCCCTCTGGCGGGCCCACCGTCCCCCGGCTCCTTTTCCTGGCCGGTGGGCCCGCTCTCTTTGACCCAGGCTTCCGACGTCCTGCGAAAACCTGTGAAAAACCAAGGCCGTGAATGACGAAAACTCCCGCCGGAAGCGTCGGGCTCCTCTCGCGCGAATGCCACCATTCGCACGAATGCTCCGCCTTCCCTTGGTCCGCTTGCCGAAACGCGTGCTTCCGCGCGAATGCTCCCTTTCGAACGAAAGCTCCGCCTTCCCTTAGTCCGCTTGCCGAAACGCGTGCTTCCGCGCGAATGCTCCCTTTCGCACGAAAGCTCCGCCTTCCCTTGGCTCGCGAGCCGAAACGCGTGCTTCCGCGCGAATGCTGCCTTTCGCACGAAAGCTCCGCCTTCCCTTGGCCTGCGAGCCGAAACGCGTGCTTCCGCGCGAATGCTCCCTTTCGCACGAAAGCCTCGACATCCTTCGGTATTGCGGGTTGTAGGCGCCTGCGGTCTGGGTACCGTCCGAACACTCCCGATCCAGAATTTCAGATTCAACCGGCGCTGGGATTTCTAATTTCTAATCCAGTAATATTGGGCTGGACCTGCAGCTTGGACCCTGCTTACTGCACGCGACACAGACGCGTGAGAATGACGTAATTGTTCCCTATTCTGTGCCATTTACAAAATAGTCCCAAGATTACATTGGGACGAGCCTAGTGGTGAAACTTGCCCTGTTCGGCTAAAGGTGTTTGCGGCTAATAAACCGTCAAATATTGTTTCGTTATAAGAAAAAAAAAAACACTACTATAGTTCATATAAGTCAAGGTTCAGGATGACTAACGACAACCCCCGCCCGCCTCTGGCCCTTTGTGGATGTGGATGGATTCCTGTTGGCCAGTTTCCAGCCTCATAAAAAATCAAAAATATATACATCTTTCTTTTTTGGCAAGATTTTAACGTCCGTGTCACTGCCACGTGATGCGTCATGCGTGCTTCGTGCTTCCCCAAACACGGCGGGACGGGATAATAATCCTTTCCAATCCTCTTGGTGAAGAGAGTAGTGTTTGGATTAAAGTTCGCACATATGCTAGATACAAGTCTTGGGAGAATTAACACTACTTAGTGATGCTATAATGTACTATGAGATTACCATTTGAAATGTACCACATGGAAATGCGAGTACCACTTGAAGATTTCCTTTGACCTCCATCGCCCTTAGCAACATGGTTAGCTAGGCATCAAAAACACTAAAAAACTCCGTGGTATCGACATTATAAACAAGTTTCAAGATACCATTTTAAATACTACAAGCACAAAGCTCTATGCTAAGGTCTAGCTACCACTTTGTAACTCATGCTAGTTTTGAATTCACCAAACAATACAATATCTAGTAATTACCACACGAGAAAAAGAGAGAGATACTGCTTGAAAACTACAAATATTCTACTTATACAAATGCAAGCAACCTATATGTATTATCTTCTAGTTGACAGGGCCTAAATTCATTTAAGCTAACAGGCCATTTTTTTTAGTGCCAAGCTGAGCCAAACATGACCTAAATTCATTTAAACCAAACCCACTTGCGGTCAGACCGTGTGGGTTGTGCTCTGTGGCCGATAAAAAGAGTCAGTGGAACCGCTGGAACAACGGGCCTAGCCTAATACAGTAAGCCCCAAAGAGCAAAAAGAGGGTCACCAGCCCACCTCAGCCCAAGAGCCAAGAGGACGACACCCTTCTTCTCGAGCCTTTTCCCTATGTGTCATTACGAAAGTTGGCCTATTCCTCTGGACCCCTCTAAAGTTGGCTCGCCCCTCTGTGTCATAACGTTTTTCTTTCTTTCCCTCCACGCCATTCCGTCTCTCTTCCGTCCGAAAACCACCGTTAACTCGTCTGATATGTGGACCCGGTTCGTCAGATTGACCACTTTGCCCCTCTCTTCCCTTCCTTATCCTCTTCTTCCTGATAAGCGCCGGACGAGGACGACAACGACAACGACGGCAGCGCCGGCGCGCCGCTGACGTCGCACCTGCAGCAGCAGGGAAGACGCGGGAGCAGGTTCCAGCTGGAGGAGCTGCTGCGCGCGTCTGCGGAGATGTGGGCAGGGGCAGCCTGGGCACCGTGTACCAGCGGCACGGAGCCGGAGGTACCTCAAGCAGCTCGGCACCTTGCAGGTCTACCGCGCCGACCTCGGCGAGGAAGGCAGCTATGACGAGGCCGTCGCCGGCTGCGACTACGCCTTCCTGCTTGCCGCGCCGGTCAACTACACGTCCGAGAATCCTGATGTACTATACTATATATACAAACGAGAACTGAGAACACACCTCGTAGAGTCGTAGATAGATGTATATACAACATGTACGGCTTTAATTGTGTGTGGCACACATGCAGAAAGAGCTGATGGAGCTGGGCGTCCAAGGCACTCTCAACGTGATGAGGTCGTGCGTCAAGTCCGGGACGGTGAAGCGCGTGGTCCTCACCTCGTCGACGGCCGCCGTCTCCAGCAAGCCGCTGGAAGGCGACGGGCACGTGCTGGACGAGGACTCCTGGTCCGACGTCGACTACCTCACCGCCAAAAGGACTGGCCTCTGGGTACGCAGGCCCTCTCGGCCTCTTCGTTCTCTTCTGATGAACTGCAGTGCTGATGGGATCGTGCATGCACTGGCATCATCATATATATCATCATCGCAGGCGTACCCGGTGTCCAAGGTTCTCCTGGAGAAGGCGGCGTCGGAGTTCGCGGAGGAGCACGGCATCAGCCTGGTGACGCTGTGCCCCTCCGTCACCGTACGTGGGCGAGGCGCCCGACAGGCAGGCCTACACCACCGTCCCCGCCATCCTCTCCCTGCTCTCCGGCGACGAGGCCGAGCTCAAGGTGCTCAAGGGCATCGAGCGGGCCTCCGGCTCCGTGCCGCTGGTGCACGTCGGCGACGTCTGCCTGTCTGTCTGTCTGCCGGAGGAAAAAGAGGATAAGGAAGAGAAGAGAGGGGCAAAGTGGTCAATTTGACGAACCGGGCCCACATGTCAGACGAGTTAACGGTGGTTTTCGAACGGAAGAGAGACGGAATGACATGGAGGGAAAGAAAGAAAAACGTCATGGCACAGAGGGGCGAGCCAACTTTAGAGGGGTCTAGAGGAATAGGCCAACTTTCGTAACGGCACACGGGAAAAAGCTCCTTCTTCTCCAATCTTCCGGTCTCTCCAAAAGTCCAAAGCCTTCCATAGTTCGATCCCTCCTTCCCCTTCTGGAATTCTCGCTGCTCCGCCTCGCACACGTTCCATCGCTTCACTTCCTTCCCGCTCTTCCTCAATCCGCCGTCCTCACCGGACCGCCGCCCTCTCTCCTCCAAATCCACCGCAGTTCCTCCACTCCCATTCCCCGCACGCGGGCGAGATCGCGATGAGGCCCTCCACCAGGGCCGCCGCGACGCCGCCGCCGCCGAGCCCTAAGACCGGCGCCACCAAGCGACAGCGGAAGGCGGCGCCACTAGGCGACGTCACCAACCTGCTCCTCCTCCCCGAGACCCCGACCCCGATCAAGCCCAGAAGGACCGCACGCCTGCCCCTCCCCGCGCCCTCTGACGCCTCCGCTGTCTCCTCCACCTGCTCCTCCTCCGCCTCAGTCACCCCGGCGCTCAAGCCGTCCTTCTCCACCGCTGCCACGCCCGCGCCCGAGCCATCCTCCTCTACCGCTGTCGCGCCCGCGCCCGAGCCGTCCTCTTCCGCCTCGGTCACGCCCGCGCCCGAGCCGTCCTCCTCCGCCCCTGTCGCGCCCGCGCCCGAACCGTCCTCCTCCGCCGCGGTCACACCCGCGCCCGAACCGTCCTCCTCCGCCGCGGTCACGCTCGCGCCCGCGCCCGCGCCCGATCCGTCCTCCACCGTCCCGGTCACGCCCGCGCCCAAACCGTCCTCTGCAGCCGGTGAGGGAACGTGCATCTCACATCTGCGCTCGATCCGCCAAAGCTTGGTGTGGTGCTGGCATCTTCGGTAATCATTGTGCTGGGATTTCTAATTCTGCCCTTGGTTTGCAGTCCTCGACGACGTGTTCGAATCGCCGACCATCTGCACGGTCTACGCGAGGCGACGGACTACCCGGGCTGAGGCCGAGGGACGGATCAACCCCATCATCACCAACAAGGGCAAGGGACCCGTCAGCGCTGCGGCGAGTTGCCCCCCTCTTGGAAAATCTACGAGGAACATCAGGTGAGATACTCGTACTTGTTACCTGATGACTGATGTCACCTGTGTTGGTGGCATGTTCAATACAGTCCCCACTTCAGCGTTACTGGCTTACTGCAACTCCGCTGTGCAATTGTTTGCGATTTGGACACAGGTACAGTAATGGTGGTCCCTTATGTGGGTGACAGTGACCTCTCTTGTAGCATGGACCGATTAATCCTGGTTTTGTGTGTGTGTGGAAACCTTAAAGTGCACATTCTAAATGTTTGTAGGCTTGTAGCAATCTAATAAGTTCATGTTTGAAAGGGCAAAGTGACACCATAACATGATAGGTATACCTAATCTTATGTAATGCACATTCCCACTCACCTGAGAGAATCAATAAGCCTTTACCTGAAAGGGCACAGCATTAGAATCACTGTAGTTCCAAGTCACTTCTTGGTAACAAGAGCTAAGCCCCTAGTTGTCCTAGACTGATATGAAACCATCCCATTGTTGTTATTTTTAGATGATGGAATTGATGTAATAATGTCTTAAACGCTTGTTGTATACTAGCATATATTGATATAGACTAGAAGAGGTTGTGCTGTGATGTCTTTCACAATTCTGACAGAATAAGCATACCATATATCATAATAGTGTCAGAACTCAGAAGCATAGGATATTCAGAATCCTGGACTTTAGGATCCTTTAGTTCGTCTTATTTCATTGATATCTAACAGTTACAGTCTGAGTTTGTTTCATTTACTGAACCGTTAAACTCACTTGTCTTCAGGAAAAAGGATACTCGGCCCATCTCTTCGTCAGCTCCTTGCCATGAAGCTAAAAAGGTAAGCAGGATCGCAATCTGACTGCATTTCCTGGTAATGACCCTACAAAGTTCTCTGTTACCGAGGCTTTGTTCCATTGCTCTCTTTGGGGGCCTGCACAACTAGGTTACCATCAGAAACTCGTGATTTTTTTTTCCTGAACTTTATCATGGAGTAGTATTTAACCAATAGAGCTGTGCTCGCAATACAGTCTGTGATCTGTTAATTTTCACTTCTGTCCTGCTTTGCATAAGTACATCTATTATGTAACATTTATGTGAAACACCATATAACAGTATGATGAGATGAATGCTTCAAAGGTTAAATACATTAAATCTGCATTTGGAAGACTAGCTCTGCTCCTTACGACGGCCATTACTTTTAACTTTCTGACTGGTTGCCATTTTGGGAACAGAAGCGGCCCCTTGCAAAGTTACCAGAAGAATTTGTGAAGAAGCAGAAAGCATACTTTGCAGACGTGGATGCCTTTGAACTGGCAGAGGAAGAGGTATCAGAATCTGAGCTGGAGTGAAAACTTAGAGCTGAAGCTCCTCCTATCCTAGAACACGTGGCCTTTTCATGTACATAAGTAGTTTACCAGAGTTACTTTTTACTACGATGGCCAAGGTATGTTAGCAATGTATAGCTAGCTTTGTTTGCAACACGAGGGTCGAGGGCAAACCAGTGTATGTTGATGATCGCTGGAGAACGCCTCAGCATAGGCTACTAATCTTATTCTAGTTGTAGTTGTAGCATAGTTTGGCAGTACTAATCGCTCGATCTCCTTGTGTTTCATTTCATCAAAAAAGTGCTCTAGACAAAGCCATTGCAAATCAAATGTTTGGCAGGGCAGTAAGCGAATACTGATATGAGTAATAGTGAGTTGGTGGTGTTTCAAGTCGTTGGCTGGAACTGGATGGATGGATGGTGGTATCTGGCAGGATCCAGAGATTCAGTAGTGGTTTGTCTTGAATATCTTGGACGACAGGACGCTGTGCTTGTGTACGTGTAGTCGATGGACTTGAGGTATTTCAGATGTCTTAATTTGTACAAGTTAATTGTGAAACAGTGCTTTTTTCTTATAATAAATTAGTCATACAAATCAGCTGCGACCGTTTTAAGCTCAAGCAAACAGAGCCGGCGTCGCGTGCACAGGCTGCGGCTCCACGGCGATGCGCGAGTGCGTCCACGGCACGGCCAGCCGGAATCTCTCCTTGTCCAAACCATTAGAAATTCATTTCACGCAAAATGGAAGAATTTTTTCATGATATATTGTGCTCTATAATATGTATATGAAGTGATTGCTAGTGTTCAATCCTCAAAATATTTATATAACTAAAAAAGTAAGGAATCCAATGTTCTGTCTCAAAAAAAAAAATTGTTCATTGAGTGCTGCTTATTTCATCAATCATCGCCACAGGCTGATGAGAAACATAGCCTCTCTGTCCAAAAAGAATGCAATTCTATATCTTAGAGTAGTAAAACTTTGAAGTTTATTTAACCTTTTTATTTACAAGAAAAAATATCAACATTTCTGTCTAAGGTATGTTACAATTATTACTTTTAAGATGGCTAAGATATGTGTTAGCAATGTATAGCTAGCTCTACTTGTAACATGGGGAGCAAACCAGGGTACCTTGGTGATCACTGAAGAACGCCTCATCAGATACAGACAACTAAAGTTACTATTGTGTGCAAACTGCAAACTTACTACGAACTGTCGTAAATGAAATTAGTTCAATTGTAATTTCCGCTGGTAACATATGCAGATATAAATTGTTCACGTTTGTGATACTGCTGGGGAACCAAACAGTTGGCCAGTTGTAGTTGTAGCATAGCATGGCAGATATCGAGGTCTTAGGACGAGGGAGACGGAGACCCAACTGTATGAGAACATGAATTTAGTTGGGACAGCAGACAGAACTAATCGATCTTTCTCTTTCTCTCTCTGTTTCAATGTAGTTGCTCTGGGTTATATTGTGTCTAGTTTTTTTCCCCCTATGAAGTTTCTTGTGATGTTAGATCCTGGAGTCGGGTGTCAGACAACTTTGGTGTCAGACAGATAGATGCTCTGTACTCATTTCTTTCTTGGCGATTACAACTCATTTCTTTCTTGACGATTACAGTTAAATTGCTCTGTAATTATTATTTTTTTGGCCGTGCAGCACGCACTAGCAAGCAGCACTGAAGATCGATTAGTCGAAAGGAGCAGCGATTTTCCTTGGTTCGCCTCTCGGTTCGTGATTTGCCGTTGCCACCACCAACTGCTCCCACTGTGCCTCTCAAGGTATCCAAGTTCCAATTCCACTGCAGTTTGCACAAGTCTGAGAGTCCACAGGCATGCACGGCGCGCACTAATCCGGTCCATCGATAGGTACTGCCATTGGCTGAGACTGAGCTGCAGTTTCTTTTCTTTTTTCTTTCCATGTGGACACGGCCGGGCAACCATGTCCATCACCATATGAGAAGCTTCCCAAGTTTGGGGCATTCCCAGGCACCAAACATGCATGGAGCATCTGTCTGTCTATTAGTACCATACTATATTTCTTGTTAGTGCTGTCTTTAACCTTATTAATAACTCTCTCACGAATATAGTAATTATTACGAAAAGAAAAGGATCCTGAATCGCCAAAGGTGGCTGATTCCGCCCAATTTGGTTGACAAAAGTAAAGATTCGGGAGAATGGAACTTGTTCATACCTGAGGTTGCTTGTGACCAAGCTGACCATCCATGCTCAGCCCTCACTCCTATCATAACATAGCATCTACAATACAACCACTTTTTTTTTTTTTTTTTTTTTTTTTGACAAAGAATACAACCACTTTGCTTTGGAGACAGTTTATTATTGGCTTTTCGGCCACCGTTCGCTAAAACTGTTTGTTCTCAATTGTTTGCTTGTCGAAACTAGGTAGGCAATGTCAGAATCTATAGCTCTCCGCGCACTCAGCAGCCTTGTGGAGTTCATATACACACAGTCAGCTTAGCAGCAATACAGCAGCTTTGTCAAAGTTTACTCAAAGTTGAAAACGGATGCTCCATCCGGTGCTCATTCAAGATGGATTCATGATAAATAAAAGGCAGACGCAGTGTTCTTTTTCTTTGCTCCATTTTGATGATATAGTGATATACGTAGTATAATACTCTGCATTTTAAATTTAACATGGAGTTTTTTATGGAACCATTTTGTATAATTGATGATGAACGCAACCTCTGCTTTAAAGTAATTTTGTTTAGTTAACAAAATGCACAGCATGCACCTTACCAGCCATCGCCATGGGCTTCCGAAATAATGAAAACGGGACTGATGATTGGACTGCCATTTTCTCTCTCTCTCTATCAACCTTTATTCCGCCCGTCAGAATTTGTTTGAGGAATCAAGTTCATGGAGGTCTCAGCAACTTGCACCACCGTATATAGCCAAAGAAAATGCTGTGAACAACACCAAGTCATTTTGCTAAAGATCAATTAGACATCTCTGAACTTTATATCAAGAAAAAACATACTTAAACAGCACAGACAGTTGATGAACAGAGTCAAATGTAGGTAAACTCCAATTTGGAGATAGCTTTATTGTTTTTTCAACCATCATAAGCCAAAACTGTTCTTAATGGTTTGCATGCACAATTCCACTTAGCAGAAATTTCCAAATAGTTCAATGCTGCGCATTAGTACCTTTTTCCTTTTACAAACTATGTTCAACGACAATTAGAGTTCATATATAACTCATTACTGTATATACAAAAATAGCAAGTTCAAAATTGATCCTCCAGTGCACATTCAAGATAAATTTATGATAAAGCCAGAGTTGTACTTGTTCATGAACGCTGCTGATATGCATTGTACGGCGTGATACAAGTATTATTTTTTTCTTGTTCCTTTTTTATTATATTACAACATAATATGCTGCATTTAAATGTGACTTATGGAACCATTTGTACTATATTTGGGCAACTCCTCTACTTTAAGCAATGTTTATAGTTAATGCTCAACACTTTGCCAACCATCCCCATGCAGTTCGAAAGCACTGAAAAAGGAACTCCGATTGTACTTGTATATTTTTCTTCTAGCAACCTTTCTGTCAGTCTGTCAAATTTTATTTGAGGAAATGGCATCTACTTACCTGTGATGCACGTTTCTCCCAGCAATTTGCACTCTCATATAGCCACTGAAAATTGTGAACAACCCCAAGTGGTTTTGGTATATATATCAATTATATATTTACGAACTTTATCTAGAAAATAAATTAAACAGTACAGGTGATTGGTGAATAGAATCAAAATATTCTCAACAAAGTAGATAAATTCATAACTGTGTTGTGCAATAAATTGGTTTGAACTGGAGAGAGCAACAAAGAAAGAATCATCGACAACCAACTCCAATTTGTCACCATAAATGTCATGAACCTAGTTCTGGATGGGCCTGAACCCAAGCAATACAAATAATCGTAGAACTAAGTTTAACTGGCAATTTGTCGGCATAATAAACCACAAAATGTACCAGTTAATAATGTAGTCATGCCTTTGTCCGATCACATCTGTTTATACAAAGCACTTTCGGACTACAGAGTACAGACCACTCCACTAAGTATGGTGAGGCAAATATAGAATATTCAAAGCCACTTGCATAAAGTAAGTTAGAAATTCATCATGCGAAAATATTCTGCAGCCTATAAAAATCTGCACACATTGACACTGGCAACACACCGCTCTAAACTGCTTGAGGAAAATGGCTTCCCATAAACCCCTCACAAGCAGTGTCTTGGCCCTGTTCTTTGCTGCAAGCTTGGTTTCAGCTCAGCTTACTGCAAATTTCTATGACAAGTCATGCCCAAATGCATTGTACATCATCCAGACAGCGGTAAGGTCTGCTGTTGCCAGGGAGAACCGCATGGGCGCATCATTGCTCCGCCTCCACTTCCACGACTGCTTTGTTAACGTAAGTGTCCCCAAATCTGGACATATGTTTCAAATTTTTATCATTTTCTGGATTCATAAGCATGGCAATCTTAACTGTGCAGGGCTGCGATGGCTCAGTGCTGCTTGATGACACCCCAACCTTCACAGGGGAGAAGACTGCTGTCCCGAACAACAATTCCCTGCGTGGATTTGACGTGATTGACAGCATCAAGGCACAGCTTGAGAGGATCTGCCCACAGGTGGTATCATGTGCTGACATCGTCGCTGTGGCAGCACGTGACTCTGTTGTTGCGGTAAGACAGAACAAAAGAAACATTTCAAGTTAGAGGCAACAAGTTGAATGTAAAATTGTTTATGATTGTGAACCTCACAACAAACCCCAACTAAGTGATTATCCAATTCTTTAACTGAAATGAAGATGGTACAACTCTTTATATTTGAGAGACTATGATAAATTTACAACCTAGACCAAAACAAACCTCAGGAGCACTAAACTAAACTACAAAAGTCAAAATGCATATTCAAAGATTCTATAGCAACTGATTGACTAAGTGCATTTCAAGCATTCTAATTTAGCAACTCCAATAGAAACAAACAATAGTAAGAGTTGACAATTTCTATTTCAGCTTGGAGGGCCAACTTGGTCTGTCAATCTGGGAAGGCGTGACTCATTGACAGCAAGCCTAGATGCTGCAAACAACGACATCCCAGCACCAACTCTTGACCTCACTGATCTCACCAAGTCCTTCTCAAACAAAGGACTGAGTGCAACTGACATGATTGCACTCTCAGGTACTGCAATGTGCAAATTTTGTAAACAAACTTATACTTGCTTCATAAATCATAGTCAACTCTAGATTTGTTCCTTGAATGCAAAAGGTAGTAACACTGACTGATATATGGAATAAAAATATTGCCAGGAGGCCACACCATTGGGCAAGCAAGATGTGTCAACTTCCGCAACCGCATATACAGTGAAACTAACATCGACACGTCCCTTGCAACATCACTGAAAACAAACTGTCCCAACAAGACTGGTGACAATAACATTTCCCCCCTTGACGCCTCGACACCCTATGTTTTTGACAATTTCTACTACAAGAACTTGCTGAACAAGAAGGGTGTTCTGCATTCTGACCAGCAACTGTTCAATGGAGGTTCAGCAGACTCCCAGACTACGACCTACTCTTCAAACATGGCAAAATTCTTCACCGATTTCAGCGCGGCGATGGTAAAGATGAGCAACATTAGTCCCCTCACTGGATCCAGTGGACAAGTACGGAAAAACTGCAGGAGGGTGAACTAGCACTTGTAATCTTTGTTGAAAAGGGAGAAAGCTTCCCTTTTGCTCATACTGTAGTCCTTCCCAAAGATGTATCCACAGGTTTGCAAAACATACATATGAAAAGAATAAAATGACATGAAAAATGTTTTTGAAACAATGTGTAATAAGCCTTTTACCAACCTTGAACTTAAACAACCTAATGGATAAACATTGTTTTGTTAATGGTAATGGGACAAGAATAACACCACTGGGATGTCTCGCTTAGATGGAACATATTTTCATTAATGGTCATATATCAAAACTATGAAATTGAAGGAAACCGAGACAGTACTGAACTACTCGTCATAATATGAAACTGAAGTACAAATTTTGTACAGCAGAACAGGAAACAGTTCAGTACAAGAGGGTTAACAGCCCATGCAATTCCAATAAGAGGATAAAACGATACATGATTGCAGGCAGACTCATGACAGATGAATGTTGCGTATCGCTGCATTGATACTTTTACAGTCAAAGTCCATGATCTTCATCCAGTTCTCGAAATCTCCAATTTCCTACAAATGTAATTCAATCATTCAGAAGCAGTATCTAGCATATGATTTGGATTGGATTTTTCTGTGTACGAATTATCCAAAAGAGCAGGAATGGCATCCCAGCTAATCACATAAAGTCAGCGTTCCTATCACAGAACATGTTCTCTAATCAGTGTAGCAAGATTCAGAATTTCACAGATTCACCATGGGCAAAGTCCACACGAGGAGAGAATCGACCAGACAGAGAGCGGCAGTCACACTACTGACTACTCCCCCTGATAATTCATTAGCTACTACTATTACCTTCAAGACCGAGTTGATCTCGCTGGTGGCGGCCAGCCACTGATCGGTCTGCCTCCTGTAGCGCGCGATGGTACCGAGCAGCGCGCGGGCCTCGAGCTCGATCCGCTTCTCGTTGACGAAGAGCTCCTGCACCCCGCCGTCGACCGCGTCCACGAGCAGATCAGCGACCCGCGCCGCGCTTCTCAGGGCGTCCTCCTTCGCTCTATCTGCGCGCGCGCGTGGAGCAAGATGAGGGGTGAACAATTTGTTCTGTCACTTGAGCAGAGGAGACAGTAATGGCGGCGGGCGGCCGGCGGCCGGCGGCGGCGTACCGGTTTGTTGGCGTTGGCGGAGGGATTGGCGGTGGTGCTGACGCACGATCTGGAGAAGCGCCTCTTCCAGATCCTGCTTCCCACCCGCCGCCGCCGCCGCCGCCGGTGGCTTGGCTCCGTCCATCCCCTCACAGTCGCCGGAGAAATTCCTCAAACCTTTCCTTTTTTTTCTTTTTTTCTTTTGCAGAGAGATGGAGAGGGAATCCCTGATAGCCATTATGGGCCACGGGCAGGTAATCTGCTAAAAGCCCAACCGAAATCAAAAGAAGCCCATTCGGCTTGCACGGCGGGCCGTCGTACGCAAATTTAATTAACAGCAAACGTATCCAGTAGTAAATTCGTCTTTTTTCCAACAAGATCACTGAAACAGTGTGTCCTATAGCCTAATTTACTAAGATGCTATTAGCTTTACAGTTTGTTGAATTGAAAGTTGAAGAGCAGAACCACATTGCCATGGAAAATGAAGTTTCAAAATCTTTCGTGCATACAGCTAGCTAATTAACTGCACTGTTTGTCAAACTGCATGCCCATTGACAAAAAGGAGCTTGGGTTTTTGCGCTGATCGACAATAATGTCGTCTCGGCCAACCGGCGTGAAAACTCAAAAGAGTGTCAAAATCATACAGCTGCTTGCCGCCATGCACCACGAGACGACGACGACTAGTCGACGACGACCTAATACTCTTCCTATGAAAAAGTCTCCACCACTCGTCGTCTCCATGCATGCATGCTAGCTGCAGCTCAGGCATGCAAAAGTCTTCAGCTTTTTCCCCAAATTTTGTCGCTGTGTTTCCCTGTTCCTTGAAGCTAAACTCTACCTGCCTAATTCAAGTTGCGACCAGCTAGCTGCTAGAGAGACATATCATGTCAGCATGGGTGTAACTTGACCTGTAACGTCGTCACTAGCTATATATTTAGGGTTTATATTATAAGGGTGAGTTTTCTATACTTCTGGGAATAGTTACTCTCATGTTTAATAATCTATATTACGTATGAGTGCATACTCATTTATCATCTTGAATACGTTTACATACTTATTTTAAGATAGTCTAAATCCTAATGCATGAAAAATTGTAATAAAGTCCATTTTTAAATATATTACTATAATGTTATTATAATAGCATATAAAATATATATAACCATATACTTCATATATACATGCATACTCGACATACATACTATCAAAAATGCTCTAGTATGAACATATACTTTATGTACATATATTACGTTGAACCATATACATCATAAATATAGAGATACACACATAGGAGTAATTACTTCCAAGGAGTATGAAATTTCATGGTTTGAAGAACTCGTGCATCCTATTTTTTTTGTTTATATATATCTCCTGATCCCCATGTGGAAACCCTTTTCCCAAAATAGTATGTGTGCACATACTACGTCAAGAGATTACCATGTGTTTGGTTTGAGGATGATATGAAATGAGTTGGATCCATCCCAATTTTTAGGTTTGGGTTGAACCCATCTCATATCTGGTTTGAGGAGTAGACTTATTCCAGTTTCTTGTTTGGTACGAGGAATACAGTGGGTTGAGATGATGATAATTTAAACATCGTTAGCCACTATTTATGTGTGACCTAGCCGTCAGTCACTTTTCACCTTCTTCTACCTCTCGTTGTTAAGCAGATCGACAATAGCCTGCCCTTGGCCCTGCGCTGGCCGCGCCGCTTGTGCTAGCGTTGCCCCATGTCGGTGGCCTACGCTGGCTCCGCCGATGGCCCGAGCAAGCCCCATGACCTTGGCCCTTGCTGGCGCCGCCCTAGACCGGTGGTCTGTGCTACCTCTGCCGGTGGCCCAAGCAGGCCATGCCTCTGCTGGTGCCACCCCAAGCCAGTGCTTGTGTTGACCCAACTTCTCACGTCGTGTTGTCCCTGTGGTTTGCACGTTGTGTCGTGCGACCGCGCCACCAGATGGAGACCCGCGACTACACGAACAGAGAAGCAACGACATCTATCTGGGTCGGTGTTGTCCGCTTGATTTAGAGGGACGACGTCAACCCGCATCTAGGAGCATATTTGCAGCTAAGTTCAACCCAGTTTAACCCAACCTAGAAATCAAACAACAGCTTATCTGGGTCCAACTTCAACCCCAAATCCAAACACACGGGTTAGAGACCAGTGTTGCTCAACTTCCCATGGAATCTCTAAAGTAGCATGAATCCTGGAGCAGGGAGGTGTGATCCAGCACGAATCTTAAAGCACATTTGCATGGTCCGCCGGCCCAGACCATTGGGGTATTGCCGGAATTTCCGGTCCCGCGTGTGTGACAGAGATGCCAAATCTGGTCACCTGCAGACCAGCTGCTACAATAATACGTGTCATAAAAAGATGGCTACTCACGAACTAATCTGAATCAACACAAAATCTTTGCAGATCAGCGACATTTCATTGGTTTATAGCCAATGACGAAATGAAAATAAAATAACATGTAATTGATAGAACTAAGCAGCATTATTTGGAACCTTCTCCACCTTCAGATATAATCCTTGGATTAGAAGCAAGACACTGTCTAGAATAATGCCCAAACTAATTAAGTGATGAACAGGATTAACTCGCTAGTACTTTTGATGGGTTCCATATATATATGTGTCCAAGTCTCCAAAGGGGGTGGTTGGGCGTGTGAACAGTGATCCGTACCTAATGGCTTTATCACATTCTTTGACCATAGCACCTTCAAACAAATATTTGTATCGGATGCTTCTGGTGCTGTGTGCATGGTGCAGGCATATGCATTGGGCATTGCAGAAAGTTGACAGGGCTAGCAGCTGGATGATGAGCTGATCTGAGCCGGTGGACGATGCCTGTCGATCCTATTCACAACAACTTTAACTTTGATTGATTATAATAAAACGGCCGGCAATTTAACTTCGAAGCAAAACATTCTGAGAATGGAGACTGTTGACTCTTTGGTCATGCATGTACGCGTTGTGGTGAACAAATAATTAAATAAATGGAGCTACCTAGATTGTTAACGAACTAACAAGCATATATATATGCATGTGCATGATGACGACTTTTTAGAGAAATTAAAGCATGGCATGCATGGTGACATATCATATTTTATCCTACTATATACTCTATACTCTACTATACGCAGTAAAGAGCTATGACATATACTCTATATAGCATCACTTGGTATAAAGTTGAAAGGAGACTTTATACTTGTTGAGTAGGCTGGTCAGTAGTAGTGCCCAACAAAGTTGACCATAGCCCATCCATGCATGTCTGCAGCATCTCTAACGACGACGTGGATGACCAGATAATGGTGAGCAGCCGGATACAAACTCTAGCTTCCATCAGATGACTGTTGGAACGCACTTGCCCAACCTCTGCACGCGTGCAGGGGAAAGAGCGAAGGCGGCCAAGTGTCGGATGCAGTAGCGAAGGTGAAACGGAAGTGGAAAGTGCTCGAATTCCCAAAAAAAGTCGTCCCTTACACTGTTCATCCCCTTGGTATTTATAGGGAACGCCAAGGGGTACGGGCCAAATTACAAAAGGGTACAGCAAAGATTCCTCGCCTCCGCGCAGGGAGGAAGGGCAAAAGTGTAAATACACAGCTGAAGCGGAAACCCTAATCGGTCACACTCCAGCGCGCCGCCACCTGGCCCTTGTTCGCCTTCGGGGAGCGGTGCGGTGGTCTTGACCTTCGGCCGCGCTCGCCCTTGGGCCCGCGCACCTCCGCCATCTGCCGGACCTCCGGCTCTGCTTGCCTCCGGGGAAGAAGAACGGCGGTTTAACCTTCGGCCGTGCTCGCCGGACCTTCGGCTTCGCCTACCTCTGGGTCGGCGCACACTTGCCGCTTGCCTGGACCTTCGCTCCAAGCGAAGGTGGCGTCGTGGTTCAGCGAAGGTCTCCTGCAGTGCGACCGTCGCCTTAGACCTGCACGGAAGCACAACAAAGCGACGAGGGTTGACCCCGCATCCGGGGGTCAGGGTAACGGTCTCCAAAAGGAGAGGGACCTCGCAAGCACACCAGTCGTTACGCGAGGGCTAACTTCGAGCACCAGATCGGGCGGCGCTTCTGCCGAGGGTCCCTTCCCCCAACAGTAGCCCCTCGTTGTCTTGGATCTAAAAGAACGTGTTTAGGCCCAAGCAGCGCCTTTTAATGGGGACAAAAACGGGGCCCTCAGCAGCGACGCCCGCGGCTGCTTTGGGCTGGGCCGTTGTGGTGTTGTTTTATACTATTGAAGCCTGTTTCGTTTTTTGCGCCGCGTTCTTTGGTTGTCGTGCCGACTTCGTCGGGTGAGGGGCTTGTCTCCCGGCCTATAAATAGCACGAGTAGGTGGGGAGTTTGATTGTGCTCTCTGTTGCTGTAGCCATCCTGCTGTTGCAATTTGCTTGTAGCGAAGGTTTGTTTGAGCTTGTCTGCGAGGGTTGAGATAGGCGTTCGTTGTTCGGTAGTGTTAGCAGTTGAAGAGATGGCTAGGTTGAAGCAAACTGCTCGCGCTGTTTCTCCCGCAGCCGCGGATGAGGGGATCACCTTCGAGTTTGGTTTGAGCCGGGTTTGTGCAAGTGAGATTGCATCTTACGTGCGGTGGGGCTGGATTGAGGAAGGCAAGGCGAGGGCCAGCAGTGGGGAGACCGTGCCGAAGCCGGATGCAGATGAGGTTGTGGTGTTTGAAGAGTTCATTTCGGCTGGCCTTCGCTTCCCAGCTGACTCCTTCGTGACTTCGGTCCTGCGGAGGTTCAACCTGCGGTTTCATCAGCTTACGCCTTCTTGCTTCACAAAGATGTCGGTCTACGTCTGGGCCTGCAGGTCTCAGGGGGTTGTCCCCCATGTCGAGGGTTTTGTTCGCACTCATCGCGTTCACATGCAGCCTCGCAAGATTACGGACAGCGAGGGCAAGACCAGCCTTGGACAATTTGCGGTGTACACTTTTTGCCATCGCGCCGGCGCGGAGCTGCCGGTGCAAGCGCAGAAAAACAAGTGGAGCAGCGGGTGGCAGGAGTTCTGGTTCTATTACAAACTCAGTGACGGCTCCGAGCTTTGCGGCGAGCTTCCGGTGCTTGGAGATGTGGGCGCCGAAGCTAAGATGAGCATCGAGGCCCATGCTGCTGTTGATTGCCTGAGGGTCGTTGCGCGTTCTCAGTGCGCGCGTGATTTGGTGGAGGAATATTGTTGTGCCAAGATTTGGCCTCTTGGCCGAAGGCAGACTTGGTTCGTTGTGGAGAATGACCCAAGGTACGAAGGTAGGGGCTTGAAGAAGCCTAGTTTGGATCTAGAGAAGGTCTGGGAAAGAACTCTTAAGAAATTTCCGAGGCGCGAGGATGGGAACGAAGCTGTTTTCAAACGAGTTCAGCAGTGGACGGACGAGCTCGTGGGGAAGCTTTCCCCATTGGAAGTGAAGGCTATCCATAGCTTGGTGGGCGGCGAAGGTCGCGTGAACAGAATGTTTGACATTCTTGGCGTTCGGTACGCCGACTGGCCGGCTCCTTCGAGCGACGACGCGCCGAAGAAGAGGAAGCGTAAGGCTTCGGGAGGAACGGAGATCGTCTCTCGGCCGAAGAGAGGCCGTGGTCGAGGCCGCGGGGAAGCTGGTGGCCGAGCGAAGGTGCTTGCGACAAAGGTCACTGCGGGCTCGGTTGCTGCGGGCACTTCTTCTTTGGCCGCGGCTCGGAGTGGCCGGGGTGCCAGTTCAGTCGGGGGACGCATGCCTCGCGTTGGAGGGATCGGTGCTTTGGTCCAAACTTCGGGCGACGAGGATGAATCTGATGATGATGTGGAGAAAAACGCAAAGGAGGGGGAGACGGGCGAGGGTTCGTCTGATGAAGGTAGCGAGGGTTCTACTGAAGGGCATGACACGGATGAGGAGGTGTCGATTGGAGGCGGAGCCTCGCCGGTTGTTGGTGCGATGGTTACCCAGGGCGCAGATGAGCTTGCACGAGATATTGAGCCAGGTAGCCCTCGACGAGGTGCGGTTCCCAGCTTCGCGGGCTCACACCTTTGGGTGGAGGGGTCAGAGTTTGATGGGGAACTTGACTCTGCGCGGTCCCGGGGAAAAAGACCGTTTGGCGAGGCTAGCCGGTCGAGCCTTCCGGAATACGCCAAGAAGCTTGGGATTTCTGATCCGGCCACTGCACTGTTCACCAGTCCGGACCTTCGGGATTGCCACTTGCAGTGTAGCCCGGAGGAAAGGCGTTTTTTGGGCCGGATCTTCGGCCGCATTTGTGTGCCGGAGGCGGAGGTTCTTCTTGCAGATCAAGCGGTTGGCGACACCTTCGATGACGTTGACGTCAAGTTGGCGGAGCTGATGCTCTTGAACCGCTCAGCGAGGCGGAAGGTTAGCTCCGACATGGAGTTTATGAGGAACCATATGACTGAACTTGAGAAAGAGAATAGCAAACTGGCGCGGAGCCTAGAGAGCAAAGAAAATGAAATGAGGATTGCTTCAGAAAAGGCCGCGAAGGCTCGAGAGGAGGCGATTGAGCTGGCGAAGCGTAATGCTGATCTGATTGCCGCGGGAAAGGAGAAAGACAAAGCTTTGGCCGAGGCCGAGGGTCGGCTAGTTGATTTGAGGGAATCTTGGCGAACGAGCATGGAGAACGTCAAGCGCAAACTTGATTGTTGTCTGACCGAGGCTGGGGGCTCAGCCGGAGAGCCATTGCCTGCAGCTGACGCAGAGGCCTTCGAGGGCTGGCTGGGCAACGAGCTTGATGTATTTAGCTCGCTGGTTTCCAACGCAGCCGATTTTGGTGGCTACGCCGGGGCCTTGGCAATGGCGAGCACGCTTCGATTGGCGGATTGTGATCATCTTCGCAAGGTCAAAAGGCCGAGCCATGTCTTTCCGACGGTTGAAGAGGTTCGCCAGATGAAGGTTGATGATGCAGAAGTCCGGAACTGTGCGATGCGTTTGCTTCGCAAGTTTTGGATCTCCGGAGGTGGCCGGGCTCTCGCCTTCGAAGAAGCTGCCGAGGCTACGCGCCAGGTTCGCACCTTTGTTTTTGGTCTGTGTTGCTTTTGTTTTAGAGGGGTTGTTTGTTGATTTTGGCGAGGTTTGTCTTTTGTTTTGCTTGTAGGCTCGACGAGATGCAATGCCCTCGCCGCCTGCGGAAGATGCAGCGAGGGGTGACCCCGAAGCCGCCCCTGAGCCAAGCTGTGCGGGGGTTACGTTCGCCGAGATCGAGGCGTTGACCGGGAGCGGGCCGATCGTGGAAGGAGATGCTGCGAAGGAAACCACGGCGGAGGAGGCGTCAGCTGGGACCTCGACTGCCACCGCTGGCGAGGGTGTGGACATCAATCGAGGGGAAGCTGGGCAGGTGTGATGCCTGGGTTTGTTGGGGCGAGGGAGGCCTTTTGTAGATACTATGGTTGTTTGTAAAGACTTGGCGAGGCTGAGACATCTCGTATTTTTGTGCAACATGCAGGTTCCTGACGGAACCGTGCTAGACGTATTCGACGTGACCCCGCTGATGTTGAACTACCAAGATGTTTTTATAACTGGTGAATCATGGGCTCGCGCTAGATTTAAATATCCTTCGCTTTCCTTTGAACGTTTTTGGTGGTCGAAGGTGCGGAGATATGATTTAAAGAATAGTAGGTCGAGTCGATTTTGGCGCGAGACAGACTATACAGACCGCCAAGCCGATCGTTATTTGTTTGGGTCTTCGTCGACCTCGCAAGCTGGCGGTGATGATGATATTGACGAGAACACAGCTTTGGAATATTTGTTCGGTCGAAGGGAGCTTGAAGTTGGTTCGGATGGGGCTCTTGTGATCCCGAAGGAGGAACCTTCGGAAGTTGAGACGAGGCATAGGTACATGTATAGGGCGAGGGTTTTGCCCGGGGAGCTGCCAATTGTCCCTGCAGCTCCTTTGTTGTGGGGACCCCTGGTTCCAGTGGAGGGGGGGTTTGAGATGGAGGCCGAAGGTTTGGATGATTTGGAGTTAATTGAGGGGAGCGGCGGTCCCTTGTAAAGATTTTTTATTTTGGGATATGTTCGTTGTTGTAACATTGTTTTGTAACGGTATGAGAAAAGCGTATGGGTTGTGTGCCATATTTGCTGTGCTATTTTGACGTTTCTTATGTTGTTTTAACGGCGACGCCCTGCTTGATTCTTAGCGAGGCTCGCGCACTTGCCTGTGTAAGCTTGTTTTGAAAAAACAGCGACGCCCCCTTTTTCTTTTAGCGAGGCTCGCGCACTTGCTCGTGTACGCTTGTTTTGAAAAAACAGCGACGCCCCCTTTTTCTTTTAGCGAGGCTCGCGCACTTGCTCGTGTACGCTTGTTTTGAAAAAACAGCGACGCCCCCTTTTTCTTTTAGCGAGGCTCGCGCACTTGCTTGTGTAAGCTTGTTTTGAAAAAACAGCGACGCCCCCTTTTTCTTTTAGCGAGGCTCGCGCACTTGCTCGTGTACGCTTGTTTTGAAAAAACAGCGACGCCCCCTTTTTCTTTTAGCGAGGCTCGCGCACTTGCTCGTGTACGCTTGTTTTGAAAAAACAGCGACGCCCCCTTTTTCTTTTAACGAGGCTCGCGCACTTGCTTGTGTAAGCTTGTTTTGAAAAAACAGCGACGCCCCCTTTTTCTTTTAGCGAGGCTCGCGCACTTGCTCGTGTACGCTTGTTTTGAAAAAACAGCGACGCCCCCTTTTTCTTTTAGCAAGGCTCGCGCACTTGCTCGTGTACGCTTGTTTTGAAAAAACAGCGACGCCCCCTTTTTCTTTTAGCGAGGCTCGCGCACTTTCTCGTGTGCGCTTGTTTTGAAAAAACAGCGACGCCCCCTTTTTCTTTTAGCGAGGCTCGCGCACTTTCTCGTGTGCGCTTGTTTTGAAAAAACAGCGACGCCCCCTTTTTCTTTTAGCGAGGCTCGCGCACTTTCTCGTGTGCGCTTGTTTTTAAAAAAACAGCGACGCCCCCTTTTTCTTTTAGCGAGGCTCGCGCACTTTCTCGTGTGCGCTTGTTTTGAAAAAACAGCGACGCCCCCTTTTTCTTTTAGCGAGGCTCGCGTACTTGCTTTTTAACTGTGTTGATGTGGCTCCGTCCGAGGCCTGGCTTGGAGGGCTCGGGCGAGATGGAGAATGTGGGCCCGCCCGAGGCCTGGCTTGGAGGGCTCGGGCGAGACGGAGAATGTGGCCCCGCCCGAGGCCTGGCTTGGAGGGCTCGGGCGAGACGGAGAATGTGGGCCCGCCCGAGGCCTGGCTTGGAGGGCTCGGGCGAGACGGAGAATGTGGCCCCGCCCGAGGCCTGGCTTGGAGGGCTCGGGCGAAACGGAGAATGTGGGCCCGCCCGAGGCCTGGCTTGGAGGGCTCGGGCGGGACGGAGAATGTGGCCCCACCCGAGGCCTGGCTTGGAGGGCTCGGGCGAGACGGAGAATGTGGCCCCGCCCGAGGCCTGGCTTGGAGGGCTCGGGCGAGACGGAGAATGTGGGCCCGCCCGAGGCCTGGCTTGGAGGGCTCGGGCGAGACGGAGAATGTGGCCCCGCCCGAGGCCTGGCTTGGGGGGCTCGGGCGAAACGGAGAATGTGGGCCCGCCCGAGGCCTGGCTTGGAGGGCTCGGGCGAGACGGAGAATGTGGCCCCGCCTGAGGCCTGGCTTGGAGGGCTCGGGCGAGACGGAGAATGTGGCCCCGCCCGAGGCCTGGCTTGGAGGGCTCGGGCGGGACGGAGAATGTGGCCCCGCCCGAGGCCTGGCTTGGAGGTAAGTTTGCTTTTTGCGAGCCCCTGTCGTTTGTGCCAGGGTGCTCGACTTTCCTCCCCTTATCTTAGGCGGAGGTGAGTTTGCTTTTGCGAGCCCCTGTCGTTTGTGCCAGGGTGCTCGACTTTCCTCCCCTTATCTTAGGCGGAGGTGAGTTTGCTTTTGCGAGCCCCTGTCGTTTGTGCCAGGGTGCTCGACTTTCCTCCCCTTATCTTAGGCGGAGGTGAGTTTGCGTTTTGCGAGCCCCTGTCGTTTGTGCCAGGGTGCTCGACTTTCCTCCCCTTATCTTAGGCGGAGGTGAGTTTGCTTTTGCGAGCCCCTGTCGTTTGTGCCAGGGTGCTCGACTTTCCTCCCCTTATCTTAGGCGGAGGTGAAGTTTGCTTTGAAAAGAAAAGGAATGTTTTTCAAAGCAATCTTAGCAGGTTTTCATCGAATGTAGCGCTCTTTGAAAGAGATCCGCTTTTTCGATGCTTGGGAGTAGAAGGTTGGAGATTTTGCTTTTTTTTTGGGGGGGGGGTTCTAGCCTGTGTTAATGCTTTGGATACTGCCTCATTAAAAAACCTTACGCCCCTTCGTAAGGAAAAAGAGTGCAGCTCCTGTTTTTGTTAAGTACATGAGAGTAGATAACATAAAAAGTGACAAAAAATTACATAACGCGAGGGCTCGCTAAGGCTCCGCTATGGGTAGAATTTGCGAAGGTCGTCGATGTTCCAGGTGTGTGGTAGGATATTACCTTCGCTGTCGGAGAGGTGGAAAGAGCCTGGGCGATTGCATTCTGCGATCAGGAACGGGCCTGCCCACTTAGGCTGGAACTTTCCGGCCATGCTGGCGTTTTGTTTACGGATGAGGACGAGGTCACCCTTCTGCAGGTTCTTGATTCTGACCTTTTTATCTCTCCACTTCTTGGTCTCTTCCTGATATTTGCGAAGGTTGTGAACTGCGCTGCATCTTGTTTCTTCTAGCAAGTCCTTGTCAGTTAGTATGGCTGGCTCATCACTTGCGAGGGTTGTTCTTGGTGAAACGAATTTTAGCTCCTCTGGTAACACGGCTTCTTCGCCGAACAAAAGTTTGAAGGGTGTGAACTTGGTTGCTCTGCATTCGGAGGTATTGTGAGACCAGGTGACTGCAGTTAGCTCGTCTGCCCATTTGCCTTTGGGTCTGCCTTGCAATTTTTTGGATATGGATTGGAAGATTGTTGCGTTGGCTCTTTCGACTAGGCCGTTGGACTGCGGGTGTCGGACTGAGGCGAAGCATAGAATTGTTCCGATTTGTGCACAGAACTCTTTGAAAACCTCGCTGTCAAACTGGGTGCCGTTGTCGACGGTTAGATGTTGGGGGACTCCGAAGCGACAAACTATCTGCTGCCAGAAAAACCTTTTTACTGCGAGGGATGTTATGGAGGACAGCGGTCTTGTTTCGGTCCATTTGGTGAAATATTCCACGGCTACCACCGCATAGCGAAGGTTCCCCGGAGCCGTCGGTAGTGGGCCCACGAGATCCATTGCCCACCTTTGTAGGGGCCAGGTTGGGCATATGAGGGTTGTGGGGGCCCCTGGGGTGTTTTGGTTTTTTGCTGTCAGTTGACAACCTTCGCATTTCTTGACGATGGTTTCAGCGTCTCTCAGCGCAGTTGGCCAGTAGAAACCTTGCCGGAAAGCCTTTCCTACTAGTGCCCTTGGGCCGTTGTGTGAACCACATATACCTTCGTGGATGAGTTTGAGAATGTCGTTACCTTCGGACTGTGACACGCACTTGAGCCAAGGTGAGGTTACCGAAGCTTTGAACAAGGTGTTATCCACAATCTTGTACCCTCGCACTCTTTGCTTTAGTCTGTTCTCTTCTTCTTTGGAGCTGGGTTCATGAAGGCCTTTGATGTAGGCCATGATGGGCGCTCTCCAATCCTCGCATTGAATTGAGTTGATCAGCTTGATGCTGATTTCGGAAGCTTCGAAGGCTGACCGAGTGGAAACCTCGTAGAACACGTCCGGAGGGAGCTGTAGCTGCTGCGCTGCTGCTTTGGCTAAGCAATCTGCTTCGCTGTTTTCAGTCCTCGATATTGCTTTTACTGTTATGCCGAGGAAGAAAGATTCTAACCTTCGTACATATTGAAAATACTTTTGAAGCTCTGGATCTTTTGCTTTGTAGTTCTTTTCAATGTGCCCCACAATGACTTGAGAGTCTGTGTTGATGAGTGCCCTTCGGACTGATAACGATCGCAACCTTGAAAGTGCCAGAATCACAGCCTCATATTCAGCGGAGTTGTTTGTGCACTTGAAGTCCAGCCTTCTTGCGTATCTCAGCTTCGACCCGGAGGGCGAGATTAGAATTGCCGAGGCACCGGCTCCGGTTGCACCCCAGGCCCCGTCGACGTAAACGATCCAAAACTGGTCCTGCTGCAGCTCACCGGGGCGAGGGTCGGGTGTCCATTCTGCTATGAAATCAGCCAGCACCTGCGATTTGATCGCTGTTCTGCCAACGAAGGTTACAGCATAACTATTGAGCTCGACTGCCCATTTTGCTATTCTTCCAACGGCTTCGTTGTTTTTGAAAATGTTCTCGAGGGGGTACGTCGAAGGTACATGTATCTCGTGCGCCTGGAAATAATGCTTTAGCTTTCTTGATGCCATGACGACGGCGTATGCTATTTTCTCAAGCTCCGAATAATTTCTCTTTGGGCCTTCGAGGGTTTCTGAGACATAATAGATTGGAGCTTGTTTGGTTCTGTTGTTTTCGCGGAGCTCCTTGATGAGGACTGCGCTTGCAGCGTGTGGCGAAGCTGCGACGTAAAGTAACAATGAGTCTCCCTTGCTTGGGCTGGTTAGGGCAGTCAAGCTGGTCAGATACTTTTTCAACTCCTCGAAGGCCTTTTGCTGCTGGGGACCCCAGTTGAATGGAGCGTTGCTTCTGAGTGTTTCGAAAAATGGTAACCCTCGCTCTGCGGATCTTGAGATGAATCTGCTAAGTGCTGCCAAACGACCGGTCAGACGCTGAGCTGCTTTCTTGGTCGTCGGAGGTTCCATGTTCATGATGGCATCAATCTTCTCAGGGTTGGCTTCAATTCCTCTAGCTGAGACGATGCAACCTAGCAATTTGCCTTCGCTTACCCCGAAAACACATTTTTCTGGGTTTAATTTCAGTCTGGCGGACCGGAGGTTGCTGAATACCCTCGATAAGTCTGGTATGTGGTTCTCTTTTAGTTCACTTTGAACGACTAGGTCGTCGACATAGGCGGAGACAGCATGCTCATCCTTGAAAACTTCGGAGGTCATGCGAGCGAAGGTTGAGCCTGCGTTTTTCAAACCTTCTGCCATCCTTCGGAAGCAAAAGGTGCCCGAGGGTGTGATAAAGCTTGTTTTTTCCTCGTCTTCTTCGTTCATCCAGATTTGGTGATAGCCTGAAAAGCAATCAAGGAGGGATAGCATTTGGCAACCTGCCGCTCTGTCGACCAGGGTGCTTATGTTTGGGAGGGGGAAATCGTCCTTCGGACAGGCTTTGTTCAAGCAAGTGAAATCAACGCACATTCGCCATTTTTTATTCTTCTTTTGGACTAGGACCACATTTGAGAGCCAAGTTGGGTATTTGACTGGGCGGATGACGCCTGCGTTCAGAAGCCGTTTTACCTCAGCCTTCGCTGCCTCCTTTCTTTCTTCTGACATCTTGCGAAGCTTTTGTTTGATTGGGCGATAACCTGTTTTGATGTTCAGGCTATGCTCGATCATTGATCTGTTGACTCCTTTTAGGTCTTCTGCGGACCAAGCGAAGGTGTCGGAATTTTCTCTGAGGAAGGTGACGAGGTTGCCTTCTGATTGAGGGTCTAGATTGGCTGAGATGATCACATTTCTGTCGGCATTACCCTCGAAGAGTTGGACTTGTTTGGTTTCGTCCTTTGGCGCCGCCTTCACTCTGTCATTGCGGGCCTCGCCCTCGACGCTGATACCGGGGGTTTGAGGTTTTGACAAATTGTGTACATTACGTTGCCCCGGGGCTACGTTCCCTTCGGCTGTCCTTGCAATGTCCTGGTCCCCAAAAACCGCGACCACTCCCTTCGGAGCGGGAAGTTTCATGCATAGGTAGGCGGGATGGATGACCGCATTGAACGCGTTTGTGACCCCTCGGCCAAAAATGGCATTGTATGGATAGAACATGTCGACAACATCAAATGTTATATGTTCCGTCCTACAGTTGATTTGGTCGCCGAAGGTCACGGGCAGAGAAATTTTCCCGACGGCTCTCACTTGTTGACCACCGAAACCGTATAGGGGGTTGTCGGCCGGTTGCAGAAGATTTCTGTCAAGCTTCATGCTGTCGAAGGTTGAAGCGAACAAGATGTCAGCGGAGCTTCCTGTGTCGACCAGTATTTTGGTGACAGTCCACCCAGCGAGGTTTGTTTCGATCACCATGGCGTCTGTGTGAGGGTAGTCTCTTAGCTTCATGTCACTGGAATCGAAGGTTATGGGGATGTGGGACCAACGACCGAATTTATGCGGTCCTTCGACGGCCACGTGGTGAACGCGTCTTGCGTGTTCCTTCCTCTGCCGTTTGTTACCATGGTCTTCATTTGAACCTCCGGTGATAGCTAGAATCACACCGAAGGTCGATGTTGGATTGTTGATGGTCGTTTGGCTCGAGGCTTCGGCTTTCACAGGTTGTGGAGCTGGTAACGCGGGGATTGGCGGTGGTGGTGGCAGAGCGCTGGTGGCTTGGTGGGTTGTTGGAATTTGGTTTTGGGGGGTAGCTGGGTATGTGACTGTGTAAGGTGGGTTTTGGCGTTGTGGGGTGGTGGTTGGCTGATAATGGGTTTGGTTGTAGAGCGGGTGGTGAGTGTAAGAGGGTTGTTGCGAAGGTAGGCCGTAGTTTATGGGGGTATAGTGGTATGTTGGATTTGGTGGGTGGAAGCTTGGTTTTCTTGTGTGGTTTATGGTTCGGGAATCTGACGGAACAGGTTTCCTGGATTCCTGGTATTCCTTTCCCTTGGCGAAGCATTCGCATTGCTTTGTTGTGTGCCCCTTTCCCACTCCACAGAAGTGACAATACATTTTGGCAGGATCTCGCTGCTGGTAGCGCTGGTTTGGCGGAGGTGGCGAAACCTGCGGGGCTTGGCTGCTGGGGTGCTGAGCGTCCCGTGTTTGATGTTCATAGTTTGTTGCTTTGTTGATTGCACCGACGTTGCTTTGCTCTTGGCGAAGGTTGCTTTCTCTCGGATGAGGCCTCGGCTGTGGCCTCTGCTGAGACCTCCGAGCGTCGGACTTCGCTCTGAAATCCATATCGGCTCTGCAGTATCTTTCCATTGTTTCATGCAACTCTTCGATTGAGTTTGCCGGTTTTCTGGCAAACTTGGAGGAGCATGGTCCTGGGCGCAGGCCGCTGACTGCAGCGAGGATGACAGCCTCGTCAGATATCCCAGGGGTCCTTGCTCTGATTTGAATGAACCTTCGCCAATAATCTTGGAGCGGCTCGCGTTCTTCTTGCTTGCAATTGAATAGCTCGATGGGGTTTAACGGGGCTGGAGTGATGCCCTTGAAGTTCGTGCACAGCTTGTCTCTGAGGGAGGCCCAGGAATCCACAGTACCGGGGCGAAGGTTGCTGTACCAAGTTTGTGCGATGTCTCGCAGAATGATGACAAAGGATTTTGCCATTGTTGATTCGTCACCGCCTGCTGCGGCAACCGCTGCTTCGTAGCCCATGATGAACTGGCGAGGGTCGGAAAGTCCATCATAGCGGGGTAGGTTTTGTGGATTATAGCATGGTGGCCAGGGCTGGGTTTGGAGTATTTGGGAGAGTGGTGACTTTGGATCGTACGGCATTTGGTGCTGCTGATGCCTTCGCTGATTGCGAAGGTTTTGCTCTCTCTCATCGGGGTAGAGTTGGCGGAAGTTGGGGTGTCTAACAGGATATGGCTCTGGGTGTACTGGTGGTGGCGGGGGTGGTGGATGGTGACGAAGGTTGTCTTGATTTGGCTCCTCATTCCCCTCTCGCAACGGGGGTATCTCCTCATTGTCCCAGCCCTCGGCTTCGGCTTCTGCCGCGGCGAGGGATTCCTCCATGCGGCGAAGCTGCTCCCTGGCCTCGTCTGCCCTCTGTCTGATCGAGCGCAGTCGGTTATGTCTCTCAAGCTGCTCCAGGCGCCTCTTCTTCTCTTGCAGCTCAGCCTCGAGCCTTTCAAGGGCCTCGAGGCCCACCTCTTCCTCTTCTCCTTCTCCTTCTCCCGAAGTGTGCGGGTGCGGCTGTGTCGCCACTCGGGCCTGGGGGCCCAGGGATTGGGGTTCCGGGGTGACATTCTCTCCTCCCGAGGGCTGTGCAATTTCCTCAGCAGGCGGGACCACCGCTGCCGCCTCTCTAGCGACGCGCTGGTCCCTCGTCGAAAGTGCTCTCCTGTTTCCCGCCATTTCAGACTTCGATCCCCACGGTCGGCGCCAAACTGTTGGAACGCACTTGCCCAACCTTCGCACGCGTGCAGGGGAAAGAGCGAAGGCGGCCAAGTGTCGGATGCAGTAGCGAAGGTGAAACGGAAGTGGAAAGTGCTCGAATTCCCAAAAAAGTCGTCCCTTACACTGTTCATCCCCTTGGTATTTATAGGGAACGCCAAGGGGTACGAGCCAAATTACAAAAGGGTACAGCAAAGATTCCTCGCCTCCGCGCAGGGAGGAAGGGCAAAAGTGTAAATACACAGCTGAAGCGGAAACCCTAATCGGTCACACTCCAGCGCGCCGCCACCTGGCCCTTGTTCGCCTTCGGGGAGCGGTGCGGTGGTCTTGACCTTCGGCCGCGCTCGCCCTTGGGCCCGCGCACCTCCGCCATCTGCCGGACCTCCGGCTCTGCTTGCCTCCGGGGAAGAAGAACGGCGGTTTAACCTTCGGCCGTGCTCGCCGGACCTTCGGCTTCGCCTACCTCTGGGTCGGCGCACACTTGCCGCTTGCCTGGACCTTCGCTCCAAGCGAAGGTGGCGTCGTGGTTCAGCGAAGGTCTCCTGCAGTGCGACCGTCGCCTTAGACCTGCACGGAAGCACAACAAAGCGACGAGGGTTGACCCCGCATCCGGGGGTCAGGGTAACGGTCTCCAAAAGGAGAGGGACCTCGCAAGCACACCAGTCGTTACGCGAGGGCTAACTTCGAGCACCAGATCGGGCGGCGCTTCTGCCGAGGGTCCCTTCCCCCAACAATGACATAAATAAAACCGTTGAAAAAGTGCTGCTGATGATGAGGGACTCGATATGATCGACGACCAATTGATCACCGAAAACCAAATGACCGTGAACGTAACGTACCAGTAGTATATGTGGATCCATGATATACACGATGCAACATGTACGTGTAGCAAGACTAGCAGAGATCGAGAGACGTGTGGCAGAAAAAAATAAACCTTTTCCTAAGAAAATATAAAGGGCACGTAGGTCGGCCGATCGAGTCGTAGCGCGCTTTACTCAAGCGTGTGTCGGCTTTCAGTTTGCTTCGATAGTTCGATATATGATACAGCACGTACGTGCTAGAGGTCCAAGTGTTCAAATTCACCAAAACCACATCTGCATGCATGGGCATAATGCATGCATGCATGCTGCCCTAGCTAAACTACAGTGATGATGGTGCTGCTTTTACACAAAGTAGTCAGTGGTGGAGTAGCAGCCTCTGCAGTCATCATATATCAGATCAGTAGTAGGAGTAGTAGTACTCCGTATTTGTAGTCTTCTTTCCAACGAACTCTGCTGTGCCACGCACTAGCAAGCTAGTAGTACGTAGTTGTTGGTGTGAAACGCGTGATTCCTGCGCGGCCAAGACGTTTCGTCGATTGCTTTTCAACTCAAAGTCCAACAGAGGAGCTGTAGGCACTTGATGATGATCGATGATGATACATGCATCATATATATTATATGAATAAAAAAATTAATTGTGATGTAATGCATGCAATCATATTTGATGCATACGTGGTGTGGTGCACACACTATATGCATGATTCACACTGTAGTTCTCTCTACACACAAATAAAGCACCAGCAGGTCCATAGGTGTGTTTCTGCTATAAATATCGGCCTCTCGTCCAGGCAATAAGCAGGCAGCAAAGGACGCTCGTGTCTGCACTCGTCGATCTTGCTGTGTGCTTACCGAGAGACGATCGACGACGTCGACGACCATGGCCACCACCACCGCTCGTGCAAGGCACCTCGTCGTGGCTACGACGACTCTCGTCTTGCTCCTGGCGCTCGCCGGCACCTCGTCGGCGCAGCCGCTGTCCACGGGCTTCTACTCCTACTCCTGCCCCGGCGTCTACGGCGCCGTCAAGTCGGTGATGCAGGCCGCCATCGCCAGGGAGAAGCGCATGGGCGCCTCCATCCTCCGCCTCTTCTTCCACGACTGCTTCGTCCAAGTACGTAGCAGATGAATTTGATGCATACGATACGATCGATTCACATGCATATATACATGCATGCACAGATTAATTGTTCACCATGATTGCATGCATGTATAGGGCTGCGACGCGTCGCTGCTGCTGGACGACACGGCCACCTTCCAGGGCGAGAAGATGGCCAAACCCAACAACGGCTCCGTGAGGGGGTTCGAGGTCATCGACGCCGTCAAGTCCGCCGTCGAGAAGGTGTGCCCCGGCGTCGTCTCCTGCGCCGACATCCTCGCCGTCGCCGCCAGGGACAGCGTCGTCATCCTGGGCGGGCCGAGCTGGGACGTCAAGGTCGGGCGGCGGGACTCGACGACGGCGAGCTTCAGCGGCGCCAACAACAACATCCCGCCGCCGACGTCGGGGCTCGCCAACCTCACGTCGCTCTTCGCCGCGCAAGGCCTCTCCCAAAAGGACATGGTCGCGCTCTCTGGTACGTAATACGTATACGTTGTCGTTGTTGTGTTGCACCACGTACATACTATTATTATATTATTAATTAATCCTCAAATTTCTAGAACCGTTAACTATATGTTGTTATTATTACAATCATCTTGTCTATCTAAACAGACTTGATGTGCGTATAGCACTGCTACCAAGTGACATGTTCAAAGCTACCGTGGATATATACGTACCATTTTTCTAAATGAAAAATGAACGATTATAGAATTATTCATGGGGGAGAATAAAGTGCCACTCCACACAAGCTTTTTAGACTTTTAGTACCTTGATGAGATGATCGATAAATACAGCTAATATGGTAGACACTTCACCAACAGAATTGACAGCTCAGTTTTATTTTGACTTTATTAACCTTTTCCACATCACGTCGTACTACATATAATGACATGCATGCATATATATATATACATCGAGATTGAATTGAATGACAAAAAGTTGGTAAAGCTGATCGAATGTGACACCCGAAGGTTGTCGGTATGGGTTTCCAGAAGAAACTTTAAGCTAGTAGTGCGCAAAAGGTTTTATTCTATGTTTTTGCATGTTATAAACCTGTCGCTAATGCCGATTTGAACCAACTCTGTGTCCAAGCTGAAAGATCAGTCTGCCATCAGATAGATAGATACTAGTATATATCGATCTTAATTCGATGGAATACAAAAAAGCAATAAAGTCGATCGGTCCACATCTTTCCCAGCTAGATTGCAATTAACTACAACTACAACCACACAAATTGTTCGTTTTCTGTCCCTTCCTAACAAGAACCGAATGCGCTTTTTCTTTCTGATCATTATATATATCTACACAGAATCAACAACAACCTGTTCATTTAAAAAGGAAAATGTTTTTAATTATGCTCTAAATTTATTTCAGCATAGTGACCAATCTTCTCATGATAAATAAATAAAGTGAACACTCGTTTTTCTTTCTCATTATATATTATTATCTGCCCTACACAGAATCATCAGCAACAACCTGTGTTTATTTAAAAAGGAAAATGTTTTATGCTCAAATTTTGAGCAAAGAATCTTCTTGTGAAAGTAAACAAATTGGTCAATCATTAGTCATTTCCCTCTATACTTTTGAATACTACTACTTAATTATATTAATGTAATTTCGCAGGTGCTCACACCATTGGGCTAGCACGTTGCACCAACTTCAGAGCCCACATATACAATGACACCGACATCGACCCTGCCTTTGCAAAAACAAGGCAATCAGGTTGCCCCAGCACCTCAGGTGCAGGTGACAACAACCTGGCACCATTGGACCTTCAAACCCCTACCGTCTTTGAGAACAACTACTACAAGAACCTTCTTAGCAAGAAGGGGCTTCTACACTCTGATCAAGAGCTCTTCAATGGCGGAGCCACCGACGCGCTGGTACAATCCTATGTTGGTAGCCAGAGCACATTTTTCGCAGATTTTGTGACGGGTATGATCAAGATGGGTGACATCACACCATTGACGGGCTCCAACGGCCAGATAAGGAAGAACTGCAGAAGGGTTAATTAGTTAATTAAGATGAACTGCAAACTATCTCTGAGGCTTGTTCTTCGGTCACTCATGTTAAGTGACCTTTTAATTTCTTGCTTTATATTTTTTTAACAACTGTGAAATCATTGTGTTGTGTTGATGTGTTCCACATGCAGTTTTTTTAAAGGATGAATGTATCACTTGTTGTTTCTGTCATCTTAATTTTTGTCCAATAAAAGTAACTTAGAGTTGTCAAAGTTAGATTCGTAACTGACTTCAAATAATTGCAAAGCATCACTTATTGTGACTAGAGGAAGTACTTGATTGGTTAAATCCCCAAGCAAGCGTGTATCCAGTATCCTTCTATATCCCCCTCCCCCTAATTCAAGATCTTGTTTGTCTACCAAAGTTTGCAATGGGAACACTGAATATACTCCCTCCATATCTCTTTTAAAGTTCGTTTTGGACAGCGACACGGTCTCCAAAGCATAACTTTGACCACTTATTTCTTTAAAAATATTTGTTATAAAGTGGTATATATATACTTTTATGAAAGTACTTTTTAAGATAAATTTATTTATATGATTTTTACATTTCTAAACTCAATAATTTAAAAGTTATTCATGATTTATATTCCCAATGTTTGACCGAAACTTTTTCCAAAACGAACTCTAAAAGAGATATGGAGGGAGTATAAAGCAACACATATACACAGCTTACTCGATCTCTCCGTCTCTGAACACATTAATTTCTAGAGTTATTTCAAGTTATTTGTTTAAAGTTACTGAATTTCAAGAAAAAGCATCTAGATACACTATATTTTTTTGTAATATTTTTGTTTGCTGTCATAAATATTTATGTTTTTTTAAAAAAATGTTAATTTAATATGTCCGATTTAAGATAACTATATAAAAATTGATTTATTTAGGGCGCGAGGAACTGAAGGAGTAAGTATATAGTCCCTAGGCAGCAAGGCTTGGGCGGCTTAGCTGAAAAAAAATGATATAAAAGCTAGAGCCTACTAGCTAGACAGCTTTAGATGTGCCTAACTAACGATAGGATCCGATCTTGTGCTGAACGTAGTATGTCTGCAGTCTCTTGACAAGAAGAATGATTGGATCTCTCACCATTTTAATGATGCTTACTTAATATTCATCTCCATCTTTAGATGTGCAGCTGCATGCGCCATGTACACTGTAGTGTCGGTACAAGAGATGAACAACACAGTTGCTGCTTGCGACTGGATGGAACAACATGATTGGAAAAGTACGCGTCACTGTAGTCCGATTGGATATTCTGCTGCCATGTCGGCTTCGAACTACAAATACTATATGTTGATTCAAATTTCTGATTAATTTACACATATAACAGTTGCTATCTTTGCTCTCTTTTGTTCTCGCACTACTAGAAACTTGAAATTCCTTGACCAACAGGAAAACTGGAATATATATCCTCACGTGATTCAATTGATTCTAGTTACTAGTAAGAGTTTATCAATTTGCACGTACACTACTACAAAATACATACATACATACATAGGGAAATTATTTTCTACTCCTAGGGAGTAGTTACTCCCATGTTTATATCTCTAGATTTATGGTATATATGACCGAACGAAGTATATTTACATGAAGTATATGATCATACTAGACTATCTATGGAAGTATATACGTCAAGTATGCATGCATACATAGAGTATGCGGATATACTTATTTTATATACAACAGTGAGTGACATTTTCGTAATATATTAAAAAGTATGGGTTCCTTTGAAATTTTTTAGTGTATTAAGACATGAAATATCTTAACATGAGTATATAAACATACTCAAAGTGATAAACAAGTATGAACACATACGCAACATGGTGTTTTGAAGATGGGAGTAACTACTCCCGGGAGTATAGAAAACTCACCCTACACACACACACACACACACATATATATATATATATATATATATATATATATATATATATATATATATATAGGGAAATTATTTTCTACTTCTAGGGAGTAGTTACTCCCATGTTTATATCTCTAGATTTATGGTATATATGACCGAACGAAGTATATTTACATGAAGTATATGATCATACTAGACTATCTATGAAAGTATATACGTCAAGTATGCATGCATACATAGAGTATGTGAATATACTTATTTTATATACTGCAGTGAGTGGCATTTTCGTAATATATTTAAAAGTATGGGTTCCTTTGAAATTTTTTAGTGTATTAAAACATGGAATATCTTAACATGAGTATATAAACATACTCAAAATGATAAACAAGTATGAAAGCATACGCAACATGGTTTTTTGAAGATGAGAGTAAGTACTCCCGGGAGTATAGAAAACTCACCCTATATATATATATATATATATATATATATATATATATATATATATATATATATATATATATATATATATCATTGTAAGCACTGTACCATCACCATTGATCCATGGCTATAAAAAAATGCAGACAGCAGCGATAGTATAACTGGCAATGGTAGGTAAGTTCTCGCTATCGATTATTTGAAACAAGTAGTATCTTTAAACCTAATAGCCTGTGACTATATATAGCTTAGTAGCAAATAATAATGTACCCTGCTTGTAGATCTAAGCATATATATTTGGTCTCCAATCCGCCGAACACCCAACAATTGCGGTAGAATAAAGTCGACACTTTCGGCACTTAGCATATATATTTGATCCATGTTTATTTGACTGTATTAACTTTATAACTACTTCAGTCATTATCAATCACAAGATTCATAACCTACTGTTCGCTCTTTGTTGTATCTGGAAAAAACGCACCTCCTGGAAGTTTTCCTTACCATATATATATCATCTCTCTTTTCTGTATTGCAAAAATATATCTTCATTATTAGTTTGTTGTTACTGAGATGGGTTCGTTTCATCAGAAGATAAAAATGTGAAGTCAGAGAAGAAATTTCAGTAACCAAGTTTGAGTAAACTAAGAAAATGGAGTGGTGTGTGTCAAATTCAGGCAGCTGTATCTGTATGGGCGCAATAAACCACACACGTCGATCGACCGGTGCCGCCAGTCCAATTTTCCAGAAGTTTGAGTGTGGTAAGGTAATATATCATTTGCATGCAAACTCTCCTCTTGAACAAACTGCTGGAGTACTTTTTTACCCAAAGTTTGGACCGAAGACAAACTAGCTAGTCAAAAAGGTTTTCAGATCTTGTCACAGATTACTTGACTTTTCCACACATGTGAACACTATCTAACCTGGAATCACAATGTAGAGGTGGATAGATGACGGCCTTTTACCCTACTGAATTAGGGTCAAACATATATATCCACCTTCTCTTCTGTCGATCGCTTGTTTATAGTATATCACACTCCTAAATGGAACCTAGATCAGTTGACTTTCGCTCGTCTACTTGTGTTAGCCCCTCATCAGCCATACATGCATCTTTCTCGTTCCAGTTTGACGGCTACACAAATAAATAAATTTTATATATAAATTATATATATATATATTTATTTATATATAACTTTCTGTTAGTCTAGTTCCTTCAGTCAGATAGAAGTAGGATGGATGGTTCAATCAGAGGCAGCTAACCACAGTGACAAAAGTTCTCAGAACTCAGGTATTAGGAGGAACCGCGGTACGTGGAATGCTTCCTGAGAAAATTTTTTCCACTATGAGGATGAAAATGATCCACGTTCTTAGAACGAGAACGCAGGTTTCCGATACGTGGAACGTGACACCGTACCGGTTTCCGTGACTGTGCAGCTAACTTTAGCTAGCTATAGCTAGGTAGTAGTCTAGTACGTACTCGATCCCTCCGTCCCTTTATCAGTGTCGCTAGGGAGATGTGAATGTGAGAAGAGCACGGTTTTAGAGCGACTAACATTAAGGACAGAGGCCTACTACACTAGGCCGCATGTTAGATGTGATGTTTATTTTTCCTCTGCACTGTGGCGTTATTGACTAAAATTGTTTTGTTTGTTGATTCTTCTCTGCTGTCACAAGCCAACAATGGAGTCATGATTGGGGTGAGAAAAGGTCATCATCTCCTATTCTCCTTGTCCTTGGGTTCGGTATCTCTCCAATCTGATACAATTCTCTGAAATGATAGTGTTTGCTGTTTTCTCCTGTCCATCTTAATGAAGGTGCTCCTGTATATCTCTTGTCAAAGAAACAGCTCCTTCGTAGGCTTGTGTTTTCTCATATATAGTTGTTCGGTGGCGACAAACCTGCTTTGTTTAATGCTCTTAGAAGTGCCTAAATTGAACTTAATTCTATTGCAAAAGTCCACCTGAGAAAAGTTCCTAAGGAGGCTGTACCAGTTCATCCTCCTTAGCGCGCTCCGCGGGACATCACGTAAAACTCTTAATACAAAAGATACGCAAGTCTTTTACGTATTTGAGAAAAAAATACAAGAAAAAAATAACGTGTCAACATCTACAATATATAAATTAGTTTTGTTATTCCAATAAATATGTCTTGAGATCGAATGCATTTATTTGAACTTACATATAGATGTCAATCTAGTTTTCTACAAACTAGGTCAATATTCATATCACTTTGAACTTGCTCGGTCATCCCGTGCATATATATATATCATCAACTGTCCATATCGCTTTTTAGCTGGCAACATGCTTTGCATTTGACAAAGCAAACACAAGTAATTAATTAGCCACACCAAACCCACTCAGCCTAGATTGAAATCTCTACGGATCGATCGAGCAGCTCCATCCTCCATGTTCTTCTTTTCCTTGCACAATTTTCTTTAATTTCTCTCTTGACGCAGATAGAAGCTAGCCGACAGTACGTGGTATATGTTCATGAGCAAGCTATATATAGCCTAGCTTGCAGAGACTCTTCCTTCTCACATGTAATGCATTGCGTTGACAGAAGGATCGGAGAAGAGTAGTAAGCTGGTCACCTGCTGCAATGACATGTGTACTATGTTGCGGCCTGATGCCTACCCACGAACTAATTGGTGATGATCAACACCAAATCTCTGCAGATCGGCGACATTTCATCTGTTTGGAAATATAATTTCATCTGATGAGAAAATGGAAATTAAAGCATGCATGTCCACTCCAAGCCTTTCAGCTAAAATGATAGAGAATGTGCATGTCCACTTTTTTGGTCTCTAGCTAGCTAGGTTGGTACGATCCAACACACACTTTGAAAAAATTTCACATCCCTTTATTTTCAAGCTTCAACTATTCTAGTACCCCATGTGCACGCAAAGCATGCAGCTACAATTCTGATTCCCAAAAGCATCTTAGCGTGAAACTGATCTGCCTCCTTCCGGCACTCCTTAAGAAAACAATTTACCACCCTTTTTAAGTATATATATCGTTATGTATAATTCCCTCTAGCCTGTTTAGAATATCGGAAATTTTTTCCGTTCCTGCTTTTTTTCCCGTGGAATTGAACCAATTCATGTGAAACAGACCCGATCCTCAAATGACTACTAATTTTTGTTCTAGTGTATTAAAAAGTGTAAATTTACACTATTATGAAAATTAATATGCCATCATATGGTTTTAAACATCACAAATGAGCACATAGCATCAAGTAATAGTGTTTCCGGGTCTTTCTTCCTTGCAGTCTGCAGGTAGAATAGAGAATCCTTGTGCCCATGCATCACACGCGCCTATATATGCCTATCTGCACAGCTCAGCTGCAGAAACTAAAAATCTTAATCCGTTAAGCAAAAATAATATACTGGGAGGATTATGGGGCTGCATGCATCACTAGGTTACCACACACACACAGCTAACTACCAGCCTTCTCACTTCTTAGAGGCTGAAGAAAAGGCATATATACACATGCAGATGCAGGCAGCATGCCTGCTGCATCGATCGGTAGGGTACCGCCTTTACCAAACCGTGTTGCTCTTTTTCGCTTTGCTAATTGCTACTAGGGGTGTGCACTACCGGACATGGTCGCTTTGCCGAGTGCCACAGGCACTCGGCAAAGCTCCTTTTGCTCTCGGCAAAGCCTTTGCCGAGAGCAGCCCTCGGCAAAGGCCACACGGCAAAAAATGGATCGGCAAAGGGCTCTTTGCCGAGAGCCTTTTATCGGGCGCTCGGCAAAGCCTTTGCCGAGTGCTGAGATGGCTCTCGGCAAAGAAAAAAATAAAAAAACCCCGAAAAAATAAAGAAAATTTTTTATTTAATTGGAGGAGGGGCCCACTGGGCAGCGCCCACTTGTTGCCCTTGAAATCGCAAGTTCTACTATTTTTCACGCAATTTTCTCTCACGCAGTCAGCAGGATTCGAACTCACGACCTCTCGTTCGCGCGGAGCCTCCTCTACCACTGCACTACACACTCATATACGTTCCATCTCCGTTTCGATTACCCATATATTATACTAAACCATGTGTAATTTGCTTATTTGAGGCCCTAAACGAATTCAAATCAAAAAATTGTAAACTACAAAGTTTTCTAACTTTTCAAGATCTACAACTTTTATTTTGGTAGTTTTTCCATCCGAGGTTGTTTATAAAAATTTGAATTTTAAATTTTACAATTTCAAACGTAGTTTTCGTTGACAAGATGATTTCAAATCAAAAAGTTGTCAACACCAAAGTTTCATAACTTTTTGAGATCTACAACTTTTATTTTGGCCATTTCTCCATCTAAGGCATTTTAAAAAATTCGAATTTTAAAATTTTCAAATTCGAACGTAGTTTTGCATAACTAGATGACTTCAAATTAAAAAGTTATCAACTACAAACTTTCATAACTTGTCAAGATCTACAAAGTTTATTTTGGTTGTTTACCCATTTATACATCCAAAATTATGGTTATCATATTATTCACAAATATTATATATCACTCTTGTAGTTTCGTAAACTAACGGAGAGAGATGTAAGATTTATGAACAAATTTATTTTAAATTTGTCAAATGAAGAAATGACTAAAATAAAAATTATTCATCTTGATAAGTGAAACAACTTTTTAGTTGAAAGTTTTTTTATTTGGATTAATTTACTGCTTCAAAATATGATTTGAAAATTAGCTTTGCCGAGTGTAAAAAAAAAACTCTCGGCAAAGACCTCTTTGCCGAGAGCCAATAAAAAAACGCTCGGCAAAGAATTTCTTTGCCGAGAGCAAGAAAAAACGCTCGGCAAAGAAATTCTTTGCCGAGTGTTTTTTTTTGGCTCTCGGCAAAGAATTTCTTTGCCGAGCGTTTTTCTTTTGCCGAGTGTTTTTTATTCGGCCCTCGGCAAAGAGCTCTTTGCCGAGCGCCCGAAAAAAAACTCTCGGCAAAGAGTGCGGCGCTCGGCAAAGTGAGTTTTTCCGGTAGTGGTGTGTGTGTGTGTGTCAACATTACAACACATATGCATGGCCAAAGCAAACGTTCACATATATGCATTCCGTGCATGCATGCTGTCCTAAACTACAGCCGCGTGCACACAGAGATGCTTGACAATTCAGGATTCAACAACTCTGTATGCGTCGTCGTCATCCTAGGTCGTTCTTTGCTAGCTACTACAGTACCAAACTCTCCAGTACACAATACATGTGTGCACTGAGGTAAGGTCGTAGTACACACACCTACGAGACACACACACTTGTTGGCTGGTTCCTGATCTCCGGCCTGTTGGGCAGGCAGCGTATAATTAACCAGCTTGATTGGCGGAGGATCATGCTGCTTTTCAACTCAAAGTCCAACAAAGCAGGTGAAGGCGTACCATATATACTCCCATACATGATGTAACCTAGCTAATCATATGTTAGTTTTTGATGCATACATGCCTGTACGTGCTACTACACTGCGTGCTACATACTACTAGCTCTGCTAGCTTCAATATTATACACACAAGTTGCTGATGATGTTAATTAACAAACCAGCAGACCCAGCTGCCCAAGGGCTTGCTGCTTGATTGGGCTATAAATATCCATGCATGCTCTCCCCAGCTGGCCGGCCATCTCATCATTCCACAGGCAAGACACACAGTGCACTACTACTGTGTATACCACCCATTGTTGATTGACATCGATCATCATGGCTCCAGCATCAGCTGCAACAAAATGCAGCAGCGCCAGCGGCGGCGTCGCTCTGCTCTTGCTCCTCGTGCTAATGGGCGCCGCCACCTCGTCGGCGCAGCTGTCCACGGGCTTCTACTCCTACTCGTGCCCCGGCGTGTACGACGCCGTCAAGTCGGTGATGCAGTCCGCCATCGCCACCGAGCAGCGCATGGGCGCCTCCATCGTCCGCCTCTTCTTCCACGACTGCTTCGTCCAAGTAATAATTACCACCGCCGCCGCCGCCGCCGCCACCACGTACTCCGGCCACCATGCATTTCTTCTGATCATATCATGCATGCATGACTAATAAGGGGATTTGGTAACCGTGCACACGTAGGGCTGCGACGCGTCGCTGCTGCTGGACGACACGGCCACCTTCCAGGGCGAGAAGATGGCCAAACCCAACAACGGCTCCGTGAGGGGGTTCGAGGTCATCGACGCCGTCAAGTCCGCCGTCGAGAAGGTGTGCCCCGGCGTCGTCTCCTGCGCCGACATCCTCGCCGTCGCCGCCAGGGACAGCGTTGTCATCGTAAGTAGTACGTGTGTGCCGGCCGGCGCCGCCGGCCCGTACATATATACTGTATATTCTCATCACAATCATCAGTCACACTGACAGGGAAAAATGAGAGACCCAACTGACGACCTCTCTTGGCTGGCTCGATCTTGCAGCTGGGTGGTCCGAGCTGGGACGTCAAGGTCGGGCGGCGGGACTCGACGACGGCGAGCTTCAGCGGCGCCAACAACAACATCCCGCCGCCGACGTCGGGGCTCGCCAACCTGACATCTCTCTTCGCCGCGCAGGGCCTCTCCCAGAAGGACATGGTCGCGCTCTCTGGTGCGTGTTGTGTAATATATATTCACGTGTTTCCCAAAAGTATTGTTGTTTACAATTTCTCAAACGCAAATAAATATATATGGAATTATATTTGGAAGGACGAGGCATATAATTAAGAATATATATATCGGCATCTAGCCATGCACTCCACACGCGTACACTTTGTTTCTCAATAATGTACTCCACTAGCTAGCTAGCTAGCTTTGTTAGGTAGAAGATGCAGCTGGTATATAGTATATATATGTACTATCACACCACCGGAATCGATAGGTCATTTTTGACTTGGAAGCTTATTTAGCTCTATTATTCATCACATACCAAGCTGTGGCATGAATAATAGCCTAATTTTGCGAGTTAGCTAGAAAGACTACACAAATAATTAGTGTTTGGCCCATGTGTGTTCATACTACACTACGTACTAGACAAATATATATGTTTTAAAATTTTATCATATGAAAGGTGGAAGATGCAGCTGGTATATATATGTACTATCACCGCCGGAAATCTCCGGAATTGATAGGTCCTCTTTTTGACTTGGGAAGCTTATTTAGCTCTCTACATATAATTCATCACATATCAAGCTGTGGCATGAATAATAGCCTAATTTGCCAGTTAGTTAGAAAGACTACACAAATAGTTTGTTGATACTACTACGAGACAAATTAAATATGTTTTAAAATTTTATCATATGAAAGTTGGGCCAAAACAGTTATATCTGCGCATGCAGTTACAGAAAGGTAAAAGAGGTGGCATTACAACATATTGTCAGTAGGGGTTTCTTAATTGCAGAAAACTCTTTGCCCAAAAGCTTTAACTTTTTTCTAATCCTGCTTCTAACTAGATAGCAACTTTAGTGAAGTTTCGATGGCTGAAGAAAGACAAGTCTTCCACCTAATAATATCTTAATTCGACGAAATACTAAAGCATGTGCTTAAAGTACTTGCACATCATACACTCACCAACATACAAGTTAGGTACAAACCATACATGTGACTCCTTTGTTTCGCTTCATTCCTAGAATCAGATACCTTTATTTTTTTTAATAAAAATTAGACAATAAAAAACAGCCTGTATGTTTTTTTTTAAAAAAAAAGAAGATGCTTCCAAAAGTTTATGTGCTAATTTAAGCGGCGAATAATTCATTTTCTCCACCACCCAATTTGCAACTTAATTTCGATCATGCATGGTTGTCTACATACAGTAATCTAAGTCATTAAGCATTTTGTTTGTGTAATGTTGCCTCTTTTGTCAGGAGCTCACACCATTGGCCAAGCACGTTGCACCAACTTCAGAGCCCACATATACAATGACTCTAACATCGATGGCACCTTCGCAAGAACAAGGCAATCAGGCTGCCCTAGAACCTCAGGTTCAGGTGACAACAATTTGGCGCCGCTGGACCTTCAAACCCCAACTGTCTTTGAGAACAACTACTACAAGAACCTTATCTGCAAGAAGGGGCTTCTACACTCCGACCAAGAGCTCTTCAATGGCGGAGCCACCGATGCGCAAGTTCAATCGTACATTAGTAGCCAGAGTGCATTCTTCTCAGATTTTGTGACAGGCATGATAAAGATGGGTGACATCACACCATTAACTGGCTCCAATGGGCAGATCAGGAAGAACTGCAGAAGGTTTAACTAATAAGAGACGGTTCTAACAAGGGTTTTCAGTGTGATGTCCTTAAAGTGTGTAATATGTGTACTTTCACAAAATATTGAGATCATCATGTTGTACCACCAAGGTACGGTGTTGAGATGTTGCTCATTTAAATAAGTAATCCATCATTTGTTCTTTAGATAATCTTTTTCTTGAGTTCATTGTTATACTATACATATACATATATGCTTTTGAATGAGAACTAAATGTTGTGAAGAATGCAAAGGAAAAAGAAAGGATGAACCATTAGAATTAAGACACACACTCTCTCCATATCCTGTGCGCTCAATGGATTTATCGATCATACCCTAGTAATCACCTATAATAGTCAAAGATGTATATACTCCCTAGCTAATAAAGATGCTTTAAAGGATGTCATGACACGATTATTTTAAATTGTATTCCATCTGTCGTGAAATATAAGGGATTGAAGTTTTTCCTAAGTCAAACATCTTAAATTTGACCAAATGTATAGTGATGTTTGATGGATTTTTGTACATCATCATGAGTATATACAAGCCGTCAATACTTGACGATTAGATAAAAGAACCGTGTGGGGGGTTTTTCCTTTCTACTAGTGGCTAGTGCTCTGGGGCAACATCGGGCGACAGTGCTACCACCGAGCTCCTCCCTCCTCCCGGACTCCCTACGACCGCCACGGTCGCCCTCCGGCGTGCGGCGGCGGCGGCCCGCGGCGGCTTCAATAAACTGGCGCTGGTCGCACCTCCCCTCCCCCCTTCCTCTCCAACTAGTTCGACGGCGATGGCGGTGGCCGGCAGGATCCTGGCCCTTATTGTCCGGATCCGGCGTTTGGTGGTGCCTGGCCTCTCCCTCGGTGACAGCTCCTTTGCGGTGGTCGGCCGGGCCCGGGGTCGTGGCTTTGGTGGCTGGGGACGGCGAAGGCCGGCTGGATCCGTGCCCTTGGGGGCCAGATCTGTCAAGTGGAGACATCCACACCTCTTCCTTCCTCGGCGGCGGCCGGGCATGGCCGGCTCGAGGTTGTGCCCGTGCTCTTGGGGGCGAGGCTGGCGGCGACCGGCCGGATCCACGCTGCTCTGGCGTGCGGCGTCCCTCCCCCTCCCCCACGCCCATCTGGCCCTTCTGCTGGGGCCATGGACAAGCAGACGATGGTGGTCCGGCGAACAGCTTCCTTGGGTGAAAACCCTGCCTGGTGTGCTCCGGGCAGGCCATTTTTACGAAGTGCGATTGGAATGGCAAAACCGCGAAGCCACGTGTTTGGAGTCCCAAATATCCAATTTTCTCGACTGAGCGACGTAATCGCCCGGGGAGCCTGCGGCACGACCGTCCCAGGCAAGCAACGCCTCCCCGCACAAGCTAGCTGGGTGTGTTGTCATGGCGGCGGCACTGCGGCAGCAGGATCCTGGCGTTAGCGGGGCATGCCATGGCGTCCTCCCTCGAGAAGAGCTGACCGGGCCACCTCTTTCTCCCAAATGAGTGCGGCAGAGCGACTGGGTATGTAAGGCAGAAGAGCAAAAATATCACACTAGGAGAGAAATACATGTATTTAGATTTAAAAAAAGGTGAAATACATTTAATGACAACATAATCAAGAGATCAATGTTTCGAAGCCCATTTTTACGAAGTCCACGATTGGAATGATAAAACCGCGAAGCCACATGTTTGGAGTCCCAAATATCCAATTTTCTCGATATAGAAGACGATGGAGCTGCAACGCCAATAAACGAGATCCATAAAAGGAGGAGCTATTACCTGCTACGCCATAATTTTTCAAAGTTTTACTTTTTTTATTCCCTTCTCCTATATTTCATATTTCAGGTGCTTGAATTTTAAGATAACTAGAGGTATACCCCGTGCGTTGCCGTGAGATTTTCTTAACAAAATATATTATATGCGTAATATTACTGTATGATATTTTGTATATTGTATGTACATATATGAAATTTGACTTGTATGTTATATGAAGAGATAGAACATGATGACATGTACTTAGGTGGACACATTTTGTGAAGAGATAGAACATGATGACATGTACTTAGTGGAGAATGATGTGGATAATTTGCATGAAGAGATAGAATATTTAGTGGATCACTTAGTGAGAAATGATGTGGACATCTTGCATGAAGAGAGAAATATTTAGTGGGTATTGGCATTATTAGAGTTATAAATTTCAGAAAACACTTATATGCAATAATTACCTAGCACAAGTAAATTGTTACTTTTATGATTTGTTATTTTTTTGTTATAACATAGTAATTTTTTTGTCCTTATCTACTTATAGAAAATAATTATAAATTAGTAGTTGCCTTTGTGCCAACACAAACAGATTTTGTCGGCTTTGTGGTTTTGTATAACAGGTCTTTTATTCTTGATGTCGAAAATTATAGATTGTGTCTATAAAAATTACAATGAACGAAATCTACAATTTTAGTATAAAGTATCTACAATAAGTGTCACCTGAAAAAAAACTAAAATTCAGGCACCACCTGAATTTTAGCAAATCCTTTTTTTTTTATTTCATCATTAACGGATCTGCAGCCCCATCCGCTAAGCACCTGATATAAGATCGTAACAGCAGCGAAACCAATCGTGTTTTGAAAAGGTGGGAGTAGTAAATAATTTCCCTAAATAATATATAATTATAATATATATATAGAGAGAGGTATAGCCACGTCGTCTTCTCACCAGGTCTAGCTAAACCCTAGCTAACTTCTCTCCATTGTCCCAATTCTTACGTTTCTTATAAGCACAAGACAAGACAAGATGGCGATCAGATCACCAACGCGTCGTAAGTCGATCTTCACCGGCCGGCCATCGATCTGCTAGATCCTCCTCCAGTAACCTAATTAAGTGCTCGCTCGATCTCACTGCAGGCAGAGAGAATTCTACGGCGCTGTCGTCGGATCTGATGGAGGACCTTGTAGCAGAGATCCTCCTCCGCCTGCCTCCGCAACGTGGAGAGTTGTTGCCTAGGTCTGTCGCCCTCGTCTGCAAGTCCTGGCACCGCATCGTCTCCAGCCCCGGCTTCCGCCGCCGCTACTATTCTTTCCACCGGAAAACAATTGATGCTCAACGCTATCAACGCTTCCTAGTCCTCTAGTTAAGACTGGTCTCAACAGTAGCGAAGCCAGACTAGAAGACCACTGGGGTCTTGGCTGGGAGAAGGCGGGGTCATTAGAAGCAAATAACAGTCATCTACAGTAATTTGCTCTTTGTTTTCTAAAATTCGTCGGGTTCTGCTGACCCCAATAAGCCTTAGCTTCGCCCCTGGGTCTCAATGTATAGTTTTATCTCCTAATTTCTAAGACAAATACAATCATAGATGAAATAGACTCCTCTCTCAAAGTATACAGTTTCATATGTCTTCATGGTCTCATGATCTCTCTTTCTCTCTTCTTTTCCTCTCTCCAACCGCGCGTGTTACGGGATGAAACACAATAATGCTCTCAATAAGAATTTCACTAAGATTTCACCGTTCTGGAAACAACACTCAAACATTTCGTGAGGGATAAAACATTTCCCTTCTCTCTCCTCCCTTTTTCATACAAAAGTCTGATGTGACACCCTATTTAATACTCCCTCCGTCCACAAATGATATTCGTATTAGACTAGTCAAAAAGTCATACAAAATATACTTTGACCATTAATTTCTCTTATAATATAAAGTTGGTGGTTAAAAACTCAATAGCATCTTAGAGACACTTTTAACACGAATCTATTGATGTAAGTTTTATACTCTAAACTTTTATACAATTTGATTAATTGTTGGTCAAAATTTATAAAGTTTGACTTTTTGACTAGTCTAATACGAACATCATTTGTGGATGGAGGGAGTATGCATGAAACCTCCTATAGAACTCCATTGAGACTGACCTAATAATATTTATATATAGGGCAATGGATGTGATCAATACATAAATTTCTAGTGCAGTGATTATTAGTACTTCCTCTGTATAGGAAATAGAAGTCGTTTTAGACAAGGTTTGAGTCAAACATTGGAAATATAAATCATGAATAACATTTAAATTGTTGAGTTTAGAGATGTAAAAATCATATAAATAAATTTGTCTTGAAAAGTACTTTCATAAAAATATACATATACCATTTTACAACAAATATTTTTAAATAAACAAGTGGTCAAAGTTATGCTTTGGAGATCTTGTCATTGTCCTAAACAACTTCTATTTCTTATATGGTGGGAGTATTATATTAGCAAATTTATTGTCTGCAAGTTTTTGGAACACCGTAAACAATTAAATAGACAGCCAATGGGTTATCGTCTGTCCGTTCACCATACTTTTAGTCTGTAAATATCGAGACGAATCTTTTGAGCCTAGTTAGTCTATGTTTAGATAAAATTTATCAAATAACAACGAAAATGCTACAGTGTCACTATGTAAAATATTTTGCCAACTAAACAAGGCCTAAGGATGATTATTTTTCAACACAGACATGGAGGAGTATATATAGCCAAGAATAAAACAGTGCATTAATTATATATATACTGTAAAAACGAATGATATCATCCACTGCCATACATAAATGTCAGAACTTAAAACCACCTGAATCTCTTGCGAGCAGTAGATGGGATGGGTTACACGGGTGTTTCAACCGTCTACTGTAGTCGGGATGGGGTCAGTTTCTCATGAGACGACGGCTTCGGTCCGTGCTCCAAGAAGTCAATTACTCCCTCTGGCAAACATGCAACAGAGTTATCAGAGTCAGAGAGGCAAGTGCGACACTCTAACGTGAAGACCCCAAACTGAACTCAAAGTACTAGCAGCACTACGTTCAGGTCAGTATTTGATTTATAAGCCGCAAAGTGTGTTTCCAATCAGGGGATGCAATGCAACTTACCAGGAACAGAGTGTCTCTGCTCTCCTTCACGGTGTCGCTGCAGTGTCTGGCGGCGGCAGACCGGCAGCTTCTCGGGTGCAGTCGTTGACTCATCCCCTGATCGGGTCCTTGATTGGAAGAAAGGGAAGCTTGACAGAGCAAGTGACTGAATTTGAATCCCAATCACGCCAAAATTCAGTAAATACAGTCAAACACATGAAATATGGTTGTCTCTAGAGTCTAGTCTCTCACTCCGACGGCTCGGCTTCTAGCACTGGCAGCCTGAACACCCTAGCTATCCAAGCAACCATGAAGGAACTCAGGAAATTGTTTCTTCTCTCTATTACTTTAATTCTTTGTTAATTTTGGTTCCAACTTCTATTGCTTTAATTCTTTGCTAATTTTGGTTCCAACTTCTATGTTTACAATGTCAATTCTATTATTTCTATATAAAATTTCAAACTTTTGATTCTAATTAGAATATAATTTTATAGATTTCTCTGTAATTGGTTTCCACAATAAAAAGAACCATAAATTCATTGAGAACAAGAGTATTTTTTATATAAATTCATTGAGAACAAGAATATTTTTTGTGTGACATATATATAATTTTTTATAGATATATAAACTTTGCTTTAGCAATTGGTATTTGGCATAGTTTTAAATCTCCCGCTAAAGCTACCGCTATAGCCTTTTGGAACATGATGCCGTTATTTGTATTTATGTACAATTTAGCTGCTATAGCCCGTTATAGCTCTGCTATTAGCTGTTTTAAAGACGGCCGCTAAACGTCTTAGTCTGCTATTTAAAACATTGGTATTTGGCCCTAGTCTTAAACAAATCCTAGGTCCGCCACTGATGTGGCTCAAGATCAGCAACGACATGCAGCGTAGTATGTGGTCATGGTCGTCACCGAGTTCGAGCCGTTCACAAACGACACCAGACTGCCCGTCAACCTTGCCATTGACATGGAGGAGCCAACGGTGATAAAGAAGCAAGATGAAGAGGCTTGTAATGACAAGAAAGTTGCTATGTTTTGGTTTCCTCCAATGCATCAAAATAAAAACTTCCTCTATAAACTAAATCAAAAGACGATGGCAAGTTTATTTCACATGTAGAGCTCTGACTGTCCAAGTGAACATATGGGCATCCAAAGCAAACCAAAGGGATTATATATATATATATGACTTGCAAGAACAAAATTTATTGTTGCTAAGAGGTTGTACCAAAAAAATATATATATCATTCACTTATCATGTAGTATGTGCAATGTAAAATCATCTTAACAAACCGTCACATAGTTTCTTATTCACCCGTTGTACATGATGTGCATGCGAAACAAGCTTTACCCTTTCTAAACTGAATAGAAACATGAAGAGAGATGCATAAATAACATGACGACTAGTGGTGCACTAGTGCCTATTTATTTGATGATTTAGGCATGATCTGATTAATTAGGGACCGGATCAACCTGATTATTAATTAGGGACCAGATCAACCACCATGCGATATTGAAAAGAGAGCATGAGGTACCTCTCTCAGACACATGAATATGAGCGGTTACAAGATTTGTACCTGACCGCAAAGTGTGTTTCCTAGGGGTAGGGGATGCAATGCAACTTACCATGAACAGAGTGTCTCTGCCCTAGTGCCAAAATTCAGTGAATACAGTCAACAGAGTAGATGGCATGGAGAACGCATGGCGATCGATGTACCTTGAATTTCTGGCCCGCCAAAGATTATATTTGGCTAATTTCGTTGGAGTGTCGTTCACTGCATTATTAGGGTTCTATGTCAACACTGTAACTTGCAGGAAAGGTTAATGAGTATCTGAATGTTGGGGCAAGATCGGACCTACGACTTATTGGGACTAGGAGTGTTCTCCAAATTCTAGTTCAAAAGGCCCAAGGATCAGACTATACCATTTAATTAATTATATATTAGATCCCTTGAAATTGTTAGAATAATTGGGCCAAGCCCATTTATTTATCAATAAACCTCAAAGGCTCACGGTTAGTGTTAGGTGCAAAAGTGATTAGTACCAAATGGATTAATCACTAAGAGGGCAATCAACTTAAATAGTGGGCTTTGAGATGCTCTAATAGACAAGTTGAGGAAGAGAACCGGGGAGCCACACGCGCGCGCCGCCGCCGCCGAGGCGGCTGGCTGGCTTGGCTGTGTTTTGTCACTCGGCCCATCCGAGAGGAAAAAACCCTAGCCGCCGCCAGCTGCCCAACCGCCAACCGCCGCCAACTCCCAACCACCCTGTCCAGGTTCATCCTCCCGGACAGGGTACAACGGGTGGCAGCCGGCAGGGGCGCGCCTATATAAAGGCCCCTGTCGGATCACTAGGGTTTCAACCCTCTCCAGCCGCCACCACCTCTCTGAGCTTGTGCTGCTCTGCTGCATCTCCGACCAGAGTCTCTGCGAGCACAGAGCTCTCTGGCAGCAGGCCTCCGGAACTTCTCCCGTCAAGTGTACCGGCTCAGGTAGGCGGGAAATCAAGTTTTTGGGGAGCACCACCATCCTGGTGCGACTGCTTCGTTCGCTGCTGCTGCTGCCATGACCGTGAGCACAAGAAGGACTCCCGATGGCAGCGACGACGTCACCAACAACAACACCGCAGGCGGCGGTAACGACGTCAACATGAATGGTGGTTCACATTCCGCGGGTACCGGAAGTGCCACGCTGGGGTATAACCTTAAACCTCTCCGTAATATTATTGCTTTGCATGAAATGTTTTGCTAAAAGTAATAGCAGTAGCAAATATGAAGTTGTCGCTTGCATGATACTTGTGTTAGTATTTTGCTTATCTTATTTATGGATTAATGCATGGTGTAAAATGACTAAATGTCCAACAATCCAAAAACTTGATAGGTCATTTTCATCTGCTAGCTTTGCTGCATCCATGAGGCCACCACCTTTAAAGGATGGTGGATCCAACTATAAGATATGGCGATCCCGTTGCATGTTGTGGCTTACCGCTATGCGCTGTGAGCATGCTGTCAGGGGAAGGCGCACTGAACCGCCTCTTTCTCCCGAGGAAGAGAGCAAGTTCTGTGAGGCGGATAACCTGCTCAAGCTGTCGCTCATCAGTGTGATAGATGAGGGTATGGTGCCACTGTACATGGACATGCCTACGGGCAAGGATATGTGGGATGCACTGCAGGCCAAGTTCGGGGTTCCTGACGCTGGCAGTGAGCTGTACATCATGGAGCAGTTCTATGACTACAAGATGGTCGATGACCGTTCTGTGGTAGAACAAGCTCATGAGATACAGATGCTAGCCAAGGAGCTTGAGAACAACCAGTGTGTGCTCCCCGACAAGTTTGTGGCCGGCGGTATTATCGCTAAGCTGCCACCTACTTGGAGGGACTTTGCCACTTCTCTAAAGCACAGGAGGCAAGAGTTCAGTGTGACTGATCTAGTTGCATCTCTAAGTGTTGAAGAGAATGTGAGGCATGATGATGAATGCAATGTTTGGCATTCCCGACTTTGCCATATTAATGTTGGATGTATGACGCGCTTAGCTAAAATGAGTTTAATCCCTAAATTCGATTTGGTCAAAGGTTCTAAGTGTCATGCTTGTGTGCAAGCAAAACAACCTCGCAAGCCTCACAAGGCTGTGAAAGAGGCGAGGAACACGGCACCACTAGACCTCATTCATTCTGATTTGTGCGAGATGAATGGCGTGTTGACCAAAGGCGGCAAGAGATACTTCATGACACTCATCGATGATAGTACTAGATTTTGCTATGTGTACTTACTAAAAACAAAAGATGAAGCATTACACTACTTCAAAATCTACAAAGCCGAAGTTGAAAATCAACTCGAAAAGAAAATCAAACGGTTGCGGTCTGATCGCGGGGGTGAATACTTTTCAAAGGAATTCGATTTATTCTGCGAGGAACATGGGATTATTCATGAGAGGACGCCTCCTTTCTCCCCCCCAATCCAATGGGATTGCCGAAAGAAAGAACCGCACACTTACTGACTTGGTTAACGCCATGTTAGACACTGCGGGACTTTCCAAGGAATGGTGGGGTGAGGCTATATTGACTGCAAGTCATGTCCTGAATAGAGTTCCTACAAAGAGTAAGGAGAAAACACCATTCGAGGAATGGGAAAAGAAAAGGTTAACTCTCTCATACCTGCGCACTTGGGGTTGCTTGGCCAAAGTGAATGTGCCAATCAACAAGAAGCGCAAGCTTGGACCAAAGACTGTAGATTGTGTCTTTCTCGGATACGCAATAAACAACGTAGGCTACAGATTTTTAGTTGTGGAATCTGGAATCCCCGACATGAGAGTCGGCAGAATATTTGAGTCCAGAGATGCAACATTCTTCGAGAATGAATTCCCTATGAGAGGGAATGTACCAAGCACATCTAGTGAGGGACCTCCTGATGCTCCCGATACTTCTGTGCCAGTGGAGTGCACTGAACAACCTACTACTGAAAGTCCTGAGGAGGAAAATGATGGAGTCACTCGAAAGAGTAAGAGACCTAGGATTGCAAAATCCTTTGGTGATGACTTCACCATATACCTCGTGGATGACACCCCAACAACCATTAAAGAGGCATTTTCCTCTCCTGACGCTGACTATTGGAAGGAAGCGATACGGAGTGAGATGGATTCAATTATGTCTAATGGAACTTGGGAAGTGGTTGATCGTCCGTACGGGTGCAAACCTGTAGGATGTAAATGGTTGTTCAAGAAAAAGCTTAGGCCTGATGGTACGATTGAAAAGTACAAGGCTAGGCTTGTGGCCAAGGGTTACACCCAAAAGGAAGGCGAGGACTTCTTTGATACATACTCACCTGTGGCCCGATTGACTACGATTCGAGTACTACTTGCCTTAGCTGCTTCCCATGGTCTTCTCGTTCATCAGATGGACGTGAAGACGGCTTTCCTAAATGGAGAGCTAGATGAGGAGATCTACATGGATCAGCCTGATGGTTTCGTAGTAGAAGGTCAAAAAGGCAAAGTGTGTAAATTACTGAAGTCTTTGTATGGCCTAAAACAAGCTCCTAAACAATGGCACGAAAAGTTTGATAAGACCATGACGTCAGCAGGCTTTGTTGCCAATGAGGCTGACAAATGTGTCTACTACCGCTTTGGTGGGGGAGAAGGAGTGATCCTGTGCCTATATGTGGATGACATCCTAATATTTGGCACGAACCTCAATGTGATTGAGGAAGTCAAGGACTTTCTGTCCAAGAACTTTGACATGAAAGATTTGGGAGTGGCTGATGTGATTTTAAACATTAAGCTACTAAAGGGAGAAAATGGTGGGGTTACTCTCTTGCAGTCCCACTATGTTGAAAAGATTCTAAGTCGCTTTGGCTACAGTGACTGTAAACCTGTGTCTACTCCCTATGATCCAAGCCTGATTCTGAGGAAGAACAAAAGGATCATGAGAGACCAATTGAGGTACTCCCAAATCATTGGCTCACTAATGTACCTAGCCAGTGCAACAAGGCCTGACATCTCATATGCTATGAGCAAGCTGAGCCGGTTTGTGTCAAACCCAGGAGATGATCATTGGCGTGCTCTTGAGAGAGTAATGCGGTATCTAAAGGCAACCGCAAACTATGGCATTCACTACACCGGGTACCCAAAGGTACTGGAGGGTTTCAGTGATGCAAATTGGATATCTGATGCTGACGAGTTAAAAGCCACCAGTGGGTATGCGTTTACCCTTGGGGGTGGTGATGTTTCCTGGAAGTCTTGCAAGCAGACCATCATCACGAGGTCAACTATGGAAGCAGAACTTGCAGCACTAGACACCGCCACTGTTGAAGCCGAATGGCTTCGGGAACTCCTGATGGATTTGCCGGTGGTTGAAAAACCTATACCCGCCATCTCCATGAACTGTGATAATCAAACTGTGATAACCAAAGTGAACAGTTCTAAGGATAACTTGAAGACCACAAGGCATGTAAAGCGGCGCCTAAAGTCTGTCAGAAAATTGAGAAACTCCGGAGTAATGGACTATGTCCACACGTCTAAAAATCTGGCAGATCAGTTCACCAAGGGGCTGTCACGTAATGTGATAGACAGTGCATCGGTCGAGATGGGACTGAGACCCACCTAAAGTTTACTATAGTGGTAACCTGCTCTATGTGATCGGAGATCCCGTGAATTAGAGTGGTGAAACAAGCTATGAGTAGACTGAGGGAAAAGACCCTTAACTAAGGTCCCAATCTTTCAGACATGCACTTCTTTTCCAAGCTGTAAGGCAGGATGGCATACGCCTTAATGTGATCCGAGTGGCTTATTTAAGCAGGGATGTCAGCCTACAGGACATCCTAGAAGGAACACACCTATGTGAGTTAGACTGCTGGTCCCAGTCTATGAGATTTGGGTGATCTCTAGATACTCACGAGAAGGCACGGAGTTTGACTTATACGCTCCACCCGAGGGGGTGCTCTAGGCAGTCTTGTATCAGTTAAGAATTTGGGTGAACCTCACTTCGCACAAAACTGTCAATTCAAGGCATAGTCCATTGATCAGTTGTGAATGAGAGTAAGCTCCTTTTCTAGATGGAAGTTCAACTTAACAGTCTCCATCGAAACACTGGTATATCAAACAAGTTCAGAACCGAAGGCATTAACTGTGTACCTTTGACGTTTGGTGGGGATTGTTAGAATAATTGGGCCAAGCCCATTTATTTATCAATAAACCTCAAAGACTCACGGTTAGTGTTAGGTGCAAAAGTGATTAGTACCAAATGGATTAATCACTAAGAGGGCAATCAACTTAAATAGTGGGCTTTGGGATGCTCTAATAGACAAGTTGAGGAAGAGAACCGGGGAGCCACACGCGCGCGCCGCCGCCGCCGAGCCGAGCCGCCCGCCCGCGCGTGCGCGCGCGCGCGACGCGACGCGCCGTGGCCGTGGCCGAGGCCAGCTTGTGCTGCTCTGCTGCATCTCCGACCAGAGTCTCTGCGAGCACAGAGCTCTCTGGCAGCAGGCCTCCGGAACTTCTCCCGTCAAGTGTACCTGCTCAGGTAGGCGGGAAATCAAGTTTTTAGGGAGCACCACCATCCTGGTGCGACTGCTTCGTTCGCTGCTGCTGCTGCCATGACCGTGAGCACAAGAAGGACTCCCGCTGGCAGCGACGACGTCACCAACAACAACACCGCAGGCGGCGGTAACGACGTCAACATGAATGGTGGTTCACATTCCGCGGGTACCGGAAGTGCCACGCTGGGGTATAACCTTAAACCTCTCCGTAATATTATTGCTTTGCATGAAATGTTTTGCTAAAAGTAATAGCAGTAGCAAATATGAAGGTGTCGCTTGCATGATAGTTGTGTTAGTATTTTGCTTATCTTATTTATGGATTAATGTATGGTGTAAAATGACTAAATGTCCAACAGAAATTACATATAGAGGACTAGGAGTGTGGCTGCTACTATGTGTATTTCTGTTTGCATCTTTGCATTGCAGGTCACTAGGGGATTAGTATCTTTCTGTTTCAGACATACCTCTTAGACCACGTTTAGCTTTGCTACATGGAGTAAAAACAGGGACATCTGCTTCACCGTATTGCGCCCCATGTGCAACAGATCGTGCTGTGTTTGAGGTTGTTCTAGGTGCAACAGCTTGCAACTTGCCATGTTCTGTATCTTAGAAGAAGCTGTTTTCTGAATTCTACATGTTACATTGATGTCTGATTAGATTCTCTTGCTTTCCTCGATAAAATCGGTTTCTCGAAAAACAGGTACTAATCGGTTGCTTCTAAAAATCAGTACCGAGGAAATTCAATTTTGGTATTTTCAGTTCGGTTTTGGTATTTAGCGAAAAAACACTGAACTGATCACAGAGACATGTAATAGCAGGTTTAAAAGCCAATTTTGACATAATTTCATAGAGAATATAGTGCCAAATACATATACATATAAAAGTCCACAGGACTAGAAATACAGTACCACAAATACACAATATAATAGTTTAATAGTGCAATTAATAATATAACAATACTTACACTTAGCATATTTTGGTAAATTCGGTAAACCGAGGTAAAAAAAACCCGAATATATCAGGGAATTAGGAACCAAACAGAGTACCGAAAATTTCTATTTGATTCTCTCGGTTCGGTTTTTGGTATTTTGTGCCTAGGGCTACATGTACGGTACATTGGCCCAGGTGCCCATCGTAGTCCTAGGTGTACCCTGGTCGCTGAATAACTTGGTCTAGAATGGCGTACAAGCCACGTGCAACATAGATAAAATTATGGAGCAAAATTTTCAAGCAGAGAAATAAAAAATATCAGGAAGCACTCATATATAGGGCCTGTTTCGTACAGCTCACAACAGAGCTTTTTTTTTTTACCAAACACCTTTTTTCCAAAAACAGCTTCACCCATTAAACTGTTTTATCCTTCTCTCTCACAAAACCATAAGCTGAAATAAAGATGAAAAAAGTAGCTTTTCACAGCTTACATTCATATTTCTCTCTTCTAACCATGCATGAAGTTGTTGGTGGAACTGTTTTGCCAAATACTTTTTTCAAAACAGCTCAACTTCACCTGATAAGTTGCTCATAAAACCATTTTCTAAAAAAAAATAGTTTCACTAGTGAAGATGAACTATATGAAACAGGACCATAATAAGAATAAATAAACAAGACTCTGACATCATACACAACTTACCACATCCATTCGGTTGAATCTCGCTAGCCTTTCGCTAACTTGCACCACTTCCATGATTTGCTCACTTAAAGCTTGTATCTTGAAGTAAGAGAAATCAGGCACTCAAGTTAGACTATAAACAGTGCAACATAGTAGAGAATTCGGCACCTCTCCGGTTCGGCGACTATCGTCCCCTCCGCAAGACGTCTTGGCTTTGCTCTGCCATATACTACTCCGTCCGCGAATAGATGACGTTTTCGGTATTCGTGCCACAAGTTTGACTGGATTTGTAGAAAATATGTGCAATATTTATATCTCCAAATAATTTTGTTAAAAAATTAGATTCAAAGATCTTTCCAATGATATCAATTATGAGACTAATAGATGATACTTGTTATTTATAAAAATTGCCGGTAGTTGTTTCTCGGGAAGCGAAAATGTCATCTATTTAGGGACGGAGGGAGTACTTGATAGGGATCTCATAGGCGATATTACTAACCACCTGAATTATTATTCACGACCTCAGTTGTCGTTTGCTCAAAGATGTCTCACACCCCGACCAAGTATAGTGCTGATTTTAGACACAAAAATCAGAACTAACGGCCTCTCACTGCGTAAAAAAGGCTCTACGGGGACATTTGGGCTTTCCACCGTAGGGGCGGTTGGTGATGTAACCGTTCCTACAATGGTGTGCCCGGCCCGGATGTTGTTAACCGCTCTTACAAATACCCACTGTAAGCGCAGTTGGTAATGAAACCGTCCTTCATCGTATTTGTAAGGGCGTTTGGTTCGAACTGCCCTTACAAATGTCCACAGTAAGGGCGGTTGATGATTGAACCGCCCTTACAGTGGGTATTTGTAAGGGCGGTTGGTGATTGAACCGCCCTTACAAATGCCCACTGTAAGGGTGATTCAATCATCAACCACCCTTACAGTGAGATCATTTGTAAGGGCGATTCAATCACCAACCGCCCTTATAGTGGGTATTTGTAACTTTATTTGTGTCCACTTGTGAAGCATCTACGATGCCACTTGGTTGAAATCCTTTCATATTTTTTCCTAGAGTTTAGGTGGCCAAGACATGTCACCCCACCAAATTTGAGAATTTTTTTGACAAACTAGTGAATTACTGATTTTTTTTAAGTTCCAAGAGTTTTAAAGCCCGGCAGCTCCCAGATGAGATTTGAGACACTAAATGACCTCTAGTGAGAAAGTGTTGAGTACCAAAGTTGTAGGTAGCAATATCATGCACATCTTTTGTATAGGCCATCCCATCATTTGGCGCGTTTTTATATGGTCAAAGATTTGAATTTCAAATTTTGAGAGAGTTTTGTGTCGCTAAGGGATTTACATGTGACCCTTATGAAAAAGTTTTGAATACCAAAGTTGAAGGGTACAACATGATCTACAACTTTTGTTTTGGTCATTCCTTCATTTGACCCTTATGAAAAAGTTTTGAATACCAAAGTTGAGGGCTCGCCCGCGCGGTGGCCGGCGAAGCCAGGGCCGGGGCTCGCCCGCGCGGCGGCTGGCGGTCCGCGCTTGCCACCGCGGCGGCCGCGGGCTCGCCCACGCTATGGCCGGTGGGTCGGGGCTCGCCCCCCTCGGCGGCGGCGGGCTCGCCCGCGCCATGGCCGGTGGGTCCGCGCTCGCCCCCGCGCGGCCGGCGAAGGCAGGGCCGGGGCTCGCCCGCGCGGCGGCCGGCGGGATCTACACGGCCCCCGCGGCGGCCGGCGAAGCCATGGCCGGGGCTTGCCCGCGCGGCGGCCGGCAGGGGTCGCAACCGTCCCACGGCGGTCGGCGAAGCAGGGCCGAGGCTCGGAGCCGCGCGCGCTCCGGCGGCGGAGGAGCCTGCGGACAACACCATCCCTTCCCGCGCCGCGATGAAACGCTCGAGCGCCCTCAATGCGGATTTCATCCGGTTTCACGAGTGTTGGAAACGCCGCTGAATAGTTTCGTGGCCATGAAACATTTGACACTCTCTCTCCTCTAGTTTCATGCAAAAATATCATTTTTGCTGATGCGGCATAGCATTTAATGTGCATGAAACTTCTGATGAAACCCCATTGAAACTGGCCTTAGCGTTCTCACGAGAATTGTCTCAACCTCCTTGGAGTTTTGGTCCAATTATTGCAGCTGATTTCATGGAATCCCTTTTTACTTAAAAAGCAAAGGTATAATAAAGAAGGTCCTCGAATGCAAAGTTGCAAGGAAAAATCTGCTTTTCAGGATTATATTCCTCACCTCTTGCCAGATTATTTACTGGGGGTATCATTATATTGCAAAAGGGTTTGTCTGTAAAGCACTACATCGCTTACATACATTACATGTATGATCATGACAGGCACTGATATAATGTGGCACGAAGCTGAAATTTTGTTGGAGGAAGAGAATGAATTTTACTAACAAGTGGGAAGGAGGAATTTATGCTTGCAACCTATTAGCAGGACCACAAGAGATATACCAAGTGCTTATTCGTGATGATTGCCACTCCTTCAAAAGTAAAATGTTCTTTCCTTCATCCTCCATATATGCTTCTCTTTGGCTGATTCTTTGCTTCAGCATCCATATATATCTGGTTGGTTTTGTGAAATCTCACAAAGATGGGTATTGCTGGTTTTGAGTTTTGACAACCTTGTAGAGTTGAAGTAGTCCTAGCATTAGCGGCAAGCATCACGATCGAGCTAGCTTCTGCTGCTTCCACCACACAACTAATAGAGTGAGGGAGAAGGGACTAGGAAGCAATGGCAGAGCTTGTGCTTGGGTTGGCCAAGTCCGCGGTGGAGGGGACGCTAACCATGGCCAACACAGCAATTGAGAAGGAAAAGATGCTACAAAAGAGTGTCAGGTGTGACTTGATGCTGATTTCAGACGAGTTCGAGATGATGCACTCCTTCCTCAGTGCTGCCAAGGAGCACATCAAAAATGATATGGCAAGGACTTTGGTGAGGCAGGTTCGCAACATGGCCTTAGATGTGGAGGACTGCATTGAGTCGATCGGTCGTCCAATTGGACAACAAGTCAAGCTGGTGGCATCACTTGCTCCCGTCCTGCATGCCACTGGCTGCACCGGTGGCGGCCTTGGATGACGCTGTCACTGATATAGAACTGCTCAAGGCCAGGGTTGAGGCTATGGGTGAGAGGAATAGGCGCTACAGCCACATCGGTGACTCCAGCTCGAAGCCCTCCAAGCAGATGCATCAGCAAGCTGTGACCAACGCAACAGCACTGGACATCCTCGTCGTGGCGAGGGATGCCATTGATGAGAGTGACCAAATGGATCTTCTGAAGTCAATCCGCAAGAATTATGATGTGCTTCAACTTCAAGTGATCTCGGTCTGGGGAACGGCAAGCAATGTTGGGGTGGCATCAATTATCAAGGAGGCCTATGATGATCTAGAAATCTGTGAAAACTTCAGACGCCGAGCCTGGGTCAAACTGGTGCATCCTTTCAATCCCCATGATTTCCTCCGGACCATGCTGATTCAGTTCTATACAAACTGTCCTCCACAACAAGGAGGCGCTGTAGGTGTCCTGAAACCTATGGAGGTGATTGAGGCGAACAAAGGTGAACTCATCAAGGAGTTCCAGGAGCAAGTGAACAACCAGAAGTACCTAGTAGTTCTTGAGGACATGTCTAGCATGGATGACTGGGACACTGTTTCGGCATATCTACCGGACAACAGAAAAGGAAGTTGCATTATTGTGCACACGCAGCAGATTGAGACTGCAAGTTTCTGCATGGGACATTCATACCAAGTATCAGAGCTGAAGCGGTTCTCAGAGGATCATTCTGTTTGTATGTTTCTCAAGAAGGTAAGCACATAATACCACCATTGTTATTTAGATTAAGGAAAGTATTCACTCCATTTATTCTTATTGTCCCATTAGCATTTGCACGTCAACTCAATACTAGTGCTTTCTCTGATTTTTGTGCATATCGAAAATAAGCAACTGGTATATTGCTTATTCAATGATTTTATTTTTGCCTTTTTGGAACAAAGGGCACGCAAGAACTAAAATGCATGATCGGAGTGCGACGACCTAGAAATTTATCCATAGCAAATAGCAATAAACATAGCAATTCAAGACACAAAGAAAACTTGTCAAGGGTGGTAAAGTGCTCAAGGGATCATGACCTAACTCGAGCTTTCCTTGCTTTTTTTTTTTATAATTAGGAAATATGCAATATACCGGCCTTCAGCATTCACAAGTAAATGAGCATATATAGCCACTACGGTGGCACATAAGTTCAAAAGAAACTGCTCAATGAAAAATCTACTCAAGCTTCTATCCAGTTTTCATGCCAATTTTTTAGTTTTTTTTACCACTTTTAGGTATTATTAGAGTTATTTTGTGGTAATCTCATGGTGGATTATTAAATTATCAAAAATAATACAATTAAATTTTAAGGCTTGTTTCAGTGGTTTGTAAAGTACTGGTAGTACTTTTAGATACTTTGTATTTTTTTAACAAATAATTATTTTAAGAAAAAATAGTAAAGAAAAAATAAGCGAGAGAAGGGTAGAAATAATAATAATAATAATGTTTTTTAAAAAGTGAAAAAATAAAGGGAGAGAAAGGTAGATTAGTAATAGGAGCCTTAACTGAGAATAGTGTGTGCGTACCTTGGGAGAACGTTGTATCATCTCCATGTATCGCAAACGTGTATACGTATCATACAGACTATTAAGGAGCTGGGTAGCAATGTGTGTGTATATGTACACGTATTGAGGAGTGAAATTACTGGAGTATGCTTTATTTTTAACAATAATTAAAAATTATATATATATATATATATATATATTATTGGCACCGGTCCCATATATTTTGGTACTTGTCCCATATATTTTTGTATTTTCCGGTATTTCTTGGTACTTTTTTCTTAGTACTTCCTATTTTTCCATCATCCGATCTGAATCAATAGACGGTTCATATTTCTTTCAACCACCGAAAAACTTGTAATAATTTTTATGTAATTGTTTGAATCTTATTGTGGTTTCAATTTTAAATTTCTTTCATAGGCATGTAAAAATTTATTTAAAATATAGAAAACAGTTTATCCTTCCTAAAAATTATGAAACTTCTAGACAACAACATAAATGTTGTTTTAGTATATACAACATAAAAGCTTTATACGATAACAAGACATTTAAAAGGAACTAAATATACGATAACAAAAACCTGTTCACGAAAGAGGTAAAACTGACTAGTTCAATGTTAGTGTCAAATCCTACAAACAAATACCGGTTGAAGACATCTGGGCACATCACGAACCTTATTCTAGTTCCCCGAATGGAACCTTCGCACCAGCGGCTGGGCGTCTCACGAACCTTATCCCGAATGATGCCCAGGAGCCAACCGAGCAGGCAGTCCATTGAACCAAAGATGAGCATCCAGGCCGCCCCGCCCGGGCCCGGGTTAGGCACAGCCCGATCAGGCCGGGCCAGCTAAGGCACGGCGGGCCACTGGGCCGGGCCGAGGCGTACCTCGGGTCGCACCATCGGTCCAGGCTTGGTCTGATCAGGAGTCGGGCCGACCCGAAGGCCCACCGGGCCTATCGAGCCCGCCAGTGAAATACATATGTGTATATATATCGGGCCGGACAGGCCGGCCCGCCGTGTTGAGGGTACGGCTCAGGCACGGTCGGAGGGACGGGCCAAGCCCGACAGCTACCGGGCCAGGCTTGGGCCGGGCCAAATTTCCAGGTTTCGGACCGTGCCATCAAGTCTCGGGCTTTCTGCTAATCTTTACATTGAACAACGAAGGGGATGCTTGGAACTTTGGCCGCCGCTCACCTCCCCTAACCCGCTTGCCTCACCTCGCCTCGCAAAGCTTTCGTCAAATGTGTTTGGTTCCCTTGCCGCTGCTTGCACTACAGGTCGAGCGGAGCCCAGTCCTGTGGTGGCGGAGGTACGATTCAGTGGCGGCGCAGTCTGATTTGGCGGCGGTAGAGTTTGCTTTGGGGACGCGGAGGTCTGATTCGATGGCGGCGCAACCCAATTCGGTGCCAGCACAAGCCGATTCAGTGGAGCGGAGGTCTGATTCGGCGGCAACGAGACTGGTTCGGCGGTAACGGTGGCTGCCGGCACACGCGTGCGAGCCGATTTGGCTCGCCCGCGTAAGCAAGGATTTCCTTGCCAAGGCAAGCGAGCTCACCTGGCGAAGCAAGCTTCTACCGCTGCTACCAAACAGGTAACCTTGCCGAGAGAGGCAAGGCAAGGGCTCGGAACCAAACATGCCCGAAGTTGCCGGGACATGCTCACATTTGCTTCATGAACATTCTTCTGGTGCCTTGGAAGTGCGGTGGGCCGCATTAAGAACGCCGTCAAGATGCCTTGTAGTCCTGTACATGGCCTACATTGAAGGATTACAATAGGTGTATCGATGGAGGAACATGGCTTTAATTCGCTTGTACATAAGGTGAGCCAGAGAGCTGCATGCATGCAGCTTTACACCATGAACACCACTCATATTGTTGTGTCTATCTTCTAAACATTGATGTTTCTGACGATAAGCTAGCTTCACCAGAGAAACCTATTTACAAAATGAAAACGGATGGCGTGTGGACGATCAAACGGGGAGGATAAGATACTTTTTATCGGGTTGTTGCTTGACCCGGTAGTAAAATATTCGTTGCTGATTTTAAACCACGAACCAGTACGTAGAGATCACTATACCATAGCCAAAAAAGTCACTGTCAGACAACGGTCCGCTAAAAGTAGAATAATTGGTTGCTATATATTTCTAAGGGATCATGAGTTGGTATTTAGGCTTGTAGAGCGCAATTCATTATGGTTCGATATTTAGTTTTACTGTTAGAGGATTGGTTGATGAAAAACTGATATTTTGGTTAGACCATTGGTCGGGGTCGGTATAGCCCAGTTTCCTTTTTGGCACGCTTGGCCCAGCTCTCTCGCATGCAAACTTATTTCCATGGCCCACTCACCAGTCTCTTGCGCAAAATTAAACCTATCTCACTCTTTCTCCCCATCTGCCGCCGCCGCACACCCATTGCAAATCTGCTCATCAGGCCCCTCCCACCGTGCCTCCTCTTGTCGAGCCCAACCTCGTCCCCTCCCGCACCATGGCCCGCCTGCCTGCCCGCCTCCTTTCCACCTCCCCTGCCCACCGCAGCCGCAGGCCCGCTGCCCGCACCCACCCCTTCCTTCACTGCTCGGCTATCGGAGTCTCGGAGCTCCCCCTACTCGGGGATGGCTGCTGCCGTACGTGGAGCTGGCCGGGCTACGCCAGCTTGTGGCCGGACAAGGCCGTGTGAGCTTAGGGCCGTGCAAGGTCATGGTCAAGCAGGTGCAGGTCGCGCGAGCTCGAGGCCAGACGGGCGGACAAGGTCATGCAAATTGAGGGCCGAACGTGGTGGATAGGGTCATGCAAGTTTGGGGGCGAACGTGGCGGGGCAGCACGAGCTGGGGCCCTCCAGTAGACCAGTAGCTTCCCCTCCTTTGGTGGTAGCAGCAGCAAACAAACATACATATATATGACCTGTGGTTGCCATTTGACCTTGCTAGTTTGTCTATGCATATGTGTGTTCTTTTCCTTTTGTAATGATGTACTGCAATAGATGAGAAAACGTAATGCGAAAATGTTGACTTCAATGGAAACCTGAGTTGTGTTTATCTAATTACGTGGTTGGGCAATGTGGATTGCTATGAATTAATTATGTGGTTGAGTAATCTGAGTGAAATGATATGGTTCATGCAAGATTAATTATATATAATCGTGCAGTTCATAGGGATGGAATTTTTTTTTCCCTCGAATACGCAAAAGATTTGTGCATCATTATAATTAAGAAGAAGAGTTTAACCATATAAACGATGTGGTTCCGATGAGCGCCCTAGGAGATCTTACAGCCGTAGGCCGGCTGGACCGTCCTAGTAAACAATTCAAAGCTTCAATATTACCTAAAAGGTCTACAACCGAGCTAAGAACAAAGCTACAACCTATGAAGCTAGGCGCCTCCGCTGCTGGCTGCGCAATCCTACTCCAGCGTCCGAGAAGAGCACGTCAAGCCATTGGTTGGTAAAACTTGTAACGGATTATTGGTAGTTATATATTTTAGAGTTCTAATATCAATCAATCAATATTGTTTTATATTGACACTACTTACAACGACTAATGGCATCGGTCGGTAAAGGATTATAGCGACAAATCCTTATACCGACACTTTTGGAGTCCCTGTAGATTGACGTGGTATAGTGGATCCATTTGAGTATGTGCCCCCAGGAATGAAGATCGGCCAGGTTCGCATTTTGTAGACTGTCAAGGGAAAAAAAAAGCTAGGCTCCTGTGAAAAAAGGAACTCTACCTCCCATTTTCAACGGTTCTGACAGTGTGAAAATCACCCGCTGCGAGCCATGGTCCTTGTATACTAAGGCGGAGATTAATTAATTGCTGCCACAGTCATTAGAATCCCAAACATTGGTCGGGTCCCAGGTCTATGACCCAGCAGAGAACCCAAATCACCGCCGGCTCAAGCACAACTACCGGTGATAAGGATGGGAATGGAGCGAACCGCGGTTCTCCCCTCCTAGTTCAACTAAATGAACTAGATATGCAAAAATAAGGAAAAAAAAATTATCTAGTTAGTTCTTTAAATTGAACTAGAGAAAACCGCGGATATCCATTGGAGCACCATCCCCATCCATAGTCGGTGATGAGCCACCAAAGATTGTGTGTTCTACAGTAGTGTTGAACTTGGTTTGCTATAGCCTCGATCTAGTTCTAAATAAGCTGACCTAGAACGCAAGCCTAATAATTCACTCTATAAGTTGGCGGTAGGACATTACACAACAGACACAAGATGTATATATTCATTCCCTTTAGAATGCTAGTGACACTGAGAATTGCCCTATTAGTTGTTTCTTCCTTGTAAACATGTTGCCTTCGTTCTATTAATTAATAGCAAGGCATCTCGATGAAGCAACGACTTAAACATTTTCTTCGATCTTACAGGTTCGCAGCCAAGATGTTCTGATGACCAAAGAGAAAGCTGCCCATGTTTGGTTAGACAAATTTCAATGAGTACGTGTTGGCCGCGAGATCGATTTAAGTGAACTTCATATGGCAGTTCATGCTGCCAATAGAGACGTGATCTTTGTGTGGGGTATTGCTGGTGTTGGCAAATCTTCTATTGTCAGATATGTGTACTACTCAGAAGTGCTTCTACACAAATGCAGTAACTTTGAAAGGTTTGGTTGGGTGAATGTATCCCATCCAATAAATATAAGGGACTTATCACAGAGCTTGCTTTTGGATTTACACTCTGAGTCTCTGCAACACTGCAGCATGTTGAGAATCAAAGATCCAATTCAAGAGTGCCGTGATCTTCTGCATGAGCAAAGGTGCCTCGTTGTTATTGATGGTCTCCAATCTGTGGAAGAATGGGACTTGGTAAAAGCTGCCTTGGCGCTTAGGGCCAATGAAAGCTCTGTTAAGAGCCGTATCATTGTCATTACAGATGAAGAAAGTGTTGCCGCATCTTGTGCAACAACAAAGTGGAATGTCAAAGGCCTCGAATTTGATGAACTCCTTGATCTCTTTAAAAAAAAGGTGAGTTTACTCAACTTCCATAAGATGTACAGTACGTATGCAATTGGTCTCTAGTCCGACGATGATATTTGAAGCCATAAATTGACATGTAAAAGCAAATTGAAAATATCCAGATTCTTTATAAATACCTGTCAATCTGAAAGTAAACAAAATAATTGAACTTTTCGTCCTGCTTGTCTTGCCCTGATATTGAAATCTTAATTGCAAGTTTTAGACTTTACTACGTAGTAGATAGAATATTTTTGTATGACATTAATTGTGAATTAAGATATTGCAATTATAATACAGTTTGCTTGCATTTCACGGTGCTTGTGCTTGGCATAATGGCATTGATAGTCTTCAAATGTAGTTGATGGTCTCTTATACCAGCAAAGAAAAAAAAAGAAAGAAAAGAAAGAGGAATGTTAAACCTTGCATCATCAATGAACTTCAGACAGTCCGTACAAATTTGGTGCACGATAAAATAAATTCTTTAACCCATATACACATGTGCCTATTGTGCACCTTATATTTTTGCAGTCGAAGCATCCATCCAAAAAATATAAATGTATATATAGCATAATACTGTTTAAACCTATTCCTAATTAAATTGATTGAGCAATAGGTATCTGAGAAGACTGGTTCCTTCGACCTGAGCACTGAAGAGATTGAGCAAGCAAAACTAATCATACATAAATGTGGTGGATTTCCCAAAGTGATAGTTGCTATAGCTGACTTCATGTCCACCCAGCTAAAAGAAAACAGAGTGGACTTAGAGGGCTGGCGGATGCTGAATCATAGATTTATGCCCGAGCTGGAAACCAACAGGGCATTTGGTACCTTGCAGGGTCTGTTTTCCTGGGTGCATTCCTACTTCCTTACCTGCCCGGATTCCCTAAAGCCATGCATCTTCTATCTGTCAATCTTCCCTGTAAACCACATTATCCAGCGGACCCGTTTGGTGAGGCGCTGGATCGCAGAGGGCTACTCCAGGGACAATAAGCAAAGCACCGCATTGGAGGCCGCGGAGGAATTCTTTACAAAGCTCGTCGAGTTGTGTATGATCCGGATGCTTGGGTCGGCGATTCTGATCTCCTCCTTCAGCATACCCCTTTGCCAAGTCAATGGCTTCTTCCATGAATACATCATCTCACGGTCAATGGAAGAGAACCTTGTCTTTACTCTGGAGGGGAGTTGCAGCATGAATTCGCAACGCACAGGGCGGCACCTTGCCATAGATAAAAGCTGGGACAGAGACATAAATGTGTTCAGAAGCATTGATTTCACACGCCTACGGTCCTTGACAGTGTTTGGGGAATGGAGACCATTCTTCATCTCCGACAAGATGAGGCTTCTCCGGGTGCTGGATCTGGAGGATGCAAATGGTGTTACAGGGAAAGACCTCAAGCAGATGGTCGACTTGCTGCCTTGCCTCAAGTATCTCTCACTGAAAGGATGCAGTCATATCTCTTGCTTGCCTGATTCCTTGGGTGACCTGCAACAGCTCCAGACACTGGATGTCAGGGACACTTTCATAATCATGCTACCAAAGAGCATTATCAAGCTACAGAAGCTGCAGTTTATCCGTGCTGGTACCACAACACAGACACAGTTGGATGATGGCAACAGCACGAGTCAAGTTCTGCCGCAACCAACAGGCGGGAGACCATGGCCATCATCATCGTCAGTGAGCAGCAGACCACATGATATTCAGGTGTCCTGCTGGTTGCCAGAGTCCAGCATACGCCGGCGAGTTATTGGAGTGAAGGTGCCTGGAGGGATCGGGAGACTGACGGCCTTAAACTCTCTCGGTGTCATAGATGTCAACGTGGAAAGGGGGAAAGCTTTTCTGGAAGAGCTCAGGAACCTAACCCTATTGCGTGATCTTCAAGTGTCTGGCATCAACAGGAACAACAGCCACATGTTTTTTTCTGCCATATCAGGTCACAGGCATTTGGAATCCCTGTCGATGAAGTTTGGCAATGACAATCTAGGTTGCATGGATGGCATCGCCCCACCTCCAGAGAACCTACGAAGCCTTAATTTGTATGGACTTGTAGGCAGCAGGCTGCCAGCAATGTGGATGATGCAGCTTCGAAATCTCACAAGAATAAGTTTGCAGATGAGCATGTTACCACAAGAGGAAATGGATTCCATCGACGGTATACTGAATCTAAGAATTCTATGCCTTTTCCTCAGGGAGTTTCAAGATGGTAAGCTCCAGTTTGGCAGACACTTCCGTCGACTCCATGCCCTCGAGATCGCCTGCAACTCCAGGCTACAGACTGTGACGTTTGACTCCGGTGCAATGCAAAATCTTGAAGTGCTGAATATTCGCTGCTCTGGTGTGTCCTCCATGGTGTTCTCTGGGCTTGAGCAGTTATGCAAACTCAAAGAAGTCTGGCTTTGGGGATCCTATGGTGACGCACTGAAACAACACCTTCAGCACCTACTTGCCTCGCAAGATAAGCAAATCAAACCTGTTTTGAGGGAGGAGCCAAGATGGCAAGATTGTCTTGATGTGTACTGAGGTCGTGATGGTCTTCGCGTCGGCCCTATTGTCTTGTCCCAGGCATGTTTGAGTGCACTGTGCATGGCTGGGGAGCTCATCGTTTCCGTTTTTATTCTACTACTACATACTCTGTCCAGTGTGGTCAATCAGAAAGACGCTAGATTACTACTACTTTCACCTTATGATTATGTGATATATAGAGCATTGTTGATATGACTGCTGTATGAAATGAAGTTGAATTTTGGAGGAAGAGTAGTTGATTGTGTTTGTACAGAAGAGGAGACTTCTGAAACTATGCTCATCTGGCGGGTCCCCTGAACCCACGAAGCCATATTCAGTTGGGTATACGCTGGTTTCATGACTGCTTCTGTGCTGCTGAATACGACAAAATATATCTACACCATAATACATTATACTTAGAGACGGAACCAGAACTTTTGATTAGGGAAGCCGGACAATACTGTTTTACCTCGTAAATATAATAGATATATATATATTTTAATAGTTTTTCAACATTTTTACATATATATTTAGTATTCGTAATGAAAAGACACAGTATTATTATAAAAAATAGTGAAGTTACATATATTTTTTATTTATATAATTAATTTTTTATACCTAAAAATTATTTTATTGGGCATGGGGGGCCACGGCCCCTGCTCGCCCCTGGTTCCGTCTCTGATTATACTACCAATAGTACATCTTGCTCCTGCTGTTGGTTGTTATAGAAACACTATCCAATTCGTTCTTATGTGTGTTGATCTTAGAGCATTTCTAGCGGTCACTACTACAAAAGGAATTCCCGGAGATGTATAGGCATCTAGATTAACAAAAGCAGGTATCTATGGGTGCCACCTCTAGAAATAGAGCTCATCTCTATTAAACTATTAACAGAGGCGGTCAACTTAAGACTACCTTCTCTCTCAATCGGTAAGCCAACGCCTCTGATAAATGATTAACAGAAATGGCTAACATAAGAGGACCACTCTAATTAATCGACTATATATTAACAGAGACGGATGTCTTGAGATGATCGCCCTTGTTAACCTTTTTAACAGAGGCGGTGGCCTAAAGATGAGCACCTCTTTTGATTGTCTATAACAGAGGAGGTCGTTTTAAGATGACCACATCTGTTAATGAGAGGCCTATATCAATGACAGTATGACACCATCTTTCTCCCTTTGAGCTCACCCACTTGGAAACATTCTTACTCGAGGTGAATAGGCCCAAGAGGCCAAGAAAAACTCATTTTTCAATGAGGAGTTTTTCTTAATCTTGTTTTCTTTGGTGGAGGTGCACCTAAGAGGTTTATTTTTTGCCCTCATATGTTTTTTGTTGCATCTTTGCTAGCTAGGTTTTGCATGTTCGTATGGATTATATGAGATCTAAATGGTGGAGAGAGAGAGAGGGAGAGAGAGAGAGAGAGAGAGAGAGAGAAGAAGAAGAAGAAGAAGAAGAAGAAGAAGAAGAAGAAGAAAGAAAGAAAGAAAGAAAGAAAGAAAGAAAGAAAGAAAGAAAGAAAGAAAAATGATCTGGTTCACAGAAAAAAGAGAAAAGGGGGCTTATTGTTCCCATAGATTCTATATTTTTTGTGGCATGCATTTTATATATTTTTGGCCAATTAGTTTATTTTCTACATAATATATGTTTAGAAAACAAAAGAAATAGGGAGGTGTCGTATTTAGTGAAAGAAAAAAGACGGTGGCGAATTAGTTTGTTTTTATGAGGTTGTAGTTTATTTTTATGACATATTATAAGTTTAGAAAAGAAAAGAATGACTATTACAATGCTTTTATTTATTGTTGTGTATGTAGAAGTTTAACACCATCTATTTTTTTCGTGTGAAGCTAAGCATGGACACACAACGGATGTACAAGTCATCAAGGCTTGCACCGTGTTTCATACTAGATGAAGTGCCTAAGTCCATTGACACCGCTAGCAAGCATGCTCTTAGGTGAATCAGAGGGGAATGCATTGTCATAGCTCTCACTACAAGAACAAGAGAGTATTATTGTTAGAAGCAAATGAAGTTAAATCTCATTTTTCAGTTGGGGATTCTTCAAGAACTACATGGTTTAGACTTTTTCTGGAGAGAAAGACAATACTACATCTGGAACATCAATGGGGGCAACAATCATTCTGTTCGAAAAGATGATTGTGATGCAGGCAGAGCTGCAACATATCAAAACAATTATATTTCATTTGGATGATCTTTTTGTTGAGGGTGATAATAATGGAGGTTTCAATTATCAAGAGGATGTTGAGTTCTTTGAGGCGATGTAGCGCTGCCTGCTGCCTCGATGAGAGTGATGACATGTCATACAGTCCCCCAAGTGGATCAATAATTTTGAAGAGATGAAGAAGGTGGTGAAGGAGGCTCTGTATGAGAGGTGACGAGCGGAATGGACGATGCTACATTTCAATCTTCAGGTACTGATGTTGGAGGGTCGATTCGAATGGTTGGACACTAGCGTCAATGATTTCTTTCGGTGCCTTCATTCTTTGCTTTCAAGAGAAACAAAGTGCCTACCAACAAATATCAGGCAAACAAACTTATTTAACGCTTATGCTGGGTGTGCAAAAATTTCAATCGTTCCCTAAAAAATATATGTTATACCCTGGCACCTCATATAAAGGCTTCGACAGATGCCCAAACTATGGCATGAGTCCGTACAAGAGGAATATCGGTTGTTGCATTGATGCAAACAACAGTGAGCCTTGATGGCATCAAATAAGAAGCAAAGTCGGAAGAATCGGTGTTGTTTGGCTGGTCGTTTGTATGACTGATTTCGGCTGTTTCAATAGTGTTCTGTGAGAGAGAACAAGTCGAAGTACGACTGATAAGTCGACTGATATAAGGAGGAAGAAGAAGGTTACACACAAAGTAGGATCACTGCCTTGATGTAGTATCTTCCTATGGTCGACCATTTACGGTGTCTCTTCAGGAACCTAGAGGATGCAAAGCTAATGTCCTGGCTTGCATCTAATGAGCACAGGAAGGACGATGGGAAGCTCTGACAACATTCACATGCTAGGCAGTGGAAGCATTTGGGTGCCAGACTGGCCGATTGAATGAATCAGTTTGGTGATAGCACATGCAACACATAGTCAATCATCCTTATCATCTACATCATTCATACATGATTGTGTTAGAAGCGGAAGTACCTTTTGTTGAGCATCCTTATATCCGAACCAAAACAACCTGCCTTGAGAAAATTGGATTTTTTATGTAATTTTTTGAATCTTTTTTGGGGTATATGCAGTTCAATTTAGAATTTCTTTCGATAGGCAGGTTAAAATTTATTTAAATTGTACAAAATAGTCCATCATTTGAAAAAATTTGAAACTCCTGGAAACAACAACATATAATTCGTCTACTGCATTAGAAAAATCTTCTAGGTAGATAAGACACTAGTAGAAAAGAGCTCTAAGCTGGTGGTCCTCTTTTTTTCTACAGGCGGTTTCATTTTATGGCCGTCTGTGTAAAAAAATGGGTTGGCCACGACTTAGTAACTGCCTGTGTAAATCTATTTGCACTGGCGGTTTTCCTAAGCAAACCGTCAGTGTAAATGTTGCATTTATACAGGCGGTTTGGTTAAGTGAACCGCGAGTGGAAACACCTTTACAGAGGCGGTTCATTTAACGGAACCGCCAGTGTAAATACGTCATTTTCACAGACGGTTCCGTTAAAGTGAACCGCTTGTATAAAGGTGTTTCCACTGACGGTTTCTTAAGCTAGCCGCCAGTGGAAACCCTATTTGAATTTTAAAATTTGAATTTCTAAAAATACTTTAGATGGAAAACGGCCAATATAAAAGTTGTAGATCTCGAAAAGTTACGTAACTTTGTAGTTGATAACCTTTTGATTTAAAATCATCTTGTCAACAAAAACTACGTTTCAAATTCTCAAATTTGAAATTCAAATTTTTATAAACAACCTCGGATGGAAAACTACCAAAATAAAAGTTGTAGATCTCAAAAAGTTATGAAACTTTGTAGTTGGCAACTTTTTGATTTGAATTTGTTTAGGGTCTCAAATAAGTAAATTACACTATGTTTAACATAATATGTACCCAAACGGAATATCAACGTATGTGAGTGTGTAGTACAGTGGTAAAGTAGGCTCCATGTGAGGAAGAGGTCGCTGTCCAATGGGGCCCTTTCCCGATTTAAATAAAATATTTTCTATATTTTTCGGATTTTTTACTTTTTTTTTGTATATTCCACAGGCGACCATTTACGCAGACGGTTCACTAAGCGTCGGCTCTCTTAGTGAATCGTCTGTGAAAATGGATTTCTACAGACGGTTTACAAGCACCGCTTGTGTTGTGGTCACATTTCCACTGGCCTCCAGCGCAGGCGGTGCTGGAAAACGCTAGTGGAAATGGGTAGTATGTTTATGTACTAGTGCAATGATCTATTTGCATTGTTGTCTTTTGCAGTTTTTCTTGACCTGGTCAAGGATGATTCAATGATATATTTGCATTGTTGTCTTCCCAAGTTTAGTTCAACTATAAAAAAAATAGTGAAGCAATATTTCAAAAAAATCTGAAACTGTCGGGCTGCAACATAAAAACATCATAATATATGATAGTTTCACTACTACAAACCAATGGGAGCTCATCCACTACTGCTATCCGCTAAATTCCCTGAGATAGTTATAATAGTAAATATCTCCCATTTTGTAACCGTGCGCAATCTCTAATTCCATCAACACATAGATTAGCGCACTATTTCTTGCTTCACAATTTCGAGCACATGGTTGCCCAAATATGGAACATAATGGATTTATATGCAGGGCCTGATTACAAAGTAAAATCCACACGATTCACGAAATTGGTATCCATGTGAAGTATACACTGAATCATCACCATAGTGCCAATGGAACCCCACTTGACTAGTATGGTATGAAAGCTAAGTGCAGCAAAGGTGAAATCATGGAGCGGGAAACATGAGAACCATGAAACAAAAATATAACAAAGAGAATACCAGAATATTAAATCTAAGATCTAACTCTGGCTGAAGCTAATCTGCTTTCCTGGAGGCTTAGAGCAACCAACTCTGTATCTTTTGATCAATGGCGTTCAAGTTTGTTTTGAGTCAGGTTCTCCATCAGGTTTTCCTTTCTGTTTTTTTTTTTAATTTTCTTTCTTTCCTTTTGGTCCCCCTAGCTTGGGTCTGTAATTGGTTTACTCTTTTGCTTTATTAAATCACTGTAGGGGCGCAGCCCCACCAGTTTGCTTCAAAAAAATACACTCCCTATAGCTCCTAGAATCCGCGCTTTTTTATGAGGATCATGATGTCCATAATATAAGCTAATGTTAGCAATAACATGACAATACCCTATTAAGTCTTTATCAAATTTAAAATCTAATCTTGATAGAACTTTTCTTCCGTTACAAAGTATACAGAGACTTTTCATACTATTTATGCGTTGACATAATTAAATATTGAGTTTCATGACTTTGTTTATGGACTCATAATTGAAGGACTGGCCTATGCACTGATGGTTATAATGAGAGATATATCTCAATTTTCCATATGGTAATTTTAACGGGATTACACTGGTACATATGCATGATTTACAAATAAATTTATTTAGACCAGACAATAACAATTTCATCATAGTTTCAGTTTACAATTTGATTGATTGGTTAGAAGCTGAACCATTTATAATCGTAGTGGTGGATTTTTTTTTTCTTAGAAAAAGCAAGAGTTTAAATATCTGTAGTATTATGTTAAATTTATAGATTTATTTAGATTTAATAAGCATAAACACTAAATAAATCTATAACTAAGTTATACATGATCCAATGAGTATGAAATTTTTACTATAGTTCAAGTATACAATAATTAAATCACCATAAAAATTTCACCATAATTGGACCATAGAAACCGTAGTTATGAATTATTTCAATTAATTACAAAAAAACATAGATCTAAATCTACAGTAAAAACTTTATACTAAGGTATACCATATTATACATTCCCTATGTAGATCTACTCATGTGGAGTTTAACAAAATTAGATTTTCTATTATATGATTTACTATAATTTTTTAAAGATTTAGCCGAAATAAGTAAAAAAGAAAAATACAAACCGCCTTCAAAACTACGTAGGGAGGTAAAACGCGTGGTTTGAAAAGTTAAGAGAGATGGTTTGTCCGGTTTAAAAGTTTAGAAAGGAAAAGTGGACATTTGCAAAAATTGGAGGAGGATAAGTGAACTTTTTCCATTCCCCAAGCATCAGCAGCACCTGCATGGGCCCAAAGGCTCAAAGGTGAGCTCCGTCTTAAGGGCAGTTAAGGCTCTTAGACCACATTGTCGTATAAAAAAAAATCATATCTCTGTTTGCCAAAGCTTGAGTTATTTCCATGTATAAGTTAATTTTCTTTCTGAACTGATAAAGTGATAAGTCGTATATCACGCATATTAATAAATCTATCCCTAGAGATAACAGGTAACGGTCGATATGTCCGAGTGGTTAAGGACACAGACTTGAAATCTGTTGGGCTACGCCCGCGCAGGTTCGAACCCTGCTGTCGACGAATTTTTGTTTAAAATGTCCACTAATATTTTGTTATACTGATATAGTACTGATTATTACTGAGTGGATTACCATGGCAATTGCAAAGGTTATGCACAGCCTCTGTACAGTTTTTTTTTTTGAATGGACACAACTTCTGTACAGTTATTCGGCTTCATTTGTGTTTCATCTGAGACTGCCGATTTCAGTACATGTATTAGTGCAGGCAGCAGGCAGCAGGCAGCAGGGGCTGCCGGTCACGGTCCGGGCGCGATCGCGGGGGTCGCGGAGGCTGGACTGCCGGAGGCCGTGAAATGTTAGTTGGGCCGCGCCCCGGCTGCATCACCACCCAGGCCCAGCCCGGCCCAGGGAGGCGTGCGTGGAGCTGGCTGGCGCTGCAACTGCAATAGGCCGTCCACTCCGAAGTCGGAACACACTCTTGATTGAATAACCCGCGAAACATTCGATGAACAAACAACCTTTGTGCTGAGCTGGGATTTCTCGCAGAAAAACCTCTGTGCTCAGATTTCTCGCAGAACATCCTTTGTGCCCCCCAGGCGCCGGCGACGCCACCAGCCTTCGGCATAAAACCCATGACGGCTCATCAAACCATCACCGGCGCAGAGCTCGATCGTGAATACATTGCATCATCATGTCGACCACCACCGTCTTCGTCCTCGTCGCGGCGCTGCTGCTCCTGACGACGGGCCTGGCGGCGACCCCGGCCGACGCGCACTGGCTGCCGATCCGGGGTCGCTACCGTGGGCGCGGCGGGTGGCCGCGGCGGTACTGGCCGCCGGCAACACCGACTCAGACTCCTCCTCCTCCGACGCCGCTACCAGCTCCTCCGTGCACATGCGCGCGCTCACCGCCGCTCCGATCGGCGGCGGACGTGCCGGACCCGGACGACTGCGTGACCCCGCTCGCGGCCATGATGACCTGCAACACGTTCCTCACCGGCACCGGCACCGGCACCAGTAGCGGCGCGGACGCCGCCCCGGCGCCGGGAGCCGAGTGCTGCGCCGGGCTCGCCGGGTTCTTCCACAGCGCCGCCGTGGCCGGCGACAGCCAGCTCAAGTGCCTCTGTCCCGTGATCCGCGGGGAGGTGAACGAGTTATTGCCGACACCGGTGGATCCGGCCAGGATCATGTACCTCCCGAGCGCCTGCGGCGTCGTCTTCCCGCCTCAGGTGATCCCCCTCTGTCTCAACGCCTCCTCACGCTTCTTTGTCACAAGGACGCCGCCAGTGACCCCGTGACGGTGACCACTGCCGCCCATGTCTCATCTCGCCGCCGGCAGTATAGTAGTATGTTGTGTTGTGTCCGTGTTACTATTGTGTAATCATCGGTTGTGTGTCTGTGTGTCCTCCTCACCGGCCTGACGGCCAGGGCATCGTTTGTGTGTGTTTTCTTCTTCGGCCGGCTTTAGAGGGATCTGGCCTATGAAAAAAGAAGAGTATATGTATGAACTATGAAGACATTGTCTCATGTAATGTCGTATTTTGTTGTCGTAACGTGAATGTGAAGTTGTTGGTGTTCCGTTCAAGTTCGTGTCCAATCTGTGTTTGTGCTGGGATGTGAGTACGTGATGTGCAGGATCGTCCAACATACAGGCCAGGAGCTCAACAGAGAGCAGCACGTACGCATATATTTCACCTTCCTTTTTCTCATTCAATCCCCCAATCCATCTGTGTCCATCTATAGATTAATTTGAGTGAAACTCGGCAATCATGCTGATCCCCATCATCCCCTTAATATTTGAGCATAAACCCTCCATCCCAGTCTGTTCAGGGACAGCATCAGTTTCCTGCTCCTATCTCATATCTCCCTCTTCGTTCAGAGACTGTTATTACCCATCGTTATCTGATTACGGCTGGACTTTTTGAACAAATAGCATGATTAATGGTTGTTGTTTGGCTGGTCGTTTTTACAACTGATTTTAGTTATTTTTCGATAGTGTTTGAACAAGTAGCATGATTAATGTTATCTGCTACCATGTAAAGAATCACCTTACAAATACGTCAACCAAACAACACCTAATAATGCTTTTCCATACAAATTGGGTCAAGCCTTTTGTTTGGTTGGTTTAAGAGAGAGAGTCTCTGCCCCTGCGTGGTGATAAACCTAGTAGTCTACTCCTTCGAGCCCACATCTTCTTCACAAAAAAACAAAAAAAAACATTCGCTCGGCAAAAGAAAAACAACAAGCTTGTCACGTAACAAAAACATGTCACAAACAGGGGACAAAAATTAAATCAAATAAACACCATTTCACGCCGCCATCTTCACCATTTGAACAAAGTTTGTCATGAATCTTGTTTTTTATCGGAAAATTGTCATGAATCTTGGAAACCATAACAACCGTGAACAGCAACAGGATGAAAACATATATAAACAAACAGATGAATTCTTGCTAGGAGGAAGGAGGAGAAGGGCGACCCGTGAGGCGACGCCACCACCGCCGGCCATGCCCGCCCGAGACGCTCCCCCCCCCCCCCCCCCCCCCCCCCCCCCAGCCTAGCGCCCGGATCCGGTAACCTACCGCCGCCCTTCTCCCTCCCCCACAGCTTCGCCCCATCCCTGCCCACCCTCGCCCCTCCTTGGAGACCCCTCCCCCGTGCTTCCCAGATCCACTTCCCAGATCCGCTCGCCTCCCCCCGCCGACGTCCATGGAAGGAGGCTCCCCCTCCCACCGTCCATGGGCTGATGAGGTTGAAGAGGCCCTCGCAAGTGGCTCCCCCGGCTACCTCCTTGAGGTCCTTGGCCGCGGTCCTGGGGGCCGGGTGGCCCTCAGTGACTCGGAGGATGACTCAGAGGACTCCGCCTCGGAGGCGTCTCCCTCCCCGCCGCCGGCACATATGGGAAGGGGAAGGAGCCACTCGCTGGCCCGAGCAAACCCAAGCGTCGTGCTCGCCGTCACCGCCGCCGTAGAAGAAGAAGACCGCGGGGGTTCCTGGCCGATGCAAGACGCTCCCATCCTGCATCCCCGCAGAGCCAGTACCACCGCCGCTCCCCTGCCGCCCACCCGGCGCGGGCGCTGGGAGCTCCCGATGAGGACGGGTTCTTCGTCGTGCGGAGCCGGCGCTGCGGGCGTCCCCGCACGCCGCCACGGTCCCCGCGCCCAGTACCCCAGGAGCTACAAGGGCGCTGCTTCAACTGCTTCTCCGACAACCACGTCAAGGCTGTCTGCAGCCTCCCGGCGCGCTGCCTCAATTGCTGGGTAGGCGGTCACCGTGCGGTGGACTGCTCGCTCCCTCTGCGCCGCCGCCGGGTCGCTGGGGACAAGCGCGGTCGTTTCCCAGAAGGTTATGCCCCGGCCAGGCGGCTATCGCAGCGGCGCTCTCCCGGTGGACGGCGGCACCGGCGTTCCTCGACAGCAGACACGATCTCCAGAACGTCTGTCTCCACCGGCAGGTCGACCTCTATTCCAGCTTGTTGTGAACCTCCAACCCCGCGTCGGCGCTCGCCGCCCCTGCCTCCTCCGCCGCCGGGCCCCCCACCGCCGTCCGCAATGCTCTGGGGCGCCTCGGGTGCCGCTGCTCCACTTCAGTCGGCCGCGCCGGGTGTGGGCGCACAGCACCTTGGCGCATCGGGCATGGCTGCTCGGCAGCCACCGGGCGCGCCGATCGTGAGCCCGTCGCTGGCTGCTGCTCCACCAGCTGACGCTCAGGTGGAGCCTGTTGGCGCCGGAGGCGCGGTGCTCGGAGACAGGCCGCCTCGCCCACGAGCACCCCTCGTCGTCGTCCCCAGATCAGTGCAAGTTCAGGAGGCCGAGGATTCCCTGCAGCGGGCGCTAGTTGTGAATGTCGGTGGCACAAGGCCGCATGTCTCGGTCCCCATGATCTATGAGCACCTTCGCAATCGCTTTGGAATCAGGGAAGACGAGGCCGGCGTCCGTTGGCACCATCCCGAAGACTTCATCGTGCGATTCGCAAGGTGGGAAGACAGAGAGCGCGTCCGGTTGTCCAGACCTGGTGGGACGCCGCTGACGCTTGTTTGGTACCCGTGGAGGCGGACCTCGCTCGCTTCTGCAGGTGCCTTCCGCTTCCGGGTACTCCTCGCCCTCGGCCGCGTCCCCCTCCATGCCAGGAACGCTGACACCGCCCAAACGGTCTTGGGGCCCGCCTGTGCAGAGGTGCAACTTACTGAACTGCGTGATGTCCCAGACGAAGATGATCGTGAAATGTTTGTCACTGTGTGGTGCTGGCACCCGTCCTTCATCTGCGACCAGAACATCATCTTCATCCCGGAACCGCACCTACCAAATGATCCCCCGGATGCACAATCTTTACCTGGTCTCTGCTACCTCATCCTAGTACGGTTGGTGGGTTATCAAGACTTCAGCACCCCCCCCCGGGCTCACCCCCCCCCCCCCCCCCCCCCACCACCGGTGGATGATGACCACGACCATGATGGCGCTGGTGGTCCTGGTGACGTGCTTGATGGGGACAAGGGGGATGATTGGCCGACACCGCAACGGGGTAGCGGCTCCGATCGTTCTGATGACTCCAACTGCAACCGCCACCACCCAACAGGCGGATGGGGCTTCCGCCATTCTGACCTCTGCCTGCTGCCCAACCAAGAATGGCGTTGGGCCAAGCCAGCGGGTGGGTCCGTAGACATGGGCAAATAGTCTCCTTCCTCTGTTCTGGTGGGGACTATGTCGTGCCCCCTAAACCCCACTGCTGTCGCGGGCTGTGGTCGTCGCCTAGTTGGCTGGATGGCCGCCCGCTGCGGCAGGCAGCTATCTTCGGGAGGCGTCCCTCCGGGGGATGGGGGCACGACTTTTGATGGCTCGCTGACACCCTCCGCTTGCAAGCGCTGGACCATGGAGATGCCACCCTCAACGCCGATGCGGCAAACGAACCTCGAAGACCACAAGCGCGCTCCCCAGGCATCCCCGGACATCCTCGCTACGCGCAACACTGGAGCTGCAAAGAAGGGCGTCGTCGCAACCTTCATAGACATCGCACCAATTCTGAACCAGATGGGCACGACCGCCTCGCCGTCGCCTCCTTTGGTGTGCGACGACTGGTGGGCCTCCATCGCCGAGCTGGAGTTAAGCCACCAGCCGGGCCATGTGGCGCCCCAGTCAGACCATGTAGCCCCCCGAGATGCTGATGCAGATGCAGTTTCCCCACTGCAGCCACCGAACTCTACTACTTCTGGACCAGTGTATGTTGAGCCTCAGGAGCTAGACGTGGAGGGGGATGCTGACGCTGGAACCTTGCCAACCGTGTCTGACGCAGACTTCCTCCACTCCCTTCGTCTGCCGTTGGAGGATCATGTGCTCGCCACGTCTCCGCGCGCTAATGTCCCAAGATATTCTGGTGATGACTGGGTACCTCGCCGTAGCACGCGCCTGGCGGGCAAGTCTGCTTTCCGTAACCCCAACCCAGTTCTGCAGGCAAAGAAGGTGATGCTCAGCAAGCTTACAGCCCAGCCAACGAATGCGGTGCCGGACCCCTCCATTGCTGATGAGTTCCGTCGTGCCTTCGCTGAATCCAGCCTTTCAGCCAGGAAGCAGGCAATGCGTGTTCTGTTTCCTCAGCATGGTGCGCACCGGGAGTATCTCGCATCGCGGGAGGCTTAGCGCAGCGCCCCGCCACCCAGTCGCACCACGGTGTTTAATGAGTAGCCAACATCTTTTGGTTTGGAATGTCCGGGGCCTCAACTCTCGGGCCTGGCAAAATGTTGTCCACGACTCCGTTTTGGCTCAGCGCCCCTCCATCGTCTGTCTTCAAGAAACCAAGTTGGAAAACTTTGATGTACCTCTAATCTATGACACAGTAGGCTATGATTTCGACTATGTCTCTCTTCCTGCATCCGGAACTGCGGGCGGCGCGATAATCTGTTGGCGCCGGGACCTTTGGGGGGTCTCTGACAGCTGCGTGCGTCGCTACTCCATCTCCGTCAGGCTCACGCCGCTCGCCAGCGACGGCGACCCTTGGTGGCTGACTAACGTCTATGGACCCACTATGCGTGGCGAGAAGCGCGCCTTCCTGCAAGAACTGCGAAGCGTACATGCAGCCTGCCAGGGCAATTGGCTGCTTTGCGGGGATTTTAACCTCATTTACAAGGCTGCTGACAAGAACATGGGCACGTTGCATTGGGGGTTGATGAGGCGCTTTCATGATGTTCTTGACGACCTGATGCTGGAAGAGCTACATTTGCATGGACGCCTATTCACGTGGTCTAACAGAAGACAAGTCCCTACTCTGGAACGCCTGGACCGTGCCTTCGCCTCCCTCGAGTGGCTTGAGCTCTTCTCGAGTCACCAGCTGCGCTGCCTATCCTCGGACTCATCAGATCATGCGCCCCTACTACTTGTGCCTGCTCCGAGCCCTGGGCCTCGCCACGCTTCCGTTTCGAACGTTTCTGGATCTCCCGTCCGAGCTTTCTTGATGTTGTCCGTGCCGCATGGGGGCTAAGGTTTTGGGACTGCGACCCTTGCCGTGCGATCGACTTAAAGCTGCGGGCCTTAGCAAAGACGTTGAAGAGCTGGCACGCTACCTCCATTGGCAGTGTCAGACTGCAGCTTGCGGCTTCCAGGGCGGTCATATATGAGCTTGACACAGCGCAAGAAACAAGAGCCCTTTCGGCTGGTGAGCAGGATTGGCTCAGCGAGCTAAAGGTGGGCGTTCTCAGGCTAGCCTCCTTGGCACGCACCATTGCCAGGTAGCGGGCCAGGATGCGCTACCTTTGTGAGGGTGACGCGTGCACCAGGTTCTTCCACCTGCAAGCATGTCACAGGCGAACAAAAAACTTCATGTTCGTGATCTGTCATGACGGGGTCACTTTCACGGAGGAACAAGCCAAGGCAGGTGTGGTCTTCAGCTACTACAATGAGCTCCTTGGCAAGGCGTTCCGGCGGACGCACCGCCTTGACCTCGCACGCCTCAACCTCCCGCGGGTCGATCTTGAGGAGTTGGCCAGCCCGTTCTCGGCGCAGGAAATCGCGGCCATCGTCCGCGACACGCCCTCCAACCGTGCGCCTGGTCCCGATGGCTTCTCGGGGTCCTTTCTGAAGGCCGCTTGGGAGTGCATTGGCAGCGATGTGGTACGTGTATTCCAGGCTCTTTGGGAGCTAGACTTCAGAAGCCTGCACCTGATCAATGAAGCATCCATGGTTCTCCTTCATAAGACTGTTTCGCCTGAAGGTCTCAGGGACTACAGGCCGATCAGCCTCATCCATTCCATCGGTAAACTGTTTGCCAAGGGGCTGGCGATGCGGCTCGCGCCGCGCATCTCCGAGCTGGTGCAGCACAACCAGTCTGCCTTCATCCGGGGAAGGCGGATCCATGAGAACTTCCGCTCGGTGCAGCTAGCCTGCCGCTACCTTCGTGCGAGGCACTTCCCCGCCGTACTGCTCAAGGTCGATTTGGCCAAAGCTTTTGACTCTGTGGCCTGGCCGTTCCTGCTGGAGGTCCTCGAGCACTTGGGCTTCCCTGCGCGCTGGCGCGAGTGGGTTTCTGCCTTGCTGCGCTCGTCCAACACGCGGGTGTTAGTGAACGGCCGCCCCGGCAAGCGCATTTGCCACGCGCGTGGGCTGAGACAGGGAGACCCGCTATCCCCGCTTCTGTTTGTCATCGTCATGGAAGTTCTCAACGCCTTGATAAGCGAGGCGGACCGTCGATGTCTGCTGTCTCCGCTGCCTGGCCAGGCGGCCGGGTGTCGTGCGTCGTTGTACGCGGATGATCTCGTGGTGCTACTTTCTCCTACGGCCGCCGATGCTGCCTGTATCAGACAGATTCTTGATCTCTATGCCGACGCTTCTGGGCTAGCTGCTAATCTCAGCAAGTGCACGATCACCTCGATTGGCTGTACTTCGGAGGATATCAACGCTTTTAGGTCCGCCTTTCCCTGCACGGAGGTTGGCTTCCCCACCCGGTACCTCGGAGCGCCTCTGTCCCTCTCGAGGATCAGCCGTGTAGGTGAGCAGGCGCTTGTCGACTCGGTAGCGGCTCGGATCCCCACCTGGAAGGCCGGCCTTCTGAACGCCGCGGGCAGGTCCACTCTAGTCCGGTCAACACTATCTGCCATCCCGGTACACGTCTCCATATGCTGCTCCCTCTCGGGTCGGGCGATTGATGCCATCGACAAAGCTCGAAGGGCCTTCTTGTGGGCGGGATCCACCTCCGTTGCTGGTGGACAGTGCAAGGTCGCTTGGTCCGTCGTCTGCTCGCCTCGGGCATTCGGCGGACTCGGCTTACCGGACCTCCGTACCCTGGGGCTTGCCCTACGTCTGCGTTGGGAGTGGCTACGTCGGACGACGCCGACATCCAATCTCGCAAGGCTGCCGGCGTGGTGTGAATGCCAGGTTGAGGACATGATGTTCAGGGCTTCCACCACGTTCTTCGTGGGTAGTGGCGAGCTTGCCCGGTTCTGGACAGACAGCTGGCATCCGGTCGGTCCATTATGCTTCCTTGCGCCGACCGTCTTCCAGGCCGTGCCTTGCAGGAAGCGGCATCGGTCGGTTCGTGAGGCCATTACCAACAATCAGTGGGCTACCGATGCTGTAGCAGCACCTACAGCCAGGTTCATTGCGCAGTTCTTGCGGCTCTGGAACCTCCTGGACTCCGTCGTGCTGCATGAACACGTCCCGGACCGCATCGAGTGGCGTTGGTCCGCTGACCATCAGTACTTCAGCTCCTCGGCCTATGAGGCGTTCTTCAATGGCAGAATCACGCTACGGGGGGCGAGCGAGCTGTGGGACTGTTCGGCTCCTCCTAAGGTCAAGTTCTTCTTCTGGCTGACCTTACACCGTCGCTTGTGGACTGCGGACCGGAGAAGGAGGCATGGCCTGCAGCAGGACGACGCCTGTGCTCTTTGCTCTCAGGAGCCAGAGACTACTGACCACCTGTTCGCTTCATGCGCCTTCACAAGGGAGCTGTGGCACCACCTCCTTCGCCGCTGCGGTCTTGCACACCTTGGCCCGTCGATGGATTCAACACTTGTGGACTGGTGGTTCGTATGTCGTGGCCTGTTACCGGCACGTCGGCGTCGAGCTTTTGACTCTTTGGTGCTTATCGCAACGTGGACTCTTTGGAAGGAGCGCAACAGGAGGACCTTCGACGGCATCAGCAACACCGTTAACGCGGTCTTGGCTAGCCTTCTGGACGAGGCCGACCTCTGGACGCGGGCTGGGTTCAGGGACAACGGATCGTTGAACGCCGCGCTGCTGCTATAGCGACCCTCGCCCAGCCCCGAGCCACCTTCCCTCTGAGTCGCAAAACTCGTTCTTTTCTTAGTACAACCGATTTAGCACCGCCGTTGGAGCTGGCGCCGTATGTTTGTGTGCCCTTGCTGTTTCTACCTACGGCACCTCGCCGATAGGTCAAACGGTTGTATCCAACTTTCTTTCTATCTTCTCTTGATGCAATACGTGCCGTGCACGTTCTCGAAAAAAAAAACATATATAAACTAAAAAAGACATATCCGAGAGAGATTTATAGAAGAAGAAAAAGGCTCCACAGCCAAACAAACTACATGGGCCGTTCGAAGAATGCACCCGCACCCAACGTATGCGAGCTTGACGGGGACGAATGGTACGGGGCCGCCGAGCTTCAGTATCGGGCTGCTGGGCTGCCAATGTGTCATGAGCTGCATTCTTCTAGGCACCCAGGTACTGGACGTGCAGCTGGCGTCGGGCCGCTGTTTCCATCTCCAGGCTGCCATCGCTTGTTACTGGGCCCCCAATTGCGAGAGAGAGCATCATCGCATGGATTTGCCAAGCTTGTCGTTGCGCGTTCGGTGGTACTGTGCGTTTTCCGTGCCCTGAAGATAGCGAGTCTCCTAATCTCTTTCTTTGCGTGTGTACGAACGCGTACGCATGTGTATACGTGTGGTGTGTCGCCGGTCGAGTGCCCATACCCAGCCCTTGCTCCTTGAAGACAGGACAGCGGAGTGGGGAGCTAACCACAGCCAGAATCAGCATGGTCAGTCAGTTCAATACGTTGGTGCCTTAAAAATAATTAATTTGCCTTCTCTTTCGTTCAATACGTACAGTACAGGCTTTCTTAGTAATTGTTGTTGTTAGCCGATCGATGGATCGACGGATCGATCCTGTGCATGCAGATGCAGGCAACAAAAATTAGAAATGACGACGGGCAGATGGTGCTGCAACTGCAAGCAGAGGCGGACCAGATGCGCCGACGAGCGAGCAGGAAGAAGCGGAGGTGACCCCGCGCCTGCGCCTCCCTCCACTCCAGAGTCCAGAGCCAGCACCAAAAGATCACGGCGGTGTTGTTGTTACTCCTACGTTCCGGTAAATTCGGTCGTCAGCATTATTGAACTCTCCGCTTCCCGCGCGAACCAACATGCATGCGGCATGCTGCAGTACTGTACGTTGTGTTCAGAGGACGATCAGGTGCTCTTTTGGACTCCAAAGAACAACAGAACGCTGCTGCCAGCCGTTGTCACTTAGCTTGTCAGAGATCAGAAGGTGCTCTTTGGCTGAGGGCAAAAGTTTGTTGGTCCCCGAAAGTTAACTGCTTTTTCATTCTAGGACCGTCCGGAACTCCGGATGACGGCCACCTACAGTATAAAAACATCAAGGGCATCATGGAACGGAAGCACACCTCAATCCTCATCACCAGCTACAATCGAGACAACATCTCCCAACATGCAAGGACAAGGACGACGCGTCGTCCTGGCGGCCATGGCGCTGCTGGCGTTCGCCGCCATTGCAGCGGCCTCCGACGAGGGCGCCGTTCGGTGGCGCCACCACCAGGGGCAGGGGCAGGGGCAGGGGCAGGGGCACCGCCACCACTTTCCAACGCCGGCGCCGCCAACCCCAACGATGATTCCAACTCCGACACCACCGCTGCCGGTTCCTACTTCTACTCCGACGCCGCCAACGCCGCCGCCGGAGGAACCGTGCGCATGTTGCGACCTATGCAACATCGTGCCCGGCCCGGTTCTGGCGGCGCCAGCAGGCGGCGGTTCTTCTTCTTCGTCTCCGTTCACGGCGCCCATACTTCCGCCGCCGTCTCCACTACCCGTGCCGCCGGCGGCGCCCGTCGTCGTCAACTGCGTCACCGCGCTCGCCGCGCTCGCGCCTTGCTCGACGTTCCTGACGGGGCGCCTGCCGGGCCCGCCGCCTCCGACGCCGCAGTGCCCCTGCTGCCGCGGCCTGGCCGCGTTCCTGGCCGGCGCCAGAGCTGCGCAGACGCTGCGGTGTCTCTGCCCGATCCTCCACGGGGATGTGAACGTCGCGCTGCCGAAGCCCGTGGACCCCGTGCGCATGACCTTCCTTCCCGTCGCCTGCGGCCTGGCTCTTCCTCCGGAAACAATTCCCATCTGTTTCGGTGGGTTCTCCTCTCCTGCGCTCTGTTCATCTTCATCTTGCTGCTGCTGCTGAGTGCTGACCCATTACATTTACTTGTTGGTTCAAATGGACGCAGGCCAGAACATGCCAACGGTGGCCAACCTCACTTCAGCTGCAGCAGCAGGCGTTCTGCACTGAAGGGAAGGGAAGGGATGCCAAGCCAAGGAACCACCGGCCGCTGTTGCGGTTTCAGTTCAGACGCCCGCTGTTCTCCTTCTCTCCGGCGCTTCTCGTCAATGTCGTGTCTTATGTGTTTGAGTGGCCCTGTGTGCCTCCCATCGCTGCCCTCTGTGGCTCTGTCTGTCTCTGTGTCGCCCTCTGCTTCTCCGGGAGCATATATGGCTGTAATCCATTTCTAGGTGTTTGTGTTCCAATTAATGAATGAATGCAAAAGCGCCCTCTGTGGCGTACTGCTTTGATCCCTGACAACTACTGTATACACCAAGCACAAACATTTCATGTTAACGTTCGCGATTCTATTTTTGGTTCCCACAACAGTTAGCAGAGACGAGTGTACTGCACAGCAACAACAGTTAGTGCAGCTGTGCGCCGAACCTCCTATCCATTGTCTTGACTCCTACTGCAACGGTCCCTATTCAGCAAGCAATACTAGTCTCTATCTCTGCTCATCTTCCTGCTTCCTTAGGTGCACTGAAAGATGATGGGGGGGGGGGGGGGGGGGGGGGGGGGGGGGGGGGGGGGTGGGGTGGTGGATGCTTCAGTAGGGTCACTACTAGAGAACATGCCTTTAGACGATTTATCAACTGAGTATTAGTCTCAGCAAAAAATTACGTCCGGAACTAAAGACTTTTAGTCCCGGTTGGTATTACCAACCGAGACTACATTTATTTTTATTTTTCTCGTGAGAGCCTTTAGTCCCGGATTGCTAGCCCCGGTTGGAAAACCGGAGACTAAAGCCCCCTTGAAAACAAATGTGTGTGCGTGTGTGTGTCGCATCATTAAAAAAAATTCTTGTGGGAGCTTTTAGTCCCAGATTGCTAGCCCCGGTTGAAAACAAATGTGTGTACGTGTGTGTGTCGCATCATTAAAAAAACCTTAAATCTAGAAGAGAATACAAGATTGCTAGCTCGGTTGGGTTGAAAACAAATGTGTGTACCTGTGTGTGTCGCATCATTAAAAATCTTAAATCTAGAAGAAGAGAATATAAGATCATTTTGAAAACAAATGTGTGTGCATGTGTGTGTCGCATCATTAAAAACCTTAAATCTAGAAGAGAATACAAGATCATTTTGGAGTGTTTCCCTTCTATACTAGAGGTAGGGGCGACTGGCGAGAATACTATTGCTAAAATAGAGAGCTTGTGTTCGAGCAAGAGAGAAGACCAAGAAGATCGCATGTACAAAGCGAGTGTCGTCACTTCCAATAGCATGGTGTAACTTAGACCCCGTTTGGTACAGCTCAGCTTCACTAGTGAAGCTGTTTTTTTTAGAAAATAACTTCGTAAGCAACTTACTAGAAGAAGTTGAGCTATTTTGAAAAAAATGTTTGGCAAAACAGCTTCACCAACAACTTCATGCATGGTTAGGAGAGAGAAATAGAGGTGTAAGCTGTGAAAAGCTACTTTTTTTTCTGTTTCATCTCAGCTTATGATTTTGTGAGAGGGGGAATAAAACAACTTCATGGGTGAAGCTGTTTTGAGAAAAGGTGTTTGGCAAAAAAACAGCTCACAACAACTTCATGAAGCTGTTGTGAGTTGTACCAAATATGCCCTTAATCGCCTTAGCTCCAGTAGCATGGCCAGTGCCGTCCCATAAATTTTGTGGGCCCTTAGACCACTAACACACTAAGGGCCCGACAATCTAATATTTCAATAGAACGATTAAAATATATAATACTATTGATAAGAGATAGCTTGTACCATGTATTTAATTTTTCTTGATAAGCTAACAATACATCAAAGAAGATACAAAATGACAAAATAACTATGATGGTTACCTCAAATAAATTATGGTGCTTTAGTGCTCTTTAAGAAAGCGTCTTCGGACATTTGTTGATGCAAAATCTTCAAGAACACTTTCAAGATCAATTATATGTAAAATATCCTTCTCAATGCTGCACATAGCCAAGTCATTTAATCTTTCTTGTAGTATAGTTGACCTCAAACAATTTTTTAATAGCTTCAATTTTCCACGCGGCACGCGGCACGCCGCACTGGCAGCCCCGCTCGCCGCTCCGGCCTCCGGCGTCCACACGCGATTCGATCGGCGATCGCGAGACGTGACTACTCCATACGCGAGTTCATGAATCGTGACAAGAATAGAGCCACACGATCGAACGATCCAGCGACAGAAGCTTGACCGACGGACGACGGAAGTCTGATCGGCGGAAGCTGATTGGCTGAACATCACGCGATCTTCTATGTGGTATACTACACATGGGTCATGGGCCCCAGGCCTCATGGGCCCTTGGGCGACGCACCCGCTGGCCCCCCATGGGACGGCCCTGAGCATGGCTGAGCCTCCTCCACGTCACTTCCATGCAGCCGGATCGATTAAGGTCCCGTTTGACACAATTTACCTTCATTAATGATATGTTTTTTTTTTGGAAAATTGCTTCATAACTATTTTTCTAGGTGAGCTGAGTTGTTTTGAAAGAACTGTTTGATAAAATAGCTTTACTAACAATTTTATGTATAGTTAAAAGAGATAAATGAGGTAATGAGTTATGAAAAGCTAGTTTTTCAGCTTTTTCTTAACTTATTCTTACGTGAGAACAGAAAAAATAGTTTAACTCATGAAACTATTTGAAAAAAAAGTGTGACAATTTCGTTTTAGGAAAAAGTCATTTTTTACCTCCCTGAACTATTGGACGGGTTCGCTTTTCCTCCTTGAACTTCAAAACCGGGTATTTAGACTCCCTGGACTATTAAAACCGGACACGAAACCTCCCTGTACCAAACCACTGTGGTTTTGTCTGACATGGACCCACGTGAGTACTCTGACATGGTCGGACCCGCTTGTCAGGCCATTGAGGCCAGTCAAAATGTGCCTACGAGTGTTCCCCAATAGAGTCAAAATGCACGGCGGTCGGAGAGTAGCACTCGATGAGCTGCAGTAGGTTGGTGCTGTACGGCGGCCGGCGGCGGCGAAGCTGAGTGCGAGCGCATGGGCGGTGGAAGCGATGGAGCTGAGCATAGGCCGTGGGATCTAGGAGCAAGCTCGAGCTCGTCGCTTGCTCGAGTGAGCTTCAGCAACATGGACGCCACCAACAACGGGTGAGCGCAGCTCCAGGCTCTGGACGATGGTGTCCCCGACGGAGGCGACTGGCGTGCCCGGTTAGCTCCGGGAGCTGAACTCTGTTGGTAACGCCCTCTTCTCCTTTCTTAAATTTCTTTTTTTTGTTTGTTTGTCATACAAGGATACAAAATACGATTGGATAATATGGAATAAAAAATAGGTTGTCATCATGCTGTACATAACACACACGAGATAAAATCCAAAGGATTACCTGGTATTCCACTCATAGATTGTGATTTTTGCTAAAGAAATTTGGTCAAAGACAAGATAAAATCCAAAGTGCTTGCAGATAGCTAATTAAAAGGGATTAAGTCTGCTATATCAAATAAAGCATAATGACATATAGTATGATAAATCAAATAATAATCACAGCTTGGCCGTGTCCCAAGGTGGAAGGAGAAGCACCGGCGCACTACGTTTCTTTGTTGGTTCTTGAGCATGGTGTTTCTTTGCTGGTTCCTGAGTAGATGCTTGAGCAGTAGCTGTAGTGCCCAGCTTTGCCTTGGCTCTAGTGTGAACCAGACCCAGAGAACCTCTGTGAGGCTACAAAGATAGAAAATGTGCACATGTAAACATATTGATAATGGGTGTGTGTGTAAATTTATCAAACATTAGTAGCAAGTGTCCGGCCCATCACTACTGGAAACAACTGCTTTGTCGAGCGCCTCTCGCACTCGGCAAAGACCCTTTGACGCTCGGCGAAGCCTATGCCGAGAGCTGCTCTCGGCAAAGAGCTCTCGTCAAAAATCCTCTCGGCAAAGGAGCCTTTGCCGAGGGCCATTTGTCGGGCTCTCGGCAAACCTTTTACCGATGGTCCCGAGCGGCTCTCGGCAAAGAAAAGTGGCCGTTAACGGCGCGTCCCTATTGACGGTATGTTTGCCGAGCGCCGGCTAACATGGCTCTCGGCAAAGGCTTTATATTTTTTTTTCGGAAAATGTTTGCCGAGAGCTTCAATAAACGGCTCTCGGCAAAGAGATAATTTTTTTTATTATTATATTTCTGTGCCGAGAGTTAATCGGGGCTGACTCTCGGCAAAGAAATTTCAAATTTTTTTTTGCTACCTCTTCACCGAGAGTTCGGCGCCTGACTCTCGGCAAAACGCGGACTTTGCCGAGGGCTATGACCAAAGCCCTCGGCAAAGCTGGGGAAAATGGCGTTCTGGATCTCAGCTTTGCCGAAGGTTATGGTCACAACCCTCGGCAAAGGGTCCCTTTGCCGAGAGCCGCCCTCGGCAAAGAGACCAATTTTTGTTTTTTTATTTTTGTTTTTTCTTTTCTCCAACACTATCAAACATATATATATATATCACATTCATCACATATCACATATATATCACATTTCACGTCACAGAACATATATATATCACATCACATAGTTCAATAACATATATGTCCTCAAATCGTTCAATACCAAGGTGGACAATACAACATGAGAGTTCAGTAACACACGAGGATAGTCCAAAGTTCAATCTACTACACCCCCAGCCAACCGGGCCACCCCTGAGAACTGCCGCCTCCTTGACCCCCGACCGGGTTCCATCCAGGAGCGTGGCGGTTGTTCGAACCTTCTGACGGAGGAGGCTGCAAAAGGTCATGTCAGACAAGGAAATGAAAAAATGAAACACTGACGTATTGATACTCAGAGGAGCAGCTCCGGCGTCCTGAGACGGCGGTGGAGGAGCCATAAGCGTCTGGGGCACGGCCATGCCCTGGGAGGCCATGAAGGCGATGAGCTCTGCCATCTGCTTAGCTTGGGCCTCCATCTGGGACGACATCTGGGACCGCATCTGGGTCTCGGACACCTGGCGCTCCTGCCTTTCTCTTTCCAGGCGGGCCTGCGATAATACAAAGTGAATGTTAGAACAATGCAAACATTTAAAGATCAATGTACGATGAGTTAAACAGAAATAACCTCGAGCTCGGCGACCCGCGACTGCACCAGCGATGGGCGTGGGCGTATGGGGACGCTCCCGCTCGTGCTCTGTGCTCGGAGCTGGGACAGAGTGGGAGTGGAGGCCGAGTCGATGACGCCGTCGCCAAGCCAGAACCACTCATGCTTCTTCCCTCCTCCAATCCTCATGACGATGCTCCTGTCCAGGTCCGCGGTGGCGGGATCAAAGGCATCCCCATGGACCACCCTTGCCGCCTCTGAGTAGTCAGTGAGGCGGGAGTGGACGCTGGAGTTGGTGTACGCATCGGCGGGATCGTCGGGGTTGTAGGAGGTCTCCGCTGCCGTGGCCTTGCCCTTGTGGGACATGGCGTATGCCGATAACGTGCCGCAAGGATGGCCACCGTGTGCCGCCGACTGCGAGGACGACAACAAGATGATTAGCAATCAGGCAACATTTGAGCGAGGAATTGATAAATTCTTTCACGTACCCAAGCTTGTGCGTACTCGGCGAGGTTGCGGTTGCCCTGGTGGTGTGGTACACTTGGCATCCGCAGACGCGCCTCCCGGGCCTCGGTGTGGTGGGCCGCCCATGTGACACCCTAGTGTCAAGCACTGCATTAGGAACTTCATTAGCTACTAAAGAAGCATAAGCAATGCATTGCATCATTTCATGTGCATAAGAGTGCTTTTGTCTTTTGTTTATTTATTTGGATTTGGATTTCTATTTGACTTGATGATTTAATTGGATCTCTGTTTTGGCTTTATTTATGAGGAGGTTTTAAAAATGGTTTTCAGAAAAAGTGTCCTATATGAAAGTTGTAGAGAAAATTATTTTGAGCAACTTTTATTTTTGGGTCAAACCCTAGTTTGAAGTTTTTAAAACTGTTTTGAGTGGTCAAAGTTTGAAAAGAAGTTGGAAAAAGAAAAAGGAAAACGATTTCTCCCGGCGTCCCACCTTTTGGCCCATCTGGCCTTTCGGCCCAACCTCGCGCGCGCTGGCCTAGCTCGCCCGCTCGCGTGCGCCGGTCCGCTTCCGCCTCGCCGCGCGCGACATCGCCGCTGACACGCCCGCGCCGTACGCCGGCCGCAAACGCCACGTGGCCGTCGCATGCTGCCGAGGATCCTCGCCGGCCACTCCTCGCTCGATCCTCTCTCACCCGAGCACGCAAGCTATCTTCCCCGGCCACTCTCCGCTCGCCTCGCCTGCCGCACCCGCTCGCCGTGCACGGCATCACCGCGCTGCCTCGCCGACCGCGCTGCCGTGGCCCCGCCACGACCACCGGTCAAGCCGATCAAAACCCCGAGCACCCCTTCACTCCCTCACACTCCCGCACACACTCTCCCACTCTCGCTCGCACTCTCCTCCCCTCGCCACCAAGCCAGAGCAAGCGCTCGGCTCGCTCTCGCCGCGACCTCCACCGCAACCTCCCCTCTCCGTTCCCACTCCCACCGAGAACCACCGTCCGATTACTTCTGCACCAAGCTCCGCCTACGCCGTGCACACGCCGTGCGCACGTCGTCATCACCGACCAAGCCCCGACGCCGCCGGAGGACGTAGCGCCTCTTTCGGTCCGCCAGTCGCCACCGCCGAGCCGCAACGCCGTTCTCCCTCAACCCGCGCTCCACCGTCTCCCTCCGTCACCGTCAAGCTTCACCGAGTCAAGGCAAGGTGAGAACACTGTCTAGCCTCAACGCTACCGCTCTCTCCCACATCTTCTTCCCCGGCCGAACGCCATAGCCGTCCGCCGCGGACCTCGCTCGTGGCCAAGCTCCTCTGGAGCCAATCAAGCCAAACCAACCCCGTAGCTGTGCTCCTTAGGGTTCACACGAGCTTTTGCCTCCCCTAATTTCTCCGGCGACCGCCGGACACGGCCAAGCCGAGCCTCACCGACGCCACCGTCCGCCGTAGCTCGTCGCCGGCATGCTCCGGCCATGCGCTGGCCAAACCATCACCACCACCGGATGCGCCTCGTCTAGACGAATCTATCTAGCCTAGCTTCGCCGCCGGAAACCTCACCGCCGGCGAGCAGCCGCCGGTCAAACCTCTCCCCTGTTTTCCTCTCTCTGACGGGTGGGTCCCGTTGACCCACGGACCCCGCGCGTCAGCCTCTGTTCGGTCCGTGGACCGCATCCACCCGAACCTTCGCCGAGCCCTCGAGCCAGGCCTCGGACAGACTTCCGTCTCGCCCGAGCCCTCGAGCCAGGCCTCGGACAGACTTCCGTCTCGACCAAGCCCTCGAGCCAGGCCTCGGACGGGCGAACGTTTTTCCGTCTCGCCCGAGCCCTCGAGCCAGGCCTCGGACAGACTTCCGTCTCGACCAAGCCCTCGAGCCAGGCCTCGGACGGGCGAACGTTTTTCCGTCTCGCCCGAGCCCTCGAGCCAGGCCTCGGACAGACTTCCGTCTCGACCAAGCCCTCGAGCCAGGCCTCGGACGGGCGAACGTTTTTCCGTCTCGCCCGAGCCCTCGAGCCAGGCCTCGACCGAGCCCTCGAGCCAGGCCTCGGACGGGCCTCGACCTTGAGCGAACCCCCGGGCGCTGTCTCGACCGAGCCGGGCCTCGAGCGAACACACACGCCTTCCGCCGTGCGCTCGAGCCAGGATTGGGTCGAGTCGGACCAGGTTCCCGCAAGCCAAGCCGGGAGATTTCAAATGTTTTTCTTTTAGGGTTTTATTTTCCAGAGATGCTTGTTATTTTTGTGCAGCATGATTTATAAGTCCAATTGGAGTACTTTCAGTTTTGTTGGCTTGTCTATGCGTAGATATACCATGGTAGAATATGAAAGTATTTTTGATAGCGGTTTATTTTACTGTTTTCATTTATTCCAGTTTATATGCTTTTGTTTAGATAAATGGTTATATGTGTTTTCTGGTTGAGATAATTCCTGGAAAATTTTGTGTAAGTGTTTTATACTGTCTTACACCTGTGAAAAATATATCATGCACTGTTTATGTGGAAAAAGTTTCTTTTATGCTTAAAAGTCCTTTTTGGCTGATTTCTTAGAATAAATGTTAAGGTGTTTTATATGTCAAAATAAAATATGGGAAATTTTGTGCAGTCTCTGTATGCCATGAAGAGTCTAAGAAAAATATAAACCTGATCTGTTTTATGGAAAAAGTTGTAGTTACTTCACAACTGTGTTTGTCTGCGTTTATCTTTGGAAATTCATGTAAGAAATAATATAATGTTTCTGTTCATGGAACTTTCTTGATAAGCATAAAATTTGAAGTAGAATCTGGGAAAAATATGAAATGGAGTTGTGTGTCCTTTTACAGTAGGGTTGTAGTTCAAAGTACCTTTTTGGGCAGTTTGTTTGTCATTTTCGTATATGCAGTTCTGAATTTTATTTTTGGCTGAATTTTGTTCAGTGGAGTCCAGCAACCGTCGTTTGCCTTCTGGAATTTTCGTGGATTTTTCTGATTCCAGAAAAGTGCACTTGCAGTTCAAACCTAAGTTTCTTTTGGAATTATTAAAATAAGAAAAGGGTGAATGATCAGATTTGTTTTATGAAATAATGAGTATTTGCCTCAATGTTAAAAGTGGTTCAATAAGTTGGTTTTGTTGGTTTGCAAGAAATGCTCTTTTTCATACCATCATACCTCGCACCCCGCATTTAAATATTTATTATTCGTCGCATGCAATAGGATCGACACTCCCGGAGCCAGAGCAGGAGCTAAACGCCGAGCCGGAGATCCAGGAGCTGCAGCAGCCAGAGGAAGTCGACCCCGTCCACGACACTAACTTGCCCGAGTGCCCCTCCCACGAGGCCTCGGTCTTCACCCAAGGCAAGCCCCGGAGCATTCTAAGTCTCCCAGTATTTACAATTAAAATCACTTGAGTCCTTTTATATTGTGATGCATTAGGTTTAGGAGTTGAAATGAATCCTACTTGCTGCATTACCATTCCTTGCTATTGACTATTACCTACCTTGTTATCCTGTACTTACTTTTGCAATGTAGAATTGCTTAGCCTGCTTAATAAAAGTAGTAGTTAAGGATGTCTCCGTAATACCCTGATGGGTACTTACCGGATCACGGTTGGCTATATTTGCTATCGTGGAAAAGAACCTGAGTAGTAATGAAATACGGTCAACTGGAAGGCAAGGCACAAGTTCGGAAACTTGGGGCAGTCCATCCGTTGGATCGTGTAGGTTTGTATCGATGTTGGCCCTCGTTCATTTTTGAACGCGCCCTTTTACTTAGGGATATGTCGGTGCTGTAATCATCGACCCCAAAGCCGGTTAGAAGCTGTTCGGGCCGGTTTCAACCCGTGTCGTGCCCTCTAGTACGGAAGTTGCGATCTGCCGCGTGAGGCCATCGCCAGACTCTGATTGGGCGGTCCGTGCTTGAACCGCGACGATTACCACCACGAACAAGCGTCGAGCGGTTGCCCAATGCATGGACCCGACGGGGAAAGTGTGGGCTGGTATTAAAGGTCTTTCACCAGCTGGTTTGGAATTCGATTCGAGTCGCCGTCTCCCCCGGTTAGTGGGAAACTATGGCGAGCTTCACCACGATACAACTCCACGTGATATCTAAAGGTTCAACTAAAATGTGGACAAGTCAACTGGATATGGTCATACTATTATTGATTGTTAGATTCAAGTGAGTGCTCTAGTACAGGTAATAACCTAGAACTAAGGAATAGGTCTAAAAGTAACAGCTCATCATAATCATCAATTACCCCTTGTCTGAATTTGAGCTTTTCGCAACTAAAAGATCCCAGCTCTACCTCAAAAGCCTTGCATACCCTTGGAGTCCGTTTATTTTCAGTTGGACGGGTAAGTCTAGCTGAGTACATTCCCGTACTCAGGGTTTATCCCGTTTGTTGCAGATGGCCAGGTCTACTTTGGCTATTGTAAGCACTGCCTCTACCCCGTGGAAGGTGATGAGGAGTAGGCCCAGGGCAGGGTCTTGCAGAAGCTTTTCCCTTTTCTTTTGCTGGACTGAGACTACTAGTGGCACATTATCTAAAAAGGGAAGAGTGAGTTGTGTGAGTTGGTTTATCAAACAATGTTTTATTTGGACCACATGTGTAGTGGTCGTGCTTCAAACTATTTCAGCTTCCGCACTTTCAAACTCGGTATTGTAATAACTCCGTTTTAAATTCGCACTCTGATATTTTAAAAAATTCGGTTTCGTTTTCGCTATGATGTATCTTTACGAATGTGATCCTTGAACAATGCGATCCTGTATGATGTATGGTGTTAGAAATCCTTCGTGATTTCTGGACTACCGGGGTTATATGGGTTCAAGTATCAGTCGAAGTCAGACGAATTTGGCTAAGATCATACTTGAGCTCTTATAATCAGGGCGGTTCCGCCACAGCTTGGTATCGGAGCATGGTTCAAGTGATTACCTCCGTAAAGAGCTATTTTCGAACTAAAATGGGTATTTCAAAACTATTTTCAAAACGATTTTGAATTACTAAGTGTGCCCAGTCTCGTCCTTAAGCCCTATACTAGGATTCAGGTGGCTTAACTGCTAACAGGGTTCAGGGTTTTGCTTCATGCTGGATCTTTATTTACTGGTCCATTCTCGGGAAAAGAGAATGCGTCGATCGCGAAAACATGCATAAAATGATTTTGTGAGATATGAGAGCATGACCGTCCAACCGTCGGTCTAGGTGAGAGTTCTTATACCAAGTATGTGCGAGCTCCACGCGGACACATACGAGGGTATCAATGTTTTCAAGGGTATTTTCTATATTGGTGCATGGTGTTTAGTGTTGGCTTCTATGTATTTTGCGCATATTGGCCAATACTCAATTGATTTATCATTGGGAATTTCTTTGGGCTGAAATGAATCTTATGCAGGTACACTAACTATGCGAACGAGTAGAACGTGTAGATAACGCATGAGAGATCGTTCTTGCCACCGACTAGAACGTTAGGACTTACGAGTCATGATTAGTGAGTGAGAACGTAAGTACGAGCATGCATCATGTTTAATTTCTTGCATTTACATTACCTCCCCTTAAATTAAAAGTTGTCTCTTTTCTATAAAATTTGCCAACTTAATATCCGTCTCACGAGAGTTCGAAACCCTTTTGTTTCTACAGATGGCCCGGACTAAGTTGACTGCTCGCAAGGCCACCGGAGGCAGAGGAGTTCCGCGTCATCGCTTGGCCACCAAGCTGACCCGGAGGACGTTCTTGACCTACTTCGGGTTGCCGACTATCCTTTGGAGGATTTTGCAGGCAGTGGGTTATGAGGAAGGACAGGAGCCCAAGTACTCGTGGCAGAAGGAGATCTATGGACAGGATTCCCTGGTTATGGTGGAGATCAAGGTCAAGGCCTTACCTGCAAAGCCTCACTGGACAGGATGGACAGAGGTCACCAGAGGCACGTGTGCCAAGGATGGAGCCAACAGGGCAGCATACCTAGTGCTGAAGGATATCATCGCCCGCTTCCCCGCCGACCTGGCAAGTGCGATGGCAGGAGTGTTTCCCCGCGGATCACTTTTCCCATTGCGCTGGAAGCAGACTTCAGAGTCAGTCTTGACAGGGAGCCCAGAGGAGAGGTTCTACTGTGAGACACCTGCGATGAGCGCCACTGGAGCTTTGTTGGGTGTATGTGAGAGTTTGGAGCACACTCTCGAGAGCGTGTCCTTCACCCTCACAGCCACCTACCAGAGCAAGAGAAAGCTTCAGGAGGACTTCGACGCTGAGGTTGCTCGTCTGCAGGAGAGGATTCAGCAGCTCACTCTTGAGCGTGACGACGCCCGCACCACAGCAGCAGCGCAGTCCACTGCCAGGACAGTTGCAGAGCAGATGTACTTGACCACCGCTCTTCAGAGAGATGAGGCCCGCACCGCGCTCGACCAGCTCAGAGAGGGAGCCCAGCTGTTGATACAGCAGATACACGGACAGCAGGCCTACATCGACCAGCTTCATGAGGCCGTCCACCAGATGCATCACGCCGCACAGGAGGCCGCCGCCCCAGCAGCTCCCGCAGCAGAGGCCCAGGATCCCCAGGACGGAGAGGTCTTTGGTCCCGACGCCCCACCGGAGGAGGCTCATGCTGACGAGCCGATGATCGACGTCGACGCATAGGACGCTGCATCCGCCGCTGGAGACGTCTGAGCGCTAGTTTAGCTAGGAGACGTTTTTCTTTTGTATAGCTTGAGCTTGCTCGCTAAGTGATGTAACACCCTAAGACATGTGTTGGTTTTATGCTTAACCGCTTGTTGGTATGTAAAGCTTTTGGACAAAGTCCGGACTTCGATCCGGCACCTTTTATGGAAATCCGTCGTTTGCATTTCTAATTTTGAGCGATTATCTTGTGATGTTGTATGGAAATGAGTAATTATACTCGGTCATGTGCTAAATTTTCGAATTATGTACAGCGCAGTATTTATTCATGATCGATATAACATCACCTAATGATTGCTTATTAATGGGATATGCAGATGCCGGCACACACTCGCAGCCAGCGTGGGCAGGGGGCAGGACAGGAGGAGAATCTGCCACCTCCCCCACCGCCGCCGATGACGCCGGAAGCGTTCTTTGGCCAGTTCTTGGGTAGCCAACGGAACATGGAGGAGATGCAGAGGCACATGGAAGCCACCCTCCGCAACATCGCTAACAACACTGCACAGCAGCATCATCAACGCCAAGGCCCGGAGCCTAACCAGTACAGCTCCTACCGTGACTTCTTGGACACTCGCCCTCTTGTGTTCAAGGAAGCCACCGAGCCGCTTGAAGCTGATGAGTGGCTCAACTCCATCACCCAGAAGTTTCGCCTGCTTCGTCTGACAGAAGAGCTCAAAGCGGAGTACGCCGCCCATATGTTGGAAGGACCCGCCGGTTTGTGGTGGGCCCAGTACCGTGCATCCTTGCCAGTAAATGCACGTGTCACTTGGGATCAGTTCTCCACCGCTATGCGCAACCACTACATCCCTAGTGGTCTGATGGAAATGAAGGTTGCAGAGTTCATGAGGTTATCCCAGGGGACTAGGTCTATGTCAGAATACCTCCACAGTTTCAACAACCTAGCCCGCTATGCCCCAGACTTTGTTGATACTGAGGCCAAGAAGATTGCAAGCTTTAAGCGTGGCATGAGTGCCGCCATGCTTTCCAAGATGGGCAACAGTCACCGCACCACCTTCAGTGACTTCGTCAGTGACTGTCTCAATCAAGAGGCCAATGACAGCCGGCTGGCGACAGAGACACGCCGTCGTGCAAACGAAGGAGGTTCGTCTCAACAGAGGACCCCTTTCGGAGCACGCGCCCCGTATCGCCCGCCTGTCACAGGAGCACGATACCGTCCCCCGCAGAGGAAGATCACCACCAACCGTCCTCGTCCCAGTTACCAGAAGCCTTACACCGCTCCCATGATGCAGAACAAGAATAAGGCAGGAAGTGCAGCAGGACCCAAGACTCCATATGTGATTGGTCCATGTTACAACTGTGGCCAAACTGGACACTTGTCCCGTCAGTGCCCTCGCCCAAAGAAGCAGTACACTCAGCCCCCACCTCGTACCGGTCATGTGCATCACACCACTGTGGAAGAAGTGCCAGAAGGAGAGCCTGTCACCGCTGGTACGTTTCTTGTTAATCAATGCCCTGCAGTTGTGCTGTTTGATTCTGGAGCATCGCATTCTTTCATAAGTGAGAACTTTGTTATAAGAAGTAATCTTGAGTTGATAGAGTTAGACCGGGGATATCAGATAAATTCCGCCGGAGCTGTTCTCTCCGCGCGTAGAATGGCTAAAGGAGTGGAAATGACCTTTGGGAATAAACAGGCCGTAGTGGACCCCATAGTCATTCCTGGTCTAGGTTTGGATGTAATCTTGGGTATGAGTTGGATGAAACTCTGGAAGGTTAATCTAGACACCGCAGAAAGAATAGTATCCATGGTTAGTCCCAGGAATGGGTCTACCTTTCGGTTCAGGTTACCCCGAAACCCCCATGAGATCGGAGTGTTGTTCAATATCACGGCAAAGCAGATAGCCGAGATTCCGATAGTATGTGAGTTTCCGGATGTTTTCCCCGATGAGTTGCCTGGACTACCGCCAGATAGGGATGTGGAGTTTGCTATAGAGCTAATCCCTGGAACAGCACCCATATCCCGGAGACCGTATAGAATGCACGCTAAAGAGTTAGCAGAGCTTAAGGTTCAGTTGCAAGAACTTTTGGATAAGGGTTTGATACGCCCTAGTTCGTCACCTTGGGGATGTCCCGCTATCTTTGTGAAAAAGAAGGATAAAACTTTAAGGATGTGCGTAGACTACAGACCGCTTAATGCAGTAACCATAAATAATAAGTACCCCTTACCTCGAATCGATGTCTTGTTTGATCAGTTGTCAAAAGCAAAAGTGTTCTCCAAGATCGACCTGAGGTCAGGATACCATCAGATTAAGATCAGAAGAGAAGACGTGCCAAAAACAGCTTTCTCCACCAGATACGGACTCTATGAGTATCTGGTTATGTCCTTTGGATTGACCAATGCACCGGCACATTTCATGTACCTGATGAATTCAGTTTTCATGCCAGAATTGGATAAGTTTGTTGTAGTGTTCATCGATGATATCTTGGTATATTCTGAAAATGAGAAGGATCATGCTGAGCATCTACGAGTCGTTCTAACCCGGCTTAGAGAGCACAAGTTGTATGCTAAGTTCAACAAGTGTGAGTTTTGGTTAAAGAAGGTACCTTTCCTTGGTCACGTCCTTTCAGAGGAAGGAATCTCTGTAGACCCTTCTAAAGTACAAGAGGTTATGGATTGGGAAGCACCCACGAGTGTTTTTGAGGTTCGCAGCTTTTTGGGTTTGGCAGGGTACTACCGTCGGTTTATTCCGGATTTTTCAAGAATAGCCAAGCCTATGACTCGTTTAACGGAGAAAAACAAGAAGTTCGAATGGACTCTAGAGTGTGAAACAGCTTTTCGCACTCTGCGAACGTTGTTGACATCCGCACCTGTTTTGGCTCAGCCAAACTTAGAGGAACCTTTTGATGTGTTTTGCGACGCATCCCAGATCGGACTTGGATGTGTGCTCATGCAAAATGGAAGAGTTATCGCCTATGCTTCTCGCCAGTTGAAACCACACGAAGAGAATTACCCCACTCATGATTTGGAATTAGCAGCCGTCGTGCATGCACTCAAGATATGGAGACATTATCTTATGGGAAATCTATGTCATGTGTACACAGATCATAAAAGTCTAAAATATATCTTCACCCAGCCAGAGTTGAACATGAGGCAGAGAAGATGGTTAGAGCTAATTAAGGATTACAACCTGGAAGTGCATTACCACCCTGGAAAAGCAAACGTTGTAGCCGATGCCTTGAGTCGCAAGACTCATTGCAACTCCCTACAACCACTGTTGGAAGATGGATTTAACCTTATGCACCCTGTCATGCTGAACAACATCACTCTTCAGTGCACCTTAGAAAGTGACATCATCGAGAGACAAAGGACCGATGAAGAGATCTGTCAGATTAAGAAGAGGTTGGAAACCAGTAGTTCGTTGAACTTTAGAACAGATGAACAAGGAATTCTATGGTATAAACGAAGGATAGTTGTTCCTAAGGATTCAGAGCTGAAAGAGAGGATTCTGAACGAGGCTCACAATTCAAAGTTGTCTATCCACCCAGGAAGCAGTAAGATGTATCAGGATTTGAAAACCAGATTTTGGTGGTCAAAGATGAAGAAAGAAGTCGCAGCCTATGTCGCCAGATGTGATACTTGTTGCAGGATAAAGGCAATACATCTGAAACCGGCAGGACTGTTGCAACCATTGTCAATTCCAGAGTGGAAATGGGAAGAAATCAGCATGGATTTCATCACTGGACTTCCCACTACTCAGAAAGGGAATGATTCTATCTGGGTTATTGTGGATCGATTGTCTAAAGTAGCTCACTTCATACCAGTTAAGACTACACACCGCCCCCATCAGTATGCAGACTTGTATATTCAGAATATCTTGAGGTTACATGGAGTTCCGAAAAGGATAGTTTCTGATAGAGGACCCCAGTTCATAGCACGTTTTTGGGAACAGTTGCACAAGGAGTTAGGAACCAAGTTGGTAAGAAGTTCTGCCTATCACCCTCAGACCGCAGGACAAACTGAAAGAGTAAACCAGATTTTGGAAGACATCCTGAGAGCTTGTGTTTTATCTTCAGGAGAATCGTGGGAGAAATGGTTACCCCTTGCTGAGTTTTCATACAACAACAGCTATCAAGAGAGTATAAAGATGGCACCTTTTGAAGTTTTATATGGACGAAGATGCAGAACCCCAGTAAATTGGGTTGAGTCTGGAGATCGAGGATTCTATGGATCAGATTATGTAAAAGATGCCGAGGAAATCGTGCAGACCGTACAGCAACATATCAAGGTAGCGCAGTCTCGACAAAAGAGTTATGCTGACACCCGAAGGAGACCTTTGGAATTTCAAGTTGGAGACTATGTGTATCTTAAGGTCTCACCCATGAGAAAAGTCCAACGTTTTGGAATCAAGAAGAAATTAGCACCTCGATATGTGGGACCATACCAGGTCATAGCAAGGAAGGGAGAAGTAGCATATGAAGTGCAGTTACCCCCAGAGATGAGCGCAGTCTTTCCCGTGTTTCACGTATCACAGTTGAAGAAGTGTCTTCGAGTTCCAGAACAAGAGGAAGTTCGGATTCCAGACATCACCATCAGATCGGATCTGGAGTACTACGAGCAGCCCAAGGAGATTTTGGATACCAAGACCCGAGAGACTCGTAACCGAACAGTGAAGACTTACAAGATTCTCTGGAGCAATCACGGACCCAACGATGCGACATGGGAAACCGAGGAGTACCTACGCGTAAGCTATCCCGCTTTTGTTAAGAAATGGTACGTAACTCAAATCTCGGGGCGAGATTTCTTTAAGGGGGGAAGGGCTGTGACACCCTAGTGTCAAGCACTGCATTAGGAACTTCATTAGCTACTAAAGAAGCATAAGCAATGCATTGCATCATTTCATGTGCATAAGAGTGCTTTTGTCTTTTGTTTATTTATTTGGATTTGGATTTCTATTTGACTTGATGATTTAATTGGATCTCTGTTTTGGCTTTATTTATGAGGAGGTTTTAAAAATGGTTTTCAGAAAAAGTGTCCTATATGAAAGTTGTAGAGAAAATTATTTTGAGCAACTTTTATTTTTGGGTCAAACCCTAGTTTGAAGTTTTTAAAACTGTTTTGAGTGGTCAAAGTTTGAAAAGAAGTTGGAAAAAGAAAAAGGAAAACGATTTCTCCCGGCGTCCCACCTTTTGGCCCATCTGGCCTTTCGGCCCAACCTCGCGCGCGCTGGCCTAGCTCGCCCGCTCGCGTGCGCCGGTCCGCTTCCGCCTCGCCGCGCGCGACATCGCCGCTGACACGCCCGCGCCGTACGCCGGCCGCAAACGCCACGTGGCCGTCGCATGCTGCCGAGGATCCTCGCCGGCCACTCCTCGCTCGATCCTCTCTCACCCGAGCACGCAAGCTATCTTCCTCGGCCACTCTCCGCTCGCCTCGCCTGCCGCACCCGCTCGCCGTGCACGGCATCACCGCGCTGCCTCGCCGACCGCGCTGCCGTGGCCCCGCCACGACCACCGGTCAAGCCGATCAAAACCCCGAGCACCCCTTCACTCCCTCACACTCCCGCACACACTCTCCCACTCTCGCTCGCACTCTCCTCCCCTCGCCACCAAGCCAGAGCAAGCGCTCGGCTCGCTCTCGCCGCGACCTCCACCGCAACCTCCCCTCTCCGTTCCCACTCCCACCGAGAACCACCGTCCGATTACTTCTGCACCAAGCTCCGCCTACGCCGTGCACACGCCGTGCGCACGTCGTCATCACCGACCAAGCCCCGACGCCGCCGGAGGACGTAGCGCCTCTTTCGGTCCGCCAGTCGCCACCGCCGAGCCGCAACGCCGTTCTCCCTCAACCCGCGCTCCACCGTCTCCCTCCGTCACCGTCAAGCTTCACCGAGTCAAGGCAAGGTGAGAACACTGTCTAGCCTCAACGCTACCGCTCTCTCCCACATCTTCTTCCCCGGCCGAACGCCATAGCCGTCCGCCGCGGACCTCGCTCGTGGCCAAGCTCCTCTGGAGCCAATCAAGCCAAACCAACCCCGTAGCTGTGCTCCTTAGGGTTCACACGAGCTTTTGCCTCCCCTAATTTCTCCGGCGACCGCCGGACACGGCCAAGCCGAGCCTCACCGACGCCACCGTCCGCCGTAGCTCGTCGCCGGCATGCTCCGGCCATGCGCTGGCCAAACCATCACCACCACCGGATGCGCCTCGTCTAGACGAATCTATCTAGCCTAGCTTCGCCGCCGGAAACCTCACCGCCGGCGAGCAGCCGCCGGTCAAACCTCTCCCCTGTTTTCCTCTCTCTGACGGGTGGGTCCCGTTGACCCACGGACCCCGCGCGTCAGCCTCTGTTCGGTCCGTGGACCGCATCCACCCGAACCTTCGCCGAGCCCTCGAGCCAGGCCTCGGACAGACTTCCGTCTCGCCCGAGCCCTCGAGCCAGGCCTCGGACAGACTTCCGTCTCGACCAAGCCCTCGAGCCAGGCCTCGGACGGGCGAACGTTTTTCCGTCTCGCCCGAGCCCTCGAGCCAGGCCTCGGACAGACTTCCGTCTCGACCAAGCCCTCGAGCCAGGCCTCGGACGGGCGAACGTTTTTCCGTCTCGCCCGAGCCCTCGAGCCAGGCCTCGGACAGACTTCCGTCTCGACCAAGCCCTCGAGCCAGGCCTCGGACGGGCGAACGTTTTTCCGTCTCGCCCGAGCCCTCGAGCCAGGCCTCGACCGAGCCCTCGAGCCAGGCCTCGGACGGGCCTCGACCTTGAGCGAACCCCCGGGCGCTGTCTCGACCGAGCCGGGCCTCGAGCGAACACACACGCCTTCCGCCGTGCGCTCGAGCCAGGATTGGGTCGAGTCGGACCAGGTTCCCGCAAGCCAAGCCGGGAGATTTCAAATGTTTTTCTTTTAGGGTTTTATTTTCCAGAGATGCTTGTTATTTTTGTGCAGCATGATTTATAAGTCCAATTGGAGTACTTTCAGTTTTGTTGGCTTGTCTATGCGTAGATATACCATGGTAGAATATGAAAGTATTTTTGATAGCGGTTTATTTTACTGTTTTCATTTATTCCAGTTTATATGCTTTTGTTTAGATAAATGGTTATATGTGTTTTCTGGTTGAGATAATTCCTGGAAAATTTTGTGTAAGTGTTTTATACTGTCTTACACCTGTGAAAAATATATCATGCACTGTTTATGTGGAAAAAGTTTCTTTTATGCTTAAAAGTCCTTTTTGGCTGATTTCTTAGAATAAATGTTAAGGTGTTTTATATGTCAAAATAAAATATGGGAAATTTTGTGCAGTCTCTGTATGCCATGAAGAGTCTAAGAAAAATATAAACCTGATCTGTTTTATGGAAAAAGTTGTAGTTACTTCACAACTGTGTTTGTCTGCGTTTATCTTTGGAAATTCATGTAAGAAATAATATAATGTTTCTGTTCATGGAACTTTCTTGATAAGCATAAAATTTGAAGTAGAATCTGGGAAAAATATGAAATGGAGTTGTGTGTCCTTTTACAGTAGGGTTGTAGTTCAAAGTACCTTTTTGGGCAGTTTGTTTGTCATTTTCGTATATGCAGTTCTGAATTTTATTTTTGGCTGAATTTTGTTCAGTGGAGTCCAGCAACCGTCGTTTGCCTTCTGGAATTTTCGTGGATTTTTCTGATTCCAGAAAAGTGCACTTGCAGTTCAAACCTAAGTTTCTTTTGGAATTATTAAAATAAGAAAAGGGTGAATGATCAGATTTGTTTTATGAAATAATGAGTATTTGCCTCAATGTTAAAAGTGGTTCAATAAGTTGGTTTTGTTGGTTTGCAAGAAATGCTCTTTTTCATACCATCATACCTCGCACCCCGCATTTAAATATTTATTATTCGTCGCATGCAATAGGATCGACACTCCCGGAGCCAGAGCAGGAGCTAAACGCCGAGCCGGAGATCCAGGAGCTGCAGCAGCCAGAGGAAGTCGACCCCGTCCACGACACTAACTTGCCCGAGTGCCCCTCCCACGAGGCCTCGGTCTTCACCCAAGGCAAGCCCCGGAGCATTCTAAGTCTCCCAGTATTTACAATTAAAATCACTTGAGTCCTTTTATATTGTGATGCATTAGGTTTAGGAGTTGAAATGAATCCTACTTGCTGCATTACCATTCCTTGCTATTGACTATTACCTACCTTGTTATCCTGTACTTACTTTTGCAATGTAGAATTGCTTAGCCTGCTTAATAAAAGTAGTAGTTAAGGATGTCTCCGTAATACCCTGATGGGTACTTACCGGATCACGGTTGGCTATATTTGCTATCGTGGAAAAGAACCTGAGTAGTAATGAAATACGGTCAACTGGAAGGCAAGGCACAAGTTCGGAAACTTGGGGCAGTCCATCCGTTGGATCGTGTAGGTTTGTATCGATGTTGGCCCTCGTTCATTTTTGAACGCGCCCTTTTACTTAGGGATATGTCGGTGCTGTAATCATCGACCCCAAAGCCGGTTAGAAGCTGTTCGGGCCGGTTTCAACCCGTGTCGTGCCCTCTAGTACGGAAGTTGCGATCTGCCGCGTGAGGCCATCGCCAGACTCTGATTGGGCGGTCCGTGCTTGAACCGCGACGATTACCACCACGAACAAGCGTCGAGCGGTTGCCCAATGCATGGACCCGACGGGGAAAGTGTGGGCTGGTATTAAAGGTCTTTCACCAGCTGGTTTGGAATTCGATTCGAGTCGCCGTCTCCCCCGGTTAGTGGGAAACTATGGCGAGCTTCACCACGATACAACTCCACGTGATATCTAAAGGTTCAACTAAAATGTGGACAAGTCAACTGGATATGGTCATACTATTATTGATTGTTAGATTCAAGTGAGTGCTCTAGTACAGGTAATAACCTAGAACTAAGGAATAGGTCTAAAAGTAACAGCTCATCATAATCATCAATTACCCCTTGTCTGAATTTGAGCTTTTCGCAACTAAAAGATCCCAGCTCTACCTCAAAAGCCTTGCATACCCTTGGAGTCCGTTTATTTTCAGTTGGACGGGTAAGTCTAGCTGAGTACATTCCCGTACTCAGGGTTTATCCCGTTTGTTGCAGATGGCCAGGTCTACTTTGGCTATTGTAAGCACTGCCTCTACCCCGTGGAAGGTGATGAGGAGTAGGCCCAGGGCAGGGTCTTCCAGAAGCTTTTCCCTTTTCTTTTGCTGGACTGAGACTACTAGTGGCACATTATCTAAAAAGGGAAGAGTGAGTTGTGTGAGTTGGTTTATCAAACAATGTTTTATTTGGACCACATGTGTAGTGGTCGTGCTTCAAACTATTTCAGCTTCCGCACTTTCAAACTCGGTATTGTAATAACTCCGTTTTAAATTCGCACTCTGATATTTTAAAAAATTCGGTTTCGTTTTCGCTATGATGTATCTTTACGAATGTGATCCTTGAACAATGCGATCCTGTATGATGTATGGTGTTAGAAATCCTTCGTGATTTCCGGACTACCGGGGTTATATGGGTTCAAGTATCAGTCGAAGTCAGACGAATTTGGCTAAGATCATACTTGAGCTCTTATAATCAGGGCGGTTCCGCCACAGCCCACTCTTCGGATAGCCACCGGTCCACGATCATCTCCCAGCACTCGGGAAACGACTGGCACCATTGGGGGATCATCTGCACATCATCAAGTATTTCACGTCTAAGCGTCAGATGAAAAGTACCAAAAGCTTAATCTCAAAAGAAATCACTTACCTGCAAGTACTGCGCCTGGCCCAGCGTCATGCCTCTCGCCTGGGCCTTCGTCACCCTCTTGGCCAAGACCGTGGCGTTGTAGGTAATGATGGCCTGCAGTCTCGCCTCGTGGATCATGTCAGTGACGAGCTTCCTACAAGCCCGGGTAGCCGTCACCTCCGCCACTGCCTCCTTCCCCGACTCACACTTGAAGTAGTTCTGCATACAGACACAATAAGAGGCGAGACAGTAATTAAAGAAAAAAATATAATGAATGTGATATTGTTTGACGAAGACTTACCCACAGCTCCGCTCTAACCCGCGTCGCCTTGGGGAAGTCCGGGTCTGGGGCGATGGTGTAGTGGTCAAAGGTGTAGGTCAGCTCGTGCCTCCCGACATACTGTACTATGCCGGGATAGTGCTCGCGGCACAGGAGACCCAGGATGTTGTTGGGTTTGCGGCCTTTAGGCCCCACAAAGTCCCATGACCTGCACAAGTGATTAAAAAAGATTATTAGCTTCTATTTCTATTTTGAGTCTCATCGTATGAACAGGTAGTTAGAACATGTACTTTTGTCCGATGGGCGTGATCACTGGGCGTCGGGCACGTGCCGGCAACGCCGGGAGGCTGGCGGGACCTCTCAAGTAGGGCGTGGACACCCTTAAGGCACCCGAACCCCCGTCCGCCTCGTCCTCCTCCTACTTGTCCTCCTCCTCTGCCTCCTCGGCCTCCTCCTGCCCCTGGGCCTTGGGCGTGGCCGGCACCTCCTCCTCGACCTCCTCCTCCTCCTCCTCCTCCTGTGGAGACGGCTCCCTCCGACGGCGGCCACTCCTCGTCGAGGGCCCTTCGGCCTGCGAGCTCCGGTACAACCAACTCAACCGCCTCTGACGTCCTCCTGGCATCTTGCCTCGACCTCCTGCATTTAAAAAGAACAAACAATGTTGTATTAGAAATAACATAATCAAATATATGCAATATAAATAAAACCCTATATCCTAAAAATATAACATAATATTACATGTATTAGAAATAATCTGGATCATCCGGATTAGCCGGAGCATGAGTCTCCTCATCACTGTCAACCATGTCTAAGTACTCCTCAGTATCCGAAGACAGGTCGTCGTCTTCATTTGCTTGGCCTAAACGGAATTGTTCTAGCATTTCTATGTCCTTCTCATTTACCACCTCATCCCCAGCGTCCTCGTCATCATTCTCTACTTCCATTTCCATCGCTTGGGTTAAGTCTATCGTGAACGTCCCTTGCAGCCCAACTTCTTGAAAGAACTCACCGTCATACATGTTTGTGTTGAAGTTATAATCCTCATCGTTGGGGAGAGGTAGTTTAGCATGTGGCGATATCTTCTGCACAATATACCAACCCAAGAGATGCTCTTTGCTTTTGCACGCGTATGGCGTGTAATAAACTTGCGTGGCCTGTTGAAAGGTCCTAAATGGCTAGAGGGGGGGTGAATAGCCTAATAAAGATTCTTCAAAACACTTAGAGCAACTAGTTAGACAATTACAAAGCGAAGCTTTTTGCTCTAGCTCTACTAAGTGTTGCAAGCCACCTATCCAACAATTCTAGTAACCTATAAACACTATGGCACACAAAGGTTATGTCACTACTCTCTAAAACAATGACCTAGCAAGAAATAATTACTTCTAATTAGAGAGCTACTTCTAGCAACAAAAATCTCTACACAAGTGATAAAGAAAGTAATGCAAGGATAGATAGATATACCGATGCTGGCAAGAGATAATCAATCACAATAAGAATACCAAGAAACTTCGGGAGAAGTCCAAAGAGACAAGAGACACAAAGATTTTCTCTCGAGGTTCACGTGCTTGCCGGCACGCTACTCCCCGTTGTGTCGACCAACCACTTGGTGGTTCGGCGGCTAATAGGTGTTTCACAAACCTAGCTCAACAAATGAGCGCCACAAGAACCAACCCACAAATGGAGGTAACTCAAAGACACGCGCAATCCACTAGAGTTACCTTTTGGCTCTTCGCCGGGGAAGGCACAATACCCCTCACAAATCACCGGGAGATGGCCACGAACAATCACCAACTCGTGCCAAAACTCCTCCACTGCTCCAAGCCGTCTAGGTGGCGGCAACCACCAAGAGTAAAGAGAATACCCGCAGCAACAACAATCCCCAAGTGCCACTAGATGCAAACTCACAAGCAAATGCACTTGGATCCACTCGATCTCACTTAGATTCACGCTATCAAGCAAGGAGATGAGTGGGAGGGAGTAGATCTTTCTCAAGAGGATGTTCAAGAGGTTGGAAAGTCAAGAGCCGGCTCCCCACACCCGGCCACAACCTATTTATATGGAGAGGGGAAGGCAACAAGTCGTTCTCCCCTTTTCTGCGGTTTGGTCGGTAGTACCGACCCTCTGGGCGGTAGTACCGACAGCCTTACTTATAGCCGTTACACAGAGTGTTGACCAAAATGAACAACTGACTCCTGGTCGGTACCTCCGACGGTCGGTAGTACCGGCCCTATCGCGGTACTACCGACAGGCCAACTTTGGATCTACACAGAGAGCATCTCACAAAGGGACTTGGTCCCTCTGAAACTACCGCCCAAAGGTCGGTACCTCCGAGGTCGGTGGTACCGAGGTTATGGCGGTACCACCGCCAGGTCATTTTCAACTCAACACAGAGAGCTCTGCAAACTTGGTTACCACCGGCCTTGGGTCGGTATCACCGGGGGCGGTACTACCGAGGTAATGGCGGTACTACCGGTAGGCCAAAAACTCAGCTCAACACAGAGAGCCTGCAAAACCCTTTAGGGCCACGGTACCACCGACCCTCTGGTCGGTACCACCGCCGGCGGTAGTACCGAGGTTATGGCGGTACTACCGCCAGGCCAAATCAGCCCCAACACAGAGAAGGTTGCACGTAGCACCCATGGGCGGTACTACCGACCCCCCTGGGCGGTACTACCGACCATACTCAGAAAACTTCCCTTTTCTTCTCTGTGTTGATCCAAATCAACTCCAACAACTTCTCCTTTGCAAAAGTGCTAACACCACCAAGTGTATACAACCTTGTGCATGTGTGTTAGCATTTTCACAATTATTTTCAAAGGATTAGAGGTTAGCACACTAGGTCCTAATGCATATGCATGTATGAATTCACCTAGTGGCACTTGATAACCGCGATCACCGAGATAGTCCCCTCTTAATAGTACGGCTATCTATCCTAAACACACTCACACCCTCTATGGTGTCTTGAGTGCCAAAACAAAATCCCTATTTATACCTTTGCCTTGATCTCCATAGGGTTTTGCTTTTCTCTTCTTCTCTTTCAAAATGTGGAGCACTTGATCCATCCTTTGGTCATCACCACCAATACCATGATCATTATCTAGCTCCCACATTTGGTGTGTACCAACCTAGCTCATAAACATCTCATGACAAAGGTTAATACCCGAGGTGACATCAATTATCCAAAACCAAACAAGGACTTTCAATCTCCCCCTTTTTGGTAATTGATGACAACCTTTCACAAAGATATGTATTTGAAAATTTGAGTCACCTCTTTGTTAGTATTAGCTCCCCCTACATATGTGCTATAGTGTTTGGTTCAAGTTTGGCACATATGCATAGATATGAAATGCGGGAGAGTAATACTATCAAATGATGCTAAGGTGTAAAGAATGGACCTTTGAAGCGTGATACCAATCGGAGTTGCTAATGTATACCATCCTTAGCACCATGGTTAGCTAGACTTACAAAAACACTAGATACCTCATGAGATCAACATTATATGAAAGGCTCTAGTACCATTTGTAAGAACAAATTATATCTAGCTACCACCTATGCATGCTAGTTTGCAAATCATCATTCAAACTTTATTTCTAGCATACACCACACAAGCATGGATATCAAGTTAAATAACTTGTGCAATGCAAGCAAGCATATGAACATGCACAAATCAAATGCAATAACCAAGTTCATGAGCTTGCTCCCCCTACTTGTGTGTTTCTTTTTGATCCCCTTGCATTCATCAATTTTGATCAATTTTGATCCTCAGTCCATGTCCATACCAGGCAAACTCCCCTAATTTCAATATCTTTGTAGCACTCTCTCCCCCTTTGTCATCAATAACCACAAAAGGTATACACATTTTGCACAAAGGGTGGTACTAGGGGTAGATGATTGATGCTTGAATATTGTATTTTTGATGGACACCACCACTTATGTTGAAATGAGACCATTTGTAGGATCATTGACCTTGATACCAATAGATGGGGCAGCTCCCCCTATGTCCAAGCATGGGTCATACCACTTGATGAACTTGAGCACTAGATGATGGATGCTTTCTTGATTTGATCACTTGAAGTTATTGGATGCCACTTATAAGCTTGATTCAGACGACACCACTTGTAATACCACTTGATAATAGCACATATATGAAAGATTGGATCACAAGATGCAAGTCTATATACCACTTTTGAATGTTTGAACTTGATATCCATTTGCATTATTGTCTTCTTCTTGAACTCTTGTCATGAGCCTCTCATTTATGACTTGAACTATTAAATTTGCACAAGATATCCAACTCGGTTTGCTCTAGAGTAAGCTTCTTCACACATCTTTCAATGGTTATCTTACTCATGTTGAATTAGATACTCATGCTCATCTTCTAGATCAAGTACTTGGGTTCACTAGCTCATGAACAAATCCATATACTAACCACTAGATCATATAAACAATCAAGCAATAGTGGTAGGCTATGAATTTAAATTTTTCATTTGTTATGCATGATCCTATTAAGCATGTACTATATGCACTAACCGCATACTAGTAAGAGATGAAATGATCATGCACATTACAATGATACCTTTGCTATGTTGGAGAAGATGATAGTCACATAGATTCCAATTTATTTCTCCAATAGCAATGTGAAGTCCATGGTGAAGACCAATAGATACCAATTGATAGAACAAATCTTCACCTATATGATCAAGTGCACTAGCTCAATGTTGTGGTTGACTTGCTTATTTATTTCTTCATTGCTTGCATGAGAGAACTACGAGAATACCACTTGAATTATCATGACTAGCTCTCTTTTTGGGTGTTGCTTGTTATCGATTCAAACTGCTTTGTCATGCTTCTAGATTATTTCAAAACCAAACTTAGGTCCCTCAAACACTTATAAATATGATTCCAACTTGAGGGCCTTTCAATCAATTGAATTTCAACATTCCACAGATTGCTACCAGATTTCATATCTTGAGCTATTTTTCCTCATTGAACCAAATCTGAAATCAATTTGCTTGAATACCAACACAAGATATATGTCCATTCAAACCACTTACAAAAAGTCATATTATGAATATATCCAATCAAACTAACTCAAACTTGATCACTAAACAATTTATCCATTCAATCATCTTATAGCAAGCAACATATGCATATTTCCAATTCAATCAACTCATATGCACCCAAATAAATATGATCAACAAGAAATATACCTTCGTAGCTCATGATCATCCATTAGCAAGCTTCTACTTCAATATTTGCAAGCAACTAAATAATTCAATAAGTCACCACAACTTGAAACATAACACTTGTATGTTGTAGCACATTTGAACTTCACTTGTTGTCATGGCATTGGGATAATGATTATCAATTTTCAATACTTTGCTCAATCATATAATCAACATAATAAATATCACTTGAACCAAGTCTCCAATGCCAATGGTACCTACAAAAGATCATCTACTTTTTGATGGTACCCAAATCTTTTTGGGTCCTCCAAGGTTAGTTACTAGGCTCTTGGGCACCCAAATAGCTTTCTTCTTTGAGCCCACAATAGGTGCACCAACGAACTTAGCCTTCACACCATTAGCACCCTTGGAAAGAACATAGCAAGAATCATAAATAAATGAGGATACAAAATTATTAGCGCTCTTGTTTTTGCAATGTTGCTCCATGTGCCCAACTTGCCTGCATCTATTGCAAAACCGACCATTGCTTCTCACAAAACTAGTTTTGGGAGTTGCAAAGGCCTTCTTGCCTTTCTTGGGGGTATAGCCAATTCCTTCTTTTGCAAGGGAAAATCTTTGGCTACCCAAGCACTTTAGCAAGCGGGCATCTCCACCATAGGCATTGCCTAAGGCACGAGTAAGCTCATTGACCTCCTTTTTCAAGGTCTCATTCTCTACCATTAGTGAGGCATCACATGTGAAACCGTCACTCATAGTAGAAGTAGTAGTTGTGGATGAGCTGCATGAAGGGTTAGTGGGAGCAACAATAATAGGATTATAAAAAGATTCATCAAGAATATCACAAGTAACTCCTATGTCACATGTTGGGGCAACATCCTCAACCTTGACTTGATCAAGGAGGGAAGAGTGATCTTCTTCAAGCTTAGTGTGAGCTTTGCCAAGCTTCTCATGGGCTTCCTCTAGCCTCTCATGAGTAGACTTGAGCTCATCAAGTGATTGCTCAAGAAGACTAAGCTTCTTGCGCAATTCCTTGCACTCTTTCTTCTTTGTTTCAAAGCAAGTGTGAGCTTGCTCAAACATGTCCATGAGTTCCTCATTAGAATATTCCTCATTTTCATCACATTCATTATCATCATCACTCTCATCATAGGATGTTACCTTGGATGGCTTAGCCATCAAGCATGTAGATGGAGTATCAAATAGAGAGGGCTTCTTGTTGATGGCAATACTTGCAAAAGCTTTCTTCTTGATGTTGTTTTGCTCTTCATCATCACTATCATCGGAAGAAGCTTCACTATCCCAAGTCACCACATAAGATCCACCCTTCTTCTTAGTGAGTGAGAGTTTCTTCTCTTTCTTTCCCTTCTTGTCCTTCTTCTCCTTCTTCTCATCTTCATCACTGTCACTATCGTAAGGACAATTGGCTATCACATGATCTTCACTTTTGCACTTGTAGCATCTTCTCACATAGTCTTTGTTCTTGAAGTTGTCTCTTCTCTTTCTAGCACCATAGCCTTTCTTCTTCATAAACTTGCCAAATTTTCTAACAAGAAGAGCCATGGCTTCATCATCAATGTCACTTGAATCTTTATCATCATCTTCACTTGATTTAGCTTGTTTGACCTTGCTCTTGTTTTTGGATGAGGTTGCTTTGAATGCTAAGCTCTTCTTCTTATCTTTCTCATCTTCTTGCCCTTCCCTTTCCACACGGTAAGTGTCATGAGTGATCACCTCACCTAGTACTTGGTTGGGGTCCTTTGTGTCCATGTCCTCTCTCAAGAGTATGGTAGTTAGCATTCCAAATCTTGAAGGCAAGCAATGCAAAAACTTGAATATGAAATCCTTGTTCTTGACATCCTCACCCAAGCTCTTGAGATCATTGACAATTATTTGCAATCTATTGAACATCTCGGCAATTGATTCATCTTCTTGCATCTTAAAGCTTGCAAACTTGTCCTTGAGAATGTATAGCTTGGCACCCTTGACTTCTTTGGTGCCCTCATATGTATCCTCCAATCTCTTCCATATATCAAAGGCAAACTCAAGATCTTTGATTCTCTCAAATATCTTTGGATCAAATGCATTGTACAAGGCATTGATGGCATGCACATTGCATTTGAGCTTCTCTTGCTCGGCCGCGGTGGGAGTTTGGGGATTAGCTATCTCAACTTTTATCTCTGTCACATTCCACACTTGAAAACTCATTGTCCTCAAATGATTTGCCATCTTCCTCTTCCAATGATCATAGCTAGTGCCATCAAAATACGAAGGCTTGCCAATTTGATTGATTTGAGCCATTTCTACACCGAAGGTTGTTAAGCCTTGATTGAATGGTGACCACGGCTCTGATACCACTTGAAAGGTCCTAAATGGCTAGAGGGGGGGGGGGTGAATAGCCTAATAAAGATTCTTCAAAACACTTAGAGCAACTAGTTAGACAATTACAAAGCAAAGCTTTTTGCTCTAGCTCTACTAAGTGTTGCAAGCCACCTATCCAACAATTCTAGTAACCTATAAACACTATGGCACACAAAGGTTATGTCACTACTCTCTAAAACAATGACCTAGCAAGAAATAATTACTTCTAATTAGAGAGCTACTTCTAGCAACAAAAATCTCTACACAAGTGATAAAGAAAGTAATGCAAGGATAGATAGATATACCGATGCCGGCAAGAGATAATCAATCACAATAAGAATACCAAGAAACTTCGGGAGAAGTCCAAAGAGACAAGAGACACAAAGATTTTCTCTTGAGGTTCACGTGCTTGCCGGCACGCTACTCCCCGTTGTGTCGACCAACCACTTGGTGGTTCGGCGGCTAATAGGTGTTTCGCAAACCTAGCTCAACAAATGAGCGCCACAAGAACCAACCCACAAATGGAGGTAACTCAAAGACACGCGCAATCCACTAGAGTTGCCTTTTGGCTCTTCGCCGGGGAAGGCACAATACCCCTCACAAATCACCGGGAGATGGCCACGAACAATCACCAACTCGTGCCAAAACTCCTCCGCTGCTCCAAGCCGTCTAGGTGGCGGCAACCACCAAGAGTAAAGAGAATACCCGCAGCAACAACAATCCCCAAGTGCCACTAGATGCAAACTCACAAGCAAATGCACTTGGATCCACTCGATCTCACTTAGATTCGCGCTATCAGGCAAGGAGATGAGTGGGAGGGAGTAGATCTTTCTCAAGAGGATGTTCAAGAGGTTGGAAAGTCAAGAGCTGGCTCCCCACACCCGGCCACAACCTATTTATATGGAGAGGGGAAGGCAACAAGTCGTTCGCCCCTTTTCTGCGCTTTGGTCGGTAGTACCGACCCTCTGGGCGGTAGTACCGACAGCCTTACTTATAGCCGTTACACGGAGCGTTGACCAAAACGAACAACCGACTCCTGGTCGGTACCTCCGACGGTCGGTAGTACCGGCCCTATGGCGGTACTACCGACAGGCCAACTTTGGATCTACACAGAGAGCATCTCACAAAGGGACTTGGTCCCTCGGAAACTACCTCCCAAAGGTCGGTACCTCCGAGGTCGGTGGTACCGAGGTCATGGCGTTACCACCGCCAGGTCATTTTCAACTCAACACAGAGAGCTCTGCAAACTTGGTTACCACCGGCCTTGGGTCGGTAGCACCGGGGGCGGTACTACCGAGGTAATGGCGGTACTACCGGTAGGCCAAAAACTCAGCTCAACACAGAGAGCCTGCAAAACCCTTTAGGGCCACGGTACCACCGACCCTCTGGTCGGTACCACCGCCGGCGGTAGTACCGAGGTTATGGCGGTACTACCGCCAGGCCAAATCAGCCCCAACACAGAGAAGGTTGCATGCAGCACCCATGGGCGGTACTACCGACCCCCCTGGGCGGTACTATCGACCATACTCAGAAAACTTCCCTTTTCTTCTCTGTGTTCATCCAAATCAACTCCAACAACTTCTCCTTTGCAAAAGTGCTAACACCACCAAGTGTATACAACCTTGTGCATGTGTGTTAGCATTTTCACAATTATTTTCAAAGGATTAGAGGTTAGCACACTAGGTCCTAATGCATATGCATGTATGAATTCACCTAGTGGCACTTGATAACCGCGATCACCGAGATAGTCCCCTCTTAATAGTACGGCTATCTATCCTAAACACACTCACACCCTCTATGGTGTCTTGAGTGCCAAAACAAAATCCCTATTTATACCTTTGCCTTATCTCCATAGGGTTTTGCTTTTCTCTTCTTCTCTTTCAAAATGTGGAGCACTTGATCCATCTTTTGGTCATCACCACCAATACCATGATCATTATCTAGCTCCCACATTTGGTGTGTACCAACCTAGCTCATAAACATCTCATGACAAAGGTTAGTACCCGAGGTGACATCAATTATCTAAAACCAAACAAGGACTTTCACCTGTTGAGCCATAATATACACATCGGAGCCTGGATAGACAGAATCCTGTCGAATTTCGGCTAGCCCAAGATTAGGTGTCAGCCTCGTTACTCCAGGATCGAACCAATGACATTTGAACATGACAGGATTCAAAGGCTTTTCACCGTGAAATGAAAGTTCGTATATTTCTTCAATTCTTTCATAGTAGTCACGATTGTCATTGCCTAGAGTACAAACTCCGCTATTTGTGGTTTTTCGATTGGGCCGACTCTGCTCGTAGCTTGATGTGTGGAAGCGAAATCCATTCACGTCGTAACCGTTAAATGACTTGACCCTACGGTCAAAGCCTTTTGCAACATGTCTCAGCTCTTGACTCATAGACACATCGGTTTGAGCCTGCAAGGTGAAGCAAGATATATCGTTATACAGTCAGAACGTAAGAGCAAGTTGGAACGTCAGACTAAGTACGTCCTTGGTTGGACGGTACCTTCTGTCGGAACCAAGAAATGAAATCAGGCCTCCCTTGCCCCGCACCATTTGCAATTAGGGTTTCAGCTGCCGCATCAGAAAGAGGCCTTGGTCCATTCGAGAACAAATGAAGAAATTCACTGTACGAAACAAAAAGAATGGTGTTGGGAAGTGACGGCGAATTGGATGAAGATAGATAACAACTTACCCCATGTACGGGTCCAACTCATCAAGGTTTTTAAGCACGTATAGCATGATCTTTCACCACTCTTCATATTTCAACTGCTTAACTGCGGATCCACTTGCCGTGCCGGGTTGGCCTTGAAAAAGGCTAAGACTCGATTCATTTTCTCCAGCATTGTAACGAGGGGGTGGATTATGCACGCTAGGAAGGTTCTCTGAGTAGTATTCTTCAGTGAAGTTGGACACCTCCTCCAGAATGAATGCCTCTGCAATGGAAGCCTCAATTTTGGCTTTGTTTCTACTTTTCTTGCGAAGAGTCTTCATATTTCTCTCAACTGGAAAGCACCAACGCCATTGCACAGGCCCTCCCATTCGAACCTCATTTGGGAGGTGTACAATCAAATGAAGCATCGGAGTGAAGAAGCCTGGTGGAAAGATTTTCTCCAACTTACATAGCAACACATGTGCAGCTTTCTCCAAGTCATCAATGACGGACCGAGATATCTCCTTGGCACATAGCTGGCGGAAGAAATAGCTCAACTCTGCCAGGACAACCCACATAGGCTCAGGAACATAGCCTCGAACCATCGCCGGAAGAAGCCGTTTGATCCATACGTGGAAGTCATGACTCTTCATCCCTAGGACTCGCAGAGTAGATAAGTTGACTCCTCTCGTTAGATTCGCTGCATATCCATCAGGGAATGTCAATGTCTGCATCCACTGAAGTATTTCTTTCCTTTGTGGCCTGCCCAAGATGAAATCGACCTTGGGCCGTGTCCATCTCCTGCCGGGCTGAGGAGGCAGCATCTCTTGCTTTGGTCTATCGCACAACAGTGCCAGGTCTAGTCTAGCCTTAGGGTTGTCCTTGGACTTTTCAGTGTCCATGAGTGTTCCCCAAAGGGACTCAGCGATGTTCTTTTCAGTGTGCATTACATCAATGTTATGTGGCAGAAGAAGATCGTCATAATAAGGGAGTCTTTCCAAGCCTGACTTATGAGTCCACATATGCTCCTGACCATACCCCGCAAAACGACCGTCTGTTTCGTTGAACTGGAGAGCATCTATCTGAGCATGAACCTCGGCACCGGTCAGCATCCGAGGTGGAGGATCTCTCACCACGACACCTTTGGTAAAGTTCTTGGTGTCCCGTCTGAAAGGATGGTCAAGAGGCAGGAATTGTCGATGTTGGTCGAACGCCGAATACTTGCCACCCTTCTTCAACCAGATAAATCTCGTAGCTATCTTACAAACCGGGCATGAGAACTTGCCATGGACACACCATGCACAGAATATCCCATATGCCAAGTAGTCATGCAGTGAGTACTGGTACCAGATGTGCATTGTGAAGTTAGACCTTGAAGCTCGGTCATATGTCAATACCCCTTCATTCCAAGCAGTTTCCAATTCATCAATCAGAGGTTCCATGTACACACCCATGTTATTCCTCGGGTGTCCAGGAATTATCAACGATAAGAAGACAGTATGACGTTGAAATAGGACGCCGGGGGGAGATTGAGGGGGATAACGAAGACGGGCCAACAGGTGTACGAGACAGCCATGAGTCCATAGGGATTGAAACCGTCCGTTGCAAACGCAACATGAACATTATGAGCCTCTCTAGCTTTGTCATGATGGATGCGATCGAAGTGGGCCCATGCTTCACCATCGGTGGGATGTACCAACTTCTCAGGATTGTATCGGGCTATTTGTGCCATGTCATCTGTTTCGCGGATTCCTCGGTCATGTAGAGACGTTGGATCCTCGGTGTGAACGACAGGTAACGCAGGACTTTCATGGGGATAGAAAGCTGCCTCTTCGGGCCTTCACCATCGTCTACCTCCATGTATCTCGACGCTTTACACTTCGGACAGTAACGTGCATCCGTGAGATCTTTCCTGAAGAGGACGCACCCATTTGGACAAGCAAGTATTTGCTCATACGGCATCTTCAGTGCACGAAGCAGTTTCTGTGACTCGTACAGGCTCTTTGGCAATATGTGGCCATCCAGAAGCATGCTACCAAATAGGGCCAACATACCATCGAACGCATCTCGACTCAGGTTGAACTGGGACTTGAACCCCATCACACGGCCAATGGCATCCAGTTGAGAAACCGTTGTCCGATCGTGAAGGGGTTTCTGTGCCGAAGACATCGTCTCGTAAAACGCCTTTGCGGTCTTCTCCATCTCCTCCTCCGTACGTCCTTCAGTGTATTGTGCTTCTTGGAAGTCATCTAACATGTCTGCTACCCCCGCATCAGCATCAAAGTCCTCCAGACGTGGTCGCACTGCCTCCGCTCTCAAACGATGTGCTTCACCATGGTAGATCCACCGGGTGTAGTCCGGCGTGAATCCATTATTCACAAGATGTTTAGCCATGTTCTCCTTGTCTTGCCTTCTCCGGTTCCCACATCTGCTGCATGGGCACAACACTTTCATCTCTCCTCGCCGAGCCGCGCCAAATGCATTGTTCAAGAAAGCATCTGTCTTGCGCAACCATTCATCAGTGAAATCACTTCTGCTTCTACGGCCCGAGTACATCCACTGACGGTCATCCATCCTACTGTCATCCATCCGAGTACTTACATATCTACCTCCGAGTACTTCCATCCTACTATCATCTAATAGGTGAGGATAGGTCCTAATCCCACCCACGGATGCGTACATGAGGCCAGTTCCCATTGTCTGCCCCGAGCCAAGACAGAATTTTGGCAGCACCTCCCCGATGTTCTCCCGATACACGTCCCTGTAGGGAGAGTGTGTATCCGGAGAACAACAGGGAGGTGATGCCGAAACTCCATCTCGAATCGGGGCAGACCATGGGAACTAGCCTCATCGACGCATCTGCGGGCTGTCCAAGTAACGTGGACAATCCGAAACAGATACGGTTATCAATATGTAGAGATCTGCATACCTCCAGCCGTATCTCTTTCGGACGGGAGACGCCTAACTAGGTTCAATGACCTACGACCCTTATCTGGGAGAAGACGTTATTTATACCTAGGGTGCCGGTGGAGTCAGGCTAGCGGCGCAGTGGTGAGTCGGTGCAGTGCAGGCAGACCCGCGACGAAGACGAAGACGATCGGGGTTGCCGAGGATCTCCGGCACGGCCCGAAAGGTCCTTCTCCTACAGAAAAGACAAAAAAGATAGTGTCAATTAAAATTTTTGGCAGAACCTCCCTTGCACGGTGAGGTTTCAAAAACCTGCAAAAAACAACGGCACGATGGCCGATATCCACATATATGTCAAGGCACAATGACCGACATTAACATACATTCACAAGCATACCACTACTACTAAATAATACTCGATCGCCACATACATTCACATTCACATTCACATTCACATGCATCCACATATATCGCCGTGATCGAGGACGACTACTACTAACAACTACTACTTACTACTATTACTTACCACAACTAAGTTGCAGAGGTACAAGGACGACAGGGCGATCGAGGATGACTTACAAGTGACGACGCAGGGCGATCCACGACGACGGAGCGGGACAGGGCAGGGGCGCGTGGCCGAATGTGGTGGCGAAGGGCTCCTCCTCCTCCTCCTCCTCTTCCTCTCCTCCTCCTCCTCCTCCTCCTCTCTTCTTCCTCTCCTCCTCCTCCTCCTCCTCTTCCTTTTCTCCTCCTCCTCCTCCCCCTCCTCTCCTCCTCTCCAACCGGGCGTGCAGGGGGCGGCGGCTCGGCCGCGAGGGCAGGCCGGGCGGGCGGGTCGACGGCGGGGGGCGGGAGGGAGGGCCGGCGGGCGGGCGCAGCGGCCCCTCGGCCGCCGGCGGGAGGGCGGGCCGGGCGGCCGGCCGCAGCGGCCCCTCGGCCGCGACGGGGGCGGGAGGGCGCGACCGGACCCTCGGGCGGCCGCGGCGGCCCTGGGCCGGCGGTGGGGTGGAGGGCGGTTGGGCGGGCGGTCGCGGCGGCCCTCGACCGACGGCGGGGGCGGGAGGGCGCTGGGCGGGCGAGCGCGGCGGCCCTCGGCCGGCGGCGGGTGCGGCAGGGCGGGGCGGGCGGCGAACGGGGTGGCGGTGGCGACGAAGAGAGTGTGCGCGTAGTGTGCGTTTGTGTGGTTTGACGGGGGCGCGCAGATTTTTTTAACATATTCACGCTTTACCGAGAGCCAGATCAGGTGACACTCGGCAAATAGGCAACCTTCGCCGATAGCCACGTGATCCGGCTCTCGGCAAAGGCATTTTTTTATTTTATTTTGGTAAACTCTATGTCGAGAGCCCTGGCCCTGGCTCTCGGCACAGGTGCTCTTTGCCGAGGGCTTTAGGAAGCTCTCGACAAAGATTATTATTATTTTTTGTTTTTTTGCTCCCAATTTTTTCTGTGGCATTGCTACAGTACTACAAGCCAAGATTTCAAATTTGATGTGTTTTCCATACTTCTTGCTATATTTCGTGCATTTTCTTTAATTTAATGATTTTTTCCGCGGGACGCACGTTTGAACTGCAGGTGCATGAAATAATAAAACTGAGCGATTCGAAAAATGGTATTCATTCTTCGGAGGGTATTTTGACACCGTATCCAGGGACAAGCACGGAGACTCGACCGTCTCGTGCACGAGAAACGGCGACCAAGTTGCGTGATATTAGATTTAAAATTATTAAAAATACAAACGAAGTCCGAAAATCATGAAAATGAACGAGTGACCTTGACATCGCATGTAGAGGCTATGAAAAAAATTTGGGAATGTTTGGAGCAAGTGGTGGCACAAGATGGTTGAAACCCTGAGATCTCGGCATATCATCGCATGTGAGGCTATCCGGAGATCTCAGGGTTTCAACCATCTTGCGCCACCACTTGCTCCAAACATTCCCAAAAAATTTTCATAGCCTCTACATGCGATGTCAAGGTCACTCGTCCATTTTCATGATTTTCTGACTTCGTTTGTATTTTTAATAATTTTTAATCCAATATCACGCAACTTGGTCGCCGTTTCTCGTGCACGAGACGGTCGAGTCTCCGTGCCTGTCCCTGGATACGGTGTCAAAATACCCTCCGAAGAATGAATACCATTTTTCGAATCGCTGAGTTTTATTATAAGTCATTTCAAGAATCTTGGAGAATCAAAGCATCTCAAGTTTCACCAAAATTATATAGAACAACGTAAAGATTTGTAACATGAAATTGGTATACCATGAAAATATAACTAATCGAGTCGACAGTGGAGACTGCAGGCGACAAATCGGTGGGTGGGTCCACATGAGTACTCCTAGTAGGTACAGTAACAGAGGATTTGCTCTGTTTCTGGTTCGCGTCCAATCGGCCGGGCACGAATGCAATGCATTATATATGCAAGACAAGTGATGAGCTGACTATCCAAAGACATACCGATATAATACTAGGGTCTTGTTTAGTTGTTTAGATGCCTTTAAACTATCAACTTTTTTTCACTCTCTTTTTATCACATCACTATCACATCAATGTTTGGACGTATACATGGAGCATTAAATATTAGTAAAATAAATAACTAATTATACAGATTAGTTGTAAATCACGAGACGAATCTTTTGAGCCTAATTAGCATATGATTGGACAATATTTGTCAAATACAAACGAAAGTGCTACAATTGAGAAAAAAAACTCACTTTTCCAATCTCACATATCCAATCTCACATAAGATCGATCGAGGTGGGTTGACTATTGGCTACTCTATGCAGGCCACTGCAGCTACACCGAATCCATCCGTTTTTTCGCATGGGTAAAAGATATATAATTCTAGTTTTGAATGAACGCAGTCAAACCTTGACTAGGCTTATAAAAAAATGTTATATCAATATTTATGTCTCTGGATAGTCTAGGTTTATATATTAGATAGTAAGGGTGGGTTTTCTATACTCCCAGAAGTAGTTACTCCTATCTTTAATAAACCACACGTTGCGTATGTGTGCATACTTATTTATCAGTTTGAGTATGTTTAGATACTTATTTTGGGATACTTCAAATCTTACTTACGCAAAATTTTTCGAAAGAGCACATACTTTTTATTATATTACTAAAATATCACTACAGTAGTATATAAAATAAGTACGACCATATACTCTATGTATGTCTGCATACTTGACATACATGGTACCCTAAAAGATATAGTATGATTATATACTTCGTGTACATATACTTCGTCCGGTCATAAACCCCATAAATTAAGAGATATACACATGAGAGTAACTACTCCTTAGGAGTACAGAATAATTACCCTATTAGTAAAATATATCTATGACTCATGTAAGATATACTAATTACGTCCTGGTATATAGAATGGTCCCTATAAAGTAATTTATTATTTTTCCATTCAAGTAAACTAAAATTTTAAAATATTTATTGGAGACATGATGAATTGATGCAACCTGTAACTTCATTTAATATGCTTTCATTAGCGCTCTACCAATTGAGCTGCACCCAATAGTTTGGTTTATTTCTCGTCTACGTATACTCCCTCCCTCTGTATAGGAAATATATGAAGTTTTGGATGAAATTTTGGTCAAACATTGAGAATATAAGTCATGAATAACTTTTAAGTTATTGAGTTTGAAAATATAAAAACTATATGAATAGATTTGTCTTAAAAAATACTTTTATAAAAATGTACATATAACACTTTTTGATAATATTTTTTTTTTGTATAAAGAGAGTCAAAGTTATACTTTACAGACCGCGTCGATGTCCAAAACGTCATCTATTTTTTATACGGAGGGAGTACATTATTACTTGTGTCTTGAAGTAAAATAAAATAAAAACATTCTTCTAATAAAAATGGGTGAAGCGTCATGGCGTGATCTTGATTGCGGTGGCAAGCTAGCGAATCAATCATCTACTAGATCGAACTGCTTTGTGCTAAAATTATAATAACCTGGACTGACAAAAACCCTTACCAAATTTGATGGTACTCAATCAATCCTCAAAGCAACTAAACTAATTGAAGTACAGAGCTCACAATAATCCGGCTTTTAATCAGTCATCACAGGCTTGAAAATTATTGGTTCAATCAGCAAATCTGGGTAGATTTCCTTTCTTCTTCCTCCGTCCCATCTCACATTGTGTTGTTGGTGTTCTACTCACTCTCACTATCCAATGGCAGTAAGTTCTCATGCAAAAAGGAGGTGAGTTTTTTTTTGTATTTTTCCTTCCCAACAAGAAGTGGTTCAACAATTGATTCAAGCATCAAATTAACGGATATATATATTTATAGAGAAAACACAATGATTTATGACATATAATTATTATTATTTTATTATACAATAAGTTTGGTCATTAAAAAACTTTGACTCTTTATTAAGACTAGCACAAAAGCCCGTGCGTTGCAACGGGATATAGATCTGTAACCAGATAATTCGTGGCTCGGAAATTCAGTTGCCCCGATCCCACCTGACTCTCAATCTCTACGAGGAGTTCTTGTCCTTCTCTTTATGGAAGCAAGAGCTATCAGAGAAGGTCGTGAACAACACCAACTGGGGGAGCCTAGCTGATCTTTTTGGACTCCTCCCATTTAGCCGAAGCAAAAGCTATCGGAGATGACCACGAAGAGCCGCAACCGGAGGAGTCCATATGGTCCTTGGACCGATATGCAGTAAACACATGACTTTGCTTACCTTGGTTGTCTCTCTCATTGAAGAACCACTACCATCTGCTAGCCACCACATCTTCAGTTACTCTAAATTTAAAGAACTAATAAAGAGCACTGCTGTTGATTGTTGAAATTTTGCATGTGTTTGTTTTTTCATCCATGGACAATGTGATATGTGAGCTTCAAAATCCCCTACGGTCTAGCATCCGCAGAGCAACTTCGCTGGTTTGGTAGCTCTAAGTTGTTTGTTCTCAATTTAGTCTTAATTTTATCTTGGTTGCCTCGATTCATTGCTTATTTGGTCTCTTCATTTTCTTATTGGTGACATCGAATCCTTGATTTTTATCTCGATAATATATACCTGTAGTGCTCTCTGCAACAACCCCTCACCACGGTCGAATCCCCTCCTATCTCCACAACAACCTCGCCGGCGTGGCTAGTCAGAGCTGTTTAGTCTCAAATTCATCCATGGTTTCCTCGGTGGTGCCTCGATTTTTGTCTTGATCGGATCTGTGTAGCATACCATATGTGCTTGCGTTGCCCGTGCGGATTGTTGGAACTTGAAAGGAGTCTAAGACCTTCGCATGTTTCTGTTTCGAACTCATTGTCAAACGTTCCGTTGACGGAGGAAATCAGATATGGAATTTTTTCGGAGCTAAGCCGAGCTACTTCAATATTAGGTTGGACAAAAATCTAATATTGGCAGAAATTTTACCCACGAGAGAAAAATCTTTCAAAGATTTCATTATTCGCTACAGCTTATTACACAACTGCAACGATCGTGGTGGTTTAATTTATATAGGTGCTACTTTTGATACCGTGAGAATATTGTTGCAACAACTAAAAGTACGGGCTCGTTAGAAACAATGATGATAAGATGACAATATATTAAATATCTTTTATTTTATTATTAGAGTTAGATATCAGTCGTTTCTTTTGAAGAAATATAAAAATATATAATTTTAATATCTTACTAAAGTCATCAAAAAGTTAATCATCATTTTATCGAGAGTTTCATTGTTTATATAGATAATTTAATGGATAACAAAATTTTAAAATTTAAGTTTAGCCGGTCTGATTAGCTAGATCACAAGCTAATTTTTTGTTATAATAATAATAATAATTATTATTTTTTGTTTCTAATCAATACTAACAACTTAGTAATAGAAATATTTGTTTACTATAAGCAAGAGTTAACGTTTTAAAATGCCTATAATATATTTATTATTTATAATAATTTATTTCTAACTAATATCAACAATTTAGTAATAGAAATATTTGTTTACTATAAGCAAGAATCAACGTTTAAAAGTCTTACAATATATTTATTTTTTGTCCTATTTTTATACTAAAAATATAGTTAGTTTTTAGAAAATTAAAAAACAAAAAAATAAAGATACAAAAAAGTAGAAAAAAGAACGGATAGGAAGAAAATAATTTATTTCTAATATCAATAATTTAGTAATAGAAATATTTATTTACTATAAGCTAGGATCAACGTTTAAAAGACCTACAATATATTTATTATTTGTCTTATTTTTTATACTAAAAATATAGTTAGTTTTTATAGAAAACTAAAAAACAAAAAATAATGAAACAAAAAAGTAGAAAAAAGGAAAAAAAAAGAACGGACAAGAAGCTAACAAAAGGCATGGGAGGATCGGACCAGCTGGAGAAGGCACGCACCGTTCGGACTTCGGAAGGAACGCGGATAGTTTCCTAACTGAAATCGGTAAGGAAAAAAGAAACCTAAATAGATACGGAAAATACTAACTGAAAAAGGGTTATTAGAGATGATAGACGAAGAAAAGTTGGACGAAAATCTAAAATTGGTAGAAATTTTGTCTCTTTATTATTATTAATTATTATATATATATATAAAATTATTATTTATTATTAGGTATAGATATAGATTATTTGAATGACTATTTGGGACCAAGGGAGTAATAAAGAGCATCATCAATGATCGAAGGTTAAGTTATCGTTTATTTAATTAGCTTCTTTTTTTTTCTGAATATAGGATTAGCTTAGCTAATCTCTGGACCAATTAATTATTATAATAGTACACATCATAATAAGCATGTACTAGTTATTTTCTCAATTTTCGAAAAAAGCAAGCCAGGTGCTAGTAATAAACATAAAATCTACTGTAAAAACAAATTAAACCGGACGACTCATCAAATATATATATAGAGTATATATCGAAAGGACACAGAGAACCTTACATCTAATTTAAATAATAAAGTGACTAAGCCAATGATTAAGCGTATTACACCGCCTATAGATAAATAGGCTAGATCACACATGCAAGATAAATATAGAACTACTAGCTATTACTTGCTACAAATTAACTTAAACTAAATTAAATAGCTCGCTAGTTGTTGCGTAAGAAATCCTGAATGGATCCCTGGAGGCGATCCATGACGGCGTTCCAACCGGCCTGTGTGGGATGCAAATAGTCCCAGTAGAAAACATTCTGCGGGTTAGTGCATAGGGTGTACTGAGGTGTGCCCCTGGCGTCCTCGCGTCCACAGTAGGCGCCGTTCCGCTTGGAGTTTTTGTCGGTGCCGGTGCAACACGCCATGTAGCTGCCCCTGGCGAGGTCGCTAAAGATGGAGTTGACGTCGAGCACGAGGACGTCGTCGGGTGGATCTAGTTTATTGCTGAGGGCCTTGTTGTGCATGTCGCTGGCCCTGTTGACGGCGGCGTCGCAGTGTTCGTAGTTGAATACCTAGGAAATCAGATTGGACAAGTCCATCCGAGAAGCGGCCTGTTGGATTGTTGTGATGGGCGGAATCTGAGCTTCCGTAAGGGTAGAACCACTGACGAGAGACCTCGCTCTTCTGCGACGTCGGCGCAACGTTGCCGGCGTCTACAAACGAGTCCCCGAAGACGAACAGCATCGGGCTGTCTCGCCGGCGGTGGTCACGATCAGGATGGCGTCGGCACTCGACACCACCGGCGGCCAGGAGCAGCAAGAGAACGATGCCCAAAACCTTCTTCATCATCATGTTGAATGAATGTGCACAACACAAGGACAGATCTATCTCGGAACAAACAACTATAACGCTATGCCGTATTGCCGTATGCACGGCCGAAATTTATATTTATAGGAGGCAAATTCAACGAGTTGGTTAGCATCACGACTCAGCAGCAGTCTCACCTCGATCTATCTCTAACGTACAGAGACTCTTCTCTTTTCTGGACTCAAATTAATCAGGTATACATACAATACAACTCTTCTCTGAACTGAAGTCTGAACTTCTTTCCACCAGTTCGTCCTCCGGCCGGCCTCTTCATTCTTTCCACCAGTACGTTCTAAAAAACCGGGACGTCGTGCAAATCAACACGACGACGGGACTCTTTGGTGTCTTGGGTTCCAACGCCATGCAAACTCGCTATCAGTATAATCATCGACCCTTTATTTGCTCTGCATGCCCTCTCCGCCGGAATGGTCGTTTCCTCACTTGATCCATCAGGCAGCAGCAGCAGCTCAACAACGCTATATATATAGCTTGATGTGCTCACCGGCAGACAGGCCATGAACTCTGTCGACGACTAATGGTGTGTTTGGTTTAAGGAATGAGGCAGTCCATCATCTTCTCACTTCTCACTTCTCACTTTTTCTATTTGGTTGATGGAATGGAATGAGTTGATGCATCACCACCTCATTCCTCATAAGTTAATAATTAGTATATATGCACGAGGAATGAGTTGGTTCCACCAAAATTCATGGGATGGACTCATGATGCATCACCTCATGAAGCATTAGTTGGTTCCACAAACCAAACATCCTAAGTGTATTATTATAGCCGAAATTGTCGAAATATAATCTGCTCCCTCCGTCCCAAAAGGAAAGTGAAAGTCTCACTTCTCAATTACGTTCTGGAACTTAGGGCCTTGGAAGCTTGGTCTAATTTACAAATTACAATCAAATATCAATAAGTAAGCAAGCAAATATCAATTAGAATAAGTACCCAGTGCACATGAGATTACATATTTGAATCCCCCACCATCCGGGCAGCCACAAAAGTGTTACCGGCCCATCATATAATCTTTGATGTTGAATCAATCATCTACTAGAACTGCTTTTTGTACGGGTGCTAATTACTTGGACTGACAAAAACCCTTATCAAGTTTGATGGTATTCAACCAATCCTCGAAGCATCTAACCTAATTGAAGTACTACAAGTGTAGTAAGACGAGCCCACACTACTGGAAACAAGTTGTTTGCCGAGTGTCCGCAGCTTTGTCAAGTGCCTTTTCACTACTGGAAAACCTATCTTTGTCGAGTGTCGAGCGTTTTTTCTCGGGCACTTGACAAAGAAGCTCTTTGCCTAGTACCAAATAAAAAGCACTTAGCAAATAAATTCTTTGTCGAATGTCAAAGAAAAATCACTCGGTAAAGAACTTTTTTCTCGGACACTTGACAAAGAAGCTTTTTGCCGAGTGTTTTGCAACTAAACACTAGCACATGGATTAGTATTGCAATACAAGCTAGTGAAAACAACAGGCAGTCGGTACTACTGGGCTGTAGGCCGGTACTACTGACACCGGTACTGACGGGTTGTTAGGCCGGTACTACCAAGCACCTGTATGAAGCTACAAAATTGAAGTGGGTGAGATGCAATCTCAGATCTAGCAATTACTCCACTTCCCTAGATGATGTAGATGACGATTATAGCTTCCCCAAGTCTTGGTTCCTTGCCAAAATGTAGATCGAGCCTTCTGAAAGGATCAAGATGCCCAAGAGGGGGGGGGGGGTGAATTGGGCTTTTCTAAAACTTCTTTCAATAATTAAACCTATCAAGCTCCAATTAACCCCCTAGTTCCTAGAAGCGTGTTTCTCTTTTACTCTACCACACAAAAGATCAAGACTAAGCCACTCTAACTCTAGCAAAGCAATTCAATATAGAATGAACCACAAGTAGTAATGCGGAATTGAATTGCATGAATGTAAATGCGAAAGTAAGAGAGTAGAGATGACTCGACGATCTTTTTGCCGAGGTATCGAGGTGTCGGCACACCCCCCTAGTCCTCGTTGGAGCACCCGCGCAAGGGTATCGCTCCCCCTTGATCCGCGCAAGGATCAAGTGCTCACTACGAGCTGATTCTTCGCCTCTCCGGCCCGGTGAATCGCTCGCTACCGGTCACAACTTGACTTGGGTCATCCACAATGCCTCTGGATGATCACCAAGCTCTCCGATCGCCACCAAGCCGTCTAGGTGATGCCGATCACCAAGAGTAACAAGCTAGAACTCTCACTTGACCAACACAAGGCCAAAGAGATGGATGGATGCACACTTGCTACTCAATTCTCACTAGGAGGTGTCTAATTCTCACAATTAGCAAATCTCTCAACCTCACTAGGGCTCTTGCACTCACTCACACTCACAAGGTGTTTCTCAGCTGATGGAAGTGGCAAGAACACTCAAATGGATAGAGGAAAGGAAGTATATATACTCCCCCAACCGGCCATCCAAAAACAGGACAAAGCTGGGTTTTTGCGGGGTCATCGGACGCTCCGATGCCTAGCATCGGACGCGCCGATGACCTTGGCCAACGGTCGACTGTACCAGTTTGTCAGACATGTTTATGGAGCATCGGACGCTGGGGAGCGTTCGATGCCCCTGCATCGGACGCGTCCGATGCCGAAAAGACCTCTCTGGAACCTCTCTGCATGGCCATCGGACGCTGGCCCTCAGCGTCCGATGCCAGCGTCCGATGCACTGCACAGTTCACTCCCTAGTGAACAGTGACACCGAACGATCCGATGTGGCACCATCGGAGCATCCGATGGTCATCGGAGCCTCCGATGCCCACTCAACACGCATCCGATGCCCATACCAAGGGCAAGATCAACTCGGATCGCGAAGCGGTCTTAACGACTTTTGATCCTCTCGACATAAGGCATCTCTCTGAGCTACCTAGGGCTATGAAATAACAAGTGTGCACCACACCTACCTCAATAGACTCATCTAGGTCAAGCTACTGATTCACACCCCTCTTTATAGTACGGCCAAAGGAAAAACAAATACCTAAGACTACCTAAGTGTCCTCCAACACCATGCGACACTTAGCCTAGCCTACCACCGTCTTCGTCGTCCGTCCTTTGAAAACCGAAACGATTTCCATCGCCACGGGACATGAACTCCATATGCCTGTATCGTCGCCATTACCGTGACCTAACTCATCCCTGTTTCTGCAAAACACACGTTAGTCACAGTAATCTTGTGTTTCATCCAATCACCGAAACCCATTAGGGGCCAAGATGCGTTCAATCTCCCCCTTTTTGGTGATTGATGACAACACGAGATCGAGTATAGAGAGAAGAGGTTTTCAAATCATGACATGTATGAACTTGCAATGAATAAGGGAAAATGATTAGGGGCAAGCTCATACATATCATGACAACATCCTGCACTCAACAAGTTAGTGTGAATAGCAAGTGCAAGAGTAAAGAGCTCGAATACATAACAAATGAGAATTGAGCACAAGTAGTCGAGTAAAGCGAAATGACATGTTATATATAATATCATAGTGATCACAAACATGTCATGAGATCCATAGCATAAGTATATAACATAAATATGCACAAAAGATGCGATAAGTAAAGAGCGTATGTGAGCGAAACACAACATAAGATATCAAAACCCTCTCACATCACTCCCCCTATCGCTATACTCGGCCACTCTCCCCCTTTGGCATCAAGCGCCAAACTAAGCGTCGGAGGACGGAGGTGGTGCAGACGAGTCAGGTGCCGTCTCCGGAGTCCTCTGAGTGAACTCGAACTGCTGAAGGAGGGCCTCGGAGTCGGAGGACGAGTCACCGGTAGCCTGCTGACCCTCTGGAGCGGGAAGCTGCTGAGAAGCGGTCGGGGTCTACTCCGGGATGGACTGCTCTGCCTGCTCTGACTCTGGCACTGACTCTGTAGCAGGCTCTGTAGTAGTGTCAAGCTGAGTAGTGGAGTGCGGAAGCTCATGAATCGGAGGTAACTCAGCCTGCACGGTCGTCGTGGTCTCAGACTGGACGGGCTCTGCCTGCTCTGACGACGCTACAGAACTCGGAAGAGTCTCGGTAGTGGAAGTGACTGGAGCTGTAGACGTCCGGACTGGGTCCTGTAGATCTGGCGTGGGGAACCCAGTGAGCTCACTGAAGCTGGCCGATAAGTCCCGTGTAACTGAGGTAGTCGTCGTGTAAAGGGGCTCAGTCGGCCTAGGAGTGAAGCCTGTCTGCAGCGGACTGAAAAGCGGGGCCCCGCCTGGAGGAGTGGTGAAGCTGGTGAACAGAGAAGAGCTGGGGCCCGAGAGAGGCTGCTAGTGCTGCTGACCAAACTGCGGTGGCTGACCAAACGGCTGAGGAGGGACTGGTGGCTGCCACTGGAGCTGCTGCTGCGGTGGTGGCTGCTGCCACTGCCACTGGGGAGGTCCGCTGGCCAGTCTCTCCATGAAGCTCAAAGTCTGCTGCTGGAGGGCCATCATCTGTCGCTGTAGGGCGTCTGAACGCTCCTGAGCCTGCTGCTGTGCAAGTGCCTGCTGCTGGGCCAACCGCTGCTGCTCCTGTGCAAGCCTCTGGACGTCCTGAGTGACAGTCCTCTGCTGCTCCTCCATCTGTGCTAGAATAGCAAGGAGCGCTGGATCGGAGGAAGCAGTACCGCTGGACCCTGCCTGGTGGTCATGTGCACGCGGCTGGTAGCGAGGCGGGAGCTGGTAGTCCTCATCGGAACTATCCGTGGGATCCGAGACTACGTGTGGGTCACCACCCTCGAGATCAGAAAGCTCCTGCTCTGCGAGGGCCTGAACGGCCTCGTCCTGCTGCTGAGCTGACTCTGGCACCTCAGGTCTCTGGCGTGAACTAGTCGGTGCCTGCTGCTCTGGCTGCCTGCGGTCCCGACCGTATCCCAATAACTGACTCATGTTATACTCCGGGAATACGGTCGCTGACCCGGTAAGGGATTGACTGAGGCGAGTACCGGTGGTGGCAGCTACCTTCCAAAGTATGTATGAAATCCAATGAGCATACGGAAGCTGCCTGCGGGCCTTGATGCCCTCTGCTACAGTGTCCTCTACCTCACACAGGATCACGTCCCAAACGTCAAACTCCTGCTGCCTGATCATATATGCAAGTAACCATAGCTGCAGCCTGGAGAGACCCTCTCCGAAGCCCACCCTGGGAAGCAAGGTCCGCCTGAGGATCGCGTTGAGGATCCGAGCCGTAGGGGTAAGGTCCCTAGGAGTGCGGCTCGAACCCTCGCCGAACGGCTCCGTGAAGCACGGGCGAACCAGGTCTGTCGAGGGCTGTGCACCACCGTGAGGGCGGCGGGGTGGCTCCGTCCGGTCATAACACAAGTCGTGGATCCGGGTCTGTGATCGTGTCAATCCAAACCAATCCCGGATCTCGGACGAGAACAGTCTGTAGTGGTCTCCCTCAAGTGCAAACTCAATAGTCTCTCGGTCTGGATGAACCCACAACGAAGCATAAAACTGAAATACCCAGTCCTCAATATAGGAGCCAGACCGCCCCAGTAGATCTGCCAGACCAGGTAGGAAAGTGAGGATGGGGCGAATCTGCTCTCCTGCTGCGTCCACAACTGCCTCTAGTGAACAGACACGCTGGGTCGCAAAGAAATCCCGGCGTTCCTGTAACCCTGGTAGAAGTCCTCCTGCAGCACGGTATAGAAGGACGGACCAGCCTGCTCCTGTCGCTCCCGGGGAAACCACTGCTCCACTGGCACAAGTCGAAGGGTCTGGATCTGTGAGCAAGTGGCGCCCCTGAGGTCCAGTCGCGGTATCGGCGGAGGTGCACGCCGCGACGGAGGACGGGCTCCCCGCAGAGGGACGTCGGGCCGGGGTGGCACCGCAGTCCTGCGACGGGTCGACCGGCGTCGGGGAACCTCCTCAGGAACCTCCTCCGCTGCCCCTGCCTCTGGAGCCTCTGCCTCAGGTGCCTCTGCTGCCTCGGCCTCTGCCTGGCCCTGCCCTGAGCTCTCGGGCTCAACTCCGGGCGAGGTGAACGTCGTCCGACGACCGGCAGCCATGAGCATGCCAGTCGGCGAACCGTGGCGACGCTCGACCTCCTCGATAGCTCTGCGCTGCTCGGGGGACAACTGGTCCGCAATCCGAAGTCCGCCCGTATTGCCACTGCGCTCTGCACGCTCGGCGGCGTCTGCCACTGCCTGAGCCTGAGCTGCCTCTCGCTCGTCCCGGGAGCGCTTCCGGCGCGTGATAAGCTTCGCCTTCCCGGGTCGCTGATCGGAAGGCGGGGGACGCGGAGGAGAGTCGTCGGGGCCACCACCAACGTTCTTGCAGCGCATGGCTGACAAGAACAGGGAACGGTGCTGAAGGAGCTCTGGACGGCCTCTGAAAGATCAACTGCCACTGAAGCAGAACCCACTGACGCTGAAAAACCCCTGACAATCAATGGACAAATCAACCACGGGCAGAAACTCCCCCTGACACTGATCGGCTGCACTGACACTCGCGAGGCTTGGCCTCGATCCTTACCCGCGGGCTTGGCCCCGGGTTAACTGACACGGCCTGACTGACAAGCTGTCAACTGTCACATTGACTCGCTGTGAGAAGAATGAGAGAGAGATATATAAGCACATATAGTCTAGAGGTAAGCGAGACCTATGCAAAGCAATTTGATAAGAGAGAGAATGGGCTTTGCTACCTGACGAACGACGAACTGAACCCAAGAAGAGGTAAGTCGAAGACGTCCCGGTACCCACGCGATACGTCAAGGAGTCTGCACGAACAACGGCCGAAAACGAGGTCAAAGCATGAAGGAACGACGGTTGACGCATTTCGTCGAACACCTAGTGAGCACAGTGGAGTATGGAAGTGGAGGAGGTAGGGTTTGCTCACGGTGGGGGGGTGGGGAGCTTGGGGACGAGGAGAAGCTCCGGCGAAGGATGCTTCGCGCGCCGGCGAACAGGGGCAAGCTCCGACGAGGATGCCGGTGAGCCCTCCGACGAGCGCGCGCGCGGGCGAGAGCAGTCGCGAATGAGAGCCCGGCGGAGCAGCGGCCGGCGGTGATGGGTGAGCGCGGCGGAGCAAGAGCCGGCGGCGACGGCTGACGGATGCGGCGGCCGGCGATGCTAGGGTTAGAGGCGTGCGGCGGCGATGGGCTGGCTCGGTGCGGGTGGGCGCGAGAAGGAAGACGAAGAAGGACGTGTGGGACCCGACTGTCAAAGGAAGACCGAACCGCGCCGCTTAAGGGGGCATCGGACGCGCCGATGAAAAAACATCGGACGCGCCGATGCCCGTCCAGAGAGCTCCAGAAACGCCGAAAGCGCATCGGATGCGTCCGGTGTCTGACCATCGGATGCTGAGCAGCTTCCGATGGGTCATCGGAGGCTCCGTTGCGAACACATCGGACGCGGGCAATTCACTGTTTCAGCCGGGGCTGCTTACAGTGCAGGCATCGGATGCTGAACCAGCGTCCGATGCAGCGTCCGATGCTGCATCCGATGCTCTATGTGAGCAGTGTCGAAGATCTCCGTTGCGGCTCCCTCTCCCAACCAAGTTCCAACTCAAATAAGAGGCAAATAAACACCAGTTGGAACCTAGTATGAGCATCCTCGCATAAACCCTCTATTTTATAAATATTTTGCCATAGGCTACATATCATTTTTAGGTAAAATAGGCGATGAATTTCGAGGAGACAACATGTGGCCACCAAAACTAGAGGTCTCAACCATTAGGAGCCTCAAATGCTCCCCCTAGCGGTGGACGAACACAGCGGTTGCTCAAAACATAACCGAAAAGAAACGACAAAGCAACAAACATGCATATGCAATGCAATACGGAATTTTGAATCTAGGTTGCTTGTCAAGTTTGCTCATGGGTAAGCTTATTCACACGCTTTTTAGGGCGGTTATCTTAACCACGTCTGACAAGCCTATGTGCATAGCATAATTTAAACATGGCATATATTACAATGCAATGCAAAGACAACCCCCTTTCACCTTTTGACAAAGTTACTTAGATCAAGCACATTTAGCTCACTTCGCAATCTGCAAAGAGTGTTTTTATCTAGGGGTTTTGTGAAGATATCCGCCAATTGATCTTCGGTTCTAACTCCCTCTAAGGATATATCTTTCTTGGAAACATGATCTCTAAGGAAGTGATGGCGAATATCTGTGTGCTTTGTGCGAGAGTGTTGAACTGGGTTGTTAGCAAGCTTAACCGCGCTCTCATTGTCACACAACAAAGGTACCCTTTCTAGAACTACACCATAGTCTAAAAGGGTTTGTTTCATATAAAGTATTTGTGCACAACAAGCACCCGCGGCTATGTATTCCGCCTCGGCGGTAGACAAGGCCACACTATTTTGCTTCTTTGAACTCCATGACACTAGTGATCTCCCAAGCAAATGGCACCCTCCGGATGTGCTTTTTCTATCTACTTTGCAACCCGCGTAATCCTAATCGGAATACCCAACGAGTTGGAAGTTAGCTCCTTTGGGATACCAAAGGCCAAAGCTTGGGGTGTGCTTTAGGTACCTAAGGATTCTTTTCACCGCTACAAAATGTGATTCCCTAGGGTCGGCTTGAAACCGAGCACACATGCACACACTAAACATGATGTCGGGCCTAGATGCGGTCAAATATAACAAACTACCAATCATAGAGCGGTAGAGAGTTTGGTCAACCGGGTTACCTCCCACATCTAGGTCGAGATGTCCATTTGTTGGCATTGGAGTCTTGATAGGCTTGCAATCATCCATGTTGAAGCGCTTGAGGAGGTCTTTTGTGTACTTCTCTTGAGATATAAAAGTCCCCTCCTTCAATTGCTTGACTTGAAAGCCTAGGAAGAATGTGAGCTCGCCAATCATAGACATCTCGAACTCCTTCGACATCAAGTCACCAAATTCCTTGCAATAGGCTTCATTTGTTGACCCGAAGATGATATCATCGACGTAGACTTGACAAATGAAGATCTCTCCATCAAGCTTCTTGGTGAATAGTGTGGTGTCAACCTTCCCAATGGTGAAGCCCTTCTCAATGAGGAAGTCCCGGAGGCGCTCGTACCACGCTCTAGGGGCTTGCTTGAGCCCATATAGCGCCTTGGACAACCTATAAACATGATTAGGATATCTAGGGTCTTCAAACCCGGGAGGTTGATCAACATAGACTAGTTCATTTATGAAGCCATTTAAAAATGCACTTTTCACATCCATTTGATATAATTTGATATCATGATGTGATGCATATGCAAGGAGGATACGAATGGCTTCGAGTCTTGCAACCGGTGCAAAGGTCTCTCCAAAATCCAAGCCTTCAACTTGAGAGAACCCCTTTGCCACTAGCCTTGCCTTGTTTCTAACAACCTTGCCTTGATCATCTTGCTTGTTCCTAAACACCCATTTTGTTCCAATGACTCTTGCGCCTTTTGGTCGCTCTTCAAGTGTCCAAACTTGGTTGCGGGTGAAGTTGTTTAATTCTTCATGCATGGCATTCACCCAGTCCGGATCACCTAGAGCTTCATCTACAATGGTAGGCTCAACAAGAGAAACAAAGGAGTGATGTTCCATAAATAAAGCAAGTTTTTGAGAGCGAGTCATTACACCCCTTGTCGGACTCCCTATGATGAGATCTTGAGGATGAGCTTGTAGTAGAGGAGTAGTCCTTCGATCAACCACTTGAGGGGCCGCTTGTGGAGCACCAACATCTTGAGCTTGTACCACCATTTGATCATGGGAGACATGAGTATCTTCATTTGGATCCCTCCCATCTTTGTCATCATCAAGTGGTACATTGGATGAGGATGGCTTGTCAATGACTTGTACATCATCATCATCATCTTTAGGCTTGATGGCTCCAACCGGCATGTTCTTCATCGCCTCCCTCAATGGTTCATCACCTACATCATCAAGATTTTCATGCTCTCCTTGAGAGCCATTAGATTCATCGAATTCCACATCATATGTTTCTTCTACCATCCCGGTGGCATGGTTGAATACTCGATATGCTTTGGACTTCAATGAGTAACCAACAAGAAAACCAATATCACATTGGCGTTGAAACTTCCCTAGGTGTTGGCGCTTCTTGTAGATGTAGCATTTGCACCCAAACACTCTAAAGAAAGATACATCCGGCTTCTTGTTGTTGAGTAGCTCATAGGGGGTCTTGCCAAGTAGACGATGGGGGAACAATCGGTTTGATGCATAGCAAGCGGTGTTGATTGCTTCCGCCCAAAATCTCTCCGGTGTAGAGTACTCGTCTAGCATTGTCCTTGCTAGGGTGATTAGAGTCCGGTTCTTCCTCTCAACTACCCCATTTTGTTGTGGTGTGTAGGTTGCGGACACTTCATGCTTGATCCCAACTTCATCACAATATTCCTCAATATGGGTGTTGTCAAACTCTCTTCCATTGTCACTTCTTATCTTTTTGATCTTCAAATCAAACTCATTTTGGGCTCTCTTGGCAAACTTCTTGAATGAAGGGGTTGCTTCGGATTTGTCATGAAGAAAGAATACCCAAGTGTATCTAGAGTAGTCATCAACGATCACTAGACAATAGAGATTTCCACCCAAGCTAGCATATGTTGTTGGTCCAAATAAATCCATGTGAAGAAGCTCTAACTCTCTTGATGTTGATACAAAGGCTTTGGTTGGATGTGTATTTGCAACTTGCTTGCCGGCTTGACATGCACTACACAATTTGTCCTTCTCAAACTTAACATCTTTCAAGCCTCTAACCAAATCCTTCTTCAATAGCTTGTTGAGAGTGTTCATTCCAACATGTGCTAATCTTCTATGCCATAGCCAACCAAGTGATTGCTTAGTGAACAAGCATGTCTTCAAGTTGGCATCTTCGGAGGTGAAGTCCACTAGATAGAGATTGTTGTATCTAAAGCCTTTGAATATCACTTGTGTATCATCTTTCTTGGTTACAACCACTTCCTTGTCGGTGAACAAACATTGAAAGCCAAGATCACATAGTTGCCCAACGGATAGCAAGTTGAAGCTCAATGATGCAACTAGTAGCACATTGGAGATGGTATGATCATTTGATATAGCCACTTTGCCCAATCCTTTGACATTGCCCTTTGAGTTGTCACCAAATGTTATCTTTTCTTGGTCATTGACATTCTCTTCTAGTGAGGTGAACATCCGGGGATCTCCGGTCATATGTTGTGTACATCCACTATCAATTACCCAATGTGATCCACCGGTCTTGTAGTTCACCTACACACACAAGAAATCAAGCTTGAGCTTTTGGGACCCAAACTTGTTGTGGTCCCTTAACCTTCTCAACTAGTGACTTAGCAACCCAAATTTGCTTTGGCCTACTCTTGTTAGGTGGCCCCATAAACATAACCTTCACTTTGCCACTAGAATCTTGTCTAAGCATGTAGTGAGCATTGAAAGCAAAGGGCCTAGCATGCTTGGGCAAGGGTGTGGGCTTTGGTTCTTCACAATCATGAGCAAAGTGTCCTTCCTTTCCACACTCATAGCATCTTCCAATCTTCTTCTTCTTTGGCTTAGTGATGCTCTTGCGTTGCTTCATCTTCTCTTCAAGAAAGCCAATGCCATTTCTATTTGTCTTCATGACGGTGTTCATGAGAAGCTCACTTTGAAGACATTGACCCTTGGTGAAGTTCCTCAATCCGGTGGTGAGGTGTTCTTTTTCCTTCTTGAGCTTGTCATTCTCTTGTTGAAGCTCTAATTGAGATGGTGTCATCTTGTAATCTCTCTCCATCTTCAATCTCTTGTTCTCTTCTTTTAGCATGTCAAGCTCAAGTGTCATGCTATACTCATCATCTTGGGTCTCAACAATGACTTGCTTTGTGGTTGCAAGCTTCTCTAGATCAACTTTGAGCTTTGCATTCTCATTCTTGATCTTGATGTAATCATCATAGTGATTGGCCACAACCACACTCTTGCCTTTGCCACTAGCTCTTTGCTCATCATGCTCACTAACCAGGTCCTCACAAGATGTTGCTATGTCACACTTAACAACAAGGTTAGGAGCATCATGTGTCTCATGTGAAAGCATATCATAAGAAATGGTAAGAGCATCATAGTCAACTTTCACTTGAGTGTATTGTTCTTTTAGCAAGGCATAACTAGTGGTAAAGTCACTATGCATCTTATCAAGTTTTTCATTTTTAGCTTTGAGCTCCTTGTTAGAGGACTTGAGCTCCTTGATAGTGGATGACATAGTAGCAAGTTCATCTTTTAGTTCATCACTAGCATGAGTAGCATGATCACATTTTTCAACAAGAGATTCATTTTCATCAACAAGCTTCTCATTTTTAGCTCTAGTCTTTCTTATGATTTTAGAGTAGTCATTTAGCAATTTGACAAGTTCATCATAAGTGGGAGCCTCAAATTCACCATCACTATCACTATCACTAGAGTCATCATCGTTTTGTACCTTGCGGTCACCCTTGGCCATAAGGCATAGTGTGTAGATGGTGATGGCGATGGTGGTGTAGAGGAGCCAATGACTAGAGCGGCCACCTTCTCCTTCTCATCATCACTATCTTCATTTGATGAACCACCGGAGGAGTCAATGTCGGTGAGCCAATCACCAACAATGTAAGCCTTCCCACCTTTCTTGTGGTATTGCTTCTTCTTGCCATCTTTCTTCTTGTATGGCTTGTCATTCTTCTTCTCATCTTCGCTTGATGAGTCATACTTCTTGCCCTTGTTCTTGTTCTTGTAGCTCTCTTTCTTGGGCTTGGTGCATTGATGAGCAAGATGGCCAAGCTCACCGCAATTGTAGCAATCCATTTCGGAGATTGGCCTCCTCTTGCTACTTGTGAAGAACTTCTTCTTTCTTGAGTCAAAGTTGACTCCATTCTTGTGAAGCTTCTTCAACATCTTGGTGGTCCTTCTCACCATGAGAGCGATGTTGGAATCATCTTCTTCTTCACTTGAGCTCTCATGATGCACCTCAATAGCCTTGGACTTGCCCTTCTTGTCATGGCTAGCTTTGAAGGCCAAGTCCTTCTTCTTGTCGGTGGAGGAGCCACCACTTGGTGTGATGTGCATGTACATCTCATGCGCATTGATCTTTCCCAAGATTTGAGTTGGTGTAGCGGTGGAAAGATCACCTTGATGTAGCACCGTCACTATGTGTCCATACTTCTCAATTGGAAGGACACAAAGAATCTTCCTCACAACATCGGATGGTTGCATTTGTGTGAGGCCAAGTCCATTGAGTTCCTCTACAAGAACATTCAACCGTGAGTACATTTCATTTGCACTTTCATTAGCATGCATATCAAAAGAGTGAAGTTTTTGCATAACTAAATGATAGCGTTCCTCACGCTCACTCTTAGTTCCCTCATGGAGCGCACAAATGTTTTCCCATAGATCATGGGCATTTTTGTGGTTCCGAACACGGTTGAACACATCTTTGCAAATGCCTCTAAAAAGGATGTTTTTGGCTTTTGCATTCCATTTCTCATTTTCCTCCTCATTAGGAGTAAGGCTTGTGCCTTCTTTGGGCTTGGCAAAGCCGGTAATCGCGGCATTGAGGCATTTAACATCAACCGCTTCTAGGTACGACTCCATACGGATTTTCCAATATGGGAAGTCGTCTCCCTCAAACATGGGAGGTGGTCCATCACCTCTGGACATCTTAACTCTAGGCGGTTAAGCCTAAATCGAGAGCACGAGGCTCCGATACCAATTGAAAGGATCAAGATGCCCAAGAGGGGGGGTGAATTGGGCTTTTCTAAAACTTCTTTCAATAATTAAACCTATCAAGCTCCAATTAACCCCCTAGTTCCTAGAAGCGTGTTTCTCTTTTACTCTACCACACAAAAGATCAAGACTAAGCCACTCTAACTCTAGCAAAGCAATTCAATATAGAATGAACCACAAGTAGTAATGCAGAATTGAATTGCTTGAATGTAAATGCGAAAGTAAGAGAGTAGAGATGACTCGACGATCTTTTTGCCGAGGTATCGAGGTGTCGGCACACCCCCCCTAGTCCTTGTTGGAGCACCCGCGCAAGGGTATCGCTCCCCCTTGATCCGCGCAAGGATCAAGTGCTCACTACGAGCTGATTCTTCGCCTCTCCGGCCCGGTGAATCGCTCGCTACCGGTCACAACTTGACTTGGGTCATCCACAATGCCTCCTGATGATCACCAAGCTCTCCGATCGCCACCAAGCCATCTAGGTGATGCCGATCACCAAGAGTAACAAGCTAGAACTCTCACTTGACCAACACAAGGCCAAAGAGATGGATGGATGCACACTTGCTACTCAATTCTCACTAGGAGGTGTCTAATTCTCACAATTAACAAATCTCTCAACCTCACTAGGGCTCTTGCACTCACTCACACTCACAAGGTGTTTCTCAGCTGATGGAAGTGGCAAGAACACTCAAATGGATGGAGGAAAGGAAGTATATATACTCCCCCAACCGGCCATCCAAAAACAGGACAAAGCTGGGTTTTTGCGGGGTCATCGGACGCTCCGATGCCTAGCATCGGACGCGCCGATGACCTTGGCCAACGGTCGACTGTACCAGTTTGTCAGACATGTTTATGGAGCATCGGACGCTGGGGAGCGTTCGATGCCCCTGCATCGGACGCGTCCGATGCCGAAAAGACCTCTCTGGAACCTCTCTGCATGGCCATCGGACGCTGGCCCTCAGCGTCCGATGCCAGCGTCCGATGCACTGCACAGTTCACTCCCTAGTGAACAGTGACACCGAACGATCCAATGTGGCACCATCGGAGCATCCGATGGTCATCGGAGCCTCCGATGCCCACTCAACACGCATCCGATGCCCATACCAAGGGCAAGATCAACTCGGATCGCGACGCGGTCTTAACGACTTTTGATCCTCTCGACATAAGGCATCTCTCTGAGCTACCTAGGGCTATGAAATAACAAGTGTGCACCACACCTACCTCAATAGACTCATCTAGGTCAAGCTACTAATTCACACCCCTCTTTATAGTACGGCCAAAGGAAAAACAAAGACCTAAGACTACCTAAGTGTCCTCCAACACCATGCGACACTTAGCCTAGCCTACCACCGTCTTCGTCGTCCGTCCTTTGAAAACCGAAACGATTTCCATCGCCACGGGACATGAACTCCATATGCCCGTATCGTCGCCATTACCGTGACCTAACTCATCCCTGTTTCTGCAAAACACACGTTAGTCACAGTAATCTTGTGTTTCATCCAATCACCGAAACCCATTAGGGGCCAAGATGCGTTCACCTTCCTAACCTAAGATAGAGTGATGGAGGGAGGAAGAACACGAAGAACACAAGAACAAGCGTAATATGCAAGGAAACAAGAACAATAAGAGCAACAAGAGACAGGGACGCAAGATTTTATCCCGAGGTTCACTTGGTTGCCACCAAGCTAGTCCCCGTTGAAGCAAGCCCAAGGTTGCCGCCGATCCTCTTGCTAGTGGTGACCCTAAGTCACACTCTCCACGATGGAGTGCTCACCAAGAGCTCTAGCGTTCGATCCGGCCGGACCACTTTGTTGGAAATATGCCCTAGAGGTAATCATAGAGATGATGATATTTCTATTGTATCCATGATTTATTATATGTCCATTGAATATCCATTAAAGACAACTTGTATTGATTGGCAATTATGTGAATTGTCTGTGAAACTCTTTTACTTGTATGGTTATTCGATAATTGTCCCTGATCGGAGTTCATGTGAGGACACACATGAATATTAGATCAGCACATGTATTAGTTGATGACTATGTTTCACAAGTCATAGACATGGAGATGTCAAACTAATAATGTGGGCACATGTATGACATGGGGTTGGACTGACCCAACGTGAGATGTTCTTGTTATCTCTTTACACATCATGTACGTTATATCCTTCGACCTGAGATTGTGGTATGTTTTCAAGATGTGAATCGACTTACTTAGGGACTATCAAATGCTACTTCGTAACAGGGTAGTCATAAAGATAGTCTTCGGGTTTGTCAGGAAACATGCTGTGAGACATAGACGATCAAGATGGGATTTGCCCCTCTCCATGTGAGAGAGATATCACTGGATCACTCAAATGATTAGATCATAAAATGCATGACCGTGCTTAGGTTAAATGTTAACCTATGAGTTGAACCAAATATTGTGAGGCAAGGGAATTACGTGTATGTGATAGTGATGGTTCGTCAGATATGATCTTTGCGTATACATAGGAGTTGACACGTCTTGCTAGAGGCCGCTGTCAACTATCGGGCGAGTAGGAGTACTCGAGCCGTGTCTATGTGTGCGTGAACCCATAGGGTTGCACGCTTAAGGGGTTGGAAGCCTAATTCGAGTTGGATTCGAGTCAGACCGGGATTGGGTTTGCTAATAGGCCTCCAGGTCGGTGAGCTTATTAGGGACGCCTATATAAAGAGGGGTGGAGGCGACCAGGTTGAAACGACGTCAATTGTTGACAGCCGTCGCCCACCCCACGCCCGTGCCGATTGCTCCTCGCAGACCTAGCAGTCTGGAGGCGTGACGCTTCCTCCCTGTACGTGTGGATACCTCGGAGGTGCTGCATCTGGAGCACAAGGACGAACCGCACGTGGAGACGTGAAGAACGGACGTGAACATCTACACGATATCTTCCGCTGCAACTGCGCGTCTAGTGGTAATCCCGTGATCTATAACTCACAGTAGTTCCTGGTTTATGGGTTCGTTTTTGTGTTCGGCTAACTCAGCGGAAGCGTTCGGCTGACTAGCGGAACCATCTTTCGGCTATCTCGTTTGGCCAGCCTAGCGGTCGGCTAACTCGTTTGGCTAGCGTAGCGGTCGGCTATCTCGTTCGGCTAACGTAGCGGAACCTTTTTCGGCTAGCATAGCATCCCCATAACCCCCTTCAGTGGTATCAGAGCCGTTACTGCCTCGTTATAGATTCGGTTGTGTGCATATAGAGATATGCGCGGTTGTAGATCAATTTCTGATCATGATTCGTGATCTTGCCGTATTGGTCATGTAATGATCTACTCCTACCGGTCGGAATTCCGCCATCGGAGTTAAGTGATACGTGTAAATCCAATCATGGCAAGATGGAGATCAATTGGATTGATCGAATCGAATCTAGGTCAAAAGCCGGGTGCATGAGATGTACCGCGGCATGTGCAAAAGAACGTCGTTCGGTAAAACGGTCGTAACTTTTGCATACGACCTCGGATTCAGATGATCTATAAACGAAAATCGAAGGCTCGGAAAATTATGTTTTCTGCGATTCAAGTTTAGACGTCAGGAACGTTTAACTCTGTTTTGCAGGGTTTGATGACTGGTATAGCCCTTATGTGTATGTGATGCATGTATGTAATTGTTTCATGACTTGCATGTCGTGATTATGACAATATGGCTGGAGCCACATATATATTGTCCATTTGATGTAATGGCCTGCGTGCCAAATTGTGATGATCCTACTCGCGACTATGTAATTGTTTTAATTACGCTAGTTGTAGCTAGTCGGTGGATTCATCACTGGAGGATGGCGTGCATATACCATGAAGATGGAGATCATCATGGTGAACAGATTGGTAGGAGATGGAGATCTCCAAAGAAACAATGGGCTATACCAAGTCATATCTGTGTTTATGCTATTCTCTTATTACGTTCTACTTTCACGTATGATTCATGTTTATTGTCTACATGCGATAGTGAAAGTGTAGAACGATCCCTCACTACCGGAGACGGGCTCTATGCCGAGTGCCCGCCGTTTTGCCGAGGGCTAAAACATGGGCACTCGGCAAAGAGGTCTTTGCCGAGAGTCAGCCCTCGGCACTGTCCGGATCTCGGCGAAGTCCGACTCTCGGCAAAGATACCCTATGCCGAGGGCTAAACCCTCGGCGTAGACGGCACCTCGGCGAACGGGTCGTTCGCAAACGGCTCGTCCTGCACCGTTACCTTTGCCGAGAGCCCTCTGTTAGGCTCTCGGCAAAGGGCCGAAATTTTTTTTTGGATAAACCCTACGCCGAGAGCCCTGGCCCTGGCTCTCGGCATAGGCGCTCTTTGCCGAGAGTTTTAGGAAGCCCTCGGCAAAGCATTTTATTTTTTTTTTGTATTTTTGCTCCCGATTTTTTGTGTGGCCTTGCTACAGTACTAGAAGCCAAGGTTTGAAATTTGAAGTGTTTTCCATAAATCTTGCTATATTTCGCGTATTTTCTTTAATTTGATGATTTTTTCCGCGGGACGCACGTTTGAAGTGCAGGTGCATGAAATAATGAAACTCAGCGATTCGAAAAATGGTATTCATTCTTCAGAGGGTATTTCGACACCGTATCTAGGGACAGGAGCGGAGACTCGACCGTCTCGTGCACGAGAAACGGCGACCAAGTTGCGTGATATTGGATTTAAAATTATTAAAAATACAAACGAAGTCAGAAAATCATGAAAATGGACGGGTGACCTTGACATCGCATGTAGAGGCTACGAAAAAAATTTGGGAATGTTTGGAGCAAGTGATGGCACAAGATGGTTGAAACCCTGAGATCAGAGCAAGATCTCACATGCGATGATATGCGGAGATCTCAGGGTTTTGCCGATCTTGCGGCACCACTTGCTCCAAACATTTCCAAAATTTTTTCATAGCCTCTACATGCGATGTCAAGGTCACTCGTCCATTTTCATGATTTTCTGACTTCGTTTGTATTTTTAATAATTTTAAATCCAATATCACGCAACTTGGTCGTCGTTTCTCGTGCACGAGACGGTCGAGTCTCCGCGCCTGTCCCTGGATACGGTGTCGAAATACCCTCTGAAGAATGAATACCATTTTTCGAATCGCTGAGTTTCATTATTTCATGCACCTGAAGTTCAAACGTGCGTCCCGCGGAAAAAATCATCAAATTAAAGAAAATGCGCGAAATATAGCAAGATGTATGGAAAACACTTCAAATTTGAAATCTTGGCTTGTAGTACTGTAGCAAGGCCACAGAAAAAATTGGGTGCAAAAAAACAAAAATAAAATAAAATGCTTTGCCGAGAGCTTCCTAAAGCCCTCGGCAAAGAGCACCTATGCCGAGAGCCAGCGCCAGGGCTCTCGGCATAGAGTTTACAAAAAAAAAACAAAATCTTTGCCGAGAGCCAGATCAGACGACTCTCGGTAAAGGTTTCCTCTTTGCCGAGAGCCACCCGATCTGGCTCTCGGCAAAGAAGCAAAACAGGATAAAAAATAAAACGCCCGCCGCGGCTCCCGCTCCGCACACACACACGCCGGCCGGCCTGCGCCTCCGCCGTCGCCCAGCGCGCCGCCCCAGCCCCGCGTCGTGCGGCCGCACCCGCCCCGCGCCGCCGCCCCCGCACCGCCCCGCCGCGCGCCGCGCGGCCGCCCCCGCCCGCCGCGCCGCCCCCGCCCCGCCCCGCCCCGCCCCGCGCCGCGCGGCCGCCCCCGCCGCCCCCGCCCCCTGCCACGCCCGGTTGGAGAGGAGGAGAGGAGGAGGAGGAAAGAAGGAAGAGGAGGAGGAGGAGGAGGAGAGGAAGAGGAGGACAGGAAGAAGAGAGGAGGAGGAGGAGGAGGAGGAGGAGGAGAGGAAGAGGAGGAGGAGGAGCCCTGCCCCACCCAATTCGGCCACGCGCCCCTGCCCCGTCCCGCTCCGTCGTCGTCGATCGGCCCGCGTCGTCACTTGTAAGTCGTCCTCGATCGCCCCGTCATCCTTGTACCTCTGCAACTTAGTTGTGGTAAGTAGTAGTAGTAAGTAGTAGTTGTTAGTAGTAGTCGTCCTTGATCACGGCGATATATGTGGATGAATGTGAATGTATGCGGCGATCGAGTATTATTTAGTAGTAGTGGTATGCTTGTTAATGTATGTTGATGTCGGCCATCGTGCCTTGACATATATGTGGATGTCGGCCATCGTGTCGTTGTTTCTTGCAGGTTTTGAAACCTCACCGTACAGGAGAGGTTCTGCCGAAATTTCTAATGGATACTATATTTTTTGTCTTATCTGTAGGAGGAGGACCTGTCGGGGCCAAGCCGGAGATCCTCGGCGACCTCGATCGTCTTCGTCGTCGTCGCGGGTCTGCCTGCACCGCTTCGGCTCGCCACTGCACCGACTCGCCACTGCGCCGCTAGCCTGACTCCACCGGCACCCTAGGTATAAAGAACGTCTCCTCGCAGAAAAGGGTCGTAGGTCATTGAACCCAGTTAGGCGTCTCTCGTCCGAAAGAGATACGGCTGGAGGTATGCAGGTCTCTGCATATCGATAACCGTATCTGTTTCGGATTGTCCACATTACTTGGACAGCCCGTAGATGCGTCGATGAGGCTAGTTCCCATTGTCTAGCCCGATTCGAGATGGAGTTTCTGCATTACCTCCCTGTTGTTCTCCGGATACACACTCTCCCTACAGGGACGTGTATCTTGAGAACATCGGGGAGGTGCTGCCGAAATTCTGTCTTGGGCAAAGGTCGATTTCGTCTTGGATAGACCAAAGCAAGAGATGCTGCCTCCTCAGCCCGGCAGGAGATGGACACGGACCAAGGTCGATTTCATCTTGGGCAGGCCACAAAGGAAAGAAATACTTCAGTGGATCCAGACATTGACATTCCCTGATGGATATGCAGCGAATCTAACGAGAGGAGTCAACTTATCTACTCTGCGAGTCCTAGGGATGAAGAGTCATGACCTCCACGTATGGATCGAACGGCTTCTTCCGGCGATGGTTCGAGGCTATGTTCCTGAGCCTATGTGGGTTGTCTTGGCAGAGTTGAGCTATTTCTTCCGCCAGCTATGTGCCAAGGAGATATCTCGGTCCGTCATTGATGACTTGGAGAAAGCTGCACCTGTGTTGCTCTGTAAGCTGGAGAAAATCTTTCCACCAGGCTTCTTCACTCCAATGCTTCATTTGATCGTACACCTCCCAAATGAGGTTCGAATGGGAGGGCCTGTGCAATGGCGTTGGTGCTTTCCAGTCGAGAGAAATATGAAGACTCTTCGCAAGAAATGTAGAAACAAAGCCAAAATTGAGGCTTCCATTGCAGAGGCATCCATTCTGGAGGAGGTGTCCAACTTCACTGAAGAATACTACTCTGAGAACCTTCCTAGCGTGCATAATCCACCCCCTCGTTACAATGCTGGAGAAAATGAATCGAGTCTTAGCCTTTTTCGAGGCCAACTCGGCACGGCAAGTGGATCCACAGTTAAGCAGTTGAACTATGAAGAGTGGCGAAAGATCATGCTATACGTGCTTACCAACCTTGATGAGCTGGATCCGTACATGGGGTAAGTTGTTATCTATCTTCATCCAATTCGTCGTCACTTTCCAACACCATTCTTTTTGCTTCGTACAGTGAATTTCTTCATTTGTTCTCGAATGGACCAAGGCCTCTTTCTGATGCGGCAGCTGAAACCCTAATTGCAAATGGTGCGGGGCAAGGGAGGCCTGATTTCATTTCTTGGTTTCGACAGAAGGTACCGTCCAACAGTAGGTCGTACTTAGTCTAACGTTCCAACTTGCTCTTACGTTCTGACCGTATAACGATATATCTTGCGTCACCTTGCAGGCTCAAACCGATGCGTCTATGAGTCAAGAGCTGAGACAGGTTGCAAAAGGCTTTGACCGTAGGGTCAAGTCATTTAACGGTTATGACGTGAATGGATTTCGCTTCCACACATCAAGCTACGAGCAGAGTCGGCCCAATCGAAAAACCACAAATAGCGGAGTTTGTACTCCAGGCAATGACAACCGTGACTACTATGGAAGAATTGAAGAAATATACGAACTTTCATTTCATGGTGAAAAGCCTTTGAATCCTGTCATGTTCAAATGCCATTGGTTTGATCCTGGAAGAACGAGGCTGACACCTAATCTTGGGCTAGCCGAAATTCGACAGGATTCTATCTATTCAGGCTCCGATGTGTATATTGTGGCTCAACAGGCCACGCAGGTTTATTACACGCCATACGCGTGCAAAAGCAAAGAGCATCTCTTGGGTTGGTATATTGTGCACAAGATATCACCACATGGTAAACTACCTCTCCCCAATGATGAGGATTATAACTTTAACACAAACACGTATGACGGTGAGTTCTTTCAAGAATCTGGGTTGCAAGGGACGTTCACGATAGACTTAACCGAAGCGATGGAAATGGAAGTAGAGAATGATGACGAGGACGCTGGGGATGAGGTGGTAAATGAGAAGGACATAGAAATGCTAGAACGATTCCGTTTAGGCCAAGCAAATGAAGACAACGACCTGTCTTCGGATACTGAGGAGTACTTAGACATGGTTGACAGTGATGAGGAGACTCATGCTCCGGCTAATCCAGATGATCCAGATTATTTCTAATACATGTAATATTATGTTATATTTTTAGGATCTATTGTTTTATTTATATTGCACATATTTGGTTATGTTATTTCTAATACAACACTGCTTGTTCTTTTTAAATGCAGGAGGTCGAGGCAAGATGCCGGGAGGACGTCAGAGGCGGTTGAGTTGGTTGTACCGCAGCTCGCAGGCCGACGGGCCCTCGACGAGGAGTGGCCGCCGCCGGAGGGAGCCGTCTCCACAGGAGGAGGAGGAGGAGGAGGAGGTCGAGGAGGAGGTGCCGGCCACGCCCGAGGCCCAGCGGCAGGAGGAGGCACCATTGGCCGAGGAGGCAGAGGAGGAGGACGAGCAGGAGGAGGACGAGGCGGACGGGTGTTCGGGTGCCTCAGGGGTGTCCACGCCCTACTTGAGAGGCCCCGCCAGCCTCCCGGCGTTGCCGGCACGTGCCCGACGCCCAGTGATCACGCCCATCGGACAAAAGTACATGTTCTAACTACCTGTTCATACGATGAGACTCAAAATAGAAATAGAAGCTAATAATCTTTTTTAATCACTTGTGCAGGGGATGGGACTTTGTGGGGCCTAAAGGCCGCAAACCCAACGGCGTCCTGGGTCTCCTGTGCCGCGAGCACTACACCGGCATAGTACAGTATGCCGGGAGGCACGAGCCGGCCTACACCTTTGACCACTACAGCGTCGCCCCAGACCCAGACTTCCCCAACAAGGCGGCGCGGGTTAGAGCGGAGCTGTGGGTAAGTCTTCGTCAAACAATATCAAATTCATCATATTTTCTCTTTAATTACTGTCTCGCCTCGTATTGTGTCTGTATGCAGAACTACTTCAAGTGCGAGCCAGGGAAGGAGGCAGTGGCAGAGGTGACAGCTACCCGGGCCTGTAGGAAGCTCGTCACCGACATGATCTACGAGGCGAGACTGCAGGCCATCATCACCTACAACGCCACGGTCCTGGCCACGAGGGTGACGAAGGCCCAGGCGAGAGGCATGACGCTGGGCCGGGCGCAGTTCTTGCAGGTAAGTGTTTTATTTTGAGATTAAGCTTTTGGTACTTTTCATCTAACGCTTAGACGTGAAATACTTGATGATGTGCAGATGATCCCCCAATGGTGCCAGTCGTTTCCCGAGTGCTGGGAGATGATCGTGGACCGGTGGCTCTCTGAAGAGTGGGCGGCCCACCACGCCGAGGCCCGGGAGGCGCGTCTGTAGATGCCAGGTGTACCACACCACCAGGGCAACCGCAACCTCGCCGAGTACGCACAAGCTTGGGTACGTGAAAGACTTTATCAATTTCTCGATCAAATGTTGCCTGATTGCTAATCATCTTGTTGTCTTCCTCGCAGTCGGAGGCACACGGTGGCCAGCCTTGCGGCACGGTGGCGGCATACGCCATGTCCCACAAGGGCAAGGCCACGGCAGCGGAGACCTCCTACAACCCCGACGATCCTGCCGACGCGTACACCAACTCCAGCGTCCACTCCCGCCTCACTGACTACTCAGAGGCGGCAAGGGCGGTCCATGGGGACGACTTTGATCCCGCCACCGCGGACCTGGACGGGAGCATCGTCATGAGGATTGGAGGAGGGAAGAAGCACGGGCGGTTCTGGCTTGGCGACGGCGTCATCGACACGGCCTCCACTCCCACTCTGTCCCAGCTTCGAGCACAGAGCACGAGCGGGAGCATCCCCATACGCCCACGCCCGTCGCCTGCGCAGTCGCGGGTCGCCGAGCTCGAGGTTATTTCTATTTAACTCATCGTACATTGATCTTTAAATGTTTGCATTGTTCTAACATTCACTTTGTATTATCGCAGGCCCGCCTGGAAAAAGAAAGGCTGGAGCGCCAGGTGTCTGAGACCCAGATGCGGTCACAGATGTCGGCCCAGATGGAGGCTCAAGCTAAGCAGATGGCGGAGCTCATCGCCTTCATGGCCTCCCAGGGCATGGCCGTGCCTCAGACGCTCATGGCTCCTCCACCGCCGCCTCTGGACCCCGGAGTTGCTCCTGTGAGTATCAATACTTCAGTGTTTTATTTATTTCATTTTCTTGTCTAACATGACCTTTTGCAGCCTCCTCCGTCAGAAGGTTCGAACAACCGCCACGCTCCTGGATGGAACCCGACCGGGGGTCAAGCAGGCGACAGTTCTCAGGGGTGGCCCGGTTGGCCGAGGGTATAGTAGATCTCCTCGTGTGTCACTGAAGTCTCATGTTGTTGAACTATGTGATGTGAACTATGTGATTTGAGGACATATATGTTATTGAACTATGTGATGTGATATATATATATGTTCTGTGACGTGAAATGTGATATATATGTGATATGTGATGAATGTGATATATATCTGTGTGATATTGTCGGAGAAAAGGAAAAACAGAACTGAGAAACAAAAAAACAAAAATTACCCAGATTTGCCGAGGGTTGCTCTCGGCAAAGAGGCCCTTTGCCGAGGGTTTTGGCCATAGCCCTCGGCAAAGCTGGGGAGACAGAACGTAATTTCCAAGGCTTTGCCGAGGGCTTTGGTCATAGCCCTCGGCAAAGTCCGAGGTTTGCCGAGAGCCGGCTAAGATAGCCCTCGGCGAAGAGGTTCCAGAAAAAATATTCGAAATTTCTTTGCCGAGAGCTGATCCCGGATAACCCTCGGCACATAAAAATAATAATAAAAAAAATTATCGCCTTTCCCGAGGGCCCGGCTCTCGGCACACGTAACGCCTTTGCCGAGAGCCGGATTAGCCCTCGGCAAACCTACCGTCAATAGGGACAGCCGTTAACGACCACTTTTCTATGCCGAGAGCCAATCGGGCCCTCGGTAAAAGGTTTGCCGAGAGCCCGATAAATGGCCCTCGGCAAAGGATCGTTTGCCGTGAGGTTTTTTGCCGAGAGCTCTATGCCGAGGGCTGCTCTCGGCATAGGCTTCGCCGAGTGTCAGATGGTCTTTGCCGAGTGCTAGAGGCACTCGGCAAAGCCGCCGTTTCCAGTAGTGCCTCAGTAATGTTCAAGTCATATGCTTCCCAAACCTTGCACTGTCATATGTCTTGTACAATCGGTGGTGCGCCTATGAAATTAGGGTGTCACTGATTTTCCTTGACCAGGCAGGTTCGTATCGGATACTTACTGCAGAAGGGTTGGTTGCTTGAACAAGGTCATCCTAACGGTTAGGGACCTTGAAGCATAAGGAGTTGAGCATGCATAGAGATGCTGGCCAACAACAAGAGTCATATGTGATATGATTAGCAAAGAGTTGCTTACCGATCTACCTCGTCCACTAGCGGTGATGCTAAAGCTCACTAGTAGACTTGTTAGTTTGGGTCTTGAATCACTAAAATTCAATAGAGGGATATTGATCTTAGTGGGAGTAAATCTTATTAAAGTCTTAATATCATTTACTCTATCTTGGATACTTTGTCTTAGTATTTTGCATTTACTTTTGTTGTAGATCAATGACACCTAGCAATCCACCATTTACTTTACGTTCAATCCTTGAGAAAGATAAGTTGAATGGAACAAACTATGCGGATTGGATCCGCAACCTGAGAATTGTTCTCAGGGCTGAGAAAAAGGAAGATATTCTAGACACCCCGTTACCAGAGGAACCTGCTGATAATGCGCCTGCTACTGAGAAAACCGCTTACAAGAAAGCATGTGATGCTGATCTTGAAGTAGGATGCTTGATGCTTGCTAGCATGGAACCAGATCTGCAGATGCAGTTTGATAATAACCATACAGCCTACGATATGATCGTGGCGCTGGATGAGATGTTCCAGACTCAGGCTAGAACTGAAAGGTTCAATGTCTCTAAGTCTCTTGCTGAGACTAAGCTAGCAGAGGGCGCAGCAGTTGGACCACATGTGATCAAAATGGTTGGTTACACACAGAGGTTGGAGAAGCTAGGCTTCTCAATTGGTCCAGAACTGGCTACTGACTTCATTCTCTCTTCTCTCCCACCTAGCTATGGGAACTTCATCTCGAACTACCATATGCATGGCGCGGAGAGGGGCTTGAATGAGCTGTGTGGCATGCTTAAGACAGCAGAAGCAGACATTAAGAAAGGTGCTGGCGGCAGCCATGTGATGGCAATCCGAAACAAGCCTAACTTTAAAAGGAAGGGCAACTTTTGGAAGAATAAGAAGGGCAAGGGCAAGGCCAAAGATGTGATCTCTAAGCCAAACCCTCCTGCGCCTGACGCTGCTGGACCAACTGCTAATTCTGAGTGCTTCCACTGTAAGGGGAAAGGTCACTGGAAAAGAAACTGCAAGGTGTACTTGGCATCCTTGATGAAGGATGGTGGTGGTAAAGGTACTCCCGCTGCTCATACACTTGCTGTTTATATTACAGATATTTTCCTCGCTAACTCTTATATTAATTCTTGGGTATTTGATACCGGCTCGGTTGCTCATATTTGCAATACGATGCAGGGAATGATAAGAAGTAGAAGCGTTGGAAAAGGGGAGGTTGATTTCCGCGTGGGCAACAATGCAAGAGTTGCTGCATTGAGCGTCGGGACGATGCAACTCCAACTCCCATCAGGATTTATTTTGGAGTTAAATAATTGTTATTTTGTTCCAAGTTTAAGTCGAAACATTATGTCACCTTCATGTTTGATGAAGGATGGCTATTCATTTGCGAGTAAAGACAATGGTTGTGTAATCTCTAAGAATGATATGTTTGTGGCTTTTGCATCCATTGTGAATGGGTTGTTTATTTTAAATCTTGATAATGCACCTATGCCTATCTGTAATATTACTGCTAAAAGGCCTCGGCTTAATGAGTTAAGCCCTACCTATATGTGGCATTATCGTTTAGGTCATATAAGTAAGAACCGCATGAAGAAGCTCCATGATGATGGGATTCTAACTTCGTTTGATTTTGAATCATACGAGACATGTGAGGCTTGCTTGCTGGGCAAGATGACCAAGTCGCCTTTCACAGGTTTTCCTGAGAGGGCGTCTGACTTATTGGAACTTATACATACTGATGTATGCGGACCAATGAGTACGACAGCTAGAGGCGGATTCCAATACTTCATAACCTTCACGGATGATTTTAGCAGATATGGCTATATCTATCTGATGAAGCATAAGTCTGAAACATTTGAAAAGTTCAAAGAATTTCAGAATGAGGTAGAGAATCAACGTGGCAAGAAAATTAAGGCCTTGCGATCTGATCGTGGAGGTGAATTTTTGAGCCATGAGTTTAGCAATCATCTTAAGAGTTGTGGAATTGTTCCACAGCTTACGCCACCTGGAACGCCTCAGAGAAACGGCGTGTCTGAGCGGCGTAATCGGACTTTGTTAGACATGGTTCGATCTATGATGAGCCAGTCGGACCTACCTTTATCATTTTGGGGATACGCTCTAGAAACAGCCGCTTTCACATTAAATAGGGTACCATCTAAGTCTGTAGTTAAGACACCATATGAGATATGGACTGGTAAGAGTCCCAGTTTGTCTTTTCTAAAGATTTGGGGTTGTGAAGTTTATGTCAAACGACTTATATCAGATAAACTAACACCCAAGTCGGACAAGTGCTTTTTCGTGGGATACCCGAAGGAAACTTTAGGGTATTACTTCTACAACCGCACAGAGGGCAAAGTGTTTGTCGCTCGAAACGGTGTTTTCTTAGAGAAAGAGTTTCTCAAAAGAGACAAGAGAGGGCAGAAGGTGTATCTTGAAGAAGTTCAAGATGAGCCAATAGGGTTTGACTCGACGAGTGATGCTAATGTAGCAGAACAAGTTGAGCTACCTGTGGCAAAAGACACCCCGCCCCAACCACGAAGGTCGGCAAGAATCCGTGAGTTGCGTGGGGATGTGTTATTGTTAGACGATGACGAACCTGCAACTTATGCCGAGGCAATGATGGACCCTGATTCCGAGAAATGGCATAGTGCCATGAGATCCGAGATAGATTCCATGGGAGCTAATCAAGTTTGGAACTTGGTTGACCCGCCTGATGGGGTAAGACCCATAGAGTGCAAATGGATCTATAAAAAGAAAAAGGATATGGATGGAAACGTCCAAGTTTATAAAGCTCGACTTGTCGCAAAAGGTTTTCGGCAAGTTCAAGGAGTTGACTATGATGAGACTTTCTCGCCGGTAGCGATGCTTAAATCTATCCGGATCATTCTAGCAATTGCTGCCTATTATGACTATGAGATATGGCAGATGGATGTTAAAATAGCCTTTCTAAATGGAAATTTGGAAGAGGACATGTATATGATACAACCCGAAGGTTTTGTTGATCCAGGCAATGCTAAGAAAATATGCAAGCTTAAGAAATCTATTTACGGATTAAAGCAAGCATCTCGGAGTTGGAATATTCATTTTGATGAGGTGGTCAAAGGGTTTGGCTTCCGTCAAAATGAAGAAGAACCTTGTGTTTACAAGAAGGAAAGTGGGAGCGCTGTTGTGTTTCTAATCTTGTATGTAGATGACATACTATTGATTGGGAATGACATTCCGATGTTGCAAACCGTAAAGACTTCACTGAATAATAGTTTTTCTATGAAGGATTTAGGAGAAGCAACATATATTCTGGGCATTAAGATCTATAGAGATAGGTCAAAGAGGCTAATAGGATTAAGCCAAGAAACGTACATTGACAAGGTGTTGAAGCGGTTCAACATGGAACAGTCCAAGAAAGGGTTCTTGCCTATGTCACATGGCATGCGCTTTAGCGAGAAACAGTGTCCTTCGACATCTGATGAGCGAGAGTGCATGAGTAAGGTTCCATATGCTTCGGCTATTGGTTCCATCATGTATGCCATGATATGTACACGCCCGGATGTCTCATATGCTCTAAGTGTTGCGAGCAGATATCAAGCTAATCCAGGTGAGAGTCACTGGACACTTGCTAAAAACATCCTTAAGTACTTGAGAAGGACTAAAGATGTGTTCCTAATCTATGGAGGTGAGGAGGAGCTCGTTGTAAATGGTTACACCGATGCTAGCTTTCAAACCGACACAGATGATTCACAATCTCAATCAGGTTTTGTGTTCACAATAAATGGTGGTGCAGTCAGCTGGAAAAGTTCCAAGCAGGAGACCGTGTCTGATTCTACAGCAGAAGCCGAGTACATTGCAGCTAGTGGAGCTGCAAAGGAAGGTGTTTGGATGAGGAGGTTCCTCATTAGTCTTGGTGTGTTTCCAAATGCGTCCAGCCCATTGTCTTTACACTGTGATAGCAATGGGGTGATCGCACAGGCTAAGGAGCCAAGGAATCACCCGAAGAACAAACATGTACTGCGGAAATTTCACCTCATTCGAGAGTTCATTGGAAGAGATGAGATTAAGATGTGCAAAATACATACGAATTTGAATATAGCAGATCCTTTGACAAAGGCTCTTCCACAGCCTAAGCATGAGGCGCATGTGAGGTCTATGGGTATTAGATATCTAAAAGATTAACTCTAGTGCAAGTGGGAGACTGTTGGAAATATGCCCTAGAGGTAATCATAGAGATGATGATATTTCTATTGTATCCATGATTTATTATATGTCCATTGAATATCCATTAAAGACAACTTGTATTGATTGGCAATTATGTGAATTGTCTGTGAAACTCTTTTACTTGTATGGTTATTCGATAATTGTCCCTGATCGGAGTTCATGTGAGGACACACATGAATATTAGATCAGCACATGTATTAGTTGATGACTATGTTTCACAAGTCATAGACATGGAGATGTCAAATAATGTGGGCACATGTATGACATGGGGTTGGACTGACCCAACGTGAGATGTTCTTGTTATCTCTTTACACATCATGTACGTTATGTCCTTCGACCTGAGATTGTGGTATGTTTTCAAGATGTGAATCGACTTACTTAGGGACTATCAAACGCTACTTCGTAATAGGGTAGTCATAAAGATAGTCTTCGGGTTTGTCAGGAAACATGCTGTGAGACATAGACGATCAAGATGGGATTTGCCCCTCTCCATGTGAGAGAGATATCACTGGATCACTCAAATGATTAGATCATAAAATGCATGGCCGTGCTTAGGTTAAATGTTAACCTATGAGTTGAACCAAATATTGTGAGGCAAGGGAATTACGTGTATGTGATAGTGATGGTTCGTCAGATATGATCTTTGCGTATACATAGGAGTTGACACGTCTTGCTAGAGGCCGCTGTCAACTATCGGGCGAGTAGGAGTACTCAAGCCGTGTCTATGTGTGCGTGAACCCATAGGGTCGCACGCTTAAGGGGTTGGAAGCCTAATTCGAGTTGGATTCGAGTCAGACCGGGATTGGGTTTGCTAATAGGCCTCCAGGTCGGTGAGCTTATTAGGGACGCCTATATAAAGAGGGGTGGAGGCGACCAGGTTGAAACGACGTCAATTGTTGACAGCCGTCGCCCACCCCACGCCCGTGCCGATTGCTCCTCGCAGACCTAGCAGTCTGGAGGCGTGACGCTTCCTCCCTGTACGTGTGGATACCTCGGAGGTGCTGCATCTGGAGCACAAGGACGAACCGCACGTGGAGACGTGAAGAACGGACGTGAACATCTACACGATATCTTCCGCTGCAACTGCGCGTCTAGTGGTAATCCCGTGATCTATAACTCGCAGTAGTTCCTGGTTTATGGGGTCGTTTTTGTGTTCGGCTAACTCAGCGGAAGCGTTCGGCTGACTAGCGGAACCATCTTTCGGCTATCTCGTTTGGCCAGCCTAGCGGTCGGCTAACTCGTTTGGCTAGCGTAGCGGTCGGCTATCTCGTTCGGCTAACGTAGCGGAACCTTTTTCGGCTAGCATAGCATCCCCATAACCCCCTTCACACTTGACGCTCTTCACGCCTCTTTCCACTAAAGTTGCTCTTCGCGATCTCCCACGGGGCGAGCACAATGCCGCTCACAAAGCTTCTCCGGAGCCACGCACAATCTTCACGCGGGCTTCACGACGAAGACAAGCACCAAGCCATCTAGGAGGTGGCAACCTCCAAGAGTAATAAGCACCACCGGCTTACAACTCGAACACCTAGTGTCACTCGATGTTATCTCTCAAAGCAACGTACTAGAATCGCTCTCTCACATAATCGGATAAGCACTAAAGCATATGTGTGTTAGAGGGCTCCCAAGCACTACCCAACCATGGACACTAAGTCCCTAGGGTGCTCCAGCAACCAGCACACGACCGGCTTCAACCACTATATATAGAGGGGAGTGGCCAACTAGCCGTTTCCCCTTTCTGCGCTTCAGTCGGTAGTACCAATTTCATAAAATTGAGTGCAGAATGCTACAGAGCAGATGTGCTTTGCATGTTTAGATTGCTAGTAGTAAAGAAATACTACAGTGTGATTGCTAGGTTCTTGGTAGAACACTGAGTATGTTTTATCTATAAATCTGCCTTCCAGTACAGTACAATGCAATGAGTTTTCTTTTTCAAAAGTGCACCAAATTTATAAAGTCTGGCAATCTGACCATGCTTTGTTTATTTCATTTTTTATGCCACCTTTGGAGGGGTTCCCTTGCACCGGTGATCTTCATGTGGTTATGATCTAAAGATGGCTGCATTCGCCAATAGGTAAGTCCGGCAACGATGTACTGTAATTACATGTTAGTCGCCAGCTTGTTGCCATATCGTGCTGTAATCTGTACCCTCACCATTTGTCATGAGAATGATGTCAAAATTCCATGTGTCGGCTAAAAATTTGTTGCTTTTTTTTTCTGTACTCGATGTGCTCCCACATATTTCTAAATAGACTAATTTCTGTTGAGTCACACTAGTACAGAACAGGCCTATTGCCCCGGGCCATTTTGGCCTTTAGCCCCGGACATGGAGCCGGGGCTAAGGAATCGGGACTAAAGCCCCGACCTTTAGCCCCGGTTCCATGGCCCGGGGCTAATGGAGGGACCTTTAGCCCCGGTTGGTAACACCAACCGGGACTAAAGAGGCCAGCCACGGTGGCCCGGCTGGAGGCCCCTTTAGTCCCGGTTGGTGTTACCAACCGGGACTAAAGGGGCCTCCAGCCGGGCCACCTTTGCTGACCTCTTTAGTCCCGGTTGGTGTTACCAACCGGGGCTAAAGGTCCCTCTGCTTTTTCCTTTTTCCTTTTGCTTTTCTTTTCAATTGGTTATTGTTTTTGGTTTTACAATTACATTAGGTTTTCTAATACGTATTCTTCGCTGCTAATATATTCTATTATATTATGCCAGTTTCAAATACACGTATTATTCTTCGCTGCTAATAAATATATATAAACACATAAAATTTACAATTACACACAAATGAAATATGAAACTATACATATATATATATATTATAGAGCTAGCTATACACACATATGTACATAAAATATACAACATTATCCATCATGCATGCTTAACTTGATATTTACACACAAATATAATACCGTTCCTAACTTAGAGGTCATACAAGTGTTCATCTTGGTTTGGCTTCATTGGTTCGTCTTTATTAAACCAATACTCGGTGCCAGACTTAAGGACATGGTCATTAAGGAAGCCCGCGATGGTCTCTTGAATTACTTTGAGGCGGACCTTATCCATCACCTGGTTCTTCAACCATGTCTCCTTCAATTTGGATTAAAATAAAAAGAAAGTATTAACATACATAATATTTATGTAATAGCAACAAAAAATAAAATAAATTTATTTACATGTTACGTACTTGCTGACTCTGTAAAGGAGTTCTTTTTTCATACACCGTCAGGAACTCGTAAACATAGTACCCACATAAATTGTTTCCCGGTGACTGCCGTAGAACCCACTGTACAATATGTAAAAAGAGTACTCTCGGTTGAGCGTGCGTCTGCTGAGTGATGCTAATTAAGGTAAAGAGGCGGGGATGTACTCTACAACTTACATTTAGGAGTAGAGGATCAGGAAGTTGCGCTTTCAGATCCGGACGGTGTTTCTGAACAAACCAAGTCCAAACCCTTCACAATAATTGGAACGTTAATTAACTATTGCAGAGTTAAAGAGCTATAGCAGGAATCAATATTTAAAGATCACATTACCCTCGGATAATATTAATCATATCTTGGTAATCTTCTTGTGGTTTTCTCAGAGAGTCATAGATTAGCAAACGACTCTTGTGGTCTTCTTGTGATTTTTCCATCAACATATATATGTAAATATATCTAAGTGAACCAAAATATATCTAAGTCGATCATTATTCCTCCTCCATCTATCACATAGGACACACCGTTGACGAGAGGACGACGACGGACGGCGGCGAGGATGACGTCGCGGTGAGGACGACGACCGACAGCGGCGAGGATGACGTCGCGGTGAGGACGACGACCGACGGCGGTGAGGGAACGCGACCAATCTTTTTTTATCTACATGTGTAAACATATATTTTGTTAGAGTAAAAAACATATATATATATATATATATTCTTTTTCTATTTTTCTAGACATATATTTATATTAAGCTTTGCTATAAATATATATGTATTTATATTTAATTTATATTTTCTATATATGTATTTGTATTCATTTTTGTTGACTTGGTTCGCCGTTCGCGGAAGGGAACACACACTGCATACACACACGCACACACACTTCACATACACACACTGCACGACGGCGAGGACGGCGAACGGCGAGGACGGCGAGTGCCTCCGCGCGGCGAGGGAGGCCGGGGGCGCCGCGGCGAAAGGCGAACGAACAGCGCCGAGGAGTCCGGTCCGGCCGAGGGAGGCCGAGTGCGGACGACGGCGAGGGAGGCCAATCTCGGCGGCGAGGGAGGCCAGCGAGGGCACCGCGCGCGGACGACGGCGAGGGAGGACGAGGGCACCGCGGAGGACGGCGACGGAGGCCGAGGGCACCGCGAAGTATGGCGAGGGAGGCGAGGACGACGGCGAGGAGGAGGACGAGACGGCGGCGGGGCACAACAGACGTACGGCGGCGAAGACGGAGGCGGCGGCGCAAACTCGATCTGACGTCGATCTGAGGAAGGAGGAGGGCTCTGTGCCCTATATACGTGGGGCACCTTTAGTCCCGGGCCGTGGCACCGCCCGGGACTAAAACACCTTTAGCCCCGGTGCATAAGCCCACCCGGGACTAAAGGGGGATCTTTAGTCCCGGGTGGTACTACGGCCCGGGACTAAAGGTGCCTTTAGTCCCGGGTGGTGCTACGGCCCGGGACTAAAGGGTCTTCTCCCGCCTTTATTTTGGGTTAAGGTACCTTTAGTCCCGGGTGGTGCTACGGCCCGGGACTAAAGGGTCTTCTGCCGCCTTTATTTTGGGTTTTCTGTGTTTTGGGTTTTGAATTAAGTTTTGGCTATATTAATATGTTGTAATACTTGTTACTTGCATAGTAAATTCAATATTAGGCATAAAATTACTTAAAAATAGCAGTTGTGTTTCCTTTTACATTATTGTATTGTAGAAAATTTTGTAACATAAATTCTTTTTTCTTTTCTTATAATAACAAATATAAATGTAAATAACAATTTATATTTTGTTAATGCAAAAATATAATGTTAAATTTAAATATCTGAAACAACTGGTGCTCGATAGGAAAATATTTTTTGCATTATATGAACTGGTCCAACAACTATAGTTTGGCATGAAACCCGACTTGAACAAGTGTGAGTGAAGACTCCTTGAGCTAGAATATTCCTTCAAATTATTACAAAGGGCACATGGGCAGCACATAAAACCATTCCGCTTGTTTGCCTCGGCCACTCTTAAAAAATAATGCACGCCATCAATGAACTCTTTTGAGCGACGATCGACATTGTACATCCAGTGACGTGTCATCGTCTGCATTATATGACATATCACATAATTATATCGATCTCTCATTCTTATAAACAAATAAAATTATAAAATGTCTGACATGAAATTTAGTAAGAATCACTGGTGACATAAAAGTAGTAGCAGTTGAACTTGTCTAATTAATTAATTATTACATCAAGATAACAGTGCAGCCTAATCCACTTGGCCACAACCAAAGCAACTAACAACACCTGCACATTTTTCCCACATCACAGTCCAACAAGATGTACTGTCTGCCACTCCAACCGGATAGGAAGGTAAGGTAGGGGTAGGTGCAGTAGGAATTGAGTTGATTCTTGAGTTAAAAGCATCTAGAGCTGCAGAAGCTTTCTCAAAAGACTTGTACTTTTTATGCACAGCTCCCGACTTGTACTTTTTATGCACAGCTCCCTTAACTTTGAGGACATACTGACTGCACTCGGCCCAGCTGGTGTAAATACCTGGTTTGGTGCCCTCGAAAACAACATACCAAGCAGGCATCCTTCTGCGTTTTGTAAACTAAAGTATTATATATTTCTAATTTCTGTAAACAACTAATTTAACTGATCTCTATTTCTCCAAAATAATAAAATATACTAATTAAACCGGTCACATTTTGTAAACTAAAGTATTATATATTTCTAATTTCTGTAAACAACTAATTTAACTGATCTCTATTTCTCCAAAATAATAAAATATACTAATTAAAACGGTCACATTTTGTAAACTAAATTATTATATATTTCTAATTTCTGTAAACAAATGATTTAAATGATCTCTATTCCTCAAAAAAAAAACTAATTAAACTGTCACATTTTCTAAACTAAAGTATTATATATTTCTAATTTTTGTGTAAACAAATGATTTAAATGATCTCTATTTCAAAAAAAAACTAATTAAACCGGTCACATTTTCTAAACTAAAGTATTATATATCACATTTCTCTAAAAGACTAAAATAAACTAATTAAACGGTCATATTTTGTTTTTAGATTAATAATTTGAACTATCAAGTCAATGAACTCAAAATAGCTACAAAAATGAATAACTTAAGCTAGTAACCTTTCAACGAGTCGATGGCGGTGTAGATGTGATGAAATAAATCAATCGCCGGAGATGTGTTAACAAACAAAAATCACCGGAGGAGAAGAGAGCAAACAAGCAAGCAAGAGCAAGCAGTGACTGAATGAAGAAAAATGAAGACAGGAGCTCGGGCACGGCTGGAGGTAGAAGAACATTTCAAATATAGGGAGGGACATTTAGCCCCGGTCCTTATTCCCAGCCGGGGCTAAATGTTGGCATTTAGCCCCGGCTGGGTACACCAACCGGAACAAAACCTTTTAGTCCCGGTTGGTGTTACCAACCGGGGCTAAAGATGCCAACATTTAGCCCCGGCTGCATACACCAACCGGGGCAAAACCTTTAGTCCCGGTTGGTGTTACGGCCCGGGGCTAAAGGCCGGTCTTTAGCCCCGGTTGGTAACACCAACCGGGACTAAAGGCCCCTCTGACAATTGAGCCGTTGGGCTGGGGAGCTTTAGCCCCGGTTGGTGTTACCAACCGGGGCTAAAGGCCTTTCTAGTCCCGGGCGCAAATTTTTCCGTGGCTAATGCTGATTTTGCAAATCGTCCAAAGGCCTGTTCTCTAGTAGTGTCAAGTTCACTTTCATGTTTTGCTGCTGACCTATTTTGGCGTGGCTTTGTGTTTTGTTTATTTGTAGGTCGTAGGCTTGGAGAAAGAAAGGAGGGAAATGAGATCTATGGGAGTTTGGCCCTACGTGGAGCAGGTTTTGCTGATGCATATGTAGACATATGTCCAGAAAGGCGCTAGGAACAGTAGGAAGCAACTCATGGATATCGTTTTGGTATATGTAAATTTCCATTTGACATGATATATAAATTATATATCACATATATGTGATCCTTCTTAATATATGACACTGTGCTTTTATGTGATGGTATAAATTAGCTAGGCTAGAAATGACCACAAAAAGGTCCGGGTGATTTGAGGAAAAAAATAGGCTGATTTGTGAGAAAAAAATACGGGCTTAAATAAACAAAAACAAAATGGGCCATGTTGAAGAACAGCCCAAATAAAATTTGTGGTCCATTACAAGCCTGCCTCATGGGCCTTAACAGGTCTCACATATGGGCTTGAACAGGCCCATGGCCTTAACAGGTCTCACATATGGGCTTGAACAGGCCTAATTTTATGACATTTTTCTATTCTACCACGTAAGCTGCCTACATGGCATAGTGTGAGGATTTGTGACAATAAACCAATGTCATAATCCTATATGACATTAAAATCTATTGTCATAAACTTGTGACAAAATATACAAACGTCATATAATCAATTTATGACGGTGGTTTTTTGACGTTTGAATTTTCGTCAACTAGATGTCACAAATCTTAAGTTGTGACATTAATTTCATATATTTTGACATAAATAGAATGTCAAAAAACCACACATTTCTTGTAGTGTCCCTCTGGGTCGGTAGTACCGACTACCTCACTTATAGCCGTTACACGAAGCATTGACCCGATGGAACCATCGACCTTTTGGTCGGTACCACCGGGGGTCGGTAGTACCGACCCTATGATGGTACTACCGGCAGGCCAACCTGGGGACTATACAGAGAGCCTCAAAAACTCCTCCAGACCTCAGTACCACGCCGCCGGTCGGTAGTACCAGCCCTACGGCGTTACTACCGATAGGCCAACCTTGGATCTACATAGAATGCCTCCAAACTGCCTCCAAACCACGGTACCACCGACCCCTAAGGTCGGTACTACCGGGCCTGGTACTACCGGCCCTATGGCGGTACTACCGGTAGGCCAAACCTGGCTCAACACAGGGAGCCAGCGAACTGCGCACCTTGGTGGGTACTACCGACCACTAGGGTCGGTACTACCGGCTTCACCTTGCCTCAGCTCCGCACTACAACGACCATAACTCTTAGCTCCGAACTTCGATTTCAATGATCTTGGACATTTTGGAAAGCTAACTCAGAGGGCTACACAACCCACATACATAGCTAAACCAACTCACAAAGCATTAGAACAAAATCCCAATCCAAGATCCATCCAAGAGTTCAGAACACATGCAAAAACCTCCTTCCCTTCTCCGAGTTGATCCAAATCAACTCCAACACCTTCTCCTTTGCAAATGTGTGTTGACACTCACTAATGCTCAAAAGTAACCATCAACTATTGCATGAAATGACACTGAATGAATCACAAAGCATAGTTGTAGGGTTTGAAACTAACAAGTTCCACGAGTTTTGGTGCTCTCACTTGTTTTGTAGGACATCCATGTTTTTACCATATAAAAGCATCTCAAGTGATGAATTGGAGTGGACCATTGCGAAGAGCTCATCGAGACGATCAAAACGGACATATCATTTGCTATATTTGGAGTCCCAGATGAAAAGATAATAATTTCGAAGCGAAATCTGCAAAAGAAGGATCTAGAAGACACCAGAAGACACCACGAGGCGGGCCACCACATGGGCCCACTGGGCCAGACCGTCCGGTCCCACATGGAGACCGACCGGTCGGCCACGGAGCCCATTTCGCCTCCGCCTTCTGGAACCTTCTTCCACCGCCTCCTAGGATGCATCTACACCGTCCCCGAAGTCGGTTTGATCCAACGTGCGCGATAAACATGACGCGGATCGATGACATGGCGATTCCTTGCCCCCTACTCCACCTCGGGCTATATAAGCAACCCCAGACCCCCCTCTCCAGGCATCTCCATCTTCATTATTCATCTCCACATCAGAAACTAGGGTTTCAATTAGAAGTAGAGATCCCTCTAGTTGATCGTCTAGTTCTAGTTCTAGTTCATCTTCTAGTTCTAGATCTAGTTCTAGTTCATCATCTAGTTGTAATCTAGAGAGAGAGAAAGGAGAGAGCTGAGGAGGAGCCGGATCTGTCGGATCTTCCTCAACATTGTATTGGTGCAACATCTAGTTCGTCTTCAAGTAATCTCCAGGTTCTTCATTTACTATTTCCAAGTATTATATTTAATTCCAGTTCTTGCTTTATTTTATTTACTGGATCTCCGCTCATATTGAGTGCTCTAGTTATCATATGTAATTAGAGTAGTAGACGTTAGTGTAGACGCGGTGTCTAGACTGGGTTTACCTGAGTTTGCACCCAGCCCCACGGATAGTTGTGGTAGCCCCAGGTGGTGACAGCCTTGACGCCCGACGTAGTCCACCACGTTTGGGTTGGTGTTTGTAGGACCGTAGTCGGAGCTTCCTAGCCCCTTTCTCATCCCTTTCTGTGGCTAGTGTTCTGATGTCCCGAAGTAAGTAAAGTTTAGTAAGCCTTTAATTAGATAGACCTGCTTAGAAAACCCTAAGATCTCTCTCTACCCATTTTATTATTCTTTTCTTGGACGTTCTTGTTTCTTCTAGTACACTTCACGTTCCCCGTGGAAATCGATACCCTGGAATACTCTCGGGTGAAAGCTACATCGGTATCCGTGCGCTTGCGGATTTCTCTGTGTGCGTTTAAAATACCCAACAAGCTTTCTGGCGCCGTTGCCGGGGAACGGTAGCTGTGCTAGTTTCGAACCAAGTCGTCCGTGTTTCTTTTCTTTTACCACCTTTTTCTCTTACCACCACCTTTACCTCACCACCACACTACTTACACATGAATTCCACTCCTATCTATAAATACTCCGCTCCAAAGGGCGAATTGTTGGAGCCACCACCATCATCACATCCTATTCTTAATGATGGCTACCAATTTTGTCCCGACTTTATAGCCATGGTTTGGGAGCAACCCTTCTCTGGGCTAGATGATGAAAACCCTCACACCCACCTTCGGGAATTTGAGCAATTGTGTTCTTGCTTATCTATGGCGGGCATGACACAAGAGACCATTAAATGGAAATTGTTTCCGTTCTCCCTTTTTGGAAGAGCGAAACAGTGGTATGCTCATAACGTAAGAGGAGTAGATGGGAATTGGGATGAACTTCGAGACAAATTTTGTCTTGCTTTCTTCCCTCTTTCTAGAATCACTGCCCTTCGAATAGAAATTCTTACCTTTCAACAAAAAGAGAAGGAGACTATAGGAGCAGCTTGGGCTAGATTTATGAGCCTTGTCAACACTGGCCCAAATCTCTCTTTGCCTGAAGACGTTATTTTACAACATTTTCATTATGGTCTTAGCAAAGAAGCTGTCCTTTTTCTTGATACCTCTTCGGGAGGATCATTCACTCATAAAACTGTTAGTGAAGGGAAAGCCATCCTAGAGAAAATCCTTGAAAATACTCCTTACACTAGCGTTTATGATGAATTCTCCAAAGAAGAAGTCAAGCCCAGCCCCAAACCAAAAGATGAGCCAATAGAGGAGGCACAAGTAACCGAATTAGAAACTCCAATAGATCATTCTCATAATTTGGTCATCGAAAACCCTCCTAATAAGGGAACACAAACTCAGCTAGAGGATGATGAATCATCACCTTTAGAGCTTCCCTTCCAATTCGAGGAAGATATCTTTGAAGATTATGGAAACACCTCGAATTGTCCTATCCAAGCTAGACCTCGGGCACATACCACTTCTCCTAATCCACATGAAGAGCCGGTTTTCACTAAACACATCAAAAGCCTCTCATCGGTCATGAGTTATGAGTGGTTGAATGAAGTAGAGTTATCTCCAGAGGTAGCACGTGTTACCACTCCTTCCACCATTCATTTGTGCCAAATTAGAGGGCATGCTATGTCAGTCTACTACAATCCTTCCGTCGGGATAAACTTTATTTTGAAGGCTTTGGCCGACATTCTTTTTCCCGACGTATCCTTAACCCCATCACAAAAACTTTTACAAAGCTCATCAGGATCTATTCTTGAAAGTTTTAGGGTCTTAAGGGTTTTTCCCGACGTATCCTTAACCCCATCACAAAAACTTTGTTCAAGAAGAGGAAGAGTTAGGAGAGCCTATCAAGCTAGACAAATATGAGGAACCTCCACCTCCCTCAATAGAGCTAAAACCTCTCCCTCCAGGGCTAAAATATGTCTTTCTTCATAATAATCAAGAAACCCCAGTGATCATTAGTGACAAACTCACAAACGATGAAACCCAAAAGCTTGTCACCATTTTAGAAAGACATAGAACCGCTATAGGCTACTCACTCGAAGACCTCACGGGCGTCAGTCCTGCTCTCTATACTCATCGTATCCCTACTGATCCTAACTGCACACCTTCAAGGGAGCCACAACGGAGACTTAACAACGCTATGTGAGAGGTTGTTAAGAAAGAGGTTCTCAAACTTTTGCACGCCGGGATTATTTATCCTGTGCCACATAGTGAGTGGGTTAGCCCTGTCCAAGTAGTGCCAAAGAAGGGAGGTATGACAGTCATTAGGAATGAGAAGAACGAACTCATCCCTCAACGAACTGTCACTGGGTGGCGGATGTGCATTGACTACCGGAAACTAAACAAGGCCACTAAGAAGGACCACTTTCCTTTACCATTCATCGATGAGATGTTAGAACGTCTCGCGAATCATTCCTTCTTTTGTTTCCTTGATGGGTATTCCGGGTACCATCAAATCCCAATCCACCCTGATGACCAAAGTAAGACTACATTCACATGCCCATATGGAACTTATGCATACCGACGAATGTCATTTGGGTTGTGCAATGCTCCAGCTTCTTTCCAACGGTGCATGATGTCTATCTTCTCTGACATGATCGAGAAAATAATGGAGGTATTCATGGATGATTTTACTGTCTATGGAAAAACCTTCGATGAATGTTTGGAGAATTTAGATAAAGTCTTACAAAGGTGTGAAGAAAAGCACTTAGTCCTGAACTGGGAGAAATGCCATTTTATGGTTCAGGAAGGAATAGTGCTAGGACATAGGGTGTTTGAACGTGGGATAGAAGTGGATAAAGCAAAGATCGAAGTTATCGAACAACTTCCACCTCCCACGAATGTGAAGGGAATCCGAAGCTTTCTAGGACATGCAGGGTTTTATAGGCGATTCATTAAAGACTTTTCTCAAATTGCTAGACCCCTAACTAGTCTCCTAGCTAAGGATACACCCTTCATCTTTAATGATGAGTGCCATGCAGCCTTTCAAATCCTTAAAAAGGCACTCATCTCAGCTCCAATTATTCAACCACCCGATTGGAAGCTTCCATTCGAGATCATGTGTGATGCTAGCGACTTTGCAGTTGGAGCCGTTTTGGGCCAAACCAAGGATAAGAAGCACTATGCTATATCCTACGCTAGCAAAACTTTATCTGGACCACAGCTCAACTATGCTACAACAGAAAAAGAGTTGTTGGTTGTTGTCTTTGCTATAGACAAGTTTAGATCTTACTTAGTGGGGCCAAAGGTAATTATCTACACCGATCATGCAGCTCTTAAGTACCTCCTCACTAAGAAAGATGCTAAGCCTCGGTTAATCCGATGGATTCTTCTACTCCAAGAGTTTGACATAGAAATAAGAGATAAAAAGGGAGTAGAGAACTCGGTAGCTGACCACTTCTCTAGGCTTCAGTTTAAGGAAACACATGAGCTACCCATCAATGACTACCTAAGGGACGATACCCTGCTCAAGGTAACAACCTCCGATCCATGGTACGCAGACATCGTGAACTTTATAGTGAAAGGCTATGTCCCACCTGGTGCGAACAAAAGAAAATTGATCTATGATAGTCGCTCGCACCTATGGGATGAGCCATATCTTTTTCGAGTCTGCGCCGATGGATTGTTGAGAAGGTGTGTTCCTATGGCTGAGACTACTCAAATTATGGAAAGATGTCATGCCTCGCCATATGGAGGACACTATGGAGCATTCCAGACACATGCCAAGATCTGGCAAAGTGGTTTCTTCTGGCCAACGATGTATCAAGATACAAAGGAGTTCGTTAGGAGATGCCATAGGTGCCAGAAACATGGGAATATCAACGCCCGAGATGCAATGCCTCTCACAAACAATCTTCAAATTGAACTTTTTGATGTGTGGGGAATTGATTTCATGGGGCCATTTCCTATGTCCGGGAATTGCGAGTATATCTTGGTAGCCGTAGACTTTGTGTCCAAATGGGTAGAAGCAATACCGTGCAGAAATGCTGATTCAAAACATGCCAAGAGAATGTTCTATGAAGTAATATTTCCTCGATTTGGTACACCCCGGATGGTCATAAGTGATGGAGGGTCACACTTCATAGATAAGGTCTTTCGGAAGTACCTAGCGGATCATGGAATTCGTCACAACATTGCTACAACATACCATCCCCAAACTAGCGGTCAAGCAGAAACATCTAACAAACAAATCAAGAATATTCTACAAAAGACCGTTGATGAAATGGGGAAGGGATGGAAGGACAAACTCCCTGATGCACTCTGGGCATATCGAACTGCATACAAAACACCCATAGGCATGTCACCTTATCATCTTGTATATGGGAAAACATGTCATCTACCTGTCGAGCTTGAGTTCAAAGCTCACTGGGCCATGAAACGATGGAACATGGACTTTGAAGCTGCAGGGACAAAAAGAAAGATGCAACTCTCAGAGCTAGAAGAATGGCGTGAAAAAGCTTACCATAATGCCAAGATCTACAAAGAGAGAACAAAGAGATGGCATGATAAGAGAATCAAGCATAAAGAGTTTAAGCCCGGGGATAAGGTTCTGCTGTTCAATTCAAGAGTTAAGCTCTTTGGGCATGGGAAACTTCGGAGTAAGTGGGAAGGACCTTTTAAGGTCGTCGACACTTCAACTCATGGAGCCATTACCATCCAAGATGATACAGGTAACACATTTAAGGTAAATGGCCAACGCTTAAAAGTTTTTCTTGAACCTGAAAATGTGGATAAAGAAGTAGACTTGATTGAATTCTTGCAATTTAATAATCCAATCTAAAATCAATCATCCTAATAACTCTAGACAACCAATGCTTATAAGCCTAACATCTAATTGGTTCCACAAGTTTTGTTGTCTATTTGAGTTTCACAGGATTTGAGAGGCCAAGACAAGCTAACAAGCAAGTGAATGTTTCATCCACTGTCGGAGCACTATCCAATAACCATCAACATCAATCGAAGCTCCGATAGAGGAAGAACATTTTCACTACCAGTTCGTTGCATTACAAGATTGAACGAGTACGTCAACATCCAGCTTGGGGGAAAGCACCCCCGTGTATCCAGGTAAGTATCCTTATCCTCTTAAGTTTTCTTTCTATACATAAATAAAATAAAAAGAAAAAATGTGGGCACATAAAGGCTCACCATTAATTAAAAAGAAAAATATGGGCACATGAAGGCTCAACGCAATTAAGGGAACCAGCTTGGGGGAGACGCACCCCCGTTATCTTCATAATCCAGGTATGTCTTATTCACTATCTTAGTTATTTATAATAAGTGTGTGTTAGGTTAAATAAATAGTATGTTAAGTTTGCTTAGTTTGTTTTAAGAAGTTAATAATAAAAGAAGATCTCTCTCTAATCTTTTATATGGAAATAATGAATAGTTGCTCTATCTAATTTCTTTCAAGTACCTAGCCTTCAAAGCATGAGTTCTCCTAATTAATAATGATGCCTTAAAATGAAAGTAAAAACATGGGTAGCAAATGCTTAATCTAGAGTCTAGGTAATTGACAGATATGATATGTGATGATCTGAGCTACTGTTATCTTGTTCTGAACAACACTAGAGTTCCGGAGAGTTTCCAATATTAATATGACTAATAATTGCATTGAGTTAAATTAAGCTTTGTTGACCCTATGAGAAGTTATCATGCTATTGAATTGAGATCACTTACACATTCCATCCATTTTCCGCATAAATGCTCATGATTATTTGTTCCAATCCTCTCAAAAGTTGTTGGAAGCATGTGGCTATTGAAAAAAAAAGAGAAGAAAAAAAAGAGAAAAAAAAATCTGAGGAAATAAAAAGGGACAAGTGTCCGAAACCTCAAAAAGAAAGAACTCGAGGAAATAAAAAGGGACAAGTGTCCGGAACCTCGAAAAAAAAATGATGAAAAAAAATGAATATCAGAAAAAATGGGCACGTACCCGATAATAGAATTAGCCTGATAGCCATGTGTCTCTGATAAACAGAAGAGAGTGATATATTCAAAAGAGCATCCGCCTCCATTTTTCATACACATGCACTTCTCGATTCAATGGTGTGGTTGACTTTCTCTTTGGATCCATTGTTTAATTTTACAACATATGTTTTTAAGCTTTTGAAAATTCATAAAAACTCCGGGATAAGGGTGAAGTAAAAGAACTAGAGACATAGTGCTTGAGTTGGTCGTTCTATCTTTCAATTACTCAAGATTCAAGGTAAAGTACTAAGCCCCATGATAAATAAAATGATATCTTTATGAGAACTTCTGTTTGAATACATGTGTACTTGTTGGAAGTGAAGATATTGCAGCAACTCCTGATCCTTTGTTGAGATTGTCTTTGCTCGGGACTAGCAAAGGGTAAGCTTGGGGGAACTTGTTGACACTCACTAATGCTCAAAAGTAACCATCAACTATTGCATGAAATGACACTGAATGAATCACAAAGCATAGTTGTAGGGTTTGAAACTAACAAGTTCCACGAGTTTTGGTGCTCTCACTTGTTTTGTAGGACATCCATGTTTTTACCATATAAAAGCATCTCAAGTGATGAATTGGAGTGCACCATTGCGAAGAGCTCGTCGAGACGATCGAAACGGACATATCATTTGCTATATTCGGAGTCCCGGATGAAAAGATAATAATTTTGAAGCGAAATCTGCAAAAGAAGGATCTAGAAGACACCAGAAGACACCACGAGGCGGGCCACCACGTGGGCCCACTGGGCCAGACCGACCGGTCCCACATGGAGACCGACCGGTCGGCCACGGAGCCCGTTTCGCCTCCGCCTTCTGGAACCTTCTTCCACCGCCTCCTAGGATGCATCTACACCGTCCCCGAAGTCGGTTTGATCCAACGGTGCGCGATAAACGTGACGCAGATCGATGACATGGCGATTCCTTGCCCCCTACTCCACCTCGGGCTATATAAGCAACCCCAGACCCCCCTCTCCAGGCATCTCCATCTTCATTATTCATCTCCACATCAGAAACTAGGGTTTCAATTAGAAGTAGAGATCCCTCTAGTTGATCGTCTAGTTCTAGTTCTAGTTCTAGATCTAGTTCTAGTTCATCATCTAGTTGTAATCTAGAGAGAGAGAAAGGAGAGAGCTGAGGAGGAGCCGGATCTGTCGGATCTTCCTCAACATTGTATTGGTGCAACATCTAGTTCGTCTTCAAGTAATCTCCAGGTTCTTCATTTACTATTTCCAAGTATTATATTTAATTCCAGTTCTTGCTTTATTTTATTTACTGGATCTCCGCTCATATTGAGTGCTCTAGTTATCATATGTAATTAGAGTAGTAGACGTTAGTGTAGACGCGGTGTCTAGACTGGGTTTACCTGAGTTTGCACCCAGCCCCACGGATAGTTGTGGTACCCCCAGGTGGTGACAGCCTTGACGGCCGACGTAGTCCACCACGTTTGGGTTGGTGTTTGTAGGACCGTAGTCGGAGCTTCCTAGCCCCTTTCTCATCCCTTTCTGTGGCTAGTGTTCTGATGTCCCGAAGTAAGTAAAGTTTAGTAAGCCTTTAATTAGATAGACCTGCTTAGAAAACCCTAAGATCTCTCTCTACCCATTTTATTATTCTTTTCTTGGACGTTCTTGTTTCTTCTAGTACACTTCACGTTCCCCGTGGAAATCGATACCCTGGAATACTCTCGGGTGAAAGCTACATCGGTATCCGTGCGCTTGCGGATTTCTCTGTGTGCGTTTAAAATACCCAACAATGTGCCAACACCACCAAGTGTACACCATCATGTGCATGTGTGTTAGCATTTTCACAATCATTTTCAAAGGATTTTCAATTGCTCTCATAACGCCACTCGATCCTAGTAACAACACAATGTTAGATCGCTCAAGTGGCACTAGATGACCGATATGCAAATAAGTTTGCCCCTCTTAATAGTACTGTCATCTATCCTAAACTCAGTCATAATCTTCTCTACATACCTATGACCGGTGAAATGAAATGCCCTACAAATATACCTTTGCCTTGCGCATTCCATTCCATCTCCTTTGTTATGCAACACATGCACCAACTTCTCATCAAATGATATGATCCACTTCATATCATCACATGGCCTCCATGGTCCATCGATGTTGACCTTACTTGCTCTTCACCATTGCTTCGGTCTTTCGGCGCCAAGTCTTGCTTAAGCCTCCCGACACTCGGTACCAACGGCTTCAAAGCCTCCAACTTGCCCTTCACCTTCGCAACTGGTCCATCAAGCCAAGCCTTGCATTGATCTTCACCATCTTAGCCATATGACCACATGTCATGTTTCATGTGCATTAAGCTCCTTCATCACATGTGTGAGCCTTGCAACATCCTCCAAGCCATTTCACCTCTATGGCAATGTTGCTCACACATGATCACATGTGGACTAATCACCTGTGTAATTCACTTCAAACATATATTAGTTCACCTAAGTTGTCACTCAATTACCAAAACCAAACTAGGACCTAGGGCCACATCGCCTGAAAACCCGCTACCCGTCGGATTAGACCAAAACGCGATATGAACCGTTCGATCCTGTTGCCGTCAACCCGGACAAATAGCGAATCATCGTGAACCCGCTCGTGGGGCGACTCCCCGCACCTCCCTCTTTCTCACGACACGGGCAGGAGGCACCGACCCCAATGCGGGCGCGCCGCCATCCCGACGCGGGTAGGGGCCCCAGCGCCAGTGGCCTCGGCGCAAGTGGCGGCTCTGTCCACTCTGAATCCCCATTCAGCGACCCCAACGGTGCGGCCGTGGCGGCTCCGGCCACCCCGAATCCGTCCCAGTGTGGGTGAGGGTCCTAGTGGCCGCGATGACCCTGGCTCCCCCTACATACCCCTAGGGCCCGAAGCCATACCAGCGGCGACGTCACTCTCGGCTCCCCCTACTTACTCGCCGACTGGGCGTTCGGCCACTCGGCGTGGCGACTCCACGCCTCCACTCCACCTCATGTTTTTCTGATTTTCCTGGTGCCACTCCACTATCCCAGGCGGCTCAACTTCCCGCCTCCATTCCCAGGCTGCAAGCCGCCCGACGAGCGACCCTGCACTACTGCGCAGCACTATGTGCCTTGGTGGCCCAAAAGGGAGCAGCAGCAGGCTCCTCACATCACGCCTTGGCTGCCATGGGGATGAAGATGAGCGTCGCTGCCACGAGAAAGAAGGCAAGCAGCACCAACACTACGCGGCTTCCTAGAACCTCTGCTCCCTCTTGTGCCATAGCCTCCTCCTATCTCATAGCCTCACCAGATATGCTTACAAGGTTCAGCTCTGTCCATTGAATAATTATTCTTTGCATATTTCTGATGCAAAAAAATTGGCCTTCGATTCATTAGCTTATACTAAATTTTATTTCATTGCTATATTTACATACCTCTCGTGCTTCTTGCTCTAGGCATTGCCTTCTATTGATTTTTGCTGAATTTTACAGAAAGAAAATGATTCTAAACTTTAAAAAATCTCCTATCATTGCATATGCAGCGCCATGGACTAGGATATACATATACTCTATGAAGTGCATTTTAAAGCACTTCTAACATCATTTGTGTTCATCACCCTTAGTGCATTAGGCATTGGTTTCTGCCCTCGTGAAACCATTTGTTTCGATCGTCTGTGATTGCATTTGATGGCCTGTTACTTTCGGTTCCCATATTGGTGTCTACTTCAACTTGTATTTATGGCTTCCTATTAAGATTTGCAATGTTTGTGTTTTGATATAACTGAATCAGGTTGCCCAGTTTGTTGAAAAACTACAGTTGCAACTTGTAATCCTTCTCTGCACAAGATTCCCGAAACCATACCACGTGCTCATCTTGCAGCACTAGGTACAATTTGGGCTCAGCTCAATCAACTACCTCACTACCAGGACATTCAACTGAAACACCCTACATGTGTTTGATGAAATGCATGCAAGGAGCATCCACCATTGTACTCACGATTGACGAGGGTATAGCAAATGTCATATTAAGATGATTTCAGATCTGATAATTGTATTTACATTATTCAAGCTCTAGAAGTATGGCTGCTCCTGAGACATAAGAAATACTCAACCCATCCCAAATTATAAGACTTTTTGACTCTTTTGGCACCAAATTTGACCACTCGTCTTATTCAAAAATCTGTGCAAAATACCATTTCTTTTATCGTGACTTTGTTTATTAATAAAAGTTCTTCAAGAATGACTTTAATTTGACTATATTTGTATAATTTTTTTAATAAGACGAGTGGTCAAACTTAAGGTTAAAAAAAGTCAAATGTCTTATAATTTGAGATAGAGAGAGTATTAAATAGTATGTGTTTTATGGTTAGCTATTTCATGAGGCAATAGATATTTCTCCCAGTACCATGATTCAATTTCATATTTCTTTAACATCTTTTACTGCCATAGCCAATATCTGGACATGCATACGTTGGCTTAAGGACTATTTACTGGTTGATAAGCTATGATGGGCAAGTATCACGACTTACAGTCCTTTCTGAATGTAGGATTGAAAAAATCATTGTGATCTCAAATGCAGTTGTAGCGCGTAACACATCTGGAGACCTTATGATGCATAGGCTATTAACGCATCAAGATCATGATCCTGTTTTTAAAAAAATGGATTTGTGAACTCACATACTAATTTTGGCATATAGTCTGAATGCTTGGTTTCTCTTAGTTACTTACAGGGGAAACACAATAGACTAATGGCTTTTGATTTTGATGATGAGACGGTTTGTGATATAAGTGAATGGTCATTAGAAGTAAGCGAGTGGCCATTTAAATGTTTCAGAAACCTGCAAAGGCCATTGCTTATATGAGAGATTATATTAACTCCAAGAATGTGTAAAATGTTTTATTCAAAGCGAAACGAACCATATGGTTTTCATTGCACATATATAATGCTCACACTACATACTTACAAAGTTCAGAAGTTTCTCTTTCGCTATTATCATTTGATTTGGATTTAACTTCCATCCGTTAATGATTCCTTATTTCTCTCTGTGGCAGGGCCAGACAACTAACAACAGGGAAACCAAATGAAAATGAAAGGATAATTTGGTGTGCAAGGCACGACAATGTGGGCTGCTGCTTTTGCTTACAATTATGTATACAACTTTTGTTAATAGCTCGATCATATAGCAACATAGATGATGCAATGATATGTTATAAGATATACCTACCTTTTGAGAAAAAAGATTATGCTCACTGCTCGGTTTCTGTCGCAATATACACTTTATCGACAGAAAAAAGACACTATACTTAATTTTTTTCAAACATCTTTTCATCATGGGTCTGCTCAGTATAAAAAAAGGCACATCAATATGCTGCAAACAGACCACACACTGGCCATAAGCGGCAACACCGCGAGCATTTCTAGTGGAAATGGATTTTCTCAACTCTGAAGAGAGAAGAGACATGTACATACTGTACGGCCTAGTAGTTTTGCAGTCTCTGAAGATGGATCTATCGAGTTGACAGTTGAGAATCTGCAAGCGTCAAATCGGTGGGTGGGTCCACACAAGTACTCCCAGTAGGTACAGTAAGAGCATCAACAGTGTATAGAACCAGCCCTGGTTCTATACACTGATATAACTTCAACCTGTTGGAAACATCAAAATTCTCTACATTGTATCGAACCGGCCTAGCTCTATAAATGAGGCCCGCCACATCAAAATCCTTCAACTGCTCTCGGCGGCGGGAGGAGCAACTGCAAGAAAGAAAAAGAGAGTGACAGAGAGTGCCTGATTTTTTATTCCTTGGTGCCGGGTTCGATCTATGGTGTTCGGTTCTTCATCAATCCAAGCACGCAGTGTATGGTACCCGGTTTCATCCTTGCATTTATTGCATCGAACCTTCTTTGAACCGCACACTACAGGTGCTCTAACGGAGGATTCGCTCTTTTTCTGGTTCACGTCCAATCGGCCGGGCACCAATGCAATTCATTATATATGCAGGACGAGTGATGAGCTGACTACCGAAAGAGATACCGATATAATACTAGGCGTGCGTTTGGGGGAGCTCCACGGAGCTGATTCTCAGGGAGAATCACTCTCTGGCTGCCAAACGCATTTTTCAGTGTGAAGTGATTCTTTGCTGATTCTGTGAAGTGATTCTCTGAAATGAACTAGGAGGCTGAGAGCTGAAAAAAGTAGCTTCACCTGATTCTGTGAAGTGATTCTCTATCCTGATTTTGAGAGTTTAGGCTAAAGAATCAAAGAGAATCTACTTTCAGCCACAGAATCACTTCACCAGAGAATCTGGGAGCACAGCTGGAGAATCAGAGAGCACAGCTCTCCCAAACAGGTCCTAGAGATACCACATTAGATCGATCGAGGTGGGTTGACTATTGGCTACTTTATGCAGGCCACTGCAGCTACACCGAATCCATCCTATTTTTTTTTATTTATAACAAAAACGCATGGGTGGAATCAAAATCATGCATTCATGCAGCAGGGAGGAAGATTGCAATTGCACTCCTGCATACATAGAGGTGATATATACTCCCACCCTCGTTAAAAAAAGGATATATAATTCTAGTTTTGAATGAACACAGTCAAACCTTGACTAGGCTTATAAAAAAATGATATATCAATATTTATGTCTCTGGATAGTCTAGGTTTATATATTAGTAAAAATATATCTATGACTCATGTAATATATACTTATACTAATTACGTCCTGGTATATAGAATGATCCCTATAAAGTAATTTATTATTTTTCCATGGCCCTGTTTGGATTCAAGTGCTAGAGCTAGTTTAAGCTATTTGGAGCTGAACTAGCTAGCCCTAAAGTATCCAAACAAGAGGGTTAGTTTGAGCTATTTGCATATAACCCACCTTAAAAAAACTATCTCCGTCACCAAGAGGTGATTATTTGGGCTATTTATGGTTGGGACCACTAGAAAAGTGATTTCTCTCTCTACCTCTACCCCACCAAATGATTGGAAAAATATATTTATTATCAATCTAACCCTTCTGTCCAAACATCTCTTTGGCTAAAGTTAGTTTAGGGCTAATTATAAGCTACAAAATAACTCTAACCTCTAGCACAACTAGAGGATCCAAACATGGCCCATTCAAGTAAACTAAAATTTTAAAATATTTATTGGAGACATGATGAATTGATGCAACCTATAACTTCATTCATTATGCTTTCATTAGCGCTCTACCAATTGAGCTTCACCCAATAGTTTGGTTTATGTCTCGTCTACCTATACTCCCTATGTACAGGAAATAGATGACGTTTTGGACAAGATTTCGGTCAAACATTGAGAATATAAGTCATGAATAAGTTTTAAGTTATTGAGTTTGAAAATATAAAAACTATATGAAAAGATTTGTCTTGAAAAATACTTTTATAAAAATGTACATATAACACTTTTTGATAATATTTTTTTGTATAATAAAGAGAGTCAAAGTTATACTTTACAGACCGCGTCGATGTCCAAAACGTCGTCTATTTTCTATACGGAAGGAGTACATTATTACTTGTGTCTTTGAAGTAAAATAAAACAAAAACATTCTTCTAATAAAAATGGGTGAAACTGGCGTGATCTTGATTGCGGTGGCAAGCTAGCGAATCAATCATCTACTAGATCGAACTGCTTTGTGCTAAAATTATAATAACCTGGACTGACAAAAACCCTTACCAAATTTTATGGTACTCAATCAATCCTCAAAGCAACTAAACTAATTGAAGTACAGAGCTCACAATAATCCGGCTTTTAATCAATCACAAGCATGAAAATTATTGGTTCAATCAGCAAATCTGGGTAGATTTCCTTTCTTCTTCCTCCGTCTCATGCAAAGGAGGTGAGTTTTTTTTTGTATTTTTCCTCCCAACAAGAAGTGGTTCAACAATTGATTCAAGCATCAAATTAACGGATATATATATTTATAGAGAAAACACAAAGATTTATGACATATTATTATTATTATTTTATTACATAATAAGTTTGGTCATTAAAAAACTTTGACTCTTTAAGATTATTTGAATAATGACTATCTATTTGGGACGAAGGGAGTAATAAAGAGCATCAATGACAGAAAGGTTAAGTTATCATTTATTTAATTAGCTTGTTTTTTTCTGAATATAGGATTAGCTTAGCTAATCTCTGGACTAATTAATTATTATAATAGTACACATCATAATAAGCATGTACTAGTTATTTTCTCAATTTTCGAGAAAAGCAAGCGAGGTGCTAGTAATAAACATAAAATCTACTGTAAAAACAAATTAAACGGGACGACTCATCAAATATTTATAGTATATATCGAAAGGACACAGAGAGCCTTAACTCTAATTTAGATACTAAAGTGACTAAGCCAATGACTAAGCGTATTACACCGCCTATAGATAAATAAGCTCGATATCACACATGCAATATAAATATAGAGTATAGGAGTAACTACTAGCTATTACTTGCTACAAATTAACTTAAACTAAATTAAATAGCTCGCTACTAGTTGTTGCGTAGGAAATCCTGAATGGATCTCTGGAGGCGATCCATGACGGCGTTCCAACCGGCCTGTGTGGGATGCAAATAGTCCCAGTAGAAAACATTCTGCGGGTTAGTGCATAGGGTGTACTGAGGTGTGCCCCTGGCGTCCTCGCGTCCACAGTAGGCGCCATTCCGCTTGGAGTTTTTGTCGGTGCCGGTGCAACACGCCATGTAGCTGCCCCTAGCGAGGTCGCTAAAGATGGAGTTGACGTCGAGCACGAGGACGTCGTCGAGTGGATCTAGTTTCTTGCTGAGGGCCTTGTTGTGCATGTCGCTGGCCCTGTTGGCGGCGGCGTCGCAGTGTTCGTAGTTGAATATCTGGGCATCGAACGGCGCACAGCCGAGGGGAGGCAGCGAGTTGACCATCACCTTGGACACGCCTAGGTCCAGTAGCCTCCTCACGCCGTCGACGATGGCGTCGGTCACCTGGTCGCTCATGGCCATCACCTGGCAATGCAGTGCATGCAAGCAAGGATTAATATAATCACACTCATAGATATATATATATATATATATATAGGTAGATGACATGTATATATAGTTTAGCTAGATCTAGATGGCGTGGTGGCTGGTCACCTCGGCGGAGCCTGTGGCCGTAGTAACCCTTGCATAGTCACTGTTGCCGTTGAAGGCGATGAGTGCAACCGAGTGGTCGAGGTCCCTATCCTCGATGGTCCCGCGCCTCACAAGCCTGCTCAGCTGATCAATCTGCCTTGACAGATTATCGTACGCGCCGGTCTCGGCCGTTGCAAAGTTGACGCCGGATGCGTCAACTTCGTTGTTCGACTGTTGTAGCCTATGCGCTGGCGGAGACTCGTCAAAGCCTAGCATCCTTGCTGATGTACGATCAAGCAACAAGAAAGCACCAAATCAATCAAAGAAACAGCAACCAATCGATCAATGAAACAATTAAGTAATTAACCAATAATCAATCAATGACGATATCTATGGCTGGCAGATGTGCATGACATGGTAGCTGAAATTAAAGAGATCGATGCATGGATTACGCGCACGTACCTAGGAAATCAGATTGGACAAGTCCATCCGAGAAGCGGCCTGTTGGATTGTTGTGATGGGCGGAATCTGAGCTTCCGTAAGGGTAGAACCACTGACGAGAGACCTCGCTCTTCTGCGACGTCGGCGCAACGTTGCCGGCGTCTACAAACGAGTCCCCGAAGACGAACAGCATCGGGCTGTCTCGCCGGCGGTGGTCACGATCAGGATGGCGTCGGCACTCGACACCACCGGCGGCCAGGAGCAGCAAGAGAACGATGCCCAAAACCTTCTTCATCATCATGTTGAATGAATGTGCACAACACAAGGACAGATCTATCTCGGAACAAACAACTATAACGCTATGCCGTATTGCCGTATGCACGGCCGAAATTTATATTTATAGGAGGCAAATTCAACGAGTTGGTTAGCATCACGACTCAGCAGCAGTCTCACCTCGATCTATCTCTAACGTACAGAGACTCTTCTCTTTTCTGGACTCAAATTAATCAGGTATACATACAATACAACTCTTCTCTGAACTGAAGTCTGAACTTCTTTCCACCAGTTCGTCCTCCGGCCGGCCTCTTCATTCTTTCCACCAGTACGTTCTAAAAAACCGGGACGTCGTGCAAATCAACACGACGACGGGACTCTTTGGTGTCTTGGGTTCCAACGCCATGCAAACTCGCTATCAGTATAATCATCGACCCTTTATTTGCTCTGCATGCCCTCTCCGCCGGAATGGTCGTTTCCTCACTTGATCCATCAGGCAGCAGCAGCAGCTCAACAACGCTATATATATAGCTTGATGTGCTCACCGGCAGACAGGCCATGAACTCTGTCGACGACTAATGGTGTGTTTGGTTTAAGGAATGAGGCAGTCCATCATCTTCTCACTTCTCACTTCTCACTTTTTCTATTTGGTTGATGGAATGGAATGAGTTGATGCATCACCACCTCATTCCTCATAAGTTAATAATTAGTATATATGCACGAGGAATGAGTTGGTTCCACCAAAATTCATGGGATGGACTCATGATGCATCACCTCATGAAGCATTAGTTGGTTCCACAAACCAAACATCCTAAGTGTATTATTATAGCCGAAATTGTCGAAATATAATCTGCTCCCTCCGTCCCAAAAGGAAAATGAAAGTCTCACTTCTCAATTACGTTCTGGAACTTAGGGCCTTGGAAGCTTGGTCTAATTTACAAATTACAAGCAAATATCAATAAGTAAGCAAGCAAATATCAATTAAAATAAGTACCCAGTGCACATGAGATTACATATTTGAATCCCCCACCATCCGGGCAGCCACAAAAGTGTTACCGGCCCATCATAATCTTTGATGTTGAATCAATCATCTACTAGAACTGCTTTTTGTACGGGTGCTAATTACTTGGACTGACGAAAACCCTTATCAAGTTTGATGGTATTCAACCAATCCTCGAAGCATCTAACCTAATTGAAGTACTACAAGTGTAGTAAGACGAGCCCACACTACTGGAAACAAGTTGTTTGCCGAGTGTCCGCAGCTTTGTCAAGTGCCTTTTCACTACTGGAAAACCTATCTTTGTCGAGTGTCGAGCGTTTTTTCTCGGGCACTTGACAAAGAAGCTCTTTGCCTAGTACCAAATAAAAAGCACTTAGCAAATAAATTCTTTGTCGAATGTCAAAGAAAAATCACTCGGTAAAGAACTTTTTTCTCGGACACTTGACAAAGAAGCTTTTTGCCGAGTGTTTTGCAACTAAACACTAGCACATGGATTAGTATTGCAATACAAGCTAGTGAAAACAACAGGCAGTCGGTACTACTGGGCTGTAGGCCGGTACTACTGACACCGGTACTGACGGGTTGTTAGGCCGGTACTACCAAGCACCTGTATGAAGCTACAAAATTGAAGTGGGTGAGATGCAATCTCAGATCTAGCAATTACTCCACTTCCCTAGATGATGTAGATGACGATTATAGCTTCCCCAAGTCTTGGTTCCTTGCCAAAATGTAGATCGAGCCTTCCTAACCTAAGATAGAGTGATGGAGGGAGGAAGAACACGAAGAACACAAGAACAAGCGTAATATGCAAGGAAACAAGAACAATAAGAGCAACAAGAGACAGGGACACAAGATTTTATCCCGAGGTTCACTTGGTTGCCACCAAGCTAGTCCCCGTTGAAGCAAGCCCAAGGTTGCCGCCGATCCTCTTGCTAGTGGTGACCCTAAGTCACACTCTCCACGATGGAGTGCTCACCAAGAGCTCTAGCGTTCGATCCGGCCGGACCACTTGACGCTCTTCACGCCTCTTTCCACTAAAGTTGCTCTTCGCGATCTCCCACGGGGCGAGCACAATGCCGCTCACAAAGCTTCTCCGGAGCCACGCACAATCTTCACGCGGGCTTCACGACGAAGACAAGCACCAAGCCATCTAGGAGGTGGCAACCTCCAAGAGTAATAAGCACCACCGGCTTACAACTCGAACACCTAGTGTCACTCGATGTTATCTCTCAAAGCAACGTACTAGAATCGCTCTCTCACATGATCGGATAAGCACTAAAGCATATGTGTGTTAGAGGGCTCCCAAGCACTACCCAACCATGGACACTAAGTCCCTAGGGTGCTCCAGCAACCAGCACACGACCGGCTTCAACCACTATATATAGAGGGGAGTGGCCAACTAGCCGTTTCCCCTTTCTGCGCTTCAGTCGGTAGTACCAATTTCATAAAATTGAGTGCAGAATGCTACAGAGCAGATGTGCTTTGCATGTTTAGATTGCTAGTAGTAAAGAAATACTACAGTGTGATTGCTAGGTTCTTGGTAGAACACTGAGTATGTTTTATCTATAAATCTGCCTTCCAGTACAGTACAATGCAATGAGTTTTCTTTTTCAAAAGTGCACCAAATTTATAAAGTCTGGCAATCTGACCATGCTTTGTTTATTTCATTTTTTATGCCACCTTTGGAGGGGTTCCCTTGCACCGGTGATCTTCATGTGGTTATGATCTAAAGATGGCTGCATTCGCCAATAGGTAAGTCCGGCAACGATGTACTGTAATTACATGTTAGTCGCCAGCTTGTTGCCATATCGTGCTGTAATCTGTACCCTCACCATTTGTCATGAGAATGATGTCAAAATTCCATGTGTCGGCTAGGATATCCAGCCATTGCCTCAGGCAAAAAATTTGTTGCTTTTTTTTTCTGTACTCGATGTGCTCCCACATATTTCTAAATAGACTAATTTCTGTTGAGTCAAGTTCACTTTCATGTTTTGCTGCTGACCTATTTTGGCGTGGCTTTGTGTTTTGTTTATTTGTAGGTCGTAGGCTTGGAGAAAGAAAGGAGGGAAATGAGATCTATGGGAGTTTGGCCCTACGTGGAGCAGGTTTTGCTGATGCATATGTAGACATATGTCCAGAAAGGCGCTAGGAACAGTAGGAAGCAACTCATGGATATCGTTTTGGTATATGTAAATTTCCATTTGACATGATATATAAATTATATATCACATATATGTGATCCTTCTTAATATATGACACTGTGCTTTTATGTGATGGTATAAATTAGCTAGGCTAGAAATGACCACAAAAAGGTCCGGGTGATTTGAGGAAAAAAATAGGCTGATTTGTGAGAAAAAAATACGGGCTTAAATAAACAAAAACAAAATGGGCCATGTTAAAGAACAGCCCAAATAAAATTTGTGGTCCATTACAAGCCTGCCTCATGGGCCTTAACAGGTCTCACATATGGGCTTGAACAGGCCCATGGGCCTTAACAGGTCTCACATATGGGCTTGAACAGGCCTAATTTCATGACATTTTTCTATTCTACCACGTAAGCTGCCTACATGGCATAGTGTGAGGATTTGTGACAATAAACCAATGTCATAATCCTATATGACATTAAAATCTATTGTCATAAACTTGTGACAAAATATACAAACGTCATATAATCAATTTATGATGGTGGTTTTTTGACGTTTGAATTTTCGTCAACTAGATGTCACAAATCTTAAGTTGTGACATTAATTTCATATATTTTGACATAAATAGAATGTCAAAAAACCACACATTTCTTGTAGTGTCCCTCTGGGTCGGTAGTACCGACTACCTCACTTATAGCCGTTACACGAAGCATTGACCCGATGGAACCATCGACCTTTTGGTTGGTACCACCGGGGGTCGGTAGTACCGACCCTATGGTGGTACTACCGGCAGGCCAACCTGGGGACTATACAGAGAGCCTCAAAAACTCCTCCAGACCTCAGTACCACGCCGCCGGTCGGTAGTACCAGCCCTACGACGTTACTACCGATAGGCCAACCTTGGATCTACATAGAATGCCTCCAAACTGCCTCCAAACCACGGTACCACCGACCCCTAAGGTCGGTATTACCGGGCCTGGTACTACCGGCCCTATGGCGGTACTACCGGTAGGCCAAACCTGGCTCAACACAGGGAGCCTGCGAACTACGCACCTTGGTGGGTACTACCGACCACTAGGGTCGGTACTACCGGCTTCACCTTGCCTCGCTCCGCACTACAACGACCATAACTCTTAGCTCCGAACTTTGATTTCGATGATCTTGGACATTTTGGAAAGCTAACTCAGAGGGCTACACAACCCACATACATAGCTAAACCAACTCACAAAGCATTAGAACAAAATCCCAATCCAAGATCCATCCAAGAGTTCAGAACACACGCGAAAACCTCCTTTCCTTCTCCGAGTTGATCCAAATCAACTCCAACACCTTCTCCTTTGCAAATGTGTGTTGACACTCACTAATGCTCAAAAGTAACCATCAACTATTGCATGAAATGACACTGAATGAATCACAAAGCATAGTTGTAGGGTTTGAAACTAACAAGTTCCACGAGTTTTGGTGCTCTCACTTGTTTTGTAGGACATCCATGTTTTTACCATATAAAAGCATCTCAAGTGATGAATTGGAGTGGACCATTGCGAAGAGCTCGTCAAGACGATTAAAACGGACATATCATTTGCTATATTCGGAGTCCCAGATGAAAAGATAATAATTTCGAAGTGAAATCTGCAAAAGAAGGATCTAGAAGACACCAGAAGACACCACGAGGTGGGCCACCACGTGGGCCCACTGGGCCAGACCGTCCGGTCCCACATGGAGACCGACCGGTTGGCCACGGAGCCCGTTTCGCCTCCGCCTTCTGGAACCTTCTTCCACCGCCTACTAGGATGCATCTACACCGTCCCCGAAGTCGGTTTGATCCAACGGTGCGCGATAAACATGACGCGGATCGATGACATGGCGATTCCTTGCCCCCTACTCCACCTCGGGCTATATAAGCAACCCCAGACCCCCCTCTCCAGGCATCTCCATCTTCATTATTCATCTCCACATCAGAAACTAGGGTTTCAATTAGAAGTAGAGATCCCTCTAGTTGATCGTCTAGATCTAGTTCTAGTTCATCTTCTAGTTCTAGATCTAGTTCTAGTTCATCATCTAGTTGTAATCTAGAGAGAGAAAGGAGAGAGCTGAGGAGGAGCCGGATCTGTCGGATCTTCCTCAACATTGTATTGGTGCAACATCTAGTTCGTCTTCAAGTAATCTCCAGGTTCTTCATTTACTATTTCCAAGTATTATATTTAATTCCAGTTCTTGCTTTATTTTATTTACTGGATCTCCGCTCATATTGAGTGCTCTAGTTATCATATGTAATTAGAGTAGTAGATGTTAGTGTAAACACGGTGTCTAGACTGGGTTTACCTGAGTTTGCACCCAGCCCCACGGATAGTTGTGGTAGCCCCAGGTGGTGACAGCCTTGACGGCCGACGTAGTCCACCACGTTTGGGTTGGTGTTTGTAGGACCGTAGTCGGAGCTTCCTAGCCCCTTTCTCATCCCTTTCTGTGGCTAGTGTTCTGATGTCCCGAAGTAAGTAAAGTTTAGTAAGCCTTTAATTAGATAGACCTGCTTAGAAAACCCTAAGATCTCTCTCTACCCATTTTATTATTCTTTTCTTGGACGTTCTTGTTTCTTCTAGTACACTTCACGTTCCCCGTGGAAATCGATACTCTGGAATACTCTCGGGTGAAAGCTACATCGGTATCCGTGCGCTTGTGGATTTCTCTGTGTGCGTTTAAAATACCCAACAAGCTTTCTGGCGCCGTTGCCGGGGAACGGTAGCTGTGCTAGTTTCGAACCAAGTCGTCCGTGTTTCTTTTCTTTTACCACCTTTTTCTCTTACCACCACCTTTACCTCACCACCACACTACTTACACATGAATTCCACTCCTATCTATAAATACTTCGCTCCAAAGGGCGAATTGTTGGAGCCTCCACCATCATCACATCCTATTCTTAATGATGGCTACCAATTTTGTCCCGACTTTATAGCCATGGTTCGGGAGCAACCCTTCTCTGGGCTAGATGATGAAAACCCTCACACCCACCTTCGGGAATTTGAGCAATTGTGTTCTTGCTTATCTATTGCGGGCATGACACAAGAGACCATTAAATGGAAATTGTTTCCGTTCTCCCTTTTTGGAAGAGCAAAACAGTGGTATGCTCATAACGTAAGAGGAGTAGATGGGAATTGGGATGAACTTTGAGACAAATTTTGTCTTGCTTTCTTCCCTCTTTCTAGAATCACTGCCCTTCGAATAGAAATTCTTACCTTTCAACAAAAAGAGAAGGAGACTATAGGAGCAGCTTGGGCTAGATTTATGAGCCTTGTCAACACTGGCCCAAATCTCTCTTTGCCTGAAGACGTTATTTTACAACATTTTCATTATGGTCTTAGCAAAGAAGCTGTCCTTTTTCTTGATACCTCTTCGGGAGGATCATTCACTCATAAAACTGTTAGTGAAGGGAAAGCCATCCTAGAGAAAATCCTTGAAAATACTCCTTACACGGGCGTTTATGATGAATTCCCCAAAGAAGAAGTCAAGCCCAGCCCCAAACCAAAAGATGAGCCAATAGAGGAGGCACAAGTAACCGAATTAGAAACTCCAATAGATCATTCTCATAATTTGGTCATCGAAAACCCTCCTAATATGGGAACACAAACTCAGCTAGAGGATGATGAATCATCACCTTTAGAGCTTCCCTTCCAATTCGAGGAAGATATCTTTGAAGATTATGGAAACACCTCGAATTGTCCTATCCAAGCTAGACCTCGGGCACATACCACTTCTCCTAATCCACATGAAGAGCCGGTTTTCACTAAACACATCAAAAGCCTCTCATCGGTCATGAGTTATGAGTGGTTGAATGAAGTAGAGTTATCTCCAGAGGTAGCACGTGTTACCACTCCTTCCACCATTCATTTGTGCCAAATTAGAGGGCATGCTATGTCAGTCTACTACAATCCTTCCGTCGGGATAAACTTTATTTTGAAGGCTTTGGCCGACATTCTTTTTCCCGACGTATCCTTAACCCCATCACAAAAACTTTTACAAAGCTCATCAGGATCTATTCTTGAAAGTTTTAGGGTCTTAAGGGTTGTTCCTATCACTATAGATGACTCTAGGGTTTGTCTGGATTTTCATATTTATGACACCTCGGAGATTCCTCTTCTGATTGGCAGACCAATTATGAGGCTTTTACAAAAGGAACAACAAGGATGTTTGGTCTTTAAGGTTTGGGAATCCACTATAAGTGTACCTCTTGCTCGATCTATAAACACTATGGTAGAACCCCAGCCTGAGCAAGACTCCATTGAGGAGGTCTTAATGGCATCCCTAGAAGAGATGGCTCAACCAACCTTCGACGATGAACACTTTGTTCAAGAAGAGGAAGAGTTAGGAGAGCCTATCAAGCTAGACAAATATGAGGAACCTCTACCTCCCTCAATAGAGCTAAAACCTCTCCCTCCAGGGCTAAAATATGTCTTTCTTCATAATAATCAAGAAACCCCAGTGATCATTAGTGACAAACTCACAAACGATGAAACCCAAAAGCTTGTCACCATTTTAGAAAGACATAGAACCGCTATAGGCTACTCACTCGAAGACCTCACGGGCGTCAGTCCTGCTCTCTGTACTCATCGCATCCCTACTGATCCTAACTGCACACCTTCAAGGGAGCCACAACGGAGACTTAACAACGCTATGCGAGAGGTTGTTAAGAAAGAGGTTCTCAAACTTTTGCACGCCGGGATTATTTATCCTGTGCCACATAGTGAGTGGGTTAGCCCTGTCCAAGTAGTGCCAAAGAAGGGAGGTATGACAGTCATTAGGAATGAGAAGAACGAACTCATCCCTCAACGAACTGTCACTGGGTGGCGGATGTGCATTGACTACCGGAAACTAAACAAGGCCACTAAGAAGGACCACTTTCCTTTACCATTCATCGATGAGATGTTAGAACGTCTCGCGAATCATTCCTTCTTTTGTTTCCTTGATGGGTATTCCGGGTACCATCAAATCCCAATCCACCCTGATGACCAAAGTAAGACTACATTCACATGCCCATATGGAACTTATGCATACCGACGAATGTCATTTGGGTTGTGCAATGCTCCAGCTTCTTTCCAACGGTGCATGATGTCTATCTTCTCTGACATGATCGAGAAAATAATGGAGGTATTCATGGATGATTTTACTGTCTATGGAAAAACCTTCGATGAATGTTTGGAGAATTTAGATAAAGTCTTACAAAGGTGTGAAGAAAAGCACTTAGTCCTGAACTGGGAGAAATGCCATTTTATGGTTCAGGAAGGAATAGTGCTAGGACATAGGGTGTCTGAACGTGGGATAGAAGTGGATAAAGCAAAGATCGAAGTTATCGAACAACTTCCACCTCCCACGAATGTGAAGGGAATCCGAAGCTTTCTAGGACATGCAGGGTTTTATAGGCGATTCATTAAAGACTTTTCTCAAATTGCTAGACCCCTAACTAGTCTCCTAGCTAAGGATACACCCTTCATCTTTAATGATGAGTGCCATGCAGCCTTTCAAATCCTTAAAAAGGCACTCATCTCAGCTCCAATTATTCAACCACCCGATTGGAAGCTTCCATTCGAGATCATGTGTGATGCTAGCGACTTTGCAGTTGGAGCCGTTTTGGGCCAAACCAAGGATAAGAAGCACTATGCTATATCCTACACTAGCAAAACTTTATCTGGACCACAGCTCAACTATGCTACAACAGAAAAAGAGTTGTTCGTTGTTGTCTTTGCTATAGACAAGTTTAGATCTTACTTAGTGGGGGCAAAGGTAATTATCTACACCGATCATGCAGCTCTTAAGTACCTCCTCACTAAGAAAGATGCTAAGCCTCGGTTAATCCGATGGATTCTTCTACTCCAAGAGTTTGACATAGAAATAAGAGATAAAAAGGGAGTAGAGAACTCGGTAGCTGACCACTTCTCTAGGCTTCAGTTTAAGGAAACACATGAGCTACCCATCAATGACTACCTAAGGGACGATACCCTGCTCAAGGTAACAACCTCCGATCCATGGTACGCAGACATCGTGAACTTTATAGTGAAAGGCTATGTCCCACCTGGTGCGAACAAAAGAAAATTGATCTATGATAGTCGCTCGCACCAATGGGATGAGCCATATCTTTTTCGAGTCTGCGCCGATGGATTGTTGAGAAGGTGTGTTCCTATGGCTGAGACTACTCAAATTATGGAAAGATGTCATGCCTCGCCATATGGAGGACACTATGGAGCATTCCAGACACATGCCAAGATCTGGCAAAGTGGTTTCTTCTGGCCAACGATGTATCAAGATACAAAGGAGTTCGTTAGGAGATGCCACAGGTGCCAGAAACATGGGAATATCAACGCCCGAGATGCAATGCCTCTCACAAACAATCTTCAAATTGAACTTTTTGATGTGTGGGGAATTGATTTCATGGGGCCATTTCCTATGTCCGGGAATTGCGAGTATATCTTGGTAGCCGTAGACTTTGTGTCCAAATGGGTAGAAGCAATACCGTGCAGAAATGCTGATTCAAAACATGCCAAGAGAATGTTCTATGAAGTAATATTTCCTCAATTTGGTACACCCCGGATGGTCATAAGTGATGGAGGGTCACACTTCATAGATAAGGTCTTTCAGAAGTACCTAGCGGATCATGGAATTCGTCACAACATTGCTACAGCATACCATCCCCAAACTAGCGGTCAAGCAGAAAAAATCTAACAAACAAATCAAGAATATTCTACAAAAGACCGTTGATGAAATGGGGAAGGGATGGAAGGACAAACTCCCTGATGCACTCTGGGCATATCGAACTGCATACAAAACACCCATAGGCATGTCACCTTATCATCTTGTATATGGGAAAACATGTCATCTACCTGTCGAGCTTGAGTTCAAAGCTCACTGGGCCATGAAACGATGGAACATGGACTTTGAAGCTGCAGGGACAAAAAGAAAGATGCAACTCTCAGAGCTAGAAGAATGGCGTGAAAAAGCTTACCATAATGCCAAGATCTACAAAGAGAGAACAAAGAGATGGCATGATAAGAGAATCAAGCATAAAGAGTTTAAGCCCGGGGATAAGGTTCTGCTGTTCAATTCAAGAGTTAAGCTCTTTGGGCATGGGAAACTTCGGAGTAAGTGGGAAGGACCTTTTAAGGTCGTCGACACTTCAACTCATGGAGCCATTACCATCCAAGATGATACAGGTAACACATTTAAGGTAAATGGCCAACGCTTAAAAGTTTTTCTTGAACCTGAAAATGTGGATAAAGAAGTAGACTTGATTGAATTCTTGCAATTTAATAATCCAATCTAAAATCAATCATCCTAATAACTCTAGACAACCAATGCTTATAAGCCTAACATCTAATTGGTTCCACAAGTTTTGTTGTCTATTTGAGTTTCACAGGATTTGAGAGGCCAAGACAAGCTGACAAGCAAGTGAATGTTTCATCCACTGTCGGAGCACTATCCAATAACCATCAACATCAATCGAAGCTCCGATAGAGGAAGAACATTTTCACTACCAGTTCGTTGCATTACAAGATTGAACGACTACGTCAACATCCAGCTTGGGGGAAAGCACCCCCGTGTATCCAGGTAAGTATCCTTATCCTCTTAAGTTTTCTTTCTATACATAAATAAAATAAAAAGAAAAAATGTGGGCACATAAAGGCTCACCATTAATTAAAAAGAAAAATATGGGCACATGAAGGCTCAACGCAATTAAGGGAACCAGCTTGGGGGAGACGCACCCCCGTTATCTTCATAATCCAGGTATGTCTTATTCACTATCTTAGTTATTTATAATAAGTGTGTGTTAGGTTAAATAAATAGTATGTTAAGTTTGCTTAGTTTGTTTTAAGAAGTTAATAATAAAAGAAGATCTCTCTCTAATCTTTTATATGGAAATAATGAATAGTTGCTCTATCTAATTTCTTTCAAGTACCTAGCCTTCAAAGCATGAGTTCTCCTAATTAATAATGATGCCTTAAAATGAAAGTAAAAACATGGGTAGCAAATGCTTAATCTAGAGTCTAGGTAATTGACAGATATGATATGTGATGATCTGAGCTACTGTTATCTTGTTCTGAACAACACTAGAGTTCCGGAGAGTTTCCAATATTAATATGACTAATAATTGCATTGAGTTAAATTAAGCTTTGTTGACCCTATGAGAAGTTATCATGCTATTGAATTGAGATCACTTACACATTCCATCCATTTTCCGCATAAATGCTCATGATTATTTGTTCCAATCCTCTCAAAAGTTGTTGGAAGCATGTGGCTATTGAAAAAAAAAGAGAAGAAAAAAAAGAGAAAAAAAATCTGAGGAAATAAAAAGGGACAAGTGTCCCAAACCTCAAAAAGAAAGAACTCGAGGAAATAAAAAGGGACAAGTGTCCGGAACCTCGAAAAAAAAATGATGAAAAAAAATGAATATCAGAAAAAAATGGGCACGTACCCGATAATAGAATTAGCCTGATAGCCATGTGTCTCTGATAAACAGAAGAGAGTGATATATTCAAAAGAGCATCCGCCTCCATTTTTCATACACATGCACTTCTCGATTCAATGGTGTGGTTGACTTTCTCTTTGGATCCATTGTTTAATTTTACAACATATGTTTTTAAGCTTTTGAAAATTCATAAAAACTCCGGGATAAAGGTGAAGTGAAAGAACTAGAGACATAGTGCTTGATTTGGTCGTTCTATCTTTCAATTACTCAAGATTCAAGGTAAAGTACTAAGCCCCATGATAAATAAAATGATATCTTTATGAGAACTTCTGTTTGAATACATGTGTACTTGTTGGAAGTGAAGATATTGCAGCAACTCCTGATCCTTTGTTGAGATTGTCTTTGCTCGGGACTAGCAAAGGGTAAGCTTGGGGGAACTTGTTGACACTCACTAATGCTCAAAAGTAACCATCAACTATTGCATGAAATGACACTGAATGAATCACAAAGCATAGTTGTAGGGTTTGAAACTAACAAGTTCCACGAGTTTTGGTGCTCTCACTTGTTTTGTAGGACATCCATGTTTTTACCATATAAAAGCATCTCAAGTGATGAATTGGAGTGCACCATTGCGAAGAGCTCGTCGAGACGATCGAAACGGACATATCATTTGCTATATTCGGAGTCCCGGATGAAAAGATAATAATTTTGAAGCGAAATCTGCAAAAGAAGGATCTAGAAGACACCAGAAGACACCACGAGGCGGGCCACCACGTGGGCCCACTGGGCCAGACCGACCGGTCCCACATGGAGACCGACCGGTCGGCCACGGAGCCCGTTTCGCCTCCGCCTTCTGGAACCTTCTTCCACCGCCTCCTAGGATGCATCTACACCGTCCCCGAAGTCGGTTTGATCCAACGGTGCGCGATAAACGTGACGCAGATCGATGACATGGCGATTCCTTGCCCCCTACTCCACCTCGGGCTATATAAGCAACCCCAGACCCCCCTCTCCAGGCATCTCCATCTTCATTATTCATCTCCACATCAGAAACTAGGGTTTCAATTAGAAGTAGAGATCCCTCTAGTTGATCGTCTAGTTCTAGTTCTAGTTCTAGATCTAGTTCTAGTTCATCATCTAGTTGTAATCTAGAGAGAGAGAAAGGAGAGAGCTGAGGAGGAGCCGGATCTGTCGGATCTTCCTCAACATTGTATTGGTGCAACATCTAGTTCGTCTTCAAGTAATCTCCAGGTTCTTCATTTACTATTTCCAAGTATTATATTTAATTCCAGTTCTTGCTTTATTTTATTTACTGGATCTCCGCTCATATTGAGTGCTCTAGTTATCATATGTAATTAGAGTAGTAGACGTTAGTGTAGACGCGGTGTCTAGACTGGGTTTACCTGAGTTTGCACCCAGCCCCACGGATAGTTGTGGTAGCCCCAGGTGGTGACAGCCTTGACGGCCGACGTAGTCCACCACGTTTGGGTTGGTGTTTGTAGGACCGTAGTCAGAGCTTCCTAGCCCCTTTCTCATCCCTTTCTGTGGCTAGTGTTCTGATGTCCCGAAGTAAGTAAAGTTTAGTAAGCCTTTAATTAGATAGACCTGCTTAGAAAACCCTAAGATCTCTCTCTACCCATTTTATTATTCTTTTCTTGGACGTTCTTGTTTCTTCTAGTACACTTCACGTTCCCCGTGGAAATTGATACCCTGGAATACTCTCGGGTGAAAGCTACATCGGTATCCGTGCGCTTGCGGATTTCTCTGTGTGCGTTTAAAATACCCAACAATGTGCCAACACCACCAAGTGTACACCATCATGTGCATGTGTGTTAGCATTTTCACAATCATTTTCAAAGGATTTTCAATTGCTCTCATAACGCCACTCGATCCTAGTAACAACACAATGTTAGATCGCTCAAGTGGCACTAGATGACCGATATGCAAATAAGTTTGCTCCTCTTAATAGTACTGTCATCTATCCTAAACTCAGTCATAATCTTCTCTACATACCTATGACCGGTGAAATGAAATGCCCTACAAATATACCTTTGCCTTGCGCATTCCATTCCATCTCCTTTGTTATGCAACACATGCACCAACTTCTCATCAAATGATATGATCCACTTCATATCATCACATGGCCTCCATGGTCCATCGATGTTGACCTTACTTGCTCTTCACCATTGCTTCGGTCTTTCGGCGCCAAGTCTTGCTTAAGCCTCCCGACACTCGGTACCAACGGCTTCAAAGCCTCCAACTTGCCCTTCACCTTCGCAACTGGTCCATCAAGCCAAGCCTTGCATTGATCTTCACCATCTTAGCCATATGACCACATGTCATGTTTCATGTGCATTAAGCTCCTTCATCACATGTGTGAGCCTTGCAACATCCTCCAAGCCATTTCACCTCTATGGCAATGTTGCTCACACATGATCACATGTGGACTAATCACCTGTGTAATTCACTTCAAACACATATTAGTTCACCTAAGTTGTTGGAAACGCACTTGCCCCACCTCCGCACTTGTGCAAGGGGAAGAGCGAAGGCGGCCAAGCGTCGGAAGCGGTAGCGAAGGTAAGGCGGAAGTGGAAGATGCTCAATTTCCCGAAAAGTCGTCCCTTACACTGTTCATCCCCTTGGTACTTATAGGGAATGCCAAGGGGCACGGGCCAAATTACAAAAGGGTACAGGAAAGATTCCTCGCCTCCACGCAGGGAGGAAGGGCAAAAGCGTAAATACACAGCTGAAGCGGAAACCCTAATCGGCCACCCTCCAGCGCGCCGCCACCTGGCCCTTGTTCACCTTCGGGGAGAGGTGCGGCGGTCTTGACCTTCGGCCGCGCTCGCCCTTGGGCCCGCGCCCCTCCGCCATCTACCGGACCTCCGGCTTTACTTGCCTCCGGGGGAGAGAAACGAAGGTCTAACCTTCGGCCGTGTTCGCCGGACCTTCGGCTTCGCTTGCCTCTAGGGCAGCGCACACTCGCCGCTTGCCTGGACCTTCGCTCCAAGCGAAGGTGGCGTTGTGAGCAGCGAAGGTTTCCTGTAGTGCGACCGTCGACTTGGACCTGCACGGAAATACAACAAAGCGACGAGGGTTGAACCCGCGTCCGGGGGTTAGGGTAACGGTCTCCAACAGGAGAGGGACCTCGCAAGGACAACAGGCGTTGCTCGAGGGTTAATTTCGAGCTCCAGTTTGAGCGGCGCTTCTTCCGAGGGTCCTTTCCCCCAACAGTAGCCCCTCGTTGTCTTGGATCTAAAAAACCGTGTTTAGGCCCAAGCAGCGCCTTTCAATGGGGACAAGAAACGGGACCCTCGGCAGCGACGCCCGCGGCTGCTTTGGGCTGGGCCGTTGTGGTGTTGTTTGTACTATTGAAGCCTGTTTCGTTTTTTGCGCCGCGTTTTTCGGTTGTCGTGCCGATGTCGTCGGGTGAGGGGCTCGTCTCCCGGCCTATAAATAGAAAGAGTGGGTGAAGAGTTTTGATTGTGCCCTCTGCTATAGCCGTCCTGCTGTTGCGATTTGCTTGTAGCGAAGGTCTGTTTTAGCTTGCGTGCGAGGGTTTGGAAGGGCATTGGCGAACATACTTGTGTGCGAGGGCTTGTTTGGTAGTTTTGGTAGCTGAAGGGATGGCCAGGTTGAAGCATACTGCTCGGGCTGGTTCTCCCGCCGTTGCGGATGAGGGGGTTACCTTCGAGTTTGGTCTTAGCCGGGTTTGCGCCAGTGAGATTGCATCTTATGTGAGGTGGGGCTGGGTTGAGGAAGGCAAGGCGAGGGCCAGCAGTGGGGAGATCGTGCCGAAGCCGGACGCAGATGAAGTTGTAGTATTTGAAGAGTTCTTTTCGGCTGGTCTTCGCTTCCCAGCTGACTCCTTCGTGACTTCGGTCCTGCGAAGGTTCAATTTGCGGTTTCATCAGGGTTCAATTTGCGGTTTCATCAGCTTACGCCTTCTTGCTTCACAAAGATGTCGGTCTATGTCTGGGCCTGCAGGTCTCAGGGGGTTGTCCCTCATGTCGAGGGTTTTGTTCGCACTCATCGCGTTCATATGCAGCCTCGTAAGATTACGGACAGCGAGGGCAAGACCAGCCTTGGACAGTTCGCGGTGTACACTTTTTGCCATCGCGCCGGCGCGGAGCTGCCGGTGCAAGCGCAGAAGAACAAGTGGAGCAGCGGGTGGCAGGAGTTCTGGTTCTATTACAAACTCAGTGACAGCTCCGAGCTTTGCGGCGAGCTTCCAGTGCTTGGGGATGTGGGCGCCGAAGCTAAGATGAGCATCGAGGCCCATGCTGCTGTTGATTGCCTGAGGGTCGTTGCGCGTTCTCAGTGTGCGCGTGATTTAGTGGAGGAATATTGTTGTGCCAAGATTTGGCCTCTTGGCCGGAGGCGGACTTGGTTCACTGTGGAGAATGACCCTAGGTACGAAGGTAGGGGCTTGAAGAAACCCAGTTTGGATCTAGAGAAGGTTTGGGAAAAAACTCTTAAGAAATTTCCGAGGCGCGAGGACGGGAACGAAGCTGTTTTCAAACGAGTTCAGCAGTGGACGGACGAGCTCGTGGGGAAGCTTTCCCCACTGGAAGTGAAGGCTATCCATAGCTTGGTGGGCGGCGAAGGTCGAGTGAACAGAATGTTTGACATTCTTGGTATTCGGTACGCCGACTGGCCCGCTCCTTCGAGCGACTACGCGCCGAAGAAGAGGAAGCGTAAAGCTTTGGGAGAAAAGGAGATCGTCTCTCGGCCGAAGAGAGGCCGTGGTCGAGGTCGTGGCGGAGCTGGTGGGCGAGCGAAGGTGCTCGCGATGAATGTCGCTGCTGGCTCTGTTGCTGCAGGCACTTCCTCCTTGGCCGTAGCTCCAAGCGGCCGAGGCGCCGATGCAGTCGGGGGACGCGTGCCTCGCGTTGGAGGGATCGGCGCTTTGGTCTAGATTTCGGGCGACGAGGATGAATCTGATGATGAGGTGGAGGAGAAGGACGCAAAGGAGGGGGAGACGGACGAGGGTTCGTCTGATGAAAGCAGCGAAGGTTCTCTTGAAGGACATGACACGGATGAGGAGGTGTCCATTGGAGGCGGAGCTTCGCCGAGTGTTGGTGCGATGGTTGCCCAGGGCGCAGATGAAGTTGCACAAGATATTGAGCCAGGTAGCCCTCGACGAGGTGCGGTTCCCAGCTTTGCGGGCTCGCACCTTTGGGTGGAGGGGTTTGAGTTTGATGGGGAACTTGACTCTGCGCGATCCCGGGGAAAGAGACCGTTCGGCGAGGCTAGCCGGTCGAGCCTCCCAGAATATGCTAAGAAGCTTGGGATTTCTGATCCGGCGACTGCGCTGTTCACTAGTCCGGACCTTCGGGATTGCCACTTGCAGTGTAGCCCGGAGGAAAGGCGTTTTCTAGGCCGGATCTTCGGCCGCATTTGTGTGCCGGAGGCGGAGGTTCTTCTTGCGGATCAAGCGGTTGGCGACACCGTCGACGACGTTGACGTCAAGTTGGCGGAGCTAATGCTCTTGAACCGCTCAGCGAGGCGGAAGATTAGCTCCGACATGGAATTTATGAGTAACCGTATTACTGATCTTGAGAAGGAGAATAGCAAACTGGCGCGAAGCCTAGAGAACAAAGAGAATGAAATGAAGATTGCTTCGGAGAAGGCCGCGAAGGCTCGAGAGGAGGCGGTTGAGCTGGCGAAGCGTAATGCTGATCTGATTACCGCGGGAAGGGAGAAAGACAAGGCTTTGGCCGTGGCCGAGGGTCGGCTAGGTGATTTGAATAAATCTTGGCGAACGAGTATGGAGAATGTCAAACGTAAACTTGATTGTTGTCTGACCGAGGCTGGGGGCTCAGCCGGAGAGCCATTGCCTGCAGCTGACGCAGAGGCCTTCGAGGGCTGGCTGGGTAACGAGCTTGATGTGTTTAGCTCGCTAGTTTCCAATGCAGCCGATTTTGGTGGCTACGCCGGGGCCTTGGCAATGGCGAGCACGCTTCGACTGGCGGATTGTGATCATCTTCGCAAGATCAAAAGGCCGAGCCATGTCTTTCCGTCGGTTGATGAGGTTCGTCGGATGAAGGTTGATGACGCAGAAGTTCGGAACTGTGCGATGCGTTTGCTTCGCAAGTTTTGGATCTCCGGAGGTGGCCGAGCTCTCGCCTTCGAAGAGGCTGCCGAGGCTACACGCCAGGTTCGCATTCTTTTTAAGATTTTTGATTTTTGTTGCTTTGTTTTAGAGGGGTTGTTGTTGATTTTGGCGAGGTTTGTCTTTTGTTTTGCTTATAGGCTCGACGAGATGCAATGGCCTCGCCGCCCACGGAAGTTGCAGCGAGGGGTGGCTCCGAAGCCGCCCCTGAGCCAAGTTGTGCGGGGGTTACGCTCGCCGAGATCGAGGCGTTGACCGGGGACGTGCCGATCGCTGAAGGAAATGCTGCGCAGGCGACGGCGATGGAAGAGGAGACTGCGACGAATGTCGAGGCTGCTGTGGAGGAATCCACGGCGGAGGAGGCGTCAGCTGGGACCTCGACTGTCGCCGTTGGCGAGGGTTCGGAGATTAGCCGAGGGGAAGCTGGTCAGGTGTGATGCCTGGGTTTGTTGGGGCAAGGGAGGCCTTTTTGTAGATACTGTGGTTGTTTGTAAAGACTTGACGAGGCTGAGACATCTCGTATTTTTGTGCAACATGCAGGTTCCTGACGGAACCATGCTAGACGTATTCGACGTGACTCCGCTGATGTTGAACTACCAAGATGTTTTTATAACTGGTGAATCGTGGGCTCGCGCTAGGTTTAAATATCCTTCGCTTTCCTTTGAACGTTTTTGGTGGTCGAAGGTGCGGAGGTATGATTTAAAAAATAGTAGGTCGAGTCGATTTTGGCGCGAAGCAGACTATACAGACCGTCAAGCCGATCGTTACTTGTTTGGATCTTCTTCGACCTCGCAAGCTGGCGGCGATGATGATATTGACGAGAACGCAGCTTTAGAATATTTGTTCGGGCAAAGAGAGCTTGAAATTGGTTCGGATGGGGCGCTTTTGATCCCGAAGGAAGAACCTTCGGAAGTTGATGAGACGAGGCATAGATACATGTATAGGGCGAGGGTTTTGCCCGGGGAGCTGCCAATTGTCCCTGCAGCTCCTTTGTTGTGGGGGCCCCTGGTTCCAGTGGAGGGGGGGTTTGAGGAGGAGGCCGAAGGTTTCGGTGATTTGGTGTTGATTGAGGGGAGCGGTGGTTCCTTGTAAAGATTTTTTATTTTGGGATATGTTCGTTGTTGTAACGTTATTTTGTAACGGTATGAGAAAAGCGTATGGGTTGTGTGCCATGTTTGTTGTGCTATCTAACGTTTCTTATATTGTTTTAACAGCGACGCCCTGCTTTATTTTTGGCGAGGCTCGCGCGCTTGCTCGTGTGAGGTTGTTTTGAAAAAACAGCGACGCCCCCTTTTTTTTAGCGAGGCTCGCGCACTTGCTCTTGTGAGCTTGTTTTGAAAAACAGTGAGGCCCCCTTTTTCTTTTAGCGAGGCTTGCGCAATTGCTCTTGTGAGCTTGTTTTGAAAAAACAGCGACGCCCCATTTTCTTTTAGCGAGGCTCGCGCACTTGCTCTTGTGAGCTTGTTTTGAAAGAACAGCGACGTCCCCTTTTTCTTTTAGCGAGGCTTGCGCAATTGCTCTTGTGAGCTTGTTTTGAAAAAACAGCGACGCCCCCTTTTTCTTTTAGCGAGGCTTGCGCAATTGCTCTTTAACATGCTGATTTGGAGAGGACAGTGACCCGTACGTCTATAGTCATTCTTTCGAGGGTGCTACAAAGGTCGATGGTTTAGAGTTTGCGGTTTGCAAAACGGTGCGACAGATGCTATGCCGAGACTCTGCTGGACGAGGGTGCCACATTGGTCGGGCGAGGCGGGAGAAAGTGCACCCGCCCGGGGCCTGGCTTGGAGGGCTCGGGCGGGATGGAGAATGTGCGCCCGCTCGAGGCCTGACTTGGAGGGCTCGGGCGAGACGGAGAATGCGCGCCCGCCCGAGGCCTGACTTTGCCTGTGCGAGAGTGCTCGACTTTTTTGGACTTCGCGCCTCCCCTTATCTTAGGCGGAGGTGAAGTTTGCTTTTTTGCGAGCCCCTGTCGTTTGTGCCAGGGTGCTCGACTTTCCTCCCCTTATCTTAGGCGGAGGTGAGTTTGCTTTTGCGAGCCCCTGTCGTTTCTGCCAGGGTGCTCGACTTTCCTCCCCTTATCTTAGGCGGAGGTGAAGTTTGCTTTTTGCGAGCCCCTGTCGTTTGTGCCAGGGTGCTCGACTTTCCTCCCCTTATCTTAGGCGGAGGTGAAGTTTGCTTTTTGCGAGCCCCTGTCGTTTGTGCCAGGGTGCTCGACTTTCCTCCCCTTATCTTAGGCGGAGGTGAAGTTTGCTTTGAAAAGAAAAGGAATGTTTTTCGAAGCAATCTTAGCAGGTTTTCATCGAATGTAGCGCTCTTGAAAGAGATCCGCTTTTTCGATGTTTTGGAGTAGAGGGTTGGAGATTTTACTTTTTGGGGGTTCTAGCCTGTATTAATGCTTTGGATACTGCCTCGTTAAAAAACCTTACGCCCCTTTGTAAGGAAAAAGAGTGCAGCTCCTGTTCTTGTCAAGTACATGAGTGTAGATAAGATAGTAAGTGACAAAGATTACATAACGCGAGGGCTCGCTAAGGCTCCGCTATGGGTAGAATTTGCGAAGGTCGTCAATGTTCCAGGTGTGTGGTAGGATATTACCTTCGCTGTCGGAGAGGTGGAAAGAGCGTGGACGATTGCATTCTGCGATCAGGAACGGGCCTGTCCACTTAGGCTGGAACTTTCCGGCCATGCTGGCGTTTTGTTTACGGATGAGGACGAGGTCACCCTTCTGCAGGTTTTTGATTCTGACCTTTTTATCTCTCCATTTTTTGGTCTCTTCCTGATACTTGCGAAGGTTGTGAACTGCGCTGCATCTTGTTTCTTCTAGCAAGTCTTTGTCAGTTAGCTTGGCTGGCTCATCACTTGCGAGGGTTGTTCTTGGTGAAACGTATTTTAGCTCCTCTGGTAACACGGCTTCTTCGCCGAACAAAAGTTTGAAGGGTGTGAATTTGGTTGCTCTGCATTCGGAGGTATTGTGAGACCAGGTGACTGGAGTTAGCTCGTCTGCCCATTTGCCTTTGGGTCTGCCTTGCAACTTTTTGGATATGGATTGGAAGATTGTTGCGTTGGCTCTTTCGACTAGACCGTTGGACTGCGGGTGTCGGACTGAGGCGAAGCATAGAATTGTTCCGATTTGTGCACAGAATTCTTTGAAGACCTCGCTGTCAAACTGGGTGCCGTTGTCGACGGTTAGATGTTGGGGGACTCCGAAGCGACAAACTATCTGCTGCCAGAAAAACTTTTTTACTGCGAGGGAGGTTATGGAGGACAGCGGTCTTGTTTCGGTCCATTTGGTGAAATATTCCACGGCTACCACCGCATAGCGAAGGTTCCCCGGAGCCATCGGTAGTGGGCCCACGAGATCCATTGCCCACCTTTGCAGAGGCCAGGTTGGGCATATGAGGGTTGTGGGAGCCCCTGGGGTGTTTTGGTTTTTTGCTGTCAGTTGACAACCTTCGCACTTCTTGACGATGGTTTCAGCATCTCTCAGCGCAGTTGGCCAGTAGAAACCTTGCCGGAAAGCCTTTCCTACTAGTGCCCTCGGGCCATTGTGTGAGCCACATATACCTTCGTGGATGAGTTTGAGAATGTCGTTACCTTCGGACTGTGACACGCACTTGAGCCAAGGTGAGGTTACCGAAGCTTTGAATAGGGTGTTATCCACAATCTTGTACCCCCGCACTCTTCGCTTTAGTCTGTTCTCTTCTTCTTTGGAGCTGGGTTCATGGAGTCCTTTGATGTAGGCCATGATAGGTGCTCTCCAATCCTCGCACTGAATTGCGCTGATCAGCTTGATGCTGATTTCGGAAGCTTCGAAGGCTGACCGAGTGGAAACCTCGTAGAAGACGTCCGGAGGGAGCTGTAGCTGCTGCGCGGCTGCTTTGGCTAAGCAATCTGCTTCGCTGTTTTCAGTCCTCGATATTTCTTTTACGGTTATGCCGAGGAAGAAAGATTCTAACCTTCGGATATATTGAAAATACTTTTGAAGCTCTGGTTCTTTTGCTTTGTAGTTCTTTTCAATGTGCCCCGCAATGACTTGAGAGTCTGTGTTGATGAGTGCCCTTCGGACTGACAATGATCGCAGCCTTGAAAGTGCCAGAATCACAGCCTCATATTCAGCGGAGTTGTTTGTGCATTTGAAGTCCAGCCTTCGTGCGTATCTCAGCTTCGACCCGGAAGGCGAGATTAGAATGGCCGAGGCACCGGCTCCAGTTGCACCCCAGGCCCCGTCGACGTAAACGATCCAAAACTGGTCCTATTGCAGCTCACCGGGGCGAGGGTCGGGTGTCCATTCTGCTATGAAATCAGCCAGCACTTGTGATTTGATCGCTGTTCTGCCAACGAAGGTTACAGCATAACTGTTAAGCTCGACTGCCCATTTTGCTATTCTTCCAACAGCTTTGTTGTTTTTGAAAATGTTCTCGAGGGGGTACGTCGAAGGTACATGTATCTCGTGCGCCTGGAAATAGTGCTTGAGCTTTCTTGATGCCATGACGACGGCGTATGCTATTTTCTCAAGCTCCGAATAATTTCTCTTTGGGCCTTCGAGGGTTTCTGAAACATAGTAGATTGGGGCTTGTCTGGCTTTGTTGTTTTCGCGGAGCTCCTTGATGAGGACTGCGCTTGCTGCGTGTGGCGAAGCTGCGACGTAGAGTAACAATAAGTCTCCCTTGCTTGGGCTGGTTAGGGCAGTCAAGCTGGTCAGATACTTTTTCAACTCCTCGAAGGCCATTTGCTGCTGGGGACCCCAGTTGAATGGAGCGTTGCTTCTGAGTGTTTCAAAAAAGGGTAACCCTCGCTCTGCGGATCTTGAGATGAATCTGCTAAGTGCTGCCAAACGACCGGTCAGACGCTGAGCTGCTTTCTTGGTCGTCGGAGGTTCCATGTTCATGATGGCATCAATCTTCTCAGGGTTGGCTTCGATTCCTCTGGCTGAGACGATGCAACCTAGCAATTTACCTTCGCTTACCCCGAAAACACATTTTTCTGGGTTCAGTTTCAGTCCGGCGGACCGGAGGTTGCTGAATACCCTCGATAAGTCTGGTATGTGGTTCTCTTTTAGTTCACTCTGAACGACTAGGTCGTCGACATAGGCGGAGACAGCATGCTCATCCTTGAAAACTTCGGAGGTCATGCGAGCGAAGGTTGAGCCTGCATTTTTCAAACCTTCTGCCATCCTTCGGAAACAAAAGGTGCCCGAGGGTGTGATAAAGCTTGTTTTTTCTTCGTCTTCTTCATTCATCCAGATCTGGTGATAGCCTGAGAAGCAATCAAGGAGGGATAGCATTTGGCAACCTGCCGCTCTGTCGACCAGGGTGCTTATGTTTGGGAGGGGAAAATCATCCTTCGGACAGGCTTTGTTCAAGCAAGTGAAATCGACGCACATTCGCCATTTTTTGTTCTTCTTTTGGACTAGGACCACATTTGAGAGCCAAGTTGGGTATTTGACTGGGCGAATGACGCCTGCGTCCAGGAGCCTTTTTACCTCAGCCTTCGCTGCCTCCTTTCTTTCTTCTGACATCTTGCGAAGCTTTTGTTTGATTGGGCGATAGCCTGTTTTGATGTTCAGGCTATGCTCGATCATTGATCTATTGACTCCTTTTAGGTCTTCTGCGGACCAAGCAAAGGTGTCGGAATTTTCTCTGAGGAAGGTGACGAGGTTGCCTTCTGATTGAGGGCCTAGATTGGCTGAAATGATCACCTTTCTTTCGGCATTACCCTCGAAGAGTTGGACTTGTTTGGTTTCCTCCTTTGGCGCTGCCTTCACTCTATCATTGCAGACCTCGCCCTCGACGCTGATACCAGGGGTTTGAGGTTTGGACAAATTGTGTACATTACGTTGCCCCGGGGCTACGTTCCCTTCAGCTGTCCTTGCAATGTCCTGGTCCCCAAATACTGCGACCACACCCTTCGGAGCGGGAAGTTTCATGCATAGGTAGGTGGGATGGATGACCGCATTGAATGCGTTTGTGACCCCTCGGCCAAAAATGGCATTGTATGGGTAGAACATGTCGACGACATCAAATGTTATATGTTCCGTCCTGCAGTTGATTTGGTCGCCGAAGGTCACGGGCAGAGAAATTTTCCCGACGGCTCTCACTTGTTGACCACCGAAACCGTATAGGGGGTTGTCGGCCGGTTGCAGAAGGTTTCTGTCAAGCTTCATGCTGTCGAAGGTTGAAGCGAACAAGATGTCAGCGGAGCTTCCTATATCGACCAGGATTTTGGTGACAGTCCACCCAGCGAGGTTGGTTTCGATCACCATAACATCTGTGTGGGGGTAATCTCTTAGCTTCATGTCACTGGAATCGAAGGTTATGGGGATGTGAGACCAACGACCGAATTTATGTGGTCCTTCGACGGCCACGTGGTGAACGCGTCTGGCATGTTCCTTCCTCTGTCGTTTGTTACCATGGTCCTCATTTGAACCTCCGGTAATAGCTAGAATCACACCGAAGGTTGAAGTTGGATTGTTGATGGTCGTTTGGCTCGGGGCTTCGGCTTTCACAGGTTGTGGTGCTGGTAACGCGGGGATTGGCGGTGGTGGTGGCAGAGCGTTGCTAGCTTGGTATGTTGTTGGAATTTGGTTTTGGGGGGTAGCTGGGTATGTGACTGTGTAAGGTGGGTTTTGGCGTTGTGGGGTGGTGGTTGGCTGATAAGGGGTTTGGTTGTAGAGTGGGTGGTGAGTGTAAGAGGGTTGTTGCGAAGGTAGGCCGTAGTTTATGGGGGTATACTGGTATGGGGGATTTGGTGGGTGCAAACTTGGTTTCCTGGTGTGGTTGATGGTTCGGGTGTCGGACGAAGCAGCTTTCCTGGATTCCTGGTATTCTTTACCCTTGGCGAAGCATTCGCATTGCTTTGTTGTGTGTCCCTTTCCCATTCCACAGAAGTGACAATACATTTTGGCAGGATCTCGCTGCTGGTACCGCTGATTCGGCGGAGGTGGCAAAACCTGCGGGGCTTGGTTGCTCGGAGGTTGAGCGTTCCGTCTTTGATCTTCGCAATTTGTTGCTTTGTTGATCGCACCGACGTTGCTTTGCTCTTGGCGAGGGTTGCTTTCTCTCAGTTGAGGCCTCGGCTGTGGCCTCTGCTGAGACCTCCGAGCATCGGACTTCGCTCTGAAATCCATATCAGCTCTACAGTATCTTTCCATTGTTTCATGCAACTCTTCGATTGAGTTTGCCGGTTTTCTGGCAAATTTTGAGGAGCATGGTCCTGGGCGCAGGCCACTGACTGCAGCGAGGATGACAGCCTCGTCAGATATCCCCGGGGTCCTTGCTCTGATTTGAATAAACCTTCGCCAGTAATCTTGGAGCGGCTCGCGTTCTTCTTGCTTGCAATTGAACAGCTCGATGGGGTTTGACGGGGCTGGAGTGATGCCCTTGAAATTTGTACACAGCTTGTCTCTGAGGGTGGCCCAGGAATCTACAGTTCCGGGGCGAAGGTTGCTGTACCACGTTTGTGCGATGTCTCGCAGAATGATGACAAAGGATTTTGCCATTGTTGATTCATCACCGCCTACTGCGGCAACCGCTGCTTCGTAGCTCATGATGAACTGGCGAGGGTCGGAAAGTCCATCATAGCGGGGTAGGTTTTGTGGATTATAGCATGGTGGCCAGGGCTGGGTTTGGAGTATTTGGGAGAGTGGTGACTTTGGATCGTATGGCATTTGGTGTTGCTGATGCCTTCGCTGAATGCGAAGGTTTTGTTCTCTCTCATCTGGGTAGAGTTGGCGGAAGTTTGGGTGTCCCACAGGATATGGGTCTGGGTGTACTGGTGGTGGTGGGGGTGGTGGATGGTAACGAAGGTTATCTTGATTCGGCTCCTCATTCCCCCCTTGCGGCGGGGGAACCTCCTCATCATTCCAGCCTTCGGCCTCGGCTTCTGCCGCGGCGAGGGATTCCTCCATACGGCGAAGCTGCTCCCTGGCCTCATCGGCCCTCTGTCTGATCGAGCGCAATCGGTTATGCTTCTCAAGCTGATCGAGGCGCCTCTTCTTCTCTTGCAGCTCAGCCTCGAGCCTTTCAAGGGCCTCGAGGCCCACCTCCTCTTCTTCTCCCTCTCCTTCTCCCGAGGTGTGTGGGTGCGGCTGCGTCGCCACTCGGGCCTGGGGGCCCAGGGATTGGGGTTCCGGGGTGACATTCTCTCCTCCCGAGGGCTGTACAATTTCCTCAGCAGGCGGGACCACCGCCACCATCTCTCTAGCAACGCGCTGGTCCCTCGTCGAAGGTGCTCTCCTGTTTCCCGCCATTTCAGACTTCGAGTCCCCACGGACGGCGCCAAACTGTTGGAAACGCACTTGCCCCACCTCCGCACTTGTGCAAGGGGAAGAGCGAAGGCGGCCAAGCGTCGGAAGCGGTAGCGAAGGTAAGGCGGAAGTGGAAGATGCTCAATTTCCCGAAAAGTCGTCCCTTACACTGTTCATCCCCTTGGTACTTATAGGGAATGCCAAGGGGCACGGGCCAAATTACAAAAGGGTACAGGAAAGATTCCTCGCCTCCACGCAGGGAGGAAGGGCAAAAGCGTAAATACACAGCTGAAGCGGAAACCCTAATCGGCCACCCTCCAGCGCGCCGCCACCTGGCCCTTGTTCACCTTCGGGGAGAGGTGCGGCGGTCTTGACCTTCGGCCGCGCTCGCCCTTGGGCCCGCGCCCCTCCGCCATCTACCGGACCTCCGGCTTTACTTGCCTCCGGGGGAGAGAAACGAAGGTCTAACCTTCGGCCGTGTTCGCCGGACCTTCGGCTTCGCTTGCCTCTAGGGCAGCGCACACTCGCCGCTTGCCTGGACCTTCGCTCCAAGCGAAGGTGGCGTTGTGAGCAGCGAAGGTTTCCTGTAGTGCGACCGTCGACTTGGACCTGCACGGAAATACAACAAAGCGACGAGGGTTGAACCCGCGTCCGGGGGTTAGGGTAACGGTCTCCAACAGGAGAGGGACCTCGCAAGGACAACAGGCGTTGCTCGAGGGTTAATTTCGAGCTCCAGTTTGAGCGGCGCTTCTTCCGAGGGTCCTTTCCCCCAACATAAGTTGTCACTCAATTACCAAAACCAAACTAGGACCTAGGGCCACATCGCCTGAAAACCCGCTACCCGTCGGATTCGACCAAAACGCGATATGAACCGTTCGATCCTGTTGCCGTCAACCCGGACAAATAGCGAATCATCGTGAACCCGCTCGTGGGGCGACTCCCCGCACCTCCCTCTTTCTCACGACACGGGCAGGAGGCACCGACCCCAATGCGGGCGCGCCGCCATCCCGACGCGGGTAGGGGCCCCAGCGCCAGTGGCCTCGGCGCAAGTGGCGGCTCCGTCCACTCTGAATCCCCATTCAGCGACCCCAACGGTGCGGCCGTGGCGGCTCCGACCACCCCGAATCCGTCCCAGTGTGGGTGAGGGTCCTAGTGGCCGCGATGACCCTGGCTCCCCCCTACATACCCCTAGGGCCCGAAGCCATACCAGCGGCGACGTCACTCCCGGCTCCCCCTACTTACTCGCCGACTGGGCGTTCGGCCACTCGGCGTGGCGACTCCACGCCTCCACTCCACCTCATGTTTTTCTGATTTTCCTGGTGCCACTGCACTATCCCAGGCGACACAACTTCCCGCCTCCATTCCCAGGCTGCAAGCCGCCCGACGAGCGACCTTGCACTACTGCGCAGCACTATGTGCCTTGGTGGCCCAAAAGGGAGCAGCAGCAGGCTCCTCACATCACGCCTTGGCTGCCATGGGGATGAAGATGAGCGTCGCTGCCACGAGAAAGAAGGCAAGCAGCACCAACACTACGCGGCTTCCTAGAACCTCTGCTCCCTCTTGTGCCATAGCCTCCTCCTATCTCATAGCCTCACTAGATATGCTTACAAGGTTCAGCTCTGTCCATTGAATAATTATTCTTTGCATATTTCTGATGCAAAAAAATTGGCCTTCGATTCATTAGCTTATACTAAATTTTATTTCATTGCTATATTTACATACCTCTCGTGCTTCTTGCTCTAGGCATTGCCTTCTATTGATTTTTGCTGAATTTTACAGAAAGAAAATGATTCTAAACTTTAAAAAATCTCCTATCATTGCATATGCAGCGCCATGGACTAGGATATACATATACTCTATGAAGTGCATTTTAAAGCACTTCTAACATCATTTGTGTTCATCACCCTCAGTGCATTAGGCATTGGTTTCTGCCCTCGTGAAACCATTTGTTTCGATCGTCTGTGATTGCATTTGATGGCCTGTTACTTTCGGTTCCCATATTGGTGTCTACTTCAACTTGTATTTATGGCTTCCTATTAAGATTTGCAATGTTTGTGTTTTGATATAACTGAATCAGGTTGCCCAGTTTGTTGAAAAACTACAGTTGCAACTTGTAATCCTTCTCTGCACAAGATTCCCGAAACCATACCACGTGCTCATCTTGCAGCACTAGGTACAATTTGGGCTCAGCTCAATCAACTACCTCACTACCAGGACATTCAACTGAAACACCCTACATGTGTTTGATGAAATGCATGCAAGGAGCATCCACCATTGTACTCACGATTGACGAGGGTATAGCAAATGTCATATTAAGATGATTTCAGATCTGATAATTGTATTTACATTATTCAAGCTCTAGAAGTATGGCTGCTCCTGAGACATAAGAAATACTCAACCCATCCTAAATTATAAGACTTTTTGACTCTTTTGGCACCAAATTTGACCACTCGTCTTATTCAAAAATCTGTGCAAAATACCATTTCTTTTATCATGACTTTGTTTATTAATAAAAGTTCTTCAAGAATGACTTTAATTTGACTATATTTGTATAATTTTTTTAATAAGACGAGTGGTCAAACTTAAGGTTAAAAAAAGTCAAATGTCTTATAATTTGAGATAGAGAGAGTATTAAATAGTATGTGTTTTATGGTTAGCTATTTCATGAGGCAATAGATATTTCTCCCAGTACCATGATTCAATTTCATATTTCTTTAACATCTTTTACTGCCATAGCCAATATCTGGACATGCATACGTTGGCTTAAGGACTATTTACTGGTTGATAAGCTATGATGGGCAAGTATCACGACTTACAGTCCTTTCTGAATGTAGGATTGAAAAAATCATTGTGATCTCAAATGCAGTTGTAGCGCGTAACACATCTGGAGACCTTATGATGCATAGGCTATTAACGCATCAAGATCATGATCCTGTTTTAAAAAAAATGGATTTGTGAACTCACATACTAATTTTGGCATATAGTCTGAATGCTTGGTTTCTCTTAGTTACTTACAGGGGAAACACAATAGACTAATGGCTTTTGAATTTGATGATGAGACGGTTTGTGATATAAGTGAATGGTCATTAGAAGTAAGCGAGTGGCCATTTAAATGTTTCAGAAACCTGCAAAGGCCATTGCTTATATGAGAGATTATATTAACTCCAAGAATGTGTAAAATGTTTTATTCAAAGCTAAACGAACCATATGGTTTTCATTGCACATATATAATGCTCACACTACATACTTACAAAGTTCAGAAGTTTCTCTTTAGCTATTATCATTTGATTTGGATTTAACTTCCATCCGTTAATGCTTCCTTATTTCTCTCTGTGGCAGGGCCAGACAACTAACAACAGGGAAACCAAATGAAAATGAAAGGATAATTTGGTGTGCAAGGCACGACAATGTGGGCTGCTGCTTTTGCTTACAATTATGTATACAACTTTTGTTAATAGCTCATATAGCAACACAGATGATGCAATGATATGTTATAAGATATACCTACCTTTTGAGAAAAAAGATTATGCTCACTGCTCGGTTTCTGTCGCAATATACACTTTATCGACAGAAAAAAGACACTATACTTAATTTTTTTCAAACATCTTTTCATCATGGGTCTGCTCAGTATCAAAAAAGGCACATCAATATGCTGCAAACAGACCACACACTGGCCATAAGCGGCAACACCGCGAGCATTTCTAGTGGAAATGGATTTTCTCAACTCTGAAGAGAGAAGAGACATGTACATACTGTACGGCCTAGTAGTTTTGCAGTCTCTGAAGATGGATCTATCGAGTTGACAGTTGAGAATCTGCAAGCGTCAAATCGGTGGGTGGGTCCACACAAGTACTCCCAGTAGGTACAGTAAGAGCATCAACAGTGTATAGAACCAGCCCTGGTTCTATACACTGATATAACTTCAACCTGTTGGAAACATCAAAATTCTCTACATTGTATCGAACCGGCCTAGCTCTATAAATGAGGCCCGCCACATCAAAATCCTTCAACTGCTCTCGGCGGCGGGAGGAGCAACTGCAAGAAAGAAAAAGAGAGTGACAGAGAGTGCCTGATTTTTTATTCCTTGGTGCCGGGTTCGATCTATGGTGTTCGGTTCTTCATCAATCCAAGCACGCAGTGTATGGTACCCGGTTTCATCCTTGCATTTATTGCATCGAACCTTCTTTGAACCGCACACTACAGGTGCTCTAACGGAGGATTCGCTCTTTTTCTGGTTCACGTCCAATCGGCCGGGCACCAATGCAATTCATTATATATGCAGGACGAGTGATGAGCTGACTACCGAAAGAGATACCGATATAATACTAGGCGTGCATTTGGGGGAGCTCCACGGAGCTGATTCTCAGGGAGAATCACTCTCTGGCTGCCAAACGCATTTTTCAGTGTGAAGTGATTCTTTGCTGATTCTGTGATGTGATTCTCTGAAATGAACTAGGAGGCTGAGAGCTGAAAAAAGTAGCTTCACCTGATTCTGTGAAGTGATTCTCTATCCTGATTTTGAGAGTTTAGGCTAAAGAATCAAAGAGAATCTACTTTCAGCCACAGAATCACTTCACCAGAGAATCTGGAAGCACAGCTGGAGAATCAAAGAGCACAGCTCTCCCAAACAGGTCCTAGAGATACCACATTAGATCGATCGAGGTGGGTTGACTATTGGCTACTTTATGCAGGCCACTGCAGCTACACCGAATCCATCCTATTTTTTTTTATTTATAACAAAAACGCATGGGTGGAATCAAAATCATGCATTCATGCAGCAGGGAGGAAGATTGCAATTGCACTCCTGCATACATAGAGGTGATATATACTCCCACCCTCGTTAAAAAAAGGATATATAATTCTAGTTTTGAATGAACACAGTCAAACCTTGACTAGGCTTATAAAAAAATGATATATCAATATTTATGTCTCTGGATAGTCTAGGTTTATATATTAGTAAAAATATATCTATGACTCATGTAATATATACTTATACTAATTACGTCCTGGTATATAGAATGATCCCTATAAAGTAATTTATTATTTTTCCATGGCCCTGTTTGGATTCAAGTGCTAGAGCTAGTTTAAGCTATTTGGAGCTGAACTAGCTAGCCCTAAAGTATCCAAACAAGAGGGTTAGTTTGAGCTATTTGCATATAACCCACCCTAAAAAACTATCTCCGTCACCAAGAGGTGATTATTTGGGCTATTTATGGTTGGGACCACTAGAAAAGTGATTTCTCTCTCTACCTCTACCCCACCAAATGATTGGAAAAATATATTTATTATCAATCTAACCCTTCTGTCCAAACACCTCTTTGGCTAAAGTTAGTTTAGGGCTAATTATAAGCTACAAAATAACTCTAACCTCTAGCACAACTAGAGGATCCAAACATGGCCCATTCAAGTAAACTAAAATTTTAAAATATTTATTGGAGACATGATGAATTGATGCAACCTATAACTTCATTCATTATGCTTTCATTAGCGCTCTACCAATTGAGCTTCACCCAATAGTTTGGTTTATGTCTCGTCTACCTATACTCCCTATGTACAGGAAATAGATGACGTTTTGGACAAGATTTCGGTCAAACATTGAGAATATAAGTCATGAATAAGTTTTAAGTTATTGAGTTTGAAAATATAAAAACTATATGAAAAGATTTGTCTTGAAAAATACTTTTATAAAAATGTACATATGACACTTTTTGATAATATTTTTTTGTATAATAAAGAGAGTCAAAGTTATACTTTACAGACCGCGTCGATATCCAAAACGTCGTCTATTTTCTATACGGAAGGAGTACATTATTACTTGTGTCTTTGAAGTAAAATAAAACAAAAACATTCTTCTAATAAAAATGGGTGAAACTGGCGTGATCTTGATTGCGGTGGCAAGCTAGCGAATCAATCATCTACTAGATCGAACTGCTTTGTGCTAAAATTATAATAACCTGGACTGACAAAAACCCTTACCAAATTTTATGGTACTCAATCAATCCTCAAAGCAACTAAACTAATTGAAGTACAGAGCTCACAATAATCCGGCTTTTAATCAATCACAAGCATGAAAATTATTGGTTCAATCAGCAAATCTGGGTAGATTTCCTTTCTTCTTCCTCCGTCTCATGCAAAGGAGGTGAGTTTTTTTTTGTATTTTTCCTCCCAACAAGAAGTGGTTCAACAATTGATTCAAGCATCAAATTAACGGATATATATATTTATAGAGAAAACACAAAGATTTATGACATATTATTATTATTATTTTATTACATAATAAGTTTGGTCATTAAAAAACTTTGACTCTTTAAGATTATTTGAATAATGACTATCTATTTGGGACGAAGGGAGTAATAAAGAGCATCAATGACAGAAAGGTTAAGTTATCATTTATTTAATTAGCTTGTTTTTTTCTGAATATAGGATTAGCTTAGCTAATCTCTGGACTAATTAATTATTATAATAGTACACATCATAATAAGCATGTACTAGTTATTTTCTCAATTTTCGAAAAAAGCAAGCGAGGTGCTAGTAATAAACATAAAATCTACTGTAAAAACAAATTAAACGGGACGACTCATCAAATATTTATAGTATATATCGAAAGGACACAGAGAGCCTTAACTCTAATTTAGATACTAAAGTGACTAAGCCAATGACTAAGCGTATTACACCGCCTATAGATAAATAAGCTCGATATCACACATGCAATATAAATATAGAGTATAGGAGTAACTACTAGCTATTACTTGCTACAAATTAACTTAAACTAAATTAAATAGCTCGCTACTAGTTGTTGCGTAGGAAATCCTGAATGGATCTCTGGAGGCGATCCATGACGGCGTTCCAACCGGCCTGTGTGGGATGCAAATAGTCCCAGTAGAAAACATTCTGCGGGTTAGTGCATAGGGTGTACTGAGGTGTGCCCCTGGCGTCCTCGCGTCCACAGTAGGCGCCATTCCGCTTGGAGTTTTTGTCGGTGCCGGTGCAACACGCCATGTAGCTGCCCCTAGCGAGGTCGCTAAAGATGGAGTTGACGTCGAGCACGAGGACGTCGTCGAGTGGATCTAGTTTCTTGCTGAGGGCCTTGTTGTGCATGTCGCTGGCCCTGTTGGCGGCGGCGTCGCAGTGTTCGTAGTTGAATATCTGGGCATCGAACGGCGCACAGCCGAGGGGAGGCAGCGAGTTGACCATCACCTTGGACACGCCTAGGTCCAGTAGCCTCCTCACGCCGTCGACGATGGCGTCGGTCACCTGGTCGCTCATGGCCATCACCTGGCAATGCAGTGCATGCAAGCAAGGATTAATATAATCACACTCATAGATATATATATATATATATATATAGGTAGATGACATGTATATATAGTTTAGCTAGATCTAGATGGCGTGGTGGCTGGTCACCTCGGCGGAGCCTGTGGCCGTAGTAACCCTTGCATAGTCACTGTTGCCGTTGAAGGCGATGAGTGCAACCGAGTGGTCGAGGTCCCTATCCTCGATGGTCCCGCGCCTCACAAGCCTGCTCAGCTGATCAATCTGCCTTGACAGATTATCGTACGCGCCGGTCTCGGCCGTTGCAAAGTTGACGCCGGATGCGTCAACTTCGTTGTTCGACTGTTGTAGCCTATGCGCTGGCGGAGACTCGTCAAAGCCTAGCATCCTTGCTGATGTACGATCAAGCAACAAGAAAGCACCAAATCAATCAAAGAAACAGCAACCAATCGATCAATGAAACAATTAAGTAATTAACCAATAATCAATCAATGACGATATCTATGGCTGGCAGATGTGCATGACATGGTAGCTGAAATTAAAGAGATCGATGCATGGATTACGCGCACGTACCTAGGAAATCAGATTGGACAAGTCCATCCGAGAAGCGGCCTGTTGGATTGTTGTGATGGGCGGAATCTGAGCTTCCGTAAGGGTAGAACCACTGACGAGAGACCTCGCTCTTCTGCGACGTCGGCGCAACGTTGCCGGCGTCTACAAACGAGTCCCCGAAGACGAACAGCATCGGGCTGTCTCGCCGGCGGTGGTCACGATCAGGATGGCGTCGGCACTCGACACCACCGGCGGCCAGGAGCAGCAAGAGAACGATGCCCAAAACCTTCTTCATCATCATGTTGAATGAATGTGCACAACACAAGGACAGATCTATCTCGGAACAAACAACTATAACGCTATGCCGTATTGCCGTATGCACGGCCGAAATTTATATTTATAGGAGGCAAATTCAACGAGTTGGTTAGCATCACGACTCAGCAGCAGTCTCACCTCGATCTATCTCTAACGTACAGAGACTCTTCTCTTTTCTGGACTCAAATTAATCAGGTATACATACAATACAACTCTTCTCTGAACTGAAGTCTGAACTTCTTTCCACCAGTTCGTCCTCCGGCCGGCCTCTTCATTCTTTCCACCAGTACGTTCTAAAAAACCGGGACGTCGTGCAAATCAACACGACGACGGGACTCTTTGGTGTCTTGGGTTCCAACGCCATGCAAACTCGCTATCAGTATAATCATCGACCCTTTATTTGCTCTGCATGCCCTCTCCGCCGGAATGGTCGTTTCCTCACTTGATCCATCAGGCAGCAGCAGCAGCTCAACAACGCTATATATAGCTTGATGTGCTCACCGGCAGACAGGCCATGAACTCTGTCGACGACTAATGGTGTGTTTGGTTTAAGGAATGAGGCAGTCCATCATCTTCTCACTTCTCACTTCTCACTTTTTCTATTTGGTTGATGGAATGGAATGAGTTGATGCATCACCACCTCATTCCTCATAAGTTAATAATTAGTATATATGCACGAGGAATGAGTTGGTTCCACCAAAATTCATGGGATGGACTCATGATGCATCACCTCATGAAGCATTAGTTGGTTCCACAAACCAAACATCCTAAGTGTATTATTATAGCCGAAATTGTCGAAATATAATCTGCTCCCTCCGTCCCAAAAGGAAAATGAAAGTCTCACTTCTCAATTACGTTCTGGAACTTAGGGCCTTGGAAGCTTGGTCTAATTTACAAATTACAATCAAATATCAATAAGTAAGCAAGCAAATATCAATTAGAATAAGTACCCAGTGCACATGAGATTACATATTTGAATCCCCCACCATCCGGGCAGCCACAAAAGTGTTACCGGCCCATCATATAATCTTTGATGTTGAATCAATCATCTACTAGAACTGCTTTTTGTACGGGTGCTAATTACTTGGACTGACAAAAACCCTTATCAAGTTTGATGGTATTCAACCAATCCTCGAAGCATCTAACCTAATTGAAGTACTACAAGTGTAGTAAGACGAGCCCACACTACTGGAAACAAGTTGTTTGCCGAGTGTCCGCAGCTTTGTCAAGTGCCTTTTCACTACTGGAAAACCTATCTTTGTCGAGTGTCGAGCGTTTTTTTCTCGGGCACTTGACAAAGAAGCTCTTTGCCTAGTACCAAATAAAAAGCACTTAGCAAATAAATTCTTTGTCGAATGTCAAAGAAAAATCAGTCGGTAAAGAACTTTTTTCTCGGACACTTGACAAAGAAGCTTTTTGCCGAGTGTTTTGCAACTAAACACTAGCACATGGATTAGTATTGCAATACAAGCTAGTGAAAATAACAGGCAGTCGGTACTACCGGGCTGTAGGCCGGTACTACTTACACCGGTACTACAGGGCTGTTAGGCCGGTACTACCAAACACATGCAAGTAGCGATGAAAACGGACGGAAACGGACAGAAAAACCTCATTTCTACTTCCATTTCTATATTCTTTGGCGGAAACGGGGGCAGGTTCGGAAAATACGGGTTCGGAAACGGAATCGGGATATACGGATGTTCGGAAACGAACGGATATGGCTGTAAATTCATCGGAAACGGTCGAAAGCAGGAAAATTAAGCTGGAATACCGCAAATTTTTATACTCACATACAATGACCCTGATAATGTAACATGTATAGGAGAGAATATTTCGACAGCGACATGGATATATTTTTCACAAATCACAGCTATGCCTCATCATCCATGTTGTCACACTACTAGAGAACAGGCCTTTGGACGATCCACCAACCGAGCTTTAGTCCCGGAAAAAATTTGCGTCCGGGACTAAAGACTTTTAGTCCCGGTTGGTATTACCAACCGGGGCTAAAGGTGAATCTTTAGCCCCGGTTGGTATTATCAACCGGAACTAAAGGTCCTGGACCTTTAGTCCCGGTTGGTAATACCAACCGGGGCTAAAGGGTCACCCTTTAGCCCCGGTTGGTGGTACCAACCGGGGCTAAAGGTCCTTTTAGCCCCGGTTGGTGTTACCAACCGGGGCTAAAGGTCCTTTTAGCCCCGGTTGGTGTTACCAACCGGGGCTAAAAGTCCTTCCCGAGTGGATTCAAAAGGAAAACGTCTAGAACTACATCACGTGGGTTGCGTAGCTCAGTTGGTAGACGTGCCTGAGGCGAGATGTGCTGAGTTCGAATCTCACACAACACACATTTATTTTTTCCTCTCTGGACCTTTAGCCCCGGTTGAAAGCAACCGGGACTAAAGGCCGGGACCTTTAGTCCCGGATTCTTAGCCCCGGTTGACATACCCGGGGCTAAAGGCCCATTTCAACCGGGGCTAAAGGCCCTTTCTCTACTAGTGTCAGAATCACTTTCGTTCTTATCTTTTTATATATAGATAGATATATTTGCTAAAAATAAATTAGCACTTAATATTTAGAGTACACCATTGCGAAGAGCTCGTCGAGCCGATAGAAATGGATATATTATTTGATATATTTGGAGCTAGGAATAAAAAGATATTGATTTTTCAAATAAAAAGGTCAATCCTGTGAAATCTGGTAAAATTCCGGATTCAAATCCGGAAAAATTCCGACCAAATACGGAATTCCGAAAATACGGACGGAAAAACATTATTTCTACTTCCGATCCGATTCCGAGAAACTCCGTTCCGGATTCCGAACCGTTTCCGAACTTTTCCGAAAATACGGAAACGGACGGGTCAAATATGGAAAAACGGTCGGTTCGGAACGGGAAAAATTCCGTCCGTTTTCATCCCTACATGCAAGAAGCTACAAAATTGAAGTGGGTGAGATGCAATCTCAGATCTAGCAATTACTCCACTTCCTTAGATGATGTAGATGACGATTGTAGCTTCCCCAAGTCTTGGTTCCTTGCCAAAATGTAGATCGAGCCTTCCTAACCTAAGATAGAGTGATGGAGGGAGGAAGAACACGAAGAACACAAGAACAAGCGTAATATGCAAGGAAACAAGAACAATAAGAGCAACAAGAGACAGGGACACAAGATTTTATCCCGAGGTTCACTTGGTTGCCACCAAGCTAGTCCTCGTTGAAGCAAGCCCAAGGTTGCCGCCGATCCTCTTGCTAGTGGTGACCCTAAGTCACACTCTCCACGATGGAGTGCTCACCAAGAGCTCTAGTGTTCGATCCGGCCGGACCACTTGACGCTCTTCACGCCTCTTTCCACTAGAGTTGCTCTTCGCGATCTCCCACGGGGCGAGCACAATGCCGCTCACAAAGCTTCTCCGGTGCCACGCACAATCTTCACGCAGGCTTCAAGACGAAGACAAGCACCAAGCCGTCTAGGAGGTGGCAACCTCCAAGAGTAATAAGCACCACCGGCTTACAACTCGAACACCTAGTGTCACTCGATGCTATCTCTCAAAGCAACGCACTAGAATCGCTCTCTCACATAATCGGATAAGCACTAAAGCATATGAGTGTTAGAGGGCTCCCAAGCACTACCCAACCATGGACACTAAGTCCCTAGGGTTCTCCAGCAACCAGCACATGACCGGCTTCAACCACTATATATATAGAGGGGAGTGGCCAACTAGCGATTTCCCCTTTCTGCGCTTCGGTCGGTAGTACCGACCCCCTGGGTCGGTAGTACTGACTACCTCACTTACAGCCGTTACACGAAGCATTGACCCGATGGAACCACCGACCCTTTGGTCGGTACCACCGGGGGTCGGTAGTACCGGTCCTATGGCGGTACTACCGGCAGGCCAACCTGGGGACTACGCAGAGAGCCTCCAAAACTCCTCCAGACCTCGGTACCACGCCGTCGGTTGGTAGTACCAGCCTTATGGCGGTACTACCGACAGGCCAACCTTGGATCTACACAGAATGCCTCCAAACTGCCTCCAAACCACGGTACCACCGACCCCTAAGGTCGGTACTACCGGACCTGGTACTACCGGCCCTATGGCGGTACTACCGGTAGGCCAAACCTGGCTCAACACAGGGAGCCTGCGAACTGCACACCTTGGTCGGTACTACCGACCACTAGGGTCGGTACTACCGGCTTCACCTTGCCTCAGCTCCGCACTACAACGACCATAACTCTTAGCTCCGAACTCCGATTTCGATGATCTTGGACATTTTGCAAAGCTAACTCAGAGGGCTACACAACCCACATACATAGCTAAACCAACTCACAAAGCATTAGAACAGAATACCAATCCAAGATCCATCAAAGAGTTCAGAACACACGGGAAAACCTCCTTCCCTTCTCCGAGTTGATCCAAATCAACTCCAACACCTTCTCCTTTGCAAATGTGCCAACACCACCAAGTGTACAACATCATGTGCATGTGTGTTAGCATTTTCACAATCATTTTCAAAGGATTTTCACTTGCTCTCATAACGCCATTCAATCCTAGTAACAACACAATGTTAGATCGCTCAAGTGGCACTAGATGACCGATATGCAAACAAGTTTGCTCCTCTTAATATTACTGTCATCTATCCTAAACTCGGTCATAATCTTCTCTACACACCTATGACCAGTGAAATGAAATGACCTACAAATATACCTTTGCCTTGCGCATTCCATTCCATCTCCTTTGTTATGCAAGACATGCACCAACTTCTCATCAAATGATATGATCCACTTCATATCATCACATGGCCTCCATGGTCCATCGATGTTGACCTTACTTGCTCTTCACCATTGCTTCAGTCTTTTGGCGCCAAGTCTTGCTTAAGCCTCCCGACACTCGGTACCAACGACTTCAAAGCCTCCAACTTGCCCTTCACCTTCGCAACTGGTCCATCAAGCCAAGCCTTGCCTTGATCTTCACCATCTTAGCCATATGACCACATATCATGTTTCATGTGCATTAAGCTTCTTCATCACATGTGTGAGCCTTGCAACATCCTCCAAGCTATTTCATCTCTATGACAATGTTGCTCACACATCATCACCTTTGGACTAATCACCTATGTAATTCACTTCAAACACATAATTAGTCCACCTAAGTTGTCACTCAATTACTAAAACCAAACTAGGACCTTTCAATAGGGCCACGTCACCTGAAAACCCGCTAGTCGTCAGATCCGACCAAAACGTGATATGAACCGTTTGATCCTGTTGTCGTCAACCCGGACAAATAGCGAATCATCGTGAACCCGCTCGCGGGACGACTCCCCGCACCTCCCTCTTTCTCACGACACGGGCAGGAGGCACTGACCCCAATGCGTGCACCGCCATCCCGACGCGGGTAGGGGCCCCAACGCCAGTGGCCTCAGCGCAAGTGGCGGCTCCATCCACTCCGAATCCCCATCCAGCGACCCCGACGGTGCGGCTGTGGCGGCTCCGGCCACCCTGAATCCGTCCCAGTGTGGATGAGGGCCCTAGTGGCCACGGCGACCCAGGCTCCCCCTACCCCTAGGGCCCGAAGCCATACCAGCGGAGACGTCACTCCCGGCTCCCCCTACTTACTCGGCGACTGGGCGTTCGGCCACTCGGCGCGGCGACTCCACGCCTCCACTCCACCTCATGTTTTCTGATTTTCCTGGTGCCACTCCACTATCCCAGGCGGCTCAACTTCCCGCCTCCATTCCCAAGCTGCAAGCCGCCCGGCGAGCGACCCTGCTCTGCTGCGCAGCAGTCTGTGCCTTGGTGGCCCAAAAGGGAGCAGCAGCAGGCTCCTCACATCACGCCTTGGCTGCCATGGGGATGAAGATGAGCGTCGCTGCCACGAGAAAGAAGGCAAGCAACACCAACACTACGCGGCTTCCTCGAACCTCTGCTCCCTCCTGTGCCATAGCCTCCTCCTATCCCATAGCCTCACCAGATATGCTTACAAGGTTCAGCTCTGTCCATTGAATAATTATTCTTTGCATATTTCTGATGCAAAAAAATGGTCTTCGATTCATTAGTTTATACTAAATTTTATTTCATTGCTTTATTTACATACCTCTCGTGTTTCTTGCTCTAGGCATTGCCTTCTATTGATTTTTGCTGAATTTTACAGAAAGAAAATGATTCTAAACTTTAAAAAATCTCCTATCATTGCATATGCAGCGCCATGGACTAGGATATACATATACTCTATGAAGTGCATTTTAAAGCACTTCTAACATTATTTGTGTTCATCACCCTTAGCGCATTAGGCATTGGTTTCTGCCCTCGTGAAACCATTTGTTTCCATTGTCTGTGATTGCATTTGACGGCCTGTTACTTTCGGTTCCCATATTGGTGTCTACTTCAACTTGTATTTATGGCTTCCTATTAAGATTTGCAATGTTTGTGTTTTGATATAACTGAATCAGGTTGCCCAGTTTGTTGAAAAACTACAGTTGCAACTTGTAATCCTTCTCTGCACAAGATTCCCGAAACCATACCACGTGCTCATCTTGCAGCACTAGGTACAATTTGGGCTCAGCTCAATCAACTACCTCACTACCAGCACGTTCAACTGAAACACCCTACATGTGTTTGATGAAATGCATGCAAGGAGCATCCACCATTGTACTCACGATTGACGAGGGTATAGCAAATGTCATATTAAGATGATTTCAGATCTGATAATTGCATTTACATTATTCAAGCTCTAGAAGTATGGCTGCTCCTGAGACATAAGAAATACTCAACCCATCCCAAATTATAAGACTTTTTGACTCTTTTGGCATCAAGTTTGACCACTCGTCTTATTCAAAAATCTGTGCAAAATACCATTTCTTTTATCGTTACTTTGTTTATTAATAAAAGTTCTTCAAGAATGACTTAAATTTGACTATATTTGTATAATTTTTTTAATAAGACGAGTGGTCAAACTTAAGGTTAAAAAAAGTCAAATGTCTTATAATTTGAGATAGAGAGTATTAAATAGTATGTGTTTTATGGTTAGCTATTTCATGGAGCAATAGATATTTCTCCCAGTACCATGATTCAATTTCATATTTCTTTAACATCTTTTACTGCCATAGCCAATATCTGGACATGCATACGTTGGCTTAAGGACTATTTACTGGTTGATAAGCTATGATGGGCAAGTATCACGACTTACAGTCCTTTCTGAATGTAGGATTGAAAAAAATCATTGTGATCTCAAATGCAGTTGTAGCGCGTAACACATCTGGAGACCTTATGATGCATAGGCTATTAACGCATCAAGATCATGTTCCTGTTTTAAAAAAATGGATTTGTGAACTCACATACTAATTTTGGCATATAGTCTGAATGATTGGTTTCTCTTAGTTACTTACAGGGGAAACACAATTGACTAATGGCTTTTGAATTTGATGATGAGACGGTTTGTGATATAAGTGAATGGTCATTAGAAGTAAGCGAGTGGCCATTTAAATGTTTCAGAAACCGGCAAAGGCCATTGCTTATATGAGAGATTATATTAACTCCAAGAATGTGTAAAATGTTTTATTCAAAGCTAAACGAACCATATGGTTTTCATTGCACATATATAATGCTCACACTACATACTTACAAAGTTCAGAAGTTTCTCTTTAGCTATTATCATTTGATTTGGATTTAACTTCCATCCGTTAATGCTTCCTTATTTCTCTCTGTGGCAGGGCCAGACAACTAACAACAGGGAAACCAAATGAAAATGAAAGGATAATTTGGTGTACAAGGCACGACAATGTGGGCTGCTGCTTTTGCTTACAATTATGTATACAACTTTTGTTAATAGCTCATATAGCAACACAGATGATGCAATGATGATATGTTATAAGATATACCTACCTTTTGAGAAAAAAGATTATGCTCACTGCTCGGTTTCTGTCGCAATATACACTTTATCGACAGAGAAAAGACAGTATACTTAATTTTTCCAAACATCTTTTCATCATGGGTCTGCTCAGTATGGAAAAAGGCACATCAATATGCTGCAAACAGACCACACACTGGCCATAAGCGGCAACACCGCGAGCATTTCTAGTGGAAATGGATTTTCTCAACTCTGAAGAGAGAAGAGACATGTACATACTGTACGGCCCAGTAGTTTTGCAGTCTCTGAAGATGGATCTATCGAGTTGACAGTTGAGAATCTGCAGGCGTCAAATCGGTGGGTGGGTCCACACAAGTACTCCCAGTAGGTAGAGTAAGAGCATCAACAGTGTATAGAACCAGCCCCGGTTCTATACACTGATATAACTTTAACCTGCTGAAAACATCAAAATTCTCCACATTGTATCGAGCCGGCCTAGCTCTATAAATGAGGCCCGCCACATCAAAATCCTTCAACTGCTCTCGGCGGCGAGAGGAGCAACTGCAAGAAAGAGAAAGAGAGTGACAGAGAGTGCCTGATTTTTTATTCCTTAGTGCCGTGTTCGATCTATGGTGTTCAGTTCTTCATCGATCCAAGCACATAGTGTATGGTACCCGGTTTCATCCTTGCATTTATTGCATCGAACCTTCTTTGAACAGCACCCTACGTACTGGTGCTCTAACGGAGGATTTGCTCTTTTTCTGGTTCGCGTCCAATCGGCCGGGTACCAATGCAATGCATTATACTCCCTCCGTCCGTAAATAACTGTCGTTCTCGCTTCCCGAGAAACTACTTAAATTAAATTTATATTTAAAAATATTAATATTTATGGTACATAATTAGTATCATTAAAAAGATTTTTTAATCTAGTTTTTAACAAATTTATTTGAAGATACAAATGTTGTTCGTATTTTCAACAAACGTAGTCAAACTTGTGACACGAACACCAAAAACGACAAATAAAAAGGGACGGAGGGAGTATATGCAAGACGAGTGATGAGCTGACTACCGAAAGAGATACCGATATAATACTAGAGATACCACGTTAGATCGATCGAGGTGGGTTGACTATTGGCTACTTTATGCAGGCCACTGCAGCTACACCGAATCCATCCTATTTTTTTTTTATTTATAACAAAAACGCATGGGTGGAATCAAAATCATGCATTCATGCGCAGCAGGGAGGAAGATTGCAATTGCACTCCTGCATACATATATAGAGGTGGTATATACTCCCATCCTCGTTAAAAAATATATATATAATTCTAGTTTTGAATGAACGCAGTCAAACCTTGACTAGGCTTACAAAAAAATGTTATATCAATATTTATGTCTCTGGATAGTCTAGGTTTATATATTAGTAAAATATATCTATGACTCATGTAATATATACTTATACTAATTACGTCCTGGTATATAGAATGATCCCTATAAAGTAATTTATTATTTTCTCATGGCCCTGCTTGGATTCAAGTGCTAGAGCTAGTTTAAGCTATTTGGAGCTCACCTAGCCCTAAAGTATCCAAACAAGAGGGTTAGTTTGAGCTATTTGTATCTAACCCACCCTAAAAAACTATCTCCACCAAGAGGTGATTATTTGGGCTATTTCTGGTTGGGACCACTAGAAAAGTGATTTCTCTCTCTACCTCTACCCCACCAAATGATTGGAAAAGTATATTTATTATCAATCTAACTCTTCTATCCAAACACCTCTTTGGCTAAAGTTAGTTTAGGGCTAATTATAAGCTACAAAATAACTCTAACCTCTAGCACAGCTAGAGGATCCAAACAGGGCCCATTCAAGTAAACTAAAATTTTAAAATATTTATTGGAGACATGATGAATTGATGCAACCTATAACTTCATTTATTATGCTTTCATTAGCGCTCTACCAATTGAGCTGCACCCAATAGTTTGGTTGATTTCTCGTCTACATATACTCGCTATGTATAGGAAATAGATGACGTTTTGGACAAGATTTCGGTCAAACATTGAGAATATAAGTCATGAATAAGTTTTAAGTTATTGAGTTTGAAAATATAAAAACTATATGAAAAGATTTGTCTTGAAAAATACTTTTATAAAAAAATACATATAACACTTTTTGATAATATTTTTTTGTATAAAGAGAGTCAAAGTTATACTTTACAGACCGTGTCGATGTCCAAAACGTCATCTATTTTCTATACAGAAGGAGTACATTATTACTTGTGTCTTTGAAGTAAAATAAAATAAAAACATTCTTCTAATAAAAATGGGTGAAACGTCATGGCGTGATCTTGATTGCGGTGGCAAGCTAGCGAATCAATCATCTACTAGATCGAACTGCTTTGTGCTAAAATTATAATAACCTGGACTGACAAAAACCCTTACCAAATTTGATGGTACTCAATCAATCCTCAAAGCAACTAAACTAATTGAAGTACAGAGCTCACAATAATCCGGCTTTTAATCAATCACAAGCTTGAAAATTATTGGTTCAATCAGCAAATCTGGGTAGATTTCCTTTCTTCTTCCTCCGTCCCGTCTCACATTGTGTTGTTGGTGTTCTACTCGCTCTCACTATCCAATATATGGCAGTAACACTACCGGAAAATCAATCTTCGCCGAGTGCTGGCAGCACTCGGCGAAGAGCCTTTTGCACTCGGCGAAGGCTTCGCCGAGTGCCGCACTCGGCGAAGGGCACTCGGCGAAGAATTTCACGGCAAAGAGGTTCTTTGCCGAGTGCCAAATATCGGGCACTCGGCGAAGGCTTCGCCGAGTGCTGACATATTTGGCACTCGGCAAAGAAAAAAATAAAAAAAACCCCGAAAAAATAGGGAAAATTTTTTATTTAATTGGAGGAGGGGCCCACTGAGCAGCGCCCACTTGTCGCCCTCGAAATCGCAAGTTCTACTATTTTTCACGCAATTTTCTCTCACGCAGTCAGCTGGATTCGAACTCACGACCTGTCGTTCGCGCGGAGCCTCCTCTACCACTGCACTACACACTCATATACGTTCCATCTCCGTTTCGATTACCCATATATTATACTAAACCATGTGTAACTTGCTTATTTGAGGCCCTAAACGAATTCAAATCAAAAAATTGTAAACTACAAAGTTTTCTAACTTTTCAAGATCTACAACTTTTATTTTAGTAGTTTTTCCATCCGAGGTCGTTTATAAAAATTTGAATTTTAAATTTTACAATTTGAAACGTAGTTTTCGTTGACAAGATGATTTCAAATCAAAAAGTTGTCAACACCAAAGTTTCATAACTTTTCGAGATCTACAACTTTCATTTTGGTCATTTCTCCATCTGAGGTATTTTGAAAAATTTGAATTTTAAAATTTTCAAATTCGACGCAGTTTTGCATAACTAGATGACTTCAAATTAAAAAGTTATCAACTACAAACTTTCATAATTTGACTAGCATGCTTTGCCTTGTGTTGGCCCTTTGCCGAGTGCCAGATTTGCGGCACTCGGCAAAGAGGCTCTTCGCCGAGTGCCCGAAATTTGGCACTCGGCGAACTCCCAGGCACTCGGCGAAGATTGATTTTCCCGTAGTGTAAGTTCTCATGCAAAGGAGGTGAGTTTTTTTTTTGTATTTTTCCTTCCCAACAAGAAGTGGTTCAACAATTGATTCAAGCATCAAATTAACGGATATATATATTTATAGAGAAAACACAAAGATTTATGACATATAATTATTATTATTTTATTATACAATAAGTTTGGTCATTAAAAAACTTTGACTCTTTAAGATTATTTGAATAATGACTATCTATTTGGGACGAAGGGAGTAATAAAGAGCATCAATGATCAAAGGTTAAGTTATCATTTATTTAATTAGCTTGTTTTTTTTCTGAATATAGGATTAGCTTAGCTAATCTCTAGACTAATTAATTATTATAATAGTACAAATCATAATAGGCATGTACTAGTTATTTTCTCAATTTTCGAAAAAAGCAAGTGAGGTGCTAGTAATAAACATAAAATCTACTGTAAAAACAAATTAAACGGGACGACTCATCAAATATTTATAGTATATATCGAAAGGACACAGAGAGCCTTAACTCTAATTTAGATACTAAAGTGACTAAGCCAATGACTAAGCGTATTACACCGCCTATAGATAAATAAGCTCGATATCACACATGCAATATAAATATAGAGTATAGGAGTAACTACTAGCTATTACTTGCTACAAATTAACTTAAACTAAATTAAATAGCTCGCTACTAGTTGTTGCGTAGGAAATCCTGAATGGATCTCTGGAGGCGATCCATGACGGCGTTCCAACCGGCCTGTGTGGGATGCAAATAGTCCCAGTAGAAAACATTCTGCGGGTTAGTGCATAGGGTGTACTGAGGTGTGCCCCTGGCGTCCTCGCGTCCACAGTAGGCGCCATTCCGCTTGGAGTTTTTGTCGGTGCCGGTGCAACACGCCATGTAGCTGCCCCTAGCGAGGTCGCTAAAGATGGAGTTGACGTCGAGCACGAGGACGTCGTCGAGTGGATCTAGTTTCTTGCTGAGGGCCTTGTTGTGCATGTCGCTGGCCCTGTTGGCGGCGGCGTCGCAGTGTTCGTAGTTGAATATCTGGGCATCGAACGGCGCACAGCCGAGGGGAGGCAGCGAGTTGACCATCACCTTGGACACGCCTAGGTCCAGTAGCCTCCTCACGCCGTCGACGATGGCGTCGGTCACCTGGTCGCTCATGGCCATCACCTGGCAATGCAGTGCATGCAAGCAAGGATTAATATAATCACACTCATAGATATATATATATATATATATATATATAGGTAGATGACATGTATATATAGTTTAGCTAGATCTAGATGGCGTGGTGGCTGGTCACCTCGGCGGAGCCTGTGGCCGTAGTAACCCTTGCATAGTCACTGTTGCCGTTGAAGGCGATGAGTGCAACCGAGTGGTCGAGGTCCCTATCCTCGATGGTCCCGCGCCTCACAAGCCTGCTCAGCTGATCAATCTGCCTTGACAGATTATCGTACGCGCCGGTCTCGGCCGTTGCAAAGTTGACGCCGGATGCGTCAACTTCGTTGTTCGACTGTTGTAGCCTATGCGCTGGCGGAGACTCGTCAAAGCCTAGCATCCTTGCTGATGTACGATCAAGCAACAAGAAAGCACCAAATCAATCAAAGAAACAGCAACCAATCGATCAATGAAACAATTAAGTAATTAACCAATAATCAATCAATGACGATATCTATGGCTGGCAGATGTGCATGACATGGTAGCTGAAATTAAAGAGATCGATGCATGGATTACGCGCACGTACCTAGGAAATCAGATTGGACAAGTCCATCCGAGAAGCGGCCTGTTGGATTGTTGTGATGGGCGGAATCTGAGCTTCCGTAAGGGTAGAACCACTGACGAGAGACCTCGCTCTTCTGCGACGTCGGCGCAACGTTGCCGGCGTCTACAAACGAGTCCCCGAAGACGAACAGCATCGGGCTGTCTCGCCGGCGGTGGTCACGATCAGGATGGCGTCGGCACTCGACACCACCGGCGGCCAGGAGCAGCAAGAGAACGATGCCCAAAACCTTCTTCATCATCATGTTGAATGAATGTGCACAACACAAGGACAGATCTATCTCGGAACAAACAACTATAACGCTATGCCGTATTGCCGTATGCACGGCCGAAATTTATATTTATAGGAGGCAAATTCAACGAGTTGGTTAGCATCACGACTCAGCAGCAGTCTCACCTCGATCTATCTCTAACGTACAGAGACTCTTCTCTTTTCTGGACTCAAATTAATCAGGTATACATACAATACAACTCTTCTCTGAACTGAAGTCTGAACTTCTTTCCACCAGTTCGTCCTCCGGCCGGCCTCTTCATTCTTTCCACCAGTACGTTCTAAAAAACCGGGACGTCGTGCAAATCAACACGACGACGGGACTCTTTGGTGTCTTGGGTTCCAACGCCATGCAAACTCGCTATCAGTATAATCATCGACCCTTTATTTGCTCTGCATGCCCTCTCCGCCGGAATGGTCGTTTCCTCACTTGATCCATCAGGCAGCAGCAGCAGCTCAACAACGCTATATATATAGCTTGATGTGCTCACCGGCAGACAGGCCATGAACTCTGTCGACGACTAACTGACTAAGTGTATTATTATAGCCGAAAATTGTCGAAATATAATCTCTGCTCCCTTCGTCCCAAAAGGAAAATGAAAGTCTCACTTCTTAATTACGTACGTTGTAGAACTTAGGGCCTTGGAAGCTTGGTCTAATTTACAAGCAAATATTGTTAGATATGTGTCGAATATGTGTATAATCTAGTTACAATTGGACTTGAGCTTGTGTTACGGGCTAGGATAGAGTTGGAGTCGAACTCTGTGTCCTAGAGGGCCATAAATATGAGGCAACCCCTGTTGTAACCGTGAGACGACTTGGTGGCTGGTTTGGGTGGCGGCGAGGCCGCGGGATCGCCCGGATGCCGGTGTAGCTGCTGTTTTATGGGGAGGAGCGCCCGTAGTCTTGCCCCGAGGATTAGGCACATCGCTGAACCTCGTTAAAAAACATCGTGTCTTGGTGTCGTTCTCGTTTGCGTATTTTCTTCTATGGTAGCTATGCTTCCGCGTTCGTCAGTTAGCAGATCTGTTCGGGTCTGGAACTAACCGTGCACTCTTACAAGTGGTATCGGAGCCAGGTTCATAGAAGAAGATCGTGGAGGTGCGATGGATATGTTTCACACCGCGCAAGGCTTGCACGGGTATGTCCGGAGAAGGACATGGCGCAAGGTGGAGCATGACGGCGATCGACGACTCGATCGGTGGAGTTGGAAACTTCGAGCGGGTGGCTTGAACCGTCCAATGGGTTGCAATCAACAGGGATCCGTCCAGACATGGAGATCAGGTTGATGGCGACTGGTGGCTACTGTTCGATAGGGGTCGGTCAGACGTGACGGCCAGGTTCGACAGTGCGGCTGGAAGGCGTCGTGGATGAAGACGACGGCTTTGACTCGTGATCAGATTGATAAATTTTTTAATCTTGGTCAGAGTGATCGTTGCAGGATTAGCAACGATGGTGATGAAAATCATGGTGGACTTTGCTGTTCTAATGGAGTGGTGGTGTTTTCTATTTTGGTGCTACGGATGTCCACAAGTTGGCAGGCCTGACGTACGACAAGGAGTCTATTGGATGGATTTTGTCTCGGCCGTTTGCATGGTGGAGTCAGAGGCGGAGAACAAAAGCTGCATGTATGAGTTAATTTTTTGTTCAGCTTCGTGATTCTCTGTCGGACATGCAAAGAGAGACAATATTTATTCAAGCAGGAGACAATGCGTCCGTGCCAGGAAGAAGGGACAGTAGCAAAGAGGTTTGCATATTTGTGTTTGCTCATGTTACCTGGACGAGTCGGATTGGACTCTTTTGGTAAGATTGAAGAAGGTGCATGTCGGACTTGTCTAGCTTGGGCTGGAGTCGATGCATGCTGGTTTGATTAAAGAAAAGGAAACAGGTCGAGTTCGAGTAGGACTTGCATGGTGGGTGTACGTACGGTGCATAAAAATATGCATAATAGAGAAGAGAAAGGGAACGGGCAGCGGAGTACGAGTTGTCATGAACTCGTGTCGCTTAGGTTCCTGGCTCCATAAATACAAAAAAAAAAGTTCACACGAGATTGCAGATCAATAGCAATCGAAGTTGTTCATGACTGTTACGACGGTTGGAGATGAACAGGGTGACGTTCAAGCGAGTTGATTTTGTCATATGCAAGCGGCAGGACGGTCGACGAGGCTTGTGAGCGGCGCGGCTATTGCGGAGAGGCTAGCGGTGCCATGCTAGTCATACCGTGAGACAGAGACGACGATGGGATCAGCGACGACGACATAGGAGCGTGACGGCTGATGGAGTTCTTCGTTCTTTGTGGCGTGGCGACACGTGAGGCGAACTCAGAATGCGGTTTTGCATTGGAGGAGTTTGTGTGCTTCCAAGACAGCAAGGTACGTGGATCGATTCAAGTAGCGTGTGGGATCGGACGTAAGGCTAAATTGGAAGGAATTATAGATGGTGGATATCTATGCCTGCAACTGGAGTAATCTGGTTGGTCAGTACTGCGGGAGACTACGGTGTAAGATGTCGGACGTAGCAATGCAGTGAAAAAGGAAGAGCAAGCTAATATGACAGTTTTTCATATGTGACTCAGATAACGGTTGTGAAATTCTCAGTGTCACATATATAGTCAGGTTGAGTATGATATTGGATTCAGTTAGCTCGTGTGGTTTCTAATAGGAGCAGACGTGTTTCAGGAGTCAGACATGTCAGGGCTGAAGATGAATCTAATTTTATTCAAGAGAGACTGAGTGATGAAGAGATGGGTGCACAACTGCAGGTGGAGTCATAAAGTATGGTGCTGCAGGTATAGCGAAGTCTCTTGTTTGCGGTGGGTCTACAATCAAGACTTAACGAGCAGCTTGTGTGGAGCTGTGAAGGCAACAACTCAGTTCACGTACACAAAGGTTTCGTGCATAGACGATTTCAAGATGGCGTGCATATTCGTTAAGGTGGAGTTTGTTAGATATGTGTCGAATATGTGTATAATCCGGTTACAATTGGACTTGAGTTTGTGTTAGGGGCTAGGATAGAGTTGGAGTCGAACTCTGTGTCCTAGAGGGCCATAAATATGAGGCAACCCCTGTTGTAACCGTGAGACGACTTGGCGGCTGGTTTGGGTGGCGGCGAGGCCGCGGGATCGCCCGGATGCCGGTGTAGCTGCTGTTTTATGGGGAGGAGCGCCCGTAGTCATGCCCCGAGGATTAGGCACATCGCTGAACCTCGTTAAAAAACATCGTGCCTTGGTGTCGTTCTCGTTTGCGTATTTTCTTCTACGGTGGCTATGCTTCCGCGTTCGTCAGTTAGCAGATCTGTTCGGGTCTGGAACTAACCGTGCACTCTAACAAATATCAATAAGTACTCAGTAAGCAAGCAAATATATATCAATTAGAATAAATAGCCACAGTGCACATGAGATTACATATTTGAATCCCCCACCATCCGGGCGGCCACAAAAGTGTTACCGGCCCATCATAATCTTTGATGTTGAATCAATCATCTACTAAAACTGCTTTGTACGGGTGCTAATTAATTGGACTGACAAAAACCCTTAGGGGCCGTTTGGATGCTTGAAATTGAATTCATTTTAAGAATAATAATTTAGACACATGTTAATTAAGCTAATATGACTATATATGGATTATATTTGTATATTATTGTTGCCTACACAAGAGAGATACTCATATGTTGCATTTCTACCGTCGAAGAAAGTGTTATAAGTTGCAAGGTAAAAATATAGTAAGAATCCATTTCTCTCACACACCCTATGAATTTGAGATAGCCTGTTTGTATGTGAACTTTGAAAAATTGTGGAATATCAAATTCCAAGGCAACTAGCCTAGTTTATTGAGTGAACTTTAATTCCTCCAAAATGAAAGGATCCAAACGGGCCCTTATGAAGTTTGATGGTATTCAACCAATCCTCAAAGCAACTAACCTAATTGAAGTACTACAAGTGTAGTAAGACGAGCCCACACTGGAAACAAGTTGTTTGCCGAGTGTCCGCAGCTTTGCCAAGTGCCTTTTCACTACTGGAAAATATATCTTTGTCGAGTGTCGAGCTCTTTTTTTTTACACTCGGCAAAGAGCTCTTTGTCGAGTGTTTTTTAGTACTTGGCGAAGCCAATTTTTAAATCATAATTTGAAGCAGTAAATTAATTTAAATGAAAAAGGTTTGAACTACAAATAAAGTTTGTTTAACTCATCAAAATGAACAATTTCTGTTTTGGTGATTGTTTTCATTTAACAAACTAATATTAAATTTGTTCATAATTCTTACATATCGGCCTCTGTAGTTTACGAAACTACGAGAGTGATATATAAGATTTGTGAACAATGTTAGAACCACCATGTCGAATACATAAATAGTCAAATAATAAAAATAAACTTTGTAGATTTTGACAAGTTATGAAACTTTGTACTCCCTCTATCCCAAATTATAAGTTATTTCAAGAATCTTGGAGCGAGAGTCAAAGCATCTCAAGTTTCACCAAAATTACATAGAAAAATGCAAAAATTTATAACATGAAATTGGTATTACCATGAAAATTAATATAACTAATAATCCGTAAAGAATCCAATGATGCTTAGTTGATATTATAAATGTTATTATCTTATTATATAAATTTGGTCAATGGTTCTTCAAGATTCTTAGAATGACTTATAATTTGGAACCTAAAAAAGTAATTGATTTTTTTTTTAATTTGAAGTCGTGGACCCTAAATATATACGTAGCAATGTTTGGTGGTGCACGGAACAGTTTGGTGGTGCACGGAACCGTGCTGGGAAATCTTTGAGCCATAGTACGCCGGGATTGGAGATGGAGTCCCCGGAATGTACTTAGCAATGTTTGGTGGTGCACGGAACCGCGCTGGTGGCTGGTAAGGGCGCGCGCTTGTCGAATCCTTGTCGCAAATAAACACTTGCCGTGTGCTGTGCACAATGTTTGGCTGGAGTCTCGAAGCTCCCTGTGGAAGTGATGGTTAATATGTGGGTTCAGTCTTCAGTGAAAGTGATGGTTAATATGTGGGGATTCCTTGTTAGGAACTGAATTTAGTCAACTCCATCTCCAAGAAAAATGTCATCATCGTCTCCTGCTCAAGCAATAAGGACCGGTTGTTTCTCCTTTCCATTGAAACTATTGTTCCGAGGGGGTGGAGCTGATAGTGGTGGCATATCTGATTGATGATTCAGAGTAGAAGCATTATTAAGTTGGGGAGGTTTACTGCCTCATCTTAGTGTGTGTGTGTGTGTGCGCGCGCGCGCGCGCGCGTGCGTGTGTGTGTATTTATGTAGTTGTTGTCAGGAAAGCAAAGAACAAATTAAAGTGCATGTTATTGTCAGGAATGAAACAGTAGAGCAAGAAGAGACACTGCACTGGTGGTGGTGCTGGTGGATGCTAGAACTGTTTGAAGAAGTCAAACGGAAGTGGGACGTGGGAGCTTATAGGTTAGGAAGTGCTCGTCGGCGACATCGAAGAGTGACGGCGTCGGTATTAAAGAAAGAGCGCGTCTTCGCCGGCCATTAGCAGGCTGCAGCTCTTCCTTGTCCATGGACGCGTGCGCGAGCGAGAGCCCCGCTGTCGACGTGGACATCGGGCTCGGGAGTCGGGATGATCGGCTGCTGCTGGTACATGTACATCGCTGGGGCCGGCGCCGACGCGGCCCACCACCACGGACGACGGCGGGCCGGCGGCGGCTGAGGCGCCACACCGACTGCCGAGGAGAGGAACTTTTGCAGCGTCGATTTGGCCTTGGAGCACGAGACGACGGCCTCGCCACTACAGGAGACGTTGGCTTTGCCGAGTGCTGGCTGCACTCGGCGAAGGCCCTTTCGCACTCGGCGAAGGCTTCGCCGAGTGCCGCACTCGGCGAAGGGCACTCGGCGAAGAAATAGTCGGCAACGATTTCTTCGCCGAGTGCCAAATATCGGGCACTCGGCGAAGCCTTCGCCGAGTGCCAGGTCAGCACTCGGCGAAGCAAACGGGAGCCGTCACCTGACGGTCCCTTCGCCGAGTGGCCACGTGGACGGCACTCGGCGAAGAGGGACCTTTTGCCGAGTGCCACGCAATCCGGCACTCGGCGAAGAGGGCCCCTTCGCCGAGTGCCACGCAGGCCGCCACTCGGCGAAGAGCTCCTATTTGCCGAGTGTCACGCAGTCCGGCACTCGGCGAAGAGGGCCACTTTGCCGAGTGCCTTGACCCTGACACTCGGCGAAGAGGCCGAGCTGAGCAAAAATTTGCCCAGCTTTGCCGAGTGCCATGACCTCTTTGCCGAGTGTGGCACTCGGCAAAGCTGGGGAAAATGGAATTTTTTTTCCGTTTTCATTTCCCTAAACAAAAAATATATCACACATTCATATTCCATTTCAGACAAATATCACATGCATATATATCACACATCCATAACATACATATCCATTTCAAACAAATATCACATGTTCAGTCTCCATGCATCACAAGCTAACAAGTTTATCACAAGTCCACAAGTCCGGCACTCGGCACTCCTCAACAAATCCACAAGTTCACAAGTCCATCACAAATCTAAGTCGGCCATCACTGCACACCTTGGTGCTCAGATTGTGAAGAACCCCCACCTTGCCACGCGTCCCACGACCCGCCCGAAGGACCACCTTGCCAACCTTGCCACCCAGGCGGCGGAGGTCCAGATGGCCACCCGGTGTACCCTGACTGCGGAGGAGGGTAACCTGGCCACCCATAGGGCGGAGGAGGGCCACCGGGGAGCCACCCAGGCTGCGGAGGAGGGCCACCAGTGATCTGCAGAGTGTGCGGAGGAAGGCCAGGTTGAGGAGTCGGTGCCGAACCCTCCGACTGTGAGTGCACAAAGGAGAAGCAAATTCGTTAGCACCTGGAGGACAGCCGTAAAAGTTAAAGAAATATAAACAACCATATATACTCACCGGAGTCTCTGTCGTAGGAGTAACAGGAGGCACAAAAGGAGTGAGCAGCGAGGGAGGCACGACAACACCCGGGATGTTCAGGCTCCCAAAGAAGTGAGCTATGTCCTGCGTCCTCTGCGCCTCCCGTTGCTGGACGGCCAGTAAGTCGCGACGATGGGCCGCCGCCTCGGCCTCGTGCATGGCCTGCAACCTCTGCATCTGTTCCGCCTGGGCCTGCATCTGGGCCTGTAAAATTCGTCCCGTAAGGTTTAAACAATGCAAAGACAAGATATATGTGTAAAAGCAATGAACGACGAATAGAACAAGTACTTACCTGAAGTGCTGCCATCATCTGCTGTGAGGTCGGCTGCCGAGGTCGTATGGGGACGGAGGAGCTCGTGCTGGCAGCTCGAATCTCAGCGAGGTTGGGAACAGAGGATGAGTCAACTGCGCTGTTGGCTATCCAGTACCGGCCGTGCTGCTTCCCTCCTCCCAGCCTCATCACCAGGTCTGTATCTAGGGGCTGGGTGGCCGGATCGAAGTCCTCCCCATGGCGCTCGCGAGCCGCAGTGGTGTACTCGGTGACCTTGGTGTAGGCGTTCGTGTTGGTGAACGTCTCGGGCCCGGCGTCTGGGTTGTACTGGGTGCTCGCGGCAGTCGCCTTGCCCTGGTGCGACAAGTGGTACGCCTTGAAAGGGAGGCACTCCTCACCACCATGCGACTGGGACTGCGAGGAAAACACAGATGATTACAAGTAATGAGTAATTGAGTGTTACAATAAAAAAAATCAGTAGAGCATACCCATCTGTCGGCGTACGCAGCGAGGCTAAGGTTGCCTTGGTGGTGTGCCACCCCAGGCATCTGCAGGCGGCAGTCTCGGCGGGCACTGTGCCTCTCGTACCACTCGTCCGATCTCCACTTGTCCACAATGGCCACCCAGCAGTCTAGGTGATTGGCGCACCAAACAGGACAGAACTGCAAGACAATAAGTATTTAATATGTTAGAAGAGCCGCTAAGTGATGGATGGATGAATCAGTATTACTGTTTTGTTTTGTACGTACCTGGATGTACTGCTCCCTAGTGAGGTCGGTCTCCCTGGTGAGCATCATCTGCCTAGCGTTCGTCTTCTTCACCGCCTTCCCTAACACGTCGGCGTTGTAGTTGATGACGCACTGGATCCGCGCCTCGTGGTACATATCCGCGAGCCGGGACCTGCAGACCTTGTCCTGCACGTGCAACGCCTCGGCCTCTCTCCCCGCCTCGCACGCAAAGTACTCCTGCATAAAGACAACATGTACCCTTTCATTATTTCAGAAACGTCCAACAAATACGTATCATTGAGAAATGTTGTGCGAGCAAGACTGACCCAGAACTCGGCCCTAATCCGCGCTGCAACGGTGGTGTACGTGGGGTCCGGAGCGGCACCAAAGTGGTCCCACGTCCAGGGCGGTGACCTGACCCCAGCGTAGGTGACCAAGCCCGGGTAGTTCTTCCGAATCAGAAGACTTAACATGCCAATGATATGGCGTGTCTTGCCACCTGCCACAAGTTCCCAGTTCCTGCATGAGTCATTAAGAACAACTGTTAGTCGGAAGTTCAATTTTGAACATGCCATGTGAACAAGTAGTGAAAACATTAATGGTAACTTACTTGTCGCCGGACGGTCGAATCACCGGACGGCGGCCAGGTGCGAGACGCTGCTGCGGGAGCTGCGAGGGGCCGCGCAAGTACACTCTGCTCGAAGCAGAGGAAGTAGAACCCCCTCCGGAGGCACCGACGATCTCGGCACCCTCGTCCCCCTGGCCACCCGTCGAGTCCGAGGAAGTGGTGTCGTCGTCCGACATCCTCCTGGACGTCCCTCTGGCGTCCCCCTGGTCATCGTCCGAGCTCTCCGCCGGGTCGGGAGTCGGATCCGGAGTCGGGTCAGGAGTCGGCTCCCTCCTAGGACGTCCGCGGGGGCGGCCGGACCTCGCCCTCCTCGTGGACGGCTCCTCGGCTGCGGTGGGTGGTGAGCTGGACCTCTGGTAGAGCGAGTTCACCCGCCGCTGCTGCCGCCTTCCGCCCGGCATTTTGTCGAGTGCCTGTCATTACAAAGATAAAATCAATTAGCATATATAAACGATAAGTCTTTATAAAGAGATACAAAATGAACAAAACATAATTGCAAAATAATTATAACAATATAGCATTACATGAATTAAAAATTATCTCCGCGATTGTCAGTGGCTAGTGCCCCTCGTGTGTTGGCATGTGGCACACGTGTGTTGTCATCACTGTCAATATTGTCAAAACAATCGGCGTCGTCTTCATCATCCTCATCACCCTCGTCCTCACCACCAAACCGTAATCGCTCAAGCATTCTTAAGTCCTTGGCATTGTGCACCTCATCACCCTCGTCCTCATCAATATCATTGTCATCGTCTTCTTCCATGTCCATCAGCTCAAAAATGTCAATGTCAAACCTCCCTTCTAGCCCCTCAGGTTGAAAGAACTCTCCGCTATATGTGTTTGGGTCGAAGTTGTAGTCATCATCGTTTGGGAGAGGCGCTTTACCGCGCGGCGATACTAACTGCACAAGGTACCAACCCATAAGATTGTCGTCTTCTTGACACGCCCATGGGAGATAATACACTTGTGTGGCCTGTTGAGCCACAATATAGACATCGTCTCCCTTGTAAACGGAGTCCTGTCGAATTTCGACTAGCCCAATCTCAGGGGCTCTTCTCGTGACATCAGGATCGAACCAATGACATTTGAATACCACTGGATTAATAGCTTTGGTACCCTCAAAGTTGAGCTCATATATTTCTTCGACTATGCCGTAATAGTCGCGCTCATCGGTGCCGAGCGTACGAACTCCGGTATTCGTGGTCTTTCGATTGGGCCGACTCTGCTCGTAGCTTCTTGTGTGAAAGCGATAGCCATTCACATCATAAACGGTGAATGACTTGACCCTATAGTCGAAGCCATTGGCAACCTGTTTCAACTCATCTATCATTTCCGCATCTGTGCGGGCCTGTAAGTTGAGATAGGGTAGATCGTTTCATCAAATGAAACAAGAAATGAAATGAAATACAAGGTTAGTTCAGTGGTACCTTCGTACTAAACCACGAAATGAAATCGTGCACACCATTTTTGAGAAGATGGTCTTGTTCTTCAGAGGAAGGTTCCCTATCCTCTCTCCAGTATTCATCAATAAATTTCCTTAAAAACAAGGAGGTCGAATCAATAGATTGAAGATAGTGACGGCGCATGTAACAAGCTCATTGAGAACTTACTGCACATAAGGAGTCACTTCGTCAAGGTTCAACAACACGTACAACATGATAGTGTGCCACTCATCATGCCGCAACATCTTGGTCCTCGATGCGCTTGCTCTTCCGAGTTGGCCTTTGAAAAGGCTGAGGTTCGATAAACTCTCGTCGACGTTGTAACGAGAGGGTGGATTGTGCACGCTAGGAAGGTTATCCTTATAATATGTTGTTGTGAAGTTGGACACCTCCTCCACAATAAATGCTTCTGCCACGGAAGCCTCTATTTTGGCTTTATTTCTACACTTTTTCCGAAGAACCTTTAGACATCTCTCGACTGGAAAGCACCAATGGCACTGCACGGGCCCCCCCATCCGTGCCTCGTACGGTAGGTGCAAAATCAGATGCTGCATCGGCAGGAAGAAGCCGGGTGGAAAGATCATCTCCAACTTGCAGATCAACACAGGTGCCACTTCCTCTAGGTTAGCAATCACGTCATAAGATAGCTCCTTGGCACAAAGCTGGCGAAAGAAGTAGCTCAACTCTGCCAGCACGCGCCACACAGGCTCAGGGAGGTATCCCCGGGTCATCGCAGGAAGGAGCCGCTCGATCCATATGTGGTAGTCATGACTCTTCATCCCTAACACTCGCATAGTAGACAAGTTCACTCCCCTCCTCAGATTCGCCGCATACCCATCAGGGAACCTTAACGCCTGGATCCACTGTAGGACTTTCTTCCTATGGTCTCTTTTCAATATATAATCGGCCGGACCTCTTTTCCATTTCTTGCCAGCACCAGGAGCCCTCATCACTAGCTTTGGTCTATTGCACATCTCTTGCAGGTCCAGTCTGGCCTTAACGTTGTCCTTTGATTTTTCTGTGTCCATGAGTGTTGCAAAGAGTGCCTCAGCGATATTCTTTTCTGTGTGCATTACATCGATGTAGTGCGGACAAAGAAGGTCATTAAAATAGGGGAGTCTAGTCAAGCCCGATTTATGGGTCCACATGTGTTCCTCTCCGTACCCGAAAAAACGACCATTGTCTTCGTCAAACTTCAGAGCCTCTATTTCGGCACGGACCTCGGAACCGATCTTGAACTGAGGAATGGGGTTGGTGACTTGAACACCTTTCCTGAAGTGCTTGATGTCACTTCTGAACGGATGGTCAAGAGGCAAGAATTGACGATGCTGGTCGAATGAAGAATACTTTCCTCCCTTCTTCAACCAAGTGAACTTCACAGCTGCCTTGCATATTGGGCATGGGAACTTCCCGTGAACACACCAAGCGCTGAATAAGCCATACGCCAGGAAGTCATGCAGGGAGTACTGGTACCACACATGCATTTTGAAGTTCTTCATTGTTGCTCGGTCATATGTCAGTACCGGGGTTTCCCAAGCTTCGAACAATTCATCCAACAAAGGCTCCATGAACACACCCATATTGTTCCCCGGGTGTCCAGGAATTATCAGTGACAAGAATACGTTCTTAGGGTCAAACATAACACCGGGAGGGAGATTGAGGGGGATCACGAACACAGGCCAACAAGTGTACGGGGCCGCCATCATTCCATACGGGTTGAACCCATCTGTCGCCAGCGCCACACGTACATTTTGAGCCTCCATAGCTTTGCCAGGATGCATGGCATCGAAGTGCTTCCATGCTTCACCATCCGATGGGTGTACCATCTTGTCAGGATTGTATCTCTTGCCATTCTTGTGCCATGTCATCTGTTTCGCAGAGTCCTCTGTCATGTACAGTCGTTGGATCCTAGGTATGAAAGGAAGGTACCGTAGGACCATCTCGGGGATATTAAGTTGTTCCTTCTTGCCATCTCCTTGGTCTACCTCCACATACCTAGAGGCTTTGCACTTTGGACAGTGTGTTGCTTTCTCGTGATCTTTCCTGAATAGGACGCACCCTTTTGGACAAGCATGGATCTGCTCATATGGCATCTTAAGTGCACGAAGAAGTTTCTGTGACTCGTAAGTGTTCTTCGGCAGAATGTGACCCTCCGGCAACAGGGTGCCCAAAATTGCCAACATGCCATCGAAGGCGTCTCGACTCAAGCTATACTGGGACTTGAACCCCATTAGGCGTCCAATGGCATCCAGTTGTGAAACCATTGTCTTTTCATGAAGGGGCTTCTGTGCCAAAGACATCATGTCGTAGAACGCCTTTGCGGTGTCCTCTGGCTCCTCCAATCCTTCACCGAATTGAGCCTCTTGAAAGTCTCCCATCATGTCTGCTACCCCGGCATCTCCATCATACTCCTCGAGACGTTGTCTCACCACCTCCTCTCTAATCCGATCGGCTTCACCATGGTGGACCCAACAAGTATAGTTTTCAACGAATCCGTACTTGTAAAGATCTACCCCCACGTTATCCTTATATTTTCTTTTCTTGTTCCCACATTTGCTGCAGGGACACGGCATCCGACTCGACCCTTTAGCAGCCGGACCAAACGCATGCTCTAAGAAAGCATTGGTCTTAGTAACCCATTCTGTGCTCTTACTTGCGTGGCCCGTGTACATCCAGTCACGGTTATCCATCCTCTGCCATATACATATATAAGCGAGTAATAAAACCAGCAATTGCATCTACACAGCGTTCCTACCATCTAATAGGAGAAGGATAGGTCCTAATCCCACCCGAGGATGCGCAGATGGGTTAGTATCCATGTTCTACTCCTACCCGAGATAGAATTTCGGCAGCACCTCCTCGCTGTTCTCCCGATACACGTCCTGGCAGGGAGAGTGTGTATCCGGAGAACAACGAGGAGGTGGTGCCGAAACTCTGACTCTGACAGGAGCAGAACATGGAAACTAGCTCATCTACGCATCCGCGGGCTGTCCAAAATACGTGGACAATCCGAAAGAGATACAGTCGCAGATATGCAAAGGTCTGTATATCTAAGACTGTATCGCTTTCGAACGGGAGACATCTAACTAGGTTACGCGTCCTTTCCAGATACCTAAGGATACGAATAGAGGGGTTATACCTAAGGTGTCGGTGAGGTCAGGGTAGCGGGGCAGTGGTGAGTCGGGGCAGTGGCGAGACGACGCGGTGCAGGCAGACATGCAACGCCGATGAAGACGATCGGGGTCGACGAGTCCCTCCCACGGGTCCTCCTGCCAAAAATAGAGCAATTGGTAAGTCTCGACCGAAAATTTCGGCAGCACCTCCCCTACACGGGGAGGTTCCCAAAACCTGCAGAAAACGTCGGCACGAAGGCCAACAACCACATATATCTTCACATAAGCCATCTAATTAACTTTTCTTTGCATACTTCCACTAATATTACTACTTGTACTACTAACACAACAACTACTACTACTAACTAACTACTAATTACTTACTACTACTAACTACTTACTAATATTACTACTAATAACTACTTACTAATATTACTACTAACTACTTACTAATTACCTTGTTGGCGACGGACGATGACGTTGACAACGGCAAGATGACGACGGGGACGTCCTTCTCCTTCCTCTTCTCCTTCTCCCTCCTCCTCCTCCCTCCTCCTCCTCCTCCTCCGATTCTTCTTCTTCCTCCTCGCGGCTTGGGCCGGCAAGAAGCGGGGGGGCGGGGCGGCGGCCGTCCGCGCTGGCCAGACAGCCGCGGGCGGGGGTGGCGGCCGGGCGCGCGGGCCGGGCAGGCGCGGGCGTGGCGCGGCGGCCGGGGGCGCGAAGCGGCGGCGGCGGCGTGCGAGCAGGCCAGGGGCGCGGTGCGGCGGCGGCGGCGTGCTCGCGGGCGCAGGCGGGGGCGCGGGCCGGCCGGGGACGCGCAGGGGAGGCGGGGCGGGCGGCGGCGGCGGTGGGCTGGCTCTGTGAGTGTGTGTGCGTGTGTGTGGCGGCCGGCCGGGTGTTTATATTTTTTTAGGAATTGAACGACTTTGCCGAGTGCCAGATCGGCTGGCACTCGGCAAAGAGGGCACTTTGCCGAGTGCCAGCTGATCTGGCACTCGGCAAAGAGGGGCCACGTGGCAGACCAGCAGGCAAGGCTTCGCCGAGTGCCAGCTGGCTCGGCTGGCAGACCAGCAGGCAAGGCTTCGCCGAGTGCCAGCTGGCTCGGCACTCGGCAAAGAGATTCTATTTGCCGAGTGCCGGCCTTTGGCACTCGGCGAAGTTTTTATTTTTTTTTAATTTTGCCACCAAATTTTTTTTGAGGCACTTACACACCATCATAGACAGCATATTCAAATTTCACATTTTTTCAAAACTTTTCGTTATATTTTTTTGACTTTATTTTGTTTTCTTGAATTTTCCCGGAAGACGCAAGTTTGATCTGCGGGTGCATCGAATAATGGATTTTCATGATTTAAAAAATATTATTCTTGTTCTTAACCGTATGTTGAGGCCAAATCCAAAACATGACCTGATGTTTCGATCAACGTGCTCACGGGGCAACGCCTCCAAATTACGTGTGGGCGGTTTTTTAATTATAGAAAATGCAAATGAATTCCAAAAATCGTGAAACTTGGCGAGATGTTGTTACATCATATGCGTATGTCGTGAAAAAAATTTGAGAAAGTTTCGAGTAAGTTGTCACGTACGATGCTTACAAACCTGGACATCTCAACCTGTGATATCTGATATCACATGTTGAGATGTCCAGGTTTGTAAGCATCGTACGTGGCCATTTGCTCGAAACTTTCTCAAATTTTTTTCATGACATACGCATATGATGTAACAACATCTCGCCAAGGTTCACGATTTTCGGAATTCATTTGCATTTTCTATAATTAAAAAACCGTCCACACTTAATTTGGAGGCGTTGCCCCGTGAGCACGTTGATCGAAACCTAGGGTCAGTTTTTGCATTTGGCCTCAACATACGGTTAAGAACAAGAATAACATTTTTTAAATCATGAAAATCCATTATTCGATGCACCCGCAGAACAAACTTGCGTCTTTCAGGAAAATTCAACAAAACTAAAGAAAGTCAAAAAATATAACAAAAGGTTTTGAAAAACCGTCAAATTTGAACATATTGACAGTGGTCGTGTGGGGATGACCCACAAAAAATTTGGTGTCCAAAATCAAAAAAAAAAAAACTTTGCCGAGTGCCACTTAGACTGACACTCGGCAAAGAGCAGCACTTCGCCGAGTGCCAGACATGCGGCACTCGGCAAATCACAGCTTACGTGGCATAGCCCAGGCCCGCACTCTTCGCCGAGTGCCACGTGGGTCGGCACTCGGCAAAGAGATGGTCTTCGCCGAGTGCCAGACGGCGGGCACTCGGCAAAGCTAACGGGCCCGGATGCCGTCTGGTCAGCGAGACTTTGCCGAGTGCTTATCGTTGCCGAGTGTTGGGCACTAGGTAAACAGGTGTCTTCGCCGAGTGCTTTTCTTTGCCGAGTGTTGGGCACTCGGCAAATCTGGCTTTGCCTTGTGCTCATTCTTCGCCGAGTGCCATATTTCCGGCACTCGGCAAAGAGGCTCTTCGCCGAGTGCCCGAAATTTGGCACTCGGCGAACTCGCAGGCACTCGGCGAAGATCGTGTTTCCGGTAGTGCGCCCATTGTACTTGCAGTTGCAGCGGGCATGGACATGGAGACCGCATGAGGCCGGCAATTCGCGTTGACTGTTCTTGTTGGGTGCTCATACGCTTTGTGTTTGTGCTGCCGATCATGATTTATGGGCTGATAAATAGACAAGGCGATCATCAGTTCCTTGCTCAGTTCAGCTCTGTCCGATCCGATCCGCGAGAATTCTTCTTTTTCGTGTGACTTCGTCCGTCGCGTCCGGCCGTCCACTGCTGTGTGCTGTTCAACATGCATCCTAATTTCGGGGGCCGTGGACTCGCCGCCGTCGTGGCTCTGCTGCTTCTGGTGCTGGCGGCGCTGCCACTCCAACAACAGCAGGTGGAGGCAGCAGGCCGCAAGCACCCGTACAAGCCGAAGCCGAAGCCGAAGCCGCTGCCGCTTCCGCCGCCAACCCCGACGCGGATGCCGAGGCCTGCACCTGCAGTTATGTGCGACGACTGCTTCTGGTGCAACAGCACGTACGCTGGGGAGTCCATTCCAAGAGAAAGAGAAGCAGAGGCGGCGGAAGTGGCACCAGAAGGCCGGCGCGTTATTTACCTCCCGACGCCGACGACACCCACACCTCCTACACTGCCATCCCCGACGACGGCGCCAGTCGAGACGTGGTGCGATTGCGCTGTTTGCGATCTGACGTACGGTCCGGAGTCCCGGTCCCGGGCAGGCGCAGGCGTAGGCGCAGCACAACCCTGGTGGCCTCGCACTCCCACTGCCGCCGTGCCGTCGCCGTCGCACTCGCACTTGGGTGGCCGCCTCATCAGTGAGTCCAGCTCTGTCCTCTCCCGATCCCTCACCTCATCACGTACCCTCACCTCTGTGTTCCATTCTCGATCTCGATCTATCAACATGTGCTGCTTCTCGCTATCTAACGTGCCGGTGCCATTGCCATGGATCATGATGCTGCTGTACATAGCTGGACAGCAGACGACCCCTCCGGTTGTCAAGCCGCACCGCATCGTTCCTGAGCTCTTGGTGAAGGACGAGGCCACTACGGTGGCGGTGCCGGCGCCGGCGCCTCCATCGCCGCCGGGCGCGTGAGCTGCAGCCTCCAGGGACTCATCATCAGCTGCGTGCGAGCCTGCGACTGCGCTAGTAGCGCTGCGGGCGGAGAAGGCTCCACTAAATAAAAATAAAAATAACGATGGTGCATGCATGTGCGCCGCCTGCCGGCCGGCCGGAGCCGCTTACAAATCCTTTTCATGTTCCTTCCTAGATACTACTACTATATATCTACAGCTATATAGCTATGTAATATAACCAAAAAAAAAAATGTCTGGTTAATTAGCTTCACAACTGCTCAAGTTTAATGTTACAGCAGAACATTATTACTGTAACAGATTAGAAAAAAGAAGAAGAAACATTACTATTGCAACATAATTGAAAGTAGCTAAACTGTATGCACAAGTGATGAAATATATAATTTGGATGAGCGAGGAAACATCATCCGTCTCTTGACGCCGTTTGAACAGGCTACTAGCTAGGAACGAACCATGCACCTAGCTATCTACAACAAGTGTATATACATATGCCTTCTCATTTCATTCAGATATTCTTCTGAATGAAGAATTCCGACAATAGAAACACACACATCAAGTGATGGTACGGATCGGAGTGAGTGACGAGGCTATACCATCTCAACCTTCCATCCAAATTCTGTTCCAGAATTCTTTAGCAAAAGGACATCCCGAAACTATGTGGTCTGCTGTCTCAGATTCTTGATTGCAGATTACACAGAGATCTTCCTGTGAAGAACCCTGCTTCCTGTGCACGAAGTTGTTAGTCTTCACTACAGGAAACACGATCTTCGTCGAGTGCCTGCCAGTTTGCCGAGTGCCAAATTTCGGACACTCGGCAAACAGCCTCTTTGCCGAGTGCCAGAAATCTGGCACTCGGCGAAGACGGAGCACAAGGCAAAGACTGCTTTGCCGAGTGCCCAACACTCGGCAAAGAAAAGCACTCGGCGAAGTGACCTCTTTGCCGAGTGCCGCACACTCGACAAAGATGAGCACTCGGCAAAGTGTCGCGGACCAGACGGCATCCAGACCCGTTAGCTTTGCCGAGTGCCCGCCGTCTGGCACTCGGCGAAGATGCCCTCTTTGCCGAGTGTCAGCCACGTGGCACTCGGCAAAGCGTGTGGCCCCGTTGCTTGACACGTAGGCTATTCTTTGCCGAGTGCCACGTGGCAGGCACTCGGCAAAGAGGGGATCTTCGCCGAGTGCCAGCCACGTGGCACTCGGCAAAGTTTTTTTTTTTAAATTTTGGACACCAAATTTTTTGTGGGTCATCCCCAGTACTATGGCCAACATGTTCAAATTTGACAATTTTTCCAAACTTTTCGTTATATTTTTTGACTTTATTTCGTTTTCTTGAATTTTCCCGAAGACGCCAGTTTGAACTGCGGGTGCATCGAATAATGGATTTTCATGATTTAAAAATATTATTCTTGTTCTTAACCGTATGTTGAGGCCAAATCCAAAACCTGACCTGATGTTTCGATCAACGTGCTCACGGGGCAACGCCTCCAAATTACGTGCGGGCGGTTTTTTTAATTATAGAAAATGTAAATGAATTCCGAAAATTACGAAACTTGGCGAGATGTCATTATATCTTATGCATATGCTATGAAAAAAATTTAAGAAAATTTGGCGCACGTTGTCACGTACGACGCTCATAAACCTGCACATCTCAACACGTGATCAAATGTGAGAGGATGTTGAGATGTGGAGGTTTGTAAGCATCGTACGTGACAACGTGCTCCAAATTTTCTCAAATTTTTTTCATAGCATATGCATAAGATATAACGACATCTCGCCAAATTTCGCGATTTTCGGAATTCATTTACATTTTCTATAATTAAAAAACCATCTGCACGTAATTTAGAGGCGTTGCCCCGTGAGCACGTTGATCGAAACATCAGGTCAGGTTTTGGATTTGGCCTCAACATACGGTTAAGAACAAGAATAATATTTTTTAAATCATAAAATCCATTATTCGATGCACCCGCAGTTCAAACTGGAGTCTTCCGGGAAAATTCAAGAAAACGAAATAAAGTCAAAAAATATAACGAAAAGTTTTGAAAAACTGTCAAATTTGAACATATTGGCCATAGTACTGTGGGGATGACCCACAAAAAAATTGGTGTCCAAAATTCAAAAAAAAACTTTGCCGAGTGCCACGTGGCAGGCACTCGACAAAGATAGGATCTTCGCCGAGTGCCAGCCATGTGGCACTCGCCAAAGCCTTGCCTCCTGGCCGGGTATTGTGTGCCACGTGGCCCTCTTTGCCGAGTGCCAGATCTGGTGGCACTCGGCAAAGGTCCTATCTTTGCCGAGTGCCACCGGATCTGGCACTCGGCAAAGCCGTTCGAAAATAAAAAAATACAAAGAGGCCATCCGGCCGGCCACACACACGCACACAACACTCACACTCGCACGCCGCTGCTGCCCCACTGCGCCGCCCCGCACCGCCCGCCTTCCCCGCCGCTCCGCCGCCCGCCTTCGCCCTGCCCCGCCTCCCTCCCGTCCCGAGCCCGCTCCGCTCCCCCCTGCCTTCTCCCCCGTCCCCCCCCGCTTCGCCCCCCACCTCCTCGGCCCCCTCCCCTCCCTCCCTCCCCCCCGCCGGCGGCCCCCGCGCGCCCGCCCTCCCTCGCGCGCGCCCCTCCCACCCTCCCGCCGCCGTCCCCTTACCTCCCCGCCGTCCGCCCGCCCCTCTCCCTCCCTCCTCCCTCGCGGCGCCCCCGCCCCTCCCTCTCCTCGCCGTCCCCTCTCCGCCTCCGCCCCCCTCCCCCAGCGTCGCCTCGCCGCCGCCGCCTGCCACCGGCCGCCTGCCCGCCCCCGGTCGCGGCCAGTAGAGGAGAGGAGAAGGAGAAGCAGAAGAGAAGGGAAGGGGAGGGTGAAGGAGAAGGAGAAGGAGAAGAGAGGAGAAGAAGAAGGAGAAGGAAGGACTCCGTTTCGGTCGTCACCGTCATCGTCGCTAGAGCACGTTCTTGTCGCGAAGGTTTCTATGTGTTTGTAGGCCTTCGTGCCTATGTTTTTTTGCAGGTTTTGGGAACCTCCCCGTGTAGGGGAGGTGCTGCCGAAATTTTCGATCGAGACTAACCAATTGCTCTATTATTGGCAGGAGGACCCCGATCGTCTTCATCGGCGTTGCGGGTCTGCCTGCACCGCGTCGTCTCGCCACTGCCCCGACTCACCACTGCCCCGCTACCCTGACCTCACCGACACCTTAGGTATAACCCCTCTATTCGTATCCTTAGGTATCTGGAAAGGTCGCGTAACCTAGTTAGACGTCTCCCGTTCGAAAGATACAGTCTTAGATTACAGACCTTTGCATATCTGCGACCGTATCTCTTTCGGATTGTCCACGTATTTTGGACTGCCCGCGGATGCGTAGATGAGCTAGTTTCCATGTTCTGCTCTTGTCGGAGTCGGAGTTTCGGCAGCACCACCCCGTTGTTCTCCGGATACACACTCTCCCTGACAGGACGTGTATCGGGAGAACAGCGAGGAGGTGCTACCGAAATTCTATCTCGGGTAGGAGTAGAACATGGAAACTAACCCATCTGCGCATCCTCGGGTGGGATTAGGACCTATCCTTCACCTATTAGATGGTAGGAACGCCGTGTAGATGCAATTGCTGGTTTTATTACTCGCTTACATATGTATATGCCAGAGGATGGATAACCATGACTGGATGTACACGGGCCACGCAAGTAAGAGCACAGAATGGGTTACTAAGACCAATGCTTTCTTAGAGCATGCGTTTGGCCCGGCTGCTAAAGGGTCGAGTCGGATGTCGTGTCCCTGCAGCAAATGTGGGAACAAGAAAAGAAAATATAATAATAACGTGGGGGTAGATCTTTACAAGTACGGATTCGTTGAAAACTATACTTGTTGGGTCCACCATGGTGAAGCCGATCGGATTAGAGAGGAGGTGGTGAGACAACGTCTCGAGGAGTATGATGGAGATGCCGGGGTAGCAGACATGATGGGGACTTTCAAGAGGCTCAATTCGGTGAAGGATTGGAGGAGCCAGAGGACACCGCAAAGGCGTTCTACGACATGATGTCTTCGGCACAGAAGCCCCTTCATGAAAAGACAATGGTTTCACAACTGGATGCCATTGGACGCCTAATGGGGTTCAAGTCCCAGTATAGCTTGAGTCGAGATGCCTTCGATGGCATGTGGCAATTTTGGGCACCCTGTTGCCGGAGGGTTACATTCTGCCGAAGAACACGTACGAGTCACAGAAACTTCTTCGTGCACTTAAGATGCCGTATGAGCAGATCCATGCTTGTCCAAAGGGTGCGTCCTATTCAGGAAAGATCACGAGAAAGCAACACACTGTCCAAAGTGCAAAGCCTCTAGGTATGTGGAGGTAGACCATGGAGATGGCAAGAAGGAACAACTTAATATCCCCGAGATGGTCCTACGGTACCTTCCTTTCATACCTAGGATCCAACGACTGTACATGACAGAGGACTCTGCGAAACACATGACATGGCACAAGAATGGCAAGAGATACAATCCTGACAAGATGGTACACCCATCGGATGGTGAAGCATGGAAGCACTTCGATGCCATGCATCCTGGCAAAGCTATGGAGGCTCAAAATGTACGTGTGGCGATGGCAACAGATGGCTTCAACCCGTATGGAATGATGGCGGCCCCGTACACTTGTTGGCCTGTGTTCGTGATCCCCCTCAATCTCCCTCACGGTGTTATGTTTGACCCTAAGAACGTATTCTTGTCGCTGATAATTCCTAGACACCCGGGGAACAATATGGGTGTGTTCATGGAGCCTTTGTTGGATGAATTGTTCGAAGCTTGGGAAAACCCGGTACTGACATATGACCGAGCAACAATGATGAACTTCAAAATGCATGTGTGGCACCAGTACTCCCTGCATGACTTCCTGGCGTATGGCTTATTCAACGCTTGGTGTGTTCACGGGAAGTTCCCATGCCTAATATGCAAGGCAGCTGTGAAGTTCACTTGGTTGAAGAAGGGAGGGAAGTATTCTTCATACGACCAGCATCGTCAATTCTTGCCTCTTGACCATCCGTTCAGACGTGACATCAAGCACTTCAGGAAAGGTGTTCAAGTCACCAACCCCATTCCTCAGTTCAAGAGCGGTTCCGAGGTCCGTGCCGAAATAGAGGCTCTGAAGTTTGATAAAGACAACGATCATTTTTTCGGGTACGGAGAGGAACACATGTGGACCCATATATCGGGCTTGACTAGACTCCCCTATTTCAATGACCTTCTTTGTCCGCACTACATCGATGTGATGCACACAGAAAAGAATATCGCTGAGGCACTCTTTGCAACACTCATGGACACAAAAAAGTCAAAGGACAACGTTAAGGCCAGACTGGACCTGCAAGACATGTGCGATAGACCAAAGCTAGTGATGAGGGCTCCTGGTGCTGGCAAGAAATGGAAAAGAGGTCCGACCGATTATATATTGAAAAGAGACCATAGGAAGAAAGTACTATAGTGGATCTAGGCGTTAAGGTTCCCTGATGGGTATGCGGCGAATCTGAGGAGGGGAGTGAACTTGTCTACTTTGCGAGTGTTAGGGATGAAGAGTCATGACTACCACATATGGATCGAGCGGCTCCTTCCTGCGATGACCCGGGGATACCTCCCTGAGCATGTGTGGCGCGTGCTGGCAGAGTTGAGCTATTTCTGTCGCCAGCTTTGTGCCAAGGAGCTATCTTATGACGTGATTGCTAACCTAGAGGAAGTGGCACTTGTGTTGATCTGCAAGTTGGAGATGATCTTTCCACCCGGCTTCTTCCTGCCGATGCAGCATCTGATTTTGCACCTACCGTACGAGGCATGGATGGGGGGGGCCGTACAGTGCCATTGGTGCTTTCCAGTCGAGAGATGTCTAAAGGTTCTTCGGAAAAAGTGTAGAAATAAAGCCAAAATAGAGGCTTCTGTGGCAGAAGCATTTATTCTGGAGGAGGTGTCAAACTTCACGACAACATATTATAAGGATAACCTTCCTAGCGTGCACAATCCACCCTCTCGTTACAACATCGACGAGAGTTTATCGAACCTCAGCCTTTTCAAAGGCCAACTCGGAAGAGCAAGCGCATCGAGGACCAAGATGTTGCGGCATGATGAGTGGCACACTATCATGTTGTATGTGTTGTTGAACCTTGACGAAGTGACTCCTTATGTGCAGTAAGTTCTCAATGAGCTTGTTACATGCGCCGTCACTATCTTCAATCTATTGATTCGACCTCCTTGTTTTTAAGAAAATTTATAGATGAATACTGGAGAGAGAGGATAGGGAACCTTCCTCTGAAGAACAAGACCATCTTCTCAAAAATGGTGTGCCCGATTTCATTTCGTGGTTTAGTACGAAGGTACCACCCAACTAACCTTGTATTTCATTTCATTTCTTATTTCATTTGATGAAACGATCTACCCTGTCTCAACTTACAGGCCCGCACAGATGCGGAAATGATGGATGAGTTGAAATAGGTTGCCAATGGCTTCGACTATAGGGTCAAGTCATTCACCGTTTATGATGTGAATGGCTATCGCTTTCACACAAGCAGCTACGAGCAGAGTTGGCCCAATCGAAAGACCACGAATACCGGAGTTCGTACGCCCGGCACTGATGAGCGTGACTATTACGGCATAGTCAAAGAAATATATGAGCTCAACTTTGAGGGTACCAAAGCTATTAATCCAGTGGTATTCAAATGTCATTGGTTCGATCCTGATGTCACGAGAAGAGCCCCTGAGATTGGGCTAGTCGAAATTCGACAGGACTCCGTTTATAAGGGAGAGGATGTCTATATTGTGGCTCAACAAGCCACACAAGTATATTATCTCTCATGGGCGTGTCAAGAAGACAACAATCTTATGGGTTGGTACCTTGTGCAGTTAGTATCGCCGCGCGGTAAAGCGCCTCTCCCAAACGATGATGATTACAACTTCGACCCAAACACATATAGCTTAGAGTTCTTTCAACCTGAGGGGCTAGAAGGGAGGTTTGACATTGACATTTTTGAGCTGATGGACATGGAAGAAGACGATGACAATGATATTGATGAGGACGAGGGTGATGAGGTGCACAATGCCAAGGACTTAAGAATGCTTGAGCGATTACAGTTTGGTGGTGACATTGATGAGGACGAGGGTGATGGAGACGATGCTGATTGTTTCGACAATATTGACAGTGATGGCGACACACGTGTGCCACGAGCCAACACACGAGGGGCACTAGCCACTAACAATCGCGGAGATAATTTTTAATTCATGTAATGCTATATTGTTATAATTATTTTGCAATTATGTTTCGTTCATTTTGTATCTCTTTATAAATACTTATCGTTTATTATGCTAATTGATTTTATCTTTGCAATGGCAGGCACTCGATAAAATGCCGGGCGGAAGGCGGCAACAGCGGCGAGTCAACTCGCGCTACCAGAGGTCCAGCTCACCACCCACCGCAGCCGAGGAGCCGTCGACGAGGAGGGCGAGGACCGGCCGCCCCCGCGGACGTCCTAGGAGGGAGCCGACTCCCGACCCGGCGCAGACCTCCTCGGACGACGACCTGGGGGACGCCAGAGGGACGACCAGGAGGACGTCGAACGACGACACCACTTCCTCGGAGCGTTGCCAGGGGGACCAGGGGGACGAGATCGTAGGTGCCTTAGGAGGGGGTTCCACTTCCTCTACTTCGAGCAGAGTCTACTTGCGCGGCCCCTCGCAGCTCCCGCAGCAGCGGATCGCACCTAGCCGCCGCCCGGTGATTCGACCTTACGGCGACAAGTTACCATTAATGTTTTCACTACTTGTTCACATGACATGTTAAAAATTGAACTTCCGACTAACAGTTGTTCTTAATGACTCATGCAGGAACTGGGAACTTGTGGCAGGGGGCAAGACACGCCATATCAATGGCATGTTAAGTCTTCTGATTCGGAAGAAATACCCTGGCTTGGTCACCTACGCCGGGGTCAGGTCAACGCCCTGGACGTGGGACCACTTCGGTGCTGCTGAGGACCCCACGTACACCACCGTTGCAGCGCGGATTAGGGCGAGTTCTGGGTGAGTCTTGCTCGCACAACATTTCTCAATGATACGTATTTGTCGGACGTTCTTGAAATAATGAAAGGGTACATGTTGTCTTTATGCAGGAGTACTTTGCGTGCGAGGCGGGGAGAGAGGCCGAGGCGATGCACGTGCAGGACAGGGTCTGCAGGTCCCGGCTCGCGGATATGTACCACGAGGCGCGGATCGTGCGTCATCAATACAACGCCGACGTGTTAGGGACGGCGGTGAAGAAGACGGATGCTAGGCAGATGATGCTGACCAGGAAGACCGACCTCACTAGGGAGCAGTACATCCAGGTACGTACAAAACAGTAATACTGATTGGTCCATCCATCACTTAGCGGCTCTTCTAACATATTAAATACTTATTGTCTTGCAGTTCTGTCCTGGTTGGTGCGCCAATCACCTAGACTGCTGGGTTGACCATTGTGACAAGTGGAAATCGGACGAGTGGTACGAGAGGCACAGTGCCCGCCGAGACTGCCGCCTGCAGATGCCTGGGGTGCCACACCACCAAGCAACCTTAGCCTCGCTGCGTACGCCGACAGATGGGTATGCTCTACTGATTTTTTTATTCTAACACTCAATTACTCATTACTTGTAATCATCTGTGTTTTTCCTCGCAGTCCCAGTCGCATGGTGGTGAGGAGTGCCTCCCTTTCAAGGCGTACCACTTGTCGCACCAGGGCAAGGCGACTGCAGCGCAGCGAGCACCCAGTACAACCCAAACGCCGGGCCCGAGGCGTTCACCAACACGAACGCCTACACCAAGGTCACCGAGTACACCACTGCGGCTCGCGAGCGCCATGGGGAGGACTTCGATCCGGCCACCCAGCCCCTAGATACAGACCTGGTGATGAGGCTGGGAGGAGGGAAGCAGCACGGCCGGTACTGGATAGCCAACAGCGCAGTTGACTCGTCCTCTGTTCCCAACCTCGCTGAGATTCGAGCTGCCAGCACGAGCTCCTCCGTCCCCATACGACCTCGGCAGCCGACCTCACAGCAGATGATGGCAGCACTTCAGGTAAGTACTTGTTCTATTCGTCGTTCATTGCTTTTACACATATACCTTGTCTTTGCATTGTTTAAACTTACGGGACAAATTTTTGCAGGCCCAGGCGACCAGATGCAGAGGTTGCAGGCCATGCACGAGGCCGAGGCGGCGGCCCATCGTCGCGACTTACTGCCGTCTAGCAGCGGGAGGCGTAGAGGACGCAGGACATAGCTCACTTCTTTGGAGCCTGAACATCCGGGTGTTGTCGTGCCTCCCTCGCTGCTCACTCCTTTTGTGCCTCCTGTTACTCCTACGACAGAGACTCCGATGAGTATATATGGTTGTTTATATTTCTTTAACTTTTACGGCTATCCTCCAGGTGCTAACGAATTTGCTTCTCCTTTGTGCACTCACAGTCGGAGGGTTCGGCACCGACTCCTCAACCTGGCCTTCCTCCGCACACTCTGCACATCACTGGTGGCCCTCCTCCGCACCTGGGTGGCTTGTCCCCGGTGGGCCTCCTCTCCGCCCTATGGGTGGCCAGGTTACCTCCTCCGCAGTCAGGGTACACCGGATGGCCATCTGGACCTCCGCCGCCTGGGTGGCAAGGTTGGCAAGGTGGTCCTTCGGGCGGGTCGTGGGATGCGTGGCAAGGTAGGGGTTCTTCACAATCTGGGCACCAAGGTGAGCAGTGATGGCCGACTTAGATTTGTCATGGACTTGTGAGATGGATGTGATGGACTTGTGAACTTGTGATGGACTTGTGATAAACTTGTGAGCTTGTGATGCATGGAGACTGAACGTGTGATATTTGTTTGAAATAGATATGTATGTGATATATGGATGTGTGATATATATGCATGTGATATTTGTCTGAAATGGAATATGGATGTGTGATATGTGATATTGTGATATGTTTTCTGTCAAGGAAAATGAAAACAGAAAAAAAATCAACTTTTTCCCAGCTTGCCGAGTGCCACACTCGGCAAAGAGGCCACGGCACTCGGCAAAGCTGGGCAAATTTTGCCCAGGCCGGTCTCTTTGCCGAGTGTCTTGACCGTGGCACTCGGCAAAGAGGCCCCCTTTGCCGAGTGCCGGCCCACGTGGCACTCGGCAAAGAGTCCCTCTTTGCCGAGTGCCGGCCAACGTGGCACTCGGCAAAGAGGCCCTCTTTGCCGAGTGCCTGGACAGGTGGCACTCGACAAAGAGACCACCTTTGCCGAGTGCCAGTCCGCTAGGCACTCGGCAAAGAGGCCGTCAAGTGACGGTTCCCGTTTGCTTCGCCGAGTGCCGGCGAAGCCTTTGCGGAGTGCCCGATATTTGGCACTCGGCAAAAAAATCTTTGCCGTTATATTCTTCGCCGAGTGCCGTTCGTGGCTTCGCCGAGTGCGAAAGGGCCTTCGTCGAGTGCTTCCAGCACTCGGCAAAGCCTGGACCTCCTGTAGTGCTTGTAGCGCTGAGCCTGTGTTCTTTGTGAGTAACCATCCAAAGAACTTGACACAAGCAGGTAGAGCAAAGTTTCTTCCACACAAACTAATCTTGAGGACAGATTTCGTCCCCTCTTGTTGTTTCAGGACTGGGTCCTTGAAATAGCGGGTTGTCGCACGAACGAAAGCACGAAGCGAAAGCGGAAAATGAACGGGTAGAATGGGAAAATAGTTGAAGTGAACATGAAGTAACCCCTGTCCCCCCTCCTCTCCCCTGGGAGGTGTGGGAGCTTTTTATATTAATCCAAACCAATTTGAAAGTACAAGAATGCCCTTTCCAACCACTCTGTTATAATTAATACACATGATGCCTACTCAACTACTCCATGGTTGTACGCCGCCTTTTCCCGGCGCGAGGGGCATCATCGTAACTTCGCCCTCTGACGGGCCAGCATCCCCCGGCTCCTTTTCCTGACCGGTGGGCCCGCTCCCCTTTGACCCAGGCTTTCCGTCGACCTGCGAAAACCTATGAAAAACCAAAGTCATGAATGACGAAAACTCTCACCGGAAGCGCCGGGCTCCTTTCGCGCGAATGCTTCCTTTCGCAACGAAAACTCCGTCCTACTGCGGCGGCCCCTGCGGACCGAAGGCGAGTGCGTGCTTCCGCGCGAATGCTTCCTTTCGCACGAAAGCTCCACCTTCCTTGGTCCGCGAAGCCGAAACGCGTGCTTCCGCGCGAATGCTTCCTTTCGCACGAAAGCTCCGTCCTACTCCGGTCCTCGAGCCGAAACGCGTGCTTCCGCGCGAATGCTTCCTTTCGCACGAAAGCTCCGTCATCCTTCGGTCTTGCCGGGGCCGAAGACGCTTGCTTTCGCGCGAATGGTACCTTCCGCACGAAAGCAAACGTCATCTTTTGGTAAACGCAGGTCGGAGGCGCCTGCGGGGCTGGGTGCCGCCCAACAATAGCCCTTACGGTTGAATCTGCAGCTCGCGAGTTCGACCATGTCCTTTCGCTAGGCGCCTACGCCCGCCCAAAAAACCTTCGTTTCGTCCCGAAGCTGAGGTTTTTTTTTGAATATAGACATATATATATATATATTTTTATTTTATTATTTATATTTTTGTTTTAAGTCGCGCGCAAACGTCTTTCTCGTCTTCTTTCGAAAACCGTGTGTCCGTGTCGTGATGTAAACCTCTACGACGCTTTGAATCTGTGCCCGGCGCCTCTTCGTCTCCCTCGGAAACCGTGTCGAGTCCTGATCGTATGATAAAACTAAACTAAGGCTTCAGTTGGGGGGGGGTCACTTGGTCAATCAACGCCTTCCTTCCACTCACTCGCCGCCTTCTCTCGCGAAGCCTGTCGCTATTCGCTTGATGCCATTCGCTCTTCTTGGCAAAAGCTGTTTGTTGTTTGTTTCTCATCATTCGCTTGGCGATAGTTCATGGTACGCATGTCACTTCCCTTCTCTTTATTTCCTTTAGACTTAAGTCCTGCAAATTTGGTTGTTTAAGGTTGCTTAATTTTGCTTCTATTTTCGTCCATTTGGTTTCTTCTCCTCGCTTGCATAGTTTGTTTATTTGTCTTTCACGCCCTGTTAGATGGCGTCTTCCAGCTCGACGTCGACCTCGAGCTCGTCTAGCGAAAGTACGGGTGATACCGAGTTCCTCCCGCCACGAACTTAGCGCGGAAGTGTCCATCGGATCGGGGTTGCTCCGCGAGTTCTAGAGCACGGCGGGGCGTGTTCTAACGATGGGACTCCCGGTTTGGTTTCGGTCCCGACGGATTGTTCTTTTTATCTTGGCGTATCGTGAAGACGGCTGCCCGCTTGCAAACAATGGCCGAAGAAGGGCCTTTAAGGAGAGATCATCTTGCGAATTGCCGTGTCCCTGGAGACGAGGAAGTGCCTATTCCAATCATAACGAAGCCGTTTGTCTTTCGCGACTACTTTGTAGCTGGTCTTGATTTCCTCTCGAAGAATTCGTCTCGGATTGTTCTGTCAGGGTTTGAATACAGCTTCATCAGCTCACGCCGAATGCGTTTGCCAGGCTCAGTGTTTTCGCACATGCAATGAAGATGCTAGATTGCACCCCTCGGGCTGACGTTTTCGTGCGATTCTACGACATCCACCGTCGCCCGACGAAAGTGAATGATCCCTTTCTTGGATGTGAACTGCCCAGCGAGATTGGGTGTATTCATTTCGTTCCATGGAAACGCGGGGAAGTGTTTCCATTTCGCTCACATATCGGAACAAATGGGCGGACTTTTGGACTATCGCGAGGCTTTGGGAACCGCTTTTGGTTCTACTATCGCGTGTGCTCGGACGAAGCCGTTGCTACCGAACTAAGTAAAGGGGCGAAGAAGGTTCTCCGCTTGTATCGGTCTTGGAGAAATGCCCTGGGAGGCACCTTCCGCCTGTCATTTTAAAAGACCCGGAAGCCATTCGAAGTGGGGATGCTTTCGCGCTCACTGCGCGGTTTCAGATCAGCCGGGATTTGGTTGAAGAATGGATGGCCATCGGGATGAATCCGCTCTGCAGCGCAACTTCATTCGAAGGCTTTTCGGAGAAAGATGGTTATTGGGGCCCCACGCTGCTGCTTGAGAGGCCTGCGGATTTCGATGATGATGAAGTCTATGTGAAATATATCGAAAAGGAGGCCAGGAAGGTTTGCGGGCCGTACTTGCGCAAGGAAAGCGAGTTCCAACTCGGCAACCTTGGCCGGAGTCGCCGCCTGAATCGAGCTTTCGACGCTATGGGTGTCGATTACGCCGAGAGGCCTCTAGTTGATGAAGGCAAAGAGGAGGCTGAAAGTTCGAAGGCTAAAGGGAAAGGCGTGGCTCGGCGTGGTGGGTGGAGTGGCGTGGTCCCCCGACGAAAGAGCACCGAAGTCGGTGAAATTCGCATCGGGCGATTAGTTGCCAAACCGATGCTTAAGAGCCGAGGGAGAACGCTGGTGTCGATCCCCGACGTTGATCCTTTTGATCATCCGAGGGTGGTTAGTTTCTTTGATTTTCGCTTCCGCTTGGGCTTCGCCTCGCGTGCATTTGAATTTGGCTTTCGCATATTGTTGACGTTTTGGAACCTTTCGAACAATTGTCTTAATGGCTATATGCATTTTTGTACGTTTTACGTCTTTTTACAGAGTGCATCGCACGCTGGGGGTATGGCTCCAAAGAAGCCAAATGCGCCGCTTTCGCGCGCGGCGTTTGACGACGATGCCTCAGTCGCCGACATGCCAACCTTCGCGAAGGTCGGGGCTCGGAGGCCCTCCGGCCCGGCCGAAACCACGGAGCGTCCGGCGAAAAAGCGAAAACTCCGCGGCCGGATGCGCCTGCGCCGGCGGCGGGCGAGAAAACCGCTGCTGGCGAAAAGCAGAGTGCGTCCTTGAAGATGCCTGCCCCTGCCGCCGTTGACAAAGGTAAGCTACACCTTTCGCCACATTGCATTCGACTGACACAGGAGATGGTGGAAGGGCAGCTTTTGGGCTTTGGTCGGCTGGTTCTCGACTCGACGCCCATCGGACTACGAGAACCCATGCTTTTATACTGGCTTGAGCTCATCAAATGATACTGACGAGGCGAAAGAGGGATCTTATCGCATTGCTCGTTCTTTAGGTGCGCCCTCGGACGCCCAACTCGCTTGCCGGCTTGACTATCGCCGAGCCGGAATCCTTCCCGGCAGCAGCGAGGATGCCACCAAATTTGTGGAGTTCTCGCAGAAAGCATTCGTTGCACCGGAGATGGAGAGAGATCTCCTGAAAGTGAGCAGCTTGAAACTCGACGATGCGTTGTCCTTTCATCTGGCTAGCGTAAGTTTTGAACTTTCGTCGTTTTCTTCTTGATATCTTTTCATTGTTTTTGATTGCGTTTTGCTGTTATTCGCAGGCCGCTGTTGTCGCTCGCAGCCAGATCAACCAAAGGGACCTCTATACTCGCAAACTCGAGTGCGAGAAGCAAGAGCTAGATACCCAAGTGAAGAATTTCGATGCGCAAGTGAAAAGGCTCACCGCCGACGTTGAGCAGCAAACCAAGAGGGCAGACGCCGAGCGCGCCTCAAGGAAAGCAAGTCAGAGAGAGGTTGAAAATCTCAAGAAAGAGCTTTCGCAGCTACGGGCCGGCCAAGCCGAGAGGGAAAATCTTCTTTTAACTTCTGCAGAAGAGGCCGCGGCTCGCTTCCGCGAATGCCTTCGCAGCATCGGCGTTGAGGCGGATGCTCCCTCAGAACGCAACGTCGATAGCCTCGTTGGCTGGATTCGCTCTGAGATGGAGTCGTCAGAGGGACACATGGCCCTTGGCCGAGACTACGCCGCCATTACCGGCATCAAGGCGATCGGCCATAGCCTTGTGGATGCTGGCTGCTCCCACATCGCCGAGCTTTCGGTCAAGGAAGTTGACTACTATTGGCGCACCCCCGAAGCGGCGAAAGTCCTAGGGAAGAGATTTTTTGACGAGTTCTGGCTAGCTGGCGGGAATGATATGTCACTTATGCAATCCGCAGTGGCTCGCGGGAAGGTATTTTCTACCAACCACTTAAGCTTTCGCTTGACTTCTCCGTCAACTATCGCTCTTTCTGCAGCGTCCTGTGGTTTAAGTGTTGCCTCTTTTGAGATTTGGCTCTTCTGTGCAGATGGCGGAGGAGAAGGCGCACATTCGGCAGGTGTTTTCGGATTATATTTCCGAAAAACGAGCGCGCGAGGCCGAGCCAGACGACGAGGCGAGTCCGCCCCCGCCTAATGATGGAGCCCCCGAGAGCTCGGCCGCCGCTGCTTCCCGCGACGCGAATGCTTCCCAAGACGCAGCGGTAGACGAATGACTTTTCCTAGGGCCCATTTTTAATGCGATGGTAGTCTGCTCTTTGAGCCTTGTGTAAGATTTGGAACTTAAGTTCGGATGTTGTATCTTGAACAGGGCGCGGATGCGGGAACGCCGGACGTTCTCGACATCTGCCCATTAATGATTAGGTCCGGCGATATCTGTGTTGGTGGTGACCTTTGGAGGAGTTTCCGATCTAGGTTTCCGACGGCATCGCTTTCGGCTTACATGAGAAAACGCGCTAAGAAACTTAGACGCACAGAAGAGCGGCTACGTGCCTTTTATGATACTTTTGACCCACGCGAACTTGAGTCGAGGCGAATGAGGCGCGGGGCTTCGCGCGCGCCACCAGGCTTCGTGGGTGCCGCGTTTATTAAGTTGGAACCCGAAGACGCCATGCCTTCGCCAGACGAAAGGCGATACAGCATTTTCCTTGGCCGCGAAAGTAATTCGCGGACCTGAATTACATTGTACAAACTTCGCTTGGTCCAGTTTAATGGAAGGCGTCACCGAGGGTTCTGTCTTTTGGTGTTAGTAGTTGATTGCGGATACGCTTCCTCGCTCGCTTGTTACTTGGATAATTGTATTATTTGCTGCCTCGCGCGGATTGCTGATTTTTGCTGTGTCTTTGGCTCAATAGATTAAGCGGGAATCTTTTGCCGAGTGATTTAGTCACTGTCGTCCTATCAGTTCGCGCGATAGCGCTTCCGTTGCGGGTCCTTTTGGCCGCTAGCTTGGACGCGCCCACCTTTACGCAATTAGACGAGGGTCGGTGGCAATCGCGCGACGGAGCTTTCGATGCGAGCTCGTCGGGCGGTAGTTAATACGCGCCCGCCCCCACTCACTTTTACGAGGGGCGTTAGCATTCTTGCGAGGGAGCTTTCGGTGCGAGCCCCTCGGCCGGTAGTAAAGACACGCCCGCCCCCACACACTTGGGCGAGGGGCGTCAGCATTCGCGCGAGGGAGCTTTCGGTGCGAGCCCCTCGGCCGGTAGTTAAAGACGCGCCCGCCACCACACACTTAGGCGAGGGGCGTCAGCATTCGCGCAAGGGAGCTTTCGGTGCGAGCCCCTTGGCTGGTAGTAGAGACGCGCCCGCCCCCACACACTTAGGCGAGGGGCGTCAGCATTCGCGCGAGGGAGCTTTCGGTGCGAGCCCCTCGGCCAATAGTAAAGACGCGCCCGCCCCCACACACTTAGGCGAGGGGCATCAGCATTCGCGCGAGGGAGCTTTCGGTGCGAGCCCCTCGGCCTATAGTAAAGACGCGCCCGCCCCCACACACGAGGCGCGTCAGCATTCGCGCGAGGGAGCTTTCGGTGTGAGCCCCTCGGCCGGTAGTACAGACGCACCCGCCCCCACACACTTAGGCGAGGGGCGTCAGCATTCGCGCGAGGGAGCTTTCGGTGCGAGCCCCTCGGCCGATAGTAAAGACGCACCCGCCCCCACACACTTAGGCGAGGGGCGTCAGCATTCGCGCGAGGGAGCTTTCGGTGCGAGCCCCTTGGCCGATAGTAAAGACGCGCCCGCCCCCACACACTTAGGCGAGGGCAGCATTCGCGCGAGGGAGCTTTCCGTGCGAGCCCCTCGGCCGGTAGTAAAGACGCGCCCGCCCCCACACACTTAGGCGAGAGGCGTCAGCATTCGCGCGAGGGAGCTTTCGGTGCGAGCCCCTCGGCCGGTAGTAAAGACGCGCCCCCCCCCCCACACTTAGGCGAGGGGCGTCAGCATTCGCGCGAGGGAGCTTTCGGTGCGAGCCCCTCGGCCGGTAGCACGCAAGATCTGTTGAGCTAGCTGCCTGTCGAAGTTGGGAAAATTGGCTGTCGAAGTTGCCTTTTTATGTTGCGAAAGGCAGGTTTGCCACCGGGTATAACTGCGACATTGCTCGTATTGCTGTCCAGCCGCATGCACGGCTTGGTTCATCTCCTATCTTTGGTTTGAGATGGGAAAGCCACTCGATAGCACTGTCGCCTACAGTTACCGGATTGGTGACGATAGGTGCACGCGATGCCGACGACACAATCATAAAAGCGAAAGTGTAGCTCCTGATGCTTCCTATTCGCATTTTCGATGATGAGCTGACTACCTAGGACTAACATTTTGAAGAGCCTCGGTAGTTTTGGATGAATGGGAGGCTTGCACTTTGTTGCCTATTTATACTGCCTTGCCCTTGCTACAGGACGGCTGCATTTACTCACCTGGCTGTATTTGTGGTCGCTTGGTAGGTGAAAGGTTAATACAACATTTACGTTTTAGCGGCTGTAAATGCTTGCCAGCTGTCGTTTGTTTTGCCCTACTAGGGCTGATGAACTTGGCCTCCACTACCATTCTCCCCTTTCGCTGATGGGGGGGCTGGTTTTGCATAGCCCGCAAGCTTTCGTTCCGCCCTCGTTTTGTAGGAGGGTCGGTTTTTTGTGGCCCGCAGGCTTTCGTTCCGCCCTCGTACTTTGTCGGAGGGTCGGTTTTTTCATAGCTCGCAGGCCTTCGTTCCGCCCTCGTACTTTGTCGGAGGGTCGGTTTCTTCATAGCCCGCAGGCTTTCATTCCGCCCTCGCATTTTGTCGGAGGGTCGGTTTTTTCATAGACCGCAGGCTTTCGTTCCACCCTCGCACTTTGCCGGAGGGTCGGTTTTCACATAGCCCGCAGGCTTTCGTCCCGCGGACTTTCGTTCCGCCCTCTCGTTTTGTCGGAGGGTCGGTTTTCACATAGCCCGCAGGCTTTCGTTCCGCCCTCTCGTTTTGTCGGAGGGTCAGTTTTCACATAGCCCGCAGGCTTTCGTCCCGCGGACTTTCGTTCTGCCCTCTCTTTTTGTCGAAGGGTCGGTTTTCACATAGCCCGCAGGCTTTCGTTCCGCCCTCTCATTTTGTCGGAGGGTCGGTTTTCACGTAGCCCGCAGGCTTTCGTTCCGCCCTCTCGTTTTGTCGGAGGGTCGGTTTTCACATAGCCCCGCAGGCTTTCGTTCCGCCCTCTCGTTTTGTCGGAGGTCGGTTTTCACATAGCCCGCAGGCTTTCGTTCCGCCCTCTCGTTTTGTCGGAGGGTCGGTTTTCACATAGCCCGCAGGCTTTCGTTTCCGCCCTCTCGTTTTGTCGGAGGGTCGGTTTTTCACATAGCCCGCAGGCTTTCGAGATTGTCGTTGGATGGAAGGGGTCTCTTTTGCCCTACCTCCTCGACATTCTCTTTTTATCACATTTTGTTGACGAATGTCTCAACCTTATGCTTGGTTGATTTCGTCTTCTACCAAGTCGCGTGACATTTTTGGGAATTACGGCTACTTTAGTAATGTAGCGGTTACATTCGGCTGCCTCGTTAAAAAACCTCGCACCCCGATGAAGGGCTTCCCCGGCGAGGAAAAAGAGCACAGCCGACCTCTGATTACAAAAATGGTGAAAGAGAAAGAGAAATTACACCAAAGTTGAAAAAGAGATAAATTATGGGTAGAAACGGCGCAGATTGCTCGCGTTCCATGTGTGGGCTGATTCTTCGCCCTGTCATTCATCAACCGGAATACACCGGGCGCTGCCATGCTTGCCACGACGAAAGGGCCTTGCCACTGCAATTGCAGCTTGCCTTGCTTATCTGGCTGCCGAATGGTGACCAAGTCTCCAGGCTTGATGTCCTTTCGGACTATCGTTTTATCCCTGTGATGCTTCGTTTCGGCGTGGTACTTCTCGAGGTTTTCTGCAGCCTGCGATCTTATTTCTTCGATAGTGTTGAGCTCAAGTTGTCTTTGCTCTTCGGTGTTTGGAGCCAATTCAGTTCGAAAGGAGCCCAGCTTTACCTCTTCCGGGGTGACTGCTTCCTCGCCGTAAAGCAATCTGAATGGTGTGAAACCGGTAGCTCTGGATCGTGAGATGTTGTGGCCCCATACGGCTGTTGTTAAAGTTTGGCCCACTTTCCTTCGGCGAGTCATACAAAGTTTTCGATATTGCTGAAAAAATTAGGCCATTGGCTCCTCTCGACAGCCCCGTTCGCTTGCGGGTAATTTACTGAGGCGAAGTTAAGCTTGATGCTGATCTCGTCGCAGAAACTCCTGAATTCGGCACAATCAAACTGCTTGCCATTGTCGCAAGTGATGAAAGAGGGGACGCCGAAACGACAGATTATCCTCTGCCAGACGAATTTGGTTAAGGAGGTGGAAGTTATGCTGGCGAGGGCTTTCGCTTCCACCCACTTAGTGAAGTACTCAAGAGCGACTGCTGCGAAACGCAGATTACCCGGAGCTGCCGTAGCGGACCGACTATGTCGATGCCCCACCTTTGCAAGGGCCAAGTCGGCACTATCGGCGTGGTTTCGTTTGCGGGGCTTTCTGGTTTTGGCGAACATCTGGCAGCCTTTGCAACATTTGACCAGCTCTCTGGCGTCCGATGCGGCAGAAGGCCAGTAGAATCCTTGCCGTCATTGCTCTGTGTGCTATTTCGTGAGGCCCTCTGTGCGCTCCGCACATGCCGGCATGCATTTCTTCGAGTAGTTGAATGCCTTCGCGCTTGCTTATGCATTTCAGAAGAGGAGCTGTTATCCCATTTTTGAACAACTGCTCTCTCCGATGATTGAGTAACTTTCGCTCTGCTGGCCATTCTTTCGGCATCCTTCTTGGACTCTGGCTCGTATGTCCGGCTAGATAAGCGAATATTTGCGACCTCCAGTCATCACTGACGATAGCATGTACCGAACTTGGATGGTCTTCCTCCTCTTTGACTGCTTTGGCCGAAAGGATTTGATAGAACACGTCTGGTGGTAGAGGCAGATTTTGTGCTGCAGCCTTTGCTAATTCGTCCGCCTCTACGTTTTCGGCCCTGGGAATATGACGTAAGGTGAAACCTGAAATACTTCTCCATTCTTCTGATTGCAGCCAGATATTTGGCTAGTTCTGGTTCTCTTGCTGTGAAATCCTTTTCGACGTGACCAACAACGACTCGGGAATCCGACTTGACTACGCATCTTCTCGCTCCGATTGCACGGAGCTTTCGTAATCCCAACAGCACGGCTTCATATTCGGCTGTGTTGTTGGTCGTGAGGAATTGCAATCTTGCGGCGAATCTTACCTTCGGTCCTCTTGGTGGTGTAAGGATCGCTGAGATTCTGGCTCCAGCCATTCCCCATGCGCCGTCACAATTCACAATCCACACGGGCTCCTCGAATTCGAGTGTTGTGTCGAAAGCGGCGGGAGTCCAATCTGCTATGAAATCCGCCAACGCTTGTGACTTGATTGCAGATCGGTGCTGGTAATCGATCACATATTCGTTGAGCTCTGCCGCCCACTTGCCAATTCGGCCGATAGCTTCGTTGTTGCGGAACAAGGCTTCCAATGGCTGAGCCGATAGGACTATGATGTGGTGAGACTGAAAGTAGTGCTTTAGCTTTCTAGAAGCCATTACCACTGTATATGCTATCTTCTCTAGCTCTGAGTAGTTTAGTTTTGCACCCGAAAGGGCCTCGGAAACGAAGTAGATCGGGAACTGCGTCATCTTGTTTCCATGCTCCTTCTCTTCCACCAGTACTGCACTTACGGTGGTATGAGATGCTGCGAGATACAACAAGAGCATCGCTTCCGGCGATGGTTTGGATAGCGTGGTTAGCTTGGTCAAATACTCCTTTAGCTGCTGAAAAGCTTGGTGCTGCTCTTCCCCCCAATCGAAAGGGTCGGAGCTACGCAGAGTTCGAAAGAAAGGCAGCCCTTTTTCGGCGGACCTTGCGATGAATCTGTTCAATGAAGCCAGCCTTCCTGTCAACTTTTGCACTGCTTTTGGTTTGAGGGTGGTTGCATATTGATGATTGCCGCTATCTTGTCAGGGTTGGCTTCAATTCCCCTTGCCGATACTAGACAACCCAGGAGCTTGCCTTTCTTGATGCCGAAAAAACACTTGTCAGGGTTGAGCTTCAGACCGCTTTTTCGGAGGTTGCCGAATGTCTCGAGCAAGTCCGCTTGATGATCTTCCTGTCTATCGCTCTTGACCACTATATCGTCAACGTAAGCCAACAAGTTTTTCTTTTGCTTCTGGCTTTCAAACACTTTGTCAGTCATCCGTGAGAAAGTAGGACCTGCATTCCGCAGCCCTTCCGGCATTCGCCGGTAGCAGTAAGTACCCATAGGGGTGATGAAACTGGTTTTCTCCTCATCGTCGGGATGAAGCCAAATCTGGTGATAGCCTGAAAAACAATCTAGCAAGCTCATTATTTCACAACCGGATGCAATGTCGACAAGCTTGTCGATATGAGGCAAAGGATACGGATCCTTCGGGCAGCACTTGTTGAGGTCGGTGAAATCGACGCACATTCACCATTTTCCATTCTTCTTCTTCACCAAAACAACATTCGCCAGCCATTCGGGATACTGGACTGGTCGGATTACTCCCGCATCGAGTAATCTTTGCACTTCGGCTTTCGCCGCATCTGCTCTGTCGTTCGACATCTTTCTCAGTTTTTGCTTTCTGGGCTTAGCGCCGCTTGCGACGTTCAGACTGTGCTGGGCGAGATCCCTGCTGACGCCTTGCAAGTCGTTTGCTGACCAAGCGAAAATGTCATCATTGTTCGCGAGGAAGGATGCCAGAGCGTTTCTTTCTTCTTCCGGCATGTTTGACCCAATGTGCACAGTTCTTTCGGGCCTGGAGGCCGCGAGCGGAATCTTTACGGTTTCCTCGGCTGCCCCGACCTTGCATTCCCTCGGGCTGGCGATAGCACGCTCTTCGGTGGTTGCTTGCGATTCATTTTTATTCGCCACCTCATTGATAAGGCTGTAGCCTGGGGTTGGCCTTCCCTCAATTCTTCTGGAGGCTTGCTGGTCTCCGTGTACAGTGATAATGCCGAAAGGAGATGGCATTTTCATGCACATGTAGCTTTGCTTAATGACGACGTCAAACCTATTGGTGAAGCCTCTGCCGAAAATGGCAGTGTAGGGATAGTCCATGTTTACTATGTCGAATGTCAGTGTTTCAGTGCGGACTTTCTCCTTCGGCGAAAGATATAGGGACTTGCTTTTTGCCGATAGCGTCAATTTTCCTGCCTCCGAACCCATACAATGAATTGCCGGCGGGGTCCAGACTGCGCCTGTCGAATCCCATTGCTTCGAAAGCTTTGACGAATAAGATGTCAGCTGAGCTTCCGGTGTCAATCAGAATATTGTGCAAGGTGAAACCGGCCACATTGGCCGTGGCGACGAAAGCGTCACAATGCGGGTAGTCGCGGACTTTGAAATCGGACTCATCAAAACATATCGGCGCTAGCGACCAAGCTGGCCTGTTCAGTGGAAGCCTTGGTGATACCGTCTGGACCCTTCGGTGATAGTCCTTCCTTGCCCTTTTACTTTCGTGCTCCAAGTTGGATCCACCCATGATGGCGAAAATGTGCCCTCTTGACGGAAGGATGTTGTTGATTGCGCTAGTTTCATTTTCCATCTCCTGCACCTGCTGGAAACCCGGCTGTGCTTGCTGCCCCTGAGGTTGGGTCTGAACCGGAAGCGCTGGCGGCGGCGTTGGCTGACGCTGATAGTGCATAGGTGACGAAACTGCCACCGACTGTGGTGCGAAGACCGGAAGCTGGTAACTCTGATATGCCGGATTGTACCAATGCAAGTTTTGGGGATGCATGTACTGCGGGGGGTGCATAGGCGTGCTTGCGTAATTGCCTCATGCTGTTGCCGCTGCTGCCGGGTCTTGGGAATTGTGGAAAACATGCTTGGATCTTTCGGCAGAGGCTGAGGCTTGGTCTTTGTCTTTCAGCTCTTTCGCCATCTTGCTGTATTTGCAGTCACGGGTGGTGTGACCAAAATTGCCATCGCAAATGACGCAATATGGTGGCCTGGGTCCTCTTCCGCGGCCTCTGCCGTCTCGACCGCCGCGTCCTGTCCTTCTGCCGCGTCCTCCGCGGAAAGGCTGATCAAACCCTCTTTGGGGCTGAAAGTCGGCCATATCGGGCCTCACCGTACCTGCCGCTGATTGCGCTGGTTCTTCCTGTAAACTGTTGATTGACCGAAAGGGCCTAACAATTCTTTGATTTGGCACGGGCGGTGGTCGACTTGCTTTCGTCGCTTGCCTCTGCATCATTCGGGCAGCCTTACGTCGCCGAAAGTCGTCATCCGACCTCGCGTACGCATTCATCACATCGAACAATTCCTTAACATCTTTCGGTGGCTCTCTCGACAGGTGAGCGGCGCACTGTCCGGTCCCCAAGCCTTCGATGGCTGCTGCGATCACCGCGGCTTCCGGCACATTCGGCGCTTGGGCCTTCAGCTGGATGAAGCGTCTGAGGTACTCAGATAGGGGCTCGTCGTCTTGCTGGGTGCAATTCATGAGGTCCCTCGTGGTATTGACATCCGGACGAAATCCTTGGAAGGTAGCAAGCAATTCGGCTTTCAACTGGGCCCACGAATAGATGGACAGTGGCTTGAGAGTGGTGTACCAATCATGAGCCACGTCTTCGACCGCCAAGATGAGAGATTTTGCTAGAGCCTGATTGTCCCCGCCTGCCGAAAAAACAGCTGTCTCGTAGCTTGCCAAGAATTTGCGTGGATTCGCTTTACCGTCGAAAGTCGGAATGCGCGGCTTATAGCTGAGCGGCCACGGATGGGCTTGCAACTCCCTCGAGAGCGGAGAGGTTTCGTCGATGGCGTTGCCGAAAGCTGGCGGTTGCTCTTGCCTTGGTATGAATATATTTTCCTGGGCTATCGGGATTGGGTCCGCCCCAGCCCTCTGCAGCTCTTGAATTTCCCTCTCGAGTTGCCTTCTCTGCGCCTCAGCTCGCCGAATGGCGTTGCGAGTTTCGTCCTCTCTTGCTTTTGCTGCTAACCGCTGCTGCAGCTGATCTCTTTGCGACAACAGCCTCTCGATTTCGTCTTGCTGTTGTGCCAACGTCTTGATTGCTTGGGCGTGTCTTGTGATTTCGTCAGCCTCATCATCCTCTTCGCCGAATTCGTCCTCGACAAGTCCTTCCGGTGTTCTATCTCTGCCGAAAGTACGCTGATCCTGGGGTTGTACATTCTGGCTCGTCGATGCTCCCGGTCCCTGCTGTGGCTGGGTCTCTATCGCTAGAGCGTCGCCGAAAGCTGGTGGCACGGTGGCTGTGCTTGGTGGGACTTGGCTGGTTGGAACTGAAGCCGCGATGGTGCCGAAGGCATCCTTCCTCGCGGCGATAGTCTCGAGATTGTCGACCGCTTTCGGCGCTTTCCTTGGTGGCATGGTAAGCTCGGGCGACAACCGCGGTGGGCACCAATGTTGTTTCAGGACCGGGTCCTTGAAACAGCGGGTTGTCGCACGAACGAAAGCACGAAGCGAAAGCGGAAAACGAACGGTAGAATGGGAAAATAGTTGAAGTGAACAGTGTTCCCCCCTCCCCCTCACTTGGGAGGCTGGGAGCTTTTATATTAATCCAGACCAATTTGAAAGTACAAGAACCCTTCTAACCACTCTGTTATAATTACAATGATGCCCTACTCAACTACTCCATGGTTGTACGCCGCCTTTTCCGGCGCGAGGGGCATCATCGTAACTTCGCCCTCTGACGGGCCCAGCGTCCCCCGGCTCCTTTTCCTGACCGGTGGGCCCGCTTCCTTTGACCCAGGCTTCCGTCGACCTGCGAAAACCTATGAAAAACCAAAGTCATGAATGACGAAAACTCTCGCCGGAAGCGCCGGGCTCCTTTCGCGCGAATGCTTCCTTTCGCACGAAAACTCCGTCCTACTGCGGCCCTGCGGACCGAAGGCGAGTGCGTGCTTCCGCGCGAATGCTTCCTTTCGCACGAAAGCTCCGCCTTCCCTTGGTCCGCAAGCCGAAACGCGTGCTTCCGCGCGAATGCTTCATTTCGCACGAAAGCTCCGTCCTACTCCGGTCCTCGAGCCGAAACGCGTGCTTCCGCGCGAATGCTTCCTTTCGCACGAAAACTCCGTCATCCTTCGGTCTTGCGGGGCCGAAGACGCTTGCTTTCGCGCGAATGGTACCTTCCGCACGAAAGCATCGTCATCTTTCGGTAAACGCGGGTCGGAGACGCCTGCGGTCTGGGTGCCGCCCCAACACCTCTCATCGAGGCATTATTGTACATCATACCTGCGACAGTAGGCGTTGTTGCTGATCATCTAGAAAGAAGCATCATCTGTCATCACTATTGTCATTCAGGGAAACGTCCTGTGTAGCATACTCTGTCATCACTGGAGTATCTGTCATCGAGGAGTAATTTCTACTATAATTGTTGCTGTAGCGGACCCGACATTACCTCTTGGATAGAGGTCCCACTCCCAAGTCCCAACAAAGTGGCTGTGACTGTGACGGCAATATCGGTAGACAGACAGCCAGGGAGCAGGGAGTGTCCCCCAAATTAAACAGGGAACGTATCTAGTGCAAACCACAGTCTTTGTGAAAACCCGTGCAAACCATGATAAAAAAATCGTCTAAATTCACCAAAAAAATCAAACATGTAGATTGTATGATGATACACAACCTTGTAAAATATCTTATCCAAAATCGACTTCGCTTGTGAGTTATAAAAATAACGAATTTTAAGCCAGAAAGTTTTCCACATGATTTGTTAGAAATTTGTTATTTTTATATCTCACAAATGAATTCGATTTTGGACAAGATATTTTATAAGGTTGTGTATCATCATATCATCTACATGTGTGATTTTTTTGGTGAATTAAAATAACTTTTTTGTTGTGGTTTGCACGGGTTTTCACGAAGGCTGTGGTTTGCACTAGATACGTTCCCAATTAAACACACTATACATCATATATCGTCCCCGAACGCCGTATTCCGAGTTTCCGAAATTTTCCACGCTGCTTCCATTCTTCCAATATGCAAGCATCAAGAAGCAGGATTATGAAGGAACGATTTCATAAATAATAGCAGCGCGGGCGGAGAGTGGTGTTAATTTCTAAATAAATCCTTAACGTACTACGAGAGTACATCGGTTAGGGAACACACCGCGCACGTATGATGATCTAAATTATGATTTTTTCATCAATTGTCTGATAAATCTCTTTAATTTAATTTTGTAGACAAAATCTCTTTGTGGACTAGAGATCGAGGGACGAAGAGAGCCAGACGAGTTGGAACAACAGATCGAGTCCTGTATGTAGAGAAGAAAAGAGAGAAGAGTCGTTAATTAGAAGATAGATAGCGCTGACTGCTGTGCTGAGTCGATCGTGATGCTAACCGACTCCTTCAATTTTCCCTCTTATAGAAAAAATATTGTCTCCTCAAATTGCTTCAGTAATGATTAGAGGGGACAGACAGATCACCGTACCCCCGAGATCGAGTTCCAAATAGACAAATCTCTTTCATGACTAGATAGAGAGCGAGGGAGGAGTTGGAAGAGATTGAGTCCAGAGAAGCTAAGAGGAGCTGACGTACTGCTGCCGGAGTCGTGATGCTAACCAACTCCTTGAATTTGCCTCTTATAAATATATAAATATTGGCTGTGCATACGGCAATACGGCATATAGCGTTAGTTGTTTGTTCCTTCAGATTCAGATCAGAGAAGAGAGAACGAAGATAGATCTGTCGTTGTGTTGTGCACAATTCTTCATTCAATTCAACATGATGATGATGGAGAAGAAGGTTGTTTTGGGCATCGTTCTCTTGCTGCTCCTGGCCGCCGGTTGTGCTGAGTGCCGACGCCATCCTGATCGTGACCACCGCCGGCGAGACGGCCCGATGCTGTTCGTCTTCGGGGACTCGTTTGTAGACGCCGGCAACGTTGCGCCGACGTCGCAGAAGAGCGAGGCCTCTCGTCAGTGGTTCTACCCCTACGGAAGCTCAGATTCTGCCCACCACAACAATCCAACTGGCCGCTTCTCGGATGGACTCGTGCAATCTGATTTCCTAGGTACGTGCGCGTAATCCATGTATCGATCTCTTTAATTTCAGCTAGCATCTCATGCACATCTGCCAGCCATAGATATCGTGTCATTGATTGATTATTGGTTAATTGTTTAACTGATCAATTGGTTGTTGTTTCATCGATTGATTTGGTGCTTTCTTGTTCCTTGATCGTGCATCCAGCAAGGATGCTTGGCTTCGACGAGTCTCCGCCGACGCATATAGGCTCCAACAGTCGAACAACGAAGTTGACACATCTGGCGTCAACTTTGCAACGGCCGAGGCCAGCGCGTACGATAATCTGTCAAGGCAGATTGATCAGCTGAGCAGGCTTGTGAGGCGTGGAACCATCGAGGATCGGGACATCGACCACTCGGTTGCGCTCATCGCCTTCAACGGCAACACTGACTATGCAAGGGTTACTACGTCCACCGGCTCCGGCGAGGTGACCGACCACCACGCCATCTAGATCTAGCTAAACTATATATACATGTCATCTACCTATATATATCTGTGAGTGTGATTATATTAATCCTCGCTTGCATGCACTGCATTGCCAGGTGATGGCCCTGAGCGACCAGGTGACCGACGCCATCGCCAATGGCGTGAGGAGACTACTGGACCTAGGCGTGTCTAAGGTGATGGTCAACTCGCTGCCTGGACCTAGGCGTGTCTAAGGTGATGGTCAACTCGCTGCCTCCCCTCGGCTGTGCGCCGTTCGATGCCCAAATATTCAACTACGAACACTGCGATGCCGCCGCCAACAGGGCTAGCGACTTGCACAATAAGGCCCTCAGCAAGAAACTTGATCCACTAGACGACGTCCTCGTGCTCGACGTCAATTCCATCTTTAGCGACCTCGCCAGGGGCAGCTACATGGCGTGCTGCACCGGCACCGACGAAAACTCCAAGCGGAACGGCGCCTACTGTGGACGCGAGGACGCCAGAGGCACCCCTCAGTACACCTTGTGCACTAACCCGCAGAATGTCTTCTACTGGGACTATTTACACCCCACACAGGCCGGTTGGAACGCCGTCATGGACCGCCTCCAGGGATCCATCCATGATTTCTTACGCAACAACTAGCTAGCTATTTGATTTAATTATATTTGTAGCAAGTAATAGGTAGTAGTTATTGTACTCTATATTTACCTTGCATGTGTGATCGAGCCTATCTGTCCATAGGTGGCGTGTAATAGGCTTGATCATTGGCTAGCTAGGTTATTAAATATTTGGACTAGACGATTGGGATGTTCTTATTAGTTCGTTCAGGTATTATTAGTCACTTTATTATCTAAATTAAAGTTAAGGTTCTCTAGGTCTTTTCGATATATACTATATATATTATTTTATCTTTATTACTAGCACCTCGCTTCCTTTTTTTTTCGGAAACTGAGAAAATAACTAGTACATATGCTCATGATGCTTACTATATATACTGTATAAAATTACCAGTCGCATCCTGAACAAGGGGACAAATTAACCCAAACACTATATATACTTGCATCCTTCTTCACTCCACAAACCATGTGTGTACACACACGACATGACTTGCCGATACGTGGTCAATTTTCCAAATCATAAGGAACACAATGGTACAAACAGAAAAAGAAATCAACACTATACAGAAAAGTTATGAGATTTGAATTTTTTTAGAACCAAAAGGAGTAAAGAGCTGGGACAATAAATAGTCATGACAATAAGGCCCGTTCGAACTAGAAGCTAGTATAGAAGACTGTTGTTTCGGGTCCGAGGCCCCGAAACAGCGGATTGTCGCACGAACGAAAGCACGGAGCGAAAGCGGAAAACGAATGAGAAAGTAGGGAAATAGTAGAAGTGAACAGTTGTCTCCCCCGTGGAGGGTCGGGAGCCCCTTTTATATTAATCTCAGACTGTTTAAAAGTACAAAGATGCCCTTCCAACCACTCCGCCATAATTACAGAAAGGCCCTCTCCCAGTCTGCCTTGCGGCTTCCCTGGCTTCCTGGGCCCGCAGGGTGCCACCGTAATTGCACGCGGAAGCGGAGCGACCCGCGTGCCCTTCCTTCTGACCTGCGGGCCCCCTCCGCGCCACCGTCCGGAGGACCCTGCGAAAGGAGAACACACGGCCAAAGACCGAAAGGGAGAAACGCAAGTCTGCGGCGAACATTCGGCTTTCGCTCGAAAGCTCATATGGCGCGAGCGCCTTGTGGCTCGCTGCGCTTTCGCGCGAAAGCGGGTCCTTCGAGGCCTCCCAGCTAGTCCCCCTTGCGGACATCTTATATTCGCGCGAAAGGCACATGAGTCCGCCTTCCGCGCCACACTCATTCGCGCGAAAGGCTGACCCGCGAGACCGCTAGCTGGCGGCTATCACCTTCACGGCTGTGTGGCTTTCGGCTTGGTGACGAAAGCTCCGCCAGGCGAAAACAGCTAGCTCACGCCCGGGCTACCGCCCCAACAATAGCCCCTCAACGCCGTGCCGCGCGGGGCTGCGGGTCGACGTTGCTTGCTTGCGGTACGCCCGCCCGCGAGAGGACATGCGAAAGTATCTCCTGTTTTCGCCTGTCCTTGACGCGCGTTTTTTAGTTTTACTGTATATATAAAGATTTTTTATTATTATTATTGCCCTTTATATATATATATTTTAAGCGCACGCGGTGTTTCAGTTGTTGTATCAAGGAGCTACGGTTGACGTTTTGAGGTGAGACGGTTGGCTTTTCGAGGCGTATTTAAGCGTCTCCTCGTGTTCCGAGCTGCTCCGTACCCCTCAGTTTCCGGGCCGCGCCCGTACGCGCGGGTATAAAACGGGGATCGCCCGCCCGCCAGAGGCCGCGCGCACTCCCTGGTCCTTTGCTTCCTTCTTACTTTCGGCATCTTTTCGCTTTCGGCGCTCAACACTTTCGCTCAGGAAGCTAGCTTGCGCTTCAACGCGTTTTTCAGGTGAGCTTTTTGTACATCTTTCGTTTGTCTGGCGAAAGTGTCGCATTGAATGCGCGCTTTCGCTTTCATGTTTTGTGTCGTTACTTTTCTGTTGTTTTTGGTTTGACGATTGTTATTATTTTTTTTTGAGCGCTTACATATGCGTGCACTTTTTTCTAATTCGCCGCCAAGCTAGATGGCGTCCACGAGCTCGTCTTCATCCACGCCCACATCCGACTCGAGTAGCGAGAGTTCCAGCGTTTCGGAGTCGAGCAAGACCGTGTCGATTGTGTCTGGCGCTGTCGGCGAACGGGTAGAGGGGCGCGCTGGGAGCGTCCATTCGGATGAAGTGGTTTCGATTTTGACTCCGATTCCGGAAGACTGCTCGTTCTATCTGGGCTGCTCCCAAGTTACCCCGTCTGTCTTGCAAGGTTTCGCCGAAAAAGGCATCATAAGCGAACATGTGCTTTCGCTGTGTCGGGCGCCTGGAGAAGAAGCGATCCCAAGCCCCCGGCCATATGAAGCTATTGTTTTCCGGGACTACTTTGTGGCCGGGTTGGACTTTCCTCTGGAGGATTTTGTTGGCGGCGTGTTGGACACATTCAAGATCCAGCTCCATCAGCTCACGCTGAATGCCTTTTCGCGCCTGAGCATATTCGCGATGGCCCTGAAGATGATTGGATGTAAGCTGCGTGCCGAGATTTTCGCGAAATATTATGATATCCACCGTCGGCGTAGCCAGGTGTTGGACTATTTCTTGCGAGAGGAGCTACACAGCGAAATTGGGTGTATCAACTTCGTTCCGCGAAAGGCTCGAGGCAACATCTGCATCTCGCCGACGTATAAGAACAAATGGCCGCAATGGACGGATTTTTGGTTCTACGTCCGCGTCTGCTCGAATAGAGCTGTTCGGGAGGCGAAAGAGCAAGGATTGGAAAGGCCGTCTCCTCTTGTGTCTGTGCTGAGGGAGTTTGTCGGACTTCACGCGCCGCCGGCGGCTTTGACAGATGGCGAAAGCATTGCGTGCGGCGATGCTTTCGCCCTAACTTCCAGGATTCAGATCAGCCGAGACCTCATCGAGGAGTGGATTGCTGTCGGCCAAAACCCCCTCTGCTCGGAGACCGAATTTGAAAACATTGTGAGTGTTGGTGGCTACCGAGGGCCGACGCTTCTGGTTGGGCGTCCGGCGAACTTTCGGAACGACGCCGCATTTGTGAGCCATGTCGAGAAGGAGGCGAACAAGATCTGCGGTCCGTACCTAAAGAAAGAGCGCGAATTCAAGATAAATTCTATAGGTGGTCGAGGTCGACTGAACCGTGTTTTCGACGCTATGGGGGTCGCCTACGGGGAAAGGCCCCTGCCAGCTGATGATGACCGGGCGGGAGGGAGGCAGGCCGTGGCAGCGAAAAGTAAAGCCCCGGTATCGCGAAAACGCAAACTCTCAGAGCCCGGGGATGTTCGTCTTTGCCGCGTTATCGCGAAACCGGTTGGTAAACGCCGAAGAAAAACTTCGCGTCTGATCAGTAACGTCGATACGATCCGCAGCGCTGAGGTAGAGCGTGACTTCGTGTATCGGCGCTTTACCGCTTTCGCTTTGTTTTTACCCTTGCCTATTTGTTATTGCATTCTTTCGCTTTAGCTTGGCGAAGGTTACCTCTGAATGCTGGAACACTCCTTATTCGTCCATTTCCGGGTTCGCTTGGGTCAGCGGACATGGCGTCGCGCAAGGCTGGGGCTGCTTCGTTCTTCAACGACAACGTTTCTTCCGGCGTGCCCCCTCCTGTGAAAGCTGGGGTTCGTAAACCGGCGGGCCCTGCTGTAGTTGAACCGGCGTCCAAGCGCGCGAAGAGCTCCCTGGCTCCTGCGGAGAAAGGGAAAGGGGTGCCGGTCGTACGGGCGGTGGAGAAAGGTAAGGCGTGGTCTTATCGAAAGTCTATTCGGCTGACGCAGTCTATGGTGGATGACCAGCTGTTGGGCCATGGTCGCATCGAGTTAGATAGTCGGCCTGAGGACTACTTAAACCCGTGCCTTTATACCGGGCTGAGCTCTTCGAGCGAAATGGACGGCGCCCGGGAGGAGTCTTATCGGATTGCTCGTTTTTTGGGTGCAGCTTCCGACTCTCATCTTGCTTCTCATTTTGACTGCCGAAAGCTCGGTATCCTGACCGCCGAGGACGGCGAAACGAATAAGTTTATAGAGTGTGCTCAGAGAGCTTTCGTCGCAGAAGTCGAGCGCGATCTGTTGAAAGCCGGGAGCGGGCATCTCGGCGACGCCTTGTCTTTTCACCTGGCCAGCGTAAGCATTTCGCCTAGCTCGTTTGATCGCTTCTGCCACGGCTTTGCCATGTTACAGGTTTCTAACGTGTTTGGCTGTTGCTGTTGTTTTCTCTACTGGCAGGCGCTGGTGCTTGCGCGGAGCCAGACTCGCCAGAGCGAGCTATTAGCAAGCCAAGTTGAAACGGAAAAACAAGACAGGGATCGCCACCTGAAGGAGCTGGAGAAGGAGAACGCTACCCTGAAAAAGGTGGCGGAAGATGAAAAGACTGCCCGTCGGCTGGCTCAACGCGAAGCCGAAAGGCTGAAAGAAGAACTTACCGCGCTAAGGAGCTCCTTTGAAGAGGACCGCGCGGACATTTCGGCCCTCGCTGATGGCCTTGTCACGAAGTATGTACAATGCTTAAAAAGCACTGGCGTACTTTCGGATGGCCCGGGCAAAAACGACTTACGCAGCTGCCTGGCTTGGCTTCGCACGGAGCTGGACGCGTTGGAGGGGCATATGTCCCTTTCGCGCGATTACGCTTCGGCTGCAGGCATCAAGGCCATCGGTGTCAGCCTGCTGAATGCCGGGTGTTCGCATACCGCCGACCTTGCGGTGGCGGATGTGGACGCCTGCTGGCGGACTCCTCCCGAAGTGAAAGTTCTCGGCAAGAATTTTTTCGAGGAGTTTTGGCTTGCCGGCGGCAACGACATGGCTTTGGTCCAATCCGCCGTCGGCCGTGCTAAGGTTAATTTGAGGAGGCTCCTTATCTCCCTTTCTTTGCTTGTATGCTTTCGTCATTTGCAAACTAAATTCTGTTTGAGCGCAGACTTCGGAGGAGCGGACGCAAATCCGGCAGATTTTCAATGCCTACATCTCCGAGCGCCAGAACCAGGAAGTCGATAAGGACGAGGGCGACGCTACCGGTGCCACTCCTGAAGCGAACCCCGAAAGCTCAGCTGCCGGAGCCGCGCGCGCTACGAGCGAAAGCCATGATAGGGTAGCCACATAGTCGACTGGGAGGCGGATGTTTTGTACTTTTGGGCGAAAGAGAAGAGAACGCCAAAAACCTGTGTAATGCACTCATTAATTTTGGCACTATGTTCATCCAGGTTCCGGGCGCTGGAACTACGGAGGTTCTTGACGTCTGCCCTCTGATGATTAAATCCGGTAACTTGTGTGTTGGCGGCGATTTGTGGCGGAGCTTTCGCGCGAGGTTTCCCGCGGCGACGCTTTCGTCATACTTGAGCAGGCGCGCCCAGAAACTCCAACGGGCCGAGGAAAGACTTCGGGAATTCTACCGTGGTTTCGATCCTCGGCGACTAGAAGAAAGGCGAAAACGGCGCGATAGCAAATGAGCGGCCCTGGATGCTTACGAAGGGCCAATTATAAAACAGGAGCCGGAGGACTATTCGTTTTCCCCCGACGCTCGTAGATACAGCATGTCCCTTGGGACGGTGAGGGACGCTTAGACTTTTATGCGGTGCGGCTCCTTTGTGAAATGTAATTTTCGCCTTAATAAAGCTTTTATTTTTTATCATTGCGTCCTTTTTCGAGTGTTGAAAATAATACACTTTTGGCGATTAGGCGTTCGCTGCGGAACTTTTGCGCGGTTAAGCCATCGAGTATGTCGGCGAGTTTTTGTGAAGTGCCCACCCCCAAACACTTAGACGAGGGGCGAAGGCTTTCGCGCGAGGGAGCTTTCGGTGCGAGCCCCTCAGCCGATAGTATAGACGCGCCCGCCCCCCAAACACTTAGACGATGGGCGAAGGCATTCGCGCGAGGGAGCTTTCGGTGCGAGCCCCTCGGCCGATAGTATAGACGCGCCCGCCCCCAAACACTTATTCGAAGGGTGACAGGCAGCTTTCGCGCGAAGGAGATTTCGGTGCGAGCCCCTCGGCCGATAGTATAGACGCGCCCGCCCCCCAAACACTTAGACGAGGGGCGAAGGCATTCGCGCGAGGGAGCTTTCGGTGCGAGCCCCTCGGCCGATAGTAAAGACGCGCCCGCCCCCACACACTTAGGCGAGGGGCGAAGGCATTCGCGCGAGGGAGCTTTCGGTGCGAGCCCCTCGGCCGATAGTAAAGACGCGCCCGCCCCCACACACTTAGGCGAGGGGCGTTAGCATTCGCGCGAAGGAGATTTCGGTGCGAGCCCCTCGGCCGGTAGGAAAGACGCGCCCGCCCCCACACACTTAGGCGAGGGGTGTCAGCATTCGCGCGAGGGAGCTTCCGGTGCGAGCCCCTCGGCCGATAGTATAGACACGCCCGCCCCCAAACACTTATTCGAGGGGCGAAGACATTCGGGCGAGGGAGCTTTCGGTGCGAGCCCCTCGGCCGATAGTATAGACGCGCCCGCCCCCCAAACACTTAGACGAGGGGCGAAGGCATTCGTGCGAGGGAGCTTTCAGTGCGAGCCCCTCGGCCGATAGTATAGACGCGCCCGCCCCCCAAACACTTAGACGAGGGGCGAAGGCTTTCGCGCGAGGGAGCTTTCGGTGCGAGCCCCTCGGAGCTTTCGGTGCGGGCCCCTCGGCTGATAGCACGCAAGATCTGTTGAGTTAACTGCCTGTCGAGGTCGGGAAAATTAGCTGACGAAAGTGCCTTTTTATATTGCGAAAAGGAGGTTTGCCACCGGCTATAACTGCGACATTGCTCATATTGCTGTCCAGCCGCATGCATGGCTTGGTTCATCTCCTGTCTTTGGTTTAAGATGGGAGTGCCACTCGATGGGACTACCGCCTACAGTTACCGGATTGGTGACGGTGGGCGGACGTGCCACCGATGACACAATCACCAAAACGAAAGGGTGACTCCTGATGCTTCCTATTCGCACTTTTGCGGCTGTGCCAACCCTTTCGCGGCTTGACATTAGAAGAGGCTGGGTAATTTTTGGATGGCTGTTGGGGGGTTTGCCCCCGGGTGTCTATTTATATTGCCTTACCTTTGTTGCGATGGGGTTGCATTTACTCCCTTGGCTGTACTTGCGGGCGTTTGGTAGGTAAAAAGTTAATATGGCATTTATGCTATTAAAGGCTACTGGGGCCTACCGGCTATCCTTGCCGTCTGGCAGGGACTGCTCGTTTTGCTTGCTGGCTTTCGTTCCGCCCTTGCGTTTTGACGGAGGGTCGGTTTTTTACATAACCTGCGAGCTTTTGTTCCGCCCTCGTGTTTTGTTAGAAGGTCGGTTTTTTCATAGCCCGCATGCTTTCGTTCCGCCCTCGCGTTTTGTCGGAGGGTCGTTTTTTTCATAGCCCGCAGGCTTTCGTTCCGCCCTCGCGTTTTGTCGGAGGGCCGGTTTTTACATAGCCCGCAGGCTTTCGTTCCGCCCTCGCGTTTTGTCAGAGGGTCGGTTTTTACATAGCCCACAGGCTTTCATTCCGCCCCCGCATTTTGTCGGAGGGTCGGTTTTTTCATAGCCTGCAGGCTTTCATTCCGCCCCCGCATTTTGTCGGAGGGTCGGTTTTTACATAGCCCGCAGGCTTTCGTTCCGCCCTCGCATTTTGTCGGAGGGTCGGTTTTTTCATAGCCCGCAGGCTTTCATTCCGCCCTCGCATTTTGTCGGAGGGTCGGTTTTTACATAGCCCGCAGGCTTTCGAGATTGTCGGTGGAGGTGAAGGGTCTCTTTCGCCCTACCTCCCCGACATTCTCTATTCATCACATCTTGGTGACGAATGTCTCAACCTTATGTGTGGTTGACTTCGTCTTTTACCGAGCCGCGTGATATTTTGGGGAATTACGTTTACCTTTGCAATGTAGCGGTTACATTCGGCTGCCTCGTTAAAAAACCTCGCACCCCGATGAAGGGCTTCCCCGGCGAGGAAAAAGAGCGCAGCCGGCCTTTGATTACAAAAAGTGGTGAAAGATGGAAGAGAGAATTACATCATAGTTCAAAAAAGATAAATTACGGGTAGAAGCGGCGCAGATTGCTCGCGTTCCATGTGTGCGCTGATTCTTCGCCCTTGTCATTCAACAACCGGAATACACCGGGTGCTGCCATGCTTGCCACGATGAAAGGGCCTTGCCATTGCGATTGCAGCTTACCTTGCTTGTCTGGCTGCCGAATGGTGACCATGTCTCCAGGCTTGATGTCCTTTCGGACTATCGTCTTGTCCCTGTGATGCTTCGTTTCGGCGTGGTACTTCTCGAGATTGTCTGCAGCTTGCAGTCTTGCTTCTTCGATAGTGTCGAGTTCGAGGTGTCTTTGCTCCTGAGTAGTTGGAGCCATTTCGGTTCGGAAGGAACCTAGCTTTACCTCTTCTGGGGTAACTGCTTCCTCGCCGTAAAGCAATCGGAACGGGGTGAAACCGGTGGCCCTAGACCGTGAGATGTTGTGTCCCCATACAGCTGTTGTTAGGGTGTTGGCCCACTTGCCTTTCGGCGAGTCGTACAAGGTTTTCGAAATTGCCGAGAAGATTAGGCCATTCGCTCTCTCGACAGCCCCGTTTGCCTGCGGGTAATTTACTGAGGCGAAGCTAAGCTTGATGCTGAGTTCGTCGCAAAAACTCCTAAATTCGGCGCAATCGAATTGCTTCCCATTGTCGCAGGTGATGAATGACGGAACACCGAAACGACAGATTATTCTTTGCCAGACGAATTTGGTTAAAGAGGTGGAAGTTATGCTGGCGAGGGCCTTCGCTTCCACCCATTTGGTGAAATACTCAAGGGCAACCGCTGCGAAACGCAAGTTGCCTGGAGCTGCCGGTAATGGGCCGACTATGTCGATGCCCCATCTTTGCAAGGGCCAGGTCGGTACTATCGGCGTTGTTTCATTTGCTGGGGCTTTCTGGTTTTTGGCGAACATCTGGCAACCTTTGCAACATTTGACTAGCTCTCTGGCGTCTGATGCGACGGACGGCCAGTAGAATCCTTGCCTCATTGCTCTGTGTGCTATTTCATGAGGCCCTCTGTGCGCTCCGCACATTCCGGCATGCATTTCTTCGAGCAGTTGAATGCCTTCGCGCTTGCTTATGCATTTCAGAAGAGGAGCTGTTATCCCATTTTTGAACAGCTGCTCTCCTATGATTGAGTAACCTTTCGCTCTGCTGGTCATCCTTTCGGCATCCTTCCTAGACTCTGGCTCGTATGCCCCGGATAGATAGGCAAATATCTGCGACCTCCAGTCATCACTGGCGATAGCATGTACCGAACTTGGATGTTCTTCCTCCTCTTTCACTGCTTTGGCCGAAAGCACTTGATAGAACACGTCTGGTGGAAGTGGTAGATTTTGTGCTGCGGCTTTGGCCAGCTCGTCTGCCTCTGCGTTTTCAGCCCTTGGAATGTGACGTAAGGTGAAACCAGCAAAATACTTCTCCATTCTTCTGATTGCTGCCAGATACTTGGCTAGCTATGGTTCTCTTGCTGTGAAGTCCTTTTCGGCGTGACCAACAACGACTTGGTAATCCGACTTGACTATGCATCTTCTCGCTCCGATTGCTCGAAGCTTTCGTAAACCCAAAAGCACGGCTTCATATTCGGCGGTATTGTTGGTTGTGAGGAATTGCAGCCTTGCGGCAAATCTGACCTTCGGTCCTCTTGGTGGTGTAAGGATCGTCGAGATTCCGGCTCCAGCCATTCCCCATGCGCCGTCACAATTCACTGTCCATACGGGCTCCTCGAATTCGAGTGTTGTGTCGAAAGCGGCGGGAGTCCAGTCTGCTATGAAATCAGCCAATGCCTGCGACTTGATTGCGGATCGGTGTTGGAAGTCGATCACATATTCGTTTAGCTCCGCCGCCCACTTGCCGATTCGGCCGATAGCTTCATTGTTGCGGAACAGGGCTTCCAATGGCTGAGCCGAAAGGACTATGATGTGGTGACACTGAAAGTATTGCTTTAGCTTTCTAGAAGTCATTACTACTGTGTAAGCTATCTTCTCCAGCTCTGAGTAGTTCAGTTTTGCACCAGAAAGGGCCTCGGAGACGAAGTAGATTGGGAACTGCGTCATCTTGTTTGCATGCTCCTTCTCTTCCACCAGTACTGCGCTTACGGTGGTGTGGGATGCTGCTAGATACAACAAGAGTGTCGCTTCCGGCGACGGTTTAGATAGCATGGTTAGCTTTGTCAAGTACTCCTTTAGCTGCTGAAAAGCCTGCCGCTGCTCTTCCCCCCAATCGAAAGGATCGGAGCTACGCAAAGTTCTGAAGAATGGCAGCCCTTTTTCGGCGGATCTTGCGATGAATCTGTTCAAAGAAGCCAGTCTTCCTGTCAACTTTTGCACTTACTTTCGGTTTGAGGGCGGTTGCATGTTAATGATTGCCGCTATCTTGTCGGGATTAGCTTCAATTCCTCTTGCCGATACCAGGCAACCGAGGAGCTTGCCTTTCTTGATGCCAAAAATGCACTTGTCAGGGTTGAGCTTCAAACCACTCTTTTGGAGATTGCTGAAAGTCTCGAGCAAGTCTGCCTGATGATCTTCCTGTCTATCGCTCTTGACCACTATATCGTCAACGTACGCCAACAAGTTTTTCTTTTGCTTCTGGTTTTCGAACACCTTGTCAGTCATCCGCGAGAAGGTAGGGCCTGCATTCCGCAGCCCTTCCGGCATTCGCCGGTAGCAGTATGTACCCGTAGGGGTGATGAAACTTGTTTTCTCCTCGTCGTCGGGATGAAGCCAAATCTGGTGATAGCCTGAAAAACAATCTAGCAAGCTCATTATTTCACAACCAGATGCAATGTCGACAAGCTTGTCGATACGAGGCAAAGGATACGGATCCTTCGGGCAGCATTTGTTGAGGTCGGTGAAATCGACGCACATTCGCCATTTTCTATTCTTCTTTTCACCAAGACAACATTCGCCAGCCATTCGGGATACTGGACTGGTCGGATTACTCCCGCATCGAGTAATCTTTGCACTTCGGCTTTCGCCGCGTCTGCCCTTTCGTTTGACATCTTTCTCAGTTTTTGCTTTCTGGGCTTAGCGCCGCTTGCGATGTTCAAACTGTGCTGGGCGAGACCTCTGCTAACGCCTTGCAAGTCGCTTGCTGACCAAGCGAAAATGTCATCGTTGTTCGCAAGGAAGGATGCCAAAGCGTTCCTTTCTTCTTCCGGCATGCTTGACCCAATGTGCACGGCTCTTTCGGGCCTGGAGGCCGCGAGCGGAATTCTGACCGTTTCTTCGGCTGCCCCAACCTTGCATTCCGACGGGCTGACGATAGCATGCTCTTCGGTGGTTGTTTGCATTTCGTCTTTATTCGCCACCTCATTGATAAGGCTGTAGCCTGGGGTTGGTTTACCCTCAATTCTTCTGGAAGCTTGCTGATCTCCATGCACAGCAATAATGCCGAAAGGGGATGGCATCTTGTGACGGAACAACCCTAATCTCAGGGCCCACAGATCCCTGTCAACCTCTGACAGCCGAACCCATGTTCCACTTAATTAAGACTGTCCATCACTGGGCTACATCAGCGCCCAATGTCCGCAGGATCATCTCACAATTCGGTTACAGCATTGCATACTTTTACAAATAATATCGGAATAAAGAGCGGAAGACTTTAAATAACAATAGTTTTACAAAGCAGGGTTCCAAATAGAAATTAAGGTGAAGTTATTACAAACCAAGTTCGGATAATAGAGATAAACATAGGCAACATAGTGGAGAACAGCAAAGATACTTATAATCACCCAGCCCGAGGGTGTACAACTATTCTTCGGCCTCATCGGCCTCTTCCTGGACGATGGTCACACAGCAGGGTGCAAGACACATCGGGGATTCTGTCATACCTGCAGCATGGGTAACAAACCCTGAGTACTGGGGTACTCAACAAGACTTACCCGACTAAGAAAAGGGAGAAGACTCAGGAATGAGAGGCTTAGGGTAGTCAAGGTAAGGCTTAAGCAAGATCAAGTATTTTGCAGAAAAGCATTTTTGTAAACCTTATTTTATTTTTGGAAAGATTCAGTATTCCTCAATTCTTAATCGTTCATGATTCATTTTACATTTCAAAACATTCCTAGTTGAGAACCACTCTCCGTTAACAGTCAGTGACCAAGTCTCCATAACCGAGGAGCAACGTTAATCCGGATAAAGAATACTCAGCTGAGGATCCCTATTCACACGGCATATGTAGCACCCAAGCTTGCATAGGCCAACCCGTCTACCACGATTCCTCCAAGATTGGGACCGGTCCTACGCCACCCGGAAGTACAGTACACCACTCCTTTCCAGGTACGACGACCACGTGGGTATATGCTACTTCCGCCATCTCTCCACTCCCAGTGCGCGGTTGTCGGTCCAATAAAGGATTCCTCGGAGCCAGAGCTTTCCGAAGTATGTGAATAGTTACAAGTCTTGACCAGCAGGCCCCCATACGGATGGTCCCTAATTTTTCAGCCAGAACTATACCTTGGTTATATCTCACCCAAGCGTAATAGTCCTGTCAGTTTTTCAACCCTGTCCCGGTCGGTGTCAACTGTTGAGTCCCGGACTACAACATGACGGCACCGTATGCTCGGACAACCTCTCCTCGCAATTGACAAGGTACGGATCAGATACCAAGTCAATGGCCGGGGAGTAAAGCCAAATCCCATACAAGTCCTTTAAATGATCACACTTTTGAAATTGGCATTTTTATCGCAAAGTCTAATTCAATAAGCATTGCTAAGCATTTTCCAAATACTTTTGAAAAGCAGGTATCGGGTGTATCAGTGGTCAAGGTGGATAATGCATCAGATAGGATATCACTCAACTCCTATAAACCTAATGCAGTAGTTTAACTCAAAAGTATTTAAGTAAAACTTTTATAAAAGCAAGGAAAGGCTAAATGCACCGGGGCTTGCCTTGAAGAGCAAAGAGGGCAGGCTCGAGGGCGGCGGGGCAGTTGTCGGAGCTCGGGGTAGCCTCGGGGACAGGTTCGTCAGCGGCTGCCTCGATCTTGACGCCTTCTTCGGTGACTATACGAATGCAATGATACATGCACATGAGTATGCTAGCATGAACAATGTAACACAGGGCATACAACATGAACCCTAATCACTTTTCTATTTTTCTTAATTATTTAAAAAGGTCATTTTATGCAGTTGCTCCAAAAATTACCAAATTAATCACATAAGTTCATTAAGGTGTAGATAGATGGCAAAACAAATTTCATAATTTTTGGAGGTCATTAAGGTACTCAATTAAATCTAGCCATAAATTAACAAAAGGCACTATTTAACAATTAAAATAAATGCTCAAAAATCAACTTGTTCCAAAAGACTTCAAAATTGTACCAGAGACTAAGCATGGCATAAGAAGCTCACAAAAATTTATCTCATGATTTTTGGAGTTATAAATAATTTTCTAAAAATCCAAAATCATCCATTTATTAATTAAAAGGGGGATTTTTCATTTTCAAATTTTTGCACAAAAACCAAGTTTCATATTTTTCTAAAATACTTCAGGACATAGAGAGTCTACCATCAAAATTTCAGAATTTTTGGATCAACACAGAAAATCACACAAAAAGATTAAAACGAAACACTATTCACATGTTTGAAGAAAAAGAAAAAGAACACTGTTCTTCTCCTCGCGCACGCCGGCGGCCGGACGGCGGCGGCGCTGCTGCGCCGGCCACGATGAGGCGCCACAGGCGAAACCGAGGAGATGGGAGGCTTCAGGAGGCTCACCGGCGTCGATTAGGAGGCTCGGCGCGGTGAGGGGATGAACGGAGGAGGGTGGTCGACGGAGCTCGGCGGGAGCTTCACGGCGGCGACCGACGCTCCGGCGATCCTGCGTATCGCACGGGGTCACAACGGGACGGTTAGGGTCGCAAGGGAACGAGGAAACTGACACAGGGGTTAGGGGAAGATGATCATGGCCGGAGAGGTAGTATTTGACGAACCCGAGTTCACCGGGTTTTCGCCGGAGATGGGAACGGCGAGCTACGCCGGGCGATAGGAGGCGGTAGAGACCAAATTGAGGGGTGGGGAAGCTTCACGAGCTCAAGGCGGAGCTGTTAGGCTAGTTGGTTGAGCGGCGGAGGGTCTGGAGTGGGCTGGCCACGGTGGCGGAGGTGGGTGGCTTCTCCGGCCAGCCGGCGGTGGCTTTTATAGGCGCGGGCAGGGGCGGATGGGTGTCGCGCGGGCGCGGATAAGATCGGGCGAAGCACGCGCACTCGATTGCACGCTGCAGCGGGGCAGGAGCATTGCTCAGGGGCCGGGCGCAAGCTCGCCGGCGTTTGGACACGCGGCGGCGGCGAACTGGGAACGGTGGGGGACGGGGAAGAAGTCAGCTCTTGCACGCGCGGATGCGAAATCATCACGGGGTCAGCGGCGGCAGGTCGGAGGCAGGCGAGCGGGCGTCGAGCGCGTGGCGCGCGCAGCGCCGGCGACCTGGCCATGGCCGGGCCCCCCCCCCTAGTGCTAGCTGGAAGAAGAACAGGGCTAGGCATAGGGTTTGACTTTTGGCTGGTTTCAGTATTTTGCAAAGTACTTCCAAATTTTGAACTGAGCAGCAAAAACTCAAAACATCAAAGTTGTTCAGAAAAAGGAGTTCTACAACTTTGTCAATAAGAACATTTTCAAAATCCAAATAGTTTTTGAACTATATTTGAAATCAGAAAAGGGAACACTTTTGGGATTTGAATAAATTCAAAATTACTTTTGATTTTACATTGAAAGTTGGAAATCTGCAAATATGAAAGTTGTTCCTTTTATCAAAACCTACAACTTTGCTAAAATACACTTTTTCTGAAACTCAATAGTTTTTGAATAAATTTTGAAAACTGAAAAGGGGACAAAAACTGGAATTTGAATGAATTTGAAATTACTTCAAACTTTGTATAGAAACTTGAAAATTTGTAAATACCAAAGTTGTTTCTCTTGGCCAGATCTACAACTTTGCTTTTTGGACCAACCCCAAATTTTGAATAATTTTTGAATTACAAAAAGAGGGATAAAATCCAGGGTTTGGAAATCAGGGTTTTGCAAAAGGGATTGAAACCTGATTTTTATTTTTGAACTTTGGCCAACTCAACAAAACTTCAAGACACAAAACTGAACAAGAATTACACAAAGCTAGGCACAGAGGTGAAATTACCATTTTGCCCTTATAGGAAGATTTGGGCTTTAGGGTTTTTGAAAAGGGATTGCTACACAAGTACTAAGCAAACATAAATGCAAGACAAGAATCATTAATGACTAATGATGATGACATGTCAGGTTTATTACATTTTAAAACACCAGAGGTGTTACACATCTTCATGCACAGGTAGCTTTGCTTGATGACAACGTTAAACTTGTTGGTGAAACCTCTGCCGAAAATGGCGGTATACGGATAGTCCATGTTTACTATGTCGAATGTCAGTGTTTCGGTGCGGACTCTTTCTCCTTCGGCGAAGGATACAGGGATTTGCTTTTTGCCGATGGCATCGATCTTTCTTCCTCCGAACCCGTATAGTGAATTGTCGGCGGGGTCCAGACTGCGCCTGTCGAATCCCATTGCCTCGAAAGCTTTGACGAACAAGATGTCTGCTGAGCTTCCGGTGTCAATCAGAATGTTATGCAAGGTGAAACCGGCCACGTTGGCCGTAGCGACGAAAGCGTCACAATGCGGGTAGTCGCGGACTTTGAAATCGGACTCATCGAAGCATACTGGTGCTAGTGACCAAGCTGGCCTGTTTAGTGGGAGCCTCGGTGATACTGTCTGGACTCTTCGGTGGTAGTCCCTTCTAGCTCTCTTACTTTCGTGCTCGAGGTTAGACCCACCCGTGATGGCGAAAATGTGGCCTCTTGAGGGGAGGATGTTGTTAACTGCATTGGTTTCGTTTTCCATTTCCTGCCCCTGCTGATAGCCTGGTTGTGCTTGCTGTCCCTGAGGTTGGGTTTGAGCCGGAAGGGCTGGTGGCGGCGTTGGCTGACGCTGGTAGTGCATGGGTGACGAAACCGCCACCGATTGCGGCGCAAAGACCGGAAGCTGATAGCCCTGGTACGCCGGATTATACCAATGTAGATTTTGGGGATGCATGTACTGCGGAGGATGCATGGGCGCGCCCACGTAATTGCTGCATGCTGCTGGCACTGTTGTCGGATCTTGCGAATTGTGGAAAACATGTTTGGAGCTTTCGGCAGAGGCTGAAGCTTGATCCTTATCCTTCAGCTCTTTCGCCATCCTGCTGTATTTGCAGTCCCGAGTGGTGTGACCGAAATTACCGTCACAAATGACGCAATACGGTGGCCTAGGCCCTCTTCCGCGGCCTCTGCCGTCTCGTCCGCCGCGTCCTGTCCTTCCACCGCGCCCTTCGCGGAACGGTTGATCAAACCATTTTTGGGGCTAAAAGTCGGCCATGTCAGGCCTCTCCATGCCTGTCGCTGATTGCGCTGGCTCTTCGTGTAAACTGTTGATTGACCGAAAGGGCCTGACCATCCTTTGGTTCGGCACAGGCGGTGGTCGACTTGCTTTCGTCGCCTGCCTCTGCACAAGGCGGGCGGCCTTGCGTCGCCGAAAGTCGTCATCCGACCTCGCATACGCATTCATCACATCGAACAACTCCTTGACATCTTTCGGCGGTTCTCTTGACAGGTGAGCGGCGCACTGCCCGGTCCCCAAGCCTTCGATGGCTGCTGCGATCACTGCAGCTTCCAGTACGTTCGGAGCTTGAGCTTTCAGCTGGATGAAGCATTTAAGGTACTTGGATAGAGGTTCGTCGTCTTGCTGGGTGCAATTCATGAGGTCTCGCGTGGTCTTGATGTCTGGCCGGAATCCTTGGAAAGTGGCGAGCAATTCGGCCTTCAACTGAGCCCACGAATAGATGGACAATGGCTTGAGGGTGGTGTACCAATCGTGGGCCACGTCTTCGACTGCCAGGATGAGGGATTTTGCCAGAGCCTGATTGTCTCCGCCTGCCGAAAAGACAGTTGTCTCGTAGCTTGCCAAGAACTTGCGTGGGTTCGCTTTACCGTCAAAAGTCGGAATGCGAGGCTTGTAATTGAGTGGCCACGGATGAGCTTGCAACTCCCTCGAGAGTGGAGAGGTTTCGTCGATGGCGTTGCTGAAAGCTGGTGGTTGCTCTCGCCTTGGCATGAATACGTTTTCTTGTGCTATCGGATTTGGGTCCGCCCCGGCCCTTTGCAGCTCCTGAATTTCCTTCTCGAGTTGCCTTCTCTGCGCCTCAGCTCGCCGAATGGCGTTGCGAGTTTCGTCCTCTCTTGTTTTTGCTGCTAACCGCTGCTGCAGCTGGTCTCTTTGTGACAACAGCTTTTCGATTTCCACTTGCTGTTGTACCAGCGTCTTGATTGCTTGGGCGTGTCTTGTGATTTCATCATCATCGTCATCCTCTTTGCCGAATTCGTCCTCAACAAATCCTTCCGGTGTTCCGTCTCTGCCGAAAGTCTGCTGATCCTGGGGTTGTACATTCTGGCTCGTCGATGCTCCCGGCTGCGGCTGGGTCTCTATCGCTAGAGCGCCGCCGAAAGCTGGCGGCTCTGGGGCTGAGTTTGGTGGAACCTGGTTGGCTGGAACTGAAGCCGCGACGGTGCCGAAAGCATCCTTCTTCGCGGCGATCGTCTCCAAATTGTCGACCGTCTTCAGCGCTTTCCTTGGAGGCATGGTAAGCTCGGACGACAACCACGGTGGGCGCCAATGTTGTTTCGGGTCCGAGGCCCCGAAACAGCGGGTTGTCGCACGAACGAAAGCACGGAGCGAAAGCGGAAAACGAATCGGAAAGTAGGGAAATAGTAGAAGTGAACAGTTGTCCCCCCCCCCCCCCCGTGGAGGGTCGGGAGCCCCTTTTATATTAATCTCAAATTGTTTAAAAGTACAAAGATGCCCTTCCAACCACTCCGCCATAATTACAGAAAGGCCCTCTCCCAGTCTGCCTTGCGGCTTCCCTGGCTTCCTGGGCCCGCAGGGTGCCACCGTAATTGCACGCGGAAGCGGAGCGACCCGCGTGCCCTTCCTTCTGACCTGCGGGCCCCCTCCGCGCCACCGTCCGGAGGACCCTGCGAAAGGAGAACACACAGCCAAAGACCGAAAGGGAGAAACGCAAGTCTGCGGCGAACATTCGGCTTTCGCTCGAAAGCTCATATGGCGCGAGCGCCTTGTGGCTCGCTGCGCTTTCGCGCGAAAGCGGGTCCTTCGAGGCCTCCCAGCTAGTCCCCCTTGCGGACATCTTATATTCGCGCGAAAGGCACATGAGTCCGCCTTCCGCGCCACACTCATTCGCGCGAAAGGCTGACCCGCGAGACCGCTAGCTGGTGGCTATCACCTTCGCGGCTGTGTGGCTTTCGGCTTGGTGACGAAAGCTCCGCCAGGCGAAAACAGCTAGCTCACGCCCGGGCTACCGCCCCAACAAAGACATATCAGACGAGATAATTAGCTCAGTCCCCAATGACCGACGTGTTGATTATGAGCACTTATCACTAGTACAAAATTATAACCGCTACAAACGGCACCTATTTCTAATAGAGATGGGCAATGTAGGAAATCAATTTTTAGCAGACTTTGTATTTGGCATTTGGTACCTTCCATTACTGGAATTAGTGGAAATTTATTCAGGTAAGGACTATCTTCGCCCCCCTACCTCCCCCGTGAATTCTCAAAAAAAAAATAGTTGTATAACTTTTCGACATCTACACTTTTGGTTTTGGTCAATTATCCATCACAGGTTGTATGAAAATATTGAATGTTAAATGTAAGATATTTAAATATATTTTTTATTGGAGAAATGATTTTAAATACAAAGTTATCAACTATAAAGTTATATAACTTCTTGAGATTTATAACTCAAATCAGTATTGGAGGTTGCCAGCATAGCCGAAGATGAACTAGTTGTATATTTCTCTAGTGGAAGTGGGTCCGTTTTTTCTAAACAGCTTTGTGCACCTAGTTCGCTTGGACCTTCATTCACATGTGACGTGCTGCAAAGTGTGTCTTCCTACTAGGGAGTGTTGAGTAAGTAGGCATTTTCATATTTAATTTAATCCATAAAATTGATGCAATTATAGAAAGCATGATATCACAGATTAAACTTCTAGAACAGTTTATAACAAGGATGATCATGATAAACACCATTTTAAAACTCCAAATCACAGAACCAAGTAAGATGTGAACCAACAATTTGCATAGGCTTAATATCACAAGCATCATCTCATAGATTATTGTAGTGTTCTTAAATATAACGATTATGATTGCCACAATAATAAAAGTAACTTGCAGAGAGTTACTAACAGAATCAATCAAACACAACATGTTTGAGATGGACATAGCAGTACCCACAAGCATGAAAGTATTAACGATGAAATTAACGAGGGGACAGAGAAGAGAGTTATACCCTGCGGCACTGCCGCTCGCACCGGGGAACGCCATGGTGCTTTGTTGATGTAGTCGTCCCGCTCGATGCAGTGCAGAGAGGGTTGCAGTGAAGACGATCGCCGCTCCAGGAAGATGAACAGCGAGTAGTCGTGTCGTCGCCGCCGACACTCCCCAAAAACGTAATCGCCCGTCCTCACCCGAGCAGGTGAAGCGCAAGACGAGATGTGTTCCTTATAGGATGTTCTGTAGGACAACATTCCCGCTTTACCAAGCCACTCGGATCACATTAAGAACTTAATCAACCTGCCTTACAGTATTGGAGAGACGGTGCATCTCCAACGAACTGAGTATTATTCTAAGGAGTCTCTCCCTCAGCCAACCACCAGCTTGTTTTGCCATCCTAATTCACGGGATCTCCGATCACATAGGACAGGTTACCACTATGGGTGACTTTATGTGGGTCTCAAACCCAGCTCCCTTGACGCACCTTCTATCACATTGCGTGACAGTCCCTTAGTGAATTGATCTACCAAATTGTTTGATGTATGGACATAGTCCAATGCAATTACTCCGGAGTTTCTCAATTTTCTGACAGTCTTTAAACGTCTTTTCACATGCTTTGTGGACTTCATGTTATCCTTAGAATTGTTTACCTTTGTAATCACAGTTTGGTTATCACAGTTCATGGAAATTGCCGGAATTGGTTTCTCTACCATCGGCAAATCCATAAGGAGTTCACGGAGCCACTCAGCCTCAGCACTAGCAGTGTCTAATGCGGTCAGTTCTGCTTCCATTGTAGACTTCGTTAAGATAGTCTGCTTGCAAGACTTCCAAGAAACAGCACCACCTCCAAGTAGGAACGCATATCCAGTCGTGGCATAAAGCTGATCTGCATCAGAAATCCAATTAGCATCACAATATCCCTCTAGTACCCTTGGATACCCGGAAAAGTGAATACCATAGCTCATTGTTCCTTTTAGGTAGCGCAAAACTCTCTCAAGAGCCTTCCAGTGAGCATCTCCCGGATTCGAGTTGAACCGACTCAGTTTGCACACAGCGAACAAGATATCAGGTCTGGTCGCGCTAGCTAGATACATGAGAGAACCAATTATCTGAGAATATCTCAGTTGGTCTCGTGCAATTTTGTGATTCTTTCTCAAGGGTATGCTAGGATCGTACGGAGTAGGTGCAGGTGAACAATCATCATACCCAAAACGGTTCAAGACTTTTTCCACATAATGGGATTGCATGAGAGTTACCCCACCATTTCCTTCCTCCCTTAAGAGTTTAATGTTTAGAATGACATCAGCTTCGCCCAAGTCTTTCATCTCAAAGTTACTAGACAAAAAGTCTTTCACTCCTTTAATCACATCAAGATTGTTGCCAAAGATTAGTATGTCATCTACGTATAGGCACAGAATGACAACATCTCCACTTCCAACCCGATAATATACACATTTATCAGCTTCGTTCACAGCAAAGCCGGCTGATGTTAAAGTTTGATCAAACTTCTCATGCCACTGCTTAGGAGCTTGCTTCAGGCCGTACAAGGATTTCAGCAGCTTACACACCTTACCCTCCTGACCCCTTGCAATAAACCCATCGGGTTGATTCATGTAGATCTCTTCCTCAAGCTCCCCATTCAGGAAAGCCGTCTTAACATCCATCTGATGAATGAAAAGACCATGTGAGGCAGCTAGGGAAAGCAACACATGAATGGTCGTCAGTCGGGCAACTGGTGAATAAGTGTCGAAATAATCTTCACCTTCCTTCTGTGTATAGCCCTTAGCAACAAGCCTTGCCTTGTACTTCTCAATAGTACCATCAGGCCTCAACTTCTTTTTAAACACCCACTTGCAACCCACGGGTTTGTAGCCAAACGGACGATCAACCACTTCCCAAGTCCCATTGGAGATAATGGAGTCCATCTCACTTTGCACTGCCTCCTTCCACATATCATAATCAGTGGAGGAATATGCCTCAGAAATAGTTGTGGGAGTGTCATCCACGAGATAAATAATAAAGTCATCTCCAAAGGTTTTAGCAACTCTTTGCCTCTTACTCCTTCGAGTGACAGTATTATTATCCTCCTCAGGATTTTGCTCAAGCTCATGGGTGTGGTCATCAGCATGTATATCTGATTCATGAAATTCAGGGACTGAATCATGACTAGATACGCTAGGTGCACTTGTTTTCATTGGAAATTCATTCTCAAAGAATGTGGCATCTCTAGACTCCATGACTGTCCCAACAGCCACATCAGGGACGCTAGAGTTTATTATTAAAAATCGATAGCCAACACTATGGATGGCATAGCCAAGGAAAACACAGTCTACAGTCTTTGGTCCAAGCTTTCTCTTCTTGTTGATTGGCACATTTACTTTGGCCAAACAACCCCAAACGCGTAGGTAAGAAAGATTTACCCTCTTTTTCTCCCATTCCTCAAATGGAGTGATTTCTTTGTTCTTTGTGGGTACTCTATTTAGGACATGATTGGCAGTTAAAATTGCCTCACCCCACCATTCCTTAGATAAACCAGCTGTCTCTAACATGGCGTTCACCAAGTCAGTTAGAGTGCGGTTCTTTCTCTCAGCAATCCCATTGGACTGTGGTGAGTATGGAGGTGTCCTCTCATGAATAATACCATGTACCGCGCAGAACTCAGAAAATTCATTAGAGAAATATTCTCCCCCGCGATCGGACTGCAACCGTTTGATTTTCTTATCAAGTTGATTCTCAACCTCGGCTTTAAAGATTTTAAAATAATGCAACGCCTCATCTTTTGTTTTAATTAAGTACACGCTGCAATACCGAGTGCAATCATCTATGAAAGTAATAAAGTACCGTTTACCACCTTTTGTTAAAATCCCATTCATCTCACAAATATCGGAATGAACAAGTTCAAGTGGTGCCAACTCCCTCGCCGCAGCAGCCTTGTGAGGCTTGCGAGGTTGTTTTGCCTCAACACAAGTGTGACATTTAGAACTTTTAGCAACATCAAATTTAGGAATTAAATTCAAGCCAGCTAAGCGGGACATGCAACCAAAATTAACATGACATAATCTAGAATGCCAAATATTTATCTCAACATTAACATTATTAATAACATTATTCACCACAGGAGGTAGAGTATCAACCAACGACAAGCGGAACAAGCCTCCGCTTTCATAGCCTTTACCCACAAAGGTTTCATACTTTGACATTACACATTTATTTGATTCAAAGACAAGTTTAAAGCCATCACGGCACAACAAAGAGCCACTAATTAAGTTCTTCCTTATTGAGGGGACATGATGCACGTTCTTGAGTTGCACCGTCTTTCCCGAAGTGAGCTTCAGATTGACCGTACCAACACCATGAACACCAGCACGCGCGCCATTCCCCATCAGCAAGGCTCCACTCCTCCCTGCCTGGTAAAAGGAAAACAAGGAAATATCAGCACACACATGAATATTTGCACCTGTATCAACCCACCACTCAGGTGAGGAACAAACTGAAAATGCAGATAAATTACCGTACCCAGAAGTGCCTGCATCTCTCTCAATGGTGTTAACTGTCTTCGGTGGGGGCTTCCACTTAGCCTCAGGGCACTCCCTAGAGAAATGCCCTGGCTTCCCACAAGTGAAGCAGTTCATCTTTTCCTTGTCAAACCCCATCTTCTTGTTGTTACCCGTCTTGAAGGAGGTAGTGGGTTTCTGCTTAAGCTCCTGCTGAAACTTCTTCTTTTTCTGTGGCTTTGGACGAAACTTCTGTACCACATGCGCACTAGTAGTCGCCTCACCAGCCCCGACCTTGCCTTTTCCCTTGACATCCTTCGCCCTTGCCTTGTCCTCAACATCAAGAGTGACAATCAGCTCAGCAATGCTAAACTGTTGCCTCTTGTGCTTCAAGGTAGTAGCAAAATCAGTCCAGGAAGGTGGCAGCTTTGCAATAATGCAACCTGCCACAAACCTGTCAGGAAGAGGGCAGCCGTACAGCTCCAACTCCTTCACCAGTCCCTGTATCTCATGGGCCTGTTCGACTACATGACGGTTTTCAGTCATCTTGTAGTCATGGAACTGCTCCATGATGTACAGCTCAGAACCGGCGTCAGAGAGACCGTAACGGGCCTCAAGAGCCTCCCACACAGCTCGGCCAGTCGGAAGTGGTATGTAAGCATCAACCAGCGAGTCAGCTATGATGCTTAGCAGTGCGGCCTTGCACATAGTCTCAGTGTGCCCCCAAGCCTGCTCGTCCACTTCGGACATCTCATTAGCAGGTTGGTCATTGAGCACATGACCACAGCGCATGGCCGACAACCACAGAATGGCCTTCTCACGCCACCTCTTGTAGTGAGTGCCCTCAAACGGCGTTGGTTTCAACATGCCCGCAAAACCAACCGATGAAAATGGCCTACAATTACGTTTTTGGATTGTTGAGTAAGTAGGTATTTTCATATTTAATTTAATCCATAAAATTGATGCAATTATAGAAAGCATGATATCACAGATTAAACTTCTAGAACAGTTTATAACAAGGATGATCATGATAAACACCATTTTAAAACTCCAAATCACAGAACCAAATAAGATGTGAACCAACAATTTGCATAGGCTTAATATCACAAGCATCATCTCATAGATTATTGTAGTGTTCTCAAATATAACAATTATGATTGCCACAATAATAAAAGTAACTTGCAGAGAGTTACTAACAGAATCAATCAAACACAACATGTTTGAGATGCCCGTCCTCACCCGAGCAAGTGAAGCGCAAGACGGGAACGTTCCGGAGGCCTACTCTTCCATCTCTGGTGCTCGCTGGAGATGGAACGGGAAGAACGAACTTTGCTACTGGGATGTGGTGTGTTGCCAGGGGAGGAGAAGAGCCAGAGGCCGGCGCTCACGCGTGCAGGAGAGGAGAGAGCAAACGAAGAGCCAAGAGTCACGCCCGCCCGCCCGCCCGCCCGTCCGCTCGCTCGCCGCCTGCCTGCCACGCGCACGGGCTCGGGCCGGGCGGCGGCGGCGCGCGCGTGTGGCATCCTTGTGAGACCCTTTTGACTTCTCAAATGAACCAGTCAGCGGTTACACATTTAAGCAAAGCCATCTCTCGATTAAATTCCCATGCGGTACTAAAATATTTAATGCGTATGTACGGACCATAGAGTTTATTGGAAATATTAAATAAATGGGCCAAGCCCATAATATCCAACAGGGAGGCACATGTGACGTGCTGCAAAGTGTGTCTTCCTACTAGGGAGGAATTAACAGTCCGCGTCACTGAACTAAAGGTCGTGCTACTGTTTGGCCACTGAACTAAGGTTCGTTGTTCAGACAACAAAGCGAGGAGAGTTTCTAGCAAGTCTGGCGATACCGGTGATGCCGCCGGAAGGCAGAGAAGAAGAGGATCTCTTGCTCACTGAACTAAGGTCGTGCTACTGTTTGGCCACTGATGGCGGTAGCGATGGCGCGCAGCTCGGTTGCATAATTAAGATGCAGCGATAACCATGATTGCAGCGAAGACCTCCTTAGCTTGCTTGCACGAAACTTGCGAGACCAGACCAAACCCTCCGATCGACTCGGTTGTGCCAATGCATAGTGGGTCTGTAGGTCGGTGGTGGCTCTGCAGGTCTCCGGCTTCTGTAGGGGAGCCGAGGGGAAGCCCAAATATGCAGCCCCTCTGGCTTCTTCCTTTTGTATTGTACCATGTTGAACAATGTGCAACAGTTATTTGGGAGCGGAGGAGTCGAGCGGCTAGTGCAACCAAACCTTTTGTAGCCTTATATATGCGTGCGTGGAGAGCGCCCCATGCATTTTGTTTCATACCTCAGACCTAACGAAGAGCTTGAACACAAAGTCGATCTGACACGTCCCATGCGGTCTGCATGGGGCGAGAATTGGACCTCAACCAAAGAGGGTGAACACAGAATTAATGGACACAGAGTGTGGCAGTAAGTTGCCTCAGCAAGTCTTTCAGAGTTCAGAATGGCACGTCCCATACAGTCTGCATGAGCAGATAAACAAAGTTTGGCCGGTCTCCATGGCGTGCATTCTAGTTTCTAGATGGCATGCAGAGGCTTAGGAACCGTTTGAATTGGGCGCCAAACACCTGAACTGTGAAATGATTGTGGCGTGAAATAAATTAAACATTTCGTCTGGTTCCATGTTTTTTGCCTGGCCGACTGGATTCTGTCTCTGGTTTCTCATCTAATTTGCTCAGTGATCTTTTTACTACCTGGTACATGCATTACACACCGCGCGCGCGCATGCATGCAGCAAAGTTGCCCGATCCAGCCAGGGCCAGCACTGCATGCTAGGGATGACGTCAAATGGAAGTTATTAAAAGGCTGTGACGCTGTCGCACCAGTCTTCCACGTTGGACGGTGTTTCCAAAAAAAAAAAAAAAATGTTCTTAAAAGGCTGATGCAGATACTTGATTGTCGACCGGTCGTGGAAAGTGGTTTAATTCGGTTGGTTTCTGTGGTCCTGTAGTGCACTATATATCAGACATCACATCTGAGGGAATCAAAAATCACAAGTACGTGGTCGTTGAGACTGGCAGAGTACTGCATGCATGCATGGGTGCATGGCACGCTGCGTGCTACCACTAGCGAAGCGAGTAGCCACAGCAGGCGGCGTGCCGTTCCGATCCCGTACGTCTAGCATGCATGCATGCTTCTAACCTGAGAGACCTCCCCATCGCAGCTGGGTATCATCGATGTTCTTAAAAGGCTGATGCAGAAGATACTACTTGATTATTGTGATGTTCGACTAACAACGACCCTTGGCCATATGCATATATAGCTGATCGATCAAAAGGCACTTATTAGTTTAGAAGGAAGATCAAATTAGGAATAGTATATATTAATAATCTAGAGTATTCCACTTTGAGTCATATGCATGATGGCATACACAAATAAACTAGCATGCAACATGCATGCATGTAGGTAGCTCGGTTAGTTTGTACTTCTAACGACAGATTTGTCGCGTGTTTTTGTTGTGGCACGCAGCATAATCATGACTTTGCTCGATCGTCAAAAGTTCTTTTGTTGACCACTCACATACACAACTTTATGAGGTGCTTCTCGTTCCACCGTTTCAGTGTTTGCATCCATTTATTTAGTTGATTTATGGGGTACTTAATTTGTACTTTGCTTTATCTCAGGATATATTATATATGGTGTGCGAGAAGAAAATATATACGTGGCGTACGTTTGCCACCGACCACTGCACTTGCTATTTTTCTGATCAATAAGACCGGCCGGCCTAGCGGTTAATTCAATAATCTATTAGATTTAGATTTAGATCTCGATCTAATCACTGTGGCTGATGAGCCCAGGCTCTAAACGTGGTGGCACTAGGGAGAGTATTGTAGACGGCCGTTACGTTGGAGTTCGATCGGCTTCTCAAAGCAAGCGCAGCTCAACAACCCAACATGCTGGTGGGCTTGCGCCTAGTGAGACCATGAAGCCATTACTAGACCACAAAGTCACACGCTATTAGTGATAGTTCAACTGTTCCAGATATATATCAGTGATGAGAAATAAAGTGACTCTAAATTTACTACGTCTATCATGTGTACAACGTTAGTGATCGAGAATTCGAGATGTGTTATTCCTTGTATCTGATATATACATAACAGTGATGGTTACTAAGCGAAAACTTGTCTCTGATATTCACATATCATAGCAAGGGATGTTAAACCAAATCATCTCAGCATGAGGAAGAAAGACGGAGGGGGAGGCGAGCGCAAGGAGGGCGTCGCGCGGTCGCGAGCGAGCGTCACCATCGCGAAATAACTTTTCAGTATAAAGTTCATCAAGCAGGGCGTCGCGCGTGGTCGCGAGCGAGCGTCACCATCGCGAAGTAACTTTTCAGTATAAAGTTCATCCCACTTATGTTTGTACCCCTGGGAAGTTGTTTTTTCCATCTTGATTCCAAGGATGTAGCTGACTCAAAATAGCAACAATTATAAAATGTTCATAGAGAAGACATGTTGCTTTCGGGCGAAGACATGTACATTCCTCAGTTGCAATTTATAACACGTTTTGATATACATTAATTCATTTCGATTATGCAATAAGTAATTAATAGCATATAGAGGCAGAGTCTTAATCTCAACATATATAAACTGAAAACGGCTGCATAGTTGTACTTGCTACCTGCTAGTAGGAACAATAGTTTCCCTATTGGCTACTAGGCAAGGGTGTGGGGTGCACAGATAACTCTAAGACACTATAACTCTAAATCAAACATTTAAAAGAGAATTTGTTGTCCCTAAGAGTTGGTCGTCTCTCGCTAGTCTGATAAGAGGAAATTACGGTCATCTCTCGCTAGTCTGATAAGAGGAAGTTACAACATAAAAGCTCAAACTGATGCTTTTTACTAGTACATAAAAATCTTAATACTGATAGTCTATATAAAAGAAGTTTATTACACCATAAAAGTATGATAATAATTATAATATAAGTTAGCGTCAGCGTCATCAGGGTGAGAATTTTGCTCACAACGTGCGGGGAGATGTTGTTCGCTGCAATGCAAGATGGTGAGAGCATGCAATGCAATCACTACTAATTTTTTCCACTTCTCCTAGTGGTGGCTCTGTGGGTAGATGAAACCACATGTACAACTCCCGTCGTCGGTGTTGTGTTTATCGATCTTGTGTTTGTTTATCTCCAGCATCCCACTAAACTATTGTTGCCAGGCTACACCTATCAACCATGCTTGAGGCACAAGTGTAGTCTTGGATATTTATAGCACTCCCATTGCCATTGGTGCAACATAAATACATGATGCATGATTGGTCATTCCAAATAAATGAAAATAGAATTTACATGAAGAAGATATGATTTGGTGTATCTTCTTTGATACAGTTACGCTCCACAATAGCTCATATACATAATCTTTTATTCCAATCATTCAAGATACACTGCATCAGTCTAGCTAAAATAATAGGGTCGTCATATAGTCTAACTTCGTGATGAGACTACAAAACAGAGCACAGATAGTTGGTTTCTGGCTTTTTACACGAGAATTTATTATCAGAATATGTATTCTAATGATGTGTTGCGATCACCTTAGGTTGCATGTATTAGGACATCATGCCATGTCCTTCGTCATTGGGTAGAGGATGACCTCTTCGATGCTTCGCATGAGGAGCGGGCATTGACCACTTCCCTAACCCCCTACCTCAACGTGGCTCGTTTGGGCCAGAAACCATCGTCGCCGCGCTGAATGAGAGAGCCCAGCGCCATGCTCCATCATCATCGGAGGCAAGCATAGTGGTGCCGCTGGTGAGGCTGGCAAATAGGTCGGTGGCGTTGGCAGGTGGTGTAAGCGCCCCAAGCATTGTTGACACGTCGGCGACTCATCCACGAGATCCCTGTCCGTGGCCAAGAGACATTGACGGTAGGCCAGCTACATTGATTGTAATGGCACGCAGCGTGGGCTAGTGGCCCTGTTTGGATGTATACAACTAAAAATTAGCTAGCTAAAATTTTAGTGTAAAACTTGAGCTAGCTAAAAGTTTCTCAGCTAAACTTTAGCTAGATGTTTGGATGCTTCAGCTAAATTTTAGCTGGCTTTGGCTAGGTTGAAATAGCTAAATCTAGCTAAACTTTAGCTGAGTTGTTTGGATGTCGATCTAGTAGCTAAATTTAGTCAACTAAAGTTTAGCTGCTACATCCAAACAGGGCCTCACAGCCTGCCTCTGAAACCCGCCAGCGCTTCTCCGCTTCAGATGTCGATAGCTCATGAGTCACGAGGGTTGCAAGGCCGGCCGCGACCAGGCTCTCCCACCATGTCCTGTGGCTGCTTCCCGCTAGAGCTACATGGAAATATGCCTCAACTGCCTTGTGTATTTTAGGAAAGGACTTCAATAAAAAAACAAATTAGCTAAGAGAAGTATATATTTTGTTATCCCTTTGAAAAATTGGTACTGGGAACTTGTCCTGCACAGGCGGAGTTCTTAGCTAGTGATACTCCTGGGTCTCCCTTTTGGCAATACACACTGGTGTGTGCCTATATATATATATATATATATATATTGACTGATTTTGTTTGAAGGTGGTTGTTGGGTTGTACTGAGTAGAAGTATATATGTAGGTGGTTCTGTGCAAAGTGGTAGTGGATAGCATAACATGAAGGGCTTTGCTCTTATAAACCCTTGAGGATTCGTGTGAGGGACTCGGGATTCCACTAGTACAGAGACATACTATACAGGCGGTTGAAAACTCATTTTCACAGGCGGTTTCTAGCACCGTCTGCGCTGGGGGCTAGTGAAAATGGAACAACAGCACAGGCGGTTATTTGTGAACCGCCTGTGGAAATCGATTTCCACAGGCGGTTCACTTAAGAAACCGCCAGTGTAAATGGTCTATTTACACTGGCGGTTGTTTAAGTGAACCGCCTGTGGAAATCGATTTCCACAGGCGGTTCACAACTAACCGCCTGTGCTGTTGTAGACCAGTTTTATATATATATTGTTAATTATAATTATTATATTATTAAATTAAATATATACATTAATATAGGAACATGCAATTATATTGTTAGATTAAATATATGCATATACATTAATATAGCAACATGCAATTTACATATTTCATACATACACTTATATACATCAAAGTTTCGTGCTCACAAACATAGAGTTGCAAGTTTGCACATTACATACATCCAAGTTTGCACAGGTGGTCTAATAACCATTCCGAGATAGTTTTAGCCTAGAAATCTCTGTTAGCACTCGGTACTCTGGCTTCGATAATTCACTCTCATGATCATGATACCTCCCTTCCGTTGAAATGACGTGCTTCAATAGAAAAAGGCTCAGGTCCTCAACTATGTTGTACAAAGTACGTTCGGTGATGCGTTTTGCCTTGTCTTCCTTATATTCCTGCAAAGAAAGTTTGTCAATACCTTATATTCCTGCATATACATAGTTTGTCAATACTATGGTGTACAATACTACATACATGACTATTACTTGTATTACCTCGGAAGGGTTGCTGACGTATCGACCAGTCTCTCTCATGTGCTCGCACACGTAGTATCCACAGAGGACAGATCCAGGTGGTTGCTTGTGACACTATATAATGGGAAAGTGGATATTTATACATACAACCATGGTCCTATGTATAGTACATATATGCTTTGTATTCATAAGAGTAAATTTTGCACCAACTTACCGGCCAGTCATAAAAAACTTGCAATGGCTGCCCTTGAATGTTGGACTCGCATTTTCCACCTTTTATCTTATAAAACCTATATGCCCTATGATCTCGAATAGAATCACTATGTTAATTATACACAAACTCTCAAAATACAAAAGTAAGAATGCATATCTCGACTTACAGCTCTAACATTTCAATGAATTTTGCATAGCTTGATGGCGGGTAATTTGCGGAGTCTAGTACAAGCACCCTTCCGTCCCTAGGATAAATGAAAAAGCAGATCCAGTGGTCCCTGCACGAATCAAATTCATGATGCATTTGTGTATTGGAATCAAATTCATGATGCATCTATGGAAACTTCAACTTACCCAAAGTGGTACGGGGCCACTACCGATTCCCTATGTTGATACTTCAGCAATGACATTCCAATGTAGAAGGCGTACTGGGATTCATACGCCAACTTCAACTTTGCGATTTTCTTGTCCCGTTCCTCACCTTCTAAGCCCAGTAACTCTATGTTGTCATCTCCGATTCTGAAAGTGTGTCGTTCTTCGCATATATCAATTGGGTTTAGATAGCCAATCCTTTCATTGGCACAATAATTGAAATCTTGCCCATAATACAACTCCTGTTGATCATATAGCATTCTGCAAGGCACATGTGCAAGTCAGATATTCAACATTGATGCAACTATAATGCATTTTAAACTATGTAACACTTACAGTGCAAACGTCGTTACGATCTGTACGTCCAGTCTCTCGAGGTTCATCATCAACCAAATGTCTTCAAAGTTAATGATGCACATATTATTTTCACTTAGAAATGCCTTTTGGGGGATACACACGTTGATGGTGTCGATGCCAACAGAAGCGGCTCTCATATACCAGTCATGCAACCTTTTTATATTGCTTGGAATCTTTAAGAGTGTCTGCCGCTTGAGTAGAGGCCTTCCCAACACAAAATTTTTAGGGATAGACTTGTAATCTTCTGCAGTTGGGACCTTCATAGTGCAAGGAATCACCTTAGGCACTGGCTTCGCTGACTTCTGAAGCTCAGACAACTCAACGACTTCTGAAGTGCGTTTCTGTCCAATTCCTTTTAAAAATTTGGCTGTCCCAGCTATTTTCTTCTTTGGCTCGTAGGTAGAAACCAACTTGGGTACCGGAAATTTCTTTTTTGGCGGTGGTGGTGGCTCCTTGCTTTGTGGCAGAGGATCTTCGGGTTGTGGGGAAGGTGGGGAATTCAATGGTGGTGTCTGTGGCAAAGGCGATGACTGTGGCGGGGATGGTGCTGACTGTGGCGGAGGAGACGACTGTGGTGGAGATGGTGCTGACTGTGGTGGAGGAGATGCCTGTGGCGGAGATGGTGCTGACTGTGGCGGAGGTGATGATTGTGGCGGAGATGGTGCTGACTTTGGCGGAGGTGATGATTGAGGCTCGGGAATAGACTGGGGAGGTGATGGTGGGTGGTCATGAAGAGGATCGGTAGGTCTTGATGACTCCTGAGTGGGTTGCTCCATCAGCTGGACGTCCCGCCTAGGCCAAAGAATGAAATTGTTTATAGCCTGTCCGAGTTTCTCAATGTCCTCTGGACCGGGGATGTCTAGAATCTCATCCTCATATCCTTGAACCACGGTCGATACTTCTACTCTGCAGTAGTCTTCAGGAATGTCAGCTCCATGGTATTTGCGTCCTGGGATTGCTTTGCCCTTGGCTACTTCCCTTGTACGATGATTGTTAATGCCATATCTTATGACCAGGGAGCACGACATGGGACCAACAATGTCGTCAACCGGATAGTGAACCTTGTTCGCCGTAGACGCAACACTGCTTGGAATGTTGGTTGCACATTGTGACACCACTGGTACTAGCTGCATCTGGGGTGCCTGAACGCTAATCTGTTGATTTGAAACCGCACTCGCTAGTTTTTGCATCAACTCAGGAGGAGGATTTTCTAGCAATTTTGCCATCATCTCCGTGAACTCTTTCTTAGCCTCTTGCTTTAAATAACTTGCCATTTCTTCCTTGTATCGATCACGTTTCTTATACTCACCTTGCCACTGAGGGCCAAATCCATCCTTCCATCCCTCTTTGGATGAGATGCCCCGAACACGGCCAGGATGCTCAGGGTTACCGAGGCCCGCAGTAAGGATGTCCCTCATTTCATTCTTTTTCCTGGAGTTTAGTTGGCCAATACATGCCACCATACCAAATTTGAGGATTTTTTGAAAATCTAGTGAATTACTGATTTTTTTTAAGTTATACGAATTTAATAGCCCGACAACTCGCAGATGACATATGGCACACTTAATGACCTCTAGTGAGGAACTGTTGAATACCAAAGTTGTAGGTAACAACATAGTGCACATCTTTTGTATAGGACATCCCTTCATTTTTTACATTTTTGATGTTCGGAGTTTTGAAATTCAAATTTTGAGAGAGTTTTGTGCGGCTTAGGGTTTTAAAATGGCTCTAATGTGGCATAAAGATTACATAAAACTCACTTAAACTCATGATTTGAATACATAAAAGTGGCTCTAATGTGGCATAAAGATTACATAAATGGATTACAAGGCAAATAACAAAAATAATCTAGGCAGCTACTATTCTTCCTTCTCCATCATGTCGCACCCAGGGCAATGATTTCTGTGGGATGGTTCGCTCAACATTCCTTATCCTTACTTGATGGTCGTCTACAAAGAGAGACATATCGCTGAACTCGTTAAATTCATCCAGGTCAGATACACCATCAACTCCTATAGCTTGTTGCTTTCCAGGAAAAACTACATGCCTCGGCTTGTCAGTACTTTTCTTCTCATTACGAGAAAGGATTTGTTCGGCATAGAAGACCTGTGCAGCACGGTTAGCCATTATCCACGGATCATCTTTGTAGCCAACCTTACTTAGATCAAGAACTCTGACCCCATAGTTGTCCACTGTAACATGTTTGTCTTCAACCCATTGACATCGAAACACAGGGATCTGAAATGAACCATAGTCAAGTTCCCATATGTCCTCAACGAAGCCAAAGTATGTAGTCTCATTACCAGTTTCAGAGTCTAAGGCCTCACATCGAACACAACTATTCTGTGTCATGCTCTTGTTGTCCTTGGACTTCGTACAGAACGTGAAACCACTAATGTCATAAGTTTGTCATGTCGTGACTTGGCGTGATGGTCCAGATGCCAACACCTTGATGGTGCGTTCCTCAGTTGTTTCCCCATCTGGTATGTCATGCTCCCGAAGCCATGAGGTGAACTTTTTTTTGTGTTCCTTCGTTAACCAATCATCGGTGCACCCATGATTATGTTCGTGAAGCTCATTAATGTGTTTCTCGATCCAAGGCTCCATTATCGAGAGCTGATGTAGGATGCTGTGATGTGCCTCGAGGATTGTATTGTAATCAAGAGGGATGATTGTTTTCTTTCCCATCCTCCCTCTTCCATTCAGCCTGCCCTCATGTCTTGACGGAGGTAAACCTATTGCAACCTGGTCTTTTAGGACCTTGTTGCAGAAAGGACCTCCGGACTCAATTGCCTCTTCGGTTAAGTACCCCTCTACCATGGACGCCTCAGGACGAGCACGAGTTGATACATAGCCATTTAGTATTGACATGAAACGCTCATATGTCCACATCTCATGGAAGTACATGGGACCCAGAGCCTCTATTTGTGGAACCAAGTGGACCACAAGGTGAACCATAATATCAAAGAATGTTGGGGGGAAACACATCTCAAACTGTGACACTGTCTCCACTACGAATTCCTTAAGGGACGCCAACTCATCACGGTTAATCACTTTTTGTGAGATCCTGTTGAAGAAGTAGCACAACCGTGTGACAGCAACCTTGATCCACACTGGATTTATAGCCCTGATGGCAATAGGGAGGAAAGTAGTCAGCATGACATGACAATCATGTGAGTTGTAGTTGGTGAGTGTAAGGTCTTTCATTGACACAATACTCCGTATGCTAGAGCAGAACCCAGATGGGACTTTCAAATGCTTGAACCACGCACACATCGCATGTTTTTCTTCATTGTTGAGGTTGTAGCTTGCTGCCGGGAGGTGGTACTTCCCATTTTCTTGAAGCACAGGGTGAAGTTCATTTTTTATGTCTAACTGTACCATGTCCATGCGTGATTTCAGTCCTTCCTTTGTCTTCCCCTTCATGTCTAGTAAGGTTCCAATTAGGCTTTCAAACACGTTCTTCTGGACATGCATACCATCGATTGCGTGGCGAACGTCTAACTCTGGCCAATAGGACAAATACTCAAAGAAAATAGACTTTTTCTTGAATGTAGCCCCTGGAGTTGGTTTGACATCCTTTCTTGGTTTTCCGTCTTTTGTCTTCTTCCCAAAAACAAAATTGAGTTTGCTGACTAGGTTGAAAACTCTTTTGCCTTTACTGTTACCTGTTGGAGCAGTAGACTGTAGTTCAACATTATTGTCGAAATACTTATCCATCTTTTTCTGACGGTACCTGTGTCCTTTCGATAAGAAGCGTCTGTGTCTCATGTACACTATCTTCTTAGATGCATTAAGGGACACGTAAGCGGTTTCATCTATGCATACCACACAACCAACCTTTCCCTTGAACTGCCCTGATAATGTGAAGAGAGCAGGGTAATCGTTGATCGTAACAAAGATAATTGCTCTCAGTGTGAATGATTCTTTGCGGTACTCGTCGAACATTTTAACACCTGTTTCCCACAATATCTTCATGTACTCCATTAAGGGCTCCAAGAAAACATCCATGTCAACTCCAGGCTGTGTAGGTCCAGAGATTAGGATGGTTAGCAAAAGGTACTTTCGCTTCTGCATCAACCATGGAGGAAGGTTGTAGATGGTGAGGATCACCGGCCATGTTCTGTGCTTGCTGCTCCTCTCAGCAAATGGATTCATTCCGTCAGTACTCAATGCGAACCTAACATTTCTTGGTTCCTTTGCAAAGTCCATGTGGTTTTCATTGAAATCTTTCCACTGCTGGCCATCGGCTGTGTGCTGAAGCTTCCCATCATCTTTGTGGTCATCGCAAGCATGCCAGCTCATAAGTTTGGCATCCTCTGGGTTAGCGAACAAACACCTCAAACGATCGACCACAGGTAGGTACCACATCACCAAAGCAGGAATCTTTTTCTGGGCATAATAGTCTACTTCTTGTTTTTCTTTCCTGGTGGATTTTGAACTACTCTTTAGGGTCTTTTGTTGGGTCCTCTTTCGCTTGGTTTCTTTACACACGGAGGCAGCACACTCTTCCTCTCTGTAGTCTTTATTCGTCTTGTATCTACTTGCACCACAATTTGGACAGCTATCCAAATCCTTATAATCAGCACCTCGATACAGGATACAATGATTTCTGCACGCGTGGATCTTCTCAACACCCATCGTCAGTGGACTGATTAGCTTCTTGGCATAGTATGTGTTAGCAGGCACTTTGTTCTCCTTAGGAAGCATGTCTGCAATAATACTCAAGAACGCATCGAAGCCAGCATCAGAAAGACCATACCTAGCTTTGCACACCAACAACTTAAGCACAGATCGCAGTGTCGTGAACTCTTTGGTGCAACCCTTAGACTCATCATACAAAGGCTCTTCTGCTGCCTTCATCAAGGTCTCCATACCTTTCATGAAGAACATTGATGGATCTTCCATATGACGACGCAACATTGCCTCTAGAAATTCTGCATCTTCCGCAGCCATATTATTTGGCAGCACATTAGTTCTGACATCTTCATTTCCTCCTGCGAAACCATGATCTCCAACATTTGGCACAACATGTTCGACGTCAGGTTGTTGTGTCTCCTGTACAAACTGAAACCCACCATCGACCATATCTTCACCATCGACGTCGATGTTCGCAGGGTTTTCAGTTGTATAAGGCGCAGAGCTACCCTCTCCATGCTTTGTCCAAATCAAGTAATCATTCATAAATCCTCGGCGGACCAGATGAGAAAGGATTTGTTGAGTGTTATCAAATACAACAACATTTCTGCAGTCCATGCATGGACAATGTATGTGCGTCTTCTTTGTTCTCCAAGCATGATTCTTAGCGGCATCAATAAACCTTTGGACCTCGGGTATGTATAATGGATCTAGTCTTGATAACTTATACATCCAGAATGACCTCTCTATCATTACCTGTAAAAAATAATAAATTGATTGAAATCAATGTAAAAAAGTAACCATATCTAGAGATTATATATTTGCTAGGTGAAACCCTAGATCTAAAAAGTGAATCATCAAATTGAGCAAATTGAGGCAAGAGGGACACAAACTAACATTTCCTGTTAATCTCCTTCCAAGAAATGAAGATCAAAACCTCTCCCCTTGTATTTTGTAAAATCTTGACCTCCAAAATCGCCTACAATGTAAGGTGGCGGCGAGAAACAGTGCTGCTCGGGGAGGAAGAGGGGGTATTTATACCAGAGATAGCACAGGTGATTAGCTAGGAATTATTATTAGCTAGTGTTTAGTGTTTATTGGGGTTTAAAGTACAAAAAATAAGTACCATAATTTAAAATACCTAAGTATCATTATTAAATAAAAAACACAATATTCATAAAACATAAAAACATAGTGAAAAAACAATTGATAAATAAACAACATAATAAAAAACATAAATATTATATAAAAACCTACATTTCCCTCTCTACATAAATACTCAAGAACACACCATTATACATGCAAACAAGGAATGATATCATGCATAAACAAAATTAAAAAGTAAACACAAAGCAGTATAGATGAGAGACATTATTTAACCATCTTAAGCAAGCTCACTCATTAACCTAGGTATTCTTCTCTCTCAGCTCACTCATGGGTGAAACCCTAGATCTAAAAAGTGAATCATCAAATTGAGCAAGAATGAGCAAATTGAGGTAAGAGGGCACAAACTAACCTTTCTTGTTAATCTCCTTCCAAGAAATGAAGATCAAAACCTCTCCCCTTGTATTTTGTAAAATCTGGACCTCCAAAATCGCCTCCAATGGAAGGTGGCGGCGAGAAACAGTGCTGCTCGGGGAGGAAGAGGGGGTATTTATACCAGAGATAGCACAGGCGGTTGGCTTAACCCAACCGCCAGTGAAAATGGTGGTATTTCCACTGGCGGTTGAGTTAAGACAACCGTCTGTGTAAAACCATTTCCACTAGCGGTTGGCTTAGCCAACCGCCTGTATAAATGATCCATTTACACTGGCGGTTGGCTTAGTCCAACCGCCAGTGCAAATGTATTTCCACTGGCGGTTGTCAACTGTTCACTGTCCCCTTTTATATCACAGGCGCGTGATAACTACAACCGCCTGTGCTATGAATAGGGGGCGCCAGCTATGAGCAGTATTCTACTAGTGTTCCAATCCAAACAAACCAAGAAATTTGGTACTCAATGGGAGAAGAGAAGAGGTGTGTACTGGCATTAGTACTTGTTGTCCAGAATCCTCTTTTTTCCCCTGATGATGTTCTGGTGATGTTGGGGATCAACATACTATGCTACCCTCTCTTTTTTCCCCCTGAGATCAAGGCAAGCAGGCTGATTAATGATGTGATCGATCTGCTGGGTGCAGCGGCCATGGAACTGGTTTGGTTCAGCAATTGGGTCTCTCTTTGCTACAAGATTGGAGGCCTCTCCATCTGCTGCGGGTCAGGGTGGGCATTCGGTCACGACCGAAAAATCGGTTCGGTCACTTCAGGTTTAAAAAAATTCGGTCTTTGTAATTCGAGAACCGAGATTAGCACCAAAAAATTTGGTGCTCAAGGGATCGGTCTTCGGTCTCATGAGATCGGTCCTCGGTTCGGACCAATGCGTGGATGACATCACCAACTTCACCCCTTTTTCAGGTCGAGGCAATGAGCCGGTCATGACACTCATGGACCAGAGAGCACAGGGGAGGCATGCGCTGCACAACACAACACAAGGACAACAGTACAAGTAGTCATTAACTCCATATCCACGCCATGGAGCCGAGCTTGCTGCCGAAGTGTCGAGGACCCGATGGGCGATAGGTGAGAGGCAGAGGTGGACGACCTTTGCTAGGTTGAAGTGGCGCCCTCTCTTTGTTGCAAAGATTGGGGGCCTCTCTATCTGCTACGGGTGGATGGAAGTGTGCGCTGGCCAGCAGGAGTGGCCGCCGCCTACACAGGCGAAGGCGATGCAGGGCTGACTAGGGGGAGACGACTGCTGTAGTGTCGGGTATAGCAGCAGGCTAGGCCTAGTGGATTGTTGGGCTGATGCTCGGTGGGCTGTCGGCTGCTATCTGCTCGATGTCTATGTTCGGGCTAAGATCGGGTAATCGGGTAACAACGTAACAAGACCGATAAACTAAAGAATGTGTCGGTCTTTACCGATTGGAAAACCGAACTAACAATCGAGGACCGAATTTTTCAGTAATTCAGGTTCGGTCTCGGTGTTTTCGGATTCGGTTTTCGGTCTCGGGTTTCTTTGGCCGGCCACCCTGACTTTTGACTTGGACAGACACACAGACGTGCTGATTGTGGGAAAACCCGGTCTCCGTCCGTTCGCTGCTGCGTGTCGTCCTCGTGCCTGCACGGCTGCACGCCTCTGGTCTCTGGAGAAAGGTGCTTCCATCTGCCGACAGGTGGGTCCCGCGGAGACGGCGTAAACCACCGCGTCACGCCAAGCCTCCACTGGCAAGTGGTCCCCACGCCGGCCTTCGCGCAAGACTGACAGTGACGGCGCGACGGACAGACCGTCTGTCCTGTCCCTCTTGTTCGTCTTCCTCTCAACCTCTCCTCTCCGGCTTCTTCCTCCCGCCCGCTCCTGCCTCTTGTTGCCTCTGCCGGGATCCCATTGCAGCCTCACCTGCTTCCCGATTTCTTCCGCTTCCGGTCCGGATCATTCATTTTAGAGGAGGGAGGAAAGGAGGGAGGGAGGGACGGACGGACAGGTCAAAGGAAATTCTGCAAGGGAAGGAGACGGGAGGGCGAGGCGAGGGACTAATCCACCCACACCAACTCCCAATCCAGCCGCCCGCCGCCCGCCGCCCCCGGCAAAGCCGCCGCCGCCTTTCCTGAATCCATTTCCTTGTGTTCTGTTCCCCTGCAAGAGGAGGAGGAGGAGGAGACGGGGCGGAGGAGATGTGCCCGCTGCGGGTCATCCTCATCTTCCTCTCCGCCACCGTCGCCGGCTTCTTCCTCGTCCGGGGGCTCAACGCCGACCCCGCCGACCAGATCGACGCCGACGCCGACGCCGACGGCAAGGGCTCCCCCAGGGCACCACCCGTGCCCTTCCATTCCAAGGTAACGCGTGTCACCTGCCTGGCACCCACCCGCTATTCTTAGCTTCGTGCCTGCGTGCCTGCTGCGGCGCCGCTCACAGATTCCTGCTTGCAAAACTAGGATCACAGCATTACTATCTAGATAAATTTCAGGCTTTTTTTTTCAACCACTCCTCTCCTCTAGATGAATGTCAGGCTTATTTGAACCACTCAGTCGTTATCACTTATATGCCAAATTGCCAATGGTATACAATATGCTAGTCCTGGGGAAAAAAAAGAACTTGCATAAAGTTGGTACCTTGTTAGCACGGTTGCATTTGCCTAACTTGAAAAAAAAAAGAGAAATGTACAATTCTACTACACTACGGGACATGTATAATAGCTTACACACTGATAATAGCAATTGCAAACTGTGGGGAGGGCGATGTAACCACTTGATTGAGCAGGCTTGGTAGTCTTGAAACTCACTAGAGCTCCAAAACATCTGCCATCTTGTTACCGCTCATAAAGTACCTTGTTAGCACACATACATATGGCCAATTTTTTTTTTTTGTTCAAAAGAAATAATAGCATGCCAATTTGTTTACAAAACTAGCTCAAATAGAAACATGAGCTGAGTAGACTTAAGTGATTAAATAGTTGCATCGTGCACACGAAAGCGCATGAGAAGTTAAGTAACATAGAACAGCCGGGCCCTGCACAATCTATGATCAAACTATTTCCTGGTTCAAAATTTAAACCATCAGCTCTTTGTTTCCCTTGAGCGCAATATGAAAGATACAATATTTTGCCTTTAGTAACAATTGGTTCAGAATATTAAAGACTGTTTTCTGCATGAATCTAGGTTGGATCAGCAGTGAAAACCGGATTCTGGGCTATGGTGGACATGGCAAGTGGACAGTACCTCTGGCGCACCCTTGTCGCACAACCGGCAAAATCTGAATCTGATAAGTCCCGGTGACGAATGTTCATAATTTATTTTGTATTTTGCTGATTGAGTACGAACAGAGGCGGCGAAGATTGGCACAATCCTGTTGTCCTTACATGTGGTTTCTAATGTATACTACGGTGGGAAATGTAACATAGATGGGGATTGATTATATATATGATATAGTAAATGTGCAGAATTGTTGGTGTTTCAGCCTTGTGTGCTATATGGTAACTGTAAGTGGATGCAGTGCCGGGAGTATGGGATTTGGAGTTTTGGACATGACATATTGACATTTTTGCTAAAGTTTGCACATTCTAATTTTCAACTTAAACCATGCTTAAATGCGAGACTTGGAGCATGTTATAAATGTGGGTAGCTAAAATCTGGAAACTTCATCAGTTGTGTTCGCTTGTGCTGGCTAATATTATTGGACTGCAAGTCTGCAACTTTCTTTTGTTGAAGTGATCTTCCTTCCTACAAGCGTTCAGCTTTCTTACTGTTTTTGTGATCTTCAGCTTGAACTTATTCACGGTTGATTTCGGCTGTTTAAATAGTATTTTGTGAGAGAAAATAAGTTGAAGTACGGCTGATAAGTTCAAGCTAACGGTGTTAAATGTGAGAGTTGTTTGTTACTAGCTAATCTTGTCTGGCGAACTGTTATGCTGTCCAGACGTACACTGCTGTTGGATAAGTGTCACCCCCCTGTTAACAACACCAATTCCATTGCTTTAGTTGTCTGATATGTTTTCTTGCTGAGAAGACATCGAATTAACCTGATTGCCTGAAGATGGTATTCACTATTCAGCGTTCAGTAGCATTTTCTGTTAACTCTTGATAGAGGAAAGCTTTTCTCAATATATAATCTTGACAAAATCACAAACAAAAGCTACACTGTAGTAATTAACCTGGATATAATCATAAATATCATGGTTTGAGGCAACTTGTACAATGAAATGAAGCAATTTTGTACATACTTCTGTCTCTGAAGACTTGACCACAAGCATTTTGCACCCAAAGTCTCATGTTTAATAACTAACTATACCTGCATAAAAACGCAAGTGAAGGGGGGCAGAAGCAAACTGTAAGCTATATATCAACGAAACAAGACGCAGACGCAGAGCAGAATGACATACTAGTAAGTAAAGAAAAATGAAATGTTTGACACAACAGAACAGAACATACTGAAGCGGCAGTTCTGCAACCACCGCTGCTGAAGCCTGCTACATTCATCCCCTCTGAAATAACATGAGCAGAAGACAACTGTAGCATCTTAAGCTGGGTCATGCACACGCACTCTTGATTGGCTTGGATCCAATCCAATATACTCAGTGGAACTTCTGAAGATTGTGTATCAGTAACATCTTCTCTACTCAAGTACTCAATGACAATTTGGTTTCGATCAGCCTTTTCTCTTAGCATTCAAGGTACGTGTGTATCAAGCTAGTGAGCGGATAATATTCTTTGGTTGCCCAATTTTATGCACCATAAACCTATTATTAGAATTTTTTTTCGCTGGTTGAGGTAAATGAACCATTCGACATTCTGGGTGACCAGGCCTCTATTCCTATGTTTTAGGCTGTAATCTGTGAAGCCTGCCTGAAACTAGTTAGTTTCATCGTCACATACAATTTCTGAAACTCCAGGTTCACCTTTTGCTAGATTTTCAGTACAAAGTTCACATGGAAGCTAATTAGTCAACTCCAGTAACTAAGGAGTAAGGATTATATTTGACAACTATCTGCTCATAGAAAAGTTTCAACTGCACTTAGTGCCGCATGCTTAGCAGCCGTCGGATGCTGTCAATCGACTTGTGTTCTTTGCCTGTTGCCGACAGACCCAACAGCTGTACTGATGAGCCAGCAAAGCCATAGAAAAAGGAACCCCGATGAGCGACTAGTGCTGTTTGGATCTCACCCACTAAACTAAGAAACTAAAAAGTCTTTTTAGTCTCTTTTAGTGAAGGTGTTAGACATTTTGAGCCACTAAAGGTGAGTAAAATTTAGTGAGTGGGATTCAAACAGGCCAATTTGTATGTTGAAAGTAGGAAAGATTTATCTACATCATCACTTTTGTCTCTCGTTTGTCGACATACACCGCATCAACAGCAAAAGCGCATAAAAGTTTAAAATCAGGACCACACAGTTAATCCCATAATTATGCACAACTTGGCATAGCAGTGATTGGTTGGCTAAAACTAATTGGATTGGATCGACTCTTGACCCACTTGGGAAGTCATTCCAGTAGTTGATTTAGGAATGTGAAAAACGAGCTAGTGGATCTGAGACGGATTCTTGGGGTGATTAGGAATGTGAAAAAACGAGCTTGTGGATCTATCATTGGTCCCATTTGATGGAGACGAGTTCTTTTTTAGTGCAAGTTGACTGGTGGAGTCCAAACATTTACCGACAACATGTGATGTACGTTTCATATTTTTATACGTTCTTTTGTGTGGAGTACATTTTACCTGGATTTCTTTGTCAGACTCAGCTACTTTACAATGAAAGTACGAATCACAAATTTTTCCATGCTATCGCTATTTATGAATATGGAGACTGACCAAGTGGTAAAGAGTTCCTTGCTGATCCACCACTTGAAAAGCTAATCTACTCACATACATGCAAAAAACAATTCTTTAAAATTTTGGTTAACAAAATCTGAGAGAAGAAATGAGAGCCTAATAATAAGATCAAAGGTCAGTTGTTTAGATTTAGTGGGTTCAATTAATTTTAATCTCAAGCATCAAAAATATCAAAAATAAAAAGAGAACAAATAAAGCATTCTTGAAGCAATGACAAATCACAACTGGAAGTTCTTTCTGTTGTTGTTATGTGCTAGAACGTCTAAAATCAAGTGACCCCATATGCAAATGATGAGGTGCATATCTTTTGCAAATGTTTGGCACAACATATCACCAAAAGAAGCTATTAGAGAAGTACAGCAAAGCTACCTTTTTTCAAGGATCAAAGGCAATTATTTCACTATTGATAGTGACAACTATTACAGAATAGGAGCAGTTTCCAGATTGGAACGACTCAACAACTCAGCCTCTCAACAATTATTGCGCAAAGAAGTACATCCCGATGGTTCACAGAAAGAGAAAGAATGCAATTACTAAAAAAGAACACACACATGTCGAACAGAATCACTCTGAGCTGAAAAATCTAACAAATTTTTATAACAAAACTGAGACATCCAAAGCTACTACTCCTTTTGCTGCCGATCATCCCCATGCCAGGCCCAGACTATGTCCTTCAGTGCTGGCCGGATGTCATTTTCCAACAGTTTCTGGTACTCAAGTGAATCACCGCCTGTTTGCTTCATCTCAATGAGATGGTAGGATGCTGTGATCTCAAATATTTCTGTGTCAAACTGAAGGACGCCATTCCTTCCCTCTTTCCTCCCTTGAATCTTGACAACACCATTGTCCTTCTTCCTTATCCTGAGATTCAGTGCTTTTGCAACATCTTCAAGCTTTGAGATGATGGCCACGGCAGACTTATCAGAAGTGAATCTTGTCTCCTTTTTGCACTCCTTTTTGATAAATAAACCAGAGAGGTCAAATCCTGTGGAGAAAGATATAATTTCAAAGGCATTTAAGTTTGTGACAGCCAGGGGCTTCAAGTCTTCATGAACATTCTTCTTGCGCCTCATAACAATTGCTGGAGCAGCATTTGAGGTGGCATTCTCACTTGGAATTTTCTCCCTTACTGTACGGGTCTCCCCAGGACCTTTTCGGAACCAGGTAGACTCTTTTATCTTCTGGACTGAAATTCTTGTGTTTGGGTTGGGGTCCAGGATCTTGTACAACAGTTTCTTGAGTTTGTGTGAGAACCAACTGGGGCACCTGAAATCACCATTGTGTATCTTACGATACATCTCCATCAAGTTTGGGCCTTGGAAAGGGAGATAACCAGCAACAAGTACAAATAGAACAACCCCACAAGACCAGATGTCTGCCTTTGCACCATCATAGCCTGCCTTGCTGATCACCTCTGGAGCTACATATGCTGGAGTTCCACAGGTGGTGTGGAGCAAGCCATCTTGCCTCTTTGACTCCGAAAGTGCACTCAATCCGAAATCTGAGATCTTCAGGTTCTCATTCTCATCCAACAGCAGGTTCTCAGGCTTCAAGTCCCGGTGATACACACCTCGGCTGTGGCAGTAATCCACTGCACTAATGAGCTGCTGGAAGTACTTGTGTGCAGCGGCCTCTGTGAGCTTGCCACTCTTCTCAATCTTGTCAAAGAGCTCGCCACCTTTCACATACTCCATGACGAAGTAGATCTTGTTTCGTGTCGCCATGACCTCATGAAGCTCAACAATGTTCTTATGAGCCACCAGCCGCATCGTTGTGATCTCCCGCCTTATCTGCTCTGAAAGCCCGACCTTGAGCACTTTGTCCTTGTCCATCATCTTAATGGCAACACTCTGGTTGGACTCAAGGTTCCTTGCATAGTGCACCTTGCCAAACGTGCCTTTCCCCAGCAACCTCCCCAGCTCATACCGCTCCATCAAAATCTTTCCTTTTGATTCCATATCTTTCTTCAAAAGTATGAATCACAGGGCTGCACTTTTGTCTGCCAATCAGGTGGACTGTGTAAAGAGTTAGCCCTCCTCCCCCATGTCATGATCCATGATGGTGAACAGTATCCTTATGGCTTGGTCGTGTCGCAGTCTGAATGGCGTAGAATTGATGCAGGTCAGGTGATCACACACATCAAGAGTTGAGCAGATCAGCAGCCCTTGCGGAGCAGCAAGGTCCTTGATGTCGCGGCAGAAATCTCTTCTATGAAAGCACATCTTTCAGCATTCCTTGAGGCTTGAACTTGTTGTGATTTCTGTTATCTGCTCAAGAGAAAAGAAACATTAGATTCAGCAATGGATGCGTCAGGATATGCACAAAAGCTAACACCTTTTTGCTAGCTAGGTACTGTAAGGACTAATAACAAGCAAACAATACAAAGTTCACAGTTCATACAGAATTAAAAAAAAGGACCTACTGTACGAAAGCAAACACGCTATGTGTGTATCGGTAATACAATATTATTCCCTATTGGAATGAGTTAGAAGATTCCAACAGCATCATGCATCAGTATAAGAAACACAATTGGGATGAGTAGTTGGCTACAGAGAAGATAAATCAGAGATACTCAAGGACACAATAGTGCGGCATATCATCAGCACATCTGCATATATATGGTATTCTAGAGGGTAAATAAAGCCATCCATGGCAACCGTGACAAGATGCCAACTTTCTGAATTCAACTATTCCACATCTGACAATAACTTTGCTCAGACTTCAGAGGACGCAAAGTGGCAGCGAAATGCTTCATCAGGGATTCAGGGGGGAGGCAATAACCCAGTAAACCAAAAAAAAAAAAAATCTCGCCTTTACAAACCTAATAAACGCATCGACTCACCATAAGATCGACGAAACCAAGAACAGGCGCCTGATTTTCCTAAATCATCTACACGGATCAACAGGGGGGAGCGCTAGATTGCAATGGGAGGCAGGGCAGGGAGACGGATAGTTGCTCTGCTCACCTTGCGACGGCGCGGCGGCGGAGATTGCGGGGGAGGCGACAAGATCTGAGCACGCAGTTTTCTGGTAGACTGCTATGCCGCCGCCTCTGCTACTGCTGCCTGAGTTCCTCTCTATCTCTCTATCTGGGCAGGGAGGGAAGGATGCGTCGATGCGATGCGGGGACGATTTGGAGAGGGAGGCTCTCCTCCTCTTATACCAGGACCAGGCGAGGCGGAGCAGGGGTGAACAGAACAGGGTTAGCCCGCCGAACCGCGTGGCTGATTTGACGGTAATGACCCTGGACACCTGCAGCTTGCTGGCAGCTGTCTCCGCCGCCGCGTTTCCGGCGCACCGCATCACACCACCACACGACCGGATGGATATGCTTGCTAGCGCATCATCATCGCCCCCGTGATTGAATCGGCAAGGATTGGGAGTTGGTGGGACCAAGCCCAACCAACTTGGTTCACAGGTGCTGCAACAGCGGCTAGCCACTCCATCCTAGATCTCTCCAATTCTAACTTTTCTTCTCTGTCCAACGTTAAGGAAGTTGTTAAACTGCCTTTTTTTTCCCTTCTGGTTTTTAAGATGTCCTGTGATTCTTTTTTAAGTACTCCCCCCCCCCCCCCCCCCCCCACCCAAAAAAAAACAATTCTATGTTTGAAATAAATTGTTGTTTTTAAGTTTAACCAATTTCTAAAAAACAATAGCAATATGTATTATGTCTAAAACAGATCACTACTCCCTCTGTGTAACTATCGCTTCCCAAGAAATCAATCAATAAATAAGTTTATTATGAAAACAGATTTCATGTGTTATTTTGTTACGCTCTGTGAATATTATTACCTTTATTTTTATATATTTAGTTAAATTTAGAATTTCTCAAAAAAAAATATGGTCGATGATATAGACCAATATTTTGAGCGCAAGAAATTAGATTATATTGCTTCAGATACCGAGTACCGTACATTCAGTAAAGAATCGACCTCTTATCTCATATTGGGTTTATGGGACCACTGATGTGTGTTTGTCTAGCTAGAAAAGATTGAAACTATAGAACTTATAAGCCAACTAGTAAGCCAACGGCTTCTAGTAGCACCCCATCTTTGTCTCCCCAATTCTATTTTTTCCTTCTCCGTCCAACGTTAAGGAAGTTGTTAAGCTTCTTTTTCCCTGGTTATTATGATGATGTGTGATTTTTCAAGAACTACAGATTAGTGATATAAATAGGAGTGCAAAACCAGTGGCTGACGTGAGGTTCTCATCCTTTTGCTGAGTCAGGTAGGGGGCAGGGCAGTCTGTTCCATATGGACCATGCATGGACCTTTTTTTGCAGAGAAATCATGAACCTTGGAAATTGATTGGACCACTCTCCAGATGATTCATACCTACGTGGCTCATGGATCTTGTGTGGTGGTGATTCAGTAACCTTGTTTGTTTGCCCTCTCTTGGTTCCAAATTACAAGTGGTTCTGTCCTTTCTATGCATAACAAAAAAAACTATACATATTTGATATATAATACATGTCTATAGATACATAATAAAAAATTAAACTATATACCTAGATAAATCTGAGCGATTTATAATTTGAGAAGGAGAGAGTGTGATATCGTCGTTAGTTTCAACATCATTTGGTCTTGGCAGTTTGTCGGCACAAAGACGAAACATGATTCTAGTTGTTTCATAAACATAATTTTTGTCACGTTCCATTTGTTCTAATTTGTAATTTTTTCATCCTAAATTATAAGTCATTCTAACTTTGTTGGAGAGTCAAAGTATTTTAAGTTTAACTAAATTTATATAATAAATTAATAAGGTTTATGATATCAATTAAGTATTATTAGATTCTTTATTAATTATATTTTCATAATATACCTCTTTTGATGTCATAAATCTTTATAATTCTCTTTATAATTTTGATCGAACTTGACATGTTTTGACTCTCTAAAAAAGTTATAATGACCAGAGTATGTCGTTATGTCTTAATTATAGATATATAGCAAAAGAGTTTGGGTCTGGAGATATCTAAGCTAGAGATGATGTCCATTGAGTTACTTCTAAATTAAGACTTCATCAAGACCTGAAAAACATGCATATCTGTTTTTTTTTTATGTTTGTGTATCTCAATAATCAAACTTTTCCCCTTGAGAGAATGGAAAGAGCATAAAAATGTAGCATACACTTCCTTTATCACAAATTATATGATGAGGAGAGACTCATGTTACGTACCACGAACGCTGCTATATGAGTAGTGTGTGTGTGTGTGAGAGACGATAATAATTGGAACTCAATAATAGGGGCATCAGACAGATAAATGTACGTACACGCTAGAAGCTACTTCAGCAGGCTAGCAGCGTCGTGTTGCCACATGCAGTATAGCAATCACACCATATTCCAGCTTTTCAAAATGAAGAAAAAAAGAGTCTCACCGAGTCGCCGACTAGGCAGTCTAAGTCAGATTGAAGTGACCTGTACCATTTTCCCACCAAAAAACTTTTCACTCATCACAACAAATATTTAGACACATACATAGAGTCACATGAAGTATTAAATATAGATTAAAAATAACTAATTATACAGATTACGATAATTTTATGAGATAATTTTTTAAGTATAATAGTCCATAATTTAACAATATTGTGTTACAGTAAACATATGCTAATAACAGATTAATTAGTCTTAATAAATTCATCTCACAGTTTTCAGACGGAATATGTAGTTTATTTTTCTTATTAGTCTATTTTTAATAAATTAAATTAGTCGGAACATCCGATGTGACACAAAAAAGTTCACACCCTAATCGAAACAACCCAATCGTTACCATTTTATGACATGTGTTCTCCATGCGTGGCAGAGTGAGAAATTAAATAAACAAGTTTGGCCCTTTGTTACAGCATGATGATTTTTTTTTTTATATTGTCATCCATTCGTTCATCCATTGTATCTGTAGAAACTAAAATGAAAAGTCCTAAAAGGTACTTAAAATAAATCTAGTATATATGCCCTCAAACTTTGCAACATGAATACATACACAAATCAACATCTCGCATTAACTAAATACAATAATAACTACTCTTCTCTTCGTTCTAAACTAAAAGATATATTATGTTTTTTCTACATACATTATTTTTACTATACTCCCTACATATAGAAAATATATGTCGTTTTGAACAAGGTTTGAGTCAAACATTGAGAATATAAATCATGAATAACTTTTAAATTGTTGAGTTTAGAGATGTAAAAATCATATAAATAATTTGTCTTGAAATGTACTTTCATAAAAATATACATATACCACTTTACAACACATGTTTTTAAAGAAACAAGTGGTCAAAGTTATGCTTAAAGACCATGTCGCTATCCTAAACGACATTTATTTCCTATATGGAGAGAGTATGTATTTAGATAAGTGTTATCTAAGTGCATAACAAATGATAAGGTTTAGAAAAAACATCTTGGAATGGAAGGAGTACTAGGTACCATTTTTTTCTCACGTGATTTTAAATTTTAGTAGTATTTCATGAGCTGCAAGTTAATATCTAGCATAGCCAGAGAAATGGAAATGAACCTCTTTTGTTCTTTTTATAATGAATAGAAAACCTTTGTTAGCTTCAAAACATGCATTTTGGTGTAAATTTTGATTTTGTCCCTCTAATAGTTCATTTTAGTAGTGTTGTCCACTTATGAATATTTCCTACCTCCGTTCCACAAACTTGAACAATGCAAGAGGAACCTTGACTAATGATCCATCTAATAGTAATAAAACAATGAATTTAAATTTCTTTCTTTTGTCTCTTACTGTCTCCCCGCTCATTCATCACCTCTCTTTAGTCACTCGACCTGACTCACCTTTATCGCTTTCATACATGGCAAATATAGATCTATTACATTAGTTTTGAGCTACAAAAGCTTCACTGGCACCACTCAGGTTCTTGACAGGTTGCCTGACCCCAAACGCGTCACAACATGCTTGTGGGTGTGTAGCTCATCTTCCACATCCTTTTTTAAAACCAACAACATGTGACACAATAAACATCCCTTCAAACTAAGTTAGCTTTCTATCAATTTTAAATACAAGATTAATCCTTTATTGCACTAGCATTTACTACGAGCCTGATAATTTACTTGATTTAAAGCCGACTAGCATCCCTTTCCACTACGCATTTTTAGAACAGACTACTAAAGGATCGAATTCGCTTTCCGTGGTGAACTGGCCATGTTTGGTTAAGTGCAACATATGAGCATCTTTGCTACTAGTGAATATATAGAGAGAGAGAGTTACCATATTGTACAATGGATATAAGGAAACCTTGTTTGTCTTCTACTTTCGATGGTACCCTTATTTTTCGTCGCTTATGACTCAATTATGTTTCCTTCACTTGGATTTAGTTCCACAATGAATCTTGTCTAGAATGGTGTCTACATTCATTTTCAGGATGCATGTAGTATATTTTCATTCACATAATAACACCTCATCTAGCCCAAAGTGGCTTCATTCATCTATTGGATGCATCAAACTTTGCAAAGATCAACCATGAAACAACATGTGGAGTACGTACTTATTCATTGCTAAGGAATCAATTCTTAAAGAATGAATGGTTTCAGAGTCCAAATTTATCCCAAACATGGTGGTAATGCATTTCAAGAGAACTCGCTCATTCGAATCAGGGCCTGTTCAAAAGCAACTACTTGGTAAAATAGGGACATGCTTATAATAACCAGGCAATTTGAATATATAATTTACCTATATATTTGTCTGACAATAGTAGGGATGTGGAGTACCATTTATTTTCCTCCAAAAAGTTTTAGAATGAGAGAATTATTGTAGCAAGGGGCTATCTTTCCTGTAGCTCACAAAGCATTATTCCTTTCAATGAATAATTCTCCTTATTAGTGTAAGGTCTAACCAAGAAGTGTTTCAGGTGCTACTTAATTATAGACAAATAATGAATAATTATTTCAACAATTAGAATTAGATATGTTTCTTGCAAAAAGAAAGTTATTTCAAGATGTAAAATGCCAATATGCTGGCCCATTCAAAATAGTTTCAGGAGATCATGTTTAGAGTTTTTAGTAAAATGCACTATTGGTCGCTGAACCTGTCTCCAGGTGTCACTCTCTCCAATTTCTGAACTCTTAAAATGCATTTTTTTAGGTATATGAACTTCAGAACTTGTCTTTGTGTGTCATCTAGTTCTCAAACTTTTAAAATTCAACTTTTAGGTTCCTGATCTTGCCTCTTTGTGTAATTCAGGTCTGTCACTTAGATCCAAATAGACCCGATATACTCCACATTCCAACAGGAAACTTTTATTAGCTTCAAAATAGTTTTAACATATAAAAAAATAGAGCAACATTGAAGGAACTATGACTTTATATATCAAGAAGAATATGCACCCAAATTTTTTTGCTTCCTAGAGCAGTGAGAGCTACTCATCTCCTACAATGGGTACGACCACGTGGGTTGCCTTCTGCTTTCAATGATTTCTATTTCTATCGCTTATGGTTTAATTAGCAGCACATGCAATGAATCTTTTCCCAAATAATGGCTCATTCATTCTAGGATGCATGTGGTAATACCTCCTTCACCCAACAATGTGTGACGTGGCCCATAGTTGTGGCTTGATTCATTTACCAGATGTCTTGAACTACAAAGATCATGTCAATCATGAAACAACATGTGGTCTTTTTTTCTAAGGCCTTGTTTAGATGGAAAAATTTTGCAAAATTTTTCATGTAGCGTTTTCGTTGTTATTTGACAAACTTTGTCCAAATATGGACTACGTAGACTCCAAAGATTCATCTCGACATGTACATACTAAAGTACAATTAGTTGTTTTTTACCTACATTTAATGCTCCATGCATACGTCCGAACATTGATGTGATGGTTGATGTGATGGAAAATTTTGGGAAATGGGGGGAACTAACAAGGCCTAAAATAAATTGGTAGAGGAGAGTTGCAGGTTACATTAACCACGTGTTTGGTTGGCACAAGGAACACAAACGCAAAGGAATAAGAAAAACAACGGTAACATAAACATGGTAAGGAATTACTTGATTTGTTTGGTTATCCTTGGTAACGGTAACACGTAAGCTACTACAAAGGAAAACTACAAACGATCGGATACTTGCATCTTATCGTTTTGTTTTCCCTTCACCTGACTTGATGACCACGTGAGCGAACAAGATGGACCACGGTGGTGCCTAGGCTAGCGGAGACGACATCCAGTATCGCGGATAGCGGCATGGTGGCAGTGTTATTGATTTTGTGAAGTCCGGTATCCAATAACGGCACGACTCGATTACACGAGGCTTGAAACAAACACCATGCAACGATATTTATTACCCTCTGTAAACAAGTAATGTTACAATCATTCAAACCAAACACTCCATAATAAAATGTTAGGAGAAGACTTCCATGAGGATCTTGCAAAATTGCAAATTCCTAAATGGCATTTGAGATAGAGGATAAAAAAAGGCTTATCGCTACAAGTTCAGAGCCGACAGTATTTAGTTCCTATCAAAATAATTCTAGGGTCCCTGGCACTTGATTTTTGTCATAAGCCTATTGGTTTGGGCATTTCCTTGTGATTATTGAAAGCATGTGCATTTCACGTACACTCATTCCAAGTCTCCCATTATATTATTAGTATGATCATGTGGTGTTCTACTTATTACCTCCAAGGAACCAATTTTTGAAGAATATTTGATGGTCAAAATTCATCGAAAACATGGCAGCGGTGCATGCCAATAAAAAAGGAACCTATTCATTGCAATCGAAGCTTGTTAAGAATGTCGAGTTGGTAAAACTGAGACGTGCTCAATAACCAGGGGATGAAAAATATATAGTTTTCTATATGTTTGTTTCGAATAAAAGGGACAGATGTCGAGTAAACATACTAGGGGCGATTTATTTTTCTCAAAAAGGTTTTTGATTTCGGGATTTTCATGAATATTGATAGCTATTGGGGTTAGGTAGAGAAGCTATGGTGTTGCTCTTTTCTGTTTTGCATTATCCAATATGAGTCACCACTTTTGTGTGCTATATTCCTATATTATTGAGTCATCTAATAAGTTGTTACTACCCTGACTTGTGCGGAGTATATACGTACGCATTTCAAGGCAAGATATCTACATAGTCGCAAAAAAAAAGGTGAGATATCTACATGTATTAAATTGAGGTCCTATTTGGAATAATAGGAGACACACGAGGCATGCATCCAGTTTTTGTTGCTGAATAATTATCTTGGATGGATTCAGAGGGATGGTAGGCGGTGGCGCGGCGGCCGGGCAACGTCGCTCGCCGGCCGAATAATGCATGCACAGGACCTACCTGACCTCACCAGCAATCATACATATATACTCCCTCCGTCCACAAAATAATACAATTGTCACATCCTGAGAAGTCAAACATCATAAACTTTGATTAAAATTATATGAAAAATCACTAACACTTATAAGACAAAATAAGCATCATTAGATTAGCTGTGAATATATTTTCATAATAAGTTCATTTTAAGACATAAATGCTATATTATTTACTATAAATTTGGTTAAAGTTAAAATAGTCTGACTGACACACTTCCTATAACTGTATTCTTTTGTAGACGGAGAGAGTATATATGGTACATCTACACATTTAATTAGGCCTTGTTTAGTTCCTACTTCGAAAACTTTTCACTCATCACATCGAACGCTTGGACAATGCACGGAGTAATAATAAATATAGACTAAAAAAATATTTAATTACACAGATTGCGATAACTTTACAAAGCTTAATTACTCCATAATTTGACAATGTTGTGCTACAGTAAACATACACTAATGATGATTAATTAGTTTTTAATAAATTCGTCTCACGGTTTTTAGATGGAATATGTATTTTGTTTTCTTATATTTTTAATAGACTAAATTAGTGCAGGAATATTCGATTCTTTTCATCCTGAACTAACAATTCCTTAGTTTTGTTGGGATCATTCTGGATGGTCACTGCCACGTGTACAGCCACATATTATTCCGGTGCGTGCAATGATTCCAATGTTTTTTTTAGGATGGCATATCCTGTTCATCATCACCGATGACTCGGATGCTCATCGCCATAGAGAAAGGGCAGCCAATCAGAGATACTCCCCATGTATTATTACTATATGTATTGCTGCTGCAGCAGCAACAAAGAAGAATTGACAACTGTCTGATTGTCGTTTGGAGCAGCAGCAGCTGGCAGTGCACACAGAATAACGTACGGTATGTACGAGAACGACAAGAACACAAAAGGAGAAGAGACAGAGACATCACATGCCATTCCTTCTCTTCTCTCTGTTCCAGGTGAAAAATCTGACAATAATTCAAATCTCATTTTCTTTAGTGTAAAATGTATACGCACATAATAAAACTGTCAATACTACGCATGGTACAATTTAGAGACTATGTGAACATAGAAATCAATTCAATTTTACAGGAGAAACACAAAAGGCAGGGAAAATTCCACATTCTAATGGGCAGGATCATATTTTGTCGACAATTTAAAACAAACGGTGATTGATATGAAAACAATTAAACTAAATTTTCCACACGCGACGGTTATAAAGAAAAGTAGAAAACGATCTGAATTTGACAGGGCGTGGGGAAGGAGGAAGGAAGGAAGGAACCCACAGCATAACGACATGGTACCAGCTGATCGAGAGGGAATCTTGCATTTTGATCGATGATCTAGCTATAGTAGACGCCCTACACATCTACAAGGCAGAGTTACCAGTTTATCCTGATTAAGAGCGTGTTTAGATCAACCAAACTACTTTATTAGTCTACTAATTGAAGTTTATCCCGATTAATATACAACTAGTTCTGGATTGTTGGATTAAAATTAGTCCTTTTGTCAGTCCACCCTTTGGTTAACTGTGTTCCTAAAGTTAATAATATAGTTCACTAATTAAGCATGTTACTATACCACACACGCCAAAAGTAGTGTTGACTGGGTGTGTGGTATAGTTTGGAATAGCTAGCACACAAGTGGCGAATAAGCAGACAAATAATAACCATCAAGCCTACGTAATAAGTACTCCACGTGTTAATTGATGATCACGTTGCATTGCCCTGCGACTATTTTTTTTTATTAACTTGTTTTCCTTGTAGGCTAGTAGTAGTACATAGGAGTAGATCGAACAGTAGTAGTACAAATTAAGGGTCAACATCACGGACATGCAGTGCTTTATACTAGGAGATACTCCCTCCGTCCCTAATTGACCGTCGTCGTTGATATGGTGCTATAAGTTTGACTCGATTTGTAACAAATACTGTAACATTTATATCTTCAAATAATTTTGTTAAAAAACTAGATCCAAGATCTTTTCATGATGCTAATTATGTAGAATAAATATTAATAGTTTTTTATTTATATTTAATCAAGATGTTTCTCGGAAAATAAAAACGACAGTTATTTAGGGACGGAGTGAGTACATATGTATAAATCGATGCAGCTTCTACGTACGTAATGGTTGTCATCGACCCATATATATTATTATCACAAATACATGCATGTGGCATCCTGACTCAGCTTCGCTCAACAATGCATATCCATCAAATTCGAAACGTGTTGTTTTACCTGTTTTTGTAGGAGGGCGCTGCGGTTACTATTCAGATCTCGTTTAGATGCACCAGCTAAACTTTAGCTGAGTAAATTTAGCCGCTAAGCATTCAAACATCCAACTAAAATTTAACTATTTAGCTATTCTAACTCAGAACTCAGCTAAAACTAGGTAAAATTTAGCTGAGTCTATTAGCTGGAGCATCCAAACACTCAACTAAAGTTTAGCTAAAATTTTTTTAGTTAGCCAAAGTTTTATATTAAAATTTTAGCTAGCTAAATTTTAGTTTGGTACATAAAAAATAAATTTCTAGAGATGGTTGTGGGTCCCACCTCCATTAAGAGTGTCTATGCTAATCAAGGATTCCACAAGAGGTGCTAACTTCTGCCTTTGAAAACATTACTTCGTTCTAGGTGAGTGACTTGAGACACCTACCTCTAAAAATTAATGGAAAAAATCAAAACAAACATATGGAGCCATGTTGTTGAGCTCGTTGTTGCCTAGAGATGGTAGAGATCGCCTAGAGATAGTAGTCATGAATGAAAATGAGATCCACATTAGGATTCAAGAGATCGAACACATGCACAGTAGGTGTTCTACATGTTGGCATAAGAAGATAAACACAATACAACTCCACGTTGGCATTGTGTCAACTTCAGAACCATGTAGATCACAACCCTCGTCACCGCCACCTCAACGACACCCTAAAGTCACTTCAACTCCACCATTGTCCTCTTCCAATCACTAGCCCTAATTAACATGGCCCCTCAACACCACATGATCCTCATTCACCATAAATATTGTTTCGTTGCTGGTACCACACCCAGGAAAATGTTGAGGGAAAGGAAGCAGATACAAGAGGAAGAAGAGATTTGACACCTGACCAAGTCTAACATTGAGATAAATCCTTTTGTGCCCCGCACGTGCCATGTAGGTCGAAGGGCATGGTTTAGCAGGGGACACAGTCCTAGATTGGATCCACATGCCCTAATCATAAGGGAACCCCACGTGACCATCGTTACTAAGTGGGTCAGAGCCTGATGCAGAGGAGCCGAGGAGACATTGTCTCTCTCTCTGTGTGTGTGTGTGGTGTGTGAAGAGAGAGAGAGAGAGAGAGATGAGTAGGAAGGTAAAGGGTCTGCGTTGTTGGGGAGAGGAGTTAAGTGGGAGGGCTCTTGGAAAACATAAACTAGAGTTCGCACAAATGGAATTTTCAGTATGTGTGTGTAGAAGCTACTGAAAATTCTCACACAAATGGAGTTAGCACATTTAGGACATGTTAGTCCCAAGTTGTAAAAATTTTGAATATCACATCAGATGTTTACGTAGGATATTACATGAGGTATTCGGATACTAACAAAAGAAACAAATTACAAAATTCATTCGTAAATCGCGAGATAAATTTTTTAAGTGTAATTAATCTGCTGTTATTAGTACATGTGTTACTATAACTTTAGTGTCAAATCGCGAGATAAATTTATGTACAATTTCTATATATGAAATTACTGCATTTCAAAGGGACTCTCAGAGGTGATTAATCCCCTAGAATAACCTGGGGCCAAGTTCATCATGTTGCCAATTGCTTTATCATGGCCCAATAAGTACTCAGAATCGGCCCACTCCTCCCCGTGCCGAAACGATGCTCGACTGGTTGGGGGAGGATGTTTTTGCTGCAAAAATGAGATCACAAAAAAAAAAAAAAAAAAGCACACGAGACAACAACAACTTGACAAACTAGGAAGCTCAAGCTTATTGTATAGTACGTGTATGGATTATTATGGAATTGAAGTTGAAGCACGCAGTAGGAGACAAGAACATTTTGGGCATCGATCTCGATCTCGATCTCCAGCTGCTAGCCTGCTACACCATGCCATGAGCAACAACGTCCCACTGCGGCTGAGCCCTACACAGCGGGCACGTGTTGCTGCACGCCGTCAGCCACCTGGCAACGCAGCTCCGGTGGAACTCGTGGCGGCAGCCGGGCATGACGCTGCACAAGTCGCCGTCCTCCAACTGCCCCAAGCAGATGGCGCACTCCTCCTCCTCCGACGGATGACCATCGCCGCCGCCGGTCTGATGGCGAGGGTACGTGACGTGGTCCAGCACGGTCACGGCGGCCATGGCCGCCATCTGCACCGCGGCAGCTTCCGGCGCCGGCTGCGGGGCGTGGGATGCTGCCGCTGCCGCTGCCGCTCCCTCTTGATGCCGCCGGTCGTCGCCGTCATGGTCGTCGGCGCCGCCCTCCCGGCACCGGCAAAGTAGATCGTACAAGTAGCAGGAGGCGGCGACAGTGCCGACGATGATCAGAACAACGTCCACCCCGAGCCCGAACAAGAAGCGCAACAAAGCCGGCAGCTCAAAACTTAACATGTTGCTGGTTAATTATTAGCTAGATCGTCCGGAGAGATAACACAAGATGCATACCATTACCATCATGGCATCATGCTGTAGTATGTACGCGTACGTACTCGACTCGATCGATCGTGGCACAACAGGACAATTGCTCGCTATGAGAGTCCGACCACGATAATCCATCAATACAAAAGTTGTTATTATATATTAGACACATTTTCTATATTTTAGACGCATCTAAACAGCTTTGTCTTTGTCCTTCTATAGAAAAAAAATTATCATTTGTTTCTTGTGATTTGTACTAATAGATTTGGACTTAGAAGAAGATCTAAAGGTTGTAGTTGTCGCCTAAAAAATGTTATATTTCAGGCGCGTGAAATATAGCAAATCCTAACGTCTACGTCGTCGTCGTCAGACACTCGGACTCCTGCAAGATTTCGTACCGTCCGTCCATGTTTCATCATAGGACAAGTGCACCGCCATCGACGAGCCGGCCGGACCACGTCATCACGTATATCTACGTATTCTCTCCTCCGATCCGATCCGATCCGATCCATGTGGCTGGCTGCCGCCGGCGCCGGGGTGCTGACGATGTCGTGCGCGGCACTCTTCAAGGCGGTGGTGGTGGTCACCGCGCGCTGGCGCCGCCGCGTCGTCCGGCTCGCAAGACGACGACGACGACGACGATGTCAGAAGCAGCTCCGCCGGCGCCGGCAGCGGCGACGGGACAACAACAGCCCGGACGAAGTCGTCGCGGCCCAGTCCGAACAGGTGGTTGCGTCCAACGATGTAGCTGCAGACAACAACGACACGGACGCCGGCCAGTCACCACCGGAGACGACGACGACGACGACGACGACGACGCACGCGCCGGCGTGGCCGCCACTGCCGATGTACGAGGCCATGCCGACGATATCCACCGCCATCGATCAGCTGGACCTCATCGCGTATACTTGCCGACGATACGTGGCTGCTGCTGCTTCGCCCGCTCCTGACGAGGACGACAACGGCGGCGGTGGCGGCGGCTGCGCGATTTGCCTGATCCCGTTCGAGGACGGCGACCAGTGCTGCCTGATGCCAGCTAACTGCTTCCGCCACCACTGGATCCATAGGGACTGCATTGCCAAGTGGCTAATGACGTGCAACAACACCTGCCCACTGTGCAGGGCTCCGCTGCGATGGTTCAATAAGGCTTGGAGCACGTACCTTTTAGATAGATATAAGGATGATGCGTGATTGTGTGTACAAAAGATCGACCAGCATACTAGTCCTGATAGATGTGTGTTATGCTTCATGTAACATTTTTTGGGGGCATTCAATTCGTTTTATATTCTACCGACATACCTAAAAAGTCTTCTTTTTTCTCGTGCTATATCTAAGAACGAAAAAGTTCCCTCCCTCGTATCTCGTAAATAAAAGTAAATATATGATATACATCCGAGGCGTTTGACATGGTTTATCACCGGCTCTTGCCTAACCTCCCTCTTTTAGACGAAGCAATAGTTATTAGCTGGCTAATGACTCATTATTACTATATATCTGATTTAATCTAGATAGATAGTTGTTATTTAGTAACGCAACTAACAATTATCCAATCTACTATCTACACATCATGTTTAATTTGGATTCAAAAAAACAGAGTTATTATTATCAGATTGTTACTATATATCTCTATTATATGAAACCAAACAGGGCCTTATTATTGTGTACTGGATTATATTATTTGGATGTTACTATCACGAAATTCCATCGTATGTACTGGATTATTTGGATTCCGAGCGGATCAGTCGGCGACGACGAGAGAGGCGGTGCTAGATACTAGATAGCTGCTAGCTGGCGCCGGCGGCACCATGGACTGGTGGGCGACGCTGTCGGCTTACGAGATGCTCGTGTTCGTCTTGGCCTCTGCTCTCTCGGTTCCAAAAATAAGTGTCACTAGAAATCCGTGTTTCACTCACAGACACGTTTTTCGGACGACACTTATTCTGAAACGGAGGGAGTATGCTCTTGGATTTTTTTTAAAATTTAATCCTTTTTAAATAAATATTTTATTTTTAACCCTTCCTGAAAAATATTTCCAGGCGGTAGCCCTTTTGGTCGTGCCGTTGGCGCGACAAAGGCGCCACCCTGTCACGGCGCTATTGACCGCGTAGGGGTGGTGGCCCGCCTGTCGCGCCACATGCACTGGCGCGACTATCTGTCGCGCCAGCCGCGTTGGCGCGGCTGGCCTAACGGCGTAACGGTGGCCAAGTAGTGTGCCCCACTACCTGTCGCGTCCAACGGCCCACTTTGTCACGCCGGGCCGGCTGGCGCGACAGGTGGGACCCACAGCGAGGATAGTGGCACCAGTAGTGGTCCCACCTGTCATCGAGATTAGTCGCGCCGACCCGCTTGGCGCGACTACTGTCACGCCAGGGCGGCTGGCGCGACTGGTGCAAATAAATGCAGCGCGCGCCGCCACCCCGCTCCTTCTTTTTGCTTTCTTCCTCCTTTCCTTCCTCCAGCTCCTCTTCTCTTCTCATCTTCATCTCTATACTTTGCAATCTTGTTTTTTTATGTAGTCCACCAAGATCAAGTTTGATTTTTATTTCTCGTTTGTAGGGATCGTGTGCTCCAGGTATGCCTCTTTGGTCATCTGATTTCTGTGTATTTTTGTTGATTGATTTACACTGCTGTGTGGAGAAATGCGTTTATGTATGATTTGAACTAGTTTGTGTGATGTTATACAATGTATGATATTTTCATTTAGTATGATGTTGGTTTGACACATACTATTTAGGTTTTGACGCTTACTGTTGTAGGTTTTATTATTCATGGATTATTGCATTATGGTAGAGTTTGAGTTTGTTACTGGTTTGATGGTTGTGGCAAATAAGAATTAGTTCATGCATAATATGGTTGGATTTTGCATTGCACTATACCATGACAATGTGTGTGATAGAGGGCTAAATTACTATACGACTAGAATGTTTAGGGTTTATATGGTGTACGGGAAAATCAGTGTAGGTGCCATTCGATTTAATATGTATGTATGGTTTGGTTTGCTGTCGCAGATTTGATGGCATTGTCTAACAACATGGAATTTGTGCACCATCCGCCGAACCATGATGACAAAGGGCCATTCCCACCTGCCAAACCGACACCAAAATGTTTGTGTGGGTTACCAGCCTTTGTGAAGCAGTCAAGACATCCAAAGTCTTCTGGACGTGCCTTTTACTGCTGTCAACTTCGACGTCGTCCCCCCTCCCCTACCGATGTTTATCTTGCTGGATGTAACTTCTATCAGTGGATCGATGGTGTTGAAGAGTTTGATCGCCGCCTCATGTACTTTCCATACGACCCCTGGAAGAGCTATCCATATGGTGAGTTTGTTCGTTGGGTCAGTCCACCATCGAACCCACCACAAATGACGACAAAGGAGAAGCTTGACGCTACATTGTATCGGATTTTGCATCCTCCAACTCGCCATTGTGACAAGCCTGCCGTACTTCAAAAGCCAAGCAAACCTGAAATGTTTATTCCCTTCTTCAGGTGTGGTCAGCAAAACGATGTAAGTGTTCTTTCGTTGAATCGATTTTACTAGGTGGCATGAGTTTCATATTATAACACTTGACTCTGAATATTTTCATTTTCAGAGAGGTTTCCCAAGATGTGACTTTGAGGAGTTCAACTATGGACCGAAATCGCACTGGCCTTCTCAGCAGGATGCCATAGACTTCGTATCTGGCACGAAGCCATGGTCGTGCTTGAGTATGCCATACATCAAGTGCAAGTGTGGTATCCTTGCTCGCGAAGGAGTTGTTCCATCCGAGCTTGGTTGGGGCCACTACTGTGGCAATGCTTATGGGGGGCCCAATGAGCGCTTTGTGAATTCTTTGAACTCTCCATAGAATTATTGATTCAGCTTACGTACTCGCTTTTGTTTTCTCATAGATTTATGTTTGTTTAGGAGGGGAAGTCATGCGATTGGGCGTGGACAAATAATTGCGGAATTGCAGTTGACTGTCCATTCGCCTTACCTGAGTGAGAGGAAGAGACTGAAACTCCACAGCGCCAGGTCACAAGTGCGGTTTAGGTACAGTGTGCTCATGCCATCGATGGAGACGTGGAACATGCTACCTGTTGACTTTGATCGCGCGACCGATGGAAAGTTCAAGAACAAGCATGACCCCGAGGAGCTCATTAGATTCTGGCAAGTGAACAAGGAGCGCTACGACTTTATGGATGAAGAGAGAAGGAGGGAGATTGACTTCTTTTGGAAGGCGCGTGAAAAGGGCATTGCAAAACGGAAATTGAGTCGCCAGTTGTGTGAGTATTGCATTTGGTAATCATTGTTTCATTTGTTGGCAAGGATGAAATATGCATTTTACATTTGTTAAAGTTGTTGGCACTACCTTATTTTCGTTGTGTAGTTCCCGATTCACCACCGAATGATGGACATCTCCCTGCCCCTAAGGAGAAGGACGATGATGATGACGACGACTGTGGCGGCCAAGTTTGGGATTTTGACTATGACCCGGATGATGAAGTTCCTGAAGACGCGTGGGACTATCCCCCCGACGACTATTAGGACTTTCAGTTATGGTTTAGGATGGTTTACATGGGTGTCCTTTTGTGGGAGGTCGTAATATATTTTGTAAGTAGCACCCCTCCGCTGAACTTTCCTAAAGAAGAGACGGAGTATTCTGACGACTATTAGGACTTTCGGTTGGGGTTCATGGAAGAATTATGTAAATGGGTCATGTCGTACGAACTAATTTATGTGATATGAACTCATGGACTTGTGATATGAACTCACGAACCAAATGAAAAGAGACTGATTGGTTGTACTTCTCACTACTCCTAGCTCCTTTGTTGCATAGCTAGAAGGGAGTTTGCTTGGCCCCCGCTTGTCCAAGGTACACCAAATACCTTGTTATTTTGTCATACGGGTCATCGTCGTCACTGTCTCCTTCAGTGATCGGAATGGTAGAGAAAGTAGGGTGCACTCGGATTCTTGTACACCAAATTACTTCCAAGCGGATGGATTTGCCGTAGAGTCACGTTAAGAAAAGTCTAGGTTCTGCTAATGAAGAAGGCGCCTACTGATGGGAGGAACCAGTAAGTTTCTGGCTGGGGTTGCCGCGCCAGTCCGCCTGGCGCGACAAGCCTGTCACGCCAAGCGCACTGGCGCGACTAGTCGCGCCTCTTGCTGGGCGAAACCAGGAAGTATCTGGCTGCGCCTGGCGCGACAGGCTTGTCACACCAGTCCCGTTGGCGCGACTAGTCGCGCCTCTTGCTGGGCGAAACCAGCACGTTTCTGGCTTGTGCCTGCCGCGCCAGGAGGATTGGCGTGACAGGCTGACGCGCCACTGCGACTGGCGTGACAGCCAGTGTTTTTGCCATTCTCGGGCACTGTTCAAATGGCTGTCGCGCCATCCTGGCAATCTGGATTTTTATAATCTGAACACATATAGACATTATCAGTCCCTCACAACACATTATGAGCACATATAGACATTATGAGCACATTATCAACACATACACAGACATAATTTCACTTGTCCACACATATTTCACTTAGAGAGTACAAGACATAAAAGTCTAACTTAGAGTCCATAATACAACACATATAGGTCCTCACTTAGAGTCCATAATACAACACGTAAAGGTCTTGTCCATAATACAACACATAAAGGGTCCAAAGCTTTCACATAGACTAAGATGGGGAGAAAGGATGACGAGGTCGACGCTGGCGACCTGGATGTGTTGGTTGGATGTTCGGAGTCGCGCCGACATCAGAGCGGTCACGTGCACGTCCACGCACATTGCGTCCTTGCCCCCGGCGAGTGGGTGGCTGTGAAGTCTGCATACAACAGGCGTAATAGTTTGAAATGGAGTAATAGTATTAAATGTGTGTCCAAATATGCACCTGAGTCTGAGTCGGATCGGGTGCATCACCCAATTGAGAGCCTCTCATCTCGTCATATGTAGGGTCGCCTTCCTCATCGTCGTCATCGTCGTCGGGACGTGGACGTCCACGAGAGCTTTCAGGTATGTCACTTGAGGTCTGGAGTGTTAGACGTGGTTGAGGGACTTGGAGGTCTTCGCCCTCAAGCAACTCATTTTGCGCGCCATTCTTTTACAAGCTTTCATCACTTTCTGCAAGAATTATGAATGGACATCAAAAGAGAATATAGAGTTTCATAAACATAGACTTTCCTAAATATTGAGTTTCAAAAACATTGAGTTTCCTAAATACCTGTGAGAACTCAGCTAGAAGGGAGTTTGCTTGGTCCCCCACTTGTCCAAGGTACACACCGACCTCATTTGACAAGTGTCCTAGCTGTGTAGCCTAAACATAATGCACAATTACTATAACTTGGTGTCATGAGTACTCTCATAAAAAAGGGTGATGCTTACCATGTAGTGTTGTAGTGGAGCTCGCTGCGGCTGCACTCCTAGCCTTGTTATTTTGTCATACGGGTCATCGTCGTCACTGTCTCCTTCGGTGATCGGAATGGTAGAGAAAGGAGGGTGCACTCGGATTCTTGTGGACCTATGGAGCCACACCAAATACTCACGGTACTCCCTTTCAACGGACCGTGGACCACTGGTAGGATACACCCTCTCTCTCGACTCCCACTCAGCCACGTATGTCGAGTGCTTCGTCAGCCAATTCTGTCCACCGAACCTTTTCCTCCTCGAAAACCTACATCAAAATGGACTCAACGACAATGGGATGTTGGGTCAACGACGATCAAATGGACTCAACAAACTCACTCGTGCAACTGTCGGGTTGTCCCCTGGTGCTCTAGAGGGAACTTTTGCTTCCTCCCGAACTACTTCATGACCCTCAGCGGCAGGTGGTGCTCCACGACATAGTAAAAGATCATTGGTACATTGCTGCGCCACAACTCCATGTCCCTTTGACAAACAGTCGAGATATTGAGCGTTTGAATCTCAGCCCTTTCATATGGCCTCCATTCAACCTGGTAAGTAATGAAAATAGGAGATCGTGTCAATATATTCGAATAATGATTAGGAAAAGCAATAAGTAGTATGAACAAAGTACCTGATTAAAAGTAAGCACATCCAAATCATTGGAGTATTGGACGTAGCGACGTTGTGGCTGACCTCGAACTGACTTCACTTGGGTCCAAAGGTAGCATACAGGTGGACGAGCATCTTGATGATTCCAAGGCTACAAAATTTAACAAGTTAGTTCACATGATGATGCAAATAGTTATAAGAATGAGAAAAAGAACTCGATCAACTTACCCAAACTTCATCTCTAAATACACGACCGATAGGAATGCGTTCCCAAATCCAAATCTGAAGCAAATATGTGCACCCTCCGAGATTTGATGTAGCACTGCCTCTCCTGCAAGCGTCGCAGAGCTGCCGGTACAACCAAGCAAGAGTGGCGGAGCCCCAGCTATACTGCTCAATGTTCTCCCATGGCTCACGCAACTGTGGTAGCATCATCCAGGAGACTGTGTGTCCCCGAAGAATCAGGAAATAGGAAGTTAGCCACCATGTGCCACATCCAGACACGAGCAAACCTCTCAACCACTTCTTCCACAGCATTTGGAGGACAGTCATCAAAATGCTGCCTCAACCAATGCGAGCTCACACCGGAAGTCTTCTTTTCCTTTACTCCTTCGACGGCGTCAGGTGGACGAACCCCGTGAACTCCTCCACCATTTGCTTCCACCTCATGAATGGTGGTACCACTCACACAAGGGCCGTCCAAGCGAAGAGCGAATAACATGCCAACGTCCTCCATGAGGACTGACATCTCCCCGCAAGCAAGGTGGAATGTGTGAGTCTCAGGACGCCACCTGTCCACAAAAGCTGAAAGTAGGGGGCCGTCAAGGTCTGGGAGACCAGCGTTGATAACCCGGGCCAGACTTAGGAACCCCGCCCTAGCTAGGTACGGGGCATATCGCTCATCCCAATTCAAGGGATGGTGCGTGCGTGGACGAAGCGGGGTCAAGGCCTGAAAGCAAAACAATAACACAAGACTAGGTATGTTAGCAAAGGTTAGTTAATAAACACCATGTTCTATCAACTGGGACAAATTGCATATCACTTACCCTCCCATCCTCAAGTATCAACTTAGCCCGATGGTCCTTGTCGTAGTAACTCTGAAGGAGGGGGTACTATGGATGCGCCATCCTGCAATTATGTTCCAAACAAGTTAGAATACCAAATTGTTCAAATTAGAATGATAATGCATTAAACAAAATTTGAATTAAGCATATAAAGTTAACATGTTCTAATTGGGATGAAAACTTACCCTTATAGTTAGGGTACCATTTCTAGTAGCATTGACATGTTCTAATTTCTTTTTTTTACGCTTACTATGCGTAGCCGCTGTGTGCCCCGTTTTGTGGCATTTGGAGCAACGAACTTATGCAGGGCCTCATCAAAGTCTCCAAAACCATACATGTCGTCTCCATAACCGTTGGACTCATCCATAACTCCACGTAGCCGCTTTTTCTTTCTTCTACTCTTCTTGGTCTTCAAAAGGTCGGGGTCCGGAACATAATCCAACCCACAATATCCAGGCCATTGCGTTGGATCTAGGTAAGGCTCGAAGCTTGCCTCCCACACTTTAAGTGTATTTGACGTGAGGTATGTACGTGACATGAACTTGTCAGTTTCATGATCGAGGCCCCTATATTTGCAAGCAGTCATGACATGGGAACAAGGCACATGCAACAACTGCGGAATATTGCATGTGCATTCCCCCTTCTCAAGGTCAACCTTGTAGTTCCGACCACCATACTTCTCGCCACCGGGATTGGTACCTCCGGCGGACCGTATATGTAACTCTAATCTAGAAGGCCCATAGGCTTCGCCAACTTGGTTAGAAGCTATGGCCTCTGAAAGGTCTAGGTGTTTTTCTACCGGCCCTACCCCATTTGTCTTTCGACACCTTAGCTGTGTTCCATCGATTAACAAAGTATTCATTGCATTTCCTGAATGAGTACTCCACAATTCCTGACACGGGGACTGCACGGATGCCCTTGAACACTTTGTTGAAGGACTCTGATGCATTGGTGGTCATGACACCATACCTCACACCTCCGTCATCGTATGCTAGAGCCCACTTCTCCCTCTGAGACATCTGATCCTCTAGCCATAACTTCGCCCTTCCATTCAACATCTTTTGTAACTCAGCAAGTCTTTCATCAAACTTCTCCTTACTACGACACCCACATAGCGACTTCAACTTCTGCACCACCTCCTTTTTCTTTGCCTTCTCCATATATTGGCTGCAAAGTGCCTCATGCACCATCGGTGCTCAAGAGGAGGACGACCATCTACATGCTCCTTCGCAGCTGTGAGAAGCCCGTGGTGACGGTCGGATATCATGCATATCTTGCTTGAAGTACAAGTGAGAACATTCTGTCTCACAAGCTTCATGAACCAACACCAGCTGTCATTGTTCTCGCTCTCCGCCAAGCCAAAGGCTAAAGGGACAAGTTGATTGTCCGGATCCACTCCTACATCAATCATCAACACCCCCTTGTACTTTCCTGTAAGGAATGTGCCATCCACAAGTACTATTGGCCTGCAATGCTTGAAAGCCTGCGCAGACTGAGGGAAAGACCAATACACTCTATGAAGAACATGCTTAGGAATGCCGTCGACGTCGATGATAATGCGACCGGCCATCGGCACCCACCTAAGCCCTGGATTGAAGTGTTTCATTGCATTTAGAATCCTTGGAACTTGGTTGTACGCATCTTTCCAATCGCCCCATAACAACTGTATTGCATGTTGCTTTGCCCGCCAGGCCTTTGAGTACTTCACTCTATAACCAGTCATGCCAAAAATGCACTCAATCATGCTAGAAACCGATGTGTCACTGTCGGCCCTTACAAGGCCAACAAGACGGCGACCAAGGTATCGTGCGGTGTTTTGAGGGTGCGAACCCTTCGGCTTCGTTGATCGGCACGTATGAGGTTGCTTCACATTGTGAATCTTCCACTTGTCATTCCTCATTCTACGAGCCCATAGTCCCCATTCACAACCTTGCTTGCAAAGGACTGTGTACCTCTTCTTCTTGTCTGAGTGGGTGACATAATAAGGTCTATGAAACCTAACTGCATCCATAACAAAGTGTTGGAGGTTCTCCAAACTATCAAACAACATTGCCTTCTTAATGTGCACCTCCTCGTTATCTACCACGACATCATCCAACAACGACAAACCTGTGTCACATATAGCCTCGTCAACCATGCTAATATCCATGAAATTTGGTACCGAGGGTACGTCCACATGGACAGCCTTCAATTGACTTAGTTCAGCGTCATTGTACTCCATTCGCAATGACCCGTCAACTGGAACTCCTAACGACTCCGTGAACCTTACTTCACATCCATCACTCTCATCAGAGCTACTACTAGGATCAGTCCTATACTCGGGCTCCAACACATCATCCGAGGTGCTTGGCGAAGTAGTGAAGTCATCTTCGGAGGCTACACCATCTTCAGCATCATCTGATCCATCCGATATATCATCCATATCTTCATCAAACAAATTGTCCACTTCAAACTCATCATTCAACAAACCATACTCCACTGATCTATCTACAACACTAACATGGACAACTTGCACATCTTGATCTTGGGTAAGGTTCTCTACGGCCTCCAATGCTGCACTATCCTCTACAGACATCACATTTGGGTTACAAACCTTCTCCACAACAACTTCCAAGCACCGAACACTACTATTGCTCACAACTTCAATGTAATTCCTCCAGTCCTCCTCAGATGACAAAGTCATGAACACATAGTGGGCTCTGTCCTTTCCACAATTAAATCTACCTCTCAAACTTAGCGGCCAACCAAATTTGTTGGACAGTACCTAAATATAGTATCAAAACTAGGTGCTTTGCTAAAGAACTGTACTTGCTCATTCATGCTTTCAAACCTCCATTTTCTTTAACTTCCCCACCAACAAAAAACCTCACTAACCGATCCATCTACAAAACATAAACTATTTATTTGTCTTAATTCCACAAATATTAAATACTCATCTAATGAAAATCTACACAGTTAACGAAAAATAAATAATCCACATTCCACTACATAACCAAATCTTTCATGCATCCACTATATATATCCATGCAACATCAAGTTTCGGCAAAATCCATAGGCAGAGCATAGCACAAACTGAATCTACGCATCATATTGTAACAATCAACGCTTCAAACAATCACAGATCATTAATTTTTTTCTAACCCTAACCTAACCCTAACCTCCATCAAGAACTTGGTGAAATCGAAGAACAAAAGAGGGATTTACCTTGACTATTTGGCAGGTGACGAGGGAGGAGGCCGGGGGGGGGTGACGGCTGTAACACCCCGGTGTTAAGCAATCCCTAAATGCATAATTTGGCATAGCATAAGCATAGCATCTCATCATTTCATGTGCATATGTTTGTTGAAGTGCTTAAGTCCTTGTTTGATCTCTAGTATAACCTTGTTATGCTTTCTGTTTCTGACCAAGTGCTTTATAACAAAGTTGTAGACCTTGCTGAAAGGAAACTTTGCTTAAAAGCACTTTCCCAGGAAAAGCTGTTAAATTATGATTTCTTGCATTAGAAAATGGTTTTAGCACTAGAATTCTTTTAAACAACAGAATTTGGACTTGAGCCTTAAAGATGATTTGTTCCTTACAAAATTCTAAGCAACTTTGCTGTTAGGACCTTTCCTAATTCAGCTTAGTTTAGGAGTTATAGAGCATCCAAGTTTTTAATCAAACTTCTTTAGTTTAACCCCAATGGACCCCACCCGTCAGTCCCTCTCCTCTTCCGCGCGCGCGCCGCTCCTCCGCGCCGGCAGAAACCACTCGCCGCCGCGAGACCGCTTCGCCGGCCGGCCAAACCACCGACTTCGCCGCCCGTGGTTTGCGCCCGAACTCGCCACGTCGCTCCATGCACCCGTCCTCGCCCGCCGCGTGTCGCGCGACGCCTGACGCCGCCGCGTCCGGTCGGGAGTTCCCCCGACGGGAACCGGCCAGGTGCAATGCACCTAGCACTTCGTTCCTTTTGCCTTCGCTCCGCCCTGTGCTCGCAAGCCAGAGGAGCATTCCATCGCTCGCTCTCTCCCTCGCTCCACTCCACTCCATCTTCACCAGAGCTCCGCGCCGCCGCCGCCCGCCGAACTCCGGCGAGCGATTACTCGCTCCACCGCTCACCGCCCCGATTCCTTTCGCCAGTCTCTCCGCCTTGATCTTCTTTTTCTCCGGCAAGGGTTGGTTTTCCTTCTTTTCCTCTCTGGCCGCCGGAACCGCGGATGCCATTCCCGAGCTTCCGCCATGGCCGCCGCCATGACCATATCGTGAACCGACCGTCTCCGGCCAAACCACCCCAATCCGAGCCCAGTTCCAACCTTCCAACCTCCATAGTAGCTTAGGTTTCGACGGAGACCTCTCTTTTGATGTGTTTCAGCCGGAACCGAGCCGTGTCATCGCTATGTCCGCCGTGGACCGCCGCCATGCATCGCTCCGAGCAATGCTGGGGATGCCGAAGCCCTAGAGTTGCTCCAATAGGTTGCTTGTGTCATGCTTAGGCTAGTGTTCGTCTCGCCGAGTCGCAAGCCGCCGGGAAGAGTTCCGCCGCCGAGTCACAGAGCCGCCGCTCCGCCATGGCCGCCGTCGAGCTTGCTCCGGTATCCCTCTGGCTCAGCGAGTCGGTTAGTCATGTTCGTCTCGAAAACCCGCACCTAGTGATGGTCTCAGTGTCACCGGAAGCTTCGCCGCCGACGAGCTAGGGCCTTGTTTGGTTTTGGTAATTGAGTGACAACTTAGGTGGACTAATATGTGTTTGAAGTAAATTACACAGGTGATTAGTCCATAGGTGATCATGTGTGAGCAACATATGCCATAGAGGAGAATTGGCTTGGAGGATGTTGCAATGCTCATGCATGAAGATGAAGAAGGAGCTTAATGCATATGTGACATGACATGTGGTCATATGGCTAAGATGGAGAAGATCAAGGCAAGACTTGGCTTGATGGACCGGTTGCGAAGGTGAAGGCAAGTTGGGGCTTTGAAGCCGTTGGTACCGAGTGTCGGGAGGCTTAAGCAAGACTTGGCGCCGAAGGACCGAAGCGATGGTGAAGAGCAAGTGATGTCAAGATCGATGGACCATGGAGGTCATGTGATGATATGAAGTGGATCATATCATTTCAAGATAGGTTGGTGCATGTGTTGCATCACACCGAAGGAGATGGAATGGAATGCGCAAGGCAAAGGTATATTTGTAGGGCATTTCATTTCACCGGTCATAGGTGTGTAGAGAAGATTATGACCGGGTTTAGGATAGATGGCCGTACTATTAAGAGGAGCAAACTTGTTTGCATATCGGTCATCTAGTGCCACTTGAGCGATCTAACTTTGCGATGTTACTATGATCGAGTGGCGTGGTGAGTGCAAGTGAAAATCCTTTGAAAAATGATTGTGAAAATGCTAACACACTTGCACAAGATGATGAACACTTGGTGGTGTTAGCACATTTGCAAAGGAGAAGTTGTTGAAATAGTTTTGGATCAACTCAGAGATGGAAATGAAGTTTTCTGTGTGTTTGTCGGTGGTACCGACCTGGGGGTGTCGGTAGTACCGACCCAGGAGGGCTGTTTGCAGCCTCTCTGGATGTGGCTCGTTTTTGGCCTGGCGGTGGTACCGCTATTACCTCGGTACTACCGCCGGCGTGGTACCGACCAGGGGTCGGTGGTACCGTGGGCCCTGAAGGGGTTTTGCGGAGCTCTCTGGAAGTGGCCATTTTGGCCTACCGGTAGTACCGCCATTACCTCGGTAGTACCGCGATCGGTACTCCGACTCAAGGCCGGTGGTTGGCAAGTTTGCGGAGCTCTCTGAGTTGAGTGGAAGATGACCTGGCGTGGTACCGCCATAGGGCCGGTACCACCGGCTTGGAGTACCGACCAGGGGGTCGGTAGTTCAAGAGTCAGGAGGAAGTTTTTGAATGCGTTCGAAAGTAGCCTGCCGGTAGTACCGCTAGGGCCGGTACTACCGACCTCGAGGTACCGACCAGAGAGTCGGTGCTTCGCCTAAATCAGCGGGCCTTGTGGTAACGGCTAGTTTGACTAAGCCGGTAGTACCGCCCAGGAAGGGTCGGTACTACCGACCGAGGCGCAGGAAAGGGGAAACGGCTAGTTGGCCGCTCCCCTCTATAAATAGGAGTTGAGCCGGCTTAGGGCCGGCTGCTGAGCACTCCAAAGCCTTGGTGGCTTGAGTGGATGTGCCTGGAGCCCTCTAACTCGCTTGTGCTTGCCAGTGCGCGAATCTATTGCGAGTGAGCGATTCTAGTGCGTTGCTTTGAGAGATAGCATCGAGTGGCACTAGGTGTTCGAGTTGCAAGCCGGTGGTGCTTATTACTCTTGGAGGTTGCCACCTCCTAGACGGCTTGGTGATCGAGTCTCCGTCGTGAAGCCCGCGTGAAGATTGTGCGTGGCTCCGGAGAAGGATTGTGAGGGGCATTGTGCTCGCCCGCGGGGATCGCGAAGAGCAACTCTAGTGGATTGCGCGTGTCATTGAGTTACCCTCACTTGTGGGTGAGTTCTTGCGGCGCTCGAGTGTCGAGCTAGGTGTGGTGCCTATTAGCCGCCGAACTACCAAAGTGTGTGGTCGACACAACGGGGACTAGCTTGGTGGCAACCAAGTGAACCTCGGGAGAAAAATCACCGTGTCAACTTCGTGTTCATCTTCTCGGTGGTTTGCAAACTCTTTTCACTAGCTTGTATTTACTTGTTCATATACATGTGCTAGTTGCTCTTATGATTAGTTGGCTTGTGTAGCTTGCTAGTTACCTTCCTTGCTTGTGTAGCATAGAAGTTGATCCCATGAGTGACTAGTTGACTTGTAGTCTTGCTAGTTCACATTGCTTAGTTTGGTAGCTAAGTTGAGCTCTCTAATTTGCTTGTGTAGCCTTGTTATTGAGCATTGCTAGTGAGCTTAGGCTTTGGCTTTTTTGCTTAGTGGCATGTGTAGGAGCTCCCCTTTGATTGAGTACTAGTTGCTTAGTTTGTGTAACCTTGCAAGCTAAAATTGTTTAGGTGAGCTCTAGCTAGCCCGACACCTTATTTGCTTTGTTTAGGATCTTTTATAAGGTGTCATAGAGTATATTAGAGGGGTGTAGTCTTGGCTAGACCGATAGATTTTAATTCCGCTTTTGTTTTCGGTTTCAGCCATTCGCTGCAATTACTAGTTTAAGTTTTAGAAAAGACTATTCACCCCCCCTCTAGTCCGCCATCTCGACCCTTCAGATGGCTGCACTCATGGCTACCTACGGGTGTCTGTCACGTAGCTACGACCACCTGGACCACATCCTCAGTGAGGAGATAGCTGCACATCACCAGGGTCAGGAGGCGCATGCTACAGAGGTTGACCTTCTTACCACTCAGCTAGCTCATTTGACCACTGAGAGAGACCAGGCTCGTCAGAGGGAGCAGGAGACGGCACAGTAGCTTAGTGACCAGCAGGGTATGACGACCTTCTTATCCACCATCATGGCCGAGACTGAGGAGTCGCTACGTAATGTTTGTCTCGAGGGTATGCGCGCGACTGAGCAGAACAGGCTTCTCAGGCTACAGGTGGGAGATTTGGAGCTGCAACTTCATCATCTCCAGGACTACAATGATCGCCTACATGAGGAGATTCATCGCCGTGAGAATGAGAGGAACCCTATCCTTCCTCAGGAGGACCCGGATTTTCATGATTCGTCCAGTGGTTCTTCGGACATCTCGAGTGATGATGATGACAACGACGATGATGACGATGGTGCCATTAGGGAGTAGACTAGTTAGTGTTAGCGAGTAGTGATCTTGTCTCATGTCCTAGTGCTTGATCTTTTGGGGTTATCACGTGGATGTAAGGATGTGTGTTGAACCTATGTGCGTATGGCGCAAGACCTTGAAAGTCCCATATGTATGGGCACCTATGGATTTTATGTTGACTTTTGTATGTTATGTGATGAGCACTTTTTATCATGTGATGATGCGTTGTGGATCGAAATTTATTATGCCTCTGTAATTGTTTGGCGAATTTATTTCCGAATAATTTCTGTTGGCATGGTTTATAGTTCTCCGCAATTTTGGCAACGTCGTTTAATGATTATTGCTATCGCTACATGCAGATGACGATGACTCGCAGTGGGGCGGGTGGTAGTGGTGGTAATGATGGTACGGGGGAAACCGCGATCCACCACCTCCTCCACCACCCACGGCCGAGCAACTCTTCGCTCAGTTCTTGGGAAGCCAACGCAACATTGAGGCGCTTCTGCGAGAAAATTTGGCACATGGCAATCATCGCCCGAGCCGAATCAGTACAGCTCGTTCAAGGATTTTCTGGACACAAGGCCGCCAATTTTCAAGGAAGCCACAGAACCTCTAGAAGCAGAAGAGTGGTTGTATACAATAGAGCAGAAGTTCCGACTGCTCAGGCTTACAGAGGAGTTGAAGGCAGAATATGCTGCACATCAGCTACAGGGACCAGCCGGAATTTGGTGGGACATCACCGCACCATATCCAGCCCATACACCTGTCACGTGGAGAATGTTCGCGGAAGCTGTTCGCGGGCACTATATTCCGCCAGGCTTGACTCAGATGAAGATGGCTGAATTCATGAGCTTAACACAAGGAACTCGATCAGTGACCGAGTATCATCACTTGTTCAACTCTTTATCTCGCTATGCACCAGACTTTGTTGATACCGATGCTAAGAAGATAGCTAGCTTTAAGAGAGGACTGAATACTAAGATGGGAAAATCAGTGGGTATTCATCCCGCACAGTTTTCAATGACTTCATCAGTGACTGCCTGATCCAGGAGAATCACAACAATAAGCATATTGCGAGCAAGGCCAGGAAGAGGACCTGGAATCTGGACCATCTCAGTATAGAGGACCACCAGCCCAGCGTTCGCAATACCGACCACCAGCACCTGGGGCTCATTCAGGCCGCCTCAGAAGAAAGGACAGCAGCAAGCTCAGCGTGGTCAACGACCATACAAGGTGGCAGCAAGTCAGGCTCGAGCAGGACAAGGCAGCTCAACTGGGACCAAGCCAATAGTTCGGGGACCGTGCTTCAATTGCAACCAAGATGGGCACTTTGCAAGGTATTGCCCACACCCCAAGAAGCAGCAGGCTAATTACCCAGCGCGTCTGCATAACATGACTGCTGAAGAAGCTCGTGCAGGAGAGCCCGTAACTGCCGGTATGTGTCTCGTGAACCATTATCCTGCAGTTGTTTTATTTGATACTGGATCATCGCATTCTTTCATGAGCAAGTCATTTGCACTAAAGCATAATCAAGAAATCTCTGAAATGGATTATGGGTTTCGCGTGAGCTCCGTAGGAGTAGCGTGTTATCTAGACAGATGGTGTGTAATGTGACCATCGATATTGGAGGGCATAAATTTGGAGCCAACTTAGTGGTTTTGCCGGGACTAAGTATGGATGTAGTCTTAGGCATGAGTTGGATGACCATGTGGAGTGCGGTGTTAGACACTGCAAACAGGACTCTCCCTATCTGATAGTCGGACAGGTAACAAGCTTCGCATATCTCTTCCTCGAGGTGCCGATCTTGTTGACTTATCTTGTACTCTTGCTATAGAAGACCTCTCCAAAATTCCAGTTGTTAGGGATTTTCCGGACGTTTTTCCAGATGAGTTACCAGGGTTACCACCAGAGAGAGCAGTGGAGTTTGTGATAGAGTTGTTACCAGGAACTGCACCAATCTCTAGGAGACCATATCGAATGCCGCCCAATGAGCTGGCAGAACTCAAGACCCAGATCAAGGAACTCTTGGACAAGGGATTCATTCAACCTAGTGTATCAGAATGGGTTGCCCAGCTTTGTTTGTTAAAAAGAAGGATAAGTCTTTGCGCATGTGTGTGGATTATCGTCCACTCAATGCCGTGACTGTTAAGAATAAGTATCCGTTACCTAGGATAGATATCCTTTTTGATCAGTTATCAAGGGCCAAGGTGTTTTCTAAGATTGATCTAAGGTCAGGTTATCATCAGATTCGAATCAGACACAGGATATTCCAAAGACCGCTTTCTCAACCAGATACGGGTTATATGAGTATCTTGTCATGTCTTTGGGTTAACCAATGCTCCAGCATATTTTATGAGTTTGATGAACTCCGTGTTCATGCCAGAATTGGACAAGTTTGTGGTAGTGTTCATTGACGATATTCTGGTTTACTCAGAAAATGCAGAAGATCATGAAGAACATTTGAGGGTTGTCTTATCTAGACTCAGGGAACACAAGCTCTATGCCAAGTTCAGCAATGTGAGTTTTGGTTGAAGCAAGTACAATTTCTTGGTCACATTCTGTCAGAAGAAGGAATTTCTGTAGATCCTAGCAAGGTCCAAGAAGTAATGGATTGGGAAGCTCCTACTTCAGTTGGTGAAATTCGTAGTTTCTTGGGCTTAGCAGGATATTACCGCCGTTTTATTCCAGATTTCTCAAAGATTGCAAAGCCAATGACCAGTTTGTTGCAAAAGAATCAGAAATTTGAATGGACAGAGAAGTGTGAAACTGCTTTCCGCACCTTGCGGAGGCTGTTGACCACTGCTCCTGTTTTAGCTCAACCAGATATTGAGAAACCGTTTGATGTCTTCTGCGACGCATCGAAAGTTGGTTTAGGTTGTGTTCTTATGCAAGAAGGCAGAGTGATTGCTTATGCTTCGCGGCAATTGCGAAAGCATGAAGTGAATTACCCGACCCATGATTTGGAATTAGCTGCAGTTGTACATGCTTTGAAGATTTGGAGGCACTATCTGCTGGGAAATGTTGCAATATGTACACCGACCACAAGAGTCTTAAATATATTTTCACGCAAGCAGAATTGAATATGAGGCAAAGAAGATGGCTAGAATTGATTAAGGATTATAATCTTCAAATTCACTATCATCCAGGCAAGGCGATGTTGTGGCCGATGCTCTGAGCCGGAAATCACACTGTAATGCTATGAAGCTTCTACCAGAGGATGAGTTCAGCTTAACACATGCTGCAGTGCTACATGATTTGAAGTTGCGCAATGTGTTAGTAGACCAAATTATAGAAGGCCAGAAAACCGATAAAGGGATCTATCATATTAAGGAAAGGCTCAAGGATGAAAAAGAGGTCAATAAGCATTTTCGAGTTGACGAAAATGGAGTTCTATGGTTTAACCAGCGATTAGTGGTGCCTAAGGATAGAGAACTCAGGAATCGGATCATGGATGAAGCACATTTGTCCAAATTATCTATTCATCCTGGAAGTACAAAAATGTACCAAGATTGCGTCCGAGATTTTGGTGGACCAAAATGAAGAAAGAAATTGCTGCTTATGTGGCCAGATGCGATACGTGTGTGTCGAGTAAAAGCTATTCACTTAAAACCAGCTGGAATGCTTCAGCCATTTGCCATACCAGAATGGAAGTGGGAAAGTAAGCATGGATTTTATCGTTGGTTTACCCACTACTCAGAAGGGTAATGATTCAATTTGGGTGATTGTGGACCGTCTCACAAAGACCGCACATTTCATTCCAGTCAAGACCAACTATAAAGCCCCAGATTATGCAGAGATCTACATAAGTCAGATTGTGCGACTGCACGGTGTACCAAGGGTTATAGTCTCTGATCGCGGACCACAGTTTACTGCACCGTTTTGGGAAAAGTTGCAGAAGGAGTTAGGCACGGATTAGTCCGAAGCTCAGCCTATCATCCGCAAACATCGGGGCAGACAGAGAGAGTGAATCAAGTTCTAGAGGATATGTTAAGAGCCTGTGTTTTATCAGCAAAAGGTTTGGGAGAAATGGTTACCATTAGCAGAGTTTGCTTATAACAACAGTTATCAAGAAAGTATACAGATGGCTCCTTTTGAAGCTCTGTATGGTAGAAGATGCAGGACACCGATAAACTGGGTAGAACCAGGGGAACGTCGATACTATGGTATTGACTTTGTGAAAGAAGCAGAAGAACAAGTTAGAACGATTCAGCAACATATCGCGTCTGCACAATCTCGCCAGAAAAGCTATGCTGATAAACGAAGGAAACCGCTTGAGTTCAATGTTGGTGACTATGTCTATTTGAAGGTTTCACCGATGAAGGGTGTAAAACGTTTTGGGGTCAAAAGGAAGTTAGCACCAAGGTTCGTGGGACCTTATAGAATTGTGCAAAAGAAGGGAGAAGTGCTTATCAACTGCAATTACCAGAGCATTTGAAGGCTTTTTCCAGTATTCCATGTCTCTCAGCTGAAGAAATGTCTTCGAGTACCAGAAGAAGAGGTACAACCAGCTCGTATCAAATTGCAATCTGATCTCACTTACTCAATTACACCATGTCGAGTGCTCGATGAAAAAGAAAGAGCGACCCGCGGAAGAATCGTGAAACAATATAAGGTATCTTGGAGTGAGCAAGATGACCGGGATGCTACTTGGGAAACGGATGACTATCTAAAGGACGTATACCCACACTTTTATAAGAAATGGTTCGTAATCCAAATCTCGGGACGAGATTTCTTTTAAGGAGGGGAGGGCTGTAACACCCCGGTGTTAAGCAATCCCTAAATGCATAATTTGGCATAGCATAAGCATAGCATCTCATCATTTCATGTGCATATGTTTGTTGAAGTGCTTAAGTCCTTGTTTGATCTCTAGTATAACCTTGTTATGCTTTCTGTTTCTGACCAAGTGCTTTATAACAAAGTTGTAGACCTTGCTGAAAGGAACAACTTTGCTTAAAAGCACTTTCCCAGGAAAAGCTGTTAAATTATGATTTCTTGCATTAGAAAATGGTTTAGCACTAGAATTCTTTTAAACAACAGAATTTGGACTTGAGCCTTAAAGATGATTTGTTCCTTACAAAATTCTAAGCAACTTTGCTGTTAGGACCTTTTCCTAATTCAGCTTAGTTTAGGAGTTATAGAGCATCCAAGTTTTTAATCAAACTTCTTTAGTTTAACCCCAATGGACCCCACCCGTCAGTCCCTCTCCTCTTCCGCGCGCGCGCCGCTCCCTCCGCGCCGGCAGAAACCACTCGCCGCCGCGAGACCGCTTCGCCGGCCGGCCAAACCACCGACTTCGCCGCCCGTGGTTTGCGCCCGAACTCGCCACGTCGCTCCATGCACCGCGTCCTCGCCCGCCGCGTGTCGCGCGACGCCTGACGCCGCCGCGTCCGGTCGGGAGTTCCCTCGACGGGAACCGGCCAGGTGCAATGCACCTAGCACTTCGTTCCTTTTGCCTTCGCTCCGCCCTGTGCTCGCAAGCCAGAGGAGCATTCCATCGCTCGCTCTCTCCCTCGCTCCACTCCACTCCATCTTCACCAGAGCTCCGCGCCGCCGCCGCCCGCCGAACTCCGGCGAGCGATTACTCGCTCCACCGCTCACCGCCGCTCGATTCCTTTCGCCAGTCTCTCCGCCTTGATCTTCTTTTTCTCCGGCAAGGGTTGGTTTTCCTTCTTTTCCTCTCTGGCCGCCGGAACCGCGGATGCCATTCCCGAGCTTCCGCCATGGCCGCCGCCATGACCATATCGTGAACCGACCGTCTCCGGCCAAACCACCCCAATCCGAGCCCAGTTCCAACCTTCCCAACCTCCATAGTAGCTTAGGTTTCGACGGAGACCTCTCTTTTGATGTGTTTCAGCCGGAACCGAGCCGTGTCATCGCTATGTCCGCCGTGGACCGCCGCCATGCATCGCTCCGAGCAATGCTGGGGATGCCGAAGCCCTAGAGTTGCTCCAATAGGTTGCTTGTGTCATGCTTAGGCTAGTGTTCGTCTCGCCGAGTCGCAAGCCGCCGGGAAGAGTTCCGCCGCCGAGTCACAGAGCCGCCGCTCCGCCATGGCCGCCGTCGAGCTTGCTCCGGTATCCCTCTGGCTCAGCGAGTCGGTTAGTCATGTTCGTCTCGAAAACCCGCACCTAGTGATGGTCTCAGTGTCACCAGAAGCTTCGCCGCCGACGAGCTAGGGCCGGTCAACGACCACGGCGCAATTCTCCGTCGTTGACTGCCGAGCCTGGCCTCGCGCAGTAGCTTGCCGAGCCTGGCCTCGGTAGCTTAGTCGTCTGTCTAGTAAGCCTCGGCTGCGTCGCGTAAGCCTCGGTCGAGTCGAGCCAAGTCAAGTGAGCCGAGCCTTCGCCTCGAGCCTCGGCTGAGTCGTTTAGTCTCGGTTGAGTTAGTCAGCCTCGGTTGAGTCCGTGAGCCTCGGGCGAATCGGAAAAATGTGCCGAAGCCGTCGCTTTGAGCCTCGGCCGAGTCAGCCAAAGTGTGCCGAAGCCGTGTCTCGTGCCTCGGCCGAAGTCCGTACGTTAGGATTGAGTTTTCTTTTTTTAATGTGTTTTGCAGAATTCATGTAAAGGCTTCAAAAATTCCCACAAGGCTCATTTTAAGTCCAAACCCTGTGAAACAAATTTTATTGTGTTAAGCATGATTAGATCTATCTGTAAAGTATGTTAATTGCATTGTTGGTAATACTTTTATGTGTAGATTTAGTTAAATTAGAAAAGTGCTGATAACTTGGAAAATGCATAACTAATTATGTATAAGTCAGAAAAATGTGATTCCAGTTTTGTTAGGTTTGTATGAATGTGTAGTTTCAGAGAAAAATATAATATGAGGTTGTTCTGTGAATTAATTTGACAGTAACTTTTAAAATGGTTAAAGGCTGCTTTCTTGTTTATTTTGTAGTAATTAGAATATGAGGAATATGGATCTGAGAATTTATGCACACTGCTCTTGTACTAGGAAGCACAGCAGAAAAATAAGAAATCTGTTGTTTGACACTTTTTGCTAGGGTGTGTAGTTCAAAGCACCTTTCCATGATAGAATTTGTCTTTTTCATAGAGAATGGAGTTTAGGTCCAAATGAGTTGAAATTTGGACAGGGAACTAGATTAAGTGCTATGAGTCTACAGTAATTTTTGTAGATTTTTCCGAAGCTGTCTAGAATGGGTTGCTGTTATAGGCTAGTTTAATTAGATTTATTTCAGCAAGTATTTAGAGGATAATAAACTCATTAAGTATACCTCAATGAGGTGACAACATAACTTAACAAGTTGAATATCAGTAGATGACATGCGATTATCCCCTGAAATGCCTTGTTCCATGTTGCATCACCGTGCATCCCATGGGCATTCGCGTTATTCATTCATGTACCGCATCATGCAGGATCGGTAGTGGAAGTTCAGGACCCGTCACCCGAGGAGCGCTACCAGGAGGAGAACCTAAGCGAGGAAGCCGGAAAGACCGACGCCGACGAGTTACCCGAGTGCCGCGACCACCGTCCGTCGGACTTTGAGAAAGGCAAGCCCCGGAGCATTCTAACTCCTACGGTTTGCAAATGTTTTCTAATTAACCTGATGATGAATGATGCATTAGGTTATAGGAGTTGATTGCTACCGTTGATGCACTGTTACTTATCCTTGTTCACCTGCAATATATCTTGATATCCCTGTTTAGGTCTAGGCTCGTTATATGCTTAGCCCTGCTTAGACCGGTAAAAGTCGGGTGATTTCCTGTCTCCCGCATGTAGGTGGATACTGATCATGTTTAGCCTGTGCTATCATGAGATAACCACGTGATAATTAATTTGAGACGGAGGCGGGATGTAAGAGCAGCAGAACATGGGTTCTGTGCGCTAGTAGTCTCCCGTCTGTGTCGCCTAGGACCCGTTCGGGAATGTCCCTTCAGTCAAATTGAACGCGTCGATCACTTAGCGGAGTTGGTCTGAGTACCTCCCGTGAAGCCGAGTAAGGTTATTCGAGCCGGAGATGGAGATGTTGACGCCTAACACCCAGGGCCTCAGCTGTACCGTGGGCAACTATTTCTGATCGACCTGGCATGGTCCGAGGGCAGGCAGGGCCTGATCGACCTGGCATGACCGTGGGCAGTTATAGGTTGAGCGACCTGGCACTGAGATAACCCCCGGTGTAGAAGGGCCCATGGCCGTCCCGCGCTTTGTGTTCTCGAATCTCCTGACTGGCAGCTTACGACTGCCGTAGCCGGACGTGCCGGGCGAGTGTGAGACATTTTATCCCCAGCTGGGTAGGAATCGATTATAATCGCCATCGCTCCTGGATAGTGAGCAGTTGACTTTAGATCATCTCCCGTAGAACTTATGGAACTAAAATGGTTATGGAATCTGAAAGGCTATTGATGAAATAGTCACTCTTGATTGATTAATTAGCAAGTGCTTGTTTAGTACAGGTGCAAATCTAGTAAGGTAGAGTTAATGACTAAAAGCAATTGCCAACATCTGAAACTGGGTTTTATTACTAAAGCTTTCATGCAAAAGAGTATGTACAGCCAACCCCACTTATATAGCCTACATGACCCTTGGAGTCTCATTATTTTTGGTTTTGACGGGTAAGTCTAGCTGAGTACCTTCTCGTACTCAGGGTTTTATTTCCCTTGTTGTTGCAGATGGCCAGTGCTTTTATGGTTACTGCGAGAACTGCTTGTACCCGGTAACGGGTGATGACTAGACCAAGGGCATGGTCAACACTTATCTCATCTGTTGCTTTTGTGGACCCAGTCAACTGAAGGCACCGTATTTATGAACAATCCAAACTTATGTTTTAAAGACTATGTTGCTTCCGCTACTGCTATCAAAACTATGGTTTGTAATATTATTTCGTACTCCGATGTAATTTGAACTTTATGCAACTATGATGTAACCCGTGAGCATGTTCGTGGAACAAGTACGATCTTGGCTGGATGTTGTTGAATGATTTGAAATCCTTCGAGATTTCCGGACTACCGGGTTTGTACAAGCTTAAGTACTCGATGATTTCTGCGAGAGCGGAGATTTCCAGTGCTTAATCTGGTGCAAATTGGTCGGTTCTGTTACAACGGCCGGCCGCCGCCTGTGCGGCGGCGGCGGTGCTGGCGCCGGGGAGGGGCCGGTGGCCACCGGCCGGCCTCTGCCTGCGCGCGAAGGTGGCCGCCGGCGACCGCCCGAACGTCTCCTGCCGGCGGTGATGGTCGTCGTCGGCGGCACCGGGCGGAGGAGATGGCGCGGCGGCGGCGGCGGGTCAGGGCGCGGACGGGCTGAGCGGCTGGAGAAGAGAAGAGAGGAAACAAGAGAGAGAGAAAAAAGAAAGGACCAAGGTTATTTCCCCCCTGTCGCGCCAGGGCGGCGGGCGCGATAGGGTGGGACCGGCGCCGAACGGGCTGCGCAAACCCTAACCCGTCGCGCCAACCCGCCTGGCGCGACAGGGTGGGACCCGCCACAGAACGGGCTGTGCAAACCCTAAAGGCGTCGTTCCGCCGTTAGGCCAGCCGCGCCAACGCGGCTGGCGCGACAGGCAGTGGCGCCAGTGGATGTGGCGCGACAGGCGGGCCACCACCCCTACGCGGTCAACAGCGCCGTGACACGGTGGCGCCTTTGTCGCGCCAACGGCACTGGCGCGACAGAGTGCCACTGTCGCGCCAGTCGGCCTGGCGTGACCAAAAGGGCTACCGCCTGGAAATATTTTCCAGGAAGGGTTAAAAATAAAATATTTATTTAAAAAGGATTAATTTTTTTTAAAAAAAAAATCCTATGCTCTTCGGGGCCGTCATCTGCGAGCTGGCGGCCTGCTTGTGGCGCTGGCGCCGCCGCGTCGTCGCCGAACGGTTCCTCGACAGCCCGTACCTCCCGCTGCCTGACCGATCGGCTTCGTCGTGCGTGATCTGCATGGCGGAGTACGCCGGCGGCGAGGGCCGCTTCGTCATGCCGGGCTGCGTCCACGGGTCCACAGAGGGTGCATTGCCGAGTGGCTCCGCCTGGGCAAGACCACTTGCCCTATCTGCAGGGCCGCTGTCATTGTCGTCATCAGGCCGCCGCCGCAGGCGGCCGGAGAAGAAGACGTTGCTGTTGGTGTTAGCACGGTAGAGGACATGGTGTAGACTGTAGGTGGAATTTTTGCATTTTGGCCCTTTTTTAAAACTTTTTTTGCAAATAGACCCCGTGGGAAACTTTGTCCAGAAATGGGACAAAAGCTCGCCGACGTACAATAGCTCGGCGTCAGGTGCAATGACGTCAAGCTGTGCCACGTCACCGACGACTACGGTCGTCGTTGCATCGTGGCTCAGCGGGACCCACGGGGCTCGGCGTCAAATGGAATGACGCCGAGGTGGGACACGTCAGCCTCCCCAAGGCCGAAGATACACCTGGGCCCAGGTCTCGGTGTCATGTCCTTTAACGCCGAGGTAGCTCACCTCGGCGTCAACTCGTGTGACGCCGAGCTTTGGGGAGGAAAAGCCGCGCCGACCTCCTTCTTCCTCCCTTCCCCATTCTTTTCCCCAACCGAGCAGCTCTCTCTCTCCCCACCGATTCCCCCCCAACCCTAACCCTCTAATGGAGGCCTAGAAGACCGGATCTGACCTTGGGACGTGCGCACGAGGTACTCCTCCCTCCCCTCTTCCCTTCTATCCGTGTATTTTTTGCTGCATTTGTTGTTTCCATGGTGGAACCCTAGGCACCATTGGTATGGATGGATATGTGAAATTGTTGATTTGGATGGAAATGTGTGTGTTGGATTCCATGGTAGAACCCTAGAGACCATTTGTTGTATGTTAGGGTTTGGTATATAAATATTTGGGTATCTATGGTTTGCTCATGGTAGTGGTATGTTGTATAATTGTGTATTATTATGGTGTAAGGATTAGGTTTTGGAAAAATTGATTTATTTAGATGATATTATATATAACTTTATTATGTATATGATGGTTGTAGATGGATAGACTAGTGAGGTTTCATCATGGAGGGTTCTCCATTGTTGTCATCTCTAGAGGGTTCGATGGTGGACCCACCCACCGAACAAACTCACCATACGGATAGCTCTTCCATGGGTCGTATGGAAAGTACATGAGGCGCCGATCGAACTCTTGATCACCATCGATCCACTGGTAGAAGTTGCATCCCGCTAGATAAACATTGGTAGGGGAAGGTGGACGACGCCGAAGTTGACAACAGTAAAAGGCACACCCAGACGACTTTGGATGCCTTGACTGTTTCACAAAGGCCGGCAACTCACACAAGCACTTTGGTGTCGGTTCGGCCGGTGGGAATGGTTCTTTACCATCATGTTTCGGCGGATGGTGCACAAACTCAATGTTGTTGGACGCCATCATTCAAACTGCCAAATAAACAAAAGCACACATATCATAGTGCTACAGTGTCATGCAAATAAAAGGGTGTGCAAGTGCATGAACCTAAAAGCAGTATAACAGTATAAGCGGTAACAAAAATTTAACAGTATAACCAACAAAAGCAGTATATATTATGCATAATATCTTACAAGAAAAGAGATAAGTGAAGTATCCGATGTACATTTCCAATCAATAGTCAAAAAAATTACACTGAAACCCTAGAACAGTACAACTGCTAACAGTAAAATCAACAGTTCAATAGGTAAGACAGTACATAATACGCACAACATATTACAAGAAAATACATAGATGAGCAATACGATGATTATTTCAAAAGAAAAATGAACACAACACTGTATAAATACTACCAACCAACATAGTCTACAAAATATAACTAAAAAATAAACCTAGAGTGAACGAATCATAGATTAGGCACAAGCTGATGAACAGAAACACTAACAAAATCAAAACAATATCAAAGAGAGAGGGGAGGGGATTGAAAGAGAGAAATGGAGGAGAGCTCACCTTTTCACGCCAAAAGAGAGAGGGAAGAGAGAGATGGGGAAAAGAGAGAGTGTGAGAGAAGGAAGCCTGAGCGCGGTCGCGCGGGCTTTATGGCGCCAAAGCTCGGCGTCACATCGGGTGACGCCGAGGTAACACACCTCAGCGTTAAAGGGAGTGACGTCGAGCTTTGGGCCCGCCGTGTCAGTTCGGCCCCGCTTAGGGCTGATGTGTCAAGGCTCGGCGTCAAAGGAAGCGACGCCTAGGTCCAGCATCTCGGCGTTATTCCCTTTCACGCTGAGCCTCGTGGGTCCCGCACAGCCACGATGCAACGACGACCGTAGTCGTCGCTGATGTGGCACAACTCAGCGTCATATGAAATGACGCCGAGCCATTGTACCTCGGCGTCAAGTGACGTGACGCCTAGCTTTTGTCCCATTTCTGAAAAAAGTTTCCTACGGGGTCTATTTGCAAAAAAAAAATTAAAAAAAGGACCAAAATACAAAAATTCCACTAGACTGTAGAGGCAGCTAGCGTTTCTCGTTAATTTCGTTTTATTTCTTCCGGAGCATGCATGCATGCACATAGCGCTCCGGCCTGACGATCGATGTGGCTTCGTTTTTGGAAATATAATGTGTGTGTACTCCTATACCTGTACTAATGTACTGATGATCAAACATCATGAAATAATGAAGTTACATCTGTACGTACACAAATAATTAACGTACTTGTACTACTCAACATGTAGAAGATGCTACTATATGCTGGGTAGCAGGGTGTATATACCTCCGTCCCTGAATAAGTGTCGTTCTCATTTCCTGAAAAAAACTATCGACAATTATATATTAAAATATATTAATATTTATGTTAAGTCGTTAGTATCATCCGGAAAGATCTTCACATCTAGATATAAATATTACACATATTTTCTACAAATTAAGTCAAACACGTAACACACACCAATAGCGACATTTATTTAGGGACGTAGGGAGTACATATTATAGATAGCTACTACACCGCCATGTTATGATCATGAGCAACAGTAGTCCATTCAGCTGAGCCCTACACAGTGGGCACGTGTTGTTGCTCGCCGTCAGCCACCTGGCAATGCAGCTCCGGTGGAACTCATGGCGGCAGCCGGGCATGACGCTGCACCAGTCGCCGTCCTCCAACTGCCCCAAGCAGATGGCGCACTCCTCCGCCGCCGCTCCTGCAGCTACCGTCTGGCTAGAATAATTCGGTCGCCGGCCTGAGATCTCAGGCGAGATGGATAACTGCGTTGTCTATTTATTTTTTGGTGTTCAGCTGGCATAAGCAACAAAGAGTAATTATACTATTAATTTTATCACAAATGCGTATATTACTTGTACTAATAATACATCCGGCATGTGTGCACGAAATTGTAATGCCCTCTCGCTCCCCCCTTCCATGGAGTCCAAATGACAACTCAGATAAAACGTGCCTACAATCTTCTTGTACACTACAGGAGGTCCAGGCTTTGCCGAGTGCTAGAAGCACTCGGCGAAGGCCCTTTCGCACTCGGCGAAGAATATAACGGCAACACTACAAGAAATTTGAGGATCTATGATGATTTTTTTTTGACGATGAGTCAACTCGTCATTAAGTCATTATGATTTATGACGACTTTCAGGAAGAGAATGACTTTGTGATGAAAATTATGTGTTCGTCGTTAAGACCAAATAAAAATCGTCATAACCTAGAGATGTAGTTTGTTTATGATGATCTATATTTCATCATAACGATCTTGCGGTCGTCATAAATTATCGACATTATTAGTCTCTTATAGCTTCTTATTAAATTTAATTAGATAGAGTTGAATGGTTCAAAAAAATAATTAAGGCAATGGCAAGGTTTTGTTCTAGTGATCTTATGATTAAATATTAGTTTGTTATATTTTTTTATTAATTTTAATTAGGTAATAGCTAAAAGATTAAGAAAACAAAATAACAAAGACAATGACACGATTTGAACTTCAGATCTCTATCTTATATATATAATTAATAACCATGAGATTTTTTAACCATATATGATTGGTAACATTTAACATTTAGGTAGTCCAAAGTGAACCAGGCGAGCGTCAGCCAGCACAGGCCTCACCGGGTGGCAGCCTAGCTGACCTCTGCCCAGCACCAATGGCGCCCAGCAGGCCTGACCGGTGGCAGCCCATCTGATCTATTATATTCGCCAAAATGCAAAAGCAAAAAAAACAGCTAACTGGAGGGTTCGATCATCAAACCTCTCGTCAAGATTCAGCAGACTTAACCACTAGGCTACAAAGGTTTCACGTATGCACTAGTGATTCTTTTATTTATTGTCTAAACCAAAGCAGAGTAAAATATCACATTGGGGATTTCGTGAGTCTTGCCATATGCGCCGCCGGCTGCGGCTCTTCCGATTGAACGCCGCTCAGCTCCGCCCGACGAATGCTCCTGTCGCCCTCAGTTGCGCCTCCGCGCCTATGTGTTCCTCCTCTGTGGCGAGCTCTGTCTCCGTGCCTTTGTGCTCGTCCTCCATGGCGAGCTCCTCCTCCACATCTTCTCTCTGCTCTTGATTGGGAATCGGACGTAGCGGCACTCCGGCAGATCCATCCGCAACCTCCGCCCTGACCTTGCTTGGCAGCTGGGCAGTGCCGGCGTGCCGCAGTGGGCGCTGCCACGTGCGTGGCCGCCCGCCAGTGCCCACTGTCCCGAGCGCTTGCAGCCCTGACCCTGCTGCACAGAGGTCAGGGGAGTCACAGTGAGTATTTAATTTCTAATTTTGACTTTATCTAATGCAATCAATAAAAATAGTACTCATATTCATAATAACCATGTCAGCTTCTCAATAAATTCAGCATACCATGTGCTTAGAAAATTTATCATTTGCTCAATCAGAATAATATATCTATATTCACACATGATTTTAGAGCTACAGCTTTCTCTACTGTATATATACTTTTGCTTAGTTTCGAAGTTATTTAAATGTTCCGCAGATGGATAGAAGTTGGATCAATAGTAGGCTATTTGGCCAGCCGCATCTGGATGGGGTCAGCGAGTTCATGAAGCTTGTTTCAGAAAATTTTGGCGCAGATGAACAGATACTATGTCCATGTCGTAGGTGTTTGAATAGGATTTCTGGACATAAAGGACAGGTGGAGGATCATTTATATATTTATGGAATGGCTAGCACATACAGTAGGTGGATCTATCATGGAGAACCAATTGAGGACACAGTGATTGAAAATACTAACCATCAGGAACAGATTGGTTTGACCACGGATGTTCATTTGAATGAGGTTGAAGAAGCCGACCCTGATGATAGAATTCCTGATATGGTACAGGAGCTGTTCACATCTGAAGAAGAAGGTCGAAGAAAAAAATCAATGCTCGCTATACTATTAGAAGAGATGAAGCAAGAACTTTACCCTGGTGCAGCTTATTCAAGATTTTCTTTTGTGGTAAAATTACTTCATATCAAGTCATTCTATCGAATCAGTAATGTTGCATTTACTGCATTCCTAAAGCTGTTATCAGATGCCTTCCCACATTGCTCTATTCCGGCATCTTACGAGGAAACAAAGAAACTTATTCGTGCTTTAGGACTTGGATATAACACAATCCATGTGTGCCCAAATAACTGTGTATTGTTTCGGAAGAATTATGCAGCACATGATGTGTGTCCAGTATGTGGTGCATCAAGATGGAAAGATAAAGATGGAAGGAAAAAAAATTCCTGAGAAAGTACTGCGTCATTTTCCATTAATTCCAAGGCTGAAAAGGATGTTTGCTTCCAAAGGAATATCTGAATTGGTAAAATGGCACAAGTTGAAAAGAAATGCAGTGGAGAATGAGCTTAGTCACCCAGCTGATGGTGAGGCATGGAAAGCATTTGATACTAAATATGCTTGGTTTGCCCAAGATGCAAGAAACATTAGACTTGGCCTTGCTACAGATGGTTTTAACCCATTCGGCAAAATGAACCCCTCGTGCAGTATGTGGCCTGTATTTCTTATCCCTTACAACTTTCCGCCATGGGAATGTATGGAGCAATCGAACTTCATGATGGGCTTACTCATCCCCGGTCCATTATGCCCTGGAAAGGACTTCGATGTATTTTTGGAGCCACTCATTGAAGAGTTGCTAGAGCTTTGGAAAGGTGTCTCTACTTTGGATGTATTGACTGACAAAACTTTTGATCTACATGCTGCAGTTATATGGTGCATTCATGATTATCCGGCTTTGAGTACATTGTCAGGTCGAGTAACAAGAGGCTATTATGCTTGTGTCCGTTGTGACAAAGATCCTTGCTCTAGAAGAATAAGGAACAAAATATGTTATATTGGCCATCGACGCTTCCTTCCAATGGATCATCCCTGGAGGAAAAAGAAATGGTTTGATGGAAAGGATGAAGAACGTGACAAGCCAGAAGAATTTAGCAGTGATGAGTTAAAGTAGCAACTGGAGAGGGTCATGGATGTTAGACCTGGGATGCATCCTCAGAACAAAAAGAGGAAGAGGGAAGAAAATGGTCAATGTTGGAAGCGAAGGTCATCTTTGTGGGATTTGCCATATTGGTCGAGTTTGAAGCTACGTCATAATCTTGATGTTATGCATATCGAGAAAAACATATGTGAGTACATTCTTGGCACTTTTCTCGGCATTGCTGGCAAGACAAAGGACACCGTTAACGGTAGGCTTGATTTGGAGGACATGGGCATAAGGAAAAACTTGCACTTGAAGCATGATGGAAATTCGTATAGAGTTCCACATGCCCCCTATGTACTAAATAAAACACAAAAACTTGCTTTTTGTGAATTTTTGAGAAGTGTAAAATTTCCGGATGGATATGCTTCTAACTTAGCAACATGTATCAGTGTTGATGGATGCAACCTCCAAGGCTTGAAAACTCACGATTGTCATATACTACTACAAAGGATTTTACCTGCTGCTGTTCGAGGAATCTTGCATAAGGACATATATGAAGCAATTAGTGAATTGGGTAACTTCTTTCAGAAATTATGTGCTAAGACTTTGAAGATAGATGTTTTGCATATAATGAAAGATGAAATCCCAATCATTTTGTGCAAGCTGGAGAGAATATTTCCTCCTCCTTTCTTTGATGTGATGCTACACTTGGCTGTTCATTTACCTGATGAAGCAATCCTAAGAGGTCCGGTACAATATGGATGGATGTACCCAGTAGAACGAAGGTTGTATACTTTGAAACGTTTTGTTAGGAACATGGCACGACCAGAAGGATCCATTGCAGAAGCATATGTCGCTAAAGAATGTTTGATGGCTTGCTCGAGGTATTTTGATGATGTTGACACACGATACAATAGAGAGGGCAGAAATAGAGAGCGTGTTGATTTGAGAACAGGTGATCTATCAGTTTTCTATCATGGAGTTCACTTACTTGGAGCCCCGAAGATTACATATCTTGAACATGATTATGACAAAATGGTTTGGTTTGTGCTAAACAATTGTCCGGAGGTTGAGCCATATATCAAGTATGTCATCCTATGGACAATTTAATTTTTATGCAACTTGTTAATTATGAGGTCTTACCTTTTGAATTAATTATGGTTCATAATCGTAGTATGTACAAGGAGGAGCTTGAGAATGAAGGAATTCGAGATGTTGAAAAAACACTAGAGAAGCAATTTTCCTCCTGGTTTAAGAAACATGTAAGTTTGAAATCTATTCTTCAATTTCGAGCACTATTAGTTGTATTGGTTTTTATTGTGTTGCATATATGCTTGCGCAGATTGCAAGACTATGTTACGTGGAGGAAGAAGACATCAATGATGAGCTGCTTTCATTGTCATGTGAACCAGATCTGCGGGTTCGAATATTTTCAGCTTGTCTTGTTGATGGTGTTCGGTACCACACTATCGACCGTGAGAAAAATAGAAGAACGCAGAATAGTGGAGTCATGGTCGAGGGTACACATAATGAAGAGTATATTGATTTTTATGGTTGCTTGAAGGAAATAATTGAGTTGAGGTACGGTGCCCGTCGGACAGTGGTTCTATTTCGATGTGATTGGTTCGACACTTATGGCAAGAAGGTTAGAATGAAAGATGATGGATTTTTCAGAAGCGTCAACCATGGCACTATCTGGTACAAGAACGATCCATTTATTCTAGCAACACAAGCAACAAAGGTCTTTTACTTAAATGACACCAAGCATGGTGAGAGCTGGAGAGTTGTTCAAAAATTTACACATAGGCACGTGTGGAGTGTGGCTGAAAACGAGAATGAGGAAATACCCAATGGCGTGGAGCTGTCATACCAAGATGACACCAATGCAGGTTTTCATGTTCAAGTAAATGAGGAAATTTTGGCCGATGAAAGAAATGTGGATAGTGAGCATCCAGATGATGAAGATTGTTTAAATGTTGATGCAAGTGTAGTTGATGAGCTTCGTAGACAAAGGGAGGATGATGTGCCAGAAAATGGGCTGAGTGAGGATGAAGATGAAACTGGGTGGCAATATATCAGTGACAATGAAGGTCCAACAATCTCTGATGATGATGATAGTGAAGATGAGTGAGTCATCTAGTCATCCTGGGAAGCCTGCTGTTTTTTCCTTTAATTTGGATTTGCATTAAACTTTTTTAGAAACGTGAGATTTTGTTCAAAATATCTTATGTATGCAGGTGATGGTTGATCTTCTTGGATGAGGATGGTTGATCTGCTTGGATGAGGTCTCCATTTTACCATTAGGACTAGTTTTCAGTTGTTTTGTGAACAGTATCAGTATGTACTGCAAAATTGTGATGAATGGCTCCTGGTTGTGGAGTCCTTTGATTTACTGCAAAATTAGGATGATGATTTACTGCAAAATTTCAGTGTGTTTTAATTTTGAAAGACATAATTTCAGAATGTTTTCCATTCCAAAAGTTATTGAAGTTGTATTTCTGCTGACAGTAAAAGTGCATTTGCACTTGGCACTATCACATATCAGTTCTTGAGTTGTATTTGTGCTGACAGTTAGATTTTGGACATGAGGAAAGGTCCTGAATTGTGCATAGTGCATCACTGCAGTTCTTGAAGGTCTCCTTAATGACAGACTGCATGCTCCAGGGTCTCCCTTTTCATCCTTTGTGTTTGGGGTCTACAGAAAATGAAATACGTTCTCCACTCCTGGCTCCTTCTGGAAGAATCAAAGGCTCCACAGCAGCGGTATGATCTTGAACCGTCAAATAGCAATACCAGTGCAGGGTCAGGGACGGCCGGAAGTGGAGGGTTAGCTAGTGATTTAGTGAACATCCGGCGTTCTAGCTAGTGAACATGAGTTATTTATTTATATTTATTATATGTGCTAGTTTATTTATTTTGAACGTTCTTATTATTTCATAATATATTGATTAATTTTTGAAGATCCTAAAATTACTTTGGGTTCATTTTAAATCTGCAATAGTGATTAGCTAGCAGTGTCAAGGACATCATCACCACCGACGCTAAAAAATAGAGTAATTTTAAGTTGTTTAATAAATACTGGTCCGAACTCTATAGGCTCGCTCTGATCCCGACACACCCGTGTGTTCTTCGAATATGTCTCTACCGGATGTCTGTGTTGTCCTCCTTTAATAGCGACATACTCCCTCCGTCTCACAACACACTGACATCTAAAAAGAGACGGAGGGAGTAGTGGCATGGAGCATTGGTTAGAATCGACCCACTAAAATTCTAGTGTTTTGTGGAGTCAGTGTGTTGTGAGCGTAGGGGAGCAACATCGCTCATGTTCCTCACCACCGTCGATGACGGGATTCTAGAGAATACCTATAGATGGAGCGGCTGGATCTAGGTGTCGCCATGCCGGGAGGTCGTTCCTCTCCCGTAGACTCGAGGACGCAGAGACGTCGTGCCGCTGTATTTGGTGAAGTTGTGGCTGCCCAGAAGCTGCCGCCGTGTCGCCGTATTTGGTGAAGCCGCGCTGCCGTATTTAGTGAAATCGTGGCCGCCGGGAAGCTGCTGCCGCCGCTAGTCACAGGTTCAGTGTCATGCTAGGGCTGCCAACCACGATGAAGACGCAGCGCTGGGCCACCGGCCGCGGTCGCAGGGGCACACGAGGGCCACCAACCGCTGGGTGCGAGAATAGTAGGCGCGGGTAAATTACAACTTTTTAATTTGAAGTCATCTTGTCAACGAAAAATATGTTTGAATGGTCTCAAATTTGAAATTCAAATTTTGTAAACGACCTCGGATGGGAAAATGGCCAATACAAAAGCTGTTCGTCTCGAAAAGTTATGAAACTTTGTAGTTGACAACTTTTTGAATTGGACCTCAAACAAGCAAATTATACTCGGATTTGTATAATATGTGGGGAACCAAAGGGGTATTTAAACACGTGTGAGTGTGTGGTGCAGTGGTAGAGGAGGCTTCACGCGAGGCCGAGGTCGTGGGTTCGAATCCCACCGGCCGCGTTAGCCGCGGATTTTGCGCGAAAATATTTTCGGAGGTTCGCTAATTAAAATATTTTGCGTGAAAATATTTTCGAATCCCACTGGGCGGGCTCTTCTTCCTAATTAAAATATTTTTTCGGCGGTTCGCTAAGTCTTTCCACAGGCGGCGCCTGTGCTGTGGTCCTATTTCTACTGGCCCCCAGCGCAGGCGGTTGATAAAAACGCCTGTACAAATCGATCTACAACCGCCTGTATAGTATCGTTATGTACTAGTAATTGTCTTTTTTTTTAATAATTGTCTTAGGCGGCAAAATTTGGGCAATGGGAGCCAGATTTAGGCTAGAGGCGCCAAGATTTGGGCTAAAGGCGCCTTCAGCCGAAAAATTTAGGATGCAATGACCATTATACCCAAACATGCCTAGGACATTGAACGCTGTATCAAAGGGGCAAGGATGTACAATCCTCAGTCCGTGAACCCTTCCTATACCCACTCGCGGTTAGGGTTTCCCACACGCGCCGCCCCACTCGACGGGACGCCATTCTCATACCCACGCCGCACTCCCACCCATCCCGGTCCTGTCTCCCACGCTGCACGCGCCATCCTCTCCATCGCCGGCGAACAGGATCCACGGCCCGTGCCCCCAATTTGAACAGCCACCGTCGGTCCTCCACCTCCATCTCCAGGCGTCGACGACGAGCCCACTGCTCTGAAAGTCGAGCTGACGACGTGCCTGGCTCCAACAACTGCGGTGTCCTTCACCACTCCACCGTTGAACACGATGCCTCCTGCACGTAAGTTGGCAGCAAGCATTCGGCAACCAGCAGGTAAAAATCATCAGATTTTTTTTTGTTCTTGGTTGTGTAACACACTAACACTGCAGTACTGGGTTCATGAATGCTTGGGATCATTTAGGGCCTGGTTCAAGTTCTGCAGAAAATATTTTCTAGTATTGCAGTAAATGTAGTTTGATCCTCAAAGAATCAATTGATTTTTAGACCTTTAATCAAGCACTGTTGTTTCTTTTGTTGTCGGGTCTGTTCTATTACATATGCAGTCCTTCCAGCGTGCAAAGGACTAATGTAGCTGCAAGATGTATTTTCATTTTGATGAGGCTATTGATGTTGATCCATTTTCCTGCATTCACAGAGCCGGCGGCCACTGAATTGGAAAGAGTAAGGGCCGAAACGATCATAAGGAACAATCGTGTGTTTCAGTCCCTTGGTATTAGTACAACAAAGGACATTTTGAACAGGACTACTATGTCAAACAAGGCTGCACTTATGAAGAATACTGCTGGAGCTAAGAAGGCTATGGCTCGTGAAAACTCTGGCTCATTGTATGACCCTGGAGATAGTGATGACAATGAAGAGGGTGTAGTTGATAAGGTATCTGTTCAACTCAAGTTCTTTGTATGACTCTGGTTCAGTATAAAAAATGATTAATCTTGATTTATGTTTTTCTTGTGTTACGCATATGAGGGCATACAGGTCTCAAAGAACATGCCATGCAACACCACCACTGCTAATGGAGGAGCAAGAGGTTCAAAGAGAGTGCGAGCACCTGATGAACAAGACCAAAATCAACCTCCTAGAGTGACTAGGCGGAGGACAAAGGAACTGATTCGAAGCGAGGAAGGTGTCCATGATGCAACTACAACTGTACAAGAAGATGCATTGCCTATTGTCAATTTTCTTAACCAAACTGACCATGATACAAAAATTTGCAATGAAGGCAAGAAAACAATACTTCTTTCTCCAAGAATATAGTTTACACATTTGCACATGTTAAACTGATTTGCACTGACTATGTAACAATGTCACTTATTTCTAGGTATACCAAAGCGCACTGTAGATCGATGGAATAAAGGAAAAAGCATGGGCAGAGACTTGGATCGCATAAGCCGAGGCTTAAACACCAGGATTCCGGTGGTCATTGCTGAAGGGAAGAAACGACCTGAGCCGCCTATACAAGCTGCAAAGTTGGCATCAGAGGGGGGATTATACTGAGGCAACATGTCCCGATCTTTACACACTGGAAGGAGTACAAGAGCATCGAGAACAAGAATATTCTTCCAAGCTACATGGAAAAAATTTCTGTAAGTGGATAAAGGCTATGTTCAGTTTTTTATAGGGTGTGCATGATTTCATATGTTCACTCCTTTATATGAAACATATTTTTCTGCCTCCAGTAGCATATGAAACAGAGCGTAACTATTAACATTATGCTACGATAACTTAGAAATCTGTTATTTACATGTTTATTTATTCCGACTGATGCTGTAATGATCCGTTTAACTTAGAAAAGTTGTAAGCACCACCATGAAGTCATGTCTCTTTTTATGAATGATAACATTGAGTTAGCCTCTATTACTGTAAGGTAGTTGTTCAACTATATTGACTATGTGGCTGAGTGAACTACCTAATTTTTTTGTTGTAAGGTAGCTGTTGAACTGTACTGATTATGTGTGACTGAGTGAACTACCTATTTTTTGTTGAAAAAGCAAGATTTCATCATTTTTATTTAGGTTTGAGTCAACAGTTCATATATGGTCAATCATTTATTTAATCCTATGAATATATATGTTTAATTTGCCTCTTGTATGCCAAAATTGAGTAATAGCATGCACTTCTAAATGAAATTAGAGCTGAATGAGATTGTACAGAGTAAAACCATTCCTTTGGTTGAACTGGCACTTAATGTTAAAACATCTCTATCACATTATATGCTTCTAACACCTATTTTCTGATATACTGCTCTTAACATGTTGTTGACTAGAATCAATTCGCAATTGATACTGATAGCATGCCAGTCAAAGAAGCATGTGCTGATTTGCTCAAGACTGGAACACGACAAATGAGGTACAATTTGAAGAAGCTTTACTTCAATGGTGTACCAGCAGACAAAGTTAGAACGACATCACCATTGAAGAGTATGACTGATGATCAATGGACAAAGCTGGTGGAGATGTGGTCAAACCCAAAGCACAAGGTATGTAGGTTAATTGCAAATGGTACTGTAATCTTAGGCCCAAAATCCACTTTAAAGAGGGTCAATAGTCTAGATCAACATTGACATCTTGAAGTTAAAGAGTACTGTAATCTTTGGCACATGGATATCAGTCATGTGTTTGACTAACGTAATCTGTGAACAGTAAGCAATAGCTCTGACTTGTTGTGAAGGAGTGTCAGAATAAACATTGTACTCATGTATTTTCCTATCTCTCTATAGCCAATCTGCTCTACTTACTAAATTATTCCTCACAGGACAAGTGTGCAACCAATGCACTTAATCGTGAGAAAGTAAGGTTTCATCAGATGACAGGATCTCGGTGCTATATTGCGACAACCCATGCCTTGGTAAGAGATGAAACATTTTGTGTATGACCATTCATTATTGAACAACTTTTCTTGTAATCTTACAACTACAAAATATTTTGTGAATAATTTTAGAAGCAAGACAAATATAAAGATGAACCACCCACTGCGATAGATCTTTTCAAGGCGCTCCATTGCAGCAGCAAGACTGGTTTTAATGAGACCGTAAAGGAAGCTATTGTAAGTACATGCTTTATTTTGAACCATATATATGCTTTCAACAGATCTGTAATGTGTACCAATGTAAAGTGACATGAATAGTTTGTAGAATAAATGATTCATTTATGATACAATTATGGTAATGTGAAGACTTTCTCATTTTAAATTGTACTGTACTGTGATTTTTTAGAACATTTTCTGTTTTTCAAATGTTAATTAATAGAAATGGAAACTGTTCCCAATTTTTAAATTGTACAAGGCAACAGTAATCAAATAATTCATAGCTAGGGTAAAATTAGATTTTTGAACTGTAAAAGGCAACTGAAACATGATACATTATAGGATATATACTTAATGTCATTTCTTTATATTTTACAAAATCTGCTTTCATTTACATGAACAACACAGTTATCAATTATGACCACCTTTTTGCTAGTTTTAAAAATATTAGTTGGTAACTAATTTCAGAACTATCTTATTGATATGTTGATATTTTCAGGCTGAAATGGAATCCATCTCGGCTGCACCTGTAGACGAAGGCCAAGTTTCAAAGACCCCTGCTGAAGTTGTTGCTCAAGTGTTGCCAAAATCAAAATTTCTTAAAAATATTGGCCTCCAGCTAGTAGCCCCCAAGAGAAGCTCCAAAGCCATTAATGATGCACGGGTTATAGAACTTGAAGCAGAAGTTGCAGCTGGTAAGCAAGACAAGGAAGAACTAAAGGATGAGATGGAGACTTTGAAGAAGAAGGTGGAGGAATCAGAAAATGAAAGACGCGGGCTGTTAGAAGAAACTGAGCAGTTGAAGAAGGCACAAGATGAGTTGAAGAAGGCACAAGATGAGACGAATGCTTTCTTTCGTCGCATGTTCAGTAAAGAGTAAGGCCATTCCTTTTACTCTGAAAGTTTGCAGATGCATAGGGTTGGACCTCTGATTTTGGAACTTGGCAACTCAGACTTGGCTGATCTATTTCATATTATGCTACAAACATTGGTAGTGCTGTTATTTTGAGACTTGTCTGATTTGGTTCAGACCATATTAATTTCTGCTTAGAATCTTGTTAGTGCTATCCTTTTGTTATGTGGACATGTGTTATCTGGGATTTGTAAGAACACTCATGGATGTCCTTTGGAATGAGATTCTGAATTGCCAATGAATGTGTATGGGTTGTGATGTGTGTACTGATTATATATGTGATTGAGATTCCGGATGATTTGATGAATGTGTAAAGGCTATGATTGATGAATATACAGATGAAATGGGCTAGTTATGTAATGGACGATGAAATAGGCCGGTTATGTAATGGATGATAAAATGGGCTGATTATGTATGGACGATGAAATGGCTGTTTTGTCTACATATTTAAATGGGTTGGGCCTTCTGGAAATTTATTCATAATAAATATTGGCCTGTTTGAGTTTTAGGCTTTCATTGTTTTTGGCCCACTAAATAAATAGGATAAAAAATAATTTTGGCCCAGAAATTTACATCAATTTTACATATATAAATGGGCTTGGCATATTATAAATTTGGCCCATAAAGTATATTTGGTCCATTAAAAGCTTGCTTACTATATGGGCTCAGCTAGGCCTGAAGATATTTAGTGACAACATTTTAATGGGTCGTCATAAAAAAATATGACGAAGAAATATACAATCGTCATTGAACAAGGTTTACCACACATGATCTTTGACGAATGGTTTATCGTCATGCAGTCGTCATAGATGCACCTGCTATGACTAAAATCCCAGAATTCATGACGAAAGCATGTCGTCATACATTCTAAGATTTCTTGTAGTGCAAAGATTTCTTTGCCGAGTGCCAAATATCGGGCACTCAGCAAAGGCTTCGCCGAGTGCCAGGTCAGCACTCGGCGAAGCAAACGGGAACCGTCACTGGTCCGGCACTAGGCAAAGGGGTCTCCTTTGCCGAGTGCCACGTGGTCCGGCACTCAGCAAAGGGGGTCTCTTTGCCGAGTGCCACGTTGGCCGGCACTCGGCAAAGAGGGCCTCTTTGCCGAGTGCCACGTGGGCCGGCACTCGGCAAAGGGGGCCTCTTTGCCGAGTGTCATGGTCAAGGCACTCGGCAAAGAGGCCGGCCTGGGCAAAATTTACCCAGCTTTGCCGAGTGCCGTGGCATCTTTGTCGAGTGTGGCACTCGGCAAAGCTGGAAAAAATTGAATTTTTTTTCTGTTTTCATTTTCCTTGACAGAAAACATATCACATATCATATATCACACATCCATATTCCATTTCAGACAAATATCACATGCATATATATATATATATATCACATCCATTTCAAACAAATATCACACGTTCAGTCTCCATGCATCACAAGCTCATAAGTTTATCACAAGTTCACAAGTCCATCACAAGTTCACAAGTCCATCACATCCATCTCACAAGTCCATGACAAATCTATGGCGGCCATCACTGCTCACCTTGGTGCTCAAATTGTGAAGAACCCCCACCTTGCCACGCGTCCCACGACCCGCCCGAAGGACCACCTTGCCAACCTTGCCACCTAGGCGGCGGAGGTCCAGATGGCCACCCGGTGTACCCTGACTGGTTAGGAAGGTAACCTGGCCACCCATAGGGCGGAGGGCCACCGGGGAGCCACCCAGGCTGCGGACGAGGGCCACCAGTGATGTGCAGAGTGTGCGGAAGAAGGCCAGGTAGAGACGAAATGAAACGTGTTTAACATATAAATAAAGTGCATACAAACCTTGTAGGTATGATACAACTAGGTTAGGCAGGGCTATATATATATAGGCCCTATTTGGTTAGGCCCTATAAAATTTAGTGTTATCTAAAGTTTAAAGTTTAGTGACCCTGCAGTTACAGTGACTAAATACCACTAAAATCTAGTCACTTTTAGTTATCTTTTCATGGCTAAAGACCCCCCCCCCCCAAACATTATTCGGCGTGCGTGCGTCGGTCGCGTTAGCGGCGCGCGTCTGTTGTTTTCGGCACAGCTTCCAAAACTTGTGCGTACTGTTTATGGATTTTTTTTCCTTTTTTCTGGACAGAGCATGGAATTGATGGACGTGAAAGAAAAGGAGAGAGACGCATGCGTGTGTCATATGTATGTCGGGTCCTATTTTTTTTATACAAGTGGTGTACAAACTTTAAAAAATGATCACTTCTTTAAAAAATAATATTTATTTTTAATGATGTTTGCACACCATTATATTTATTATGACGAGATCTATAAAACTAGACCCATGTTAGATATATTTCGAAAAAAATTACACGATTATAAAGTTTTGTGCCTAGGAGTATAATGTTTTAAATATGGTACTACAAAGTTTCAAAACTTAGAGTACAAAGTTTCGAATTATAAAGTTTCGTTTTAGGTGTACAAAGTTCATAGCATGTTAGTCAAAGATTGAAATAAACTAGTATAAAGTTTCTAAATTCAAGTATAGAGTTTTGAATCCTAACATTTCAAATCTAGCTCTGTAAAGTTATAAACGTGATAGTTCAAAGTTTTGAATGTAGTAGTATAATGTTTGAAGCGTGATATATAGTTCAAAGTTTGAAAGTTACCAGTACAAAGTTTGTAACATGTTAGTTCAAATTTTATAAATTCTTAATGTAAATTTTTATATCTGCTATTAGCATAAAGTTTCTAATGTGATAGTTAAGATTTAAAGTGTAATTATAAAATTTTAGGGTTAATAAACACAAAGTTTATACTATGTAACTAAAAGTTTATGATGTGATAGTTTCAAGATTATAAATTATAAGTGTAATGTTTTAGGCTTGGGCTGGAGCGATCCTGTAAGCCGTCATACGATACGACGGACTCCGAGTTCGTTATCCACATGATGACTAGATCGATCGATCGATCAGTCATAACTAATCCAAGCCCGATCCGATCCTGAATCATCTTAATCCGTGCGACGCACTGATTGCAATAACATACAGTACAAAGCAAGGCCCCTGGCGCGGCGGCCGAGACTAATCTGATGAGGATCAACTGGATCGAGCCACGATGATGATGGGTTGGGAAGAGCTCGGCGATTGGATCACATGGGGACTAGCCGTCACCACCACAATCTTCCTGGCGCTGGTGGCCGTCGCCGTGCTTACCACGGTCGTCTACCAGGTGATCTGCGCGTTCCGGCGAAGCCTACGCGGCGGCGCCAAGACGCCGGCGCTGTCCATCGAGGAGCTGCTGGAGAGGATACCGGACGCCGCCGTCGTCGTCCCGTACCGGGAGCTCCCTGGCGGTTCCGGCGACGACAGGGAGTCGTGCGCCATCTGCGTGGCGCCCTACGAGCCCGCCGGCGAGGCCTGCGGCGTGCTGCCGGGGTGCGGGCACGTGTTCCACAAGGTCTGCGTCGCCAGGTGGCTGCGGCTGAACAACACCTGCCCGCTCTGTAGGGCAGCTTTCGCCGTGCCGACTGATGACGACGGCGTGCGACAGGTCAACGCCGTTAGGGGTTGTTTGGATCTACAGGTTTACGTAAACCAGTTTGGATAAAATTTCTTTTATCATAACTACCCCTAAAAACATGTTTGGATCTTCCAACAAACTCTCGTATTGGATATACTCGTTTTTCACAAAACCAGAAAAATGAGTATTAATAAAAATAGGTCCACGTCGTTTTTACGAATACTGTTTTGCGATATCCACAAATTGGGGAGCTACAGTTGCGCGCGAAACATCAGTCAACATCGCGCTTTTGCGCGCCAAGCAATACTATATAAGATTTAGACCTAATTAATCAAATGAGATTGGAGAGAGTCCTCGACAGCCGCCGGCTGACCGTCGAGTCTCCGCCCTTATCTCAAGCTCCTTTTCTGCAGTTGGTCGCCGAGTCTCTACCTCTTCTCTCAAGCCCCTCCATCAATCAGGTCAAAATCCAGGAGAGGAAGGACCTCCATCGATCTGAGGTAAATTCCCCCTCTTATGTCCTTCAATGCCATTTAATAGAATCTTCTTTGATTGGTAACATGGCGTACATTTTGTCTACAAATAGATCAAACATGCATTTAAATGTCATGTCATCTGGTAGGTGCAGGCAATTATATGTCGCATAAATTAACTTTCCTCATGCTACATACAAAGTATCATTATCACTTATCAGCATATTTAGCCTAGTCTTGCATGTCAACTCAGTAGTCATTTACATTTACTTGTGATTGTACATATGTGTAGTCCTCATATAGACACTGTATATTTAATAGCATTTGCGCAACTGATGACAGTGTTATAACGATTGGTTTTAGAAAAACATGGGGGGGCATGTCGACAAAAAAATTAAGCAGGAAAACATAGATAAAGTTTGCATAAAGAGGCACACATGGAAATGTAGCGAGGACAAATCCTTACTCAACATCCTGAAGGATCAAGCCCTCAATGGTGGAAAAGAAGGCACCACCTACACAAAGACAGCATGGCGTGAAATCTTAGCTTCCTTCAATGTTGAAAGAGTTGAGAAACTTGAGCTACAGCAATTAAAAAATCGACACAAGTACTTCAGAACCTGCTATGCCACCATGAATAAACTTCTTAAGCACACTGGATTTGGTTGGGACGATGATGACAAAATGATAAAAGCTCCCAATGAAAAATGGGAGGAGATTATTTCGGCATGTTTTAGTACAAGTAATTTTCTATTTTATCTCACTTTATTAGATTATAAAAATATTGTTAACCAAACATTGACACATTGCAGAAAGACAACACAGTTCAAGAATACCGTGATAAAGTGTGGCCTAGTTGGACAGACCTTCAAGAGATTTGTGCAGCTTCAACTGTACAAGGGTCTTCTGCTACGTCTAGTAAAGGGAAAGGTTCAAATTTAACAGATAAGCGTATAGTGATTGATCTGAATGACGAGGCTGAAATGCAGGAAGATGAAGCCATCGAGAAACATGTTAGTCAAGTGGTTTGTCCAAGCAATTCAACTCAAAATATAAAGGCGACAGAGAAAAAGATTAAATCATCTAATGCAAGTGGAAGTAGACCACAAGATAGTGCCAGAGGACAAAAGCGTACAACTGATGATGCTGTAAATGCAATAGATAGTCTTGCTGATGCAACTAACAAAATAGCTGAAATGAAGAAAAGAGCAGTCATACAGGAGGAAGCATACTCAGTGAAAGCGTGCATGGAAATACTAAAGAGTATGTGTGATGTTGACCCAAGACAGAAAGTAAAGGCTGCAGCCACATTTACAAATGCTGAACAAAGGGGAGTCTTTGTTGAGATGGATGAGGAGATGCGGACTATTTGGATACATGGACTTTAGATTTTATCAATTAGAAGCTTAGTTTACTTCTTATATTATATTTGGTTTATCAACGTAGGCTCATCAATTTTAGTTTCATTTGATGGTGGCACATTATGTATTCATTTTGCTTTCCAAATTATTGTTTTCTATTTTTTCTTATGAATTCAGTGTGTTCATGCTAAAGAAATTTTGTTCCCACACACTGATTTTTATATATTATGCAGGGTACCATGAACTCATCACGAGTGATAGATGATGATAATTCTGACTCAGAGCAGATGGTTATTAACAATATAGCTGCTGTGTCATTATTTCGTGACGTGTTTTTCAATAGACTTTTCAAAAGTAGTCGTAACACTTCTGAATTGAGTGGTGCTGAACGGACACGACAACTGCTTGAGGGGCATCCTATCAGATTTTTTGATCAACTACGTGTTGACAAACACACTTTCTACTTGCTAAAGGATGAACTGTGTGAGAGAAATTTGCTTCATGATACACTGAGAATGACAGTGGATGAACAACTAGTGATGTTTTTGCATACTATCGGCCATAGTGTTAGGAATCGTGTCATACAGGACAGATTTCAACATTCAGGAGAAACAATTAGTCGGCAATTTAACAATGTTTTAGATGCGATTAATGGATTGCGTGATATTTACATTACAGACCCACCCAACGAAGTGCCCTTAAAAATTAGAGCCGACCCAAAGTACTACCCATATTTCAAGGTAAGATTTCTATCTCTAGTTCATAACACTTATTATCCATTTTGACAATTCTTATTAATGAATAATTCTTTGAAGAATTGTCTTGGAGCCATTGACGGCACACACATTGAAGCAAAAATCAAGTTTGAGGAGCAAACTCCATATAGAAATAGACATGGTTTTCCATCACAAAATGTTATGGCTGTAGTGTCATTTGACATGACATTTACATATGTGGTTGCTAGGTGGGAAGGTTCAGCATCAGATCAAGCTGTGCTTAGATGGGCTGTTACCAATGGAGGTTTTGAGGTACCAGAAGGTAATGCAAAGATTTATGACCTGTTAAGAAGGTTCATCTTTTTCCTATTTTAATGTCTGATTGACAGAAGGCATTATCTTGTAGGTAAATATTATCTGGTTGACTCAGGATATGCAAATACACCAAAATTTGTTGCACCCTATCGTGGGGATCGCTATCATATTGGTACTTTCCGTGGAATTAACAGGCGCTACAAAGGTGAAAAGGATTTATTCAATCATCGACATGCACAACTACGGAATGTGGTAGAACGAACTTTTGGTGTTCTGAAAGCCCGATTTCCAATTTTAAAAGTTAAAGGAGGAATACCATATCCATATGAGACTCAAGTGAAAATTGTAATGGCTTGCTGTATAATTCATAACTTCATAAGGAAGGCTACACGGAATGATGAGTTGTTTGGGCTTTACGAGAATTTGGGCATGCAAGAGAATGAAGACCGTGGTGATCAACAAGGAAGAAGGCAATCAAGTATGCGAGAAGATGATCGAGCTGCTGGAGAGCGTGTCCGAGGCAACATTGCTCGACAACTGTGGAGTAATCATGTACAACATTCTGCACATCCATGTCAGGATGACTAGTCCATGCTAAGAAAAATGGGGAATAACAATGAAAGGTGCAAAACACATTTGTGCAAAGATGATTACTCATATAAGCTTAAATTTCATTTTTTAGAACAAATGTAGTGGATATTTGCCTTTTATTCTATTTTGTTTGCTTCTATAATGGCGATTATGATTCAGGACACTTACATCCTTCTACACGTAACTAGATACAAAGATATTGCAAATATAAACTATACATTACACATTAATCAACTGCAAAAAAAAATGTGAAAATTGACGACCTCACCTTCATGGATAATGGCACGAGAGCTGCTGGGTTGTAGATCTCCAAACTTCTCCTAAAAAAAGCTAGCAACAATAAGCAAACTTCTGGTACTCCCTCTAATAATCCCCCTAGATCACCCATTGTCGCACCTGTCTGCCAAGGTCGTGGTCTGCCACCTATGCCTCTAGCCGCGGAGGTACTCGACTGGACGAAGCCGAGGCGATTCAACATCACAGAAGGGATCAGGTGGCGCATGGTAGAAGATGCTTCCCCAGCTCAGTGACAAGAAGGCAGGATTTGAGAGAGAGGAGGGGTGGAGGAGCAGGATTCAATGACCTTTGTGGTCATCGCCGGCGAGAGTAAAGAGGGCTGCAGGAGTAGGATTGGATGTGTTGTGCTCATCGCAAAAATAGGGAAAGTAAGAGAGAGACTTGAATTTGAGACATCAGCTGCCGATTGCATTAAATACTACCTACACACGAGGCAGCAAACGAGGACCAGCCGCCAAACAATGTTATGTGAAAACCCATTTTAATTATCTCGACCCAAACAAGATTTTAATTAAATACAGGATAACCGAATAACAACCTTAAACTCGTTTTCCTAAAAATCCTCATAAAACGTGTTTTCCTAAAACTATATTTTAATTTAAGAGATCCAAACAACCACTTAGCGCCGTAGAGAACATGGTCTAGACGTCTAGCTCATCTCCAAATCATTTTTTTCCTTTTATAATTTTGCTTGGAAATATCATGTGCAAAATCTGCAGATGGCCTGTGATCATCTGTGGGATATATATGATGATTGAGAAGCTATAATGATATTATTAACGTCTTCTATTGTTGTAGTGTATAGGGTCTGATTGGTTGACATACTTGAGAGATCGATAGGAAAGTCTGGCTCGCATCAGGATAGACAGGGCCCTCGCCGGCCAGGATCTCAGCATGCAAAGAGTCTTGTTTGGCTCACGATTCTGCACATGCAATCTTAGTCTGTGAACATGATTGGTTGGTCTTCCCGTTGCTTGTCTCATGCATGCGGCAAGAGCAGCAGATGCGAGCGCGCACCGCACCAGCCAGGCCGCGGAGAAACGGATCTCATTTCCGTTTCCCACGAGCCAGGCTGTGCAGTACCTTTTGCATGCGTCAGGCCAGACTCAACTCGCAACGCAGCCAACCAATTGTTCGAAGGCTGCATGCGTCGAGCCAGGCCAACGCAACTTGTCCCAACCAATCACCCCCGTGGTGTGCCCAGAAGATTTTTTTTGAGAAATTAATAGAGATTTTTTTTAAAAAAAAAACAAAAAGCATATTGTTCTTAATTACTTCATTTTCGAATCAAGTATTATTATTAGAGCATCTCCAACAGCCTCGCTATCCCATCTTCTATCGTCAAATCTCAGCTAAAAACGTCTCCAACAGATCAACTCGTTAACCCGTTTTTTCAAAAAAAATTGCCGAGCGTGCTATCCCGCGTACGGCGTACCTCGCTCTCAGAAGAAAAGGCGAGTGGAATTGGCACGTCTCATTCTTATGCGCGAGCTACAACAAACTTGTCCCACTCATCGTCATCGGCCTCAGCCACGGCGAGTCGGCGCGGTGGTGCACGAGCTGGATCAAAGAGGACGGCACGTGTCGATGTAGGCGAAGTCTCACGTGAGGAAGTCGCAGCAGATCAGACTAGCTCTTGGGCTTGCCGTGAGGACCCGCGTGCAAATGACGAGTGCCGCTCGAGGACGCTGGACTTCTTGCCGCCGCTGCTTGCTGCTGACCACCGGCGGCTGGTCGATCGTGGAACTGCATCGTCCCAACTGTGTGAAGATGTTCTGCAGGTTGTAGCTTATTGACGAATGACTATCACAGACATGCCTTGAGGGTGTTCGTTAATATGATCCGAAATGATACCCGCTGCAGTTCAATGTAGACCCGGATGACATGCATGGCGACATATATTTAAAAAAAAATAGAGAGCTAGTTTAAAGAGGTTGTTGCGAAACTTTTCTATTTAGAAAGGCTAATGTATTTTAGAGAGTCAATTTGTATATCATCTAAATTTAGCTATACTCTTGGAGTTGCTCTTATCAGCGTGACTAATGAGGATTGACTGATAAATAACAAGTGTAACGATGGAGACGTCTATGCATGGATAGAAACACACAGTACATGCATGCTCCTACATTTTAGCGCTGTTTGGAATGCGTTTAATTTTATAGGAGAAACACATGATTCATGAGAAAGCCTTGTGTTCCAAATTAATAAGACTTTATTAATTAAATCTAAAGATATAAGCTTAACGTGTCTAGGCCTGGAACCTTAAACTAGCCTTGCTAACGTCGACTTGGATATGGCACGGCAGAACAGAACGAATCGTCAGTTGAGCTTGAGCATCCTACTCCTAGCTTTCGTTGAAGAAACTAAGGTTGCTTTCACTATTGGAAAATCTTTTTTGTCGAGTGATTTTTTCGTGTGCTCTCTAAAGAAATTCTTTACCGAGTACCAAATAAAAAACACTCGGCAAAGAAATTCGTTGCCGAGTGTGAAAAGAAACACTCGGTAAAGAGCTCTTTGCCGAGTATTTTTCCATCTCCTAGAAGAAGAGAAGATCGAGCGCTGCATGCATGCATGCTTCCTCGATCTCCAACCAATCCATGCTGTCCTGTGCCGTGTGTGCCTCCGCCCAATAATCCTCCCAAATCTATTAGCTCCCTGCTGCATATACCTGCACTCAACCTGCAGGGCAGGGCAGGGTGCAGCGTCCATGCCCATGGTCACCACGATGCGGCGAGCCTTGAGAGAGAGAGAACAATAATGGGGCCACCACCACTGCTCTCTCCATGGTCACCATCTCCTCTGCACTCCTGCTCGTTGGCCGCGTGGTGACGGCGATGCTGAGCCTCGAAGCCAAGCTCGTGGCCGTGTCGTTGACATGGGCTGGCCTCTACCTGCTGCAGCGTGTCCGCTCGGGGCACTGGCTCGTGCAGTACGCTGCGATGGCGGCCTACTATCTCCCCGCTCCTCTCGCGTTTTACGCTGCCAGTACGTGTTGTGTACTCCATCTCCCACATCCATGATGAATCTAGGACCGATTTGCTCGTACAGCTTGTGTCGGCTTCTAGCAAGGCGCTACTATGGGTTTCACTGCGCTGAAGAACGAAGGAGATGACAAGGTGCGCCGTCTCGCGCTGGCGGACCTGCAGGGAAGAACAAACAGTGGCTATGGCTACAACTACAACTACAAGAGGGGGGCATTCGCCATTGTGGAGGTGCAGTTGGCCTTCCTTCACGATTACTTCTTCACCGCCTCCCTCCCAATCATAGAATCGGGATCCAAGTACATTGATGCTACCCATCCCAGGACTTCATGGTCAAATTCGCAAACGTCATTGTCCCCTTCCTTGTAGTTTCTGTCACTGCCATTATTCCAAATGCCCATAATAAACCGGTGGCGGTGATGGGTGCGGCTGGAATGTTAGGATTGTTAGCAGTGCCAGTGGTGTTGTCATCGTGCGTACTAATCTGGTTCCCAAAAATGCTGCGGCTTCAGCGTATTTTGGCCATCTATTGGCATCCAATACACACCGCTTTTCATATACTCAAATGTTTCCCCGACCGGAAACCTGTTGATCAGAAGGATGCTTCTCGCCTGTTCCAAACTCAAATCGGTGGTGTTTACTGGAGGAACAAGATAGGCCAATACTCGATTCTCCGAGACTACGACCGCCCTCGCTCTCCCAAGAAGGCACTTGTAGCCTGGTTCCAAGAAATTATTCTGTCCCAACCGTCGTATAGCTTCATCAAGCATCTCCCAGTAGAAGAAGAAGAAGAAGAAGAAGAAGAAGTCGACATGCTGGAGCTGGACAGCATGAGAGAGTTGGTCGCCGACACTCTGCATTCTATAGTTGGCCCGCCAACAAATTGTACCAGGTCTCTGAAGATAAACATGGGCGACATAAACAATGCTAGGAGGAAAAACAGAGACAGTGCTGATGATCATGACTGGTTATGGACCTGCAGGCAAGAAACCCACACGGAGACCGTCCTCATATGGCACATAGCAACCTGCTACTGTGACATGTCACTGCGCCATAGTGATCCATCAGAGGGGTTCCCGGCCCTATTGGTCGAGACAGACACTCACCGTAAAGTTGCCATGGCACTATCGAGATACTGCGCCTACCTGGTGGCCTTTCTTCCGGAGTTCCTCCCGGAGCACAGCCTGACCACCAAACAAGTGTTTCAGAGAGTCTTGCAGGAAGCACAAGAAGCGCTAGGAAAGACGCCTATGGAAGAAAAGGAGAAGCACGCCAAGATGCGAGAGCTACCGCTACCGGACCAGCATGAGCAGCAGACGACCATTCAGAAGGGTGTTGAGCTGGGACGCCAACTGGGCAACCTCGGCGACACCCACCTGAGGTGGAAGGTGATGGCGGAGTTCTGGGCAGAGACGATCATGTACGTCGCGCCGTCCGACAACGCGGAGGCGCACATCGAGCAGCTGGCCAAAGGCGGGGAGTTCATCACGCACCTCTGGGCCATGCTCTCCAACGCCGGCATCCTGAAGCGGGCAACAGGGGAATGGCATCCGCTGCCTGCTTCCAGTTCCACTTCCACTACCACAGAGTAAGCAATGTGTGGGCTACACTGATAGCCGTAGGGTGATAATATATACATCCAGCTTCTTAATCTTTTGTACTCAAGCCTCCAACTGACTAATGTGTGATGTTAGGTCCCGCAAATTTTGGTTTTTGATTTTATCATCGGTCTGGCTTCATGAGCTTTGTTTGCTTATTATGCAGAGGACCACCACCAGGGCACCAACTCACGGAAGCACTGCCCTCTTCCATTGATGAAGCATCAGCATCTTCCATGTCTTCTCTACCACCAATGTTAGCAATTCTACACTTATTTTTTCTATGATTACATATTAAAATCTAGCTTTGACTTCTGATTAGTTTCCTTCGATCTCACTATAGACAAGCTTCAGAACCTCCAACAAACGAAAAAGGAAAGCAACCTCAGATAATGGAGGATATAGATTAATAAGGTAACCTCTTCTACAGGGATGTTCTCTTTTATTTTGGATCAGCATAGCTGTTTCTTTGGCTCTTTCCTGTGAGGATTCCTAATTTTTTTGGTTATGCATGCACAGTGCAGGTGTAAAGACCCAAGGAAGAAGCAAGCTGTATTAAAGGTTATTTCACAGACCCTGCAATGGCCATTACAAGCAAAGAAATCCAACTAGCTCTGCAATGATCAGAATAATGCTCAGCTTGTGCTTTTCTGCTTAGTCACCTACTTATTATTACCTCTATTGAATCATGTTTGGGCTTATGTGACCATGTTCTGAACCAGCCGTGTATGTTGAACTTCTTATATGTTGTGTTTCATAGTTTCAGTTTGCCAATTATGTGTTGGGCTGGATGTTGGCCTCATGTACTGGCTTGATTTGTTGAACCTGTACTATTGAACCTAGCTGTGTTGAACGTGTTATATGCAACACTTCTACTTGTTATAAGTTGTGTGATGGTTGATATATATTATTACAATATGTTGTGATCTCGTTTGTCTATGATACAAAATGTTCTCCTATTTGTCAATTGTGCATGCTTCGTTTTGCCAACTAGCACTACAGAGAAGATAAATCATGTCATTGTTGTGGTAACAAAATGAAAAACGTGATGTTAACATATTTGTGAAACAAAATGATACAATTGGTGAATATAGTTTCATTGTGGTGCTAAGGCCATCCTCAGTAGGAATTTCATCTCTCAGTTTTATCCTCAAGAAACTTTCATCATCTCTTTTCATTAATATAGTATCATGTTAGCATATTTAATACACATGAAAACTCTATAAAACTCCTATTGAGATTGGTATAAGAATCCAAGCTAAGCTAGGACAAAACCAAATTGACCGAAGGGGTAAATCTGTATTTTCACTGCTACTTAATGGCCAAATTAATAACAGGGTGATGCATGACATAAACATTAAAGTAAATGTGAAATATCAGACATAAATATTAGCGTGCCACTGGTAAAGACTAGAGAGTAACCATTGTCAAATGTCAATGTGTGGGCTGCTATTACACTGCTCGTTACTCATGTGTACTCAAGCCTGGCTGTGATGTTTGGCCGTCAGGCCCATTTTGCTTTAGGACATCTTCTTTTCTTTTCTTGTTCGGATTGGTTTGAAATGGGACTCGGATCGATCGTGTGTTTGAATTAAGCCACTTCCAATCTATCCACTCCCAGTTTGTAAAAAATCTGGAATCCCATGGTGTAAATAATCCTATCCTAAAGTGCAAACTCTGTTTCAAAAAAAAAAGTTTCTTCTTTATACTCTGGTCAATCTGTTAGTCAAAACTTTTATAAAAAACTTAAAACTAACATTCAGCATATAAATTAGTCTACATTGATATAAGGAGAGGACTATAGTGTCCCAATGTTTTGTTGTGTACGGGAATATTAATTTTTTTTAAATAGGTACTTCTTTTTTTGTGTGTAAAACATATAGGTACACTCAGGGCCGTCCTATGGGGGTGGGGGGGCAGTCTGTGCGTCGCCCAAGGGCCCATGAGGCCGGGGGGCCATGACCCATGTGTGGTATACCGCATAGCAGATCGCGTGATGTTCAGCCAATCAGCTTCCGTCGTCCGTCGGTCAGGCTTCTGCCGCTGGATTTTTTCGGCCGTGCGGCTCTATTCTTGTCACGATTCGCGAACTCGCGTACGGAGTAGTCGCGTCTCGCGATCGCCAATCGGATCGCGTGCGGACGCCGGAGGCCGGACGTGCGGTGTGGTAGCGCCGGAGGCCGGAGCGGCAAGCGGGGCTGCGAGTGCGGCGTGCCACGTGCCACGTGGACCAGGCGGGCAGGTGCCAGGCGGAAGGCGCGACTGGTGACTTCACGACTGCGCGACTCCAAGGTGATTAATTTAATTGCAATACTTGGTGCAACGATCTCATAGATCAATTTTTTATCTTTTTTGATGTATTGTTAGCTTATCAAGAAGAATTAAATACATGGCATAAGTTATCTCTTATCAATAGTATTATATACTTTAATCGTTCTTTTGAAATATTAGATTGCCGGACCCTTAGTGTGTTAGTGGCCCAAGGTCCATAAAATTTATGGGACGGCACTGGGTACACTTTAGAAACAGTAACATGTACAGTCACAGGCTATATATGTGTTGCAAGTTTGTAACAAACTTTAGCAGTGGCAAGCTAAGCCTATGTTCTTGAAAAATATGTATACACACTTTTTTTTTTGCTTGCATGGTGGGTGAACTGGACCAGTTCTCATTGATCTCCATTTCTCCCAATCCCAGCTGCATGTATGTACATACATACAGTTACAGTACTCTCATTCTCAAAAAAAAAAAAAAAAAGAGAGAGAGACAAAAATTCTATCGGACGACGTATATTGCTGGAACTAAAGCATGAAGTACTGCTGCTTATCGTCCAGCGGCTGCTTGCCGGCGGCGGCGGCGCCTCTCCTGATGCCGCGGTCGAGGCCGCCACGCGCCGCCGCCGACGCGGACGACGACGAGGCGGAGGGCGAGGTGGTGGTGGGCGCGCGGAAGCCGATGTTCTCGACGGCGCCGACGGTGTTGAAGAAGAGGCGGCGGTTGAGCTCCTCCACCAGCGTCCGGTGCAGCAGCTGGCTGCGCATGTCCACCATCGACCGGTTCCGCGTCATCCTCCGCCTACTCCGGTCGTCGTCGTCCTCACGCCGCCGCGGCCGCCCGGCGTGCTGCGGCGACACGTTGCACTGCCGCTGCAGCTGCCGCGCGAGCTGCTGCACGGCGGAGGAGGAAGAGCTGCTGATTCCGGCGCCGCCGCCGCCGCCGAACCTTGTCTTGGACGAGCCGCTGCCGGCGGTGCAGCAGCTGGGCATGCTGGGCTCCGCCTCGTCGGCACCTGAGGCGTAATGCAGAGGAGAGTACTTACCGGAGTGCACGGAGCTCATGCTCATGTCATCGTCGTCGCTTAAAGCGTACCAGTGATGATGATCTACACCAACAAAGTTTTTTTTTTGCACAAGACAAGAATGCACACGTGTCAAGGCTCATTGTCACAGTACTCTCCCGTGCGTGCACATATACTACATATTTTTTTTTCAAATAAAGAAACTCAACAAGAGATTTGCAGAGTTAATTTATTAGAGGAGGAAGATTAAAACAACACAAAAGAAAAAAACTTGTTATATTTTAAATGCCTGAAATATAGTATGTTTCGATCTTCGCCATTGGTTCATGAGCTTATAAGACTAAGATTCAACTTGATCATCAAGACAAGGGTGGATACGGTATCGCCTGAAGGGAAGCTAGAACTCAGACATTTGGCCCATATGAAAAGTGAATAAAAAGACAGGAACAATAAGAATAGAACATAGAACTCGACTGTGGCTACCGCGCTACTCAAACCACTCGAAGCAAATAAGCCCCTCGACTCCATGGCTCGTAGACTAGGGCCAGAGAAACCCAAATAAAGACCATCATATAGAAACCTAAACCATAAGTTGACACATCGTGTGAATGTCAGCTTGTATAGTTGAAAGCCTTCCTTCATAAAAAAAAAAGGCCACTTGCAATGTTTGTAGTTTCTCCATTTCACCTTCTTTCTTGCTTTCCACCAACTCTTATAGATTGGATGGAACCAAGAGGACCAAAATTTGAAGATGGCACAGATTAAACCATGGCAGGATGATTGTCCAAACTTGCTTAGTGCCTAGGGGTTCTCTGGCATGCATGGATACGTTTGCAATAAAGTACTGTACAAGCAAAGACTCGATACTTCGGTTCCGACTTTGCTTTCCAAATTAGACAAAGGTTTAGTCTTATGTTATACCATACAGCCTGGCCCAAAAACTCATTATTTTGGCTCGACATGAGCATGGTCAAGATGATTACGGCACGACCCAGTACTATGTGTGCCTAGGTCATATCTAGGTCTCTCCCTAGTGACACTATGTGGCATGGGCGCATGGCACAACCTGCAGGTTTTTTCATAGGCCCGACAAAGACCCACTATTATCTCTAATCCCAACCCTAATCGACAAGGCCCGGTGGCTACGGGCCGTGCTTTTACAGGCCAGGCTCATATTATGCATTGCGGGGCAGTCTGTTTGGCCATCAGTAATTACTCTACATACAAATCAGCGAGTGGCTAGCTAGGGTATAAGTCGTGATCACGTCTACGTGGACAACCGAACAAAACAGATGTCGGCAGGCCGTATTTGGGGACCGTTTGATGCGTACGTGTACTGCATGTACCATGCTATAGTGTCAAAACTGTCCGTCCTGCACGTACGGTGGTGGTGTGACTGCTGCATGCAGTGCCCAAAAAAATGAAAAAAAAAACTCAAAACAAATGAAAATGACAATGAACATGAACTAGAGGCACCGTAGTCAACATTTCGGCGCAGGTCCAATTCATGGGGTGCGTACGTCATGCACTACACGTAGGCGGCCACATAGGTACAAAAGCAGTTGAACAAGCCTACATACACGTATGACATGTGCATTTCGATATGTTTCTCCCTTTTTTTTCGACCAAACCTAACTAAACCTTGGGCTTAAATAATTCAAGATGAGGCACAAAAAATCTCAAATGTACCTCTCTACTCGACTACTCCCTCTAGTGGCGGCATACATGCAGATTTTAATAGAAAAAAAACAATTCTACCTTTCGAAACAAATATATATATCGATCCTCCAATCACATTCAACCATTCAAATTCAATTTGTAATAAACACCTCGCCAAATTAAAGTAAACACTGAAGGGTGGATGGATGCGGTTAGTTACCTTTGGACCAGCCACCGCCACGTGGGCCAGAGAAGCCGTAGGGCCCCACCCCGCAGTGAGAGCCATGGGAGGAGGAGGCCGGAGACGAGGAGAGGTAGCAGAAGGGCGGAGGCCGCTCCTCGTCGTCGTCGTCGTTTTCGTCGTCATCGTTTTCGTCGCCGCCGTCACGTGCCGCCGCGTAGTAGTACGTGTACTCGTGCTGCTGCTGCTGCGCGTGCGCTCGCCCCGGCAGCAGCCTGCCGATCTCCTGCTGGATCATGGCGGCGATCTCCGCCGCGTCGCGGTCCGTGATGTCCAGCTCCTTCACCATCTCCTGCGCCACCTCCGCCGCCGTGTCGCTCGCCATGTCGAACGGGAAGTAGATGTTGCGCGCGTGCCCCGACGCCTCGTCGGCGATCTGCACCTTCAGGAAGATGGTGTCCTCGTCGGCGTTCAGCTTCCCGGTGATGCTCATGTCGCTACTCCTGCTGGGAACCGGCGGCGGAGGATGTTGTGGTGGTGGCTCCTGACGATGCTCCAGCTCCGCCTCGTCATCGTCGTCCAACAACGACGACGACGCCGAGACGACATCGTCGGCGGAGCTACTACACGTGGAGGGCGGCGGAGCGCCAGCGGCGGCGGCAACAGCAGGCACTGATGGCACCACCGTGATGCCATCAGCAGCAGCGACATGGTGATGGCGGCGACCAGCAGGACCATGGTCGTCGTCGTCGAGGAGGAACGGGTCGAGCAGCAGGTCGGCGGCGGACGGGCGGGTGGGAGCCGGGACGAGGCAGCGTCCGATGAACCTGCGCGCGTCGTCGTCGTCCACGCGGTAGAACGCGTCGGGGAGCCTGCCGGCGGTGACCTTCTTGTAGATCTGCGCCGGGTTGGAGCACTCGCTGTAGGGGTACTCCACGGTGAGCATCTCGAGCATGCACATGCCGAAGGCGTAGACGTCGACGCGCTCGTCGTACTCCTCGTCGTACATCTCGGGCGCCATGAACTCGGGCGTGCCGATGACGCTGTGCGCGGCGCCGCCGCGGCGGGCGAGCACGGCGGCGAGGCCCAGGTCGCCGATCTTGACCTGCCCGCGGTGGCCGTTGACGAAGATGTTGTCGCACTTGAGGTCGCGGTGGATCACCGGCGGGTCGCGCGCGTGCAGGTAGGCGAGGCCGGCGAGCAGCTGCCGCGCCCAGGACCGGACGGCGCGGAGGCTCACGCGCGGGTACCGGAGCCGGTAGGACCGCAGCGTGCCAGAGGAGAAGAGCTCGGTGATGAAGTTGAAGCTGCGGCGGCGGACGTCCACCCACGACGCGTGGAAGCCGATGATGCCGTCGTGCCGGAGCGAGCTCAGCAGCTGCACCTCCGAGTACATGCGCTGCACGGCGTCCGGCGACCGGAGCACGTCGCCGAGGCTCGCCTGGTTCCACGCCACCTCCACGCCGCGCTCCTCGTCGAAGCCACGGTACACCGACTTCATCGCGCCTTTGCCCAGGAGCTCGTCGAACTGTTTTTGTTTGTTCCATACACATGTATCACGTGTGTCATGTACGTGCAGGAGAACATGTACTTCGAATTAGCAAAAAAAAAAAAAGAATTGATTTGGGAATTATATATGGATTTAATAAATAACTAAGTAACATTTTGTTATATATTTCTCGTGTGCTTGATTATTCCCATATCATGTTTTTTTTAGATTAGTATTAGTTAGTGATGAAAAAATGGCAGCACTTTTTATTAGATGAAGAACTCTGTTTTTTTTTTGTTATAAAAAAACAACTCTGTTTTTTTTTGGTGGAACCGATTTAGTAATTATATTCTTTTCTGATGTCTTTATCTAAAAAGAAGGAATTCTCTACTTTGGTGTAAAAATACATATATACACTGTTACTACTAACACACATGTAAGGAAAAGTGCTGAAAAGATGAGGAAAAGCGAAGGACACGATTTGATCGATCCCAATAGAAAGAAGAAAGAAGAAAAGATGAAGCACTGCACCATGCATGTACGCATATCTTTAGGACATGACATGGCAACGGCACATCCTTTCTGAAGCTTTCAAAGCATCTTATAATTGGCATCTTGACACATGCATGTGAGAAGAAAGAAAGAAAAAACTAAGCTAACGGTTGAGCATATCCGAGTTGGGAAAGTTCAAAATACCAATCAAACACCTACTCTGACTACCGCTGGATAAAAAGTTGGCACTCTTTTCTGATTGGAAGTGGTAGAATAGTCACACAAACCTGCAGCAGGGCTTTCACCATCTCAAAACTAATGATGATCCACTAGCTAGTTGACCAAGGATAGAATATTATTTGATATCATCGTCATCGTCTATCTTTCTCTACAGCAATAGTTTAGAATTATTGTTCATATACATGCATGATGTCATCTTGTGAATCCATCTGAGCAACTGAGTTTTTTTTATTAACTAATAAAGTATGTATAGGAGTTGTAGGTACAAACTCTGATGTTAGCTAAATATATGTTTAATGATAGTATATCTGGACGGTGGCTCAACTTTTTCATGCTGCAAATTGTATGTACTTTATGACAATCAAGTACAATAGGCGAGCGAGATACTACTGCAAACAAGATCGCCTATAATATTTTTTTCTGCTATAAGGACGATGTACTTTTTGTACAGTAATACAGAGAAGTCTTACAAATAGTCCAGAAAAAAAGAACAAGCTTTATTTATTTTATTCTTTAAGACAAAAACAAGTCAGTCAGACTACTTTTATATATGCTTGCCAACGAACCTAGCTTAGGGGATTTTTTTTAAAAAAAAATCTCAAATATAATGAAAAAAAATAAATAAAGATGTGCAGGGTCATTTGTATGTTCTCCATCCTACGCATGCAGCAAAAGCCAAATTGGCACTGCAAGCAAAAGAAAAAAAGGCTCAATAATTGTGCCCTGTTTTAGAGGTAGCTCGGATGTGCACATCATCACTGTGTGGAATAATCCATATCATCCATCATCCTTAGACAAGATGCTTAGAAATATGTATGAACTCTACATATATTGATATATAGGAGCCTAATTAATGTTGATGGAGCCATGGCATAACTATTAGTAGACAGAGAAGCTGGTGCTCATAATTACAAAATAAATCAGATCAGCTGGGATGGCTAGCTAGGACAAGAATATATAGAGGAAACAATAATTGATGAGCATATATGCATGATTAGACGATGACAGTACGTCATAACCAATATACATCAAATTTGATTGCCTCAAAAGATGATCGAGGTTGTCCATGCGTACTAGATTAAGGTAGCATGTGTGCATGCAGTGTGCTACTATCTACACTTACTATTCCAAATCTGGAGATGGAGCAAAAACTTGCATATATTTTTTTGAACGAAAAAGGCAAATAAGAAGAGAAGTTGTCTACAACACGGGACAAGAACATGCGTATTCAACCATCACCAATTGGAAGGAAGAGAAAGCAAAAAAGAAGAAGATCGACGAAGAAGGAGGAGGAGGAGGAGGACATGCATGCTTACCCGTCCATAGCGTCCGGTGGGGTCAGTCTCGACGTATCCGTTGGCGTTGTCCCTCATCACCGCCGCCGCCCTCTCCGGCCGCCGTGTCGTCACCGACATATATGCTCGGCTAGCCGGCTCCACGCGTAGGGATCGGAGCTTTATTTATTTCCTTCCCTCCTCGGTTTCCCGGAGGTGCAGAACTTAGTAGTTTGCTTCCACGATTACCTAGCTAGCTAATCGATGGATGGAAGCAGAAGCAGAAGCAGAAGCAGATGAAGCAAATTAGAAGAGGTCGTGGTTGTGGTTGTGGTTGTCCCGACGGCCCTGTGCTAGAGGGCGCCGCCAGTAGCGAGGAGGTCGTGGTCGTGGTTGTGGTTGTGGTTGTGGGTGTCGTCGCCGTAGGCAGAGAAGACGATCGAGACGCGGAAGAGGAGCCAGCTGAGGCAGGAGAAGTCGTCCGCGCCGGTCCGCGGCGCCATGGACGACGAAGTCGGCCCGGAGGAGGAGGAGGAGGCCACCGCGTGCGCGTGCGCGTGCGCGTGGTGCGCGGCGCCGAGGCAACGGCAGCGGCACGGCCGTGCACTCATCTGACTCTGACGACACCAACAGGCTATATGTGGCAGGCAGGGAGCAGAGACGGGACACGGAAGTGCGCACAGGGCACAGGCACAGTGCGTGGTGGTAGGCACACGCACACACCAGCACTAGCGGAAGCGGAAGCCACAGGCCAGAGCAGCAGCAGCAGATGAGAATGAGAATGAGAATGAGATGAGGAGGAGGTGACACCAGGACAGGCTGAAGCTGAAGCTGATGTATATGGGTGGGTGGATGGAACAGGATGCCTCCCTCCAAGCAACTTTGGAGATCCAATGAGTGCACTGCAGCTCGTTTCTGTCACCTCAGTTTTTCTTTTTCCCGCGCATGCAGTGCAGTGCAGTGCAGCGGCTGCAGATCGAGCCAGCAATCTCGTGGCAGTCATGCGTTGTCCCTCCCTAGCTCGTGACCGCGATCGACGACCTGTGACATACAAGGCCACACACACACACTAGCGCTTGAGAGTTGATAGAGAGAGATAAATGCAGAGAAATGAGATAATAAACGATGGAAAATTACCGGACACGGTGCAGGGAATATGTATCTGGCAAACAAGAAGCAGTCGGCCTCGCTGCTTTGTCCCTGCCCTTGCTGTCACCTGGAATTAAAGGCGACTATGCGTGGAAGAAACGAAACCAAGGGACAAGGGAGAGAGAGATTTTTTGCTTCTCTCTGATCAGATCAGATCAGCATCAGCATCAGCATCTGAACTTGAAGAACCTGTGCCTGGGAAGAAGCATCTTCGATTCCTGCGTGTGGTGGCCGGCCGGGTGTGCTGCTGGGTTTGTCCGCTGGAATTTATCTGCCCCCCGCAATGCAAGAAATGGGGCGGCGGCACAGAACCTGAAATGCCTTGCTCTGACTCTGACAAACCCAGCAGAGGTGCAGATGCAGATGAAACCCACAGGTGCTTCAGTTATTCAGAGTTGAAATTGACGGAATATGTAGCAGCAGGCAGGGGAAGGGAAGGTGGTGGGTGAGGACTGAGGGAGCCTAAAACAAAACAAAGTTATATTGACCCATCCAATCCAACTAGTAATTAGTAATAATATAATACATACAATGCGTGCGTATGTCGCGCTCTGTCTGATCTGGAAAAATATATATATATATATATATATATATATATATATATATATATATTAAATTGAGTGCAAGTTTGTTTTCTCGATCAATAATACTACTGGTGATGACGATTCTTGGTTGACTTTGCTCATTACTTCCAATCTCTGCAGCAAGCTCTGGCGCGGCTTAATTATGGAACAGTTTGCTAGTTACTTCTATTATACGATGCTACGCGTAATACAGATGTTGCTCCAGACTATTACTGCATTATTGTGGCACTACATAAATCATGGCATGCATATGCATATATTCAGGAAATTAGTGGCCATCTTTTTCATTCATTCATTCAGGGTTCAAGATTCCACATACATGAGTCGTTTTCATGCCCAGCCAGCACCCCGGCCTGCCTGTCCTTGTGGGGTACGAGTAGCACCACTACCGGCTCAAACCTGATGAAGACGGTTTCCCCACTGATGGCGACGCAGCTAGCTGCTTCTTATTAGCAAATGGCCAATCATGCATACGACGACGTCTTCAAATCCAAATGGAGTACGTGTGTAAGGATGTCACATGCCAGGCCACATGTCTCTTCTATCTATGAGAACAACACAACCCAGGTCTGAGTATGTACTTCCTGCATATAGAAAATAGAAGTCGTTCAAGACAGGGACATGTCTCAAAAACATAACTTTGACTACTTGTTTCTTTGAAAATATTTGTTGTAAAGTGGTATAGTATATTTTTATAAAAGTTTTTTTCAAGACAAATTTATTCATATGACTTTTACATCTCTAAACTCAACAGTTTTAAAGTTATTCATAATTTATATTTCCAATGTTTGACTCAAATCTTATCCAAAACGACTTTTATTTCTTATACGAAGGGAGTACTCAACAAAAAGACATGACCATGACTTGTCTTTTGTTGAGCCTAACTAAAATGGTTATATGTTGAGCCTAACTAGAATGTGTTGAGTTACCTATTCGCAAGCAGCGGTGGATCTAGAAAAACATGTTACGAGAGGGACTTCTTCTATTATCTTTCGTCTCTAGTCTCTCTCCACTCCTTAGAGCACGTTCAACGCAAGCATGCAATATTGGTGGTCTCAAGTGACAGAAGATGCCACATACTCCTAAACCTATAATAAATTACCAACGCTACAACATATAACAACTTCAAAAGAAAACCACTAACTATTGTGCCCAATAAAAAGAAAGAAAAAAAACATTGTGATGCGACAACTTTATCTCGCCATCTCTTAGTCTCTCTCCTAAGACAGTAACCCTCTCTACACAAAACTGCTTTTTTGTTTCACTCTCTTCCACAAGAACTCCACTCTAATGTGGTGTGATGAGACCACCTTCCCTGCTGGAGCGGTTGGGTCTGGCCTTATAAGCTTGCTTCTACGGATACTGATTTCTGGGGAGGCTTAGGAGCGCTCCATGCTTCAAGTAGCGGTAGCGGAGGCTTGAGCCAACCCGTCCCGATGCTAGATCTATCCCTGTCTGCAAGGTGTCTATGGTGTCTTCACCAATACCAAAATCTCTCAAAAGATAGTCCTCGTCTGGTGAGACATTCTCTCCACAATCCATGTCGCAAGAAGCCGTCGGGCAGACAATTCTCAACTAGAGTGGAAGGCTTGGCGAGAGATCTAGATTGGAAACAAAAGGCACAAAGTCTACTCCCTATTCACCCTGGTAGCTTGGGAGCCCTGCAAGCAGACTGGTGGGTTCAAGAAGTCGGCGCTTTCAATCTACGGAGTAGGTTATTTGTTACACGAGTAATAGACCCGAGCTGCTAAGTACACTAGGACGGTTTGACTTGCGTTGTAATTCCTCTCAACCCCCTAGGGCGCTTGACAAGTGTGTCGTTTAACCACAAACCTCTTCTACCTGAAATGCAAAGATGAAAAAAAAACTTTTGTGTCACTACAAAAAATGAGGCCTTCTACGATGATAAGAGGGTTTTCTGTTGTCATAGAAGGCCCGTCACTAAGGACCTTCTGTGACAATTTTTGATCTATGACAATTTTTGTGACAATTACAGTTGTCGTAAATCACAAATTGTCATAAAAATAGCTTGTAATTGTCACAGAAGGTCCTTAGTGATGGACCTTTTACGACAACAGAAAACCCTCTAATCGTCGTAGAAGGCCTCATTTTTTGTAGTGTGTATTCGAGAGAGAAAAACTCTCTTTAAAGATGAAGACGTTTATAGAGGTGGAATCAATGTGCTTGTACGTGAGCATATGTTTTGTGTATTGCAATTTGCAAAATAAAGCATAACATAACCACTTTGCAGTGTATCAAGATCACATATGGTCCATCTGGTAAAAAGTTAAATTGTCCTAATTTGACTATGTTTATGGAGAAAATATACATTTATGATACACAATAGATATACTATGAATATACATTTCGTGAGGATTTAATGCTACCAATGAACTTAACATAAAAATTTAATATTTTCTATAAATCTAATCAACTTACCAGTAGGATAGTTTGAGCTAGGACAAAGCTAGAATAACAATCTTTTTTGGACAGAGTGAGTTCAAACTATAGCTTCTCCCTATAATACTTCCTCCGTCCCTAAAAAAAGTTATTCTTGCTTTCCAAAAAATCAACAAATTTTAACTTTAACCAAATATATATAACCGAATATTAATATTTATGGTACATAATTAGTATCATTAGATAGATCTTTGAATATACTTTCATAATATATATATTTTAAAGATATAAATATTACACGTATTTTCTATAAACCTAATCAAAGTTAAGGAAGTTTGACCATCATGTATGTTATAACGACTTTTTTTTAGGACGGAGGAAGCATGATCGTACTAGCATCTGTACTGTCGCCACCAAAGTACAATTATTTTGCTAAACAAACTACGTGGGCAACGATCGCTGTCTGCTTATGTGGCAGACACGAGAGACAAAACTTTTGACATGGACGTCGTGGCTCTTTGACAAAAGTTCAGTTTAGCTAGCTGCATGCAAACCACAACTTCAAGATTGGCTTAGTACCCAGGCCAGCAAAATGAATTCTGAGCCCCACTACGACCTGACACCTGCTGCCACTAGCTATGCCCAGCACTCAGCACTCAGCAGACATAACATGCCCTCTCAATAATTCATAAAGATCCAATCTAAAGATCAAAATTGTTAACCACTAGGGGATCAGAATGCTGCAACTGATTGTAGCGCAGCTAGCGCTAAGTCAACTCTGCAACGTATGCGATATTGGTGCTTTTTTTTTTTTTGCGGGTAAATATTGGTGCAATTGGGAGAGAGAGAGAGAGAGAGAGAGAGAGAGAGAGAGAGAGAGAGATGACCCTTGAAGAAAGAACTGACACAAAATTTGCCTAGATAACAAGCATACGGGGTCAGTTGTTCATTTGACCCCGTTGGCTTGGGAGCCAACAAGTGCCTCTGTAAAAAGAATCAAACTTCGAGATATTGAAGAGTCAAAATTTGGTATTTGACTTTTTATTCTCTCTAAATGGAGCATGTTTTTTATTGTTCATTCATACTTTCGAAAAGGCAATACATGAGCGACGGATGATTTATTTTTCAGTTACAGGGGAAATTTAAACAAAACGCGACCTAAATGAACCACGTCTTGTTATTCTGGCCCTGCACCTCCTCAAGGCCCACCTAAGAGCAGCTTGGCCTAATCTTAAAATTTTCTAAACATTGACTGCAATAATTGAGTATTGTAGTAGAATCTACTGTTAACATCTATACGTCCCACCACCAATTCAATCAGCACTATAAAAGTGAGCATAATTGAAGTGCATACGTGCAGCATGTTAGTTTGACCTCAGTCCATAGGTACAATATTTTGTAGAAATAATTACTACTTGTTTACTGCAAAATGTAACATCACCATCTGGAAATAAATAAACAGAATTATTGGTTGTATCGGTAGTGATGAAATGGGATAGACAATATCATATATGGATCCGATGACATATGCGTGGAAAATCACGATGTGTTTTCTATAATCTAATAATCCACAATAGATATCTTCCACTTTTGTTTACAATGAAAGATCAGCAACATCCTCACCATATTTGTAAATAAAGATATCTCAAAATATTCAATAAACTAGCAAAACGAATTCTTTTTTAAAAGAAAAAAGGATTTTTACACGCATTTTTTCGTTCACACAAATGCCACAAAATGTCCTTTAACATGCAATGGGTTTTCTTGTTTATATCTATCTATATCTATATACTGAACCTTGCAGGCCGAAAAGATTTGGAAGTGAAAGGTCTCTGCTTCCCTACAATGCTAGATTTCGAGGTTTGGATTGGGTGAGGTTGGTTGGCAGTTTATGCTTGGGCCAATCATTGAAGTTTATATTTTGACTAATCCATATTTGGTGAGTCTATCGACGAGCCCATCCTGAAAGAGACACAAAATGAGAATATTAGCAGAACAGGTTGGACGAAACAAATTACTGTTTTTGAAAAGGCCCTCACTGTATACAGACGTTGCTCTCTTTGGAGGACCAGAGTTGCCGTACGACCTAAAGTACTCCTAGAAATAATTCAGAATTCATCACCAGCCTGTTTGTCCCAGTTCAAATTTATAACTCAGAATTCGTCAGCCTTTGTGTCCCAGTTCAAATTCAATATTACAGGTGCATCCATCGAGTCAGAATCCTGATTCACAAGTACGTAGACACCTTTTTTGACAAAATATCACTTTCCTACTTCATTTTAGTGGCATGCCTATGTAATAGGTCATTCATCCCAAATTATAAGTTATTCTAAGAATCTTGAAGGGTCAAATTTTTTAAGTTTGACCAAATTTATATTAATAAGATAATAAATTTTATCATGCCAACTAAATATCATTAGATTCTCTATTAATTATATTTTCATAATATCCTATTTGATATCATATATCTTTATGTTTTTTCCTCCAAATTTTGGTCGAGATGCTTTGACTCTTTAAGATTTTTAAAATGACTTATAATTTAGAATAAAGGGAGTTATACTTATAATTTGAAATAAAGGGAGTTATACTTTCTAGTAATATAGTTATTGTACATGCTACAGGATGTTTACGATGCTTCAATAACCTTTTTCACTGGACAGTGCAGGCTTTTTTTTTACCTGAAAAAGTGAGACACTGAGCTTTAAGACAGCGTGGTGCTAGGTTACAAACTGGACAGATTATGCATATACAGAACACACAACAAAGGCATTTTCGTTTGGGAAAGACTAAAACTTCTCTTAAGACGTAAATTTAACACATTCTGCATACCTAATCCATTTTCAAGCAGCTAAAGTAACTTCAAACATCGGGCCTTTCAACACAAGACCTCCCTCCCCCCTAAATGCAAACAGGGGGCTACAACTCTATCCTCATTACACATGGACATGGACAAAATCCAGTTCTCCAGTGATCCTGAGGCCAAAACAACAAAACTGGTTACCTAGCTCTGTATCTTTCCCCAGCAATATCTGTTCCCTCCTCGAGGGCCGCCATAATCTGTAAACCTGAAACAAGGGGACTACACCCCTAAATGTATCTAGGGGCCATCCAGTTTCAGAGCCTCTTTGCTTTCCTTTTTTTCCTTCCACTTCTTGTTCTTCTCCTCCTTTTTTTTTTTTCTTTTTGCCTTCTCTCTTGTCGGAAAAAGCTCAGTTACATAAAGCACAGGCTGCCTTGCAGTGACAGTGCTTATGGAAGCTGGAGAAAAAGGAAGAAAAAACAGGTTGTACAACATGGCGTATGCTTTTGCCAAAGAACTTGGCACCCTGACATGGTGTCCCATTCCTGCGTCGGGAGCACACCATTCATCGCTATCCTGTTGCCTCTCATACACAGAACCGGCATCAGCTGGATAGTGGCGGGAAGTCACCACTGTCCTTGAGACGATATGGCTGAACATTCCTGCAAATTGTACAGTATGAGTTCAGCCATTGTAAACTCTGGAAATTCAGTGGAAAATCTTCAAGGTGAAATTCAAAAGGAGCGCAGTTTCAAGCTGAATTAGCATACTTTCAACAGAGAAAACAAGACATGGTTACAGTTAATCAAAAGTATGTCTTTATTCCAACTAGCACAACATCCATGGATTTGAGAAATGAACATATATACTAATATACCCCAAACATGGGGTCTAAATAAGCTAGTAAAAATTTGTCCAAATACAGCTGAAAAAAACTCATGCAAATCCAAGGATATCTACTATTTGTTGACCTAGCCAGTGGCAATTTAAAATTTAAATTATCTCACATTATTTGTAACTATCAATTAAAAAAACTAAACAACACATAACTGAAAAGTTTTGGGGGCTACAGCATAATTTACTCCATATCCATTGCCCAAAAGTGAACAATAAGAGCATCTAAATGATTTTACAGAAACACCAACCTACCTAACAAAGAGCTAAATTTTATCTTATTGTTTGTACCATGGAAATGTCCACTAATTATAGTTTTTCCCTCAAACACACAAGGAGAGCTGCTTATCATTATATTAATACTAAGAAGAAAAAGGGATTGGAACCCTTACAACACCACACACACCATACAATAGACTAGCATACTGATTGCATGTTCTTCCGATCTGAAGTAATTTTTCGTGTTGGCAACTAAAATATCACATCATACTTACCTCATTCCATTGGAACCCATTCCAGTGTTTTTTGCCACAGACATGGGGCTCACAGGCACAGAACCTTGATTGTTGGAGGCAGAACCTGATCTGCTAGCATGGTCTTTGGGAGCAACTTCCGAAGGCAAAGCCCCCAAGGTCCCAAACTCAAGTTTACTGTCTTGCGGGAGCATAGAGCCATTGCCATGAAAATTATCCTTTCGAACCTGGGAAGATGGAGAATGCATTGGTGCATTCAAAGGATCCCTTGGAGACTGGGAAGACAGGGATGGTATTGGTATATTCATTGGAGATGGGATTCCATGATCATTTGCACTAGGAGCGTATATCTGCAGTGGTGGCTCATGCCTCAATTCCTCAAAAGGTATCATATCTACAGGCATATCCGGTCGGGCATGGTGGTGAAACTTTTGATAATTATTCTGATGGGAATGACTCCTTCCTCTCTCCACACGTCCAGTAGGTGGTCTGTCCTTGCGCAAATTCTGAAGTGCCCCATGAGGCAGACAAAATTAGCATGAACACAAGACAAAATTGTCCAAGCTATAAAAAACTGAGGACAAACCTAGAAAACATACCACTATTCTGAAGTAAAAAACAGAAGCATAATGGACAAACCATTCCATACAAATGAATAGGAACTCACAAAAACTGAATTACAAGAAAATTAGCATGCCTGTTCACACGTACAGCACGCAGAATGAAGAAAACTAACATATGGACAAGTGCCAGATGTTCCTTTAAGTTTTCAGAACATAAGAAGAATGCTCAAGGAGGGAACGTACTGGGTCAGGAAAGTAGGTGCCTGTTCCACGAGCCCTCATAGCCATATGATCATCTGCTTGATACAATGGCCTATACACAAAATAGCCAGGTGGATAAACAGGACCAGGGACGACTCCATTCCTACCAGCATATCCATACGGATTTTTTCTGCCATGGCCATTTGATGGGTGCATGTTCTGATATTGCAGGGGTGGTCGCATAGGCATTGGATAGTATAACTGAGTCGTAGGATTGTCCTGATGGAACCCCCGTGCATACAGAAGATTTTGCAAATTTATATCGTAATCTCCAGTGAGATTTGGCACTGTGTCATTGGTGGTACTTCCAGCTTGTGTATCTGAGGTTAAAACTGAATTAGATGTGCCCAGATCATCAACTAAGCCAGTAGGATAGGAGTAAGCATTATGATTAGCATCTTCAATATAGTGGTGAGATCTGCCTGTAAACTGCTTTGCTGAAACCCCATGGTATGACCGGATTGTGTCATTTCTAACATCAACCTTCTTGCCGGTTTCTGACTGCAAGGTAGAGGTTTCACTAGGTGTTGGTGAAGCTTCAGAGAAGTCACCATCACCCCTCATGCTTACTGAATCAGTAGCTGCACGACTTGTGGCATCACTATCTAGCAAACCCCAAGAAACAGATTTTATCTCCTTGTGGTCAGCCATAGAGTTACATTCTTTTTGCTTTACTGAGCCATGATTGTTGGAATCTGAAATGTTGATGTTACTGAGCTGATTAGACAGAACATCGCAGGAATTGTTGGGTGTAACCTTGTTGACTCTTTCCACATCTAAGCCTGATGAAACAGGATCATTTGTAACAAGATCAGAAGAGCTCACCCAAACATCTGGCCTTAAACCAGTACGGTTTCTCTTAAGAGTGTTCCTGAAAAACTGATTGACTTCACTGACAGTGAGACAAGAAGGCACTTGAAGAATCTTGCCAAGCTTACGAGCTCCAAAATCAAATGCGCTGCGTATCCGGTAAAAGTTTCCTGCACATGGAGCAGTGCAATAAGATAAAATTCTTTTAGAAAAAGAAATATCAGAATGAAGCATTTCAGTTGTGTACCACAATAAAGCTATTCCTGTAAATCAAATGAAAGGCATAAGGGAATCTTATTGACAAGAGAAAATTCAGGAATACATGATTAATTTCTATTATCATAATTGATGATCCAGAGGCAGGAAACAAACCTTTACTGACACTGCGTCCAAGATTATTACTCTGCTTTAGTGGATCAACTATATTTAGAAATCTTCGTGAGAATACTCTAGGATTTGTCTCAGAGTTTCTAGGGAGAACACTAAAAGACTCTGTGCATTCTTTTAGAAACTCCTCCCGTTTAAGAAAAACATCATCTTGGTTATCTGGTGGGTCAGCTGATTAACAAAAGCAAGTCAATGACCAGTAATTGCAATCTCAAATAGACAACATACTGCACAGTTAAGAGTGCATTCACTTACTAACTAGCTCAGGCAGTGAAGATAAGGAAACAGGTCCAAACAAGCTGATCCCCTTATTATCCCAGTCAAATTTACTGTAGTAGTCCAGAAATCTATAGAGGACCTGCAGAAGGGCATATAGTCATTACACCCATAGGAAGGTATGTATCATGAAGAATGTCAATATAACATGGCAAAAAAACAGCAGAAAAAATTAAGCCATAACTTACAGCTAATGGACCATCCAAAGAGTTGTGGAAGATATGGAAAATGTATAAAACTAAAGTCTCCAAGGCATACGTGGAAATAAGACCATGATGGGCACCAAGAATACGGCTTTCATAATAGCACCAATCTTTGACAAGCATTATGCTTCTCTTAAACAGGTGGTTTTTTCCGAAGTTTTGATCGACCTACAGAAAAAAAAAAATATTTATTATCAATATGCTTATCACTATGCAGTATGACATAAGAAACCACAAAGTGGAATTAATCATCTTAGAACATATGTACAGTAGGAAGGCAAGGGAACATTTTTTTTATTTTAAGAGCATCAAATCTGAGGTTTATGGACAAAAAAAAACTACACAACTCCACCTTTATGGCAACATTTGAAATATTACCTTCTCTAGAAAACATAGTGTACACAGCCCACCAATCTGATTAACTGAGATGTCTACGACAATGTTTTGTACCAAACATTTAACCAGCTTGACCTGCCACCAGGGGGATTTATGATCAGATAACAATATGTGAAACAAGAAGCTCGCATGTGCCCAAAATTTGTCCTTAGCCAACACATACAAAACAAGACGGATTTCTCCACTAATCTATGCCACATTAATAATGTGCATAGCAAGAGCGCAAGAACCCTAAAAAACAACAATTGAAAATGTTATTATGAGTATTGAATTTGGTAACTATACTTTTTCCTTTTTATAGTCGGCCAGTACCTGATGAAATATTGGCGTATTCATAATTCCATATGCTCCAAAGATGTAATAGGCAAGATGGAGAAGAGTTGCATTCAAGTACAATAAAATGATATTTTCCAATTTTACATAATGTGCACAAATAAGCACTTATAAGTAGAATGCAGGAATTATAGAAGTAAGTTAATTAAACAAGTGCAACGCATGCAAAACAACCATCTCCAATAAGTGAAAACTCTAAAAAGATGGTACAGTGATGGTTGACCTCAAATTAAATATATATTCAAAACAAAGAGCAATATATGGTAGCTATAAAAAAAAGATTGATATGGCAGAGTGAAATACCTCAGCAGGGACATAATGGACATCCTTGACTTCAAATTCAGAATCTTTCCTTCGCTCTTCAGATTTTAGAATAGCACATACTTCATTTGCCAGATTCTCATCAGAAATCGCAGGGCCGAATAATGTCAAGTCAATATCTCCATCAGGAAGATATGTTTTCAATGGAACAGATCCAAATGGAAAGACCTATTTTTCACAAACACAGGAGGTTAGACTGTAGATCTTTCTGTCTGACGTGGCACTACAAAAAATGCACCAGAACAGCACAAAACTTGGTAGAACAGTGATATTTCACTCATGTGCATGTACAGAAGTGCAACCGATATTCATGTTATACACGTGAACATTTAGTAGAAGAAAACATGTAATACACCTAAGTGATTTACTGGTTTCATAAAATAATTCAACTTAAGCCCTCTGTGCCTTGTATACAGTTTATCTCAAGTGCTGACACACGTTTGCCAAGTCTCATCTCTCATGTGTCAGTTCGCATAAACAACAATAAGAAAACAATCTCAATAACACAGCCAGTCAGAAAATATCAAATCTTAAATTATTACATGATAAGATCCTAGATTTATTGACTGATTCGCTCCTAAGGTAGGATCTTAATTTCATCCAATATTTACATTTCTAAGATTCTAGCACAAGTTTGGTAAAATCATAAAAGCCTGTTCACTTTGCTTGTCAGCCAGAATCAGCCCTACTTTTCAGCCGTAGAACAGTGTTCTTCAGCTGCAGCCGAACAGGCCGATATCAGTTCAAATATGATCCTACCTGATTCAACCAATCCTAGTACACAATTATGAATAATTATTTGCAAATGTCCATTCAATAGCAAAGGTCCACCTTTTACTCATTCATATAAATAATTATTTGCATATGCAAAGAAATACAATTAATCTGAACCATAATTTGACATGCTTCTAATATAATGTGCAATGAAAGAAATTCATAATTAAATGGATGACATGGTATCTCAGATTAAATCAGGCAAGGTCTTAGATTCTATGATTCAATCCTACAATTAGATCCTAACAGATCATTTCCATCTGAATTCAAGATGTTCTGACTGCCTTGACTGGGGCATAACAAACATGCAGCCATTCCTTCTCAGGTAGCATGATTAACGTATGGAGTGCCACGTCACAGAAAAAGAAGACAGTAAGATAACGGAATGTCCAGCACTCCAATCCACAATCATCAGTTTCGCTGTGTTTAATGTGGTAACATGCCAAGCACCGACAGCCAAATCACCGCCCCATTAAAGGTATTCCCCACCGAAGCACACATGGAGACTCAATTGTGCAACCGACAAAGCAAATCTGTACGGCTGTACTCATTCACCAATAAACACTTGACACCTCAAGTACCCAGCAAAAAACGGCAAGGATTTGAATATACATACCGGTTTCGCGCGGCAATCACTAGGGTTAGGGAAATCACATGCAAGCAAGTAGAGCACAAGTAAATGAAATTGCAAGCATGGTAAGTAGCAACTCAGCAGTCAGCAGTAGGAACGAACCTAGAATGTGCTTCTTTAGCTTCAATTCAATGACCTATAAATTCCTAAAATATGAAAAATAGCACTGAGACTCTATGTATTCCTCCTAAAGCACCTAAACAACCATTTGCATAATCTGAAGAATGCGATGGCTCGTAGCACAACAGATACTGATAACGAAAAACTAGGTGTCTCCACCATGCTATCAGAGAATCGACGAGCCTTTAAGCTACCGAACACTGGGACCGCAGATGATTGCAGCAGGGGAGGTGAGCGGAATGAATGAATGAATACCTGATACCGGGCTTGGTACCAGAAGAGGCGCTGGACGTAGTCGATGACGGCGGCGCGGAGGTGCTCGGAGGCGGCGGTGGGCTGGATCTTGTTGACCACGGCGAGCGCGGCGGTCTCGAAGCGCCGCCACGCGTCCGGGGAGACGGACGCGGGGTCCGGGTGCGCCGGCACGGACTCGGGCACCGGCGAGCACTCGCTGATGTCCACCATGGCCGGCGCCGGGAGAGAGAGAGCCGCTAGCCGCTTGCTTCTTCTTCGCCGGAGCAGGAGGAGGAGGCGCCGTCAAGCAGCTGCTGGATGAGGCGGGCGACGCAGGAGCCGCCGCCGTAGGCCGTAGGCCCGTAGCCTAAGCAGCCCGCTGGGGGAGGCGGCGATGCGATGCAGGAATCGCCGTCGCCCGAGCAGGAACGGACGCGAAGGTGCGCCGAGGCAATCCGTGCGGGCGAGGGGCCGCGATCTGCGCGCCGCCGCCGGCGACGTAGGTCAGGGCAGGAACGAGGACGAGAGCTCGGGATTTGGGAGCACGAGGGGGCGAGCGAGGGGGGATTTTAATGTGAGGAGAGGAGGAGGAGAAAAAGGGTCAGTTTTTTTTTCGGCGGGCGTCCGTTGCTTCGCTGACGGGAAGATGCGCCTGCCTGCCTGCCTGCGCCGCGCGCGGCTTGCTGGTGCTGGTGCTGCTGCTTTTCGGGGCTCCGGTGCACGCGCGCTCGTCGGCTCAATCTCTCCGCCCGCAGGCCGCCGCCGCCGCCGCCGGAGGAAGAAGAAGACGAAGAGGAGGCTTCAAGGCACGATTTGCTTTTGGGTTTTTTTTTTTCTTTCTATTTTTTTTTTCTCTCCTTCGATCCGATCCAATTCGGCGGCCTCACTTCACTGGCTTATGGAGCGATGGATGATGTGATGGCCTGATGGGTTTGAGCATTTTTTTTTTTTTTGCTGCAGAGTGCAGTTTGTTGTTGTCAATTCCCGAGCTTGCGTCGTCGATTGAACGACGAAAACTGAAAACCTTGATTGATTGGCTGGCTGATTGCAATTGCAATTCGCGTCGTCCCAATTCTCACCTTTGATTGCGCTGTTCATAGGAGGAAGACGTCAAACCGATTTGAGATTGACGACACGCGCGAAAGAGAAAGCGGCTTAGCGCAGCAGACCCATTAGAATTGAAATGAAATGGTACTCTTCCCTACCATTACCATACCATGAACGCATCAAAATAATGATAGTAGTAGTATTAGTATTAAAATTATTTGGTGGAGAGTTGGTAAACATTCTTTTTGTTTTTATTGAAAAAGGTTTTGAATTCGTTGTATACATGTACTTCTTTCGTCCCTACATAACTGTCGTCGTTAGTGTATGTGTCATTGTTTGACTTGATTTGTACAAAACTCGATTTGTAGAAAATATATGTAACATTTATATCTTTAATAAATTTGTTAAAACACTATATTTAAAGGTAAAGACTTTACGTTAGGCGGCCAGGATTTTGTCGTAGCGCACGCACGTCCATCTACAGCATCAGAAGGCACGGGAGTCCCGAACCCTGACTTTTTCAGCCACTCAGCCTTTCATTCTCCAATCCTCATTCATTTCTCCTCTCCTCTCTCTCTCCCTCCCGTCCCTCCCTCCCTCCCGCAGGTTCCTCTTCCAATTTCATGGTGAATTTAGTGCTTCAATTCTTAGTACATATTGCTCGTGATGGGATTGGCTCTCGGTCTGCTCCTCTCCTCCCCCTCCTCTCGAATTGAGCCATGGCTTAACACAGTTAGGGTTAGTTGCAGGATCCAGCGGTGGATGTCGCGGCGTCGCGGTCGCGTGGGCAGGACAACGGCGCATCACTTGTTGCGCTCGATGGTGCTCGCCCCCCTCCCCCACGGATGATGTGCACCTAGACCTGATGGTGGCCGCCCTCGGGTATGAGTCGAGGCGACAACCATGAATCCGAGTCGACGCGCTGGACTACTACGACTACCGACGGGCCATCTACGACGACATCACGCACAAGGCCATCCTCGTCGACGGCGCCGACACGCTTCTCGCCCCCATTGAGTCCATGGTCCAGGTCCGCTCTGCTCGCCTCCCTCCCAAGTCCCATTGCCACATCAGGTTTGCCTCTGTCTCCAATCTCTTAGCATGTTTCTCCTAGTTAATTTGACTTCTCATTCGAGATAGGGACAACTTTTTGTTACTGTATGGTGCTATAATAATTTCATCATTTTTAGCTTGTTTTTTTTTGTAAAATAATTATGTTCAGTAATTCACTTGATAGATTATGCTCTTAATAGAAAGTGAGCATAGTGAAGTTAATGTGGCACTATACTAATATCTTATTATTTTTTAAGTAATATATGCTGGAGATGGTTACATCTTTTTCCATGCTGAGACTTAGGTTTAAATAAATATGGTCCATATGGCATTGGGTTATTCTATTTGTGTTAGGAAACTATAAATTGACTGCTTTGTGCTTTTATTGAGTTCTGAAGATATTGTCTGGTAGGATTTGAGAGATAGGATTCAACATATTCTATCTTATGTTTTATTAGGAAGCTCTAGCTATAGCCTTTAGAAATGCTTTATCTACAGCTCGTGTTGTCAACATTGGCCCTCAACGTTACACAAGTAGTTTGTGTTGAGGTAATAACCTTTTGTATTTTTTTAATTATTGCATTGATTGCAGGTAATGTAGATCTTATTTTTAGTTCCAGGAAATCTTTTCTTGAAAACTCAAATTAGATATCTACATACGATCTTCCCCCTCCTCCCCCCCCCCAACGTTTTATAGGATGGAGTAGCTTTGCGGCTTTGCCCCACACAGCTTTGGTGCTTCCATATGGTGGTGATGTATGCTTTGCTGCACAACAAATTTTCATTACTTTGATCATTCATCCATATGGTGTTATTTTCTAATGTACTGTTGTGCATACAGTCTCTTTCTACTTTATTCTTCCACAAGGAAATCTTCTTTTTATTTGGTATAATGTGATTGTAGTGTTGATAAGAACTGCTCAGTTGGTTGAAGGTGTGTGGGGAGTAATAGAATTCTATAGGTCCAGTTTTAATTGGTATATTTACATTCAGCTTTGTACGGGAGGAATGAACCTTTTTAGTGTAGCTTAGAACACTGCAAATAAGTTATATTTAGAATTATGTTGTCTTTTTTCCTCACTCGTTTTTTATGGCTTGCTAGTAAATGTGTGTCCTTTTGTTCTGCTTCTGACATATGTGGTTTGGTCTGTGTCCTATTTATCTAGTTATTTTGACATGTGCTTGTTATACCTTTTGTTATTTTTTGCTTCCTATAATATTTGTAGTCATTTCAATGAGTGATCAAATCTATAGAGAATATGATATAGAGTGACATCTCCAGATGCTTGCTCTGGGTTTAACGTCGCCATCGCACATGTCCAAATTTCCAAACTAATCTGGCCTTGAGAGCTAATCCGGTTCCTATGCTATTTATATAGAATTTATTTGGCTTTTTAAATGTTCATGATTAAAGCAATCGTACATCTTATGCGTATGCTCTTCATGGACCATTTTGATCCCCTTGAATTGTTCATGACCAAGTTGCTTGAATGGCAGCCTGCAGTGTGTACTGTTTTTTGGCACCCCTAGTTTGCACACTTGCTTAGTTCAAAACAATAGAATAGCCTAATCAAGATACTATATTCGTGTAATATAATCAAGACATTTGCATATATTCTTAGAGTTGACATGAGCCAGTCGTCAATGATAGATGTAGATTACCGACACCATCATTCTAGTATATTATCTAAACATTCGACATATTAATTTCCAACTAAATCCTGAAATAGGGGCATATTAATTTCCTGTTGTGAACTGAAAACACTGAAGGCATAAAGAAATATTGGAGCAGAACTGTAGATCAAGTTACAGGCAGCAAGCAAACATAATGCAACTGCTAATCCTGCAATTCTTTTCCCTTTTTTCTACCGTTATGTCAATTATTTCTACTCAGTCATTAAACTAGTCTGTTTTTTTACATCATCACCTTGCCTTTGTTTGAACTGTTTGTTTTCAGTAACCAATCAAAATGGGTTTTGATCTTCTTCTTCTAGTGTAGATATAGTTTTTGCTCTTTTTGAAATTTGTTAGCATGTGCATAGATATGTGGTACAACTTTGATTCTTCCAAATGACATCATACCTCTAATTGATGTGATTACATGTATTGATTAGTTACTGAACTTTATTGAACTTCATTATGGATAGACAACTAAATGTACTCTAGTCAGACAATATTGTGGCAAGATCAAGGTAAAATAGTGCAAATCATTAGGCAATTTTTATATCATTCTTCTCTAAGCTCTTTTTGTTTCTTCTATTCTTACATTGCAAGTTAGTTTCACTTTTCTCTGCTTTTCCCAATGATATTAAACTGTTTTAAACAAGCTATAAACACATCTAGTGCACCTGCCACTACTGTAGTCACTACTAGCTACAGTTAGATAGTATCGGGCTGAGATCGGCCACTACTTATTTGCTATACTGTTGTCATGATTTTACAATAGATAGAAAAGGCAACGAAGTTGACCTACATCAAGGTGGTGTGTGCAACAAGCTAGATGAAAGTGTAGATGGGCATGATAGCACCACACAAATTGTGCATGTAAATTCAATTAAGCAATTTAATATCCATAGTCAGGCAAGTTATTAGTAATCTGGTGGCAATTTTATTTGTGGTCTACCGAAAATGTGCATATAACTTTTGCTCTTTTTGCCGTCAAGAGTTACTGTGTGCTCTAAGTGACTTTAACCGTGCACAGGTAGCTAGGGGAAGCGTGAGATTCTATTTTCTTGAGTTGAAAAATGCAGATTGGGAGTGGGATGTGGACTAATGCAGGTGACATAATGTTGTTGCTCAAAGATCATTCTTTTTTTCCTTTTTTCTGTTATGAAGATCCTTTCTGTTCAACCATTAGATCAGTTTGCCTTTTATACAAAAACTAGTTATTGATAGCCTCACCCTGCCTCTTTTTGATATGTATTTTCGCAAATAAATCGGGGGTTGTTGGTTGTGGGTGGGGCTGTGGTTTGCAAATGAACACAAACATTATACTGCTTTTTCAGAATACAAGAATTACCTAATTAGGAAGATATTGTTGCTTTTCCAATGATATTAAACTATTTTTCATTGTCAAACAAACTATAACCGCATCTAGTGCACCTGTTACTACTGTAGTCACTACTAGCTACCGGTTAAGCAGTATCAGACTGAGATCGTCCACTACTTATTTGCTATACTGTTGTCATGATTTTACTATAGATAGAAAAGGCAACAAAGTTGACCTACATCAAGGTGGTGTGTGCAACAAGTTAGATGAAAGTGTAGATGGGCATGATAGCACCACACAAAAATGTGCATGTAAATTCAGTTAAGCAATTTAATATTCATAGTCAGGCAAGTTATTAGTAATCTGGTGGCAATTTTATTTGTGGTCTACCAAAAATGTGCATATAACTTCTGCTCTTTTTGCTGTCAAGAGTTACTATGTGCTCTAAGTGATTTTAATCATGCACAAGTAACTAGGGGAAGCCTGAGATTCTATTTTCTTGAGTTGAAAAGTGCAGATTGGGAGTGGGATACGGACTAATGCAGGTGACATAATGTTGTTTCTCAAAGATGGTTCTTTGTTTTCATTTTTTCTATTATGAAGATCCTTTCTGCTCAACCATTAAATTAGTTTGCCTTTTATACAAAAACTAGTTATTGATAGCCTCATCCTACCTCTTTTTGATATTCATTTTCGCAAATAAATCGGGGGTTGTGGGTTGGGGGTGGGGTTGTGGTTTGCAAATGAACACAAACATTATACAGCTTTTTTAGAATACAAAAATTATCTAATTAGGAAGACATTGTTGCTTAAGGACTATCACTTAAATTGTCTAGGAAAACTGAATCGGCTACAATAGTACTAGCAGCAGCCTGCTCATCGCTAGGAACATAGTACATTTTTCTATCTTGCTTTCCATCAACAAATTTTATAGCACATGTTATCTTTTTTTAACATGCAGAAATGGACGCCATGTACACAGAAACAAGATGCGGGCCAATATGGAGAAGATGTGCAAATGTGTGGGACTAGATGTATATTGTTTGTGCTTTTTGGAAAAACGGTAGATGCAAATGTATTCTTTTCTAAGATGTATTCTTTTTTCTGGAAATATTGTCTATTTGTAACGTATATATGTAGTATCTAAAAGCATACATCTGGGTCATCTGGGCTTTATTTTGCCTTTGTTGCGAATGTATGAATGTGTAAATATATGATCAGTATCTGGTGTTGGTCACATTCCAACAAAAAAAACAGACTCTAATTAGTATTCTTGCCAAAAAAGGAATAAAATAATTGTACTTTTACCCAAAAAGGAAAGGCCATGCCATAAGTTAAATTACGGCCGATCGTAATTTAGCTGCTTCCATATTTAAATATCTTTCTAATGATACTAATTATGTACTATAAATATTAATACCTTTTAATATGAATTTAGTTAAAGTTGTTTCTCGGTAAACATAAACAAAAGATATATTTAGAGACGGAGAAAGTATGCACGTACAATTGTTATCGTAAACATAATTTTTGCTGGGGTAATCCATTCTAATACAACTTGTATAATGTAATTCAATGTAAAAATACACAATTTGCCAAAACACTGATCGTATTAAAAGTATCTTATGAGCACCTTCGATGATGGAAAAAAGATGAGTATGATTTATATAGTGTAATTTTTCACATAACGCTAGAGTGGTGCATGGTGCTTTTAAAGAAATAAAGCACCATGCACCACTCTACCATATATGGTGCACGTACGTTCTTACAAAACGAGTATAGATCTACACATTCATATTTTTTGGCGGATGTTTGCGTTCATTCTTAGACATGTTATAGACATCTATATTTTTTGATGAATATTTGCATCCAGCATCTGTTTGGCTTATTCCCTCAGCTGAATATTGGCCACAGTAGCTATGAATTGCTAAAAATTCAGCGGTGAATTCGATTGCCACACTTTTGGCGTGGGTTGGCATAGGTTCCCTAAGCAAGAAACGTCGTAGTTTTGGCAAACCAAGGTTACGGCAGCAACCAAACGTAAAATAGAGGTATGTTGTACTTTGGTCATGGCGCACTACGGCGGCAACCAAATAGAGCCTCACTCTTAGGGGTGCTACAAAATATATATCTGCACACTTTTCGAGATGGATATCTGTATTCATTCCTATGGGTGCTACATAATATATTTGTGTCATATCCAACTATAGTTAGCTATGAGTTTGCCTCACGCTATGTAAAACAGATAGGACAACATGTAATGATAAGCTGAAAAAATTCATAAGAGGTATGTCAAGGCTACTAGAGAGGAGGTAGGATGTCGAAAGTTAATTAAATGATAACTAGTGAGGAGGGGCTACATGTATCTTGGTGTGCTTCTACCTTATATGGAGTTTACAAGGTGACCTAATATAGCAATAACATTAGAAGAGATTTGAATCACAGTACAAAACACAATCACTAACATACATGCACTCACCTATGAATACATGCATGCACACTCTATGCTTATGATCACCTATGAAAGATTGAGCCTCACCACATGCACTTCATTACTGATGGGCTGACGTCTACCACTAAAAGAATATGTTACTAACTCATGGGATAATTCCAAAAAAACACAAGCACTTAGTTCATAAAAATTCAAGTACGTAGGTTCCACTTCCACCATAAGAAATCTATCGAGCTAAGGTACACTCAATTTATAAGATACACAATATAGCTTAGAAGTAAAAAAGTTACATCTAATACAACCTTTTTTAATATATTTTAGAAGAAAAAATATTCTATTCTAATGAATGAAGGTTTAATTTCCTAACACCTGATGAAGATCGAGGTGGATATGTTATCATGAGAAGTAAAAATAAGACAACATGAGGAAAAAAGACACACCAATGCGAGATGTATGTGAATTAATTGGTTGTACCCTTATGAGCAACTTTATATGATTGAGTTGGATCTATAAATCCTAGATTGACAAAGTCATTACATTATATACGTCTCGCTGTCAAGGGACATGTCTATATAATAACATAAAATTCATGTTTTTTTTCTATGTTCATGCTACTAGCATCTGTTGGACTACCATTAAATGTCTAATTTTGTTTAAATGGTAACGGTGTGTATGTATATAGTACTTGTCCAACCAAAGACAATGGCAGCAAAATGTTTTTTAGTTGCACACAAAGGCTAGCTCATTGTGGAGAGCATAGCTAGGGGCACATAAAATTTCTTTTGTTGCATTTTGTTCTTCATAGGAAAATGTCTAGATCGGGAAAATGTGAACACGGATAATATTATAGATGTGATTGACAAAGACTTTCACCATATAATTTCAGTGCCCTATATATGAAAATGATGCACGTACTCGAATCATAATTTGCTATGTGGTAGGTAAGATAGACCAAGCAACACTGACAACTCATTTTCTTCACCTTTTTATATAAGTGGAAAAATTCCATAGACTCCACAAGTCCACATACACTCCATTAATAGCAAGCAGTAGTGACAAACTAAATATTCCATTGCAATGAGAGCGAGCACTGCAAGGCTACTAGAGAGAAGGCAAGCTATGGAGAAGTGCACAAGAAAAAGATGGCAACCTGTAAGGGGGGCTACCTATATCTCGGCATGCTATATAAACTGAAGAAGACTTTTTTACTTTTGAGATACATTATTTGTATTAGTATTTAAACATATTGGATATCTATCTAAGTACATAGTAAAAAAAATATATATCTAAAAAACAAAACTAAACATATTGTACATCTAAGTACATTGTAAAGAAAAATCTACAAAAATAAATAATGTCTTCTAGTTTTGAATAGAGGGGCTAGTATAGTTCTAGAGTTACAAGAGTAGAGAGAGATATACTATAAATTAAAATTAGGCGTGACAATACTGCTTGCCTCTTTGACGAAGGAAAGCTTAATTTCCTAGAAAGCAGCCAATGTGGAGGTTGATATGACGTCTTGAGAGGCAACAAGTCTCGACAACACGAGGAAAAAAAGAGGATACGTGAGAGGTATGTATGTCCCAACTTTACTATATTACTTGAGTTTCACCTATTTTTAGTGCCTATGACTATATATGCTCAGGGCATTACTTTTCCCAGCTATTCAATTCAATATCTAATTGCTTAAATGGTAGTGATAATGCGTGTAATATCAAGTTTTTTTTTTTTGACAATACGTGTAACATCAAGTTGTTGCCAAGCCTTTGTTGCACGTAAGGTCATTTTTGGAGTCCTTTTTTTCTTCTTGTTGGCATGGGATCAATCGACCGGTCTTTTTCTTGTTTTTTTTTTCTGATTCATTTGCAAAAGGGGAAGCAGGTGTTTGAATTTGTCATGTGTTCTACCCAACCCAGACAGTAAGAAAATGCCAGGCACTCAGCTAGAATCAATAGTGTGGATTGGCATTTTTTTGTTTTTATTCAAAAAACTGTGTGAATTGGCAAATTTTTAGCAGTGGGCCTTATCTGCGGGCGGGCTACGGTCCAGCAACCCAGCCCACTAACCTGCAATGAAAACGGAAAGCCCAGACACATATTCTTTGGGCCGCCGTGGCACTGTCTCGGCCTGCCCCCGTCGCCACAGGCCGGCGACTAATTAAACTCCACCTCCCAGAGATTATCTGTTCTAAAACCGATTATCTGAAGCACCAAAACTTACTACTACTTGATCTCAGACTTAACATGACCGTTGTTGTGTGACGATCAACAATAACTCTTTGGCCAACATAATACGGCCGCCGCGGTCAATAAGTTCAAATTATGCTTGCCACTGTTTACTTGTGCATATTGTTGCTCACATTGTTTAGCCTGCCCAAAGCAAAAGGTTCACTTTTGTGGAAATTAATTTGAAGACCAGACAATTATTCAAAGACACAAAGAATGAGCTTCATGTTTGTGGCCTTTTCAAAGTAGTGGTCCATAAAGATAACAGTACCATCTGCATATTGTAGAATTGATAAGCCGTCCTCCCCCAAATGTTTTTTTTTAGAAAGGCGGCAAGAGCTTTGCCGAAACGTTATTAGACGAAGAAAAGAAAAAAAAACAAAAGATACAACCACTTCTACTAAGCCAACTAAGAACGCAAATCAAAAACACAACTAAAAACTACTGCGGTTCGCAGATCGCTGCTCTAGAAGCATGAGGTGGTACAACCCCTTTTACCTAGTCATGATCCTTGTCTCTAGTGATCAAAACTGAGTTCTTTTCAAGTAAAACCAGTTTCTCTTCTTAACTCTCTCCTACCACGATAAAACTCAACAATGTTGAGATATATTCTGGGCATTCATAAATAAATTTTTCAGTCTACAGAAAAAACAGTTGAGATGCATACAAAGTTCAAAACTTATTAAACCATTAATCACTCAGGGATACTATTCTAGAACAAGCCAGTTCCTACCTTTGAGTTTCTCTACAAATACAGAGGGTATAATATGTCCAGAAATAGGGTTCACTTTATCAAGTCAGCAGCCCTTCAACACATGACTGATCAAATAATGATTTAAACTTCTTCACCATACACTGAAATGAAAATTGTTATTAACTGCAGGAACCAATCATCGCTACTTCCTCAGTTCGGTCTAGCATTAGCACATTGACATTTTAAGCAGATGATGCAACCGTCATAATGGGACAGAAATGATGTGTTGCATACTGACAAAAATGCTTGATAACATCTATCTCTGAGAGTCCATAGCAAGGAAGGAAATGATACATGCATGACAAATGTGTGGTTACATGTTAGAAATGAAGATAACAAAGATAGAAATATATAGGAAAAGAATAACACAAATTAAGATGTTGATTCATATACATTATTAGAGAGAATAAACAAAGGAGATTGTGTGTGCAGACCTTGTTTTGATAGCAATCCCTGAGATGGAGCTACATGCACCTACAGTTCAGAGACAGATCAAATGAAAACAGTTAGACAAAATAGGTGCAGCGATTGACAGAAGGCTTAAGGAATCAGAATAATAAAGAAATGAATCCAACAAAAAGAAAAGCATTATACAATGCCAGATCTAAATTAACTAACCAAAGATCTCCTATCGCAAAATTACGGCATCCTGCAGCACCATTTTGTCTTGGTTCATGCAAGTGCCATGTCAAGCACATTGAGTATGATTCATGCAAGTGCCAACATGTCATTGGAGTTAACTTCTACAGAAAAATAACTAGGAAGAACCCTCGTACCTACTTATAGCTTAGCTGTGCCATGTTGATGCCGTGTGCATCATGCCATCAAATTGAGTTCAAGCTTTCCTGTGATTTTCACTGAATCCAATAACCCCATGTTAGCATATGCAGTTGTAAACTCCAGAGAAACAACCAAAGCACAAACACAAAGGGAATGCATGTTAATGGAAAGCAAACTAATTCAATAGGCACAAACAAAGAAAAATAGCTAGAACAAACAGGCAAGACATAGTCCAATGTAGGGATTGATCACCTGCCTACGTTACAAGACAGCAGGGTCGCTAATTAAAAATTACATGCCAAGTTAATTAAACAGCAGACAGTCCTAGTCACCAATAATAGAATAATAACTGCCCGGAAGCATAATCTATATGACCGTTGATACATTCATTAACGTGGTCAGCATAACACACAAGGTATTGGTCAAGGTTGCAAGGCCTGACACTGGGAACTATCCTCTTATTTTCATCAAAGCCAAACTCATGCGGCGGCTCAGCCTTCCTTGTCTTGAGATGAACGACACTGAACTTGCGACTGCACTGGTAATGGTGGCCCAGGTATACCGCATCAGCAGCAATGGAGGGGAATGTCTTGGTGCAGACAAGCATGGAGTGTGTCGCGCCGATGAATGCCGCGTAGTGGCCGAGGCTCCGCACAGGTACCAGCATCCTCCCAGCAATGTCCACCTCTAGCACCTCAATGCGGCCAGTGACAGTACCATCAGCAACTGTGAACAGCTCCATCGGATTGTAGGCTCCCCTGCCACCAAAATACTCAACGTCTCTCCAATACCGCACCAGCAGCATCCTTCCATTGCCGCCGCCGCCGCCGCCAACCAGGTAGGAGAGGATGTGCATGAAGAGAATGGCGTGTCTAGTCGCATGCTGGCGCTGGCTGATGATTTCAACCAGCCGAGGCGGCAGCGACGGTCCCAACAGCTCCAACAGGAAGATGGAGCCCTCCAGTGTGGCGGCATAGCAGCGCCCTCCATGAGACAACAAGGAATTGAACGTGATCTTGCCCAGCCCTGGCGAGTGATACAGCCTGCCTGGGTTCACCAGCGTCCAGTGTGGGTCACCGGGTTTGGCAACGACGATGCAGGACTGGTTGCCCTTGACGCAGGCCACCAGGGTGGGCGGGGAGGTGGATTCATCGAGGCATGCACCATTGATCGAGTGGCCTTTGAGGTTACGGGGATTGCTAAGAGCCATGGTGTCCGCCATCCAGAGTGGCACGGTCGTCACCATTAGGGAGGTGATGGCGGGGAACTCGATGACGGCGTTGCTCAGAGGGTCCAGGAGGCGGATGCCCATTGAGAACCTGTGGATGAGGACGAGGAGGCCGTCGACGGCGCCCAGGTGGCAGTGGGTCGTGAGCGCCGGGAGGTTGACGCTGAGGGAGGACCCGGTGGCCATGTTGAGGAGGCGTCGGCGCGGCCCGGCGTCGGTGCTGATGGCGAGAACCACCCAGTCGCGGGGCCGGAAGCGCCGGTCCTGCAGGGCGACACGGCCACGCAGCTGGTCCGCGGTGTGGTCGCGCCACGGCCTGCACACGGCGCGGAAGCGGTAGAACTCCGACACGTCGTCGGAGAGCAGCCGGTCGGCGATGTCCTCTACAAGTTCACAGGTCAGGTTGGCCCAGTCCCGCCATTCCTGAGCCCGAGGACCGCCGGCGTCCAGATCTTGGGCAGACGACACTTCACTTTTCAATTTCATCCCCGAAGATTCGGATGCTAGGAGGCGCCGCCGCCGCGCTCGTGTCATCGGCCCCTCAGATCCGACAAAAGCTCCGTCGGAGATGGATCCCATGGGGGAATCGGCAAAAGCTCCGGCTTTTCGCGACCGTGCCTTCATTCGATTTGACGATGGCCGGTCGGCGTTCAGAGAGGTATGGCGTGTTGCTGCCGCCCTTGCCCGTGCGGGTACGGAGGCGTGCGGCGGCTAGACCTCACCGAAGAGTAGTGGTGCCTTGTTGGCCGCGACGGCTCAGGCGCGGGGGAGGATTTAGTTTCTTAAGACGCGACTTTTAACATTTTTTATTTTTTTATTACACAGGCTATTTTTTTTATTTTTTTCACAAATATTGTATATTTAGGACTCCAAAGTCCAAACATGGCAAATAGGATTTCAAACATCGACTTGGTAAAAGTAGTACTCAAAACGCTGGACTCTTGATTTTGATAAGTTTATGTGTATTTTCTCTCTTTTTAATTCTAAATACATGTATTTCTACCCTAACTTGTGCAAACTAAACGACACTTCGGCTTCTCTCCCTTTGCGGCCATAGAACGTCCACCGTCTGATGCCGCTGGAGTCCTAACCGCGGGCACATTCAGCCAGGCCGCTGGAGCATCTTCCCTGCCCGCGGTTGGCTCGCCCGAGCTAAGGCTTGTCGTGGTCGTCACCTCCGCTAGAGCCCTAGCCCCAGCCACCGTTGGCATGGTCGCTGACGCCTCTTCCCTGGCCGTGGCTGGCTCGCCCAGGCTAGGGCTCGCCGTGGCTGCCATCTCTGCTGGATCTCTAGCCTCGGCGCCGCTGGCCTGGCCACGACCACGACCACGTATAGCCACGCGGCGGCGGTGGCCAGCGAGCCAGCGACGGCAGCTAGCCATCTAGCCAGGCGTGGTGGCGGACCAGCCAGCCCAGTGCATTGGCCTAAGTACTGAAGGACAGTTTTGTCCTTTCAGATGTGAAATATATGTATTTAGAATTAAAAAGAGAGGAAATACACATAATCCTATAAAAATCAAGGGTCCAACTTTTCGAGTACTATTTTTACGAAGTTAATATTTGGAATCTTATTTCTGCGAAGTGTGATGTCAGGAGTCCTAAATACGTATTTTTCTCCGTTTTTTTAGCTAGCTAGTTTTCCAAGGGAAATTTTGCTACCGGATCCACAAAGTGACCCCTCTTTAAATTTTGAGATCTGCTCGTGGACGCTCTGGACACCGTACACAATAAAATAATTTTACAAAATAGATATAAAATCATATAAGTATCCAAAAATTATATTATAACATCTTCTACACTCTACATGACTATAGTGCTTGTGCTAACACTACAGCTTTATTTCAAGGATGTACATAAAAACAACCAAAATGACAAATTATTTGTCCATCATTGAACTCTTACACAAATGTATTTTAGCATTTATACAAGCTGAGAAATATTTTTGCATAAGAAGACATAATAAAGTTATTTATTGCATTAACCATCTAATTTACATTCTGCTTATCAAAACATTCATAATTTGCATGGCTCTTGAGAATGTCCGATTAATGACAGGTCTCGTAGAATTATGTTGCATGAGCAAAACCTCTTCAATTAGAGAGCCCATACACTGAGTTTATATTCTATATACTCCCTCCGTATAGGAAATAGAAGTCCTTTAGGACAGTGACACGGTCTCCAAAGCATAACTTTGACCACTTGTTTCTTCAAAAATATTTATTGTAAAGTAGTATATGTATATTTTTATGAAAGTACTTTTCAAGACAAATTTATTTATATAATTTTTACATCTCTAAATTCAATAATTTTAAAGTTATTCATGATTTATATTTCCAATGTTTGACTCAAACCTTGTGCAAAAGGACTTCTATTTCCTATACGGAGGGAGTATTCTATAAAAATGTGGTTACTTTCATCCTAATTAGTCATGCATCAACCAACAAGATGATGAATCAGAGGTTAACATTTGTAGCATTGCAAGATAGAAGCAAAGGTTCCAAGGGTGATCGCTACATATCGGGTGAGTGACTTACACTACTAGAGAACAGGCCTTTGGACGATTTGCAAAATCAGCATTAGCCACGGAAAAATTTGCGCCCGGAACTAGAAAGGCCTTTAGCCCCGGTTGGTAACACCAACCGGGGCTAAAGCTCCCCAGCCCAACGGCTCAATTGTCAGAGGGGCCTTTAGTCCCGGTTGGTGTTACCAACCGGGGCTAAAGACCAGCCTTTAGCCCCGGGCCGTAACACCAACCGGGACTAAAGGTTTTGCCCCGGTTGGTGTATGCAGCCGGGGCTAAATGTTGGCATCTTTAGCCCCGGTTGGTAACACCAACCGGGACTAAAAGGTTTTGTTCCGGTTGGTGTACCCAGCCGGGGCTAAATGCCAACATTTAGCCCCGGCTGGGAATAAGGACCGGGGCTAAATGTCCGTCCCTATATTTGAAATGTTCTTCTACCTCCAGCCGTGCCCGAGCTCCTTGAAAGGTCCTAATTGGCTAGAGGGGGGGTGAATAGCCTAATTTAAAAATTCTACAAAGCACTAGAGCAATTTGTTAGACAATAACAAAGCGATAAATGCGTTTGCTCTAGCTCTATGTCAAATGCAAGCCATCTATTTGCAAGTCTAGTTAATTATGATCTCTAAGGCACACAGGGACTAAGTCACTACTTTACTAAACTAGTGAGCCACACAAATGAGCTAGCAAAACTAAACTAGCTACACAAGCAAAGCTACTACTATTATTAACAAGGGAAACAAGTTACTCTATAACAAGTATGAACAAGTGGATACAAGAGAGTGGAGGGAGATTTTACCGAACCGAGCAAGTGAAGATAATAATGGAATGTCAATCACCAAGGGACACAATATGAACACGAGATTTATCCCCGAGGTTCACGTGCTTGCCGGCACGCTACGTCCTCGTTGTGTCGACCAAGGCTTCGTGGTTCGGTGGCTAATCGGTATCACACACCGAGCTCTCCTCAAGAGCGCCACAAGAACCTACCCCAAGCAATGGTAACTCAATGACACGCGCAATTTACTAGGAGTTACCTTTGGCTCTTCGCCGGGGAGGTACAAGCCCCTCACAAAGTCGTCGGGATGGCCACGAACAATCACCAACTCGTGCCGATCCTCCTCCGCTGCCACCAAGCCGTCTAGGCACCGGCAAGTGCCAAGAGTAAAAAGAAATCCGCAGCAACAATCACCAAGATGCCTCTAGAATGCAAGATTACAATGCAAGCTCTTGGTTCCACTCGATCTCACTTGGATTCGCACTAACAATCAAAGAGATCGGAGGGAGGGATTAAATCTTGCTCAAGAGGATGTTCAAGAGGTTAGAAAAGTCAAGAGAGAGAGGACCTCCACTAGCCGGCCACGGCCTATATATAGAGGAGGGAGGGCGGCGGCCCGATCCCCACCTTTCTGCGCTCGGCCGGTAGTACCGGCCCTCCAGGCCGGTAGTACCGGCCTCGGTCAACTAGCCGTTTCCTCACTTTTCCGCTGAATTAGGCAAAGCACCGGCCAGGCCCGGTACAAACCGAGCCCGGTGGTACCGGGGTTATAGCGGTACCACCGGTAGTTCAAAACTGAACCTACACAGAGAGCCTCGCAAAAACAGTGAACCACCGGTCAGGCCCGGTTATACCGAGCCCGGTGGTACCGGTGTTATAGCGGTACCACCGGTAGTTCATTTTCAAAACTACACAGAGACCTCTGAAAAAACTGGGCAACAACCGGCTGAGCCCGGTAGCACCGGGCCCGGTGGTACCGGGGTTATAGCGGTACCACCGGTAGGTCAAATTGCGACCAACACAGAGAGGTCTGCAAGCTACCGATTTGGGCGGTACCACCGACCCCTTCTGGCCGGTACCACCGGCTGCACACAGAAAAACCCATTTTCATCCTTGAGTTGATCCAAAACCATTTCAACAACTTCTCCTTTGCAAATGTGCTAACACCACCAAGTGTTCATCATCTTGTGCAAGTGTGTTAGCATTTTCAAAACATTTTTCAAAGGATTTATCGCCTCATTTTAGTTATGTCATATGCAAATGCAACTAGAGGCAACTTGATAACCGTATACTATGAATTTCTCCTCTTGATAGTACGGCTATCTATCCTAAATGCACTTACACCCTCTATGGTGTCTTGAGTGCCAAAAACAAAAGAGCCTATTGGTTATACCTTTGCCTTGAGCTCTTTTATTTTCCTCTTTCTTCTTTTCTTCTAGTGAAGATATGGACCATCTTATGACCAATCACTTAATCATTGCATCACATGTCCAACATCATGCTTCACTTGAGCCATGGATCACCTTTTGCTAATCAAACACTTAATGACAAAGGTTAGTCCAATGGGTTTCATCAATTATTCAAAACCAAACTTGGGCTTTCAATCTCCCCCTTTTTGGTAATTGATGACAACCCTCATACAAGATATTATGATAAAGGTTTGAGACACCAAGGTAGTATTTGCTCCCCCTACATATGTGCTATAGAGTTTGGTTCGAAGTTCGGCACATATGCATGGATATAAAATTTTGGGTGAGCAATTACTAACTTGTGATGCTAAGGTTTAAAGAATGGACCTTTGAAGCGTGATACCAATCGGAGTGCAAAAACTCATGATCATCCTTAGCACCATAATGAACTAGATACCACTTGTAAGCCAACTTGTAAGCAAACACTTTGGCAAAAAGGTTAAATTCCAAAAATCTAGTTCTATCCTATGCATGCTAGTACTTCATTTCATCATTCAAGTTCTAGTCTAGCAAGCAACACACAAGAGAGATATCACTTGAAAACAAAAGCTAATGCAAGACAATGCAAGCAAGCATATGTAAGATGCACATTGCAAATGCATTCAATCAAGTTCATAGGCTTGCTCCCCTTACTTGTGTGCTCAAAATTTTTATCCCCCCTTCTTTTCATAAATCTTTCTCATTGTGCAACTTCTTTTCCCTTTTTGCATATCTTTTATGCCATTTTTCTCCCCCTTTGTCATCAATGACCACAAAAGGTGAGTTTTTCATTTGTAAAGCATGGGAGTAGAAATTGGTCAAATTGTGGTTCAACTATAAACAATTGCATACCATATATAGCACGGTTTGCTCTAGAGTAAGCTTCTTCACACATCTTGCAATGGTTATCTTACTCATGTCGGTTATATACTTCAATGTTCATGTTTATAGTCAAACACTAGGATTGCAAGCCCATAAACATGTCATATGCCACCACTAGATCATAACAATCATAGAAGCAATAGTGGTACCATACAAGCATTAAAATCATTTGATTTTCAATGAATGAGGTCTAAAACCTACTAGATATGCTTAGATGCTCTAAACAAGTCCTTAGCAAAGTATGAGATGCAAATGTCGAACAATGATACCTTTGCTTTGGCTTGGAGGAGAGGCAAGTCATATAAGTGGGGTGCATCATCAACACATATTTGAGAAATCTAGTATGTTCAACTCATTCTTTAGCTTGCAAAACCTCTTCTCATCAAGTGGCTTAGTGAATATATCCGCAAGTTGTTCATCGGTCCCAACACTCTCAATAGATATATCTCCCTTTTGTTGATGATCTCTAATGAAGTGGTGCCTAATGTCAATGTGCTTGGTTCTTGAATGTTGCACCGGGTTGTTTGTGAGTTTCACCGCACTTTCATTGTCACATAGCAATGGCACTTGTTTGAATTTTATTCCAAAGTCCTTCAAGGTTGCGCTCATCCATAGGAGTTGTGCACAACAACTACCGGCACTAATATATTCGGCTTCGGCGGTAGAGAGTGCCACACTATTTTGTTTCTTTGAAGACCAAGATACAAGTGACCTTCCCAATAATTGACATGTGCCCGATGTACTCTTCCTATCAACCTTGCAACCCGCATAATCGGAATCGGAGTACCCAATTAACTCAGAGTTTGCTCCTTTGGGGTACCACAACCCAACATCTTGTGTAGCCTTCAAGTACCTCAAGATTCTCTTTGTGGCCTTCAAATGACTCTCTCTTGGAGAAGCTTGGAATCTTGCGCACATGCACACACTAAACATGACATCCGGCCTTGAAGCAGTCACATAGAGTAAGCTTCCAATCATTGACCGATACAACTTTTGATCCACCATATTTCCACTTGCATCACTATCCAATTGTCCATTTGTCCCCATAGGTGTACTAATGGCTTTAGCATCTAGCAATCCAAACTTTTTGATCATGTCCTTTATATACTTGCCTTGACTTACAAATGTCCCATTCTTCAATTGCTTGATTTGTAGACCAAGGAAGTAGCTAAGCTCTCCAATCATGGACATTTCAAACTCTTTTGCCATCATATTTCCAAACTCTTCACAAAATTTTGGTTGGTTGAGCCAAATATGATATCATCAACATAGATTTGCAACACAAACAAGTCATTGTCTATCTTCTTGGTGAAAAGAGTGGTGTCAACCTTTCCCATTTTGAACCCTTTGGATAGAAGGAAATCCCTCAATCTTTCATACCATGCCCTTGGAGCTTGCTTTAAGCCATACAATGCTTTTCTCAACTTGTAGACATGGTTGGGCTTCTTTTCATCTTCAAAACCGGGAGGTTGCTCAACATATACCAACTCATTGATGTAGCCATTGAGAAATGCACTCTTTACATCCATTTGATATAGCTTGATGTTATGAGCACAAGCATAAGCTAATAGGATTCTAATTGCTTCCAATCTTGCAACCGGTGCATATGTCTCTCCAAAGTCAAGCCCTTCAATTTGAGTGTAACCTTGTGCTACCAATCTTGCTTTGTTTCTCACCACTAGGCCATCTTGATCTTGCTTGTTGCGGAATACCCATCTAGTACCAATAACATTATAGCTCTTGGGCCTCTCAACCAATTCCCAAACTTCATTTCTTGTGAAGTTGTTTAGCTCTTCATGCATGGCATTAACCCAATCAACATCCTTCAAAGCTTCTTCAATCTTGGTTGGTTCAATAGTTGACACAAATGAATAGTTCTCACAAACATTGCCAATCTTGATCTTGTTTGAACACCACTTTGAATGCCACCAATAACCAAATCTAAGGGATGATCTCTTGCTATGCTTGAAGGTTGTAGCACTTGATTTGTATTGCTTGTACTTGGTTGATCCACTTGTTGCACATTTGGAGATGATGAACTAGCCACTTGTTGCACATTTGGAGATGATGAACTAGCCACTTGTTGATTTTGCACTTGAGAATCACTATCTTGCTCATTTGGGATGGTGACCACTTGCTCTTTGTCATCTTCAACATCAATCACTTCTCTTGGCCTAATATCACCAACATCCATGTTCTTCATTGCATTCACTAATTGAGTGCCTCTCACATCATCTATGTTCTCATTCTCATCTTGAGATCCATTGGTTTCATCAAATTCTACATCATGAACTTCTTCAAGTGTGCCACTAGCCAAGTTCCATACTCTATATGCTTTGCTTGTAGTTGAATATCCAAGTAGGAACCCTTCATCACACTTCTTGTCAAACTTGCTCAATCTTGTACCCTTCTTCAATATATAGCACTTGCAACCAAATACTCTAAAGTATGCAATATTGGGCTTTCTTCCATTCAATAGCTCATATGGTGTCATTTCCAACATAGGATGGCAATATAGTCGGTTGCTAGAGTAGCAAGCCGTGTTGATAGCTTCGGCCCAAAAGGATTGACTCACATTGTATTCACTAAGCATGGATCTTGCCATATCAATCAAGGTTCTATTCTTTCTTTCAACTATCCCATTTGATTGAGGAGTGTACTTTGCCGAGAATTGATGCCTAATGCCAAAATCATCACATAGCTCTTCAATTCTTGTGTTCTTGAACTCACTCCCATTGTCACTTCTCACTTTCTTGATAGTTGTTTCAAACTCATTTTGACTTCTCTTGACAAAAGATTTGAATGTAGCAAATGTTTCACTTTTGTCACCAAGAAAGAATACCCATGTGTATCTAGTGAAGTCATCCACGATCACAAAACCATACTTATTGCCACCAATGCTAGTGTATGTAGTTGGCCCAAATAAATCCATATGCAATAGCTCAAATGCTTTAGTAGTGCTCATTTCACTTTTCATAGGGTGAGTATTTCCAACTTGTTTGCCGGCTTGACAAGAGCTACAAAGTTTATCCTTCTCAAACACAACATCTTTCAAGCCCTTAACTAAGTCATATTTGATCAATCTATTTAGTTGCTTCATCCCAACGTGACCAAGCCTTCTATGCCATAGCCAACCCATACTAGACTTAGTGATCAAGCATGTTGTCAATTGAGTTTCCTTTGCATCAAAATCAACTAAGTATAGGTTTCCATATCTAAACCCTTTGAATGCTAGGTTGGTTCCATCACTACTAGTGATCATCACATTATCAACACCAAAGTTGCAATTGAAACCAAGATCACATATTTGAGCTACTGATAGCAAGTTGAAGTTCAAGCTCTCTACTAGCAAGACATTTGAGATGCTCAAGTCATTGGATATTGCAATCTTACCAAGTCCCTTGACCTTTCCTTCACTATTGTCCCCAAATGTGATGCTATCCACTTTGAAGTCTTCTTCATTTGTGTTGATTGAGTTGAACATTCTAGAATCCCCGGTCATATGTTGTGTGCACCCACTATCAAGCACCCAATGCCTTCCTCCGGCTTTGTAATTGACCTACAAGAAGATTCAATGTTTAGGTACCCAAATCTTGTTGGGTCCTCCAAGGTTAGTGACTAAGCTCTTTGGTACCCAAATGGCTTTCTTCTTTGAGCCCTCCTTAGGTGTACCAACAAACTTAGCTCTTACACTATTAACACCCTTGTAAAGCACATAACAAGAATCAAACTTAATTGATTTACCAAGGTTGGTTGGTTTGTTCTTGTTTAGGTTCTTTTTATAGCAATTATGCTCGGTATGCCCGGATTGCTTGCATTTTATGCAATAGCTTCCATTGCCCTTCACAAAACTAGTTTTGTGAGGAGCAAAGGCCGCCTTGCCCTTCTTGGGGGTATAACCAATCCCTTCTTTCACATGAGAAAATCTTTGGCTACCCAAGCACTTAAGCAAGCGGGCATCTCCACTATAGGCATTGCCTAAAGCACGAGTGAGCTCATTTACCTCCTTTTTTAATGTTTCATTTTCCACTATTAATGATGCATCACAAGTAAAACCATTTTTTATGTTTGAGTTAGATGCATCGGTGGAGCATGAACTAGATGAAGCATTTGGAGGTGCAATGACAATAGGTGTGTAAAAGGTTTCATTGATTAAGTCACATGTTACACCTATGTCACATGTTTGAGCAATGTCCTCAATCTTGGTTTGAGTGAGGAGAGAGGAGTGGGCTTCTTCAAGCCTAGTGTGAGCTTTATCAAGCTTCTCATGGGCTACCTCTAGCCTTTCATGAGTTAGCTTGAGCTCATCAAGAGATTGCTCAAGAAGGCTAACCTTCATGCGCAATTCCTTGCACTCCTTCCTCTTCTTCTCAAAGCAAAGATGAGCTTGCTCAAACATGTCCATAAGCTCTTCATTAGTGTATTCATTTCCATCATCATCATTATCATCATCATCACTCTCATCATAGGAAGGTACCTTGGATGGCCTTGCCATCAAGCATGTGGATGGAGTGTCAAAGATAGAAGGCTTCTTGTTGATAGCAATACTTGCAAGTGCCTTCTTCATCTTGTTGTGCTCTTCATCATCACTATCGGATGATGCATCACTATCCCATGTCACTACATAGGATCCACCTTTCTTTTTCTTGGTGAAAGAGAGCTTCTTCTCCTTCTTTTCTTTCTTGTCCTTCTTCTTCTTTGCTTCATCATCATTGTCACTATTTTGAGGACAATCGGCTATCATGTGATCTTCACTCTTGCACTTATAGCATTTTCTCACATAGCCTTTGTTCTTGTTGTTGTCCTTTCTCTTTCTTGCACCATAGCCTTTCTTCTTCATGAATCTTCCAAACTTCCTTACTAGAAGTGCCATGGCCTCATCATCATCACTAGAATCTTCATCTTCACTATCACTTTATTCTAGCTTTGCCTTGCCCTTGCTCTTGCTCTTGAATGAAGAAGTGGCTTTGAATGCCAAGCTCTTCTTCTTCTCCTCTTTCTTCACCTCCTCATCATCACCACCATCATCGTATTGATCTTCGGTCATTACATCACCAAGGACTTCATTTGGTGTCACATTTTGCAATCCTCCTCTCATGATGATGGTCCTCAATGTCTTGAATCGCTTGGGCAAGCAACTCAAGAACCGGTGGGTGAAGTCTTCATCCTTCACTTTCTCTCCCAAACTCTTGAGATCATTTATGATGCATTGGAGCCTATAGAACATCTCCGGGATTGTTTCATCTTCTTTCATCTTGAAGCTTGTGAGCTTATCTTTGAGCATGTACAGTTTGGCACTTTTTACCGTTGAAGTACCCTCATATGTTTCTTCTAGTCTTGCCCATACTTCATTTGCCTTCTCAAGATCTTTGATTTGCTCAAACACTTTTGGATCAATGCCATTGTAAATAGTGTTGAGCGCCATTGTGTTGCATTGCTTGCTTTCGCGCTCTCTAGGGGTGGGGTCTTCTTCATTGACAATAACATAACCATCTTGTGTGACCTCCCACACCCTATCATTGATGGAGCCAAGGTACATCTTCATCTTTCTCTTCCAATAGTCAAAAGATGACCCATCAAAGTACGGTGGTTTGCCCCCAACATGGTTGAACACAATTTGAGCCATATTTGCACCGTAGGTTGTTAAGCCTTTGAATCAAACGGTGTTAGGCTCCGATACCACTTGAAAGGTCCTAATTGGCTAGAGGGGGGGGTGAATAGCCTAATTTAAAAATTCTACAAAGCACTAGAGCAATTTGTTAGACAATAACAAAGCGATAAATGCGTTTGCTCTAGCTCTATGTCAAATGCAAGCCATCTATTTGCAAGTCTAGTTAATTATGATCTCTAAGGCACACAGGGACTAAGTCACTACTTTACTAAACTAGTGAGCCACACAAATGAGCTAGCAAAACTAAACTAGCTACACAAGCAAAGCTACTACTATTATTAACAAGGGAAACAAGTTACTCTATAACAAGTATGAACAAGTGGATACAAGAGAGTGGAGGGAGATTTTACCGAACCGAGCAAGTGAAGATAATAATGGAATGTCAATCACCAAGGGACACAATATGAACACGAGATTTATCCCCGAGGTTCACGTGCTTGCCGGCACGCTACGTCCTCGTTGTGTCGACCAAGGCTTCGTGGTTCGGTGGCTAATCGGTATCACACACCGAGCTCTCCTCAAGAGCGCCACAAGAACCTACCCCAAGCAATGGTAACTCAATGACACGCGCAATTTACTAGGAGTTACCTTTGGCTCTTCGCCGGGGAGGTACAAGCCCCTCACAAAGTCGTCGGGATGGCCACGAACAATCACCAACTCGTGCCGATCCTCCTCCGCTGCCACCAAGCCGTCTAGGCACCGGCAAGTGCCAAGAGTAAAAAGAAATCCGCAGCAACAATCACCAAGATGCCTCTAGAATGCAAGATTACAATGCAAGCTCTTGGTTCCACTCGATCTCACTTGGATTCGCACTAACAATCAAAGAGATCGGAGGGAGGGATTAAATCTTGCTCAAGAGGATGTTCAAGAGGTTAGAAAAGTCAAGAGAGAGAGGACCTCCACTAGCCGGCCACGGCCTATATATAGAGGAGGGAGGGCGGCGGCCCGATCCCCACCTTTCTGCGCTCGGCCGGTAGTACCGGCCCTCCAGGCCGGTAGTACCGGCCTCGGTCAAACTAGCCGTTTCCTCACTTTTCCGCTGAATTAGGCAAAGCACCGGCCAGGCCCGGTACAACCGAGCCCGGTGGTACCGGGGTTATAGCGGTACCACCGGTAGTTCAAAACTGAACCTACACAGAGAGCCTCGCAAAAACAGTGAACCACCGGTCAGGCCCGGTTATACCGAGCCCGGTGGTACCGGTGTTATAGCGGTACCACCGGTAGTTCATTTTCAAAACTACACAGAGACCTCTGAAAAAACTGGGCAACAACCGGCTGAGCCCGGTAGCACCGGGCCCGGTGGTACCGGGGTTATAGCGGTACCACCGGTAGGTCAAATTGCGACCAACACAGAGAGGTCTGCAAGCTACCGATTTGGGCGGTACCACCGACCCCTTCTGGCCGGTACCACCGGCTGCACACAGAAAAACCCATTTTCATCCTTGAGTTGATCCAAAACCATTTCAACAACTTCTCCTTTGCAAATGTGCTAACACCACCAAGTGTTCATCATCTTGTGCAAGTGTGTTAGCATTTTCAAAACATTTTTCAAAGGATTTATCGCCTCATTTTAGTTATGTCATATGCAAATGCAACTAGAGGCAACTTGATAACCGTATACTATGAATTTCTCCTCTTGATAGTACGGCTATCTATCCTAAATGCACTTACACCCTCTATGGTGTCTTGAGTGCCAAAAACAAAAGAGCCTATTGGTTATACCTTTGCCTTGAGCTCTTTTATTTTCCTCTTTCTTCTTTTCTTCTAGTGAAGATATGGACCATCTTATGACCAATCACTTAATCATTGCATCACATGTCCAACATCATGCTTCACTTGAGCCATGGATCACCTTTTGCTAATCAAACACTTAATGACAAAGGTTAGTCCAATGGGTTTCATCAATTATTCAAAACCAAACTTGGGCTTTCACTCCTGTCTTCATTTTTCTTCATTCAGTCACTGCTTGCTTGCTTGCTTGTTTGCTCTCTTCTCCTCCGGTGATTTTTGTTTGTTAACACATCTCCGGCGATTGATTTATTTCATCACATCTACACCGCCATCGACTCGTTGAAAGGTTACTAGCTTAAGTTATTTATTTTGTAGCTATTTTGAGTTCATTGACTTGATAGTTCAAATTATTACTCTAAAAACAAAATATGACCGTTTAATTAGTTTATTTTAGTCTTTTAGAGAAATGTGACCGGTTTAGAAAAACAAAATATATAATACTTTAGTTTAGAAAATGTGACCGGTTTAATTAGTTTTTTTTTGAAATAGAGATCATTTAAATCATTTGTTTACACAAAAATTAGAAATATATAATACTTTAGTTTAGAAAATATGACAGTTTAATTAGTTTTTTTTAAGGAATAGAGATCATTTAAATCATTTGTTTACAGAAATTAGAAATATATAATAATTTAGTTTACAAAATGTGACCGTTTTAATTAGTATATTTTATTATTTTGGAGAAATAGAGATCAGTTAAATTAGTTGTTTACAGAAATTAGAAATATATAATACTTTAGTTTACAAAATGTGACCGGTTTAATTAGTATATTTTATTATTTTGGAGAAATAGAGATCAGTTAAATTAGTTGTTTACAGAAATTAGAAATATATAATACTTTAGTTTACAAAATGTGACCGGTTTAATTAGTATATTTTATTATTTTGGAGAAATAGAGATCATTTAAATCATTTGTTTATAGAAATTAGAAATATATAATAATTTAGTTTACAAAATGTGACCGGTTTAATTAGTATATTTTATTATTTTGGAGAAATAGAGATCAGTTAAATTAGTTGTTTACAGAAATTAGAAATATATAATACTTTAGTTTACAAAATGTGACCGGTTTAATTAGTATATTTTATTATTTTGGAGAAATAGAGATCAGTTAAATTAGTTGTTTACAGAAATTAGAAATATATAATACTTTAGTTTACAAAATGTGACCGGTTTAATTAGTATATTTTATTATTTTGGAGAAATAGAGATCAGTTAAATCATTTGTTTACAGAAATTAGAAATATATAATAATTTAGTTTACAAAATGTGACCGGTTTAATTAGTATATTTTATTATTTTGGAGAAATAGAGATCAGTTAAATTAGTTGTTTACAGAAATTAGAAATATATAATACTTTAGTTTACAAAATGCAGAAGGATGCCTGCTTGGTATGTTGTTTTCGAGGGCACCAAGCCAGGTATTTACACCAGCTGGGCCGAGTGCAGTCAGTATGTCCTCAAAGTTAAGGGAGCTGTGCATAAAAAGTACAAGTCTTTTGAGGAAGCTTCTGCAGCTCTAGATGCTTTTAACTCAAGAATCAACTCAATTCCTACTGCACCTACCCCTACCTTACCTTCCTATCCGGTTGGAGTGGCAGACAGTACATCTTGTTGGACTGTGATGTGGGAAAAAATGTGCAGGTGTTGTTAGTTGCTTTGGTTGTGGCCAAGTGGATTAGGCTGCACTGTTATTTTGATGTAATAATTAATTAGACAAGTTCAACTGCTACTACTTTTATGCCACCAGTGATTCTTACTAAATTTCATGTCAGTCATTTTATAATTTCATTTGTTTATAAGAATGAGAGATCGATATAATTATGTGATATGTCATATAATGCAGACGATGACACGTCACTGGATGTACAATGTCGATCGTCGCTCAAAAGAGTTCATTGATGGCGTGCATTATTTTTTAAGAGTGGCCGAGGCAAACAAGCGGAATGGTTTTATGTGCTGCCCATATGTCCTTTGTAATAATTCGAAGGAATATTCTAGCTCAAGGAGTCTTCACTCACACTTGTTCAAGTCGGGTTTCATGCCAAACTATAGTTGTTGGACGAAGTATGGAGAAACTGGGGTTATGATGGAAGAAGGTGAAGAAGAACAATTGGACCCTGACGATGACATTATTGCTCAATACGGTGACTTTGGTGATATTGCAATGGAGGAAGGTGAAGAAGAGGCAAGTGCAGAAGACACAGTCGCTGAAGATGATGCTCTTGGTGATGTCATTCGTGATGCACAAAGAGATTGCGAAAGTGAAAAGGAGAAGACTAAGTTTGACTGTATGCTAGAGGATCACAGGAAATTACTATATCCGTCTGCTGCAGATGGACAAAAAAAGTTAGGTACAACACTTGAGTTGCTACAATGGAAGGCACAGAATGGTGTATCTGATAAGGCATTTGGACAATTATTGAAGATTATAAAACAAAAGATGCTTCCGAAGCCTAACGAATTACCCGGCACTACGTACGAAGCAAAACAAGTGGTCTGTCCTTTGGGTTTAGAAATCCAGAAGATACATACATGTCCTAATGACTGCATCCTGTACCGTGGCAAGGAATACGAGAATTTGGATGAATGCCCTGTATGTAAAGCGTCACGATATAAGATCAGGCGAGATGACCCTGGCGATGTTGAGGGTGAAGAACGTCCCCGGAAGAAAATCCCTGCCAAGGTTATGTGGTACGCTCCTATAATACCACGCCTGAAACGTCTGTTCAGAAACAAGGACCATGCAAAGTTGGTGCGATGGCACAAAGAAGACCGTAAGGTAGACAACATGTTGAGACACCCTGCAGATGGGTCCCAGTGGAGAGCAATAGACAGAGAATTCCCGGAATTTGCAAAAGATGCTAGAAACTTAAGGTTTGGTTTAAGTACGGACGGGATGAATCCTTTTGGGGAACAGAGCAGTAGTCATAGCACGTGGCCTGTTACTCTATATATGTACAACCTTCCTCCGTGGTTATGCTTGAAGCGGAAGTTCATTATGATGCCAGTGCTCATCCAAGGCCCGAGGCAGCCTGGCAACGATATCGATGTCTACCTGAGGCTATTAGTTGAGGAACTCCTACTTTTATGGAGTAAATCAGGTGTACGTGTGTGGGATGATTACAAACAGGAACACTTTGACCTGCGAGCATTGTTGTTCGTAACAATCAATGATTGGCCTGCTCTAAGTAATCTTTCAGGACAGTCAAACAAGGGATATAATGCATGCACACATTGTTTTGATGACATGGATAGTGTATATTTGAAAAAATGTAGAAAGGTAGTGTATCTTGGGCATCGTCGATTTCTTTCGATGAATCACCAGGTTAGAAAGAAAGGCAAGCATTTTAAAGGTGAGACAGACCACCGGAGCAAGCCTCGCAACAGAACTGGGGAAGATGTACTTGAGATGATCAAGGATGTGAAAGTAGTCTTTGGAAAGGGGACGGGCAGTGAACCTGTTCCGAAAGACGCTACGGGACACGCACCCATGTGGAAGAAGAAGTCAATATTTTGGGAGCTACCCTATTGGCATGTACTAGAGGTCCGCCACGCGATCGACGTGATGCACCTAACAAAGAATCTTTGTGTCAACCTTCTAGGATTCATGGGTGTGTATGGGAAGTCTAAGGATACACTTGAAGCACGACAAGAGTTGCAGCGCATGAAAGAACGAGACAACCTACATCCAGAGAAGACAGATGATGGACGCCATTACTTAAGATCTGTTAGCTACACTCTTAACAATGAAGAGAAGGAAATCATGTTTGAATGCCTAAACAGCATCAAGGTCCCATCTGGATTCTCCTCCAATATAAAGGGAATAATAAATATGCAAGAGAAGAAATTCCTAAACTTAAAGTCGCATGACTGCCACGTGCTTATGACGCAATTGCTTCCGGTTGCTTTAAGAGGAATTCTACCTCCACATGTACGTCTGGCCACTGTGAAGCTCTGTGCATTCCTCAATGCAATTTCTCAGAAGGCAATTAATCCACTAGAACTGGCTACTCTACAGAATGATGTGGTTCAATGTCTTGTGAGCTTTGAGTTGGTGTTTCCTCCATCCTTCTTTAATATCATGACACACCTCCTAGTTCACCTGGTCAAGGAGATTCATATTCTCGGTCCTGTGTTCCTACACAACATGTTCCCCTTTGAGAGGTTCATGGGAGTACTGAAAAAATATGTTCACCAACGTGCTCGGCCAGAAGGAAGCATCGCCAAGGGCTACGGGACAGAGGAGGTCATTGAGTTCTGTGTTGACTTCATTCCTGACCTTGACCCGATTGGTGTTCCTGAATCACGGCACGAGGGGAGGCTATGTGGAAAGGGGACACTAGGGAAGAAAACATATATCGGTACGGGGAATGATTATTTCAATAAAGCGCACTACACAGTTCTTCAAAACTCAACCGTGGTGGATCCATATATCGATGTACACAAGGAGTTCCTACGATCCCAATTTCCAGAGAAGAATGAAGTTTGGATAACACGTGAGCACATGAATATTTTTAGCACTTGGTTGCGAAAGGAATGTCTGGGTAATAACAATATTGATGAGCAACTATATTTGTTGGCTAGGCAACCGTCATGGCACATCCTCACGTACAAAGGGTATGAGATCAATGGAAACACATTTTACACCATGGCCCAAGATCAAAGGAGCACGAACCAAAACAGTGGTGTTCGCGTAGATGCCACAGACCCATCTGGGAAGAGGCAAACATATTATGGCCGCATAGAGGAGATTTGGGAACTAGACTACGCACCTAATTTTAAAGTCCCTTTGTTTCGATGCCAATGGGTCAAGGCGACCGGAGCCGGAGTAACAGTTGACAAGGAGTATGGAATGACAACAGTGGATCTCAACAATATTGGATACAAAGGTGAACCATTCGTCCTTGCTGCTGATGTGACTCAAGTGTTCTACGTGAAAGACATGTCTACAAAACCCAAGAGAGGGAAAAATGATGATAAATCAACCAAAGAGCCCAAACACCACATAGTTCTTTCAGGAAAAAGAAACATCGTGGGAATTGAGGACAAGTCAGACATGTCAGAAGATTATGAAAGGGATGACCGAATACCGCCCTTCAGTGTGACCAAAGACCCAAGCATCCTGCTAAATGCTGAGGAGACTCCATGGTTACGACATGATCATGACCAAGGAACATACGTGAAGAAAAAGATCACCAGTGTACCCGCTTGATATATATTACAGTTTTCGTGTAACTAATAATGATTATGCATAGTCATGGTTCGTTGATGTCAGTGTCGATGCCCCACAAGTGGTGTTAGATTGTTCTGATCATTATTTTAATTATTACATTTTTTTCTATGTCGAATGAGATAAAAGTTGGTGAATTTCACCTCCGACCCTCTGCGGTTTTTCATCAACCTCCACAACATTCTTCTTCCTAGGGCATACAAGACCCTGTGTAAAAGTTTGGCTCCATTCTGGATTATTTTGTTGGTAGGCCTAATTGACCCTATAATTATTGGGTGAGAGTGTGCGGTAATTCAATTAAACCGGAAAAAGAAGCAAACCATCTCCGAAAAACACAAACTTGTTGGTTGCCTCACCCGTGCCACGTGACAACCTAAGAAAAATTTTGAGACCAATACGACACAGAAACGTATATGAACTACACAAATTTATCTTTTAAAATTAAATTGTAATTTAACAGTGAATTTCTCTATCGTGCATTTGGACAATAAAAGATAAACAACCCAAAATTTAACGTTCATATAATGCAAAAAATATTTTCCTATCGAGCACCAGTTGTTTCAGATATTTAAATTTAACATTATATTTTTGCATTAACAAAATATAAATTGTTATTTACATTTATATTTGTTATTATAAGAAAAGAAAAAAGAATTTATGTTACAAAATTTTCTACTATACAATAAAGTAAAAGGAAACACAACTGCTATTTTTAAGTAATTTTATGCCTAATATTGAATTTACTATGCAAGTAACAAGTATTACAACATATTAATATAGCCAAAACTTAATTCAAAACCCAAAACACAGAAAACCCAAAATAAAGGCAGGAGAAGACCCTTTAGTCCCGGGCCGTAGCACCACCCGGGACTAAAGGTACCTTAACCCAAAATAAAGGCGGGAGAAGACCCTTTAGTCCCGGGCCGTAGCACCACCCGGGACTAAAGGTCCCCCCTTTAGTCCCGGGTGGGCTTATGCACCGGGGCTAAAGGTGTTTTAGTCCCGGGTGGTGCCACGGCCCGGGACTAAAGGTGCCCCGCGTATATAGGGCACAGGGCCCTCCTCCTTCCTCAGATCGACGTCAGTGTTGCGCCGCCGCCTCCGTCGTCTTCGCCGTCTGCCGTGTGTCCCTGCCGCCGCCTCGTCCTCTCCCTCGCCGTCGTCCTCGCCTCCCTCATCGTCGTCCGCAGTGTCCTCGGCCTCCCTCACCGTTGTCCGCGGCGCCCTCGTGCTCCCTCGCCGTCGTCCACGCGCGGCGCCCTCGTGCTCCCTCGCCGTCGTCCACGTGCGGCGCCCTCGCCGGCCTCCCTCGCCGGCGAGATCGGCCTCCCTCGCCGTCGCCCGCACTCGGCCTCCCTCGGCCGGACCGGACCGTTCGCAGTCGTGCCGCCTCATCCTCGCCGTCGTACCGCCTCGTCCTTGCTCGCGCCGCCGGTGAGGATGCCGCCGTGCGCCGTGTTTGCAGTGTGTGCAGTGTGTGAAGTGTGTGTGCAGTGTGTGCAGTGTGTGCCGTATGTGCAGTGTGTGAAGTGTGTGTGCGTGTGTGTGTGCACTGTGTGCAGTGTGAGCATTGCAGGGAACCAAGTGAACAAAAATGAATATAAATACATATATAGAAAATAGAAATTAAATATAAATACATATATATTTATAGAAAAAGAAAAAATATGTGTGTGTGCAGGGAACCAGGGAACCAAGTGTGTGCAGTGTGTGTGCAGTGTATGTGTGTGTGCAGTGTGTAAAGTGTTTGTGTGCACTGTTTGTAAGGAAAAAGAAAAATAAAAATCCATTTGAATAGAAAATAGAAAATAGCTTTTACCTAACAAAATATTATGTTTACACATGTAGATAAAAAGAGATTGGCCGCGTTGACCGCGCCGTCCGCCGTCATCCTCACCGTGTGATCCTCACCGCAACGTGATCTTCGTCGTCGTCCGTTATCGTCCTCACTGCGACATCATCCTCGCCGTTGTCCGTCGTCGTCCTGATCTCATCAACGGTGTGTCCTTTGTGTTAGATGGAGGAGCAATAATCACTTAGATATATGTTTATGGAATAATCACTTAGATATATGTTTATGGAATAATCACTTGGATATGTTTATGGAATAATCACTTGGATATGACTTTTTGATAATGTCGGTAGTGTTATTTTTACGAATATAGTCTTTATGGATATATGTTATTTTTAATGTTGTAAAAACCTAGACCCGAAACCCCCTAAACCCAAACCCGAAACCCAAAACCTAAACCCTAAACCCTAAACCCGAACCCCGAAACCCGAAGACCGAAACCCCAAACCCGAAACCCTAAACCCGAAACCTAAACCCTAAACCCCAAACCCTAAACACTAAACACTAAACCCCAAACCCCAAACACTAAACCCCAAACACTAAACCCCAAACCCGAAACCCGAAACCCCTAACTCTAAACCCTAAACCCTAAACCCGAACCCCGAACCCGAAGACCGAAACCCCAAACCCGAAACCCTAAACCCGAAACCTAAACCCTAAACCCCAAACCCTAAACACTAAACACTAAACCCCAAACCCAAAACCCCTAACACTAAACCCCAAACACTAAACCCTAAACACTAAACCCCAAACCCTAAACCCCTAACACTAAACCCTAAACCCAAAACCCTAAACCCTAAACCCCAAACCCGAAACCCTAAACCCTAAACCCCAAACCCCAAACCACAAACCCGAAACCCCTAACCCTAAACCCTAAACCCCAAACCCTAAACCCTAAACACTAAACCCTAAACCCCAAACCCCAAACCCCTAACACTAAACCCCAAACACTAAACCCTAAACACTAAACCCCTAACCCTAAACCCCAAACCCAAAACACTAAACCCTAAACCCCAAACCTCAAACCCTAAACCCCAAACCTCAAACCCTAAACCCTAAACCCGAACCCCGAAACCCGAAGACCGAAACCCCAAACACTAAACCCCAAACACTAAACCCCAAACCCGAAACCCGAAACCCCTAACTCTAAACCCTAAACCCTAAACCGTAAACCCTAAACCCGAAACCCAAAACCCGAAACCCTATGCACGTTAGTTGCAAAAATATGGTGTTTATTATCCTCCATGTCATTCGCAGAAATGGCCGACCCAGTTGACAACATGGAGGAGGAAATGTACGAATTAATCAACAGCGGCGCTAATCAAAATTTAGCAGGTGATGATAACAATAATCAAGAAGTAGATGACGGCAGTCAATACTTTGCCGATTATGAAGAAATAATGCAAGAAAATACTGGCGAGGTATATACCTACAATAATCTCTATGTGCACATGAAATTCTAAATTATTTATAAATGTATTTATAATCTACTGTTCCTACATATGTAGCCCTCCGGATCGACAACGACTACCGGGAAGAGTAGGACCGTACGAGGTCCGAAGAAGCCGTTGGAGGGCCGGTACATTATCTCAGAATTCAACGAGGAAACAGGCCAAGTACTTGGAGAACATGCACAAAGATTTGTTGCCCACTGTGGGTGCCTTGTAAGGGATAAGATCCCGATCAGTGCTCGTGAATGGAAGGAAAAGACAAGTGCTCCTGATATAAGTTTTGTCTCTGATCTTGATAAGGAACTGGTTTGGCAAGAGGTCCTTGCACATTTCACACTTGAAACAGAAGATATAAATTTGAAGGCCAGAGTTCGGGACTGGGCTATGAAGAAAATGGCAACACTATTCCAGGGCTGGAAGAAGAACTTATACAACAAATTTATCAAGAAGGACCAAACTCCGGATTCCAACACTAAGGCCTACGTCAAGTTGAGGCCATTTTGGGATGAGTTTGTAGAATTCAAGAAATCAGAAGAGAGTGAGGCACGGATCAGAAGGAACCAACAGAATGCCCGGCAAAAACAATACCACCATCACTTGGGATCAGGTGGCTATAAGAGTGCCATTCCTAAATGGGAAAGAATGGAACGAGAGTTGCAAGCCAAGGGCATTGAACCAGAATCGATAAACTGGCCTGAGCGCGCCAAGTATTGGTTTTTTGGTCATGGAGGAAGCCTGGACCAACAAACAGGAAGGGTACACTATGGCGAAAAACTCCAAAGAGCAGCAGAAAGATTTGCTTATGCTAGAGAAATGGCTGCCAGTGGCAGGTGGCAGCCGAACAGAGACAAGGACGAGCTGATATAGGCCCTGGAGAATCTTGAACATGGTGGGAGAACCAGAGGCTATGGGGAGCTGTCATGGGTACATGCCTTCCCTCAGGACAAAGAGACCTATAGAAGCCGCGCGAGAAAGAAGGAGGAGGAGGCAGAGCGGATGCGCCGGTTAGAAGAAATGGTTATTCAATCACAGGCCGCGGCTCTTGAAGCAGTTGAGCGAGAAAAAGCACTTGAAGGCAGAATGAACGAGGAAATAAAAAGGCAAGTGCAGTTAGCAATGCAAAGGCAATCTGCATCAGAGCCGGGAGTCAACATCAGCCCCCCTGAGCAAATGAAAAGCAGTTGCGCTTCCACAGAGGTCCCAGACGCAGCACTGCGCTTTCCTGTGGACGACATCACCGAGCCTCTCACGACATGTGAACTGCACATTCCACAGGGGAATACCACAGTCATGGTGGCTATAGGTGTTGTATCTCCTATCGATCCTACGAAGACACCAAGAAGTCATGGAGCAATAATACCTCCTGGATATGCTAGCGTCTCGGTGGACAGGGTGGTAAAAGGTTACGAGAATGTCGAACTTGACATTAAAGGAGGTGATGGCGAGAATACATTAGGAGAAGCGGAGAAGACATTCATATGTTGGCGCAAGCGCTATATCATAATTCCGGGCGCATCACCTCCTCCTCCTCAACAACCTATCCCTAGGTGTGTATGAAATTAGTGAATGAAACTTAATAGTATTGGTGAGCTAATAGTATAAATGGATACTCATACCATGTTGTTTTCGCAGCAGGACATCCCCCAACCTAAGTCCAATTCTACATTCACCACATGATCACAGTGTTGCGGACGATGATGATCAAGATCAAACACGACGGGATCCATCACCGCCACCGGCCCCATCTCCTCCACGACGGGATCCAACACCGCCACCGGCCCCATCTCCCCCACGGCGTGATCCAACGCCGCCACCGGCCCCATCTCCTCCACGACGAGATCCAACACCGCCACCGACCCAACCATCTCCTCCAAAGCGGGCTCCGACACCGCCACCTGCCCCATCTCCACGGCGGGTTCCAACACCTCCACCGCCAACAAAGAAGAGGCCTGTCACACAAACAAAGGCGTCAGCCCCACCACCTCCGAAGAAGAAAGCACCTGTGAGAAAACCAGCTCCCAAGATGACAAAACTTGCATATGACATGACCGAGGAGGAGACTGACGCTGCAGTGCAAAAAGACTGTAACAAGTTCTTCGAAGCTGCCATTGCTAGTGGTCGAGCAAAGCGAAACCCGGAGAAGCCGTACCTTTTTGTTCGTCCTGAAAACTAAGGCAAACGGTGGACGCTCACCAAAAAAAGGTACGTGCTGCCCGTAAGGCTTCGCCAAAATCAGACTATGATCGCACACTTAGCAAATCACTTGAGGAGGCCAAGAAGACAAAGAAGAGAGCAGGAAAGGGTGTCCCACAGCTCGGGGAACAAGAGAAGCAATCAGTGCCAGATCTAGTTGTTGATAATGAATACGGTACAAACATGGAAATCATAAAACGAGCATATGGAGACGTTGATCCTGCGCAACTGCTCGCATTTTTCGAGGAAACTGGTTTGAATGTGGAAAACAAACTCGGAGAAGCAGGCATCAAAAGTGCTCCAGAAGTTGATAAATGGCAGAGGGCATATGTATATGGCCAAAGTCTATACAACCCAGCGGCCCTGAGGGATCTTGGTACATAGATGCACTTGCTAAATCAGTGGTACCTTACGGCGTGTGGCAGAAAAGCTGATGACTACATTTGCGTCAGAATTAGAGACCATGATTACTTCCGTGGTGATGACATCATATATGTTCAGTTTAATGAGTTATATCAGCTCTGCCACATGGACGCTCTCGACAAAGCTCTCGTCAGCTGCTTTTGCCTGTAAGTGATTGTTTCTTTTAATAATCTCACTTTAGCTTATGTATATGTATAAGTAATTATCCTCACACTGCTAGCAAGCGTTTGTAAACATGTGCAGAAACATGATGAGACAACTAAGGCGTAAAAATGACAAGGAGATTGGTTTCATCGATCCATATATCGTCTTCAAGCACCCAAGCAATACTCACTCGGATGCATGGAAAACTCAAACAGAGAGTAATTTGCGGAGGTTCTTGGTAAACCAAAGGGACAAAAGATATATACTATTCCCCTACAACTTTAGGTGAGTTTTGTTATCATATGCACATTTTATTATAGGTTGACATAAAGATATATATATATGTGTTGACTATATAAACATAAATGCAGTTTTCACTGGATTCTAATGGTGATCGATCTCCACGAGAGTCGTTTGCTAATCTATGACTCTCTGAGAAAACCACAAGAAGATTACCAAGATATGATTAATATTATCCGAGGGTAATGTGATCTTTAAATATTGATTCCTGCTATAGCTCTTTAACTCTGCAATAGTTAATTAACGTTCCAATTATTGTGAAGGGTTTGGACTTGGTTTGTTCAGAAACACCGTCCGGGTCTGAAAGCGCAACTTCCTGATCCTCTACTCCTAAATATAAGTTGTAGAGTACCTCCCCGCCTCTTTACCTTAATTAGCATCACTCAGCAGACGCACGCTCAACCGAGAGTACTCTTTTTACATATTGTACAGTGGGTTCTACGGCAGTCACCGGAAAACAATTTATGTGGGTACTATGTTTGCGAGTTCCTGACGGTGTATGAAAAAAGAACTCCTTTACAGAATCAGCAAGTACGTAACATGTAAATAAATTTATTTTATTTTTTGTTGCTATTACATAAATATTATGTATGTTAATACTTTCTTTTTCTTTTAATCCAAATTGAAGGAGACATGGTTGAAGAACCAGGTGATGGATAAGGTCCGCCTCAAAGCAATTCAAGAGACCATCGCGGGCTTCCTTAATGACCATGTCCTTAAGTCTGGCACCGAGTATTGGTTTAATAAAGACGAACCAATGAAGCCAAACCAAGATGAACACTTGTATGACCTCTAAGTTAGGAACGGTATTATATTTGTGTGTAAATATCAAGTTAAGGATGCATGATGGATAATGTTGTATATTTTATGTACATATGTGTGTATAGCTAGCTCTATAATATATATATATATATAGTTTCATATTTTATTTGTGTGTAATTGTAAATTTTATGTGTTTATATATATTTATTAGCAGCGAAGAATAATACGTGTATTTGAAACTGGCCTGATATAATAGAATATATTAGCAGCGAAGAATACGTATTAGAAAACCTAATGTAATTGTAAAACAAAAAACAATAACCAATTGAAAAAAAAAGAAAAAGAAAAAAGAAAAAAACAGATGGATCTTTAGCCCCAGTTGGTAACACCAACCGGGACTAAAGAGGCCAGCCACGGTGGCCTGGCTGGAGGCCCCTTTAGTCCCGGTTGGTGTTACCAACCGGGTCTAAAGGTCCCTCCATTAGCCCCGGGCCATGGAACCAGGGCTAAAGGTCGGGGCTTTAGTCCCGATTCCTTAGCCCTGGCTCCATGTCCGGGGCTAAAGACCAAAATGGCCCGGGGCAATAGGCCTGTTCTGTACTAGTGTTACCACCATGGGATATATATGTACTTGATGGATCGGAGAACGAAGCCTTTATCCTCGAAGCGGGTCTTCACGAGAGTCAGGTACCCTCTTCCCGAGCTCCTTGAGCAACTTGGTGAGCAGCCTACCGATACCCTCGGTGGGGGCGGCAACCTCACCACCGGCGAAGCCGTTGTCGTCCTCCAACACAGAAGCTCTAGTTTCTAATGGTAATGCTGACGAGACGTGCAGCTCCTTAAATTAGGCTTCGAGGGAATTCCCTGGCTAGTGTTTTGTGCTTCTCTGTGCAGGTTGCTAATTATATTCTACTACCCTAGGCCTTTGGCCGGCCAGATTTTAATGGCCTTCCAAGCCAGGGAATTTGGTCTCTCAGTTGTAGGTAACGCCCCGAAGAATATCCACTTGGTACTCAGTTCTGAAGCTGGAGCCATGACAACCAGTCAAATGCCGACTATCTCGCCATCACTCTTCCGGAATTTACTGGTAGACACAAGAAAAACCTAATCATTGAGCTACAGCCATCTGAGAACAATCTCGGCCAATTTCATCGAGAAGACAATTCATAGAGCTTTCGGCTACTTTGGTCTTCATGATATGAATGAATACTCGCTCAGATTTATCTTCGTGTTCTATATGTTCAGACCTTCGGACACTCAGACTCACATATATTTTCTGTCTTTATAGTTGCTCACGTCTTCAGAAGTATTTGTCTGTTCTGGTATTCATCCAGGTTTTGTCCTTTCTGTGAACGAGCCTTCTGGGACTTTCTTTGGTATTTCATTCGAGCTTCAGTATCTGGCCTTCGGGGAAGTTAAAATTTCTAGCTCTCGGGTGAAGCCTCTCAAGGGTCAAGTTGCATAAAGCAATTGTCTGCGCATGCATGATTTCTCCACACGTTCTGGAAGCCGCTCCAACCCATGCCGCGTGCGCAGCAATATCATGGATTATATTTATACATCAAATTCTCACACCAAAGGTACATTACTCACCTCTCAGTCTACATGTCATTTTATGATAATGCTCAAGCATATATGATACATTTATTTATATATTACATACATATCAATCACTAACATTCATACATGTCGAAAGTATCCCTCGCAGGGACTAAATCAAGGCGAGTAAGTATGTCTTAAAAGCTTATAAATTCTTACTAGTCTATAATACGACTAAATATTTATGCTCTTGTGATTCACTCTATTCCAATGTTGATTTAATCTTTGCCTCACAATGCAAATTTCAAAAAATTGATCTTTGCCTACAACTTGTCACTGATGTGGCCAAGAAAGTTGTCGTGACTTTTTATCGTACCAAAAGTATGGCCCCAAGGCTATACATGCTTGGCTTTAACGGACTCAAAACACCTATCATTTTCTTACGTCGAAACTCTTTTTATTACTAACATGCAGGTCATCACCACTGTGAGTATCTCTTACCCTCCCAAGTTAACATTCTAATAGAATATATTTGTCTTATCATACACATGTTTTCACCTTCTCAACTCGAAATCAGTCTTCATCAATCATCGGTTCTTATCAAGTATTCAACCTTTGTCACATAAATGTCCAACAACTCTTGAGTTTGCTCTTCCTCTATCAGTCAATGCCTTCATCTATAAGTGGCTACCATCAGTCAACAACATTCATCTATCATCAGTTATCATCAGCCAAACAACCGTCATAAGTCAGTGATCTTCATCATCAGTCAGTGGCCTTTACCTATTATTTGTTCGCGACAGCCTTCGTCATTTATCGACCTTCGTCAGTTAGTGGCTTTCGTTATTCAGTGTCTTTATCCATAATTGGCTATCATCAGTCAACAACCTTTGTCAGTTATTGTCCTTTGACAGTCAGTGACCTTCGTCATTTAGCGATCTTGGTTACTGGACAACATTATCTTTCAGTAGCCTTCATCTGTTAGCAAACTCCATCAACCATCAGAGCTCAACAATGATCAGACTCCATCAATAATCAACCTTCGGTAGCACCCCAACTTTTGAACCCTCTAACGCTAACATTTTTCATCTTTTTGCAGGTTGGATCGTTTAAAATTCTCTTTACTTTTTCTTTAGATTTTCATAAAATGCTTCAACCAAATTTTATCTGAGCTAACCTTCGTAGGAAACTGATCTTATCTATGATTCAATGTTGCAAGTCACATTTTATACCCATGCAGGTTCTTGAATAGTAGCCTTCGCTAGCTATCCAAAACTACAACCCTCCCATTTTAGGGCATCACTTCTTATATGCAGAGCTAATATTTTGTTCGAACATAACTGTCATTTTTGCAGGGTGCATGATATGTTTACCTCTATTTAGTATTATTGCACAAATACATTCATTTGCATCATCATATACATGCATACATTACATAAGTGCATTGCACCGCATGGCCCAGGTCACCTGGAAGAAGTCCCAAAAAATGCACGGGCACCCGGACTCTATGCATCAAAATCCTGAAAGAAGTCCCAAACCTATAAGGGCACCATGTCGCAAAGCTAAGGCTTTCGCGCTAACTGCACGTATCATTTAAATGACTAACCATCTTCTGCAGCAAGTGGAAAGCTATTGTCTTACTGAGTGTCGAAAGACTTGCAAGCAAGTCGATATTCAACAAAGCAATGATGAGCAACCTAAGTCCCTAAAAAATGCACCCTATCAACTCAGGAGCATTTTTCATGTGACTTCTCTGACCTTCGGCACATGGCGTCGGCGTCTACATTGACATTACCTTCACCAAGCTCTTCAGCTTGAGGGCCTTGGCCGACACCTTCGTTGTCTACACCAACCTCGCCTCCGCCAAACAACATTGCAGGAGGGCCTTCGCCGACACCTTTAGCATACCATGATGACTCGCCTCCGCCAACACGTCGAAGCGTCTTCAGCAGGAGGGGCTTCGCCATCGTCCTTGTCCAGTACAACAGATCAAGAGCACTCGTCAACACCCCCGGCGTCAACACCTATGGTGACTCACCAACGTTGCCAAGCTTGAGGGGCTACATCAACCCCATCGACACCAAGGTCTACCACATCTTCGTCAACCACTTCGACTCAAGGGGCTCATCGATGACTTGGCCCAGAAGACCTACTTACACTACTACAACTACTTCGCCTACACCAAGTGTAGCTGAGGATCCAGCCATGAGCACCAGCCAAGAGGGGCTAGGGGAGCACATCGAGGACCAACCACTTCAGGGCATGAAGTCTTTTTTGCTCGGCGCTCGTGAGCAAGAACCTTAGGCCACGACTACTTTAACTACGTCGACTACTCCAACCACGGTGACTACTTCCATCTTTTAGTGTGCTTCATCAAAAGAAGACTTCCGCACCAAGAAGTCCTTGAAGATGAAGACCGACGAAGGCCTTGGAGAGGAAAACCTCCATGGAGAGAAGAACTCCGCGTCAAGTAGGATCTTGGAGATGAAGGTCGGCGAAGGCCTCAGAGATGAAGACCTCCGCATCAAGAAGGCCTTGAAGATGAAGACCTCCGCGTCATAAAATCCTCTGCGCGGCGAAGGTTTAGAGAGGAAGGCGTGCGGAGGCCTTGTGAGCGAAGGCCCACGCACCAAGAAGACACCGAAGGCAAAAGCCTCAGAGATGAAGACATGCGCATCCAGCAGAGCAATGAACCATGTTGAAGTAGTGGAAAAGAAGCCAAGGCCCGAAGGCGAAGGCATACATAAGATCAAGACATCCGGAGATAGATGCATCAGAACTTCGAATATCTATAGGATAGAGTCGTGCACGTGCTCTTTTCTCCATGCCCTTTTTCCCACTGGGTTTTTGGGATGGAGTTTTTAGTGAGGCGTGCACGTATAGTTAGCGAAGGGCAATCCTCGCGACCAAGGTTCGAGCCAAGTACTGCCTCTTCTAGTATGAGCATATACTAGATCATGTAGTATCGGCCATGACCTAATAGCTGAGGAGCTAACTGTTGGGACATGTCATATTCATACGGGCCAAGTCCCCTAGAAGAGGCCCAATAGGGGCTAGGGTGTTGTCTTGTAAATTTTGCCCCCACCAAGGGGTTGCATGTAAATTACCACTTGCCTATAAAATACCAAGAGCAAGAGGGCCTCTCCCCCGACTCTGGAATTGAAACTCTAGTTTTGCCTCCACTTTCCTCCTCAACCTCTTCGAAGCCCCTAGTTCCAACATGCAACGCTATAGCGCCGCTATTCCCGCGCTATAGCGGCAGCTATATGCCACAACACCAAATAGCTTAACACGTTATAGTGGCGCTATAGCGCCGCTATAGCGCGCTATTTAAATGCATTCAGACAATAAACAAACAACTATACAATAAACAATGACTAACCATATTTCCATGATAATCATAAGTTCATATTTATAATCATCATAATAATAACTCAATAACTCACAAAATGATAAAGTCATAACATCCATGATAATTCATAACATACTAATAACTCAACCTCTTCGAAACCCCTAATTCCAACAATATTTTTTCTCAGTTCTGTACAGAAGCAAATCTATGGTTTACGCAATCAATCTTAGCTTTGAATACGATCAGGTTGCAATGCTTCTTGCCATTGATATGTGGATTAATGTTAGATTGCTCATCATCTTACTTTTTGCACTTTGGTCATAAGATAGAAAGTTGTCAGGAACAACCTTGATGAAAGCAGATGTAAACAATTGTTAGATTTGGGGTCGAGGAAGGCGGTGAACTAAAAATTAGGTGAATAAAGTAAGATGAAATTAATCTTCAAAAAATGCTCTGATAAATTAACCTTCAAAAAATGGTTCTTGTAGCAACAAAAAAGAGTTTAGGTCCCTTTACGTTGAAGCATAGGCATTTGAGCTGCCTTAACATCGAAATTAGGTGTATTGCAAAGAATATAGATATATTCCTTCAGCGTCAATTCTTTTACTCATTTCAATCTAACTTCATACCTATTAAACTCTACATATGTAAAAAGAAATCATTTTAGTTAGGTTAAGGTATAGAGAGTGGACAAGGACAAACAATACAAGGCGGAAAAGACTTTGTAGTGATGACGATATGTTGTATGTTGACCCATTCTCCCTCCATATCCAATCCCTAAATAATTAGGGTATAACTTCAAAGAAAGAAACAGAGAGTAATTACAGTTTAACTTGACAGAAAACCTGCCCTCCTTGCTGGTGCTGTTCGGGGGGCTCCGGTGCACGCGCGCTCCACCGGCTCAATCTCTCCGCCCGCAGGCCGCCGTCGGAGGAAGAAGAAGACGAAGAGGAGGCTTCAAGGCACAATTTGCTTTTGCCTTTTTTTTCTTTCTTTCTTTGTTTTTTTCTCTCCTTCGACCTGATCCGATCCAATTTGGCGGCCTCACTTCACTGCTTATGGAGCGATGGATGATGTGATGGCCTGATGGGTTTGCACAATTTTTTTTGGCTGCAGCGTAGTTTGTTGTTGTCAATTCCCGAGCTTGCGTCGTCGATTGAACAAATCTACACGGGAACACGCGTCCCGCAACCCAAATCGACGGACACTTCCCCTCCAAACGCCACCACACCGCAATTGGACCGGATTGAGTTGGTTCACGCCGCCGAACCCTAAGATGTTGATGTAGTCCCCCAGTTGAAGAAGAGGAAGCCGAAGGCGATGAGAGTACTGATGTCGAGGCGGTGGTGGAAGGCCTTGCTGCTAGCGTCGGGATCCTGCGTGGAGAGGTGATGGAGCTCCTCCAAAACGGCGAGATGCAATCTCAGGAACCGAGAGTTTGTGGAGTGGGTGGGTTGGTGGTGAAGCTCGGCCGAACCAGATCAACCACGGGCACGGACCTACAGGAACTCGCTACTTCGCCGGAGCAAAGAGCAAGCTCAACCAGCCGCCGGGGATGACGATCCAAGGTTCAAGGCACGGATTCGGTACGAGGTAGATAGGGGCCGAGGATAGACTGTCTTTGATACCACTTGTAACCCCTGGCCGCCGGCAGGTCGCCGTCGACGTGAGCTTCGGTGGACGCAAGAGACAGAGACGAGGAACACCGGAGAGGAACCCCTCTGGTGATTTCGATTTACTAAAATGTTAGATCCGTTCTCCCCTAGCGGGTATGGCACTTATGCTAAATACAGAACATGGCCTCTCCATAAATAAACTTGTACGCTTCTCTGCTGCACTAGCGCCTCCTGCTGCTATGGTCTCTCCATCACGTGGTAGCCTCAGTTGTTACATCGTGTCATCGGCCCCTCAGATCCGACAAAAGCTCCGTCGGCTCCGTCGGAGATGGATCCCATGGGGGAATCGGCAAAAGCTCCGGCTTTTCGCGACAGTGCCTTCAAGCTGCGTCGGAGATGGATCCCATGGGGGAATCGGCAAATCTCCGGCTCCGCGACCGTGCCTTCATTCGATTTGGCGATGACCGGCGTTGAGAGAGGTATGGCATGTTGCTGCCGCCCTTGCCCGTGCAGGTACGGAGGCGAATCGGAGGTGCGGCGGCTGGACCACACCGAAGGGTGCCTTTGGTGGCGGCGGCGGCTCAAGCGGGGAGGAGGGTTTAGTTTTTTTTTTTAAGACGTGACTTTTAACATTTTTTTTATTTTTTTTTTCTGATTACACAGGCTATTTTTGTATCTCATTTTTTCAGTTGTTAGGACATGTTCCTTTCAGGGCAAAAAAAAAAAATCCCTGTCACATCGAATATTGCGGCCTTAGTTTAGCCTATTAAAAATATATTAATTAAAAAACTAATTTGTCAGCCGGAGACTAATTCACGAGACAAATCTATTAAACTTAATTAGTTCATGATTTGACAATGTGATACTACAGTAAACATTCGCTAATGATAGATTAATTTACTTTAATAGATTCGTCTTAGTAATTAGCATATGGCATGTAATTAGTTTTATAATTAATTTATTTTTAATAGACTAAACTAGTGTCGCAATGTCCGATGTGCCAGCGAAACGAACACCCCCTTAGTTTTCCAAGGAAAATTTTGCTACCGAACCACAAAGTGACCCCTCTTTAAATTTCGAGATTCGCTTGTGGACGCTCTGGTTCAAATTTAATGGTGGACACCGTGCACAATAGAATAATTTTATAAACTAGATATAAAATTATATAAGTGTCCAAAAATTATACTATAAAATCTTCTACACCCTATATGACTAATATAGTGTTTGTGCTAATGCTATGACTTTATCTGAAGGATGTACGTAAAAACAACTAAACGATGAATTATTTGTCCATCGTTGAACTCTTACACAATTATATTTTAACATTTATACAACCTGGGAAATATTTTTGCATAAGAAGACATAATAAAGTTATTTCTTGCATTAACCATCTAATTTATATTCTGCTTATCAAAACATTCATTTGCATAGCTCTTGAGAATGTCCGCCAAAATGCTCATTTCATGACAGGTCTCGTAGAATTACGTTGCATGAGCAACCTCTTCAATTAGAGAGCTCATACGAAATGTGCGGTTACTTTCATCCTAATTAGTCATGCATTAACCAACAAGATGATCAATCAGAGGTATGTAATCACCATATTACCTGTCGACGAAAGATGATCGGTAGTCTACCGAGAGGTATGTCTAAGGTAGTAGATTAGTTTGAGGGGGCGTGTTTGACCTCTACTGAAGCGTAAACGCAGGGACAAGAGACGACGATTTAGACAGTTTCAGACCGGCAAGTCGTTGTAATACCCTACGTCCTGTGTTTTGGTGGCTGGTTTGTATTATGAGATTGGAGGGGGTCCCTGCTCGCCTTATATAGTCGGGGAGCAGGGTTACAGTTGTGTCGAATCCTTATCAGATTACAATCGGTTCCTTTAGATAAGGATTCTCGATCTATCCTCTAGGATCTTACTTGGCGAGCAAGGCTTCGTGAGAGTCCCTGGCGGCCACGACGGCCTGGTCGCGAGTCGCGGGGCCTTCTGGCTGCGCTTATCCTTGACGAAGGGCCCAAGTAGGTCTATGGAGGTATACAGAGGTAATATCCTCATATTACCCTTCGGACAAAAAAAATCAAGGAAAATAGCTATTTTGCGGAGGCGTTAGGAAGCATCCCAATCATTGTGCAAGCTCGAATTCAACTAGGTTTTTTTAGGGGCGCTGGGTTGGCCCGGTTGGGCCAGTTGGGTTGCGCCGGCGAAAATCAAACATTTTTCTTTTTCCAAACTTATTTGATTTAAAATAGTTCCAAAAACTTTAAATTAGGTTTTGACCTAAAAATAAAAGTTGCTCAAAATAATTTTCTCTACAACTTTTATATAGGACATAAATTCCGATAAGCATTTCCTTAACCTATACTGAATTAAAGTCAATTTTAAGGCTAAAAACTATTTTAGCATTCCTATTTTTAATTATTTATCTAAACTTAATTAGGATAAGGTGCCAACATGAAAAGTGTTATGTTTTTATTCTCTATTTTATAAAATTATTTGCCAAGACAAAACTCTACTAAAACATGCAAGTCATATAGAACCCTAATTTAGAAATTAAAAACACATAAAATCATAGCACATATTTATCAACACATGGAGATGTAATGCAATGCTCATGATCATTAGTGGCTAATGATGTTCCTAATGTAAAGCTTGACACTAGGGTGTCACAATGAATGTCTTGGTTTCATCTGTGAAATCTGAATTTGTTGAAATCTGTCAAATTAAAATTAAAATGAATCTTCTCAAATTTATTTTTTATTTAAAAAATATTAACTGAGGCGGGCCTCTTTATGTGCCCGCCGCGGTTAATGAGTTAACCGTGGCGAACTCTTAACGCTAACCCATCGCGATTAATCTATTAACCGCAGCGGGCGGTATGTCCGTCTCGATTATTCCACGATTAACCGTGGCCTTTCATTGGAGGCGGCCGTGTTTGACCGCCGCGCAAAACCAAAAACGCCTGTCACGGAAATTCAATTCGGTAATAGTGTATGTCGAGGGAGAGAGTGAGGTGCGTGCGGTCTGGGGTAGTTGACAAGTTCGACGTTGGGTCTAGGAACCCGGGCGCGGCAATGGGGAGTGGGACAACAGTACGTAATGACCATATTACCCTTGGACAAATAAAACCAAGGAAAATAGCTATTTTGCGGAGGCGTTAGAAAGCATCCCCAATCATTGTGCAAGCTTGAATTCAGCTAGGTTTTTTTAGGGTGGTGTCATGACTTGAATTGGTCAAGGTCATGACTAGGTATTTAATTTCAAGGTTTTTCTTTTCAAAGGATTTTTCATAGAAGTGAGTAAGGTGGGAGAGAGCTAGCACATTGAAATTGTAAAAGGTTGGTTTAAACATGTTGTTTTGGATTTTGAAAGGGAAATAATTATTTTGGTGTCGACCAAGAGTGGACCAGCACTGCTAAAGCATTTATTTGATTTACAAATATTTTTATAGGATTTGTTTTAGAAAAACAAGATAAGAAGGCTGACTTGGCTTGACCTATAAACTACATGCAACACGACATCAAGCAAGGTTTAAGATTTTTTTTTGGGAAAAGTTAGGTTTTTCATTACATGCAAAGTTGCATCTTGAATTTAGAGTTAGCTGGAAAACAGAAAGCTCGCTACTGTACGTCTGTATGCACATCAGGAAGCGTGACCAGGTGAAATGCACATACGAAGTAGTAGTAGTAGCAGCAGCTTGCTCCGTTACAAACTAGTCATGGTACAGACGCGCAGTACAATACAGTAGCTAGGCACACAACACACCAATCATGGATAAGCCACTAGTCCTGGAACAAATTAAAGTGCAATACAGACGGGAAGGACGACGATACAAGTCACTCACTCACGGTAGCTAGCTAGACGCACAGTACCACTCACTCACGGTACAAGCAAAGCAATAATACCAACCAAAGCACATCTAAATAAAACAGAAAAGAAAACGGAAAGAAAATGCGTTTCGATGTGTACATCAAGCACACAGACGCAGGCATGGCACAGATAGATTAGATACTACTAGGGACCGAGTCACCGAGATACAGTACAAGCCAAGTTGTGCAGATAACTAGGGACCGAGATACAAGCAAGTTGTGTCCGAGGAGCTCTAGTTGGGCCCACGGCGGCCTCTGATGCCGCGCAATATTTCTTCTTTCGCTTGTTCAGATGATTTCCCATGCTCTATGATGCCGCGGTTCAGAGTTTTGGCTACGACCTGAGCCCGAGCCTTGTCTTTCTTGACAGGGTCACTGTTTGGTCGGTAATGAACAAGCTTCTCATCATTAGCATTGCTGTACGTTTTCGATACTTTGTCAGCATGTCAGTCACCCTTATTTAAAAGATCGAGTCTGTGCTTTTGATACGTATATACGTACTTTATACATAAGTCAGTATGTATACGTACCGCATAGTGTACTCTCTTCTCTCGTACATTTCGGTGTAGGACGATATCACGGTCAAGCGCCATGTATTATTGAACTGCATGCAGCACAAAATTAAAGGGGATCATACTTATATATATTGCATAAAAATCCACATAAAGTACTAGCGACTATGTCCTCTCAACGGAGGTACGGAGTACTATGTACTGAACATTTAATTTGATGAGTGAAGCGACGACTAGCTTAGCTCACTTCCTCCCAACTTGTCATGCTACACTCATTCAGTCCTTAATTCCTCGGCCAATTATTTGAATGCTGCTAGCAAGTGTACAGTATCTCGGAGCAAAGCAACTATGATTGGCATCTATCTATGGGTAAAAACGCATATAATAGGACATTGTACCTTGAAAGCGAATTAATTATACTGAAAAAAATCCTGCATGCTTATCGATCGGTAGGAATATAAATTAGAAGCAAGGACTGGAAACTGTTTGCGCTCACCTGCACACCGTATTCCTCCTCAACATCAAATTCGAACGCGTCTCGAAGATTCTTGTCGCACGTAAAGAAGCATTCTGGAATTACAACATGTGTATGTTTGTGGATTAGTTTTTTCTTCTTCTGCTGCTGCTTTTTAACCCAAAAAAAAAAAAAATCATGCATCTTCATGAAAAGCGGCAGGATGGAGTAGTAGTACCTTCTGTCCCGTTAGTAAGGTTGCCCAAGTCTGCGCCCATGAGATCCTGCCTCAAATCTCGGTAGTGATGAGGATTTGCTAAAATGGCCAGGTACTGGTCATCCGTGAGCCAGCCATTGTGTGCCAGGTCCCTTGCCATGCTGCTTGTCAGATCTGCATACAAATTAAACGGTAAACGTCCATCAATCAACAGAAAAACACAAACACTAAACAAACCGGGGACTCCATCGGTCTCATGCACGCTCTATATAATGCATGCATTCATTCATTCCCATATATATATTGGCGCGAATGCATACATACCTTCAGGCCGCCTGATGCCATGGACACGATACCCGACCAGCATCTTGTTCTTGCCGATCCAAGATCGACCAACGGGAGAAGCTGGCTGGCTGCGTGGGAGTGGGACTGCAAGCAGAGCAGCAAGCTCTCAACTGGCTGGCTTCAAGCGAATGAAGAAAACACATACTCCTCCCTCCTACATATAGAGGCGGCCGGCCAAAGGGGCAGGCGGGGGTGGGAACACCCTGCCGAGTGCCGAGGCCCGGCCGGCCTGGCATGTGAGGAGAAACAAACTTTTTTTTTTTTTTTAAAAAAAAGGGATTGTTTCGTTTTACTGTTTCATAGTAGGCTCGTTGCAGCGACATTTAATTCTTGTGTTTTGCAACATGTTACGTGACTTTGTAGTCATTTTTGTTTTGTCCAGATCATCAGTTTATCCTAAAGGTACAAATTAGTGATCTTTAGGTGCACTTCCAACCATTTTTAGTTTAAATATTTGTACTTTTTTTTTTCAAAATGAGATCTCATTTAGTATAAATATTTAAACTAAAGAGGGTTGAAGATATATCTAAGGGTCACCAATTTACACCCTATCTGTTGCGGGATGCAGGAGACCAGTTGTCGTGCCTTGGTGCTACTGGTGCGCTGTCTTGCAGTGTGTATTGCAAATACTGTACTGTACTATTGCGTGACTACAGCCACGAGGTGATGCAGGAGATGGGCGAAAGAAAAGCTGGTTCCTGAGTACTGTAGCCAATAGGCCTACAGCGGGTGCAGGAGATAGGTTGGGCGAGAGAGAGGACAAAAGCTTTTGCAGCTGTGCATCATACGTACATGGCGTCGTATAGTGGGTGAGTAGAGCTGTCTTTTTTTTTTTTATTTATACTCGTACTACCCAATATGACATAAAAAAATCTTTAGGCTCTGTTTGGAAGTCTGGTTTATATCCTACAACACTTGTAAATTACAGGTATGTAAGATTTTACAACCCAGTTCAACATTGATTGTTTGGATGATCGATGACCATACTAATTTTACGTCTGGATTAGGCCCAAACCAGTGTAAAATAAAACAGACCTCCACTTCTCCGAAAAAGAAAACGAGGAATATCGTGCTCACCCCTTGCATCTCGCAATACTTCCTTCTCCGCCGCCGGGGTCGGGCCAAGTGCGTCCACCGCTGTCGGGCACAACCCTCTCGTGGTCATGGGCCCATGGCCCCCTCGCATTCATGTGTCCCAATGTTTGATGTGATAGGTAAAAAAATTTGGAAAGCAACTAAGGCCACGTTCAGATTTCAAAATCTCACTAAATATTTTGCACAGTACTTATTTAGACGCATGCATGTAGTATTAAATATAGGTAAAAGAAATAACTAATTGTACTTTTGGTCTGCTCATGTCGAGACAAATCTTTTGAGTCTAGTTAGGTCATGTTTGGACAAAGTTTGTCAAATAACAACGAAAGTGCTACAGTAACATTTCGCCACATTTTTCGCGAACTGAACAAGGCCTAAGCAAGGCCAAGTTCCTTCAATCCAAACATGATCTTGGAATATGTGCATGAGCCTTGCTCTTGATTAAAAGCTAACTCTTCTCTCTTTTCTATTAAAATATGACAAAAAAAAAATAGAGCTCGCTTAAGGGTGGCCACCTGATAAAAAAGCAGGAGTTGTACGGGGGCAGCTCAAGGGTGGATGCAGCTGGGAAAAGGGCTGAAGCCACACACATGATGAGGGCTTCTGTTGCTGATGCTACCATTCTGGGCAGTTGCAGTAGTAATAGTATCAATGGAGGCCTTGGTTCGTGGGGGGGATGCATGGGGGATTCCTGGCAGAATGTGCTTCACCACGCCACTACAATTCAAACATGCAAGAAACATATCAATCCTGGATGGAAAAGATCAAGACCAAACCCAAAAGATAGAGAGCAACTTGCACCAACAAGATACTGCTTAACAATAGCCATTAGTTTGTGGTCGTGACTAAGTATCTTTTCTCCTTTCCCCTACCCCTTGAGGCCCCCTTTGGAACGCGAGAATTTTTTCTATTTCTACGTTTTTCCTGTGAATAGTCAACTGATTCCTGTGAAAATCATGTATAATTCCTGTGAAATTCTTATGACAGTGCGTTTTCTTGTATTATCAGCGTAGCCTACACACCCCACCTCCTTTTAGGCCTCGTTTACAACGCGGGATTTTTTTTTTTTCTGTTGCTGTGTTTTAACTGTGAACAGTTAACCGATTTCTGTAAAAATCATGTATAATTTTCCAATAAAATTCCTACGTTCCAAAGTACAATTTTGCTTGTAGAGACATACTCCCTTCGTCCCTAAAATCTGTGTTTGACTCGTAGACACGCTGTCCAAACGACCAACAACAAGGTACGGAGGGAGTACTACTACTGCAGATCTGCAATGCAATAATGTCAGCCTGATCTGATCCTGATCGCGATACACACCACCGCACGCAATGCCGCAGAGAGAAGAGAGCAGCAGCAGCAGCAGCTAGGGATAGCCCTAGACTTCGCACTGGTTCCGTACGTACTCCGTACAGTATATGATTCCTCTCTCTCTCATGCAAATGCAAGCAATACCATCCCAGTCCAAACTCCTGTTCCGGGGTCCGGAACATGGGCACTGTGGCCGCGCCAGACGCATGCCTGCTAGGGACGGAACGGAGCCACAGAGGGAGAGAGGCACTTATTACCCAGCCAAGACGGACAAGCTAGCCTAGGAGGGTCTGTGTCAATCAATGTGAACAAGATGGACGATGACACTCCATGCGCGCCAACACTGCTAGAGAGTACTAGTATACTACTGCTAACTTGTGATATACTCCCTCCGTCCAAAAATGATATTCGTATTAGACTAGTCAAAAAATCTTACAAAATATATTTTTACCATTAATTTCTCTTATAATATAAAGTTGGTGGCTAAAAACTTAATAGCATTTTAGAGGCACTTTTAACATGAATCCAGGGTTGTGCGAGCGCGCGCCTACCCCTCCGGTGACATCCACTACCAGCATCGCAACTGCTCGCATCCCCGGTGCTAAACCACACCCAGGTCTCTCTGTCGTTGTCGCCGTGACACCGTCTGCTCCATGGAAAACACGATCCGGGCGACAGGCTACAACACGTGCCCTCTACATTTGCCTCGTCAACCCGGACGGATCACCTCCTGACGTCTAGGCGCCGGGCGGCGCGGCCAGGAGAGGGGCGGCCGCGACGGTAGAGCGCGACCGGGAGATGGGTGGGGCCGGGAGAGGGCAGCCGCGACGAGAGAGGGCGGCGGCGGACGCGGGTGGCCTGGAGAAGGGCGGAGCCGGGAGAGGGCGACGGCGTGCGCAGGCGTGGGCGACGGCCGGAGCGGCCCGAGCGGCGCGGCGGCCGGGCACGGGCGGACGACGGGGGCGGTTCCGATGGGAGCCGGGGAGAAGGGGTGTGCGGAGTTCGCGGTGGGAGCCGGAGGAAAAAAAGCGAAGCGATTAGGGGTAATCAGACGATGTCATTTGACTCTTTTTAGGAGTAGAGATTTATTGTCTTATTGAACTCTACGTAAGTGAGATTGCCATATTTGTGTGTTGTTTAACTAAGAATTTATCGATTTATATCATATGATTTTATTATTTGATGTTTTTTCATTAGACCCAACGGATACCTGATACCCGCCGGGTGCGGGTACGGATACAAAATCTTAAATTACCTATGGGTATGCTCGCGGGCGGGTAAAAGTTAGGGTTACGGGTATGATCACGGGCGGGTAAATGCTCTACCCGCACCTTACTCGATCCGTTGCCAACCTTACATCAGATATTAGGTCTCCACTTAGAATAACTGGTGATGGCGGAGCCCTGTGCCATAAAGCGACCAAGCGGACGCCATGAAGAGCTCGGTCGCTGTCGCGGCTACGTCGATTGAAGAGATTGCACAGCGAGCAGCTAGCAAGTAGGAGTACTTCAGGGCATGTTTAGATTCCAAATATGTATTTACAGAATCTTTAGACACATACATGAAGTATTAAATATAGGTAAAAAAATAATTAATTATATAGTTTGTTTGTAAATGTCGAGACGAATCTTTTGAGTCTAGTTGGTCTATATTTGGATAAAGTTTATCAAATAACAACGAAAGTGCTACACGAACTTTACACCTAAAATTCTTCCAACTAAACACACCCTCATTCGAGGGCTAGGATCGAATGAGGCCTTGTTCAGTTCGTGAAATATTTGGCGAAAAGTTACTGTAGCACTTTCGTTGTTATTTCACAAACTTTGTCCAAACATGACCCAACTAGACTCAAAAGATCCATCTCGACATGAGCAGACTAAAAGTACAATTAGCTATTTTTTTACCTACATTTAATGCTTCATGCATACGTCTAAAACGGGTACTGCGCAAAATATTTGGGGACATTTCGCGAACTGAACGTGGCCTGAATGCCTCTGTTGTGGACAACAGAGCTACTATTTTTTTTTTGTGACTACAGAGCTACAGTACTTATGCTGGTGCCTGCCTACTCGTAGAGTGGCACGGACAATCCGCTATGGCCTATGGCCACACCAGAATCCCTTGCTTTTCGCTCGCCAGCTCCGCTTCCCGCGCGCGTCGTTGCCCAGCTCTCTCTCCATGTCTGCAGCTGCAAATAAAAGCCGTGCACAGCCACGATGATGCGTCCTTGCGGCCACCATGCGTTGTCAGGCTGCAGGTGGCCACTGTGCACTCCACTGCGTGCATTGAGGCCATGTTCAGTTCCCATTGAATTGGTGTCTTCAATAGGCCGGCTACAGGCTACAGCCCGCTGGCCGGCCATCATCAGATTGAAGAACACGGGTTTCTTTTTTATGTGCGGTTGTATGAACACACGGCAGCCGAGGAAGATTTAGATACCCACGAATTATTAACTTTTTTTTTCACACTCTCTCTCCATCATATTACCATCACATCAATGTTTGGACGTATTCATGGAGCATTAAATGTTGGTAAAATAAATAACTAATTACATAGATTAGTTCTAAATCACGAGACGAATTTTTTGAGTCTAGTTAGGACATGATTGGACAAAGTTTATCAAATAACAACGAAAGTGCTATAGTTGAAAAAAAAACTCTTCTTCCCAATCTAAACAAGTCCCAAGGATCAAAAAAAAAAAAAAGCTGTATGATCGGCAGGTTCTACTCCCTCCGTCCATAAAAATATGTAATTCATGCCGGTCAAATTTATTCAAGTTTAACCAAGATTATAATAAAAAATATTAGTATTTATGTTGCTAAATAAAATTGTTATGAAAATATATTATATTACTAATCTAATGGTATATTTTTTGTTTCGAGAATGTTAGTATTTTTTTATATAACTTCGGTTAAAAGTTCGAAATATTTAACTCTTCGATAAGTGAGAATTACACGTGTTGTTGGACGCAGTGAGGATATATAGATAACGAGTACAAAGGCTGTTGCATTTGTCTAGTAGGCGGTTTCTATTTTACGTACAAAATAGCTAAATTAGAGAATTTGCAATCTATTTTTAGCTAGACTCTTGTCGTTGCTCTTAACAACAAAGATCTAGTATATATCTTCAATAATGAGAAAGCACAATAAAGGTTAACGACTTTTTTGGATTGCAGAAACCCAAAGTTGCGGATTTGGATACACACACTTGTGCGGGAAAAAAAAAAATCGAGACTGTGGTACTCGATCAATCCATCGCTAAAAGTACGTGCTACACTAGCTATAGATTGAAGTACGTACAGTAATTGCTCCGCTGCCTGCTGAAGATCAGCTGGTGAGGAAGAGTCCCCTGTGTGCTGTTGTCCTATCCTACCACTCCCACCCTAAACTCCTGTTGAGATCATCATGGAGACGCCTACGAATCGTCACAGGAGTGACAAATGGTTCCGTTGTGCCCTTTGCACTGTAGGATTCCCCTGGCATTATTGCTTTTTTATGATTCCCCAGGCCTTGCTCACCGAAAGTCGCATTATTGTACCGAAGCTGGCTGCTTATTGGCTGTTTCTCATCGCCGTGGCTGCTGCCTCTCCACTGTTTAGAGCTGTGACTAATTGTCACCATAAATAATCCTATAAATCCTAATTTATCCTTGAGTCGACTATGTTTACCTATTACAGATTTGTCATGACGACCTAGTTAGGGTTAATACATTTGTCACGCTAAGCCACCGTTTATGCAGTTAGTTTTAAAATTAGTTCACGCTTGAGTAGCTCTTCTAATCAGCATCTAAACATGGTGCTAATTAAAAACTAATCGCCATGTTTAAAATTAGTAGTTCATTGTTTCATTGGTGGAGGATACTAATTAAGTGGTGTAGATAGTTTGAGGAGTCAAAATAAAAACAAGAGTGATATATATAGTTGATTTTCTAGATGGACAATCACGTCCCGTTGATGGTGTAGATAGTTTGAGGAGTCAAATAAAAACATGAGTGAGATATATATAGTTGATTTTCTAGACGAACAATCACGTCGCATTAGTAGAGGAGCAATAAAGGCCGAGCACGGTGGAAAGTGCGGGAAGGAAAAAATATCGGTAATGCTATCTATAGAACGTCCGGACGGCCGGACGATGGACCTGCTCGGAGCGGAGGGTCGTGCTGCAGGCGCGCGTCCTAATCTAGCTACGCTCGTAAGTCTAGGCACGCTCGTTCGTTCGGTTGGTCGCTCCAGCGTCCATCGTGTCTGTCTAATAATTTATGTCGTTGTATCCATTCAGACTGCTGACAATACTTCGAGGTACTCATTCCTCTTCCATATAAAAATGCTTGGTTAAAAAAATATCTCTATCCTATTGCCCCCTTCTAATATAATACAACACTTTTTAAAAAAATCTCTATCCAGGTGTTCATATAGCAACGGTTTGGTGCTCGCCCAACGAACGTGCTCATATAGCAACAGTTTGGTGCTCGCCCAGCAAACGTGCTCATGCAACAGGGGCTTGTCAAGGCTGCTTGAACCGGTGCTTACTATGATGACCGAGGACGCATATGTATTGTGCTCGTCAGGGACGTTCTCTTATAATAGGTGCTCGCCAAGCTCGTGCTCGTCTAGGCCACACGAGCAAGTGCTCGTGGCCTTGCTCGCCCAGGCCACCGCGCTTTTTCTAGCAATGGGTGCTCGCCGAGCTCATGCTTGCCCATGCCGCACGAGCAAGTGCTCGCGACCTCGCTTGCCCAGGCTGTTGTGCTTGCAGAGCATGGGTGTTCACCGAGCTCGTGTTCGCCTAGCACATGCGAGCAAGTGCTTGCGGCCTCGCTCGTCCAGACTGCGTACTTGTCCATGGGTGCTCGTACATATGCTCGTCCAAAGTTACGCGGTGCATTGGTGAGTTCCATGTGCAGCCTCTGCCTTCGAGCTTCACAACGATGAGCCGTCATTCGTCCAAGCAGCAAATTAAATTGTGATGAAACTGTATGTTGTAAGAGTATGTCTCATATGTTTCATTTCTTTTATCTACATGTTCCAAGTGTTTCACCTCTTTTAAATTATTTTTATTTTTACTTATTAATATTTCATGTTATAAGTGTTTTCATTAGCACCTAAAATAACTACAGGCCATGTTTAGTTCCTGAGAAATTTTGGGTTCTGATACTATAGCACTTTAGCTGTATTTGATAATTATTCTTTAATCACGGACTATTTAGATTTAAAAGATTCGTCTCGCCAAGTACAGACAAACTGTGTAATTGTTTCTTTTTTTTTTTGAAAAGGCTCGGCTTACACCGTTCGGCCTGTTCGGATGGGGACGTGGCCCATTCGCTCCGGCGCGGATGCGGCCCAGACTCCACCCAACACGCTTGTTATCTTCTTTCCTTCCCCCACTACTCGGTCGTTTCCATTTCGAGTTCTCCCTCTCACTCCCTTCCGAAAAAACCGTGCTCCCCGTTGTCGGGAGGATCACCGCCGCCTCCACCGCGACGAATTCCACCGCGCTGGTCGCGGCCGCACACACCTCCTCCGTGCCGACAACCTGTAGCCTCAACGCCTTCTTCATCGTGCCCATAGGCCTCACTCTGTATGCCACCGCGTGCGGATGGAACCGCCGGGTGGTGCACCGACCCCTACCGTGGCGATTGCAGCCTCAGCGCGGCCTCTCGCCGTAGGGCCCCCCCATCATGGCGTCCTCTCGGCAGAGGCTCTCCACTCAAGCGCGTCTCTCGCCGTAGGCCTCCGTCGCAGCCAAACCAACATAGAACCACAGCGAAAAACGTGCTCAGTTAGCAAGGTATGATGATCGTGTAATTTGGTGGTTTGGTTAGTGCTATTTGCTCTATTTGTTTTTCCAAATGTCATGGTGATTATAATGCGTGCATACTCCTGTTATTAGGATGCTAACAATTTTTTCTTGTGTGCTGCTACTTTTTTCCCAACCACATATATTTTTTGATCTCACGATATATATCAACCATAGACGATAGTTTCCTGCTTGTGTGGTGCTCTTCTTGTTTTCTTAACTCACACTATATATTTCTTTTGTTTTCATATCATACTTGTACTGTTTCATTAGTACTACCTATTGTGCTTTAGTAGCTACCTGTACTTGTTTCACTACATGTGTTTTTCATATACATGTGCTACACTTTTTTCGAGCCACATCTCTGTCTTAGATCTCACCATATATACTGATCATAACACTTTGGATATGAATCATATGCAATACTTCATTGTGCTCATTTTTTGTCATGACCACCCAGAATTCTTGTTTCACTAGGCTGTTTTGCTTTGCTTCAGTAACATATGTCCAGTGTTTCATTGAATTTTTAACATATCCTGCTTCCTTGATTTTTTTCCTTATATTGTTACCGCACATATGCTCTATTTAGATACTGAAACATGTATTATAGTACCACTGAAACACTAACCCGTTTCTGAAACAAGAATTCTGGGTGCATCTTAGATCCATGATACCCCCTATTTTATAATTTCTAAAGCATGCAATATTTCCAATGTGCAGTACACTAAAGCATATAATATTTCCAATATGATGTAGGTGTTGAAACGATTTTATAAGGAAGGTGAGACGACATTGAAAACATACACTGCTGATGCAGATCGGGAATCTGAAAATGTACTCATGCTCTTGCAACATGTTCGATCAAGATGGTCTCCTGTGTCCCCACATCCTGAAAGTATTTATAACACTTGATGAGTAACAAATACCTTAAAAGTACCTGATGCACCAGTGGTTAGAAGAAGCAACACATTCTGGATACTGCTCCATATGGAGATGCTCTGTTGAAACTGAAATACGCCGGTGAAACAATTAGGCCACACTACTAAAACAACTGAAAATACACCAGTGAAACTACTAAGTCACACTGCTAAAACATCTAAAAATACACCAGTGAAACAATCAGGGACCTCTTGATGAAATATCTAAAAATACACCAGTGAAACAACCAGGACCCACTGATGAAACAACTTGTTTTGATCTGCTGAAACCAATGTTTTCCTAAACAGTAAACGGTAAACAGTCGGTCACTCTTTGTTTAGCGTTTACGCCATTTAAACGGTGTTTAAACGGAGTTAAACGGCCTAAACGGTTTTGTATGGTAACACTAAAATATACATATTTATGTATGTAAAAATTAAATTTGATAGAAACTGTACATATTTGCACATGTAAAAAATAAATATTATACCAAATAATATTTTTGGAACAAATCTAAATCCCACAACATTTCATATACTCACAATGTTAATTAGTTTTGTGTTGATTATGGTAGTCGTAGTCCTCTAATTAACCAAATTATGGATTAAATGGTTGTTTAGATCATTTACTCATGTCTAACCTGATTTTCTTTAGACCATTTAGACGGGTTTAAACGGTTTAAACGGGTTTAAACGGGTTTAAACGGTCCAACCGTTTAATTCACCGTTTAGGGCCTAAACAAAACAGATGGCCTCTGTTTACCGTTTAAACGGTGTTTAAACGGACTAAACGGCCGTTTAGGCGAACAGAGGCTGGAACAAGCCCAGTTGCACTTCTAAAACAACTAAACATACACTGTTGAAACAACAAGGTACCACTAGTGAAACAAATAAAAATGCACTAGTGGAACAATCAGGACCCACTGCTTGAATCAACTAGGACTCAGTTATCTCACATCTGATAAATGTGCTAATGCACAAAGAAACCAAAAAAGATAAACAACAGGATTACCGCAAAACATGGACAAACACACAATATTAAGAAAGTAACCAACATTTTTAGTAAGATGGTCACATTAGATCAACATCATGCCAGGAAGTAACCAACGTATGATGACCTAAGATCGCAGACACATTCAAGAAGTTGTACAAGTAGCAGAGGGTGACAATATTATCCGTATTTGGGCAAAGAGTAGAATGACATGAAAGCCCTCAGGAATGTGTCCTTGTCCATAGCGGTAGACAACACATCCATACACTTGTGTCAATTCTCCTTAAATGCTTGCATGAAGGGCTCACGAATCCTCTAAAATTCCTCAAAATCAGCGACAGGTCCAGTAAGCATAACATGTCGACCCCCACTTGGCACACCGACTATATTACAGATAAGCTACTAGTCAAGCACTAAAACTTTATTGTTGAATCTAAACTCTCGCAATTCCAGTTGTACATGCTTCATTATACAATAAATAAGCTTGACAGCGACATAAAAAATCATATAGGGCAAGCAAACCACCGAAACCAGCTTCCACGATCCAACCGATCTACTCTCCTATAAACTTGTGGTAATGGATCTGGTGATCATGGATCATGTGAACAGAGAACCTCGATGTGAACTCTGGTTGATAATAGTCAATGACTTTGCTAGTCATGGGGGACTTGTTTCCTGCGTTAAAAAATCAAGGAAGCAGGATATGTTAAAAATTCAATGAAACACTGGACATATGTTACTGAAGCAAAGCAAAACAGCCTAGTGAAACAAGAATTCTGGGTGGTCATGACAAAAAATGAGCACAATGAAGTATTGCATATGATTCATATCCAAAGTGTTATGATCAGTATATATGGTGAGATCTAAGACAGAGATGTGGCTCGAAAAAAATGTAGCACATGTATATGAAAAACACATGTAGTGAAACAAGTACAGGTAGCTACTAAAGCACAATAGGTAGTACTAATGAAACAGTACAAGTATGATATGGAAACAAAAGAAATATATAGTGTGAGTTAAGAAAACAAGAAGAGCACCACACAAGCAGGAAACTATCGTCTATGGTTGATATATATCGTGAGATCAAAAAATATATGTGGTTGGGAAAAAAGTAGCAGCACACAAGAAAAAATTGTTAGCATCCTAATAACAGGAGTATGCACGCATTATAATCACCATGACATTTGGAAAAACAAATAGAGCAAATAGCACTATACACCTTACCTTCACTGTCATTTGACTCTCTTCCGTATCAATTGCACTTATATATGCTTAAGGCCGTCGAGTCACACAGGAGCTCTTGGAACTTGAAGAACACGAGCATGGTGTAGAACTTAAATGCCTGCTTCTCAATTTGAGACCTCTCCCACAATGGTTGATTTGTCGTCTTAGTTTTGGCTCCTTCCTAATATTTGTTTTCAATCCTTCTCCATTATGTACTCATACTGAGTAATGAACTACAACACTGAGTCCTAAGGGTGCATCATCTTCATGAACAAAGCATTTATACTCTTAGATCTTCATATTGTGCTCGTGAAAGGAAAGCAACACTTCTTCAAACTTGAAGCACTTCTTGAACCGGAGGGGGCGGATCAGGGACAGGCAACGCGGCAGGATAGAGAGGTCGGTCGTGATCGCTGCTCTGGGCGGCACGGAGCGGATCTGAGGGGCAGGGGAGGGATGACGCATGAGAGAGGACGACACAGGGGAGGGACGACGAGGGGGACGGCGCTCGGCGTGATGGGAACGTCGAGGTCGTCGGCGGAGGGATCGTCCGGCCACGAGCGCGACGCGGTGCGGCGCGGACAGGCGAGAGGGAAGCTGAGTTGGGATTGGTGGGAACAGTTCGATCAAATCGGGTGCCGATCGGGTATTGGCTGGGTTCCTGTTTCTGATTTGTCGGGAGCCCGTCCGGACGCGCCTCAAGAACGTCCGGGCCCTAGCTGCATGCTTAACCTAATTTATAGAAAATACATGCAACAATTATATCTCTAAATAAGGCCTTGTTTAGATGCATCTCAAAATAATTTTGTGTTGCTACAGTAAATATTGGGATACTAATTTAGAGTATTGAATGTGGATTAATGACGAAACCCATTCCACAACCCCGGTAAATCACGAGATCTTTCTAATGAGCCTAATTAGACCATGATTAGACAATGTCGTGCTACAGTAAATAATTTTTAATGACAGATTAATTAGACTTAATAAAAAGATCTCATAATTTTTCGTCCATCCGTATAATTAGTTTTGTAATTAGTTCATATTTAGTCCTCCTAATATTTGATTTACAATTGTTGCAATAAATTTTGCAAAATTATTTTACAAAATTTTGTGCATCTGAACACGGCCTAAGGCCCTGTTTAGTTCTCGAGAAATTTTGGGTTCTGGCACTGTAACACTTTTGTTTGTATTTGGTAATTATTGTCTAATCATGAAAATTTTTGGATAAATTGTCTAATTGGTTATTTTGTTTACCTACATTTAATATTTCATGCATGTATCATAAGGTTCGATGTGACAGGAATCTTTGCAAATTTTAGGTTTTGAATGAGAACTAAACAAGGGCTAAATTTGTTAAAGAACCAAATTTAAAGATGTTGGCAGACAAGACATGTGTACCAAAGCCGGCAGCAGGAGCTATATAACGTAGCATGCACCAAAAAAAAAGTAGTACTATAGTAGGAGTGATAGCACGCTAGCAAACCAGGCGAATGTGCGTGCAGCAGAACAGGCAGCAGCATGCGTAGTACAATATATAGTAACAGGCTAGCAGCAGACCAAACATCACTAGTGTGTGGACACCAGAACAAACAACAGCCTCCGCGCGCTAGCAGTATGAAACAGCAGCAGGCGCATCACCACGCACGCTTCCGTCCGGACGTCCGGGCGCTAGCCTGATCGAAAAAATATTATACAAGGAATTGTCATACTTGGGGAATGAAAGCATTGTCAACGTGCACCGAAATCGTAGGTTGGAACAAGAAAAGGTGACAGGAGCATTGATGTAGATATCAAATGCAAATTTGGAAGGCTGCAAAGGAGCAAAAGGAAGCAAAGTTGTTTGAGGTTTATAATTCCTTGCTTAATCAAGCTACAAGTGACATGCCTGGAAATTATAACCAAGACAAAGAAAAACTTAAGATTGAGGAAGAGTTGTTTGCTGGCTAAGGTTTGTTCTGGACTTTGTCTACTGCTAGTGAGAAATTATCTTATCTTAGTAAATAAAAATGTCTGACAAGCTCCTAGAGTTCAATACATGGTCAATGGGAATCAACACAACAAGAAAGGATTGAAAGAGCCTTTGGAGTATTGCGTCGTATATTTTGCATTTTAAAATGACCAGCTCATCTATATAACCAAAATCAACGGAGATAGCTTGCATCCAATATGGCAGTTGAAGATGAAAAGGAAGAGGACAGTGAAGATAATCTAGATCTAAATGTGGCTCCTAGTTCAGTGACTTTTGAAGAACCAAAAATCTCTCTTGATCAATATGTTACATTTGATAGGGTTTTAGAAAAAGATAGTGATATTTGAGATCGATCGACTCGAAGGATTCGGTGAAACATATTTGGAATAAGTTTGGTCACAATTGAAATATATCTAGAGTTTGACATAGACTATATGTGATCGACTTTATATCCATGTATCTAGAGTCATGTAGCATGTTTGATCATGGCAAAACACAAGAATTAAATGCTGCAACGAGCCTAAAGAAACTATCTCATTAAAAGAGTTTGTTTCATGTTCTAATTTTTAGGATTACTAGAATTAAAAATAGTGACATGAAACAGATTTTTTTTTCCCTCGATCGCACAAAAGATATGCACACATTTGTATTAAGGTAGAGAATTTAATACAACATGTCTTAAATTAGTGGTGTCCTAGCAGGAGAGAAGAGTCAGAACCATCTTAGTGGAAAATGGTGCCTAATAAAGCAAACGAGAACAGAGAAGCCTCGTCTTTCTTTACTCGTGCGTTGTCTGTATCGGCCGGAGAGCATCACGACCGTCGGATGCATATCGGGACAGGCAGAGGCTCTCACATGATGCCCGGGGCGCAGCGGGGCTCCCACTCATTGTACTGTTGATTACCACGCACCAAAGCTAGAGCCCTGCCCCTTGAAGCCGTTGAGAGCTTGCTGCTTGCAGCCCCCCTCCCTCTAGAACTCTACATACACACCTCGTGTATGTAGATGAACCAAAAAAAAAAAAGATTATCCAAATAATGCAGAAATATTAGACAAACAAAACAAAAAAAAATAACCAGATTATTTTTATGGATGCCAAATTAATTGTTTTAAAAGGAAATCAAATAAAACATGCAGAAACTAAAGAAAAAACTAAAAAAATCAGATAACTGTTCAAGTAGTTCTGATCAATTGTAGTTACAAATAATTTACACCAACTAAACAAAGAATTTACACTAAAATAGAAAGAGTAAATAAAGTATAGTCTAATAAGATGTACTCCCTCCGTCCAACAAAACATACAATTTTAGCACAGTAGCACGTTTTAGTATCTAAAGTTTAAATAATTATAGATAAAAAAATATATTAATATTTATGATATCAAATAAACATCATTAGATTAATTACAAAATATACTTTTATAGTAAATTTATTTGGATTAATAAATATTAATACTATTTGCTAGAAACGTGGTCAAACGCGAAGTACTTTTCTGGACACGGAACTCATAATTGCATATTTTTATGGATGAAGGGAGTAATAGACTTCTAATAAACACCGTGTGGCCCTATTTAGATGCATTAAAAAAATCACCTATCACATCGAATATTGGGACACATGTATGTAATGTTAAATTTAGACTAATTATAAATTAATTTATCAGTCAGAATCTATTGATAGAGACGAATCTATCGAGTCTAATTAGTTTATGATTTGACAATATGATGCTACAGTAATATATGCTAATAACAAATTAATTAAGCTTAATACTTCATCTTGATAAATATTGTACGGTGATATAATTAATTTTATAATTAATAGATTTTTAATAAACTAAATTAGTGTTGCAACATTTAATTTAATATGACGTACTAAAATTTTTTATCCATACATCTACGGGACGAAGATGAATCTGCATGCGTAGATGTCAAGAGGCTAAGGTGATTTGAGCGGACGAAGACAGGTGCTACGCTACGCAATGTAGACTGCTACAGTAGACGATAAACGATCTACTGTACTCACCTGCACTAGGCGACGATAGACGATCTACTCGCCTGGGCACTCTAGACGATCTACTAGTACTCACCTGCAGCTGCTGACCACCGTGCCGCGCATGCTGCATGCACAATCATGATGCACAAAATTAGCATCCACTGCCTCTTAAATCCTAATGATTATTATACTGTTGGACGGATAGTTTCTTTAATTTGTTGTGAGAGAAAACATGCAGCACAGCTGATAAGCCGGGCTGAAATGGACAAGCGAACAGGCTGGATACTATGATGGCCCTATCAAGCAAGTGTAGAAAACCTTTATCAAATACTTTAGAGGTGTATCTTCTTCATCAGAATGGAAGGAACACAACAAAGAAGAAACAAGTCTAGGTTGTTTTAGCTTTAGGCCTATAATAAGTAGTACAGTACTCCCTCTGTCCCAAAATAAGTGTCGTTTTCGCTTCCCGAGAAAAAGTTACCGGCAATTATATATTAAAATATGTTAATATTTATGCTAAGTAATTAGTATCATCGGAAAGATCTTTACATCTAATTTTTTAACAAAATTATTTGGAGATATAAATATTACACATATTTTCTACAAATTGAGTCAAACACGTAGCACGTACACCAACGGCGACACTTATTTAGGGACGGAGGGAGTATATGATAGTTAAGTACTACTCCCTCCGTTCTTTTTTATCGCTCGTCCGAAAAACATGCCTATGAGGGAAACATAAATTTCTAGAGATAGACATTTAGGGACGGAGAGAGTAAGTAGTAGTCATCAATAATAGTAGTCGTTGTTTATTACTCCCTTCGTCCCGAAAACGTGTCTGTGAGAGAAACACGGATTTCTAGAGACAGTTATTTAGTGACTGAGGGAGTAGCTCCTCCCGGTATGAGATGATTAAAGGTCCATCTCGTATGCTCGTTTGTGGCATGGATCTCACTGTTATGATAATACGTACTACAGTACAGAATTAAACTTGGCAGTCAGTTGTACTGAAGTGACGTGGCTACATACAGATATCCAAAAGAAAGGAAATACAGTAGAGGGTACTCTCCTAGTCCTAGTCCTAGAGGAGTGGACAGAAGCCAGGAGAAAAAAGTGATGAGGCGAGAGGGCCCGGTACTGCTTGCTATGCTGGGACCTCTGAGAGCAGAGAGCACTCACGGGTGCAATACAGAGAAGAGAGAACCTCCAAAGTGGAATCTCACCTCTTTGGCCTCAAGCCTCAGCTCAGCAACAATTCAGTAGAGAGAGACCTCCCCGGCTCCCCCGGTGAGGTGAGGGGTCCTAGCCAATAGTGTGGGTCGCGTGGCGAAAGATCGCACAGGCGCACGGGATGAAGAACCGAAATTTCTACGCACGAAAAAATTGTCCACGTTTTACTGTTTGTAGTTGTGGTGAGAGATATATTATACGGTAAAGCAACAAAATAATAGCAATAATAATTTTGGTCAGATAATTCTGGAAATTGAGACATGAAACAAATCTAGCATCTCATGCTCATGGTTTTGACATAACAAAACCAAGAGTTCACAACATGACGACCACGTTCCACACGTTCCTGTAATGACATCCTACAGAGGGCAACCCTATCTAACTCCCTTGTGTAATTCGGCAACTCGACCCAGTAAGATATAGTCCATACATAAAGAGTAAGATAAGTATATAACAAAGTACGTGTGACCTCGATCACAAGGCCATGATCAACCAAGCTATTTTGATTTTTTCAAAGAAAATAATAAATTAAAATAGGAATCTGTTTTCAGTAAGGCAAGAGTTGCAGGTCTGCTAAACTTCAACTGGAATGTAGCAATATAGTACATGCTTCAGTTATGTGGCCTGATGCTAGAGCTTAGTTGATTGGAAGAACGTCAATCTGAACCTTTCTTTGCATAATTCTATAATTTTATCATTTAAGATCTTTCAGTAGTTTAATTAAATAATAGTGTTGACAACCAAAATTGGTCAATTTGTGAAGTTATTAAAATATGAAATGGACTTTACCATCGTGTTCCTCTCATCGAGATGGTCAAAAAAACATATATGGAACGTCTAGTTTGGAGCCCGGATGGAAGAGTTATGACCTAATAGAGATGGCTCATTGTGGGGAGTGCTGACCCGAGTCGGAAGTGCTGACCCCCGGAAGTGCTGACCCGAGTCGGAAGTACTGTGCTGACCCCCGAAAGTGCTGACCCGAGTCGGAAGTTCCGACCCCCGTTTTGATCTGACCTTTTAGATTCCGATCCGAACTGTTCCAAACTCGTGGGAAACATGAAAAATAAGGTTTGGAAGGGTTTCCTATTGGGATAAGACCACCCCCCCTCTCTCTCTCTCTCTCTCTCTATATATATATATATATATATATATATATATATATATATATATATATATATATATATATATATATATATATATGAGAGGATCATGGTCGATTGAGACCCATCTATCCAATCGTCAAAATCAATCTACTACCTCTCTTTTACCCTCTCTTCCTCTCTACTTCTCCCCCTTCTTCATCGGCGCTGCATGGACGGCTGATCAACGATGACGACGACGCTCTAGAGCGGCCAGGCCGGCTAGGGTAGCCCATAGCGGCTACACGCCCCGATGGGGTCCTTCCCGAGCGTGCAGGGTTTCGGGTCTCAAGAGACCTCGTCGGCGTGTCTTGCTTATCGCGCTCCCGGCGAGGCTCCTCCGGCGACGTGTCATGCGTATCGCGCTCATCACTGGAGGCACAAGGTCCGGGTGCGGACAAACCCTAGGCGCCGACCGACCTAAAAGTTGGCTTGGTCCTACATCAAGCGATCTAGCTCCTTATCGAGTGTGTGACCTAATTTAGCGTGAACACACTTTTTGGCGACTCCGCTGGGGACGATTGATTCGGCTATCTCTTGTAGCCGATCCTTCTGACCTAGCCAATTTGTTGGTTTAGATCTATCTTGTGTTATCATTACCGTTGCATCTGGCCCAAAAGGCCGATAGCATCTGGTCCTGATATCCTCTTTCAAGGATGTGGAACAACGGTCGCAACAGCGAGTTCACCGACCCAATGGGTGAAGAGATCCTCATCAAGTCTGCAGCCATAGCTGACATGAAGGCACGTGGTATTACTGAAGATTCTCCCATTTTTTATACTATGATTAAGATTTGGTCTAAATTTGATAAGTTGAAGGAAAGCTTTAGTGGTCCTGCTACTTCATCTCATGTTGCACGTACTAGTGAATCGTCTCTGGCTTTTAGTCAACCTCAATCTAAGAAGCCGTTTTAGTATTATTTTGATTAGCATGGCAAGTTCATTTTAAAGAGTCAATCCAAATTGGTCTCTTCGGCACCTGAAACCGATAAGACCGATTCAGGAGGGACTAGTGCTATACCTCCTGGGAAGAGGTTGTCTTATTGTTATTTTGATGAACATGGCAAGATTATTTTTAGGAAATGACCGGAATTGGTTCCTTCGGCGCCTGAAACCGATAAGATCAATTCAAGAGTGACTAGCACAATTCTTCTCGCTGCTACATACACATCCAATTCGGTTTGTACCTCTCAAACCGATGACGGGACAACAGCACCGCATGCTTCATTACCTCATATTATGGTGTTGTCTAACTCTCCAAATTCATCAAGCATGGTTCCAATGTCTGAAGCTTCATGTAATGCCTCCCAAACCGATTCACAGAAACTTAATAATCGGTTTTGGAAATCAAAAGAGGCAAAAATGGACATGCAAGATACACATGCTGGAGATGCATATCCTTTACCTTGCAAAAAGATGTTGTCCATGGTTGAAACTCTGGAGATGAATAATCCGGCCATCTTGATTCGGCCAGAACAAGCCGATTCTACCATTGGAAAAATATGATAATCGGTGAGCCCAGAGAACCTAAGAAGGCAACTAAAGTATTAGATCGTGAAGTGGTGCTAGAAAAGTCCAATGGTAATCGAGAGAGCCTTGTTGGTAGTTCTTAGCTTCACTAAAGATAGTGCTAGGCAACTATCCCCGGTAACGGCCCAGGAATGCTTGTTGGCACTTGCTAACGTTGTTACTAGGAGTAGACTATGGAGTCTATCCCCGGCAACGACGTCAGAAATGCTCGAAGCAAGACCGGTCACTATACCTAAAGGAGTGGAGCTAAAGCAGCTATCTACTAATGCCAAGCGGGGTTGTCAATCCCGACACTAGTAGGAGCTAGCTAGAGAGAATGCAATCTACCAGGAGGAGATTCTGCAAGCGCACAAAACTATCGTTGTAGCACTTCGCCTGGGAGTACCAGGTGTCGATTTATTTGATCCCAAGGGAAGGCTAGGGTGGTGAATGAGTTGAGTCAAGGAGGGGATGAGAGTCGAAGAAATAAGAAAAAGGAAAAGGGGAGAAGGGAAGATGAAAGGCTAGAAAGAATAAATGGGTGGATAGGTAAGGATGAAATGGATGCTAAGGTAAGGTGGATGGATAGGTAGTTGAAGGGATTAGGATAACTAAGGGTAACTAAGATAACTAACTACTAACTACTAACTACTCCTAGATAACTACAAAGCAAGATAACTATGAAGCGAGATAGTTTTGAAGCAGGGCAGGCAAAAGACAATAAAGCAACTAAGTTGAGTATAGTTTTATTCCTATCTTGTCAAGTATCAAGGCGTACTAGCCTTTACCACTTACTTAGGTTGAACGCTAGCACAACGAGCCTTACTGTTAAACTGGGCCAACTACGTGGTGGAATTCAAGGCGCACAGGGCTGTCACCACCTGCTTGCTACCACACCTATCCGGGGGTCCAGCCGTATCTGAAGGTAAGTCTATAACTAAGCACCACGCTTAACTATATTCTAACTATCTCTACCCTAGCTTTGAATAGAGACACCCTTGCGGACGTCAGAGCAAACACTTGACTTAATAAGATAAACACTAAACTAACTAAGCAACCTATTGGCAAAGATCAAACACTAAGCTCACTAGAGATTAACTACTATGGCTAAGTGAATTGAACTGTAGGATAGCTAGGCACTCAAGCAATCAATCAAGTATACCACTCAATACTGATAAGCAGAATAAAGTAATACTTGAAATGATGAACTAGAATATAGTAAATGCTTGAGTAACAAGAGCAAAACCTGAACTGGAGATGAAGGAAGACTCTTCCCAGCTCCAGGACCGATCACTCGCACGCCTCTGCTCTTGAGCTAAGCCTTGAGCAGCGCTACCGCGAGGGCGAAGATGCCTTGCTCAACTAGCTACCTACTTGCCTAAGCTCTCTGAGCTTCTAACCTAACTCTCACTTGCTTCTCTTGCTTTGCTTGGAATGGTACTGGGGTGTGTTTGAAGAGGTGCCTCCACGGGGGTATTTATAGCCTTGAGGAGTGAGGGGGGTACTTATAGGGGGCAGCCACCCGACCTAGGGTTAGGTCAGGTGGCGGGCGCCACTCCCTACTGGCGGCCGCCAGTCTCCTGGCCGCTGGATGCACCGACTTGGATCCTACGGCATCCAGGAGGTTGTCCGAGGCGGTTTGGAGTTCGGGTGCATGTCCGAGTAACCGCCCATCAGCCTTGATCCGCGCCACTCTCTCCTGAGCCGTCCGATGCCACTGACCTAGTGACCAAGGGCCAGGATTTGGCCTTGGGGAGGTCACACGGATTGGTGACGTGGCAGGGGGGCCAGCCCAAGTGGCGGGCGCCACTTAGAGGTGGCGGGCGCCACCTAGGGGTGGCGGGCGCCACCCCCTTAGGCCCATTTGGGCCCTGCTGAGTGGGCTTGGCTCCTGGTGGGTCCAAATGTCCAAATTTGGTTCAAATCCTGTATTCAAATAAAATTCTATGGACATGTGGAATTCAGTTAGTTTGAAACCTATTTGACTACATTTCATGCCTTTTCGGTGGATTTTAGGGTCAAATGTTGACGGTAAAATATGTGTTTAAGGACAGTCAACAAACTCCCCCAAGCTAACATGTTGCTCGTCCTTGAGCAACAATGCGGTTTAAGCATTGAGCATGGAAAAAGGTAGCAAAATTAAGATGTATGCAAGTGCATATTGTATAGTGAGAAATAACTTAGCATATATCATGAATCATAGCAATGTGGGGCTTATAGTTTTTCACTTCAAACTTGCAAGAGTGGAATAAAGCAGTAGATAGGAAACTTTTATCTTGCTTAGGTTTGACTAGGATTCTATCTAGAGGTTTTTTCAAAGTTTTCAAAAGATAACAACTTGCTTAAGTCCTCCTAGATCACTCAATCACTCAATGGTGTTTAAATCCTCACTTAGGCCAAAATGTAGCTTTTCCTATTTCTAAAGAATGATATGTGGAGTTATAGGTAGGCTAGGTGTCATGAGCAAATTGCCTAATGTTTATTGCTAAGCTAGACACTCAGATCATAAGGAGCAGCAAATCATAAAAATTGATCAAGATGTGCATGTGTGGTTATGTGGAAGTGTATAGAGGGATATTTCATAATCCTTCCTAGTTAATTTTCTAGGGGTCTAGAGCTAATGATGACTCTCTTCTCTCTTTTTTTCGATACATAGTGAGTAGACAAAAGATGTGTCCTCACATTTTCTTAGGACATAGTCCTCTTTTGAGCTACTTTGCTCTTTTTTTGGATACAATGTGAGTAGACAAAAATGTCTCCTCACAGTTTCTAGGACATAGTCCTCTTTTGAGCTACTTTGCTCAAAAGCTTTTTCTCTCTCTTTTTTTTAGCTCTAGATTTTCCCCAGATTATCTATAGGAAAGGATTTTTGAAATGAATAGGGAAAGGGAGAGAAATGCTTATTCCCAGTGTAGGAATGACATAGGGCTAGCAATGGGATGTTTGGCAGTGTATTGCATATCTCCGGTGTAGAGAATGAGCAATTTATTTGGTGGTTGCAAACCTCCAAAGTGGAGAGTAGGCAATTTATGGTGGGTGTGCGTGAATTTTGATTCAAAAGATATGATAAGCTTCTCTACTAAGATCTATGAGGTCTAACAAAGCTCTTTGCGGTTTTGACTAATGACTAACAAATATTTGGCTGGTGGTGGGATGGGATAAAATCTAGGAGGCACTTTTAGCAAGGTTTTTCATAATTTTAAAAGAAATCCTCCAGATTAGGTCCTAATTTCACCTTAACAAGTTTAATGAATTACTCCATTTCTTACTAACTTTATTCACTAAGCACGATTTCAGTTAAAGCATGTGCAACCCACAAAAGCTACAACTTAGATAAGACCAGTTATTCAAACTATAACAATAGCATTTGCATGACATATTTCAAAATCTTATTCAGGTTTCAACTTGTTTAAGCAGATTTTATCAATATTATTCATGGAATGGATACTTAGGCAAGCATGTGACATTCAAAAGATATAGAATTTAAGAACTGAATGTAAAGGGTAGGCTTGAGACATACCTTATTGGAGCGGGAGTCTCCCCCAAGCTGGCTTCTTGCTTGGTGAAGGGCCTTCTTCTTCTCAGTCGGAGCTCTTGTTCTCATTTTATTAAAAGGGAAACTATCTAATGTTGTGAAAAGGGAAACTATCCTATGATATTTTATTGTTCTAACTAAGTTAACTTATACCTATGCATATAACTAATGATAACTGATTTTTTTTAGTTGCATGCATGACATATGTTATTTATGGAAAAAGGGAAATTGAAGGAAAAAAAATTAAAAGTAAAACCATACCTTAGGTCCATGGAGCTTCATCCTTATCGGGTGGATCTTCTTCCTTGGGCACTTCTTCTCTTAGCACTCCATCTGGTTCTTCTTCTTTTGGCACCTCTCCTTGGTTATGTGAATCACACAACTTAGGAGGAGATGGTTCTTTCTTTCTGTTCCACCTTGTTCCCGGGTGCCTCTTCTTGGTATGAACGGGCTTTGCTACCTGCATGTTAGCGGCATATGCGGGACCACGGGAGAAGGAGAATATTTCCTTCCTCCCTCCTAATGTCATTTGAATTTTACCACTTCCCACATATATGCAAGCATTAACAGTATTCAAGAAGGGTCTACCCAAAATTAAAGGCACATCTTTCCTATTTCCCATATCTAGTATTATGAAATCAACAGGAACATAGGAGCCTCTAATATGAACAGGTAAATCATTAACTATTCCTTCTACATAGCAAGTGGATTGATCAGCTAGCACAACATAGGCAGATGTGGATGACATGGGTGGAAAGAATGAGTTTTCATAAAAATCTTTAGATAGAATGTTCACACTCGATCCTAAATCACACATGACATTTTTAAAGACTTCACCAAAGATTGAGCATCTAATTATGAGACTACCAGGATCACCCTTTTTAACAGTCATGGTTTGATCTTCATAATAGTTAAAATATTTTATTTCAACCATATTAGCAGTTTCCATGTCAGGTTTAGCAGGAATTTTGCCAGATTCAAAAGATGGTATGATAGCAGCAAGTTGAGCTAATTGGGTTTCTAACATCTTATTAAAGCTAAGTTGATTTTTCAGAGCAGATGAGAAATCTTCCAATTTAGCATTTATTTTCTCAAGAATTTTATCATTCGCCATTAATCTCTCTTTCAAGAAATCAATAGTTTTACCTTGTTAGTAAAATAAATTTTTTAGGAATGAGAAATTATCAGAATTATGAAAATTAGAGCGGGGGAATGAATTGTTACCTTGAGAATTTGCAGGCTGATTCTATCCTTGATTCTGTTGACGGAAACCATTATTGTTGTTGATGAAGTTCAAATCTTCATGTTGCTCGGGGCAGTGGCTCCCAGAATGTCCGGTTTCTCCACAGACTTCACAAGTCATGTAGGATTCCAGAGATTGGACACTCTCTTGTTGGTTCATCTTCTCACAGCTGTCCAGCTTCTTTGCCAGCAGGTCCATCTTGGCCATGATCATGTCGGCTTCCTTAAGGGAATGCATACCTCGCTTACGGGGTTGCAGTTTCTCGTCATTCCATCCTTGGTTCGACACCATCTTCTCTATGAGAGCCTTAGCATCTGCAACATTCAAAGAAAAGAATGCACCGCTGGCGGCGGCATCCAAATAGCTTCTAGAGAGAGGAGTTAGGCCATGGTAGAAGTTCTGGATCAATAGCCAGTCCTCCATACCATGGTGCAGACAAGCAGCGACATACTCTTGCAACCTCTCCCAAGCCTCGGGAATAGATTCCTCGGCTTGTTGCGTAAAGCTAGAGATTTTGTTGCACAGAGCATTCGTCTTGCCCATCGGAAAGAATTTGGCGAGAAAAGCATTGGAACACTTGTCCCATGTGTCTACAGCGTTGCGATCGGTATAGAACCATTGCTTCGCTTTTCCTAGCAAAGAGAAAGGAAAGAGACGAAGACGGATGACTTCTTGGGTTATCCCCTTAATGGTGAAGGTGCCGCAAATCTCCAAGAATTGTTGGAGATGAGCGTTGGCATCCTCATGAGCTTTGCCACATAATGGGCTAGCCTGAACCATTGTGATTAGAGCCGGTTTTAACTCAAAGTTGAGGTTGGCATCTGTCACATCTGGTCCCATCGCTACATTAGCGGCAGAAGGAGTAGAAAATTCACGAATGGCCTTGTTGGCCATCGCGAAGATAGAACGAGATAAGAAAGAAAGAAGTTGAAGAAGATGAAGGAAAAAGATAAGAAGAGTTAAAGAAAGAAAGAATGGGGTATGATGGGATTCGCTAAGCGGGAGCTTAAGCGAAGATAAATTCGACACGGACTCAACCGATACACCGATTGCCTTCCCCGGCAACGGCGCCAGAAATGCTTGTTGGTAGTTCTTAGCTTCACTAAAGATAGTGTTAGGCAACTATCCCCGGTAACGGCCCAGGAATGCTTGTTGGCACTTGCTAACGTTGTTACTAGGAGTAGACTATGGAGTCTATCCCCGGCAATGGCGTCAGAAATGCTTGAAGCAAGACCGGTCACTATACCTAAAGGAGTGGAGCTAAAGCAGCTATCTACTAATGCCAAGCGGGGTTGTCAATCCCGACACTAGTAGGAGCTAGCTAGAGAGAATGCAATCTACCAGGAGGAGATTCTGCAAGCGCACAGAACTATCGTTGTAGCACTTCACCTGGGAGTACCAGGTGTCGATTTATTTGATCCCAAGGGAAGGCTAGGGTGGTGAATGAGTTGAGTCAAGGAGGGGAAGAGAGTCAAAGAAATAAGAAAAAGGAAAAGGGGAGAAGGGAAGATGAAAGGCTAGAAAGAATATATGCGTGGATAGGTAAGGATGAAATGGATGCTAAGGTAAGGTGGATGGATAGGTAGTTGAAGGGATTAGGATAACTAAGGGTAACTAAGATAACTAACTACTAACTACTAACTACTCCTAGATAACTACAAAGCAAGATAACTACGAAGCGAGATAGTTTTGAAGCAGGGCAGGCAAAAGACAATAAAGCAACTAAGTTGAGTATAGTTTTATTCCTATCTTGTCAAGTATCAAGGCGTACTAGCCTTTACCACTTACTTAGGTTGAACGCTAGCACAACGAGCCTTACTGTTAAACTGGGCCAACTACGTGGTGGAATTCAAGGCGCACAGGGCTGTCACCACCTGCTTGCTACCACACCTATCCGGGGGTCCAGCCGTATCTGAAGGTAAGTCTATAACTAAGCACCACGCTTAACTATATTCTAACTATCTCTACCCTAGCTTTGAATAGAGACACCCTTGCGGACGTCAGAGCAAACACTTGACTTAATAAGATAAACACTAAACTAACTAAGCAACCTATTGGCAAAGATCAAACACTAAGCTCACTAGAGATTAACTACTATGGCTAAGTGAATTGAACTGTAGGATAGCTAGGCACTCAAGCAATCAATCAAGTATACCACTCAATACTGATAAGCAGAATAAAGTAATACTTGAAATGATGAACTAGAATATAGTAAATGCTTGAGTAACAAGAGCAAAACCTGAACTGGAGATGAAGGAAGACTCTTCCCAGCTCCAGGACCGATCACTCGCACGCCTCTGCTCTTGAGCTAAGCCTTGAGCAGCGCTACCGCGAGGGCGAAGATGCCTTGCTCAACTAGCTACCTACTTGCCTAAGCTCTCTGAGCTTCTAACCTAACTCTCACTTGCTTCTCTTGCTTTGCTTGGAATGGTACTGGGGTGTGTTTGAAGAGGTGCCTCCACGGGGGTATTTATAGCCTTGAGGAGTGAGGGGGGTACTTATAGGGGGCAGCCACCCGACCTAGGGTTAGGTCAGGTGGCAGGCGCCACTCCCTACTGGCGGCCGCCAGTCTCCTGGCCGCTGGATGCACCGACTTGGATCCTACGACATCCAGGAGGTTGTCCGAGGCGGTTTGGAGTTCGGGTGCATGTCCGAGTAACCGTCCATCAGCCTTGATCCGCGCCACTCTCTCCTGAGCCGTCCGATGCCACTGACCTAGTGACCAAGGGCCAGGATTTGGACTTGGGGAGGTCACACGGATCGGTGACGTGGCAGGGGGGCCAGCCCAAGTGGCGGGCGCCACTTATAGGTGGCGGGCGCCACCTAGGGGTGGCGGGCGCCACCCCCTTAGGCCCATTTGGGCCCTGCTGAGTGGGCTTGGCTCCTGGTGGGTCAAAATGTCCAAATTTGGTTCAAATCCTGCATTCAAATAAAATTCTATGGACATGTGGAATTCAGTTAGTTTGAAACCTATTTGACTACATTTCATGCCTTTTCGGTGGATTTTAGGGTCAAATGTTGACAGTAAAATATGTGTTCAAGATCACTATCAAATCTCCTGGGCTCGAGGGGCAAGCCCAAACTCCCATGGACAAGCAAAAATCAACTACTGGCATTATTGTTCGAAAAGGGACGATTAGGTCGACTTTAAAAGTCGGCCAAACTGATTCTAATGTTAGTGGACAGGAAAAATCAGCGAGGCCGATTTCTCGAATCGATCAAGCTAGCTGCAAACAAAGACCGCATAACACATGTAAAGGTGAAGCTTGGATTGCTTCCCAATTGGTACGTCAAATTCTTCACCGTTGGAGGATGCCTGTTGGTTTAGCTCACAATGAGCAACGATGTGTCCCTCATAGCCGATTGATCTACAACCAATAGAGCCCCAACAAGACAGGACCGATTAAGCCAATTTTAGATGAACTTGCTAACCAGGTCCAACAAAGAGGCAAGGCACCAGCAGATCAAGCACATGTGTTGAGTGACAAGGAAGTTCTCATTAATCCCATGGAAAATGCCGATGAAGAAATAATCATCAAAATTGGCTCCGCAGATGTTCCAATCAAAGAAAATGAAGGACCAATTGTCGTTGAAAATCTGGACCAATCTAATGTGGAGAAAATATCAAAGGATATTGTTGCTAATGATCATGATGCCTAGAGTAGCACATCGGCTCCCAAGAACTTCCAACCGACATGGTGCCCTTCGGGTTTGTCAAGAACACAAAAGCGCAAACTCCAGCGTGCTCGTTGCAAGAAGTTCAAGCAAGAAGGGCAAGAGAAGATGAGGGAAGGAGAAAGGTCCTAAATGGCTAGAGGGGGGGGGGGGGGTGAATAGCCTAATAAAAATTCTACAAAACACTTAGAGCAACTAGTTAGACAATTACAAAGCGAAGCCTTTTGCTTTAGCTCCACAAAGTGTTGCAAGCCACCTATCCAAGCAATTCTAGTATGTTATAGTCTCTATGCCACACAAAAACTAAGTCACTACTTTCTAAACTAGTGAGCTAGCAAGAAATAATTACTTCTAATTAGAGAGCTACTTCTAGCAAGAATTATCTCTACACAATAGATAAAGAATGTAACACAATGATAGAGAGATATACCGACACCGACAAGAGATGATCAATCACAATATGAATACTAATGAAGTCCGGGAGATAGACAAATAGACAATGGACACAAAGATTTTCTCCCAAGGTTCACGTGCTTGCCGACACGCTACTCCCCGTTGTGTCGACCAACCACTTGGTGGTTCGGTGGCTAATAGGTGTTCACAAACCTAGCTCAACACTTGAGTGCCATAAGAACCGACCCACAAATGGAGGTAACTCAATGACACGCACAATCCACTAGAGTTACCTTTTGGCTCTTCGCCGGGGAAGGCACAATACCCCTCACAAATCACCGGGAGATGGCCACGAACAATCACCAACTCATGCCAATGCTCCTCTGCTGCTCCAAGCCATCTAGGTGGCGGCAACCACCAAGAGTATGAGAAAATCGCAGCAACAACGATCCCCAAGTGCCACTAGATGCAATCACACAAGCAAATGCACTTGGAATCACTCAATCTCACTTTGATTCGCGCTATCAAGCAAGGAGATGAGTGAGAGGGAGTATGTTTAGCTCAAAGGGATGTCCAAGATGTTAGAATGCCAAGAAGAGACCTCCCAAAGTTGGCCAACTCATATTTATATCAGTAATGCTTCACTACAGACGTCCGACTCGTCCGGACGGGTGTACTGGGCCGGCCCAACTTCGGTGAACTGCGCGCTCCATTATCCGGACAACGCGGCCTCACAACGGCACGACAACCGCTCCGCCCGTGAACTGCAACCACTCCGCCCGTGAACTCCTTCCCTGTGGCAGAACCGCCTAAGTTTAGTGGCCCACATGCACCCATCATTGTCTCAAAGACCTTTGATCGGCATGCATGAGTCCCAAATGACTTAAGGGATCTGTCGGGTGTCCTCGGGAAACCCGAATCATCCACGTTTATCTTTCTTCCAGGATATTCCTTTGTCCAGCATCACAGTATTACAACAGTTTTATAGATACGAGAAATATCAGAGTAAAGCGGAAAGATTATACGATATAGATTAAAACTTAAGTGTTAAGTTTACAAACCATAGGTACTTAATATTACATAAAAGTTCGGAACTTTATATTATACATAAACCATCACTGAAACACTTGCCCAAGGTTACTCATCAACATCATCATCACTCTCCTCCACGAGAGTAAAGAAACACTGGCCATCAAAGGGATGGTCAACTGGCTCACCTGCAACAAGGGTTAACAAACCCTGAGTACAAAAGTACTCAACAAGACTTAACCGACTAGAAAAGAGGAGAAGACTCAGGTATGCTGGCTAAAGGGATTCAAGGTAAGGCTTTAGCAAGAACAAAGCTTTTTCCTTTTGCATAAAAGCTTACTAGAGTAACTCCTATATCCAAAATTTTATTCAAGATTCATATTCAAGATTTCCTAAGGATTTTTCAAACATTTAAAACATATCTCTGATCAAAATCCTTTTCTCCAGATTCATTCTTTACTACGGTGCAGGTCAGTGGATTGAGGCTCCATATCCGAGGAAACACGACGATTCGAATCGATTATACCCAGCTGGGGATTCAGTACCACACGATATATGTAGAACTTAATCTTGCATATATCAACCCTCACTATAGATCCTCCTATACAAGAACGGGTCCAGCGTCACCCGAGAGTACAGTACACCTCGAACCCGACTATCTCATAGCCCCGAGGGTACACGCTACTCCCGCCATCTCTCCACTTCCAGTACGCGGTTATCCGTTCTCAGTATTGGAATAGCTATAGACCAGGCTTATCATTGTATGTGGGCTGTACTCAAAAGTCTCAATCTAGCAGGCCAACAACGGTAAGGTCCTATGTAGAATAGCGTTACATCAAGACTCCTCTCTTGATGTAAGCTACCATAGAAATTATACCAACATCAAAAATATAACCACATTGTCGGGAAGTGCGAGAAAGCAAGTCTAAGCATTTCTACTGTTTGTGTAAAACAGGTATCAGGGTTTGGTATAACAACAAGGTAAAACATGCATCAACAGGTTTAAAACATTTATTTGATAAACAGCTAATGCATCAGGTTATAAAGAAAAGTGTAATTGCGAAATCCAAGGGATTGGTTTAAATGCACCGGGGCTTGCCTTGAAAAACAGCGAAGTCCGGCAACTCAGACGAGACGGGAAGATCTACACCCTCAGAAGAAATCCACTGAGAAGCAGGCTCTTCCGGAACGGAGTCTACACGAATAAATGCATATGCATGATCAATGAGATGCTTTGACATGAACATAGTAAAGATGGAAATTTTCCAAGCTAAAAACAATTACTTGAGTACAACTTTCCATCATGAAAAGGAAAGAAACTAACTTGATTAATAACTCTTTACAACTACTAAGCATCTCTTATCATTATCATAAAGCAAGACTACATAATTAATAAATGACAAAGAACTATGAACATATAGAAAACCTTAACCAGGGAGCATTTTATGCTAGGTTCCCATTGGTTGTCAAACAAATCCAAAATCACAAAAACCTAAATGATTATTCTTTTCTATTTATTTTTATAAGCCTATAAATAGCTTTTGCTTATAAAACAATTATATTAATTCAAACAGAGATGAAATTAAGCATAAAGGTAGACATGACCAAAATAAACTTTCATTTCAAATTTCATGATTTTTGGACAAACACAGAAAATTACATAAATCATCAAAGTTGCATTTATTAATTAAAGTACAGATTTAATGACTATAGCAAAAGTACTCAAAACACATGTTTTATAATTTTTATATTAGCACAGACATGCTATTATTTATCATGTCAAATTTCATAAAAAACAGAGCTATAGATTAATTATAGCAAAATTAACAAAACTGACTACTGTGCCCAAAGCCAGAAAAAGAAAAACTTGAACGAACCCAAACTGGGCTTTCGGCCCAAACCAACTCGGCCCAGCGTGGCGCAAGCGCACGGCGGTAAGTGCGGTTGCGTTCGCTCGAGGCTCGGCGCGAGCGAGACAACGCCCGAGGGTTCGCTCGAGGCCTGGCTCCCGCGAGACAGCGCCCGAGGGTCCGCTCGAGGCCTGGCTCGACCGAGACGATAAACACCAGACGCCCGTCCGAGGCCTGACTCTCGGCTCGGGCGAGGCGGAAAAAGCTCGTCCGTCCGAGGCCTAGCTCGGATGGAACGGTGAACACGTTCGCCCGAGGCTTGGCTCGAGCGAAGCGAAGGAGGCGCCTGCTCGAGGCATAGCTCGAGACGGAGGACACGTGTCCACATGTCCGCTCGAGACCTGGCTCGAGCGAGACGGTGTGCCCTGACAACTTTGCAGAAAAACCCTTCGGTTTTGAGGAAACTAACCCATAGTCCAGCGCACTATTCACAAGAGTCTATGACTTTGCAACTAACACCCTGGAAAGACTTGACTTTACAACTGAGAGGTCCACGACCATGGCCGACGCGCACGGCGGCGCACAGAGCGGCGGCGCTCCTTACGCCGGCCAACTCCGGCCGTAAGAGACTAAACTAAGGAGAACATCAGCACCGACAAGCCAAACGCGGCCGAAAGAGCCTCGAAACCCTAACTCTACTGCTCCGGCGAGGTCAGACCGAGCACGGCGGCGATTTGGATCTCGACGAGCCGTTCCGGCGAACCTACGCTATTAGCGGTTGAACAGAGAGGCTAGGACAGCCTAAAAGCTCACCCAGATGATGATGGTGCGGATGGTTTGGATGGAGCAAGCTCGGAAGATAGACGACCACGGTGCAGCGGCGATCGGCAGAGAACTCCGGTGAAGATGGCGCTGTTCCGACGAGACCTGGGCATTAGACATGGAATCATCGAGCCGATGAGTTCACAGGGATCACGGTGAAGCAATAACACAAGAGAAAGTGGTCGAACAGATGCTCGGTTGAGCTGACCACTGCAGACCCGAGCTCGGCGGCGATTCCAGGACCGGCGGAGAGGATTCCGGCGAGTGCGAGCTCTCTGAGGTGTTAGAGATGGAGTGGTAAAGTCCAGGAGGTGCGCAAGGTAACAAGGTACTTATAGGTGCGGTGGATTGGGATGAGATGAAGGAGAGACGGTCAATTTTGGATCGGGATCAAGATGGTGCCCGTCGGTGCACCGGTGGCAAACGGCGACGGCGAGCGCAGGAGAAGGTGCCACGACGCGAGAGAGCTGGCCAGCAGGTGCGCAACCTCGCCACGGTCACGGTCGTGTGCGGATTCGGGAGAGATCGGCGTCCACGCGCGCGCTCGGGTGATCAACAGATCACCCCCTCCCTGCCGCCATGAACAGGGACAAGAACATATCCTCTCCCTTTCCCTTTCTACCCTTCTCTAATTTAAAATTACTTTGAAATTTTGAATAGAAGTTGAAAATATTCCAAAATATCAAATGCTCAGAATTTCAAACTGAACATCTTTTATTTTTGCAACACACCCAAATTTGACTTGCATTTTGAATTTGAGTTGAATTTGCAAAAAGGGATAAGAAGGACAAAATAGAACTTTCACAAATACTTTTGATTTTGCATGAACACTTGAAAAACTTTACACATCAAAGTTGTTCCTTAACAGAAATAAAATAACTTTGCTTTTTGAAACATACCCAAATTCTTTTTAGATTTTAATTTATAGAAAAGGGAACAAAATAGGATTTTGGGATTATTTAAACTATTAAAATGAATTTCAACCAAAATCTGCTCTATACCCCATTGATGACTTGAATCAAAGTCCAAATACACCCTTGAGATATAAAACAAAGTTTGATCCAAAATTCACTGCCATATAAGAAATTACCATAAAACCCCTTTACTCAAACAAACACTATTCAAAAACATGAAAGCATAAACTAGAGATCAACTTAAACACTCTTTATCAACTAAGCATAACATCAAATGATAAACTTGTTTTAGTGAATTCAATACCAGGTTATCACTCAAATGAAATGCCAATGCATATGATGACATGTCAGGTTTTAGTTTGCTTAACACCGTAGTGTTACAGCTCCTTCCCCCTTAAAGAAATCTCGTCCCGAGATTTAACCTGAAGGCTAACTAAAGGAAAAGGAAATGTGTCAAGCACTTTTATTATTAACTAATACATAGAGCAGGGGATAGGTCATCATACTATGACTTACAAGAACTAGACAGAAGATAGAAACTCAGGAAAACTATCTAAGAGAAACTCTTCTGACTCCCATGTGGCTTCATCTTCTGTATGCTGACTCCATTGAACCTTGTAAAACCTAACAATCTTTCTTCGAGTGACTCGATCTTTCTGATCAAGAACCTTGACAGGATACTCTGTGTATGTCAGATCAGGTTCTAACTCAATTTCTTCCATATGAATGACATGATCAGGCACTTGAAGACATTTCTTTAACTGAGAAACGTGGAACACATTGTGAATTGCTGACAAAAGTGATGGCAAATCAAGACGATATGCCACTTTTCCACATCTTCCAAGAATCTGATATGGACCTATATATCGAGGTGCTAACTTTCCTTTGATTCCAAAACGAGTGACTCCTTTCATTGGTGACACTTTGAGGTAAACAAAATCCCCAACCTTAAAAGTAAGAGACCGACGTCTCTTATCAGCATAACTCTTTTGCCTGGATTGTGCTTTCTTCATGTTATCCTGAATTAACTTGACTTTTTCTTCAGATTCTCTGACTAAGTCAACTCCAAACAAACTATGCTCTCCAGGTTCCGACCAATTCAAAGGTGTTCTACATCTTCTGCCATACAAAGCTTCAAATGGTGCCATCTTAATACTTTCTTGATAACTGTTGTTGTAAGAGAATTCTGCTAACGGTAAACATTCATCCCATTTCTCTGAGTAACTAAGCACACAAGATCTTAACATGTCTTCTAAAATCTGATTAACTCTTTCAGTTTGACCCCCTGTCTGTGGATGATAAGCTGTGCTATGTAGAAGTTTAGTGCCCAAGGATTGATGTAAACGTCTCCAGAAAACATTAACAAACTGTGTTCCTCTATCTGACACAATAGTCTTTGGAACACCATGCAAACTCACAATTCTGTCAACATAAATCTTGGCATAGCTAGATGCAGGATACGCGGTCTTAACTGGTATGAAATGTGCTGATTTGGTCAGACGATCAACAATAACCCATATGGAATCAAATCCTTTTGAGGTCTTTGGTAAACCCACTATAAAATCCATGCTAATGTCATCCCATTTCCCAGATGGAATCGACAAAGGTTGTAACTCTCCAGCTGACTTAAGATGAACTGCCTTCACTTTTCGACAAATGTCACATCTGGCTACATAACTGGCAATCTCAAGTTTCATCTTAGTCCACCAGAATCTTTGTTTCAGATCCTGATACATTTTGTTGCTGCCTGGATGTACTGATAATCTGGTTGCATGTGCTTCATCAAGTATCTGTTTTCTGAGCTCAGGAACCTTCGGAACTACTAACCGATTCTTGAACCAAATTACTCCGGATTCATCTATAGTGAAATCAGAATTTTGCTCACACTGAATCTTCTTTTTCAGATGGACCATACCCTTGCTTTCTTTCTGAGCTGCAACAATCTGATCTTTTATAGATGACTGAACTATTATATTTGCAAGATTTCCTTGTGGAACCATCTCAAGATTTAATTTCTCAAACTCATGACACAAAGTAAGATCTATTGACTTGACTTTCAAGCAATTGCAATGACTCTTTCGACTGAGTGCATCTGCTACTACATTAGCTTTGCCTGGATGATAGTGTACCTCAATATCATAATCTTTTATCAATTCTAACCATCTCCTCTGTCGCATATTCAACTCAGACTGAGTAAAAATATATTTCAAGCTCTTATGATCAGTGTATATGTGACACATGTTTCCCAACAGGTAATGTCGCCAAATCTTCAGAGCATGAACTACAGCTGCCAATTCTAAGTCATGTGTAGGATAATGCTCTTCATGTTGTTTTAGTTGTCGTGACGCATAAGCAATAACTCTACCTTCTTGCATCAGTACACACCCAATTCCCTTGCCTGAGGCATCACAATAAACATCAAAGGATTTCTCAATGTCTGGTTGGGCTAACACTGGGGCAGTTGTAAACAACTTTTTCAGAGTTTGGAAAGCTTCTTCACATTCAGATGACCACACAAACTTAGTGTCATTCTTCAATAATGTTGTCATTGGTTTAGAGATCTTGGAGAAGTCAGGGATAAATCTACGATAATACCCTGCTAATCCTAAGAAACTCCGAACTTGATGCACTGAAATTGGTGACTTCCAGTCAAGAACTTCTTGAACTTTGCTTGGATCCACTGCAACACCTTCTGATGATAGGATATGACCCAAAAACTGAACTTCATCTATCCAGAACTCACACTTACTAAACTTAGCATATAACTGATGTTCTCTCAGACGAGTCAACACTATTCTGAGATGTTCTGCATGTTCTTCTTTGGTTTTGGAATAGATGAGAATGTCATCAATAAACACAACCACGAACTTATCCAGTTCTGGCATAAACACTGAGTTCATCAAGTACATGAAATGTGCTGGGGCATTAGTCAGACCAAAGGACATGACTAGATATTCATACAGACCATATCTGGTAGTGAATGCTGTTTTAGGTATATCTTGTGGCTTAATCTTGATCTGATGATATCCTGATCTCAAATCTATCTTCGAGAATACTTTTGCACCGGCAAGTTGATCAAAGAGTAGATCAATGCGGGGCAAAGGATACTTGTTCTTGATTGTTACCTCATTCAAAGGACGATAGTCAACACATAACCTCAAAGTTTTATCCTTTTTCTTCACAAAGATCGCTGGGCAACCCCATGGTGATGAACTAGGTCGAATGAAACCTTTATCTAGCAATTCTTGCAACTGGGTTTTCAATTCTGCTAACTCTTTTGGTGGCATTCTATAGGCTCTTCTGGATATAGGTGCTGTTCCTGGTTTAAGTTCTATTTCAAACTCCACATTACGATCAGGTGGCAGACCAGGTAAATCTTCCGGAAAAACATCTGGAAACTCACAGACTACTGGAATGTCCTTAACTGCCTTGACAAAAGTAGCATATACTTGCTCAACTGCTCTCTTAAGAGTAGGAAGATGGATGAGAAGTTGAGATTTGCTATTAGGTAAGTTGAGCTTAACTGTTCTATTCAGGGTGTCTATTACTGCACCTCTCTGGCTCATCCAGTTCATACCCAAGATCACATCTATACTTGGATCTTTTAAAACTATCATAGAGGTTGGAAATATATATCCACCCAGATCTATAGGTACCTGATGTACCATTTCCTTAGTACACAGTCGACCCCCTGGTGACTGTATAAAGAACTCAGCTTTGGTTTCAACAATAGGTATGTTATGCTTTTCCGCAAATGCTATATTCATAAAAGTATGTGATGCACCAGAATCAAAAAGTATAACTGCTGAATGCTGAGCAACAGGGAACATACCAAGCATGACAGGTTCCCCTTCAGGAATGGCTTCAATTTGAGTATGATAAACCTTGCCTGTCTTTTGAGTACCCTTACTCTTCTGAGTGTTCGGTGCATTCCCCTTATTCTGGTTCACTTGCGGATTTCCCACTGTTCTTGGCACATTAGCATTAGGAACATTCTGCTTTGGATATGGACAATCACGAGAGAAATGTCCAGCCTTTCCACAGTTGAAGCACGGATAAATGGTAGCTTGTGGCACTGATGGACGATTGACCACAACATTCGGCTGCCGTTGAACATTGAAAGGCATAGCAGGTCTTGTAAAGGTCCTCTGAACATTCTGCTGCTGAGGTGGACGATACTGTGGACGATAAGAGGGACGGAACTGCTGAGCTGGATGATACACAAGTCTCTGACGCTTCTTGTTGCCGCCAGATGATCCAGATCCTGACACAATTCCCTTCTTCTTTTTGGCCTCTTTATGCTTGCGGTTCTTATCTTCACTGGATATAGCAACATTCACGACTTCATGATAAGACAGATTACCACAAGTTGTCATCATAGATTGCAGCTTTGTATTCAACCCTCTCATGAAACATGCCTTCTTCTTGGCATCAGTGTTGACCTGATCAATAGCATACTGCGATAAATGATTGAACTTCCCAATATACTGCATAACTGGTTCATCTCCCTGACGTAGAGCTAAGAACTCTTCAAGCTTCATGTTCATAACCCCATCTGGAATATAATGAGCTCTGAAAGCTTCCTTGAATTCAGCCCAAGTGATTCGGTGTCCGGCTGGTTGTACAGCTAAAAGATTTGCCCACCACACACCTGCAGCTCCTCGAAGTTGCTGTGCTGCAAAAGCGGGTTTCTGAACCTCAGTACAGTTGATAAGACTGAACTTTTGTTCCATGGTACGTAGCCAATCATCAGCTTCAAGAGGCTCGTCAGCTTTGGTGAACACTGGAGGACGAGTATCAGTGAAATCAACATATGTGGCCTCCTCTCTGTGGTTACGACCACGACCATATTGACCAGCATTCTGGTTCTGAACTAACAGAGTTGTTGTATTGACTAATGCTGCAATCGCTTCAGCCAACGTAGGTGGAACTGGTGGTGCGTTAGGGATATCATCCCCACCACGAGAAGAATTAGCTCCACGGGTGTTAACAGGCATCTGTTTAAAACAACCATACTTTAGATAACAGTCATATATAACCATTATACACCATATCATGCACAACATGTTTCAACTTATTTATTAAACAAGTCCGCTCTAGGGCAGGACTACTGAAAACACTATCTTACATAGCTGATCATATCAGAAAAGGTTTTCTGACTAACTAAGCTACAAAGTCAGGAAAGATCATGCTATGATACATCTCATGTTACTGGTTTTATTACTCTCCTTCAGAGACAAGCTCATACTCCACAGGCTCTACTTCCTCATCTTCTTCTTCCTCTTCTTCTTCTTCTGCTTCCTCATTTGCAGTAGTTGGTGGCGTAGCAGGTTCTGGCTGCAAGCGTGCTGTCAACTCCTCCACGTGCCTGTGTAACTCAACATGATGTGCTTCCATAAGGTTTTGATTATCTCTCATGACATCAACTCGGGCTCGGGCCCGATTCCTCTGCTCGACAGCCTTCCTCCACTTACACTCATACTCCTGGTGCTGCTCGTGATGATACTGCAACTGTTCATTTAGCTCTTCTCTCTCTCTAGAACCTCTCATTCTTTCACCATTTGCTCTTGCCAACTCCATGTATAAGCGGTCTACTTCCGCCTGAAGTTGTGATGTAGCGCTGTTGCTACTTTCACCTTCTTCATAAGTAACCTCAGGTTGGTTACTTCCTACACTTTCATCCTCTCTTGGGGCAAGAACATGCCGAGGAACACCACGTGGTCCGGTACACTTGCGTGCAGTCTGCCTGGTACGGGCCATCAGCTAAATATATTTGAATTTTAGAACTATATAAGTTCCAGGATTAAGAAACAGAGTTTTTAGAATTAAACAACATAATAACTCTACTCTTACTTAGATAAACCTCTAAGAGGGAAAGTTAATTACAGGTTGATAGTCATGATGCATGAACGAACTTACGAACAAAACTTTAAAACAAACAATTAATCACATAAACTAGCCACTCAACATATAAGTGGATAAATTTTCCTTTTATAAATAGGGCAATATAATAAACATTGTTCCTTAGATTATACATATCACCTTAGCTATGCTAAGAACATATTCCTTTGAATTAAAAATTAGGTCTAAAGAAAGAATTAAGACAAGTCAGAAGCATAAGAAAAGTCTAGAAGCAACTTGGACTCAAATTACTTCAAAATTTAGTTTGACTCAAAACTTTTGAAGTTTTCAAAAATGAATGCTGTTATACTTTCTAAAGGAATAAGCTCCGATACCAGTCTGTGGCAGAACCGCCTAAGTTAAGTGGCCCACATGCACCCATCATTGTCTCAAAGACCTTTGATCGGCATGCATGAGTCCCAAATGACTTAAGGGATCTGTCGGGTGTCCTCGGGAAACCCGAATCATCCACGTTTATCTTTCTTCCAGGATATTCCTTTGTCCAGCATCACAGTATTACAACAGTTTTATAGATACGAGAAATATCAGAGTAAAGCGGAAAGATTATACGATATAGATTAAAACTTAAGTGTTAAGTTTACAAACCATAGGTACTTAATATTACATAAAAGTTCGGAACTTTATATTATACATAAACCATCACTGAAACACTTGCCCAAGGTTACTCATCAACATCATCATCACTCTCCTCCACGAGAGTAAAGAAACACTGGCCATCAAAGGGATGGTCAACTGGCTCACCTGCAACAAGGGTTAACAAACCCTGAGTACAAAAGTACTCAACAAGACTTAACCGACTAGAAAAGAGGAGAAGACTCAGGTATGCTGGCTAAAGGGATTCAAGGTAAGGCTTTAGCAAGAACAAAGCTTTTTCCTTTTGCATAAAAGCTTACTAGAGTAACTCCTATATCCAAAATTTTATTCAAGATTCATATTCAAGATTTCCTAAGGATTTTTCAAACATTTAAAACATATCTCTGATCAAAATCCTTTTCTCCAGATTCATTCTTTACTACGGTGCAGGTCAGTGGATTGAGGCTCCATATCCGAGGAAACACGACGATTCGAATCGATTATACCCAGCTGGGGATTCAGTACCACACGATATATGTAGAACTTAATCTTGCATATATCAACCCTCACTATAGATCCTCCTATACAAGAACGGGTCCAGCGTCACCCGAGAGTACAGTACACCTCGAACCCGACTATCTCATAGCCCCGAGGGTACACGCTACTCCCGCCATCTCTCCACTTCCAGTACGCGGTTATCCGTTCTCAGTATTGGAATAGCTATAGACCAGGCTTATCATTGTATGTGGGCTGTACTCAAAAGTCTCAATCTAGCAGGCCAACAACGGTAAGGTCCTATGTAGAATAGCGTTACATCAAGACTCCTCTCTTGATGTAAGCTACCATAGAAATTATACCAACATCAAAATATAACCACATTGTCGGGAAGTGCGAGAAAGCAAGTCTAAGCATTTCTACTGTTTGTGTAAACAGGTATCAGGGTTTGGTATAACAACAAGGTAAAACATGCATCAACAGGTTTAAAACATTTATTTGATAAACAGCTAATGCATCAGGTTATAAAGAAAAGTGTAATTGCGAAATTCCAAGGGATTGGTTTAAATGCACCGGGGCTTGCCTTGAAAAACAGCGAAGTCCGGCAACTCAGACGAGACGGGAAGATCTACACCCTCAGAAGAAATCCACTGAGAAGCAGGCTCTTCCGGAACGGAGTCTACACGAATAAATGCATATGCATGATCAATGAGATGCTTTGACATGAACATAGTAAAGATGGAAATTTTCCAAGCTAAAAACAATTACTTGAGTACAACTTTCCATCATGAAAAGGAAAGAAACTAACTTGATTAATAACTCTTTACAACTACTAAGCATCTCTTATCATTATCATAAAGCAAGACTACATAATTAATAAATGACAAAGAACTATGAACATATAGAAAACCTTAACCAGGGAGCATTTTATGCTAGGTTCCCATTGGTTGTCAAACAAATCCAAAATCACAAAAACCTAAATGATTATTCTTTTCTATTTATTTTTATAAGCCTATAAATAGCTTTTGCTTATAAAACAATTATATTAATTCAAACAGAGATGAAATTAAGCATAAAGGTAGACATGACCAAAATAAACTTTCATTTCAAATTTCATGATTTTTGGACAAACACAGAAAATTACATAAATCATCAAAGTTGCATTTATTAATTAAAGTACAGATTTAATGACTATAGCAAAAGTACTCAAAACACATGTTTTATAATTTTTATATTAGCACAGACATGCTATTATTTATCATGTCAAATTTCATAAAAAACAGAGCTATAGATTAATTATAGCAAAATTAACAAAACTGACTACTGTGCCCAAAGCCAGAAAAAGAAAAACTTGAACGAACCCAAACTGGGCTTTCGGCCCAAACCAACTCGGCCCAGCGTGGCGCAAGCGCACGGCGGTAAGTGCGGTTGCGTTCGCTCGAGGCTCGGCGCGAGCGAGACAACGCCCGAGGGTTCGCTCGAGGCCTGGCTCCCGCGAGACAGCGCCCGAGGGTCCGCTCGAGGCCTGGCTCGACCGAGACGATAAACACCAGACGCCCGTCCGAGGCCTGACTCTCGGCTCGGGCGAGGCGGAAAAAGCTCGTCCGTCCGAGGCCTAGCTCGGATGGAACGGTGAACACGTTCGCCCGAGGCTTGGCTCGAGCGAAGCGAAGGAGGCGCCTGCTCGAGGCATAGCTCGAGACGGAGGACACGTGTCCACATGTCCGCTCGAGACCTGGCTCGAGCGAGACGGTGTGCCCTGACAACTTTGCAGAAAAACCCTTCGGTTTTGAGGAAACTAACCCACAGTCCAGCGCACTATTCACAAGAGTCTATGACTTTGCAACTAACACCCTGGAAAGACTCGACTTTACAACTGAGAGGTCCACGACCATGGCCGACGCGCACGGCGGCGCACAGAGCGGCGACGCTCCTTACGCCGGCCAACTCCGGCCGTAAGAGACTAAACTAAGGAGAACATCAGCACCGACAAGCCAAACGCGGCCGAAAGAGCCTCGAAACCCTAACTCTACTGCTCCGGCGAGGTCAGACCGAGCACGGCGGCGATTTGGATCTCGACGAGCCGTTCCGGTGAACCTACGCTATTAGCGGTTGAACAGAGAGGCTAGGACAGCCTAAAAGCTCACCCAGATGATGATGGTGCGGATGGTTTGGATGGAGCAAGCTCGGAAGATAGACGACCACGGTGCAGCGGCGATCGGCAGAGAACTCCGGTGAAGATGGCGCTGTTCCGACGAGACCTGGGCATTAGACATGGAATCATCGAGCCGATGAGTTTACAGGGATCACGGTGAAGCAATAACACAAGAGAAAGTGGTCGAACAGATGCTCGGTTGAGCTGACCACTGCAGACCCGAGCTCGGCGGCGATTCCAGGACCGGCGGAGAGGATTCCGGCGAGTGCGAGCTCTCTGAGGTGTTAGAGATGGAGTGGTAAAGTCCAGGAGGTGCGCAAGGTAACAAGGTACTTATAGGTGCGGTGGATTGGGATGAGATGAAGCAGAGACGGTCAATTTTGGATCGGGATCAAGATGGTGCCCGTCGGTGCACCGGTGGCAAACGGCGACGGCGAGCGCAGGAGAAGGTGCCACGACGCGAGAGAGCTGGCCAGCAGGTGCGCAACCTCGCCACGGTCACGGTCGTGTGCGGATTCGGGAGAGATCGGCGTCCACGCGCGCGCTCGGGTGATCAACAGATCACCCCCTCCCTGCCGCCATGAACAGGGACAAGAACATATCCTCTCCCTTTCCCTTTCTACCCTTCTCTAATTTAAAATTACTTTGAAATTTTGAATAGAAGTTGAAAATATTCCAAAATATCAAATGCTCAGAATTTCAAACTGAACATCTTTTATTTTTGCAACACACCCAAATTTGACTTGCATTTTGAATTTGAGTTGAATTTGCAAAAAGGGATAAGAAGGACAAAATAGAACTTTCACAAATACTTTTGATTTTGCATGAACACTTGAAAAACTTTACACATCAAAGTTGTTCCTTAACAGAAATAAAATAACTTTGCTTTTTGAAACATACCCAAATTCTTTTTAGATTTTAATTTATAGAAAAGGGAACAAAATAGGATTTTGGGATTATTTAAACTATTAAAATGAATTTCAACCAAAATCTGCTCTATACCCCATTGATGACTTGAATCAAAGTCCAAATACACCCTTGAGATATAAAACAAAGTTTGATCCAAAATTCACTGCCATATAAGAAATTACCATAAAACCCCTTTACTCAAACAAACACTATTCAAAAACATGAAAGCATAAACTAGAGATCAACTTAAACACTCTTTATCAACTAAGCATAACATCAAATGATAAACTTGTTTTAGTGAATTCAATACCAGGTTATCACTCAAATGAAATGCCAATGCATATGATGACATGTCAGGTTTTAGTTTGCTTAACACCAGAGTGTTACATTCCCCTCCCTGCTCAGTCAGCGGTTCCCGTTTTGGAATCTCTCGGAGCGGCATCGCTCGTCGGAATCACTCCCCCAACCTCCATCCTGCCATCACCGCGCCACCGAGACCCCATCTCCACAGCGCCCTAGGTGCTCGGCCCGGGCCGTCCTCCGCCGCTCCGACCTAGGCCCGCGGCGGCCTCCGACCTCCGCCCGCGCCGCGTCCGCTGCTCCGACTCCGCTCGTGCCACCTCCACCTCCACCGTGCCTTCCCCACGGCGTCTCGACCTCGTCTCCACAGCGCCCCAGGAGCTCGGCCCGCGCCGGCCTCTGCCGCTCCGACCTGGGCCAGCGCCGACCTCGGCGCCCGTGCCGCTCTGACCTAGGCGCACGCCGCCTGCGACCTCCGCCCGCGTCGCGTCCGCCGCTCCGACCTCCGCCCGCGGCGCGTCCACGTCTTCGTCTCCGCCTCCAGAGCTCGTACCTCGCCTGACCTCGGCCCTCACCGGACTCTGCCGCTTCGACCTAGGCCCGCGCCGCGTCCACCGCTCCGACCTCACCTCGACCGTACTCCACCGTGCTGCCTCCAACGCGCTGTAGGACGGCTCCCTGCTGTTGGCCTGCGGCGACCGCCAACGTGAACCCGCCCTCAACCTCAGCGTCCGCGTCCAGCGCGGTCCATCCCGTAGTGCGGCCCCTTATCCACTGGGACGGGTCCTCGTTTGCACCCGCCGCGCGCCTCTCTCCAGCGCGGTGCTGCTCCACTGCAAAGCTTCGCAATCCTGACGGTGGTTGCCTCCCCAACTCTAGCGGCGTAGGTACGACGGAGGTTGACTGCCTCTCTCCCAACTCTCTCCCACTCTCTCCCACAGCAGTTTGTTGTTTCAGTATCCTAGATCTGTTTTTGTTTCAGTATCCTAGATCTTTGTTTCAGTACCCTATATCTTTGTTTCAGTACCATGATGTTGATTAATCACTATGATATATATATATATTTCATGTATGTTTGGGATCACCAAATCAATTCAATCAACCACTCTTCAAACTACTGGCACTGCATTGTATATGTATGATGTTCATATAGCCACTGTATAGCTTTATCAACCAAATGGTGCTTGTTGTGTACATTAGTGAAACTTAATCCCCAGTTGCAAAAGTTCAAGTAATTCATAGTTATGCTTAAGCCTCATAACACCACTTCTGTTTGTCCACTATTGTTTGCAGTCATGCGTATGAGATCAGGTCATACTGTTTCACCGACCACGAATGATGACTCTCAAAGTAGCAGTGATGAGGATGTTGGGGGGAGACGTGCTCCTCGTCTTGCAGTCAGGAAAATACCCACTTCAAGGGCACAAGGAGGAGCGGAACCATCTACAAGCAAATCAGCACCCAAGGTGTTTGTGGACAAATCTCCAAAGAAGAAGGTGACGAAGCCTCAAGGTATGATTTTCATGTTATTTTAGAGTACTAGTAGTGCTTTGCTGTATTTTTTTTAAAAAAAATTTATGGTGATTATAATTCAGACCTGCTGTTTATTAGGCTGTTTTAGTGATGATGCTATGCCTTCCAAGTTCTATTTTGATCTCACAATAAATATTGATCACAACATTTTTATCATAGCAATAAATATTCGTTCCTCTTACTTAAAAGAAAAGTAAAATTCTTGCAAGTACAAAATTGAATCCATCAATCATTTAGTATTCATATTAGCAATATCATATACGAATATCAATAGTGTCCAGCTGTCCATATGCAAACTTACATTGTGTTCAGTTTTGGTCATGACCACCAACAATTCCTTTGTTTCAGTATGCTGTTTTTCTTTGCTTCACTAATACATGTCTATTGTTTCATGCCTTTACTCTTTTGCTACATCTCACATTGGTCTCTCTTTTCTTATCTCCTATATATGCTCAAACATTTTGTATGTTCATCCCTGCTTTGTATAGTGTTGGATACCACCTTTTCAACATGTTTTCTCATTCCACTTGTGTTTTCTGTTTTTTATACCAACGGTCAACATGTTTCAGCTTGCTGTCCTGCCTTTTTTCACCATTATATGTCCAGTGTTGCATTCAACTTTTTAATTGGGTGTGTGCATCAACTTTTTTTTACGCAGGCACACACCCAAGGAAAAAAAGGCAGGACAGAGCATATGTGCAATTTCCAAGGAAAAAAAAGTTGATGCACACACCCAATTAAAAAGTTGAATGCAACACTGGACATATAATAGTGAAAAAGGCAGGACAGCAAGCTGAAACATGTTGACCGTTGGTATAAAAAACAGAAAACACAAGTGGAATGAGAAAACATGTTGAAAAGGTGGTATCCAACACTATACAAAGCAGGGATGAACATACAAAATGTTTGAGCATATATAGGAGATAAGAAAAGAGAGACCAATGTGAGATGCAGCAAAAGAGTAAAGGCACGAAACAATAGACATGTATTAGTGAAGCAAAGAAAAACAGCATACTGAAACAAAGGAATTGTTGGTGGTCATGACCAAAACTGAACACAATGTAAGTTTGCATATGGACAGCTGGACACTATTGATATTCGTATATTATATTGCTAATATGAATACTAAATGATTGATGGATTCAATTTTGTACTTGCAAGAATTTTACTTTTCTTTTAAGTAAGAGGAACGAATATTTATTGCTATAATAAAAATGTCGTGATCAATATTTATTGTGAGATCAAAATAGAACTTGGAAGGCATAGCATCATCACTAAAACAGTCTAATAAACTGCAGGTCTGAATTATAATCACCATCAATTTTTTTTTAAAAAAAATACAGCAAAGCAATAACACCTTACCTGCACTGTCATTTGGCTCCCCTCTGTAGCAATACCACCTATAGTCAATGCCGTCGCATCACGCAGGAGCTCTTGGAACTTGAAGAAAACCAGCCTTAGTGTAGAACTTTGAAGCGTGCTTCTCAATTCGAGACCTCCCCCACAGCGGTGGATTTGTTGTTTCAGCTTTGGCTCCTTCTTGATATTCCTTTTCAACCCTTGTATCCATAATGTACTCATATTGCGTTAGAAACTGCAGCACTGAGTCCTGTGGGTGTATCATCTTCTTGAACAGTGCATTCATACTCTCAGATCTCCCAGTTGTGCTTGTGAAAGGAAAGAAGCACTTCTTGAAATATGCAGGTGCCCACATAGTCCTAGTTGAGGTCATGTTCTGGAAGTGCTCATTAGCATGCAACTCATACTTCACCTCTAAGTTGTGCCAGAACGTCTCGAACTCCTTTGGTGACTCGGTGGAGTTGATGCAATAGTCAAAATCGTCTGCAAATTCTGGGGTATTCCTGATCAACATTGCAAACTTCTCACAGGCTTTTGTCACCACATGAAACTTGCAGCACCTGTGTGTTGCACCAGGGAACACCTCTGCAATCGCAGCTTTCATGGCCTTGTCTTGGTCAGTCATGATGTTAGTCGGTGCCATCCCACCCATTGCAGCCTTGAGCGTTTGCAACACCCACATGAACGTTTCAGTAGTCTCATCAGGAAGCAAAGCACACCCAAACAGGATGCTCTGGGTGTGATTGTTGATGCCAACAATCGGTGCAAAGTGCATATTGTATCGGTTAGTGCAGAAGGTTGTGTCAAAGAATATGCAATCTTTGAAAGACTTGTAAAGCTCCCTAGATCTGCCATCCACCCAAAATAAACCCCTCACAGCGTTCTCAGCATCTAGCTTTAGGGCATAGAAGAAGCTAGGGCTATCAGCTTGCGACTTCTGAAAGTAATCCAATACGGCGTCCATATCTCTATACCGAACTCCTGCCCTCAGATGCGTCCTCAAGTTCGAGACGTCCTTGCTGTTGAATGAGAGATTTGCAAGGCCTCCATGGCAGTCTCTCAGAATTGCCATGATTTGCATAGTAGATATGTTTCGATGATGCAGGGTCTTGAGAAGCTCATAATCAGCCCATGAAATCTGCTTGTGAGACCGTAACTGTCTCACCCTACCCTTTATCTTCACCAAAGGGTGTGTGTGATCTTCACGAAACACCACGACCCTCCACCTCCCCTCACGCAGACCAACAGCCATATGAGCTTTGCAATCAGCCTTCTTCAAGGTGCTACGCTTCCTTGTTGCGCTAGTCATCACTGCATTTGCACTTTTCTTCTTGGATGCATTCGTTCCTACTGAAGATTGATTGCTTGATGCACTGTTTTCCTTTTCTGTGATCCGTCCATGTGAGCACTCAAACTCCTTCCGTATCAACTCCTTGGTCACTTGGCTCTTTCTCGATGAACCCACTCTGATAGTGAATCCCATCTTGAATGCATAGGTGTTGTATACTCTGTATGCTTCTTCTACTGTATCAAATTCCATTCCTTCGAATGGAATCACTGGCTGAGAGCTGACAACGTCTTCTTCTTCTTGATACACTGACTCATTTTCATCAGCAATCTCCACCTCAATATCCCCATGGAAAACACTTTCATGAACATTAGGCCCAACGGAACCCTGCATTGCAAATGTATTGCGTTGTCAGACTATGCATGCCTGCAGTTGCAACGAATGTAGATTACCAAGTTGTAGTGCCAACAAAAACTTACTTCTGAAACAACCATATTTCTGCTTGAAACAGCATCAATCTGAACATTCAAATCAATATTTCTTCGCACAACCTGCGCGTTTTGAAGTTGTTTCAGTATAACATAATTCAGTGTTTCAATATTACCTAATTCAGTGTTTCAGTTAGTATTTCAGTTTTGTTTCAACAGTGACTATCTCTAGTTGCTTCAGTTTAACCTGATTCAATTATTCAGTTCTGTTCCAAGCACAGATTGCAAAACAAGTATGAAAGACAGTATAATTTAGTACTGAATCAAGTATAATCAACGGCATAATCAACACAGCTGTAATCAATAACTACAGTAGTGTTGCAGTAGTGTTCCAACAAAAGTTTGACTTCTTATGAACAGATCGCAAAACAGAACAGCTTACAGAAGCTCTTGACGAAGAAGGGTTTGTCTCCACCACCTCCTTGCCCCTGGAATCCCCAAGCTTGAACGTTGAGCCATCATTGCGCCCCTCTAACCGGAGATCGGCTTCACTGCCTTGAACAATCGGAGGGGGACGACGGCCATCCGCGAAATCCATATGGGAGAGTAGATGAGACATAGCGCAGCAGGCCGTCTCCTTGACCTCGCGGCGCAGCGGCGGGATGGCCAGCGCTGCAGCAGGATGGAGACGCAGGACAGCGGCGGGATGTGGGCCGAGGCGGGGGCGGCGGCGCGATAGGGACAGGGCGCCGCGTCCGTGCGGTAGGGAGGTGCGGTGGCGCAGGAGGGAGGCACCGCAGAGGCGCGGTTGGGAGGCGGCGCGGCGGCGCAGGAGGGAGGCGCCGCGGTTGGGAGGCGGCGCGGCGGCGCGGTTCGGACGGGGCGCCGCGGCGGAGCGACCGGGCCCCCAAGTTTTGCGTGCGCCTTGCTTGTCGAAGCTGGATTGGTTGGTTCGGTCCCTGCTTTTGTCGGAGGTGCGTCCGGACCGCAACTCAGGAGCCGGACGTCCGGGCGGTAGTCGTGCCGTATTTATATACCCCCTCAAACAAATAGAGTCGTTACCCCTTCGAATGGGCTGTTTACGTAGCGACCAGACGCGTCCGGTCAATGTTGCATTAGCGTCCGATCGATGTTTCAGTAGTGACCGGACGCATGTTGCACTAGCGTCCGGTCAATGTTGCACTAAGCGTCCGGTCACGAACAGAGAGGTTCCAGAGACATTTTTCAATGACCGGACGCGTCCGGTCACTATTGACCGGACTCACTCAGCGTCCGCTCACCTCTATTACGCGTGTTGCCTCTCGTGAACAGTTGTAGCATCGCGTCCGGTCATATGTTGCATCAGCGTTCGATCGATGTTTCAACAGTGACCGGACGCATGTTGCAACAACATCCGGTCGTTGTTGCAGCGTCCGGTCAAGCCTGAAATCCACGTTTTCAACTCCAGTTTCTTCTCCTTTGCAAATGTGCCAACACCACCAAGTGTACATCACCTTGTGCATGTGTGTTAGCATTTTCCAAACATTTTTCAAAGGATTAGAGGTTAGCACACTAGGTCCTAATGCATATGCATGTATGAATTCACCTAGTGGCACTTGATAACCGCAATCACCGAGATAGTCCCCTCTTAATAGTACGGCTATCGATCCTAAACACACTCACACCCTCTATGGTGTCTTGAGTGCCAAAAACAAAATCCCTATTTATACCTTTGCCTTGATATCCATAGGGTTTTGCTTTTCTCTTCTTCTCTTTCCAAATGTGGAGCACTTGATCCATCTTTTGGGCATCACCGCCAACACCATGGTCATCATCTAGCTCTCACACTTGGTGTGTACCAACCTATCTTATGAACACTTCATGACAAAGGTTAGTACTTTAGGTGACATCAATTATCCAAAACCAAACAAGTTCTTTCAATCTCCCCCTTTTTGGTAATTGATGACAAACTTCACAAAGGTATGTATTTAAAAATTTAAGTCACCTTTTTGTTAGTATTAGCTCCCCCTACATATGTGCTATAGTGTTTGGTTCAAATTCAGCACATATGCATAGATATGAAATGTGGGAGAGTAATACTATAAAATGATGCTAAGATGTAAAGAATGGACCTTTGAAGCGTGATACCAATCAGAGTTGCCAATGTATACAATCCTTAGCACCATGGTTAGCTAGACTTTACAAAAACACTAGATACCTCATGAGATCAACATTATATGAAAGGCTCTAGTACCATATGTAAAAACAAATTACATCTAGCTACCACCTATGCATGCTAGTTTGCAAATCATCATTCAAAATCTATTTCTAGCATACACCACACAAGCATGGATATAAAGTTAAAAACTTGTCTAATGCAAGCAAGCATATAAACATGCACAAAACAAATGCAACAACCAAGTTCATGAGCTTGCTCCCCCTACTTGTGTGCTCAAAAATCATTTTACCTTCATTTGATCTTTGATCTTTGTGACTTTTCTCTCCCCCTTTGTCATCTATTTCCATAAAAGGTTTGCATAAAAAGGTTCAAATTGTCTAGGAGAGAGTTACTTCTTTCACATTTGGTTCAATCTAGGTCATTTGCATGAAACATTTAACACGGTTTGCTCTAGAGTAAGCTTCTTCACGCATCTTGCAATGGTTATCTTACTCACGTTGGTTAAACATTCCATTTCTCATTTTCCAGATTAAACACTAGGATTGCAAGCCCATAAACATGTCATATGTTACCACTAGATCGTATCAAGCATAGAAACAATAGTGGCATCATATAAGCATCAAAATCATTTTATTTTCATGAATGAACCTAATAATTATGAGGAATGACTAGATGCACTAAACATGTCCCTAGCAAAGGATGGATGCATATGTCAGTCAACTTTTACCTTGCTTTGTCAAAGGAGAGGCATGTCATATAGGTGGGGTGCATCAACACATATTTGAGAAGTCAAGTATGTTCAATTCATTCCTTAGCTTGCAAAACCTCTTCTCATCAAGTGGCTTGGTGAATATGTCGGCAAGTTGATCATCGGTGCCAACACTCTCAATTGAAACATCACCCTTTTGTTGATGGTCTCTTATGAAATGGTGCCTAATGTCAATATGCTTTGTTCTTGAATGTTGCACGGGGTTGTTTGTGAGCTTCACCACACTCTCATTGTCACATAGCAATGGCACTTGTTTGAATTTGACTCCAAAGTCATCCAAAGTTGCTTTCATCCAAAGTAATTGAGCACAACAACTACCGGCAGATATGTATTCGGCTTCGGCGGTTGAAAGTGCCACACTATTTTGCTTCTTTGATGACAAAGACACAAGTGATCTTCCCAACAATTGACATGTGCCCGATGTGCTCTTTCTATCAACCTTGCAACCCACATAATCGGAGTCCGAATATCCAATTAACTCAAAGTTTGACCCCTTTGGATACCATAAACCAATATCTTGTGTATCCTTCATGTACCTCAATATTCTCTTGGTTGCCTTCAAGTGACTCTCTCTTGGTGAGGCTTGGAATCTTGCACACATGCATACACTAAACATGACATACGGTCTTGATGCGGTCACATAGAGTAGGCTTCCAATCATAGACCGATATAACTTTTGATCCACCATATTGCCACTTGCATCACTATCCAATTGACCATTTGTCCCCATAGGCGTGCTAATGGCTTTTGCATCTTGCAATCCGAACTTCTTGATCATGTCTTTTATGTACTTGCCTTGACTAACAAATGTGCCTTCCTTCAATTGCTTGATTTGTAGACCAAGGAAGTAGCTAAGCTCTCCAATCATGGACATCTCAAACTCATTTGCCATCAATTCACCAAACTCTTCACAAAAATCTTGATTGGTTGAACCAAAAATGATATGATCAACATAGATTTGCAACACAAACAAGTCTTTTCCAATCTTCTTGGTGAAGAGAGTAGTATCAACCTTTCCCATCTTGAACCCTTTAGAGAGCAGAAAATCTCTTAATCTCTCATACCATGCTCTTGGTGCTTGTTTCAAGCCATAAAGTGCCTTCTTGAGCTTGTAAACATGGTTGGGCTTCTTGTCATCTTCAAAACCGGAAGGTTGCTCAACATATACTAACTCATTGATGTATCCATTGAGAAATGCACTCTTGACATCCATTTGATATAGCTTGATATTGTGGGAACAAGCATAAGCTAATAAGATTCTTATTGCTTCTAATCTTGCAACCGGTGCATATGTTTCACCAAAGTCAAGACCCTCTACTTGAGTGTAACCTTGTGCTACTAATCTTGCTTTGTTTCTCACCACGATGCCATTTTGAGCTTGTTTGTTGCGAAAGACCCATCTAGTGCCAATCACATTGTAGTTCCTAGGTGAAGGACCGAGAAAGCACTAGCAAGGCGACCAGAGGGGGGGGGGGGGGGGGTGAATGGGAGCTCAAAAATTTATCTCGAAACTTTGGCCAAATGTCCCAAAATCAACCCCGAGAAACGGTGACCGAAACCGTGATGCTCACGACCCTTGGAAGAGGGTGGATGATCCCTAGGATCACAGCGGAGCAACACAAAGAAGTAGCAAACCAAACTCCAAAAGTTCCGGCTCGAATACAACCCCAAAAACCAAGTCCCGAACGTAGATAGGCGGCTATGTCGAGAAACTCCTAAATACCTATGCTAACAAGTAGCAAAGATACCTAGAGAGGTTCCTTGGTCAACTATAGGGCCAAGCGAGAAGTCCGGAAACCAAGCGAACAAGCCGGGAGAGCAAACGCACTAAACTAGAACAAACAGCCAAGTCCCGGACTGTCCGGCCCTGGGGTCCCGGACTGTCCGTGGTACTGCCGGACTGTCCGCGAGTGAGTGGCGGACTGTCCGCCGGCAAAACTCGCCAAACAGCAAGGTTGCTGCAAAGTCCCTGGATGATCCCGGACTGTCCGCCAAACACAACGGCGGACTATCCGCGGTTCAAAAATCACTTGCCCCTCAGCGCGGAGTCTGGCCACTGGTCCGGCCAAACCCGACGCGCGGACTGTCCGCCGGTCAAAACCGCGGACTGTCCGCCAACGAGCAGAGAGGGCGATTTCAGTCGCCTCCTCTCCAAATCTCTCCAAATTCGATCCAAATCAAAATCCCACGTTCCCAAAGTTGGAGAGGATGATCATGGAGTAGTTAGGAGACTATCCCCAAGAAATCATCCGCTCAAATCGAGTTAATCACCGAGAAATCGAAAGGGGAGAAGGATGAACGAAAAAGCGCCACGAAAATGAAATTAACCCGATCTACTTGTTCGTAGGGAGATAGATAAATTCCTTCGGTGGAAATGATCTCCTTTCAAATACGAACAAGTTGATTCAAACGGATTTCGCAAAGACGCACGGGAGAGGGAGATCGAGTGATGGGAAAATCATGGAGAAACGAAGAACGCGAAGAACACGAACCAAAACGCGAATCAACACAACAATCTGCAACCGTGTGGCTACCACACGCTACAACAGTGAGGTTATGGCCTCACTTCCTCAAAATCTCCAGTACACAGAGATATGGTTCTCTGCGGATCTCAGCTAGCTACAGCAGGGGATTGGGAGAGCAGGAAACCCTAGAAGCAAAGAGCAAATGACTGAGATAGGGAAGGGAGGAGGGTGTCTCTCTCTACTTATCCTAATTTCTAATTCCTACTCTACCCCTCTCTAATTACAGAGCGAACCAGCTAAACCCTAAGGTTATTCTGGACCAACTCGGTGGTAGGTGTATCCGACGGCCACGCTCGTACAACTCGTAGCGTTGCCTCGACGCAACCTCCCGATTGCCGCCACGTGCCGCCCTTGCTCTGCACCCCCAGTTTTGTGGCCCAAACCGGGAAACCAGCCTTTCCAGCCAACCCCCGGTTTTGAGGCCCAAACCGAGAAACCAGCCCACCAGCATCTGAGTTTTGAGGCCCAAACTCAGCAAACCCGCAGCGCCCAGGTTTTGAGGCCCAAACCTGGAAACCGTCCTCAGCCCGAGTTTTGTGGCCAAACTCGAAAACCCTCAGCCCGAGTTTTGTGGCCAAACTCGGAAACCATCCACGCGATGGTTTTTCCCTGGCTCAACCACCAAACCGACGTCGTAGATGGGATGCACCACCCGTGCACCCTATCCACCGACACATGTCCCCAAGTCCACCACTTAGGCAACACATGACCGCAAGTCTTCGCTCGTCGCTGTCCCAGGCTGTCAGCCACCACAGCTGATCCTCGGGCCTCTGGTCCCTCAGTCCAAGCCTCACGTCCGCCCTTCGCCACTCTCGGTCCATCGACACGACACGTCTCTACTTGACCTTCACCTCGCCTCTGATCACTGTATCCGTGCTCGACACCTGCACAACACAAGCCAAAGAACATGCGCATCATCCCAGTTGACAATCACTCATCACTCAGAGACTCGGCATACACCCATGTATCCGCAATCTCCCCCTTGATGAGTGCATTGTCAACTACACACTCACACAAATTATAAAGAAATAGAAGAAGGAAGAAGAAGAGAAAACTCAACCAAATGACCCAAAAGCATAGCAAAGCCGAAGAAGGTCAAGTGGAAGGAGCAAAGAGAACTTGGTCCCCAAAGACATGGGCAATGGCTCGACGCAACCAAGCAAAGCAAAGCTAGCCCTCAAGAAGAGGTAGAACAGGCTCAACACCGCTAGCAAATACCAATTGAACAATCGAAGCAAAATGCTAGTCCCTCAAGAAAGAGGCACAGAGGCTCAACACAACTAGCACGAAAGCTCGACACCAACTATTACCATCTTGAAACGAAGAGCTTGACACCAATTGAAAATCTGAAAAGCAAATGCTAGTCCCTCAAGAAAGAGGCAAAGGCTCAACACAACTAGCAAAACCACTCCAAACCAATTGGAAAAGTCAAAAACTCTTCATAAGCAAACTCCCCCTTGAATAGTGCACAAAACCAGGAGAACACATGATTTGATAAAATTTCTCCCCCCTTAGTTGAAAATGCACTTATCAAGTAAAAGTGCTCCCCCTCAGCAAATGCACCATCCAAAGTGCAAAAACAACAAGTTTCTTCCTCTTCAAAAAAATGCATATGAGTCAAAAATGCAAGTTAGGAGCTTCAAGAGTATACTCAAAAGAGTGCAAAGATGCTCTACGGAGTTTGGATCCGATGATGCAGAAAATGCACAGAATGCTAGCAAAGGCTCAAACTGATCACCAAATATGAAATATGAACATGTGAGCAGTTTTTAGCCGAAAAGGTATTCACCATCAAAATAGCACAGGACATGTATAGACAGGAAGTCAAACAAGTGCTAAACATGTATACAAGGTGAACTACCCCTAGCATAGTTCAATCATCATGCTGATATCAAATGAAGCATATACTTGTGAGTTCAAATTTTAATCGGAGTTGCAGCGGTGAAATTTCACAAGTTTAGAAAGCAGCATGTGACTGCGAGAGGTTGGATGCTTGTTATTGCCTAACTTTCTATCTGTGCGAAGCCTATGCATAAGCAATCAGAAGCTTAAAGCAGCAGTTTCGGTCATACACTACACAACTCAAGTTTAACCCAAATGTGCAATGGGAAACAGTCTCGAAACTGTGAGGTGCTAACAAGCAAACCCATCTCGATCTTTCCAATTCACTTAACTTGGTTCAGATTTTAAACAGAACGTAACATACCAAGCAAGTGAATGACTCAACACTAGAGACATAGCAACCTAGCATACATAAAAAGCAAAAGTGACTTCGACACATCCTACACATGCTAGTTGCATATCTCAATGGTGAACATTTTCAAGTTTTAAGTTCATTAACAAATTCACCATCCAAAAATAGCTCAGCTCACAACATGTATCAGTGATCAGAAAGAGCATAAGCTACAACATCATAAAGCATCGGAGCAAAGCCTACACAGAGCATAATTACATTCTTCAAACTATATTCATGAAGCTCTAAATGTAAAAGTGTATGCTGAAATGCAAAAGAAAACAAAGACAAACAAAAAAGAGTCAGTCAGAGTCAATATGTTTCCCCCATCTAAAAGGGGAAACACACACCAAGCTCACCTCTCAGCCGATTAAAGGTTGATTGGTCCAAAGGCTTGGTGAAAATATCAGCAAGCTGATGATGAGTATCGACGTGGCGAAGGTCGATATCACCCTTCTCATAGTGGTCTCGCAGAAAATGAAAGCGCACATCAATGTGTTTGGTCTTCGAGTGCAGCACAAGGTTCTTAGCAACGCTAATCGCACTCGTGCTGTCACAAAGCAATGGAACGCGAGAAAAACTCAGACCAAAATCACGCAAAGTGGCCATCATCCAGAGTAACTGGGAACAACAGCTAGCCGCAGCAACATACTCAGCCTCCATGGTAGACTGGGCGACACTAGACTGCTTGCGAGAAAACCACGATACAAGAGAAGAACCAATAAACTGGCAAGTCCCAGAAGTGGACTTGCGATCAATGCGACAACCATCAAAATCGGCATCGGAATAACCGCAAAGGGAAAGGTTGGAGGAAGCAGAATACCAAATCCCAAATTCTAGAGTGAAGGATAAGTACCTCATAATGCACTTGACCGCTTGACGGTGCGAAGTGCGCGGCGACGACTGAAAGCGCGCGCAGAGGCACACCGCGAACTGGATGTCCGGGCGTGTCGCCGTCAGGTACAGCAGCGACCCAATCATACTCCGGTACTCCTTCTGATCCACTGCTTCTCCTTCCTTGTCCGCATCCAGGGCCGTCATGGTTGACATGGGTGTTGGAAGAGGCTTGGCCTCACCCATATCGAACTTCTTCAGAATGTCCCGAGTATACTTACCTTGGTGCACGAACGTTCCCTCCCGAGACTGCTTGATTAGCAGTCCGAGGAAAAACGTCAACTCGCCCATCATGCTCATCTCGAACTCCCTGCTCATAGTATCTTGACTGGGTGACGCGTTCGTTGATGTTGCCGATCATCTGCTGAGGAGTGTGCTGGCGCTGAATGTGTCGTGGCGCCTCACTTGCCGAAGTGATCTCCCCCTCAACAGCAGCTGGTGCCTCCTCGGGTACAAAGGGTACCGCTCGAGGTGGCGGATCCCACGGCCCCTAGGAAGACGACGTGTCGGGGTCGTGAGTCGTCGTAGAAGCCGCTCTTTGCGGCACAGCAGGTGGAGGAGGTGCTGGGTCATCCATCCCTTCAGCACCTTCTTCTTCATCGTCGAAAAGAGGTTCGCCAACCTCATGATCACCTGCACGCTCAAAACGAGAAGAAGGACAAACCATGGTCTCGTCGAAGGTGACATCGGATGTCTCCATGACTCGGTTAGTGTCAAGGTTAAGTACATGAAGGACCGAGAATGCTACCAGAAAGCGACCAGAGGGGGGGGGGTGAATGGGAGCTTCAATTTCTTTTCAGAAACTTGAAGCCTTTGTCCAGAAAATCAACCCCAAAAAGCTTTGACTGAAACCGTGATGCCCACGACCCTTGGAAGAGGGTGGATGATCCCTAGGATCACAGCGAGGCACCACAAAAATTCCCTCGCCCAAGTTCACGCAGGTCAACTAGTGACAGGATGAACTTTGGGTAACCTCAACTGCGGAGGAGCCCGATTTCTATAGAGCACGAAGTCGGGAATCCAACGCAACAAGCGGATCTCAAATCGAAAGTCGGACGAGCAAACTGCGGACGAAAACGCGCAGAACCACCACTGACCGGACTCACCCTGCGTCCGGTCAACAAGCACTGAACGCGTCCGGTCAGGCAACGTCCAGTTTCGGACCTCTCTGAGTTGGACCGGACTCACCAGAGCCGAGCGTCCGGTCAGTTTTCAGAGCGTCCGGTCACAAACGCCGAAACACGTGAACAGTAGCTCCTGTGCGTCCGGTCAGTGAACTCGCCGAGCGTCCGGTCAACTAGCAGGGAATCACAGTAAACATTCAACGACCGGACTCACTTAGCCAGCGTCCGGTCGCCCCGACCCCTGCGTCCGGTCACCCCGAAACTACACTGTTCGTCCACCGATTTGAATCAAACTCTCCCAAAACGAAACCTCTAGAGTTCAAACTTGGAGAGATGAGTCACAAGGAGGATAGTGAGCTATCTCTATGAGATCATGGCTCACACCTATCTCCAAATCGGTGAATCGAAGTATTTCGGGAAAGGGAGAAAAACTTGACCCGAAACGAAAATCGATTGATCTCCTAGACCGTGAGGTTAGAGATTAATTCCTTCGGTGGAAAGAAGTGCCTCACGATCTAGAACAACTTGGTTCAAACGGATTTGCAAAAGATGAACCGAGCAAAGAGATCAAGCGACGGGAAAATCATGGGGAAAAGGATTCCGCGAAGAACACAAACAAAACGCGAATCACAAGCACGAATATGCAACCGTGTGGCTACCACACGCTACAACAGTGAGATTACGGTCTCACTTCCTCAAAATCTCATGGGCACAGAGGTATTGTTCTCAACTCTGTAGATCTCAGGTTCACTACAGCAGGGGAGTGGGAGAGCAAGAAACCCTAGCTATGAAAGAGCAAATGACTGAGATAGGAAGGGAGGAGGGTGTCTCCCTCTACTTATCCTAATTTCTAATTCCTACTCTACCCCTCTCTAATTACAGAGCGAACCAGCTAAACCCTAAGGTTATTCTGGACCAACTCGGTGGTAGGTGTATCCGACGGCCACGCCCGCACAAGTCGTAGCGTTGCCTCGACGCAACCTCCCGATTGCCACCACGTGTCGTCCCTCGCTCTGCACCCCCGGTTTTGTGGCCCAAACCGGGAAACCAGCCTTTTCCAGCCAACCCCCGGTTTTGAGGCCCAAACCAGGAAACCAGCCCACCAGCCTGAGTTTTGAGGCCCAAACTCAGCAAACCCGCAGCGCCCAGGTTTTGAGGCCCAAACCTAGAAACCGTCCTCAGCCCGAGTTTTGAGGCCAAACTCGGAAACCCTCAGCCCGAGTTTTGAGGCCAAACTCGGAAACCGTCCATGCCCAGGTTTTGAGGCCCAAACCTGGAAACCGTCCATCCGATGGTTTTTCTCTGGCTCTACCACCAAACCGATGTCGAAGATGGGATGCACCTCCCGTGCACCCCGTCCTCCGACACGTGTCCCCAAGTCCACGACTCAGGCAACACACGCCGCACTTCTTCACTTGTTGTCGTCACAGGCTGCCAGCCACCACAGCTGATCCTCGGGCCTCTGGTCCCTCAGTCCAAGCCTCACGTCCGCCCTTCGCCACTCCCGGTCCATCGGCACGGCACGTCTCTACTTGACCTTCACCTCGCCTTTGATCACTGTATCCGGGCTCGACACCTGCACAACACAAGCCAGAGAACATGCGCATCATTCCAGTTGACAATCACTCATCACTCAGAGACCCGGCATACACCCATGTATCCGCAATCTCCCCTTGATGAGTGCATTGTCAACTACTCACACAAATCATAAAAGAAAGAGAAGAAGGAAGGAAGAAGGAGAGAGAAGACTCGACCAAATGGCCCAAAAGCCTAGCAAAAGCCAAAGAAGGTCAAGTGGAAAGAGCAAGAGAACTTGGTCCCCAAAGACATGGGCAACGGCTCGACGCGACCAAGCAAAGCAAAGCTAGCCCTCAAGAAGAGGTAGAACAGGCTCAACACCGCTAGCAAATACCAATTGGAAAATCGAAGCAAAATGCTAGTCCCTCAAGAAAGAGGCACAGAGGCTCAACACAACTAGCACAAAAGCTTGACACCAATGTCTTACGGCCAACAGGAAGCAACAAAACTCACCCTCGAATAGTGCAAACAAATCAAGAGAACTCATGATTTGTCAAACTTCTCCCCCTTAGTTGAAAATGCACTTATCAAGTGAAAGTGCTCCCCCTCAGCAAATGAACCACCTAAAGTGTAAAACAGCAAGTTTCTTCCCCTTCCAATATGCATATGAGTCAAAATGCAAGTTAGGAGCTTCAGGAGTATACTCGAAAGAGTGCAAAGATGCACTACGGAGTTTGAATCCGATGATGCAGAAAATGCACAAAATGCTAGCAAAGGCTCAAACTGATCACCAAATATGAATTCTGAACATATGAGCAGTTTTTAGCCGAAAAGGTATTCACCATCAAAATAGCACAAGACATGTATAGACAAGAAGTCAAACAAGTGCTAAACATGTATACAAAGTGAACTACCCCTAGCACAGTTCAATCATCATGCTGATATCAGTTTAAGCATATACTTGTGATTTCAAATTTTAATTGGAGTTGCAGCGGTGAATTTTCACAAGTTTAAAATTCAGCACGTGTTTGCGAGAGGTTGGATGCTTGTTATTGCCTAACTTTCCAACTGTGCGAAGCCTATGCAGAAGCAATCAGAAGCTTGAAGCAATAGTTTCGATCATACACTACATAACTCAAGTTTAACCCAAATGTGCAATGGGAAACAGTCTCGAAACTGTGAGGTGCTAACAAGCAAACCCATCTCGATCTTTTCATTTCACTTAACTTGGTTCAGATTTTAAGCAGAGTAGGAATAGACCAAGCAAGTGAATGACTCAACAGTAGAGACATAGCAACCTAGCATATATGAAAAGCAGGAATGACCTCAACACATCCTACACATGCTAGTTGCATACCTCAATGGTGAACATTTTCAAATTTTAAGGTCATTATCAAATTCACCATTCAAAAATAGCTCAGCTCATAGTATGTATCAGTGATCAGAAAAGAGCATAAGCTACAACATCTACATAAAGCATCGTAGCAAAGCCTACGCAGAGCATAAGTACATTCTTCAGACTATATTCATGAAGCTCTGAATGTAAAAGCGTATGCTGAAATGCAAAAGAAAACAAAGACAAACGAAAAAGAGTCAGTCAGTCAAAATGTTTCCCCCATCTAAAAGGGGAAACACACACCAAGCTCACCTCTCAACCGATTAAAGGTTGATTGGTCCAAAGGCTTGGTGAAAATATCAGCAAGCTGATGATGAGTATCGACATGGCAAAGGTCGATATCACCCTTCTCATAGTGGTCTCGCAGAAAATGAAAGCGTACATCAATGTGTTTGGTCTTCGAGTGAAGCACGGGGTTCTTAGCAACGCTAATCGCACTCGTGCTGTCACAAAGCAATGGAACACGAGAAAAGCTCAGACCGAAATCACGCAAAGTGGCCATCATCCAGAGTAACTGGGAACAGCAGCTAGCCGCAACAATATACTCAGCCTCCGTGGTAGACTGGGCGACACTAGACTGCTTACGAGAAGACCACGAAACAAGAGAAGATCCAATAAACTGGCAAGTCCCAGAAGTGGACTTGCGATCAATACGACAACCAGCAAAATCGGCATCGGAATAACCGCAAAGGGAAAGGTTGGAGGAAGCAGAATACCAAATCCTGAACTCTGGAGAGAAGTATAAGTACCTCATAATACGCGTGACTGCCTGACGATGCGAAGTGCGCGGCGACGACTGAAAGCGCGCACAGAGGCACACCGCGAACTGGATGTCCGGGCGTGTCGCCGTCAGGTACAGCAGCGACCCGATCATACTCCGGTACTCCTTCTGGTCCACTGCTTCTCCTTCCTTGTCCGCATCCAGGGCCGTCGTGGTCGCCATTGGTGTTGGAAGAGGTTGGGCCTCACCCATGTCGAATTTCTTCAGGATGTCGCGGGTGTACTTGCCCTGGTGCACGAACGTCCCTTCCCGAGACTGCTTGATTTGCAGTCCGAGGAAAAATGTCAACTCGCCCATCATGCTCATCTTGAACTCCCTGCTCATAGTGTCTGCAAACTTGGCAACCAAAGCGTGAGAAGAACCACCGAAAATGATATCATCCACGTAAATTTGGACCAAGAGAGTATCAGTGCCTTGCCTGAGGAGAAAGAGCGTTTTATCTACACATCCCATTTTAAAACCCTTAGCAAGCAAAAAGGTTTTTAACCTATCATACCAGGCTCTAGGGGCTTGTTTCAAACCATACAAAGCTTTGTGGAGTTTAAAAACATGGTTTGGAAACTTGGGATTTTCGAAACTGGGGGGTTGTCTAACATATACCTCCTCTTCTATGTAGCCGTTTAGGAAGGCGCTCTTGACATCCATTTGAAAGAGTTTAAAACCTTTGGATGCAGCAAAAGCCAAGAGAATCCTAATCGCCTCTAAACGAGCTACAGGAGCAAATGTCTCCTCATAGTTGTTGGTATTTCTTAGCGTCGCTACTAAGAATGGAGTTTTAATCTATCCCCAGCAACGACGCAAGAAATGCTTGTTGACACTTCTTAGCGTCGCTACTAAGAACAGAGTTTTAATCTATCCCCGGCAACGGCGCCAGAAATGCTTGTTGGTATTTCTTAGCGTCGCTACTAAGAATAGAGTTTTAATCTATCCCTGGCAATGTTTTCCTAAACAGTAAACGGTAAACAGTCGGTCACTCTTTGTTTAACGTTTAGGCCATTTAAACGGTGTTTAAACGGAGTTAAACGGTCTAAACGGTTTTGTATGGCAACACTAAAATATACATATTTATGTATGTAAAAATTAAATTTGATAGAAACTGCATATATTTGCACATGTAAAAAATAAATATTATACCAAATAATATTTTTGGAACAAATCTAAATCCCACAACATTTCATATACTCACAATGTTAATTAGTTTTGTGTTGATTATGGTAGTCGTAGTCCTCTAATTAACCAAATTATGGATTAAATGGTTGTTTAGATCATTTAATCATGTCTAACCTGATTTTCTTTAGACCATTTAGACGGGTTTAAACGGTTTAAACGGGTTTAAACGGTCCAACTGTTTAATTCACCGTTTAGGGCCTAAACAAAACAGATGACCTCTGTTTACCGTTTAAACGGTGTTTAAACGGATTAAACGGCCGTTTAGGCGAACAGAGATCCCTGGCAACGGCGCCAGAAATGTCCGGTTGGTAAAACTAATGACTATTGGATTAATTCCGCAAGCGCACAGAAATTACCGATGTAGCACTTCACCCGGGAGTATTCCAAGGTATCGTATTTATTTTATCCCAAAGGAAGCGATGGCTAGAAAGACTAACAAGAGAAGGGAATCCTATCTTAGATTAGCTACAACAAATGTAGAGGGTGATGAACGAAGGGTAAAAGGAAGGTGATGATTCAGGATAATTAAATGAGATAGTTAAAGATAACTAGTGTAGTATAGCTAGGTGGGAGAACAACGAGTGAGAAAGGTTCCTGTGTAATTCTTAATCCACTCCCGTGTTCTAATGAATCAGATAGTAGATACAACTAGGATTGATTACCTTCACCTTGGTTGCCAGGGATAAACGAGAGAGTAAAGCGATAGAAGGTTGTTCACCTAACCCAGTACTCAAGCGGATATTTGGCTTATGGACGCCTTACCTTTTAAAAACTAGCCTGAGTTCACGTGAGGGGATCTAGGTAGCCAGGCAAAATCTGTCACCTTTTGCCCATGCGCCCCTACTGTCCGTGCAAGCCAGCGGCAACCAAAGATAAGTCTTAGCCTAAGCACCACGCCTATGCTAATCCTTATTACTCTAGCTAATATACGATTAACTAAAGCACCGTTTTACGGGCGATGATAAACAACCAAGATGTTTGTGTAAGGATCACAATCTAGTACGTAACCACTACAAGACTAACTAGAGCACTACAATACTATTGCAAGAATAATATTGCACAAAGGATAACACTTTGAAATGCAGAAGAAGAATATATATAATAAATAATTCTAGAAAGAGAAAGATACAAGAGCAATACCAGACTCCTAGAAGACGACTTCGGAGACCCCGAGCTTGCTCGACTCAACTCTAACTCCCACACTAGACTACACTACAACTAGAAGGCTAACACTTGTATCTCATATGAAGTGGATCCTCTAATGAACCATGTTTTGAGAGGGTGGATGAAGCCTCTATTTATAGGGGAAGGTGGAGTAGGGGCTACTCTGCACCACGTCATCGATCCGCGTGCTCCCCATCTCTCATCCCTTGGATCCACCGTCATTGTAACCGCCATGGATGGATGGCCTTGATTTCTTCACGTGTGAAGCATGCGCAAGCAACCGACTTTGGATGGGTTTTACCCCGGGATCGGCCGACCCCAGCCAATGACAGGTGGGCCCACCACTCTGCTTCTAGAAGGTGCTGATGTCATCAGGTTGAATAGTGCAGCCAGGGCCCACCAAGGGGGGATCGGCCGACCCCCCTATGACAGGGCTGGCCCACCAACTTGTGTCCCCTGATGTCCCCACATGTCATGGAGCATGGTGTCATATGTTGGTTGCATTTGCTTTCTTGTGTGGGCCCATGGATCCATGTGCTTCTCATCTTTCACCGTTGAATGCAAACACATTTCTGATCTGATGGTGGAAAGTAGTTTGGTGAGGCTTCACTTGGATAGTGCCACATCACCAAGCCCGAGGAGCTCCCATGGTGGGGTCGGCCGACCCCACCTTGGGTGGGTCCAGGTGTCCATTTCCTTCTTATTCCGTTATACCTGCAAATCAAATACTAAGAGTACAAGTGGAACCTTTTATTGATAAAACATGTCTATGTCATGTCATTCTTCTCTATTTTTGAGCCTGTTGACGATATTTTGATATGTATTTTTATGCTATAATTATCGTCAACAATAGTCTATCCCCTCCTTCTGACTATATCCCTAGGCTACGAGTTTGGCCTTGTTTCTCACAACATGACCATCTTCTCCCTGTTTATTTTTGAAAACCCATTTTGTCCCAATTGGATGACACTCAGAAGGTGGAGACACTAGAACCAAAACCCGATTTCTCTCAAAGTTTTCTAACTCCTCATGCATGGCATTGACCCAATCTGGATCCGTCAGAGCGTGTCCAACATCCCGAGGTTCAAAATCAGCAACAAAAGCAGAATGAGCAAAGTGAGAGATTTGCCTTGACTGGGTGACGCGTTCGTTGATGCTGCCGATCATCTGCTGAGGCGGGTGCTGGCGCTGAATGTGTCGTGGCGCCTCCCTAGCCGAAGTGGCCTCCCCTCAACAGCAGCTGGTGCCTCCTCGGGTACAAAAGGTACCGCTCGAGGTGGCACGTCCCACGGCCCCCAGGAAGACGACGTGTCGGGGCCGTGAGTCGTCGTAGAAGCCGCTCTTGGCAGCACAGCAGGTGGAGGAGGTGCTGGGTCATCTATCCCTTCAGCACCTTCTTCCTCATCATCGAAAAGAGGTTCGCCAACCTCATGATCACCTGCACGCTCAAAACTAGAAGAAGGACAAACCATGGTCTCGTTGAAGGTGACATCGGATGTCTCCATGACTCGGTTAGTGTCAAGGTTAAGTACACGATAAGCACGAGTGTGAGTGCCATAACCCAAATACACAGCGTCAGAGGAACGAGACTCAAATTTGTCCAAGTTGCCCTTTTTGAGTATAAAACAGTGGCAACCAAAAACTCAAAAATAACTCACCTTGGGCAGTTTTCCAAAACACAACTCATAAGAGGTCTTTTTCAAGAAAGCTCGAAGAAAAATGCGATTGGAGATGTAGCATGCAGTGCTCATCGCTTCAGCCCAATATCGCCTAGGAGTCCTATGCTCATCGAGCATCGTCCTGGCCATCTCTACAAGGGTCTGATTCTTCCTTTCTACAACACCATTTTGAGGCGGTGTGTAGGGAGAAGAAAACTGATGCTCTAAACCCAAAGAGTTACAAAACTTCTCAAAATCCGAATTCTTGAATTCGGAACCATTATCACTCCGAATTGCTCGCATAGAGTTCAAAGGGAACTCATGCTGAAGACGCAAAATCAGATTGCGAGCAAAGCAGAAAGTCTCGGTTTTCTCAGCTAAAAAGAAAACCCACGAATATCTCGAAAAATCATCGACAACAACAAGCACATACCACTTCCCCCCAACCGAGCTCACCCGAGCCGGACCAACAAGGTCCATGTGCAAAAGCTCTCCAGGGCGCTTGGTCATGACCTGAGTCACTGGATGGTGGGGAGCGGCAACCATCTTCCCATGTCTACAAGAATGGCAAACAAGATCCTTCTCCATCGACAACTTGGGCAATCCTCGGATTAAGCCAAGTGAACTAAGTCTTGCAAGCAAGTCGAAGCTCAAGTGATCTAGTCTCCTATGCCACTTCCAAAGATCAGAGGAGGAAGGTCCAGCCAAAAGACAACGAGAAATTCCGAACGACTCTGAGAAATCCGCACGAAAGACTTTTCCAAAGGGCGAAATCACACAAACAAGATTGCCCTGAGGATCCAAAATGCGACTGAGATTCGGTTTAAAACGAATCTCATAGTCATCATCAAAAAGTTGCGAAACAGAAAGAAGGTTAAAATGCAAGTTAGAAACAAGAGCAACATCGCGCAACACAAAGTGCTCATTAACTCGCACAGACCCACGAGACAGCACCTTACCTTTGCTATTGTCGCCGAAGGTTATGTACTCCTTTCCAGTGACCGGACTAAGACTGGAGAACCACTTGGCGTTTCCGGTCATGTGCCTCGAACACCCGGAATCCACCAACCAAACGTTCTCCAATCGTTTCACCTACATCAATAAAAAGACATAGGGTGAGCATACGGGCCAACACTGGGGTTAGCAAAGTAAGGAGAATACCAGTGTTCGGCCGGCTGCTCAAAAGAACGGTTAGGGAAAAAACCATTCCTAGCACACTTACGGAGGAAGCGATCACCACGTTTAGACGAACGTGGTCCGCTAAGGAAGGAGCGTTCATCGCGATACTCAAAACGCGGTGGGGGAAAACGCTCAACTACAAAGCCACCGCCACGGGGTCCAAATCCTGCAACTGCAGGCTCCCGCCGGGCACGCTCTCTACGAGGCCTAGGCTTAGGAACCTGAGGTACTGCACCTCTCGGCCTAGCTTCTCTCCTCGGAGCTCTCCTCTACCTAGGCCTGGGGACTTGAGGTTCTGGACCTCTAGGCCTAGCAGCTCTCCTCGGAGCTCTGCTCTGAACATTCGGCACATGTACATCATGGAGAGGATGGTACATGTCCGTGTTGTTCATCTCCTTTGCACGGCGCGCCTCTCTCTTGCGCCGAAAGCAGAACTCACCTAAGTGTCCATCTCTCCCACAAAACTCATAGTGGTACCTCACCGCTCTCAAAGGGGGTTGTTGGTACTCACGGTGGTGGGTGTGGATCACTTTGCCCTTCTGTGGCATACACTCCTCCTGGATAGGTGGCATTGTGTCCAGCTTGTTCTTTAGGTGGTTGGGTTTGGGAGCCCATTGCTGGTTCTTGGGTGGAGCTCTCAAAGGCTCAACAAAGACCCCATCCTTGGTGTTAGGTTTGAGAGGCTCTTTGGGTGGAAGCTTGGTAAGTTTGGGAGTAGTGGTGGAGTTGGGCTTCTCAGATGGGTTTAGGACACTCGACTCTCCAATCTTCCCAAAAACAGAAACATCAACACCCGGAGCAAAGCCTACACCAGGACCTCCAGCAGCTCGCTTGAATTGGGAGATCATCATCCCGAGTTGTGGCTCACCGCTAGACACCCATGACAAGATGGTCCGAAGGTATGTGTTTTCCTCCTCGGTTTGCATCTTGTCATGCTTGACGTTAGCGATCTCCATCTCCAAACCCTCGCACAAAGCGCACCTAGTCACACAAGTGCTACCCGAGCTGGCCTCCTCAAGAGACACAATCTTGGCATTCTTCTCTGCCAACTCGGATTGCAAGACATGACAAGTCTTGTACGCACCCAACAATGAAGGTCTAGCCTTCAGCTCATCCACCTCTCCTACCAACGCAACATACTTACTTCTCAAAGTGAGAAGGTCAGTCATGTGCGTGGTGCACATCTCACACTCCTCCTCATCGGTGACAACCACGGTGGACTTGACAGAATCAAGTTCCTTCACCGTATCCTTCCACTTCTGCCTAAACTCCTTGCGCTCTCTAGCGGCACGCCTAAGCAGCTTGTCCTGACTAAGGAGCGCGGCAGTAAGCTTCTCAACCTCAGCAGAAAGCTCGTTGTAGGTGAGAGATACCTGGGAGGTGTCGTCATCGTCGTTCCGAGGAGTCTCCAGCTCGCCATCGAGGGCCATGGTGCAGAATCCGTCGTCATCGGCGAAGAAGCAGAGGCCGTTCAGCTTGTCCTCGATCCTCTTCTTGTTCTCGGACTCGTCATCGCTTGAGCAAGTGGATTCGTCATCCGAGCCGTCGACATCGCTGAGCGTGGCGAAGAACGCACGCTGCTCAGCCTGGGCCTTCTCCAAGTACTTGGCCTTGATGTACTCCTTGTCGAAGCCGCCCCTCCGCTTGTGCCTCGCGGGGACATGCTTGTCCTTGCGCTTGCCGGAGTCGTACTTATGCCCATGGTCCGCCTTGCCGAAGGTCTGCTTGTTCTTCTTCGGGCAATTGGCAATGAAGTGGTTGGGGTCGCCGCACTCATAACATCCTGAGCGTCCTCCTCCGCGGCGACGGTTCATGCGGCTGTTGTGGAACCGCGAGAACCAGTTGGCGAGCATTGCCAATCGTCATCCCCCAAAGACTCCAGCTGGTCCTCTGTGACAGAAAAGAGTGAAGAGAATGCAAATCCTCCAGAGGGGTAAGCAGAAGAGCCAGAAACCAAAGCCATAGACGGGCCAGAAGGATTCTCATAAGAAGCCCTCGCCATGGCGTCAATCTCAGTGGACTTGAGCTTACTGAAGAGCTCGTCGCACGTGAGGGTCTCATAGTTCGGCGATTCGATGATCGCTTGAACCTTGGAATCCCACACCGACCGATCAAGAGTATGCAAAAGCTTCAAAGCTCTCTCATGATCGACGAAAGGCAACAGCTCCTTCTTAGCCCTCATCCTGTTGACAATCACCTAAAAGCGAGCGAATAAACTTTCTATGCTCTCGCCAAGCATATGTCGAAAGTTCTCATACTCTCGCTTGAATGACTCGTAGAGACGGGTTTTGACTTGAGAGGTTCCCACATGGAAACGCATGAGGGTAGCCCAAATCTCCCGAGCCGTAGCGAGGTGAGAAACGTGATCAAACTCACTCATGCTCAAACAGGAGAAAAGAGCATTACGGGCTCGGCTATTGGCATCGTGCTCATCGATCTGAAGCTGAGAGACACGAGCAGCCAAGACCACGTAATCGGCAGAGTTGCAAATATCCCAAATGGAAGCACCCAAACTCTGCAGATAGGCCGACATGCGTATCTTCCAATACACATAGTTCGTCCCATTGAAAAATGGCGGTTTGCCCACGCCGCGATCCATGTCGCCTTCTGTGGATCTAGAACCGGCTAAGGTGGAAGATCCTTAACCCGCTCTGATACCAATTGAAGGACCGAGAAAGCACTAGCAAGGCGACCAGAGGGGGGGGGTGAATGGGAGCTCAAAAATTTCTCTCGAAACTTTGGCCAAATGTCCCAAAATCAACCCCGAGAAACGGCGACCGAAACTGTGATGCTAACGACCCTTGGAAGAGGGTGGATGATCCCTAGGATCATAGCGGAGCAACACAAAGAAGTAGCAAACCAAACTCCAAAAGTTCCGGCTCGAATACAACCCCAAAAACCAAGTCCCGAACGTAGATAGGCGGCTACGTCGAGAAACTCCTAAATACCTATGCTAACAAGTAGCAAAGATACCTAGAGAGGTTCCTTGGTCAACTATAGGGCCAAACGAGAAGTCCGGAAACCAAGCGAACAAGCCGGGAGAGCAAACACACTAAACCGGAACAAACAGCCAAGTCCCGGACTGTCCGGCCCTGGGGTCCCGGACTGTCCGCGGTACTGCCGGACTGTCCGCGAGCGAGTGGCGGACTGTCCGCCGGCAAAACTCGCCAAACAGCAAGGTTGCTGCAAAGTCCCTGGATGATCCCGGACTGTGCACCAAACACAACGGCGGACTGTCCGCGGTTCAAAAATCACTTGCCCCTCAGCGCGGAGTCTGGCCACTGGTCCGGCCAAACCCGACGCGCGGACTGTCCGCCGGTCAAAACCGCGGACTGTCCGCCAACGAGCAGAGAGGGCGATTTCAGTCGCCTCCTCTCCAAATCTCCCCAAATTCGATCCAAATCAAAATCCCACGTTCCCAAAGTTGGAGAGGATGATCATGGAGTAGTTAGGAGACTATCCCCAAGAAATCATCCGCTCAAATCGAGTTAATCACCGGGAAATCGAAAGGGGAGAAGGATGAACGAAAAAGTGCCATGAAAACGAAATCAACCCGATCTACTCGTTCGTAGGGAGATAGATAAATTCCTTCGGTGGAAATGATCTCCTTTCAAATACGAACAAGTTGATTCAAACGGATTTCGCAAAGACGCACGGGAGAGGGAGATCGAGTGACGGGAAAATCGTGGAGAAACGAAGAACGCGAAGAACATGAACCAAAACGCGAATCAACACAACGATCTGCAACTGTGTGGCTACCACACGCTACAACAGTGAGGTTACGGCCTCACTTCCTCAAAATCTCCAGTACACAGAGATATGGTTCTCTGCGGATCTCAGCTAGCTACAGCAGGGGATTGGGAGAGCAGGAAACCCTAGAAGCAAAGAGCAAATGACTGAGATAGGGAAGGGAGGAGGGTGTCTCCCTCTACTTATCCTAATTTTTAATTCCTACTCTACCCCTCTCTAATTACAGAGCAAAGCAGCTAAACCCTAAGGTTACTCTAGACCAACTTGGTGGTAGGTGTATCCGACGGCCATGCTCGTACAACTCGTAGCGTTGCCTCGACGCAACCTCCCGATTGCCGCCACGTGCCGCCCTCGCTCTGCACCCCCGGTTTTGTGGCCCAAACCGGGAAACCAGCCTTTCCAGCCAACCCCCGGTTTTGAGGCCCAAACCGGGAAACCAGCCCACCAACATCTGAGTTTTGAGGCCCAAACTCAGCAAACCCGCAGCACCCAGGTTTTGAGGCCCAAACCTGGAAACCGTCCTCAGCCCGAGTTTTGTGGCCAAACTCGGAAACCCTCAGCCCGAGTTTTGTGGCCAAACTCGGAAACCATCCACGCGATGGTTTTTCCCTAGCTCAACCACCAAACCGACGTCGTAGATGGGATGCACCACCCGTGCACCCCGTCCACCGACACATGTCCCCAAGTCCATGACTTAGGCAACACATGACCGCAAGTCTTCGCTCGTCGCTGTCCCAGGCTGTCAGCCACCACAGCTGATCCTCGGGCCTCTGGTCCCTCAGTCCAAGCCTCACGTCCGCCCTTCGCCACTCTCGGTCCATCGGCACGACACGTCTCTACTTGACCTTCACCTCGCCTCTGATCACTGTATCCGTGCTCGACACCTGCACAACACAAGCCAAAGAACATGCACATCATCCCAGTTGACAATCACTCATCACTCAGAGACTCGACATACACCCATGTATCCGCAATCTCCCCCTCTCTACCAATTCCCATACTTGATTTCTTGTGAAGTTGTTAAGCTCTTCATGCATGGCATTTACCCAATCAACATCTTGTAATGCTTCTTCAATCTTGGTTGGCTCGATGGATGATACAAAAGAGTAATGTTCACAAAAAGAAGCCAATCTTGATCTAGTTTGCACGCCACTTTGAATTCCACCAATGATTTGATCTAATGGATGATCTCTTGCAACATTGGTTGGTTGGAGCACTTGGACTTGATTGCTTGTACTTGTTTGATCATTTGGTTGAGATGAACTAGCCACTTGTTGATCTTGCAATTGAGAACCACCAGCTTGCACAATAGGAGAAGTGAGCACTTGACCTTTGTCATCTTCAACATCAATCACTTCCCTTGGCTGAATATCATCAATGTCCATACTCTTCATTGCATTTTCCAATTGAGTTCCTCTCACATCATCTAAATTTTCTTCTTCATCTTGAGAGCCATTTGTTTCATCAAATTTAACATCATGCACTTCCTCAAGAGTACCATTAGCCAAGTTCCAAACTCTATATGCTTTGCTTGTAGTGGAGTAACCAAGTAAGAAGCCTTCATCACATTTCTTCTCAAATTTGCTCAATCTAGTGCCTTTCTTCAAGATATAGCATTTGCAACCAAAGACTCTAAAGTATGCAATGTTGGGCTTTCTTCCATTCAATAGCTCATAAGGTGTCTTCTCCATCATGGGGTGACAATAGAGGCGGTTGCTACAATAGCAAGCCGCGTTGATAGCTTCGGCCCAAAATGAATGACTCACATTGTACTCACTAAGCATAGACCTTGCCATATCAATGAGAGTTCTATTCTTCCTCTCAACAAGACCATTTGATTGTGGAGTGTACTTGGCCGAGAATTGATGTCTAATTCCAAATTCATCACATAACTTATCAACTCTTGTGTTTCTAAATTCACTACCATTGTCACTTCTCACTTTCTTGATGGTTGTTTCAAACTCATTGTGACATATCTTGACAAAAGATTTGAATGTAGCATATGCATCACTTTTGTCACTTAGAAAGAACACCCATGTATATCTTGTGAAATCATCCACTATCACAAAGCCATATTTGTTTCCACCAATGCTAGTGTATGTCGTTGGTCCAAATAGATCCATGTGCAACAACTCAAATGCTTTGCTAGTGCTCATCATGCTCTTTTTAGGGTGAGTGTTTCCAACTTGCTTTCCGGCTTGACAAGAGCTACAAAGTTTATCCTTTTCAAACACCACATCTTTCAAGCCTCTAACTAGATCATGCTTAATCAATCTATTCAATTGTTTCATGCCAACATGACCAAGTCTTCTATGCCATAACCAACCCATGCTAGATTTGGTGAACAAACAAGTTGACAATTGAGCTTCACTAGCATTGAAATCAACCAAGTATAGATTTTCATATCTAAAGCCTTTGAAGATCAAGTTTGAGCCATCTACACTTATGATCTCTACATCAACAACCCCAAATATGCATTTGAATCCAAGATCACACAATTGAGCCACAGATAGCAAATTGAAGTTCAAGCTCTCTACTAGCAACACATTTGATATGCTCATGTCATTTTATATAGCAATCTTACCAAGCCCCTTGACCTTGTCTTTGCCATTATCACCAAATGTAATACTATCTATCCCATTGTCATCATTCTTGTTGATTGAATTGAACATTCTTGCATCTCCGGTCATGTGTTGAGTGCACCCACTATCAAGCACCCAATGCCTTCCTCCGGCTTTATAATTGACCTACAAGAAAAGATCAATTTTTTTTAGGTACCCAAACTTGCTTGGGTCCTCCAAGGTTAGTCACTAAGCTTTTGGGCACCCCAATTGCCTTCTTCTTTGGGCCAACAATGGGAGCACCAATAAACTTAGCCTTTACACCATTGACACCCTTGGTAAGCAAATAACAAGAATCAAATTGAATTGAGGATACATTAGCATTCTTGTTCTTGTTCTTGCAATATTGCTCTATATGCCCAGATTGCTTGCATTTGTTGCAAAACCGACCATTGTTTCTCACAAAACTAGTCTTGTGAGTCACAAAAGCCGCCTTGCCATTCTTGGGGGTTATTGACGGAAGTTATAGCATGTTTTACCTTATCAAAATACCGTCAACAGGCCTCGGTTTCAAGGAAGAATGGCATATCATGAGCATATTTATCACTAATAAGTTCCACTTGTACTCTTAGCTTGCGAACTTGTAGGAGATGGCAAAATGAATAAAATGAGGCCAGGTGGGCCCACCAAGGGGGTCGACCGACCCCACCATTGGGCCACCTCGGCCATGGTGACATGGCATGATCCAAGAGAAGCATGTTCAAGCCAATATCAACCATTGGATCAAGCATGTGCTTTTGCTCAATGGTACAAGATGAGAAGCACATGGATCCATGGGCCCACAAAGGAAGCAAACCGACCAACCCAAGGCCAAACCAAGCTCCACCACACTCTATGACATGTGGGCCATGCTTCTAGAAGAAGGAGGGAGTCCCCACCTGCCATAGGGGGGTCGACCGACCCCTACATGGTGGCCTAGGGGCGTCCTCCCCCCTCCACCACCATTTGCATGCCGCCATGCAAAGAAGCACATGCTTAATTCTTCTCCACCATTGATCTCAAGGAGGTTACGATCCAAGGGCTCTCATCCATCATCACGCGGATCGCTGACGTGGCACATTGAGTGGTTCTCATTCATCCCCTAGGACTATAAATACCCCCTCACCCCTCTCATTCTAGACACACCACAAGGAGGAGCTCTCCACTCTCTCTCAAGATGTAGTACTAGTAGTAGTGCTTGGAGTTAGAGTGAGTCTCTGGTCTTCAGCTCTAGTCTTCCAGGAGGTCTGGTATGGTTCTAGTATTCCTTTGTTTCCTTGTAAGACTTGAGTTATTTAATATAGTTATCTTCTCTACTTTGCCTTAGTACTTTACTTTATTGCAACATGACTAGTTATGTTGTAGTGGTTGTTAGCATTGTCATAGTTATGTGATAGCGAGATAATGGTAGTATACCTTTGCGCTGGTTCACCGCCCTTAACCCGGTGCTCTAATCAGTTCCACCGGATGTCGGATTAGAGTAGTGAGATGTAGTGTAGACGTGGTGTCTAGACTATACGCTTGCCTGTGTCTGCGGCTTACTCCACGGTTTGTTTGTGGTACCTAGTAGGGGTGACAGACCTATCTAGGCTTTGATTCCACCACGTGCGGGCAAGTTATTAAAACGTAGGTCTTCTTGTGCTAGGCGGCTTAGCACCCTTCTCATCCCTTTCTGTTGCTAAGTGGTTTAGTGACCCGAAGTGCAATTGTGTATGAACATTGATCTTGCTTGATATAACATGTCTTGCTAAGTTAGAACCTTGCAAGTAGAGATAGATCTCTGTAAACCTTAGGCTCGCTCATTGTTCTCCTCGCTCGCTAGACTACTCTTTTATCTTTGTGACCTCTCCTGTGTGTGTCACTGCTCTTATCATATACATCACTTACCCCCACACTGGTTTAGTTGGTATATTAGTTAGTGGATACATGATAGTTGGTTATCACATTCTATAACCATTGCTTCCCTCTGGATAAATACGATACCCTGTAATACTCCTGGGTGAAATGCTACAACGGTATGTTCTGTGCGCTTGCGGAATTATCCAATAGACATAAGAAATACCAACAAGCATTTCTGGCGCCGTTGCCGGGGATAGATTCAAATTCTATTCTTAGTAGCGACGCTAAGAAGTGTCAACTGGGGTATAGCCCAATCCCTCTTTGTTAGGAGAGAACCGTTGGCTACCCAAGCACTTGAGCAAGCGGGCATCTCCACCATAGGCATTACCTAAGGCACGAGTGAGCTCATTGACCTCCTGTTTCAAGGTCTCATTCTCCACCATTAGTGAGGCATCACAAGTGAAACCATCACTGTGGGGATATAGACCGCAGGGTACCACATGATGGTACATGGGTCTCACCACGGCGGTCGTCCGGCCCGCAGATGAAGGCGTGCGGCCTATGACATACACCGCATGACAGTTGTAATCTAGATATAGTACCAACTCGGATACTTATCATGTAACTCTATCCCTTCGGAATATATAAGGAGGGGCAGGGGTCCTCCGAGAGGACAGGTCAGACAGGTCATAGGTCACAGGTCATAAGCCACAAGCCAGATGGGCATACCCCTAGGTGGGCTATCGACCATATTTCGTCGACAGCGGCGCCCACCGTGGGGCATGTGCGTACGGATGCCATGACGACTCAGATGGTTTTCTTCCTTGTTTCCATGACCCTTCTGGAGGCTTCACGTTCGTCGTCAGGTCGTTCTCCTGGACCACCGACATCGACGACACCGCCAGGGGTGTGGAGGCGGTGCAGGCTTTCCCTGTGCCGAACGAATCTGCTTCCACCACTTCAGCATCGGCGAGACCAGCCTCAACATCTCTTCGAGGTCATCTTCCCCGGCGCTCTGACCACGCTTCCTCGTTATCCAGGACGGCGTGTCGACAATACCGATCTGATCGCATCCATCGATCAGGTCACGACAGGCATCACCGACACTCTCGCTCTCGTAGATCTGATCAGAGATTGATCTCACGAGCACAATGTCGCCTGTACCTCTCGCTCTGACCTCCAACCGTGTCGCAATGATGACCGTCGTAATAATCGGCGCTATGACGACCACGACCAGGAAATAGTGCTCCGACAGTGGATGGATATTCACTTGCTCGTCAGCTTTTCTTGACCTTTTAAATCCTGTGAAACTCAAATTGACAACAAAACTTGTGGAACAGATTAAGCATTAGTGGTTGGTCACTTAAGCCTTAGTTGTTCAAAATTTCAGTAAGATCCCCTTCTCAATATTTTTGTATTTTATATTTTTACGATGCAAGAGAAAATACAGCAGGATGAATGCATGCATATTTATTTTTATTTTTTTATGCCACCACGGTGAATATCCTTGCGGGTTTTTACACACCATAGAATTATTCACATGGGGTTTCATAGTTTATGATGAAATGCAATAAGTAAAATATTTTTATTTTCTTTTCTAATATAATGCAGAAATTAAAATGTTTGTGAATTAAATATGATGATGCAATGATTAAATATGATGATGCAATAAATGACTAAGAATTAAGTATGAGAAATATGCAGAAAAGTAAATATGATGATAACTACCGATTTTTACCTTTTGTCGAAGGTTCAGATATTTAGGTCCGACGAACCGGACCTTTCCTTGGTTCAGACCTCCCAAGGTATGTCAGACGTTTGGAAAGTTATTATTGATTGTACCTCTTAGGTGCAGACTTTTTCTTCCATACTTTCTTGGTCTGAGTCTTCACTTCTTGTGGTTCACTGTCTTGAGGTTTCTCTTCTTCTTTGTTTTCTGGGACAGTGTCGATAGCTTCTTCTTTGTGATTGGCCTCTCTATTCTGGATAGTTTGTCTTTTGGCGTTGAGAGCGGTGTCTTTCACTTCTACTCTTCTTAGGTGCTTCATTGGTATGTAGTTGATGAAGTTGCATCGTGCCTTTTCTCCAGGAAAGTGAAAATGGATTTCCTCTTGTAGATGATTGCACTTGTAGCTTAGAGGAATGGTCTTCCTAGGATGAGGTGGACATCATCATCTTCTCCCATGTCGAGGATCAACAAGTCTGTGGGGACTTTATGACCTCGAATTATGACTACGACGTCTTCCATCATTCATTCTTGTTTATGTCTCTTGATATGGTGTCACTCTTGTTCTTCGTTTGCCCAACAGTTTGAAATAAAGTGTTAATTATGGAAGCTGGCAGCATCTTGCTCAGTGTGCATGTTCTTGTAGATCTAGGACCTTCACTCTGTAGAATTTGGGAGTGACAAACTTTGCCAAGTTTGCTCAAGAGTGTGTCCTGCTCATAAAGACAAGGTAGAGATCAAGTGCATGGGCTCTGTTGGTGGAAAAACACCAACAGAATCAAAAGTTTTGTTTATTCCCCTCTAATCTTAGGCACATTGCACAAGACAAACTTGTTGTTTATGTGTTCTATTCAATCTTAACATGAGTGATAGGATCAGAGAATGAGCATAAAAGTAGCATCTTAAAATATTTAACAGATCAAATTACTTAACCCAAGGAAGGATAATCTATGCATAAAGTGCCGATCTTTTCATAATTGAGATATATCATCTTCCAAAGATTAGATGCACAACATTTTAGCTCATTTAGTTAAGACAGTGAGATTTAAGAGAGTAAAGCTACGAACAAGGATCAAATGACTGAATATGTTGAGTTGATTAGGTTGGATCAAGTGAGGTGCAACTTAAACATGTTTAGTTCTTTATTTATGTTCATACTAGAATCAAGAAGAAGCTTTTACAGTGATGGTTACTTACCTTGAAATGTTACTTTATCATTGGAGAGTGATTGTGCTAAACCACCTTGTGGAAGCTCCTCTTGTCTAGCTGGTTGTTGTTTATGAATGGCTTGTCTTCTCTTGTTTGTCTCACAGTGTGATTGAGAGGAGGAAGATCACAATGGAATAATCTTTAGAGGTATCGACCTTCCTTCTCTTGTTTCGACTTATCAGTGAAGGCGCATTGTTCCTCGAGTATGCTGACTAGGATCCTCTCTCTTTCTTGTATTAATTATGTACTATGAGGATGTAGGGATAGTTCCGCGTTCTTCTCTTGTCAATCTTTCTTGTTTTCCTTTAATCATTGGGTTGGCAAGAGACTTGAATTTAGAGCTGCTACTCGAGTGCCTCCATGAGAGTCTTTTGTCTTGTGATGTCACAACTAAGACTTGTCCTCTCAACAATGTCTAGATGATGGAGATCTTATCGGCTATTCTTCTTGATTTGCTGGCTCAAGTACTATCTCTCCATCTTCTAACTCTTGTGGTGCAGTGGCTTCATCCTTCATGATGCCCTCCTCAATTCTTGGCAGTTGGTTCTCCCTTCGACGTCTTCTCTTGGTTCTCTTTGGCTGCTCATAAATGATGTAGATGTTGAAGATGCAGTGAGAGATCCAAAAGTTAACTTCTCTAGGTCCGGCAAAGATGATAACATCGATGGTATTCAAGAACGATCTTCCAAGAATGTGTGGTGGATCATATTCTTCTTCTCGACTGGGACAACATCTAGTGGTTTGTACTGATCAAAGTGGTGAGTAGAAGATCAATATGTTTGAAGTTGGGTTTCTCCTTCCTCCCTTTGATTGTGAAACACATCTAGACAATGGAATTGTCTCTCCTAGGTTGGCTTGTGATGTAGATGGACTCCCAACAACATGTTCATGTGTTTGACTTGTAGATCTTGCTATTGTTGTAGTGGTACCATCTTGTCTCCCAAGCTAGCTCTTGATTAGAAAAGAGGATAACTTCCCAGTTCTTGTCTTGATGTCTTGGGTAATGATGGTTGCAGGCATAAGTTGTCTCATATGAGGAAAGTTGCATCCTGGTTCTCATCGACGCCCAAGCAAGACTCAAAGCTAGGCTAGCACCATTTGTGATCTGAGAGTAGGTTTGTATGTCTATGGTTTGAGTCAGACCAAACAATGGATGAACAAAATCTCTCTCCTGCATAACGTTAGTGGATATATACCCGAAGGATTGCAAGAATTTGAAGCATGGGTTGCTATACATAACTTATGTATTTTGCATCTATGCTAATAAAAAGATATTTTTAGGATTATTTTAGCATAGACTAGTATTTTATGTGTTGGCTGCACTTTAACATGATTCAAGGCAAAAGATAACTTGCAGTACAAGACAAAATAAATAAACTTTGATACTCATAGTTCTTTCATCCATGATGAATGAGCCGAGTCTTTGTTGACGTCTATTAACTATCATTATTTACCGTCAACAATACTTGAATAAATGCAAAAAAGGATTGCCAACTTAGAAATAGGAGGTTTAAACTAACAAATTCCATGAGTTTTGGTGATTCTACATTTTCTAGGGATTAAATAGGAAAACCAACTACATTGCTTCCCCAAGAAGGAACCCGACGGAGATTACTCCACCGCCAAGTCAGGAAGTTTCTAGAAGACTCCAGAGGACACCAGAAGACACCACGAGGTGAGGCACCACGGGAGGATGACCTGTGGGACCGACCGGTCCCTAGGGCCCACCTGTCGGTCCTGGCTAGGGCCCCCATGACTCCCCCTTCTGGAACCTTCCTCCACCGACCTCTAGGATGCATCTCGGCCGTACCTCAAGTCGGTTTGATCCAATGGTCACGGTTCCACGCCCAGGGCTATATAATTAACCAGACCCCTGACCCCCCCTCCAGATCATCAGGGAGATCATAAGAGAAGAGATCATTAGGGTTTCTAGAGAGAGTTAGAGCTCTACATCAAGATTAGAGTTTAGTCTAGCTAGGTTCAAGTAGAGGCAGGCGACATCGTCGGCATATCCGGCTAGAAGCTTCGTCTGAGTCTCCGGATCGTTGTCGAAGACTCGATAATTTGTATCTTTATTCGACTTTATGCTACTTTAATATATTTCAGTTTATTCAGTTTTGGAATTTATTCTAGTTATATATTTAATATAGATCTGATTATGATAGAGTTTATGATCATGTTCATAAAGTACTTAGCTTTATTCTGGATAGAGTTAAGTGGTCAAACTGGTGTAAACATGGTATTTAGACTAAGTTTACCTGCGAATACATCCTATGCTCCGGGTCGAGAGGTAGATCGCAGGAGTGACAGTCCAGTTGAGTCCTTTGTAGTCCTCCCTCCGAGTGTAGATCTTAGTAGGACGCGGTTGCAAGTTAGAATTCATTACTTTGTTCTTGATTCTAATTTAGTAATGTCCCTTGATCATGGATGATAGATTAATTAGCTATAGATGATTGTATATTAACTAGAGTAATCACTAGGCTTAGTAAATGTGAAGTAACTTAGGATTTGAATCTCTTAATTAATCTCCTGACTCTCTACTTGATTCATGTAGTTTGCTCTATCTCTAGAATTCTCGTTATCATTTGTGTTATCATTATCATTATTCATTTATCCTTATCTTGTCTTACCCCTGTTTAGACATGTGAGTAATGAATGAATGAACAGCAATCTCCACTACCTTAATCACATTTATATCCATCTGTTCCCTGCTTCGCGTTTATCTTTGGTAAAATATGAATAACGATACCTAGATAACCTGGGTGAAATGCTGCTACAATAGTGAAAGGTCCAAATTGGCTAGAGGGGGGGGGGTGAATAGCCTAATTAAAAATCTACAAAAATCACTTAGGCAAGCACTATTAGTATAACAAATGGCGAAGCTTTTTGCACTAGCCTAATAGTGTGTTGCAAGCCACCTATCCAACAATTCTACTACTATTTCTATGCCACACAAACAACTAGAGCTAATAACTTGATGCGGAATAAAACAATCTAGCTCTAGAATAAGTATGATATATGAGAAAGTAAAGGTGACAAGTATGTGCAATAGATAAACTAAGCAATCTAATCACACTATCACTACACAAGGTATATGACAAAAGACATACAACAAGTAATAGTATCTACACAAGAAATAGCTCAAGATAAATAAACAAAGTAAATGAGCTAGATAGAGGGGGTTTCACCGAGCCTTCGGGATCACCACGAAGAGAACCAATCACCAGTGAAATCCACTTGTGAAGCCAATCACCAAAGATGTGAAGATGAAGACCAATCACCAAGATGGACACACAATCACAATGAGCACTCAGGAAACAAAGATTTATCCCGAGGTTCACGTGCTTGTCGGCACGCTACTCCCCGTTGTGTCGACCAACACTAGGTGACCCGGTGGCTAATTGGCACAAAGCCAAGCTCACAAAGAGCGCCACAGGAATCTACCACTAGTGAGGTAGCTCAATGACACGAGCAACCCACTAAGGATGCCTCTTGCCGCTCCGGCGAGGTGAGGCACCAAAACCTCTCACAATCACGATCGGTGGTGGCCAAGAACAATCACCAATCTTGCCAACAACACCACAACGCCTCCAAGCTGTCTAGGCACCGGCAAATGCCAAGAGTAACAAGAAAACTCAATGTCGATGCGAAGAACTAGTGCCACTAGATTGAACTCTTTCAAATCACGCACTAGATCACTCAATCTCACTTGGTTTGATCAAATCAACTTGGGAGATGAGTTGGGAGGCTTGCCAATGCTCACTAGTATGCTTAGGAATCAAAATGTGCAAGAGCGAAGCCAAGTGAGTCGGCCAAGCCCCTTAAATAGGCCACGCAAGTCGGCCTAGCCGTTGGGCTGAAAACCCGAGCATCGGACGCGCCGGTGTCGGGGCCATCGGACGCTCCCCCAGCGTCCGATGCTCCGATGAGCACCACGTGTCCCCCTGCTATGAATTCAGTCCGTCAGATCCCAACGGTCATTTCCCTTCGTGCCACGGTTAAAGTGACATCGGACGCGCCGATGCCAGACATCGGACGCTCCGATGCCACTGCTCGATTTAACACACTTTTCTGCGCTACATCGGACGCTCCGGTACCATTACATCGGACGCTCGACCCCTGCATCCGATGCCACAACAGAAAGGTTCCAGAGAGGGCCAAAACACATCGGACGCGTCCGATGGGTCCACATCGGACGCAGGTCAGCGTCCAATGCTCCCTGGAAAGCTAGCTCGTTGTTGACACTGGTTATCTACCATAATTAAGGGATAAATAAATATGAAAAGGGCATGAATTCAATCACCAATAAAGGTTTAGGGTTTCAACTGACAATATTCCACGAGTTTTGGTGAACTATGATTCTGCAGGGACTAAACCAGGAAACCAGCGCCGATTCCTTCCCCTAGAAGGAAACCGACGGGAGATAACGCAATCACCACGTCAGGATTATTCTAGAAGACTCCAGGGGACGCAAGAAGACACCAGGAGGTCGACCACCGCGCGAGGCTACCAGGTGGGACTGACCGGTCCCACCCTATGACCGACCGGTCCCCCCTAGGGCCCATTGGCTTCCGTATTCTGCAAGCTACCTCCACCGAACCCTAGGACGCATCTCCACCGTCCCTGAAGTCGGTTTGATCCAATGGCTGCGGTTGATCCCTCAGGGCTATATAAGCAGCCTCAGACCCCCTCTCCAGGCATCTCCCTCTTCATTATTCATCTCCACATCAGAAATTAGGGTTCCAATGTAGAAGTAGAGGTCCCTCTAGATGAATCTCTTCTAGTTCATCTAGAATTAGATCTAGTTCATCTAGTTGTAATCAAGAATAGCTTTCAAGTAGAAGACTAGATACCCCTCAATTAGGATTAGAACCTAGTCTTATTTAGATCTAGAAGAGAGAGAGAGAGAGAGGAAAAGATCAAGAGGAAGCTTCGGCCTGTCGGATCAACTTCTTCATCTTGTACCTGTGGATTCAAGTTCTTCATCGACTTGCTTCAACGATTGTTTCGGTAATTAACGTCTATATTTGAGTTTGAGTTATTGTTCTTATTATTCTTAAGTTTTGTGACTCTTTTGAGTGCTTTAATTCTAGATGCGCTAGAGTTAGAGTAGTTGGATAGTGTAAGCGTGGTGCTTAGACTTGATAGCTCATCATAAATGCCTCTTATAACGCCGGTAACAGTGGTAGTTCGCAAGGGTGACTCTTATAGCCTTGTTGATTCTTCTATAGTCCACTACCCATGTGTAGGCTCGGTAGGATTATACATTTGCATAAAAGAATCATACTCTGCTTGTGACCTTTTATGGCAATTTCCCCATTAAGAATAATAAACATATCACTCTTAAGTTGGATTTAGATAACCTTAGTGATCCCCTCTATACTTTTAGCTTCTCCGTCCTTGTTAGTTACTCAGGGGTTATACACTTAAGACTCCACGCTATCCGTTCCCTTGGGTTCGATAATAAAACTGGGTTACTCTGGTGAAGTGCTACATTGGTAGATCTTATCTATGCGCTTGTGGATAAAGTAGAGTGTGCGTTAATTTATACCAACACTCGTGCCACGTCATAGCCATCGGACGCTCGGACCAGCGTCCGATGCTCCTGCCTTCAACGTCTGATGCTGATAACTTAGCACCTTTCGCTTTCTAACTTCTACCCTTGCTTCCATGCACCAACACCAAAGTGTTTCAACACTTGTGCACGTGTGTTAGCATTTTGCAAAGCATTTTCCAAGGGTTTTGTTAGTCACTCACTAGGTCTATAGCATCGATATGTTAGAGAACACCTAGTGGCACTTGAACACCGCATAAGCCGTGAATAATCTCCTCTTAATAGTACGGCTATGTATCCTAAATGTGATCACACTCGCTAAGTGTCTTGATCACTAAAACAAAGAGCCCTATAGGTTATACCTTTGCCTTCGGGCCTCTTTGCTCCACCTATTCTCTTCTTCTTGCAACTCACCAAGGGTAGAGCACTTGATCACTTGAGTTGCATATGACCATCACCATCCTCCATGGTTGCCACCTTGCTAGCTCCACCACTTGGCTTGGTCTTAATTCTTTCTTATAAGCTACACACATGCTTAGCAATAGGATTAGACCAAATAGTTTTCATCAATTAGCCAAAACCAAACTAGGGCTTGCAATCTCCCCCTTTTTGGTAATTGATGACAACCTATACAAAGATATGTGATTTAAATTTGAGTAACCACATTGATAGTATTAGCTCCCCCTACATATGTGCTATAGAGTTTGGTTCTAAATTTAGCACATATGTATGGATATGAAATGTGGATGAGCAATACTACCAATGATGATGCTAAGGCATAAGAATGGAACTTTGAAGCGTGATACCAATCAGAGTGCACATGTTATACCATCCTTAGCACCATTTGTCACTAGACATACATCAAAACTCAAGAACCCAGTGAGATCAACATTATAATAAGGCTCTTGAACCACTTGAAAATATGAAAATACAAGTATGTCTAGTTATCATCCTATTCATGCTAGTGAGTCATATAATCAAACATGTTCTAACACTAGCATTCACCACATAAGCATAAATATCAAATTTAAAAGGCTTATGCAATGCAATCAATCATATGAATATGCACATTTTAAATGCAACAATCATGTTTATGAGCTTGCTCCCCCTATTTGTATGCTCTGATCCCACTTGAAGTCTAGCATATATTTGTTGCATTATTTTCTCCCCCTTTGTCAACAATTATCATAAAGGTGGGGCAATTTTTTAAAAGAAAGAAAACAATCTTTTTAACATGAGATACATGTGTAGGGATCAAACTTAAGTCAAGTTATGGCTTAATCTAGCTCACGAGCATAGGATATTTAACACGGTTTGCTCTAGAGTAAGCTTCTTCACACATCATACAATGGTTATCTTACTCACATTGGTTAAACACCCATTGCTCACTTACTAGACCAAACACTAGAGTTACAAGCTCACTAACAAGTTATATGCCACCACTAGATCAAGTCAAACATAGAAGCAATAGTGGTACTATATATACTTCAAGTTCATTTGATTTACCATGAATGAGCCTAAATAAGCAATGTGATGGCTATATGAACTAGATCATAACCTAATAAGAATGAATGCACATGCCAAACAATTTCACCTTTGCTTTCTTGGAGGAGAGGCATGTTATAAGTGGGGGTGCATTCAACTCATGTTGGAGAAGTCTAGGATATTCAATTCATTCCTTAGCTTGCAAAACCTTCTCTCATCTAGTGGCTTGTTGAAGATATCGGCAAGTTGATCATCGGTGCCCACACTCTCAATGGATATGTCTTTCTTTGCTTGATGATCTCTAATGAAGTGATGCCTTATGTCAATATGCTTTGTTCTTGAATGTTGAACCGGGTTGGTGGCTATTTTGACGGTGCTCTCATTATCACATAGCAATGGGACTTATCCAAACTTGACTCCATAATCTTGCAATGTTGCTTTCATCCATAGCAATTGTGCACAACAACTACTCACGGATATGTATTCGGCTTCGGCGGTAGAGAGTGCAACACTATTTTGCTTCTTTGATGACCATGATACAAGTGATCTTCCAAGCAATTGACAAGTGCCCGATGTGCTCTTCCTATCCACCTTGCATCCCGCATAATCGGAATTCGAGTATCCAATTAATTCAAATTGAGAGCCTTTGGGATACCATAGTCCAACATTTGGAGTGTGCTTCAAATATCTCAATATTCTTTTGGTTGCCTTTAAATGACTTTCTCTTGGTGAAGCTTGGAACCTTACACACATGCACACACTAAACATGACATCCGGCCTTGATGCGGTCACATAGAGTAAACTTCCAATCATTGACCGATATAACTTTTGATCCACCATGTCACCACTTGAGTCACTATCCAAATGTCCATTTGTGCCCATTGGAGTGGTTATTGCCTTTGCTTCATCTAACCCAAACTTCTTGAGCATGTCCTTGATGTACTTGCCTTGACTAACAAATGTTCCTTTCTTCATTTGCTTGATTTGTAGACCAAGGAAGTAACTAAGCTTTCCAATCATAGACATCTCAAACTCTTTAGCCATCATTTCTCCAAACTCTTCACAAAAGTCTTGGTTGGTTGATCCAAATATGATGTCATCCACATAGATTTGCAACACAAACAAGTCACTTCCAATCTTCTTTGTGAAGAGTGTGGTGTCAACCTTCCCCATCTTGAAACCCTTTGATAGCAAGAAATCCCTCAATCTTTCATACCATGCTCTAGGTGCTTGCTTCAACCCATATAATGTCTTCTTGAGCTTGTACACATGGTTGGGCCTTTTCAAATCTTCAAATCTGGGAGGTTGCTCAACATACACTAGTTCATTAATGAATCCATTGAGAAAAGCACTCTTGACATCCATTTGATAGAGCTTGATGTTGTGTGAACAAGCATATGCAAGTAGGATTCTAATGGCCTCCAATCTAGCAACCGGTGCATAGGTTTCTCCAAAGTCAATGCCTTTCAATTGAGTGTACCCTTGTGCAACCAATCTTGCTTTGTTTCTAACAACAATGCCATCTTCATCTTGCTTGTTCCGGAAGACCCATCTAGTGCCAATCACATTTGTGTTCTTTGGTCTATCCACTAGTTCCCAAACATCATTGCGGGTAAAGTTGTTCAACTCTTCATGCATTGCATTTACCCAATCAACATCCATCAAAGATTCATCAATTTTGGTTGGCTCAATAGATGATACAAATGAGTAGTGTTCACAAAATGAAGCCAATCTTGATCTTGTTTGCACACCTCTTCTTATGTCACCAACAATTTGATCCAAAGGATGATCTCTTGCAATATGTGTTGGTTGGAGCACTTGTTGTGGTTGGGCACTTGCACTTGCACCTGGATGAGCCACTTGAGAACTACTAGCATCTTGTTGATCATGAGAACCACTAGAGCTTGCAACATCATTGTCATGCACGGTTGGAGGAGAGAGCACTTGATCTTTGTCATCTTCAATGTCAATCACTTGTTTTGGCCTTATATCACCAATGTCCATGTTCTTCATAGCTTCCACCAATTGTGTTCCTCTCACATCATCTAGATTATCTTGTTCTTCATGAGAGCCATTGGTTTCATCAAACTCAACGTCATGGACTTCTTCAACTATTCTTGTTGTGTTGTTCCACACTCTATATGCCTTGCTTGTAGTGGAGTAACCAAGTAGAAACCCTTCATCACACTTTTTTCAAATTTGCCAAGTCTTGTGCCCTTCTTCAGTATGTAGCACTTGCACCCAAAGACCCAGAAATAAGCAATGTTGGGCTTTCTATCATTGAGGAGCTCATATGGTGTCTTCTTCAATAGAGGGTGACAATAGAGCCAATTGCTATAATAGCATGTCGTGTTGATTGCTTCGGCCCAAAAGGAATCACTCACATTGTATTCACTAAGCATGGATCTTGACATATCAATGAGTGTTCTATTCTTCCTTTCAACTATCCCATTAGATTGAGGTGTATACTTGGCTGAGAATTGATGCTTGATTCCAAATTCATCACATAGCTCATCAACTCTTGTGTTTCTATATTCACTTCCATTGTCACTTCTCACTTTCTTGATTCTTCTATCAAACTCATTTTGACTTCTCTTGACAAAGGTTTTGAATATGCCAAACTCTTCACTCTTGTCAACGAGAAAGAAGACCCATGTGTATCTTGTGTAGTCATCTAATATCACAAAGCCATACTTGTTTCCCCCAATACTTGCATATGTAGTTGGTCCAAACAAGTCCATGTGCAACAACTCAAGTGCATGTGTAGTGCTCATCATTCCTTTGTTGGGATGAGTGTTTCCAACTTGCTTTCCCATTTTACATGCACTACAAAGCTTGTCCTTCTCAAAGTGAACATCTTTTAGCCCTCTCACCATGTCATGCTTCACTAGCCTCTTTAGTTGCTTCATTCCAACATGTCCCAAGCGCCTATGCCATAGCCAACCCATACTTGATTTGGTGAATAAGCATGTTGTCAATTGAGCTTCACTTACATCAAAGTCCACCAAATAAAGGTTCTCATATCTAAATCCCTTGAACACCAAGTCACTTCCATCAACACTAACTATCTCCACATCATCCACACCAAATATGCATTTGAATCCCAAGTCACACAATTGTGCCACGAACAATAAGTTGAAGTTGAGAGATTCTACTAATAGCACATTGGAGATGCTCAAGTCATTGGATATTGCAATCTTGCCCAAGCCTTTGACCTTGCCTTTCTTGTTGTCACCGAATGTGATAGCATCCGCATGATCATTGCCACTAGTGTTGATTGATTTGAACATTCTTCCATCTCCGGTCATGTGTTGAGTGCACCCACTATCAAGAACCCAATGCCTTCCTCCCGCTTTATAATTTACCTACAAAAGAGATCAATTCGTTTTAGGTACCCAAATCCTTTTGGGTCCTCCAAGGTTAGTTACCAAGCTCTTGGGCACCCAAATTGCCTTCTTATTTGGGCCAACCAGGGGTGTACCAATATACTTAGCCTTCACACCATTAGTCCTCTTTGTAAGCATGTAACAAGAATCAAGTCTAATAGATGAAACATGAGCATTGTTCTTGTTCTTGTTCTTGTTAAAGCAATTTTGCTCTATATGCCCGGATTGCTTGCAATTATAGTAATACTGACCATTGCTCTTCACAAAACTAGTCTTGTGAGGAGCAAAAGCGGCCTTGCCCTTCTTGGGGGTATAGCCAAGTCCCTCTTTGTTGAGTGGACACTTTTGGCTACCCAAGCACTTAAGCAAGCGGGCATCTTCACCATAGGCATTGCCTAAAGCATGAGTGAGCTCAACAACCTTGTTTTTAAGGTTCTCATTTTCTACCACTAATGATGAATCGCAAGTAGTAGAAGTAGGCATTTTAGTTGAGCTAGATGATGATGCATTTGTGGGAGCAACAATAATAGGAGCATAAAAAGATTCATCAAGAATATCACAAGTTACTCCTATGTTGCATGTCTCTACAACATCCTCAATCTTACTTTGATCAAGGAGGGAGGAGTGGGCTTCCTTAAGCCTAGTGTGAGCTTGATCAAGCTTCTCATGGGCTTCCTCTAGCCTCTCATGAGTAGTCTTGAGCTCATCAAAGGATTGCTCAAGATCCTTGTTGGCCTTGTGCAATTCTTTGCACTCCTTCCTCTTAGTCTCAATGTAAGAGTGAGCATCTTGTAGCATGCTCATGAGGTCCTCCTTTGAGTACTCCTCATCATCATCACTATCACTCTCACTATCACTCTCATCGGATGATACCTTAGTGGCCTTAGCCATGAAGCATGTCGATGAAGTGTTGAAGATAGAAGGCTTTCTTGATATAGCAAGACTAGCCATAGCCTTCTTCTTGGTGGTCTTCCTCTCATCATCACTAGAATCATCATCATCGCTTGAGGAAGCATCACTATCCCATGTCACAACATAGGATCCACCCTTCTTCTTCTCCTTCTTCTTCTCTTTCTTTTCTTTCTTTTCCTTCTTGTCCTTCTTCTTGCTCTTCTTGCGGTCATCATCATCTTCATCACTAGAGTATGGACAATCCACAATGAAGTGATCTTTGCTCTTGCATCTATAGCATCTCTTGCTTGTGCTCTTGGTTGCATCTCTTCTCTTTCTCGCTCCATAGCCCTTCTTCTTCATGAACTTGCCAAATCTCTTCACAAAGAGAGCCATTTCTTCATCATCTATCTCACAACCACTTGAGCTTGCTTCATCATCACTTTCCTCCTTCTTTGCTTTGCCCTTGCTCTTGCTCTTGGAGGATTAAGCCTTGAATGCCACAGTTTTCTTCTTCTTCTCTTCCTCTTGGGCTCCCCCATCCCGTTCCACACGGTATGTGTCTTGAGTGACCACATCACCTAGTACTTGGTTTGGGGTCACCGTGTCCAATCCTTTCCTCACTAGGATGGTCACCAAAGTATCAAACCTTGGTGGTAAGCATCTCAAGAACTTGTGAGAAAAGTCCTTGTCCTCCACCTTCTCTCCCAAAGCCTTCAAGTCATTGATAATAACTTGCAATCGGTGAAACATCTCCGGTATGCTTTCATCATCTTGCATCTTGAAGGTCGCAAGCTTGTCTTTGAGAATGTAGAGCTTGGCACTCTTGACCGCCTTGGTGCCCTCATAGGTCTCCTCCAATCTCTCCCAAATCTCACTTGCTCTCTCAAGGTTCTTGATTTGCTCAAATACTTTGGTGTCAATGCTTCATAGAACAAGTTGATAGCCACATCATTCCATTGAAGATTCTCTTCTTCTCTAGGAGTGGGACTTGCAGGATCAATTACCGCAAAGTCATGCTCAATCACATCCCATATCTTTCTATTCATTCCTCTTGTGAATGCACACATCTTCCTCTTCCAACAATCGAAGTTGGTGCCGTCAAAATGTGGTGGCTTCCCCATATAGTTGATTTGAGCCATTTTAACACCGGAGGATGTTAAGCCTCAAACGAATAGTGACCACAGCTCTGATACCACTTGAAAGGTCCAAATTGGCTAGAGGGGGGTGAATAGCCTAATTAAAAATCTACAAAAATCACTTAGGCAAGCACTATTAGTATAACAAATGGCGAAGCTTTTTGCACTAGCCTAATAGTGTGTTGCAAGACACCTATCTAACAATTCTACCTACTATTTCTATGTCACACAAACAACTAGAGCTAATAACTGGATGAGGAATAAAACAATCTAGCTCTATAATAAGTATGATATATGAGAAAGTATAGGTGACAAGTATGTGCAATAGATAAACTAAGCAATCTAATCACACTATCACTACACAAGGTATATGACAAAAGACATACAACAAGTAATAGTATCTACACAAGAAATAGCTCAAGATAAATAAACAAAGTAAATGAGCTAGATAGAGGGGGTTTCACCGAGCCTTCGGGATCGCCACGAAGAGAACCAATCACCAGTGAAATCCACTTGTAAAGCCAATCACCAAAGATGTGAAGATGAAGACCAATCACCAAGATGGACACACAATCACAATGAGCACTCGGGAGACAAAGATTTATCCCGAGGTTCACGTGCTTGCCGGCACGCTACTCCCCGTTGTGTCGACCAACACTAGGTGACCCGGTGGCTAATTGGCACAAAGCCAAGCTCACAAAGAGCGCCACAAGAATCTACCACTAGTGAGGTAGCTCAATGACACGAGCAATCCACTAAGGATGCCTCTTGCCGCTCCAACGAGGTGAGGCTCCAAAACCTCTCACAATCACGATCGGTGGTGGCCAAGAACAATCACCAATCTTGCCAACAACACCACAACGCCTCCAAGCCGTCTAGGCACTGGCAAATGCCAAGAGTAACAAGAAAACTCAATGTCGATGCGAAGAACTAGTGCCACTAGATTGAACTCTTTCAAATCATGCACTAGATCACTCAATCTCACTTGGTTTGATGAAATCAACTTGGGAGATGAGTTGGGAGGCTTGCCAATGCTCACTAGTATGCTTAGGAATCAAAATATGCAAGAGCGAAGCCAAGTGAGCCGGCCAAGCCCCTTAAATAGGCCACACAAGTCAGCCTAGCCGTTGGGCTGAAAACCCGAGCATCGGACGCGCCGGTGTCGGGGCCATCGGACGCTCCCCCAGCGTCCGATGCTCCGATGAGCACCACGTGTCCCCCTGCTATGAATTCAGTTTGTCAGATCCCAACGGTCATTTCCCTTCGCGCCACGGTTAAAGTGACATCGGACGCGCCGATGCCAGACATCGGACGCTCCAATGTCACTGCTCAATTTAGCACACTTTTCTGCGCTACATCGGACGCTCCGGTACCATTACATCGGATGCTCAACCCCTGCATCCGATGCCACAACAGAAAGGTTCCAGAGAGGGCCAAAACACATCGGACGCGTCCGATGGGTCCACATCGGACGCAGGTCAGCGTCCGATGCTCCCTGGAAAGCTAGCTCGTGCCACGTCATAGCCATCTGACGCTCGGACGAACGTCCGATGCTCTTGCCTTCAGCGTTCGATGCTGATAACTCAGCACCTTTCGCTTTCTAACTTCTACCCTTGCTCACATGTGCCAACACCAAAGTGTTTCAACACTTGTGCACGTGTGTTAGCATTTTGCAAAGCATTTTCCAAGGGTTTTGTTAGTCACTCACTAGGTCTATAGCATCGATATGTTAGAGAACACCTAGTGGCACTTGAACACCGCATAAGCCGTGAATAATCTCCTCTTAATAGTACGGCTATGTATCCTAAATTTGATCACACTCGCTAAGTGTCTTGATCACTAAAACATAGAGCCGTATAGGTTATACCTTTGCCTTCGGGCCTCTTTGCTCCACCTCTTCTCTTCTTCTTGCAATTCACCAAGGGTAGAGCACTTGATCACTTGAGTTGCATATGACCATCACCATCCTCCATGGTTGCCACCTTGCTAGCTCAACCACTTGGCTTGGTCTTAATCTTTTCTTATAAGCTACACACATGCTTAGCAATAGGATTAGACCAAATAGGTTTCATCAATTAGCCAAAACCAAACTAGGGCTTTCAAACAGGTATATTTATCTGTGCGCTTGCGGATAAATATTTGTTTATATCTTTTGAGCTAGTGTCACATATGAATTACATTTCTAGTATCATGTTGGGGATGACAACTTGACGTTAAGTGATGCTAGGTGTGTCCTGTACATTTCTGAGGGCTTTTGCTAGATTCAGTTCATTAAAGTTTATTATGAGCAATTGCATTAAGAAGTGTCAACAAGCATTTCTTGGCAGGCTTACCCTTGTCTTTCTTTGTTTAAATCATATACAGGGTAACATAGGTTAAGTTGTAATTCATCACTTACAAATCAGCAATCAACTAGACCGTGTGGAAGATCAACATCAGTAGTCAAGCCATGGCCAACAAGACTCTGTTGGAGTTCTCTACTCCAAGTGTCAGGAACATTCGCACCGGACCTACACTCCAGACGAACAACCTTGAGTTCGAGCTCAAGCCAAGTCTTATCAACATGGTGCAAGCTACTATATTTGGTGGAAAGGAAGAAGAAGATGCAACCACTCATCTACAAGATTTCTTGGAGATTGGAAGCACCATCATCATCAAGGATGTTCCCCAGGACATCATACTCCTTCGTCTTTTTCCCTTTTCATTGAAAGGAAAAGCGAAGCAGTGGTTCTATTCAAACATGGACAACATCAAGACATGGGAGAAATGTTCAGAGGCCTTTCTATCAAGATTTTTCCCAATTAGCAAAATCAATATCTTAAAGTGAAGGATTTACAACTTTCAGCAACAAAAAGGAGAAACCATTCCAGAAACTTGGGAGAGTTTTCAGGAGCAAATCTTAAGATGCCCACATCATGGAATAGGGAACGAATTGCTCATGCAACTATTTTATCACGGATTATTACCAAGAGCACAAGAGCAACTCGATGCCACCGCTGAAGGATCATTTATGTCACTCACTGTTGGAAAAGCAGAATGTTTAATGGATAAGGTAGCTAAGAATTAGAGCTAGAAGCAAGTTACTACTCAACGCTGTCACCAGATTGAAGAAATTCGAGAAAAAGTGTGTGCACTATCAACTAAGATGGATATACTTATAGATCGACTCATTCAGAGAGCCGATTACAAAGAAGAACGTCAAGCTATTCAAGATGCATTTGATGCTCAAACTAGAAGTGGAGAGTATCTGGGAATAGAATTTCCTGAAGATCAAGAAGAAGCTAATATCATCAACAACTCTACTGCGTTACACAAGCAAGGATTGTGTCAACATCAACCTTCTAAACTAGATAAGTACACCAGTAATTTCAGTTCTTCCAATTCTAAGCAACCTACTTTAAGAGATCTAATTCTAGAACAAGCCAGAATAAATGATAGCATTACTAAAAGACTTGCTTTAAATGATAAGACTCTCGAAAACATAAATGCTAAGATGGATGAATTTTCTTCTGCTATTAAGAATCAACTCAATTATAACAAAAGAATAGAAACCTAACTATCACAATTGACTGCTGTTTTGCCTTTTACCACTAACCACGAGCAGATTAAGAGGATCACCACTAGACGTGGGAGGACCACTCGAGATCCGCCCAGAAGGAGCACAAAGAAGACAGACAGCACCAGTAACACCCCCGAAGGCAGAAGAAAGAGATGATGAAGTTCAAGAAACTCAAGTACAAAATGAAGAAATACCGATGGATTTTCAAGACACCAATGTTCTACCATTCCCACGCAAAAATAGAAACGCCAAGCTAGATGCACAGTTCAGTAAGTTTGTTGAAGTAATTCAGAAACAATATATCAATATTCCTCTGCTAGATGCATTACAGGTACCTACCTATGCCAAGTATGTAAGGGATATACTTAACAACAAACGACCATTGCCAACTACTGAAGTAATCGAGCTGACAGAAGAATGTAGTGCGGCTATCCTCAATCAAATACCAGAAAAGAAGAAGGACGCAGGATGCCCCACTATTGAATGCTCAATTGGAAATCAACGGTTCCGTAACGCACTATATGATCTTGGAGCTAGTGTTAGAGTGATGCCTGCATCAGTCTACTATAAGCTCAACCATTCAGCACTTGTGTCAACACCAATGTGTCTTCAGCTAGCTGATCAATCACTTAGATACCCAATAGGAATTGTTGAGAACATTCCAGTCAAGATTAGAGAGTTCTTTGTACAGTAGACTTTGTAGTACTAGAGATGCACCTAGATTCAAAGATATCACTTATTCTCGAAAGACCATTTTTGAGCACCGCCAAGGCCCACATTGATGTCGGAGTTGGAGAAATCAGGTTCACCATAAATGGAAAGGAAGAAAAGTTCTCATTCAAACCACGGCCCGAACAATGCTCAACTCTAGTAGACCATAAAGCTCAAGAAACAAAACTACTGTCTCCGATAGTGGAGACCCATCAAGAAGAATGAAGAAGACTGGAGAGTCCAATTCGGTGGACTTTAAACCCCGAACTTTCACCGGAGGTAACTCGGTAGTTATCAACATTTACTTTTTGCATTTCATATTTAGTTGCTCATGCTTAGGAAAACAAAATAAAAATTAGCATCAACATTGCATCATTAAATTGGCCCCATGTAATTAATATTTACGAACCCCGTAAGTATTATTTACGACGACAACAAAAACATATAAGAATTTCATCATTAGAATCCTTATTTTCTATAGTTTCATAAAAGCAATTTTCTTTTATACTTGCATTGTACAAATACGGGAGACATACAGACCCACAGACACCTGGACCCACCTCATATCATTTCACATTATCACATGCACTCACAACCACCCATCTCACCTACCACCACATGCAACCGTCAGCATATACTCCAAAGAGTGGGAACTTGAGCAAGGTAGGTGAGGGAGCAAGATGGAAGAAAGTGGGCCCCATGGGGGACCGGTCGGTCCCACCACTAGACTGACCGGCCTCCCCACTCTCCCCCCATAAAATGGCAAGCATTCCTCACACTCTCCACACACTCCACTCTTCAGAAGCACCAGCCTCACTTCAAAATTTGAAATTTCAATTTCGAGTTCACTTAGCACTTCATTTGGGGAAGTTTCTGAATAAGTGAAGATACAAGGGTAGAGAGGAGGAAGCTTTGAGCTAGTAGAAAGAAGAAAGGGATAGTGAGAGAAAGCAAGAGAAATCAATAAGAGAGGGGAAGTGCTGCCCAATTAGTTAATGAACTAGGAGAAGTTGAAATAAAAATGTCAACTTGAACGACTGACTCCTGGACTACTGACTTTTGGACCGCTAACTCCCTAACATTTATTTGCTCTAACCCTCACTTGTTCCACTAGTTTTGTATGTGTGCTCTCTTATTTTTGCAGCGAAGATGAGCAACTTCTTGAAAAAGGCAAAGAACACGCTCACTTTCTGATCAACGAGAAGCCGTTCACGAGCTGGCTCATCACAAGGAGGTTCGGACACGGATACCTCATCCCTGCCTTGATCCTCTACCACGAGTCGGTCCGAGCCGCGTGATCTTCTTCATGAAAGGCACATCATGCTCCAGACAGCCTACAAGAAGGACCTGTTCAGGCATTACCGTGATAAAGAGTACACTCATACTCCTACCTTCAATTCACAATTTCTCCGAGACACAAGTATGGACTCTGAGTTTGATCTAGTCTTTCATAATATTGGGTGGGAGAACACTTGGGAGCTCTCCAAAGAGGGTTGTAGATTGCTCACTCTAGAATTTCTTTGCACTCTCTCTTTGGATGACACATATGTCTACTTTAGGCTGTATAATGAATCTTTCACTCTCACATGGAAACAGTTCATTCTAAATTTGGGTTTTCCTGAAACCTGCACCATAGATTTAGATGTGGCTTTAAGAAACTTTGATAGAGAATGCTTTTGGGAGGATATTACTGGTAAGAAAATAGATCATCACCCTTGCACTAATGATATACACAACCCCACATTAAGGGTGATGCACAAGTGGCTAGGATTCACTCTCTTTCCTAGGCAAGAAGGTCGTATTGTTAGAATTGAGGAGTTAAAGATTATGTATGCAATGGTTAAGAAAACTAAAATCTCACCCGTAAAACTCATGGTAGACTACTGCCCTTACATTCACACTCTACAAGGCCCTATATCTATCACTTCTTGGGTTACTCATCTTGCTGGAAATCTGAACTTTAATGGAAATATTATGTACATCCCCACTCCACGTCCAGTCATAGGCTTCTACTTCTTCAGTCAAGCGCATCTCATAAAGAAGAGGAATAACAAACTCTACATGCAATATAAAGGATATACAAATGAATATGAGTTGCCAAACAGATCACTTGGTCTGTATGTCGTGGAAACCTTTTTGCTTAACTTGCAGAGACCTGGCGCGGGAGTAGGAAGAAGCCCCTCCGCAAGATTCACCAGAAACATTGCCCCGAGATATCAAGGAGAAGATGTTGCACCAGTTGGACCAGCTTACACTCACTATCAAGGATTCGAACGAGCTAGACCATCTACATCACACCATCCAGCCTGGGAAGATACTACTACCTATGAGCCACATACACCACAAGGTTCATGGGGACAAGGAAACTTTCACAATTACACTCCACCACATCGCGAAGAGGATACGATGTATGACTTCCAGGGAGGACGAATGTCTTTCTCTGGGAGAGGCGTTCATGATGCCACTCATCATCCATATTCCTACCATGCCACCCATGGTTACCCAGAACACCAGCCATACCACCAGTTCCCGCACCACAGAGACCCTTACTTTCAGGGCATCGACACTCGTCTTACTCATCTTGAGACGGGTCAAGAAGACATGCGCCATACTCTTGAAGAGATAGAACATCAAGGTGCCCAGACGAACGAGAATTTCTGCTACCTCTTCGGACACATGGGAATTAATCGACCTCAGCCGCCACCACCGTACGAATGAAACTAGCTTGGGGGAGGACCCCCTATTCCCGAGGTAAGTATGTTGTACCCTCGGTGCTTGGTATTTAGTATTGGTAGTTAGTATTGTTAGTATTCAAATAAAATAATCTTGATGTAGAATATAAACAAAGGGAAAGAGCTGCTTTACATAACTCAACTACAGAAAAATTCCTTTCAAATTTTCAATTGAAAATCTTCTTAAAAACAATGATCTTAACCAAAGTTAGGTAGTTGAGAATTAGAAGAAATGAAAAAGTTTAAGCTGTTGTTTATCTTGTTCTTAGTTTCAATGAATTTGGAATTTTAATTTTGAAAACTTCAAGCATATGATGAGAACCTGTAGTCATAATAACTAAAGCCTGATAATAAATGATTTATACTTTAAGGCTCCCTACTCTGTTCTAAGTTTTTAGCTATGGTAGAGAGGTTTATCATGCTTTAAAGATCCAGTTTCTATAAATATAAAAGATTCACTCTTCCGAAGTAGTATTGTGTTAGAGGCATGGTGAAGGACCGAAATGGCGACCAGAGGGGGGGTGAATGGGAGCCTTGAAGGACCGGATTTGCGATCAGAGAGGGGGGTGAATGGGAGCTTCAAATTCAACTCGTGAATTGTATAGCCCTTGTCCCAGAAAATCACCCAAAAGCGAAGTCTCCTAACGACCGGAGAGTTCACGACCTATGAGTAGGTGGATACCTAGGAGATGTCCTAGTGGTACAGCGGAACCTCCGGAGAAACCCAAAACCACTGCCAAAGCCACGGAACAAAAACTGAACAAGAGCAGCAGATTCGCGGACTGTCCGCGGTCAGAGTCCCGGACTGTCCGCCGTTGAGTCCCGGACTGTCCGCGAGTTGGCGCCGGACTGTCCGCCGGCAAAAACACAAAAACCGAACTGTTCTGCAAGAGTGCTGGACAGGTCCCGGACTGTCCGCGGGTTTGTACCGCGGACTGTCCGCCGTTCACTTGACAGCGAACAGTCAGGGGACTGCGCCTGACTGACCTAACCAACCCCGATCCCCGGACTGTCCGCCGCTGGCGGCGCGGACTGTCCGCGGATGAACAGAGAGCAGGAAAACTGCTCGAATCAAAAGGTGAATCAACCCAAACTTCAGCAAATCAAAAGGGGCTTCAATCAAACTCCTCCCAGATGATCCTCTACGTATTGGGGTGCTAATCCTAGGAAATCATCGCACCCAAACAAGTCGATTAAGAGAAATTCGTGGATCACCGTTAAAGGGGGAAGAACGAAGAACAACACGAAATCAAACCGATCTATGGATTCGGGAGGTAGAAGAGAAACCCATCGTAGAAAGAAAAGGGGCTCACGACCAAGAACGAATTGATTCAAGTGGAATCGCAAATCATCTCGAGGAGAGGAAGAGCAAAGCAAATCTCTGGGAGATGAAAAACCAAAACGCGAAGAGAACACAGAACACGATTCAATTTCAGCCGAAATTCCTCCACACGAGGAGACAATGAGAATACGGTCGTTTCCTCAAAGATCCAAATACACAGAGGTATGATTGCCGTCTCTGCGGATCGCTTGCAGCGAGGTATGATTAGAACCTAAGCAAGGGCTAGAGAGAGAGAGCTCAGGAACAAATGACTGCAAGGATAGAAGGAGAGGAGGGTGCCTCTCTTATTTATAGCCTAAAACAATAATCCCCTTTCTACCCCTAGATACTTGAGCGAAACGGCCAACCCTAGGGGTATCCCGATCCAACTCTACTGATAGTTGATCTGACGGCCACGCGCCTTCCTCATCCGTAGCTTCGCCTCGACGCAAGCCTCAGGATGCCGCCACGTGCCGCCCAATTGACCGCCGCGCCTACCTGTGGATAGCCTCGCCTCCGCGCCAGCCTCTCCACGCTGCCACGCGTCGACCGTCTTTTTGCGGACCTTCCCGGTTTTGAGGCCGAAAACGGGAAACCTGGGCCTTCCCCCGGTTTTGAGGCCGAAACCGGGAAACCTGTCCTCAGGCTGAGTTTTGTGCCCAAACTCAGAAACCAGAGCACCCAGGTTTTGAGGCCCAAACCTGGAAACCGTCCATGCCGAGTTTTGAGGCCAAACTCGGAAACCGGCCACCCCGAGTTTTGAGGCCCAAACTCGGAAACCGTCGAGGGTAGCTTTTCGAGGCTCAGCTACCGAACCTGTGCCATAGACGGGATGTGGTTTCCACACCCCGAGTTCCAGCACCGATGCCGGAGCATGTCCAGCCTCCACGCCGGGCAACCTCCTGACTCGGCCGATGCACCGCACATCCCCATGTACTCTTGCTTGTCAACGCCACGTGCCAGCTTCCACAGCTGGTCCTCAGGTCTCCTGGTCCGTCGGTCCAAGCTCCACGTCCGCCCTTCACCTCTCCCAGTCCGTCGACACGGCACGTCCCTACTTGACCTTCACCTCACCTTCGACCACTGTCAGAGCTCCGCACCTGCACATCAACACAGCAAGAGACATGTTGCCCGTTGATCGATCACTCATCACTCAGAAAGGGAACCACAAGGGCACATATCAACCTTGTGTTCTCAATCTCCCCCTTGATGAGTGCATCGTCAACTCATAGTATCCGTAACCAGAATAGCATAAAGCAGAATTAGATAGAAGGAGGAAAACTCACTCGAAATGTCCAAAAGCCAGAGAAAAGGCCAAAGAAGAGCAATTCGAGATAAGCGAAGCTTGGTCCCAAAGACATGGGCAACGGTTCGACACAACCAAGCAAAATCGGAGCAGCACACAATTGAGAAGCTCGATCACAAGACTTGGTTCCCAAAGACATGGGCAACGGCTCGACGCAACTAAGTCAGAAACAAGCTAGTCCTCAAGAAGATGCAGAATGGGCTCAACACCACTAGCTGAAGGCTCATAACTCAAAACAGGCAGAAAACTCCCCCTCACTCAGAGAACTCCCCCTCAGAAAGTGAATCATAAGTTGCAAATTGACACCACAGAAAAATCGAAATCTCATCTCGAAAACATTCTCCCCCTTGGGGGCAATTTGCAAGCAAAAGAGAGGGGAAAAGAGCTTAAATGAGTCAAACGGAGCTAGGACATGCCTATCGGAGTCAAGAAAATGCACATGAGACAAAAATGCATGTTAGCAGCTTCAAATATATACTCGAAAGAGTGAAATAATGCTCTAATGAGTGCTGATCCGACTACATGGCAACATACACAAGTGCCGACAGAGGCTCAAACTGATCACCGAAAACAAGATATGTATGCAAAAGCCTAGTGAGCAGTTTTAAAGCCATTCAGAAAGGGGATTCACCATCAAAATAGCACTAAGCAAGTATAGACAGGAAGTCAAACAAGTGATAAACATGTATGTAAGGTGAACTACCCTAGCATAGTTCAAACAACATGCTATAGAATGAAACATAAACTTGTGTTTTTAGATTTATCGGAGATATTTGCAGCGGTTTTACACAAGTTCAAAATCAGCATGTGATTGCGAGAGGTTGAAAGCTTGTCATTGCCTAACTTTCCAACCGTGCTAGCCTATGCATATGCAATCAGAAGCTTAAAGCATCGGTTTCGGTCTCACACTACACGGCTCAAGTTTAACTCAAGGTGCTATGAGAAACAGTCTCGATACCGTGATGTGCTAACAAAGCAATCCCATCTCAATCTTCCTAATTCACCAAAACTTGGTTCAAATAAAGCAGATTATGAACAGTCCAAGCAAGTGAATGACTTAGAACTACAGACATAGCAACCTAGCATATATGAAATAGCTCAAGTGATCTCAACACATCCTACACATGCTAGTTGCCAATCTCAATGGTGAACATGTATCCAGTTTAAGTTCATTAATCATGTTCATCATTTTGAAAAAAATAGCTTAGCTCACAAAATGTAACAGTGATCAAGGAGAGCCTAAGCTAAGCATCATCATATATCATCGAAGCATACACTAATCAGAGCATAAGTTCATTCTAAGGAATATAGACATGAAGCTTTAAAATGCAAGATGCATACATGATGAAGTCAGAAAAGGAGCAAAAACAAAAATAAAAGGACTCAAGACCCAAAAACAAAAGGATCAAAAAGTTAGTCTATGGTACATAAACAAAATGTTTCCCCCATCTAAAAGGGGAAACACACACAAAGATCACCTCTCAACCTAGCAAAAGTTGAGAGGTCCAAAGGCTTGTGTGAAAATATCCGCAACCTGGTTATGGGTGTTACATGCCTAAGATCAATGTCGCCTTTCTCATAATGGTCACGAAGAAAATGAAAGCGAACATCGATGTGTGTGTCTTGGTTGGAGTGAAGAACAGGGTCTTTGCTACACTAATGGCTGAAGTGCTATCGCAAAGCAAAGGACCCGACTGAAATCTAGACCAAAATCACGCAAAGTAGCAACCATCCATAAAAGCTGCGAAGCACAAGAAGCAGCGACAACATATTCGGCTTCAGTAGTAGACTGGGCTACGCTCGACTGCTTGCGAGAAGACCACGAAACCAAAGAAGAGCCAAGAAACTGACAAGTCCCAGAGGTAGACTTGCGCTCAAGACGACAGCCGGCAAAATCCGCATCGGAATAACCACAGAGTGAAAGAGTCGAAGAGGAGGAGTACCAAAGTCCGAACTCAGGAGTGTATCGGAGGTACCTCATGATGCGCTTGACCGCTTGCTTGTGGGAAGTCCGAGGGGACGCCTGAAAACGAGCGCACAGACACACAGAGAACTGTATATCTGGCCTCATTGCCATCAGGTACAGAAGCGAGCCAATCATACTTCTGTATTCCTTCTGATCAACTGGCTCTCCATCTTTGTCCGCGTCCAACGCCGCAGTCGTCGGCATGGGCGTCGTAAGAGGCTTGGCCTCGCCCATGTCGAACTTCTTCAGGACATCCTTCGTGTATTTACCTTGATGCACGAATGTCCCGTCTCGGGTTTGCTTGATTTGCAACCCGAGGAAGAAAGTCAACTCACCCATCATACTCATCTCGAACTCCCTGCTCATAGTATCTGAAAACTTTGCAACAAGAGCATGAGAAGTTCCACCAAAGATGATATCATCCACATAAATCTGAACTAACAGGGTATCATTGCCTTGCTTGAGGAGAAACAAAGTTCTATCAACCCGTCCCATTTCGAAACCCTTGGAGAGTAAAAAGTTTTTCAAACGATCATACCATGCTCTCGGGGCTTGTTTCAAACCATACAACGCTTTTGAAAGTTTGTAAACATGGTTTGGAAACTTGGGATCCTCAAAGCCAGGGGGTTGCCTAACATAAACCTCTTCCTCTATATACCCATTCAAGAAGGCACTCTTGACGTCCATCTGGTAAAGCTTAAAACCCTTCGAAGTAGCAAAGGCTAGAAGGATTCTAATGGCTTCTAAACGAGCTACAGGGGCAAAGGTTTCATCATAGTCTATACCCTCTTTTTGGCAAAAACCCTGGGCTACTAGCCTAGCCTTGTTCCTCACTATCATCCCGTCCTCACCCTCTTTGTTCTTGAAAACCCATTTGGTACCTATAGGGTGACATTGTGGTGGAGGTGGAACTAAGGTCCAGACCCGGTTACGCTCAAAGTTTTCTAGCTCCTCATGCATGGCATTGACCCAGTTAGGGTCAGAAAGTGCGTGTCCAACATCTTTGGGCTCAAAAGAAGCAACGAATGCAGAATGAGCAAAATGAGAGATTTCATACGCTCGTGACCGCGTGACTCGCTGGTCGATGCCGCCGATCATCTGTCGTGGGGGGTGAACTTGCCGAATGCTCCGGGGCGCTTGCCGCGCCGAAGTCGCCTCCCCCTCGCCAGATGCTGTTGCTCCTTCAGGTGCAGCAGGTGCTCGCTGGAGAGGTGGCTCTAGAGGACCCCAGGAAGAAGAAGTAGTGGGATCTGGTCCTCGAGCTGAAGTAGACGTCACAGGATCGACTAGGGCAGCCAGTGGTGGCTCGGGATCACCCCAATCGGCATTCTCCTGCTCCTCCTCCACAAAAATGGTCTCCCCCATCTCCTATTCTCCTGCAACCTCAAAAGCAGAAGAGATACAAGGCATAGTTTTGTCGAATGTGACCTCGCAGGTCTCCACTATCCGGTTAGTTTCAAGGTTAAGAACTCGATAAGCACGTGAGTAAGAGGCATAACCAAGAAAAACACCCATCAGCAGAGCGAGATTCAAATTTGTCCAAATTGCCTTGCTTCAGGATAAAGCACTTACACCCAAACACCCGAAAATGAGACACCTTAGGTACCCGTCCAAACCGCAACTCATAAGAAGTCTTTTTCATTAAAGCACGAAGAAAGATGCGATTTGAAACATGGCAAGCAGTGTTGATCGCCTCGGCCCAAAAACACCTAGGAGTCCTATGCACATCGAGCATCGTCCTGGCCATCTCAACAAGGGTCCGGTTCTTGCGCTCAACAACACCGTTCTGCTGAGGGACATAAGGAGAAGAGAACTGATGCTCGATTCTATTTGAAGAACAGAAAGAAGCAAACTGAGAATTATCAAACTCAGTACCATTATCGCTACGAATAGCTCTAATGGTATCAGGGGAAAATTCAGTTTTCAACTTCAAGATTAAGTCATGAGCAAAAGAAAATGCTTCATCTTTACCCTATTTGAAAAATACCCAAGAATACCTCGAAAAATCGTCAACGAGCACTAGAACATACCACTTCCCACCTGCTGAGCAAACCCGAGCTGGACCAACTGTGTCCATGTGAAAAAGCTCGCCGGGTCGCTTTGTCATCACCTGAGTAACAGGTGGGTGAGAAGCAGCAACCATCTTTCCGTGACGACATGGATGGCAAACGAGGTCCTTCTGAAACTTAAGCTGGGCAATCCTTGGATTAGGCCAAGTGAGCTAAGCCTTGCAAGCAAGTCAAAACTCAAGTGACCAAGCCTCCTATGCCACTTCCACAAATCAGAAGAAGGACCAGCCATCAAACACCTAGCAGAGCCGAAAGACTGAGAAAAATCGGCTCTGAAAACACGACCAAAAGGGATGATCCGACAAACAAGATCTCCCTGAGGCTCTAAAACGCGACTCAAACCCTTGTTAAAGCGCACTTCACAATCATCCTCAAGAAGTTGCGAAACAGAAAGCAAATTGAAATGCAAATTAGAAACTAAAGCAACATTCTTCAGGACAAAGTTCTCATTGAGCGAATAGCTCCCTGAGAAACAACCTTACCTCTACTATTATCCCCGAAAGTGATGTACTCCTTGTGCATCACGGGGCTAAGGCTGGAGAACCATTCCTTCTTTCCGGTCATGTGGCGCGAACACCCGGAATCCATGAGCCATGTTCTCCAAACCGAAGTTCCTGCATCAATAGAAAGGCAGGAAGTAGGAAGTGAGCATATGGCACAAACACTAGGGTTAGTATACTGAGAAGGATACCAGTGCTATGTCATAGGCCCAGAAAAAGTGTTAGGAGCAACACCAAACTGTTCTCGTCCCATGGGTGGATAGCGATCACCACCAACCTGAAAGGGTGGTCCGCTATGGAATGGAAAACCTCCTAACTGACCTACTTGTCCCATCTCAGCAAAGCGATCACCACCATACTGAAAAGGTGGTCCGCTATGGGACTGAGCAGCAAAACCTCTTACACTCGGCTCACGGTCGTATAGAAGACGACCAGAACCGCGACGGGCACGACCACCACCCAGTGGTCTAGCTGCCTGGGGCCTAGCAACCTGGGGGGGTGCTCCTCCAGGTCTAGCGCCCTGCCTCTGAACTCCCTGACCTTGCACACCATGGAGAGGGTGGTTTCTGGCCCGGTAGTTCAGCTCCAACTCCTTCCTAGCGTCTCTCTTCCTCCGAAAGCAAAACTCAGCTAGGTGACCCTCACGGTGACAGTACTCGCACCCAAACCTCACCACTCTCTTGGGTTGTTGGTTCCTATTGTTGCGAGGGTTGTTCACTCTGGCTGGCTGTTTGCCCTTCGGAAGGGGATCACTAGAGACGTCAGGAAGGGTGTCAAGTGTGTTCCTAAGATGGTTAGGTTTTGGAGCCCACACTTGCTTGCGAGGTGGAGCCTTGGGAGGTTCATCAAGGATGTCGTCCTTGGTGATAGGCTTAGGAGGCTCAGGTGGGGTGATCTTGGTAAGCTTAGGGATAGCGGATGGTTTCTCACTTGGGTTCACTCCGCTAAACTCACCGATCTTCCCGAAGGTATTAGCGCCCTTCCCACCTGAGGTAAAGCCTACTCCAAAGCAATCAGTTCCCCTCTTGAACTGATTGATCATCATGCCCAACTGCGGCTCACTACATGACACCCAACTCAGGATGGACCGAAGGTATGTGTTTTCTTCCTCGGTTTGCATCCTGTCATGCCGACAGTTGGCAATCTCCAGCTCCAACCCCACGCATCGCTCACATGGAGCGGACAAGGTGCTAACTGAGCTGACCTTCAAAGCTTCAGCAAGCTTGGCATTAACTCCTGCCAACTCAGTTTGCAAGCTAGGACAAAGCTTGCACGCACCCAACAAAGAAGACCTAGCCTTCACTTCCTCCAGCTCTTTCTTCAGGGGGGGACACTCCTTGCAATCACCCACCAAGTCTAGCCTCCTCTTCAGCTCATCATACACCTCATTCAAAGAGGCATACTTGGTTTGCAGGGTGGCAAAGCTTGTCATGTGCATCGTGCACTCCTCACACTCCTCTACATCGACCACCTTCACCTCGGACTTAGCAAGCTCTAGTTCCTTACGCGCCTCTTTCCACTTAGCCTTAAACTCAACGCGCTCTTGGAACACTTCTGTGAGCCTCTTCTCTAAGACACCGACTAGATCAATGAACTTATTTTTTGCTCCTCAATGATACGATCGACTTCAGAAGGATCTGGTACCTCAGAAGCATTGTCGTCATCGTCGTTGTGAGCGTCATCGGCGTCCTCTGCCTGGTGCTTGCTGTCCTCTTCATCCAAGGCCATGGAGCAAAAGCCCTTGGAGGAGTTGCCGAAGAAGCAGAGTCCGTTGAAGCGATCCTCCATCTTGTGCTCGGACTCGTTGTCGCTGGAGTCCCCGTCGGAAGTCTTCTCGCCATCGCCGACAGTGGCGAAGAAGGCACGCTTGCCAGCGTCGAAGGCCTTCTCCATGTCCTCCTGGCGGAAGAAGCCGTTCTTGTTGTTCTTCCCGGCCTTGTACTCCGGCTTGCCCTTGCGTCTGAAGTTGCGGTTCTTGCCGGGGAAGTTCTTGACATTCTTGGGGCAGTTCACCATGAAGTGGTCTAGATCACCACACTTGTAGCAGCCCTCGCGTGCGCCACCACGTCGGCAATTCAGGCGGTTGTTGTGAAAACGCGAGAACCGGGTGATGGCGAGGGCAAGCTCATCGTCTCCCAGCGCCTCCAACTGCTCCTCTGTGACTGTATGCAAAGAAGACAAAGCAACAAGAGGAGGTGAAGCGTCAGCAGAGAAAGTCGATCCACCTGTGCCTGAGACCAAAGCCATGGTGTGTGAAGATGGGCTCTTCAGCTTGGCCTGAGTCAGGTGATCGATCTCAGTGGACTTGAGCTTGCTGAATAGCTCGTCCACGGTGAGGGTGTCGTAAGCAGGAGACTCAATGATGGTCGACACCTTCACCTCCCATACCCTCCGATCCAGGGCGTATAGCAATTTGAGAGCCCTCTCATGATCGTCATAGGGTAGGTTAGCCCGATTGGCACGCATCTTGTTAACGATCGTCTGGAAACGAGCGAACAACGCGTCAATCGTCTCTCCCTCCAACTGAACAAAGTTCTCGTACTCTCGCTTGTAGGTCTCGAAGAGTCTGGTCTTGACATGGGTTGTCCCCTCGTGATAGCTTTGAAGCTTCACCCTGATCTCTTGTGCCGTCTCAAGCTCTGAGATACGTTCGAACTCAGGAAGGGAGAGGCTGGCCAGAAGAGCATTACGAGCCTTGGAGTTGGCCTCATGTTGGTCAATCTGGATCTGACCCACACGAGCCGCAAGGACTACGTACTCAGCGTTTTCACATATTTCCCAGACGGAAGATCTGATGCTGTTGAGATAAGCACGCATCCGAATCTTCCAATAGGCGTAGTTCGTCCCATCAAACCAAGGAGCCTTGCTATTCCCTCGTTCCATGTCGCCCTTAGGATCCGAAACCGATTAAAGTAGGAAAGATCCTTAACCGGCTCCGATACCAATTGAAGGACCGGATTTGCGACCAGAGGGGGGGGGTGAATGGGAGCTTCAAATTCAACTCGTGAATTGTATAGCCCTTGTCCCAGAAAATCACCCCAAAAGCGAAGTCTCGTAACGACCGGAGAGTTCACGACCTATGAGTAGGTGGATACCCTAGGAGCTGTCCTAGTGGTACAGCGGAACCTCCGGAGAAACCCCAAAACCAACTGCCAAAGCCACGGAACAAAACTGAACAAAGAGCAGATTCGCGGACTGTCCGCGGTCAGAGTCCCGGACTGTCCGCCGTTGAGTCCCGGACTGTCCGCGACTTGGCGCCGGACTGTCCGCCAGCAAAAACACAGAAACCGAACTGTTCTGCAAGAGTGTTGGACAGGTCCCGGACTGTCTGCGGGTTTGTACCGCGGACTGTCCGCCGTTCACTTGACAGGGAACAGTCAGGAGACTGCGTCTGGCTGACCTAACCAACCCCAATCCCCGGACTGTCCGCCGCTGGCGGTGCGGACTGTCCGCGGATGAACAGAGAGCAGGAAAACTGCTCGAATCAAAAGGTGAATCAACCCAAACTTCAGCAAATCAAAAGGGGCTTCGATCAAACTCCTCCCAGATGATCCTCTACGTATTGGGGTGCTAATCCTAGGAAATCATCGCACCAAAACAAGTCAATTAAGAGAAATTCGTGGATCACCGTGAAAGGGGGAAGAACGAAGAACAACCACGAAATCAACCCGATCTATGGATTCGTGAGGTTAGAAGAGAAACCCTTCGGTAGAAAGAAGGGGCTCACGACCAAGAACGAATTGATTCAAGTGGAATCGCAAATCATCTCGAGGAGAGGAAGAGCAAAGCAAATCTCTGGGAGATGAAAAACCAAAACGCGAAGAACACAGAACACGATTCAATTTCAGCCGAAATTCCTCCACACGAGGAGACAATGAGAATACGGTCTCGTTTCCTCAAAGATCCAAATACACAGAGGTATGATTGCCGTCTCTGCGGATCGCTTGCAGTGAGGTATGATTAGAACCTAAGCAAGGGCTAGAGAGAGAGAGCTCAGGAACAAATGACTGCAAGGATAGAAGGAGAGGAGGGGTGCCTCTCTTATTTATAGCCTAAAATAATAATCCCCTTTCTACCCTTAGATACTTTGAGCGAAACGGCCAACCCTAGGGGTATCCCGATCCAACTCTACTGATAGTTGATCTGACGGCCATGCGCCTTCCTCATCCATAGCTTCGCCTCGACGCAAGCCTCAGGATGCCGCCACGTGCCGCCCAATCGACCGCCGCGCCTACCTCGTGGATAGCCTCGCCTCTGCGCCAGCCTCTCCACGCCGCCACGCGTCGACCGTCCTTTTTGCGGACCTTCCCCCGGTTTTGAGGCCGAAACCGGGAAACCTGGGCCTTCCCCCGGTTTTGAGGCCGAAACCGGGAAACCTGTCCTCAGGCTGAGTTTTGTGGCCCAAACTCAGAAACCAGAGCGCCCAGGTTTTGAGGCCCAAACCTGGAAACCGTCCATGCCGAGTTTTGAGGCCCAAACTTGGAAACCGGCCACCCCGAGTTTTGAGGCCCAAACTCGGAAACCGTGGAGGGTAGCTTTTCGAGGCTCAGCTACCGAACCTGTGCCGTAGACGGGATGTGGTTTCCACACCCCGAGTTCCAGCACCGATGCCGGAGCATGTCCAGCCTCCACGCCGGGCAACCTCCTGACTCGGCCGATGCACCGCACATCCCCATGTACTCTTGCTTGTCAACGCCACGTGCCAGCTTCCACAGCTGGTCCTCAGGTCTCCTGGTCCGTCGGTCCAAGCTCCACGTCCGCCCTTCACCTCTCCCGGTCCGTCGGCACGGCACGTCCCTACTTGACCTTCACCTCACCTTCGACCACTGTCAGAGCTCCGCACCTGCACATCAACACAGCCAAGAGACATGTTGCCTGTTGATCGATCACTCATCACTCAGGAAGGGAACCACATGGGCACATATCAACCTTGTGTTCTCAAGCCTCAAATTTCTTTTCAGAAATATTAGACCGTTGTCCCAATTCCACAACCCCAAGAGAAAAGATCACAAGCCGTGATATCCACGGCCCCAAATATTGGGTGGATGTTCTCTAAGAACACAGCGGGACAACACACACGCGATCAACCAAGCACACCACCGAAATCGGAGCTCCGAAAAGAAGCACTGCACTACTATGGAGAAAAAGCAAGTGCCCAACCAAAAATAATTAATCCAACTGGTGACAAAAGTGCTTGAGAATGTTCCTTACAAAGTTAGGAAACCAACGCAACAAACGGAACTCAAATCGGAGCTCAAACGCAAAAACTTCGGACGAAACAGCGCGAAAACAGCACTGACCGGACGGTGGTACTGTAGCGTCCGGTCGCTGCACTGTAGCGTCCGGTCATTGTAGCACCGGACGCACCGTAGCGGTCACTGTAGCGTCCGGTCGTGTTACTGTAGCACCGGACGCATGAACAGTAACAACATCGCGTCCGGTCGAAAAACGTTGCTGAGTCCGCCCGTTACTGCAGCAGATCACTGTTTGCAGTTACTGCAGCACCGGACGCACTGTAGCAAATTACTGTAGCGTCCGGTCGTACTGTAGCAGCGTCCGGTCAGCGCGAAAACAGCGTTGTTCAAACACCAAATCGACCCAAAACTCAGTCAAATCAACTCCAAACTTCACCAAAGTTTGCATAGATGATCACAACTATGTTAGTGAGCTATCTCTAAGAGATCATGGCTCGAACCCAACTAGAAATTCGTGAATTGCAGATCTCGTGCAAAAGGGAAAAAGTTTAGAACCAAAAACAAAATCCGCCCGATCTATGTGCTCGTGAGGAATTAGATAAATTCCTTCGGTGGAAAGATGTCTCTCACGATGCTACACAAGATGGTTCAAACGGATTTTCAATCCATCCCTTCAAACGGAAAATCTCGTGAAAGAATCGAAAGGAGGAAATGAAGAACGCGAAGAACAAAAACGCGAATCGATCCAAATTTCAGCCAACACAAGAGGAGTAAGAAATTGATCCTTGGATTGCTATGGAATGATGAATTGTGTAGCACACTGTGTCGGGTTACAAGCCACTCCTCGCAACAACAAAGCGTGGATGGCGAAAAGCTCAAGAACAAGAGTCACTCCTCTCTCTAACCCTAGCCTCCTCTCAAATGAACAAAATGAGAGTGACACCTCCAAGGATACGGCTGCCCTAGCAGCCCTCCTCATATATATAGGCGCACGTCCGAAGACCAAAACGCCCTTACATTAAGCACTCAACCCAAATACCCCCCAGGGGTAAAACCTTCCAGACTTGACAGTTTCGATCCGACGGCCACGCCCGCACATCCGGTAGCTTCGCCTCGACGCGACCTCCCTGATGCCGCCACGTGCCATCATCGTCGACCGCCGCGCCTTCTCACCGATAGCTTCACCGCAACGCAAGCCTCTCGGTGCCGCCACGCGTCGACCTTCCTTTTGGACCAACCCCCGTTTTGAGGCCCAAACCGGGAAACCGTCCACTCCGAGTTTTGAGGCCCAAACTCGGAAACCCGCACGCCCAGGTTTGAGGCCCAACACTGGAAACCGTCCATCCCGAGTTTTGAGGCCCAAACTCGGAAACCGGCCACCCGAGTTTTGAGGCCCAAACTCGGAAACCGTCGATGGTAGCTTTTTGAGGCTCAGCTACCGAACCCGCACCGTAGACGGGACGTGGTTCGCACCACCCCGACCACCGGCACCGATGCCGATGCATGTCCAGCCTCCACGTCGGGCACAACGCCTTCGCCTTCCTTCTTGACTTGGCCGACGGCACTTGCGCCGCACGCAAGCCCGTGTCCGACCTCCCGCCAAGTGACACGACTCCAGCGCCTTCCTCCCGACTCGGCCGATGCACCGCACATCCCATGTGCTCTCGCTCGCCGATGCCACGTGCCAGCTACCACAGCTGGTCCTCTGGCCCTCTGGTCCGTCAGTCCAAGCCTCACGTCCGCCCTTCACTGCTCTGAGTACATCGGCATGGCACGTCCGCCGCACGGCACGCCCATCCTTCACTGCTCCCAGTCCGTCGGCACGAGACGTCTCTACTTGACCTTCACCTCGCCATAGACCACTGTATCCGAGCTCCACACCTGCACATCAACACAGCCAAGAGACACATGTCGCACACGCACACCAACACAGAAACACCACACAACTCACGCCACCGGTTAGTCATAAACAATAAGCGCAAGGCGCTACCCCTCTACCGCCTGCTAAAGAAAACGGAACGCTTTGTGTGGACCGTCGAAGCCGAGGAGGCCCTAACCAAGTTGAAGGGGTTGCTGACTTCCGCACCAATTCTTGTGCCACCAAGACCAGCCAGGGTGACGATCCCCCCGAGCCTCTCCTCCTCTACGTGGCCGCAACCACCCAGGTGGTCAGCGCGGTCGTAGCCGTCGAGAGACACGAGGAGGGTCACGCGCTACCAGTCCAACGACCGGTGTTACTTCATCAGTGAGGTGCTCTCCGAGGCCAAGGTCCGGTACCCACACATCCAGAAGCTGCTCTACGGCATCATCATCACGAGGCGCAAGCTCCAGCATTATTTCCTTGCTCATCCCGTAATGGTGGTATCGTCCTTCCCCCTCGGAGAGATAATCAACAACCGGGAGGCCACGGGGCGCATCGCCAAGTGGTCTGCCGAGCTGATGGGGGAGGCCATCACCTACGCTCCACGAAAAGCCATCAAGTCGCAAGCGTTGGCAGACTTCGTTGCTGAGTGGACCGATACCCAGCTCCCGCTGGCACAAATCCAAGCCGAGCTCTGGACTATGTACTTCGACGGGTCCCTCATGAAGACAGGGGCAGGCGTAGGCCTGCTTTTCATCTCGGAGTCCACATGCGCTACCTGCTGTGCCTGCACTTCCCCGCCTCAAACACGTCGCTGAGTACGAGGCCCTCGTCAACGGGCTGCGCATCGCCCTCGAGCTTGGGGTCTGACGCCTCGACGTTCGAGGGGACTCGCAGCTCGTCGTCAACCAGGTCATGAAGGCCTCGAGCTGCATCGATCCCAAGATGGAAGCATACTGCGGAGAAGTGCGCAAGCTAGAGAGACAAGTTCTACGGCCTCGAGCTCAACCACATCGCTCGAAAGTACAACGAGGCCACAGACGAGCTGGCTAAGTTAGCATCCACGCGCGGCACCGTCCCACCAGATGTCTTCTCGAGGGACATTTTCGAGCCATCCGTCAAAATCGACCCGGGGGCTGGCCCCTCGACGCCACCCCTCGAGCCGGACACAGGGGCTCGACCTTCAATGCTACCCCTCGAAAACGACCCCTTGACATCCGCTGAGGCAATGCAGATCGACGCACCCGCCTCTTCTTCATCACGACCCCTCGACTGGCGGACGCCCTTCCTCGACTACCTGACGCAAGGCGTGCTACCAGAAGACAAGACGGAGGCCCGACGCATCGCTCGAAGGGCCAAGACCTACGTCATCTACGGCGACGAACGGAAGTTGTTACCGTCGAAGCCCATCAGGAATCCTTCAGCGCTGCATCCCCCTCGAGGAAGGACGCAGGCTCCTCGACGACATGCACTCAGGGACTTGCGGCCATCACGCAGCTCCAAGGACCTTGGTGGGGAACGCCTTCCGCCAAGGCTTCTATTGGCCAACCGCCATTGGAGACGCCAAGCGCCTGGTTCGAGCCTGCCAAGGGTGTCAGTTCTACGCCAAGCAAACGCACCAGCCCGCGCACACAATGATCCCCATCACTTGGCCGTTTGCCGTCTGGGGGCTCGACCTCGTGGGTCCCCTCAAGATGACAAATGGAAAGTACACGCATGTGCTCATGGCCGTTGACAAATTCACCAAGTGGATCGAGGCTAAGCCTATAGGCAACCCCACCTCCGAGAAGGCCGTCGAGTTCATCTCCGACATCATGTACGGTTTGGGGTGCCTAACGTCATCATCACCAACAATGGCACACAATTCGCGGGCAAAAAGTTCACCAACTTCTGCGACGACAACCACCATCCGCGTGAACTGGGCCTCGGTCGCATACCCTCAATGCAACGGGCAGGTCGAGCGCGCCAACGGCATGATACTCCACGGGCTGAAGCCGAGGCTGTTCAAGACCCTCAAGAATTTTGGAAAGAGCTGGGCTGCAGAGCTTCCCTCGTGCTGTGCTGTGGCGCCTCAGGACTACGCCGAGTCGAGCCACCGGGTTCACTCCGTTCTTCCTAATACGGCGCCGAGGCTGTCCTGCCTATGGACCTCGAGTACGGCTCCCCTCGACTTCAAGCCTACAACGAGCAAACCAACGACGAGAGGCTCGCCAACGCCAAGGACCAACTCGAGGAGGCTCAAGACGTGGCGCTCATCAACTCCGCGCGCTACCAGCAAACACTTGGACGCTACCACGAAAAGCACGTGCGCAAAAGGGACCTGGCGGTGGGGGACCTCGTGCTTCGACGGCTGCAAGATAATCGAGGGCGCCACAAGCTCACCCCTCCATGGGAGGCCCCATACACCGTAGCTGAGGTGCTCAAGCCAGGAACATACAAGCTCTACGACGAACAAGGCAGGATCCTGGCGAACGCATGGAACATATCTCAGCTACGTCGCTTCTACCCTTAAGGGCCTCGAGGCCTTCTACATTTTGTTGCTTTATACAAACACGTCAAATATGAATGAACAAACTCGTGCATTGTCTTTCATTCTACTTAGCAACTTAAGGTAGCCTTGACCCTGCCTTGCTCAGGGTCGAGCCTCCTCAGGGGCTGACAGGGAGGACCCCCCTAGACTCCGGAAAAAACGCGCTTTTCTTTTCAAAAATTCGACCCTTATCTCGATTCGTATATCGAGCGTACTAGCAACGTCTAAGTCCGTAGATACCTCGAGCCTCCAAGAGGCGGGGGGCGTCGATGTAGACGGCCACCCACGCCCGGGGCTACGGTACCCTACCTACGCCTCCCCTCGAGGAACTCGTGACGCGTATCAAAAGAACATAGACCAAGCCGGTAGAAGCTCGAGCTAGCGACAAAGAGAAATGGTCGAATTAAATTTGAAAAGAAAACAACTTCTTTAAACAAATAAGTCATACGCATATATTGGCCTCGACGGGCTATAAGTCATGACACGAATTTTTACAAGGGCCTCGACGCCCAAATTTGGCACGCAGGCCTCATTCCTCATCAGTCTGGAACTCCTCCTCAGGATCTTCTGCTGTGGGCTCAGCCTCGACGTCTGGGCCAGAGGAGGGGAGCCATCTGCACCACTGTCTACAACAGGAGGCAGCACGTCCTCCTCAAAGAGCTTAGCGAGCGCCGCCCCCGGCCTCTCCACCTCTCCAGGATCTGTCGACGCGGCGGTCGTTCCACTCTTCGTCCTTCCCTCGATCTCGACGAAGCCTTGGCGACGACGTTGACCGGTAGGGAAGCCGGAGCGGACGGCCGCGAGCGCCTGCTTTACACCATGGTGGAGAGCGCTCTTGACGCGGTCCCGCGCCGGCCACATCGAAGAAGCACAGGGCATCGACCAGGGCGTCGCCTCGAGCCACCGCGCCCTCTGCCGTGGCCACCGGGTCGGCACCCCCACGTGGAGCTGAGCCTGTCGAGGGTGCCGCGCGCCCGCTCCGCCACCATGGTTCTTGCCCTGGAGTTGCTCCACGCGAGTCTGATTCGTCTCGCGGAGCTCCTCGGCGGTCTTCTCCAGATCTGTGCAACAAACAGAAAAGAGTAAGTCCACGGCGTGGCAAGAATCTCGAAATCAAAGCAAGACAAAGCCTGAAGATTACGACAGTACCTTGGCAGTGCACGCCCAGAGCGTCGAAGTCGCTGGTAAGGACCCTGACGTGCTGCTCGAGTGTATGCTTTTGAGACAGCACGTCAAGCTTTTGGCCCTTAAGCTCCTCGACCAGCTTGCCCATCTGCGCAAGGGCCAGATCCTTGTTGATCACCTCCTGCCGAACGGCCTCGAGCTTGAGCGACAGGTCATTAGCTCTGTTAAGAGCCTGATCCTTGTCGATCTCGAGGCCTTGGATCCTCGAGCGCGCGACGGTTAAGGCCTCCTGGGCCTCCTTCCGTGCTGCCTCCGCCGCAGCCAGGGGCGGTGGCGGCCGTGCTCTTGGCCTCCTCGACCTCCTTCCTCGCCGCGTCCGCTGCAGACGGGCGGTCGGCGGCCTCGCTTCGGGCGTCGGCAACCTCCTTCCTCGACGCCTCCACCGCGGACAGAGCGGTGGTGGCCTCCCTCTTAGCTTGGGCGGCCTCGTCTCGAGCCGCCTGGGTCTCCGCCTGTGCGTCATTAAGCTGGCCTGCCATCTGCGCGTTCCGGCCAGCTCAGCGCGGAGCTCCTGGAGCTCCCCCTCCGCCTTTACGAGGGCAAGCCGCAACCCGCGCGGACTTGTCGGCCTCCTCCACGAAGGCCCTCTCTGCCCGCGCCACAAGCTCGGTCACCTCCTTGAAGATCGACCGCGCCTCCCGGTGCGGCCCCTCAGCCATCTCCTCATGCTGCTCCGTCCCCTCTCGAGGCGACGGTGCGGCATCGCGTAGAAGCGGGGGCTCGAGTGGCAGCGGACCGCTCGAGGGGTGGCTCGCCTCCAAGCCCTCCTCCGCGCCGCCGCGGGACCGGTCGTCCCCTCCGCCTCGTTCCCGACCGGCCCCTAGAGCCTCTCCTCCCTCACTAGGTCTTCCGGCGTCTTGTCGTCTCCGGCCGGTGCTCGAGCGCCCCCTCCAGCGCTGAGCCCTCGACCGGGGACGCTCCTTCTCCAGCTCGTCCAAGAGCTCCTCCACTGTCGGTATCTTCTCCACCGACGCCTCCCCCTCCTCCTTCTCCGCGGGCGCGCGGGGCTCCGTCGATAGGGATCCTGTCCAGCGGGCTGGCTCGCGTCGTCTGGGGTTTCGAGGTCCGCTGTCCCCGCAGCCCCAAACGCCGACAGAGCTGCGCCTGTCTCGGGTGCCCCCCTCTCCCGAGATTGTCGTCGTGACGGGGGGAGGAGTGGCCCTCTCGGTAGGCGCCACTTGAGAGGAAGAGGAGTAGGAGGAGGAGGTGGTGTTGCGATGGACGCAGTGGCGGCGGGCTTGGCGCCAGGAGCCGCGGTCCCTGCTGAAAAAAGAGAACAACGTCGTCAGAATCAGGAAAAGCCTCGACCCCCGTGGACGACGGCGTCGGCCTCACCAAGATCCGCGGCGGCCATCTGACTTCCCCGAGCCATGGCTGCTCGAGCCTTCACCAGCCAAGCGGCCATTTCAGCGGAAGAAGGAGCCATACCTCGAGGTGCTTGGTCCTCAGCAGAGCTCGAGGTCTTGGCCCGCTTGGACACCGCGGGGTCCGCCTCCTGCCGGGAGCGCTTTTCCCAAAAAACCAGAAACGGCACACATCCCAAAGGTAAAAAGGTAAAGCTTCACTACCAACGGAATTGAGAAACGTTACTTACCCAAAGCGACGACGGGACTTCTTCCCCGAGTCACCGGACCCGCTCGGGGGGCCTCGAGCCCGCCCCATGGCTCGAGCCATGCCCCCGAGCCGTCTCCATGTGGCTCGGATGGGGGGAAGGCTCCCGGTGCTTCCCGTGGCTCGACCCCGACGGGGAGCTCTCGTTCTGTCTCTTGTCCCGAGGGGATGACCGCGCCTCCTTCAAGCGGTCCTCTTGGCGCCTTTCCTTGCGCGGGCTCCGGGACCTACTCCGGCCGCTCGTGCCGGCGGTCGCGCCCCCCCCCCCTCGCGTCTGCCTCCTTCTCCCGGCGACCGGTGCGGCGATGGGCTCCGGGATCGCTCGCGACTCCCGGACGAGACGACCGGGGAGCTCCCCCCTCGACGGTCATGGTGGCGGGGGCTCGACGCCCCCTCATGTTGCCCGCTCTTCTGCGGACTCGATGTCGTCTTCGACGACTTGCGGCGGTCGGGCCCGGGGTCCCTCTCGGCGTGTTGACTGCTTCTCGAGGTTCGGCCCTTCTGAGACCCCCGCCTGGGTCGACGCGGTCGTGACCTCCTTCTGCGCCGCAGCGATGGCGCCCCGAGTTCGAGGCCCCCCACGTCAGGGGCACGTCCGGCACGGAGCTCGACGTGCCCTGAGCCTCCGACGAGGCGGGGCCTGGCGTGGCCTTTCCGCTGCTGCGTCCCGCGCGATCCCTTCGCTGGGGGGATCTCCAGGATATTCTCCTGCACAAAAGAGTCGTCAGCCCTGATGTCGACGACCCCCGCGCGCCTCAGACGCGCATCCATCCCTTCATCATCGCTCTCCTCCTCATCGTCATCCTCCTCCTCCGAGCTCGTGCAGCTGAGCTCGGGGGACTCCTCTCCAGGCTGCCGGTTACGACGAGCCTTCGCTAGCCTCTGATCCCGGTCCACCCGACGCAGGTTCTTCTCTTTCTCTTTCTTCTTCTTTGCATCCTTACTCTCCTTAGCTTTCTGAGCAGAGAGGCGCCTTACCTCTTTCCGCGGCGTCCTCCTTCACCGGGGGCCTCGACGCGTGAGATGTGAACGCCCCTGCAAAAAGAAACTTGATGAGAAAAACCGCAAGGAGAGTAAACAAGGATCGAAGAAAGAGAAAGGAGGGGATGCTCGAAACAGCCTAGCTTGAGGAAGGCTTACCGGGTCGAGACACCCCGCGTCGGGCGCCATGGCGATCAGATTGGTCTCCTCGGGGCGGAATGGCCCGTGGATCGTGACCGACACCCGGGAGGCACCCTCGTTCCGAGACAGCCTCTCCTCGGCCATCCTCGACCTGTTCAGCTCCTCGAGCGGGGCATTTGGCCCCATCTCGTACATGAGGAGGGGGCGGTCCGCCAGAGGAAGGACCCTCCGCTGATGGAACGCCCAAATGACCGCCTGGGCGGTCAGTCCCTTCTCCTCCACCAGCGACCACATCGTGTTCATCAGCGGCATCAGGTGGCGCTGCCTGTCCGCCACAACGCCCCAACTCCACTTCTCAGGGCGCTTGGTGATGATCCTCCCGGTGTACTGCGGAAGGAGCCCGTCCTCGTTCCGCAGGTAGAACCAGTGGTCGTCCCACCCCGCCTGGTGGGAAAGCTTGTAGTGGAGGTAGTGGCGGGGGACGTTGGCGACGAGGGACCGGACCTCGCGGTGATGGTGAGGGAGCCCGCGCGCGCGAGCCTCCTCCCGCTCGGCTTCACGGCCTTATGAAAGAGCTCGCCCCGGAAGAGGTGGACGAACATCTCCCAATGAGGCTCGATCTTCAAGTATCCCTCGCACACCGCGGCGTAGATGGCGGCGTGCGAGATTGAGTTGGGGGAGAAGTGCTGCAACTCCACCTCGAAGTGGTGAGCCAGCCCCCGCATAAAGCGGCTTGGCGGAACGCCAAGCCCCATACGGTGGTAGCGCGTGAAGCTCACCACATACCCCTCCGGCGGGTGCGGCTCCTGGTGTTCCGCCGACGGAAGAATCCACCACGCGGGCCCCTCCCGCGGGTTGGGGCGGAGAAGCCCCTGGTCCACCAGCGACTCCAGCTCAACCCGCGACGTCTTCGTCGGGCGCCAGTCTTCGGGTGGCAGCACCTGGGTCTGGGCGGCCATTGCGGCGACGGCGCGGATCTGAGCGGCGGACGGACGGCCGGGAAGATTACCAATCGCTAGCTTGAGGAGAAGAAGCGTGTGGGAGCTGCGGCGGCTGTGAAGGCAAAGGCAAAGTAAAAAGTCCCTCACCCCTCACTTGATATTTATAAAAGAAAACCCCGACGGGCGGGGTCTCCCACGGCAGAGAAAAGGTAACCGTACGCATTTAATGCGCCCACCTAACCACGTCTCGAGCCGGATTGACAGGTACACGCGGCAACCCCCATTCGCTCCACTACCGGGGGCCACCACGGCCGCCGCTCCGACTTCACCTCCGTCGCCCTGGCGCCACGATCTCCACTCCCTGACAGTTTCTGCCCAAAAAGGCACGCCCAACGGGCAGAAGGATTCCAAACGACGGAGGCTTCTTCGAGAAGGTAAAAACGGGCCCCGACCCTTCCAAGTCTCGAGGCAGCGAAGGCTGGCCCTCGAAGAGGGTTCGACAGCCGGCTTCGAGCACCCGAGTCAGGGACACCAAGGGGCGCCACTCGCAGCATCGCTCGAGGGCCAAGCCCTCGAGGCCCCTCACGTGTATCCAAGGCAGGGCGCACGACATGCAGTGAGATCCCCTCAGAGGGAGGCATCGAGCCACCAGGTCCTATCGAATGGATCCGGCATTCCTGCAGACCGAGCGCCCATGCTTTATGAGATCGCCTCCGGGCTTCAGTCGACCCTATCGAACGGGGCACGAGATCTCACTTGGATTCCCCCGTTACCAGCTCACCGGGAACCTCGATACTCGCCCGCTCGTGGTAGTACGAGGCATCCCCCCTCGCATCCGATCAAAGGACTCGCGGGATGACAAGCCAGGGCAACCGGCGTGCCGGACAGCTCGAAGAGCCGGCCGGTCGGTTCAGCCTGGCACCCCTCGACGAAAGAGGGTCTAAGAACTCGGGGGCTCGACACTCCCGAACCTAAAAACGCAACTAACACTCACACTCGTGTGAAAAAGCCCACGAGGGAGTCCTAACCACTCCCCGTGGCCTCGGGGGCGACACCCGCGGGTGTCGCTCGCGCGACACCCACGGAATCAAAACAACCAAACCCTCGAGAACCAGTTAGCCAACCCTCGAGATCCCGGTAGGGAGCCCCTGCTCGAGTGCTAGCACTCGAACAAGGGCTCGGGGGCTATTGTCGGGGGACCACAAAAGGGGTACCCCAATCAACGCAAAACAATTAAGTTAAACCTAGAGCACCAATTAATAAGAGACCTAACTAGTCTAACCCCCTAAAAATCAACCCCTCGAGGCCTACAACGCCGGTCCACCGCCAGGAAGCCCAGGCTCGCCAAAGCGTTACCAACCGCCTCATGGTAGCTCACCTCTCGAGCCCCGGCGCATAGGCCTCGAGCCCGCTACAGCCGTACACCATTCCTCGAGACCCCACGTGGGGACCTCGAGCCTCTCTAACACGGCAACCTATCCCTCGAGACACATCATCCCCCTCGAGCAGCGCCAGACATCGGATACCAGCCCCATACTGCGCATTTAATACGTCCACCTACTCCGGTCACATCCTCTGGTACACGACATCTCCGGTCACATCCTCTGGTACACGACGTATGCCACAGTGAACCGGGGCCAGAGTCAAACCTCGTTTTCACCACAAGCATGGGCAAAAAGGCACAAGTACAGCACTGTTAGGCCATACCCTGCACTGTAGCACACTCGAGCCACATCTCGAGACCTGGATTCCCGCTGTACGGCCGGGTATTCCGGGACTTTCCCATACCTGCGGGGGCTCGAGCCCCCCGTAGGCGCCACCTCGAGGCCGGCCCTGCGCCCCTCAAGCCCTGACTGCATTCATGCTATTGGAGGACAGGTACCCCAAGACCCGGAGGGACCATGCCACGTCCTGTACGTGCCGGAATGGGCGCTGCACGGCCTCCACGTCGCCACGCCTCCACGTCCGCGCCCGGGATGGAAGCCACGCTTCAAGGACGCCTCAACAGCAACCCCACGCCGGCTGCAGTAACTTCGACAAGACAGAATTCCAACCCTCCGCCGTATTGGGCGCAGTACATGTCGCTCCTGTGTAACCCCGGCCTCCTCTTGTTCTATAAAAGAGGACACCAGGGTCCTTCACGCGTACGGGGACATACGAGTCCACACGACACACACGAGTCCGGACTCTCGTCCACGCTCGTTGAGCTTGTATTGCCCCTGTACAAGCACTTAGGTGCAAGTAATACAAGAACCTCCTCCCCCGCTGGACGTAGGGCCTTCTTTGCCCGAACCAGGATAAATCCTTGTGTCATCTTGCATCACCATCCAGGAAGAGAGCACGCGATCATATTACTAGTTAGTGTCATACCCCGGGGTAGAAACACCGACAAGTTTGACACCTAACACAGTTTTGAGTGGGTTTCAGATTGCTTTGGGGGTCAAAATTGAACGGTTTTGATAGTTGAGGTGTCAAACTTAGACAAAAACCAGAGTTGTGAGATAAAATTGAAATTAATCAAGTAATTAGTTTTTTTTTAGATATTTATGAATAAATATATATTTAAATTTACTCATTGATAAATATTTATATGATGATAGATTTACTTTGACTAGTATATTGCCCGTGCTAACGCTACGGTCCATATTAAGTGCACGAGTGTCACTCAAAAACATTAAAGTCTAACAATTCATATAAACCAAAATATTTATATTCAAATCGATCCACTTCACGTTGGCCTCCATATATCACCTCAATAAACGTGCTAACGCTACGGTCCATATTAAGTCCACGAGTGTCACTCAAAACATTAAAGTCTAACAATTCATATAAACCAAAATATTTATATATTCAAATCGATCCACTTCACGTTGGCCTCCATATATGACCTCAATAAAAGTAGATTTAATATATCGTTTGCTCGGATCTATAGATCTGCTAGATTTTTAATTTTTTAGTCATGTCAAATTTCATGGTCAATCAATTGAATTTCTTATGTCATGGTCATCATTTTGCTCTGGAACATGCTAAAAAGAACTTTGCATAAACTCTATTATTCTGCGGTGTAAATTTAAACTGAAATTTATCAAATTAATAAACAATTTTACTTCAACTAAATCGGGAAGCACAGCTGGGGCATGAATTATCCTTCGCCGCTCCAATTGAGCGACCGCGGCTGGACCTGTGCTGGACTTCTTCGCCTTGAAGGCAGTAGCCCATGCGTTCCCCATCAACACGTCCCTCACCATGCGCTTTCCCATGGAGCTATCACCGAAGGCTAGCATTCCGGCCACCCCCGCTTTCTCATCAAATTTTTTATACAGAAATTTTCTTTACGAGAGCGCGCTCTCCTCACTCGACATGGGCGCTCGTATTGGTCGTCGGATGCGCGCGTGGAGGAAGGAGGCCACTCTCGCTACGCTTGCGCTCGCACCCGCACCGCCTTCAGCATTCGTGCCTGCACTTGTTCTTGAGCTAGAGAGGAAGAAGCTGCAATCCTTTCATCAGAATTTTTCACCTTGTTTGTCTTCAAAATTGAGTCATGAACTCTCTGGTCCATTGGGCCCCTTCCTTACCTCTATTGCCGCCTAGGGTTCCTGCAATCACTGGAGAGAGAAGAAGCCAACTCTAGTAGGTTATAGAATGGCAGTGGCCAGTGAGCGACAGTGGTGGCCAGGCCAGGAAGGGATGGGGCTGCCATGGCTGGACTTTGGCGGAGCTCGCCGGAGTTTGCCATGGCCGCATGTGGGAGGGGTGGGGGAGGTGGAGGAAGAAGGTGGCCGCCGCGGTGGTATGGTCTCGCTGGAGCTCCACGGTCGCGGCTGTGGCCGTGGAGATCCGACGAGACCCTACCACCCGCTAGCGGGGGGTGGTGGCGCTGGGGCGGGGGGCAGCTTTACCGGATCTAATGTCAGGTGGCGGTGGAGGCCACACCGGAGATGGGGACATGCGACGTTGTAGGATGGGGAGGAGACGAGGTAGAAAAGAAGAAAAATAAGGGAGAGGAGAGAGAGAGCAGGTGCAGTGGCTCTGCATGCGCGGCCGAGCAGTGGCAAAGTTCCTTTTTATATTTTTTTTTGTTTTGTTCAAAGTAGAGGCTACATTTGGCACATTTAGTTTCTATATTTTTGTTTTCTTCACTCAAAGTAGAGACTACATTTGGCTCACGTACATGTAGTTTTCTATTTATCATTTATCGTGTGTGTAGGTACGTGGTTTATATAAATTAGCACTAGCGCGACAGATGATACAACTGAGCCCAACCAAGTCTGGTTGGAATTAGTCTAAAAGCCAGTTGAGCTCAAAATCTACTTTTTGGAAATTTCTAAATCAAATCAAACCAGAGATCTTTTTTTTATCATAAATTAGAGCTCCTTTTGCCTTCCTATGTTTCCCAATACCTGCACGCACACTGCCAACGACAAGTCCCTAGTGAGAGTTTTGCACGTGCGCGTGTGACCCATCTCAACGACAAGAGGATGGGTCACTGGAGTAGTTAGATATAGGCGTACATATAAATTTCCGCCTGATATGGGTTCTTCGATCTCAACAGAGAGCTCATTTCACTTTTAATAAAAACTTTATATTGCTACCTTAAAAATAAAAAACGATTTATAAATTAGAACATAAAAAAGGAATAGTATTCAGTAGAGAACCTCTCGCTCGCCGTGGCGGAGCTCCAAGTCGTGCTGGCACTCCTGCTGCTCAGGTTCAAGCTCGTGCCGCTGTCGCCGGCGGCGTGCGTGCACTGCCCGCGTTCAGGCTCACCGCCGTTGAGCCCGTGGGGTCTGCTCTTGTTCTCTGTTTCTTGTTCTCATCAGCTGGTGATTTCTTCACTACACCATGGCTTTTTTTTTGAAGAAAAAAAAAAGAAGACCTTGCGCTAATGGCTCGAGCTGCATGTGGTTGGAGATGTGGCAGAATCGAGCTAATATGCACTAATGGGGCGGTATGTGGTCATGCTGCAGGAACTTACTGACTGTGACAGTGCTATAGATGATGAGTGTGAAAGTGTGTGATAAGTGTGAATATGATCTCAGCTAGCACACGTCGAAGTCAAGGATGGCCGAGTGGTCTAAGGCGCCAGACTCAAGTTCTGGCCCTCTAACGAGGGCGTGGGTTCAAATCCCGCTTCTGACACTCCAATAGTGTGCAGCTATCCTGCATACCATTGGATTTTTTTAATTTTCAAAATATTGAAATGCAAATATTTTAAGTTCAATTTGATCCTTTCTTTTTTTAAGAATATTGCAAAAAAAATTGGTACAATTTGATCTTATAGGTTTCCAAAATATTACATTGCAAATATCTTTAGTGCAATTTGATCCTTTCTTTTTTTGCAAAATATTGCAAATACTTTTAGTGCAATTTAGTAGTCTTGTAGGTTTTCAAGATATTACATTGCAAATATTTTCAGCGCAATTTGATCCTTTCTCTTTTTTTTTGGAAAATATTGCAAATATTTTGGTGCAATTTGATCTTGTACGTACATGGTTTGGTTAGGTTATAACTAGTACGGTAGACTATGTGGATAGTTTGCATTATGGGGTGAAATAGTAGTTTTAATATTTTTTAGTCTATGTGGATCACTTTATCGCAATAAAACCACTAGTACGTACGTATGTTTTAAATGGTTAACAGGCTCAATTGCTCATGGCCTCGTACGTATGTTTTTCAATACCTGCATGTACGCACGTTGCAGACGGTTAGTCGAGTTTGCACCTTCATTTGTGTTATCAGTCGGTTTATCAGCCATACTTCGACTTATTCTCTCTTACATAACACTATTAAAACAATCAAAATCAACCATAAAAATGACAGTGTTGCTTCTTTGCATTCCCGACAGCGGTGCCCTGTCCGCTGCACCTCTACTTCCCCTCTGTCTCCTTTCTTTTTTCCTTTTTAAACTCTTTGTTCCTTTTTTTGGGATAAATAGCAGCTTCATCTTGTAGCCCCTCCATATAGAAAATAGATGACGTTTTGGACATCGACGCGATCTCCAAAGTATAACTTTGTCTCCCTTTATAAAAATTGATATATGTATACTTTTATAAAAGTATTTTTCAAGACAAATCTATTCATATGTTTTTAATATTTTCAAACTCAATAATTTAAAAGTTATTCATGATTTATATTTGCAATGTTTGACCGAAACTTTGTTCAAAACGTTATCTATTTCGTATACGGAGGGAGTATAGTTGCATCCCAAAGAACAAAGCCGCAAGGCTAAATTCCATTTGAAAAAAAAATCTATTTTACCTCCCTTAACTATTTGAAGTCTAGTTTTCCTATGTGAACTCCAAAGTCAGTTAAACCACCTCGCTCAATTTTTGTCTTTCTATATATAAATTCATCTACAGTCAAACTCTATCTATCCATAACAGCTTCTTCGTTTTAATATTTTAATCTGTGTTTGTCTTTCTTCGTATGCCAGGTGTTTGCTACCGCCTATCGACAATGGCTTGATTGCAGAGGTAGAGGAGCTTGGAGGTCAGCACATTGATGACAAGGCTATGGCTTGTTCAGTTCACAACATTACCCCAAAAATGTTGCGCAGTAACTGTCACATCGAATCTTTAGATACATACATAGAGTATTAAATATAGGTAAAAAAAACTAATTCTACTTTTAGTATGTACATGTCGAGATGAATCTTTTAAGCCTAGTTAGACAATATTTGGACAAATTTTGTCAAATAACAACGAAAATATTACAATAACTTTTCGCCAAATATTTCACGAACTGAACGAGGCCTATGTTCCGCTAGAATGACTAATTTGATGTGAGATGACTAATTTGATGCGAGAGAAAACACTGTTTTATTGCCGTTTCACTATTTCGTATGGTTTAAAGCTGACTTATAGCTCAAACGAACAGATAATTTTTTTTTCTTTCGAAATCCATCAAAAATCAAAGTTCTATCTGTCCATACCGATTTCTTCATTTTTAATATTACAACTTGTGCTTGTCTTTATTCGTGTGCCACATACGCCATTGTAATTTTAATATGACAATGTGCGCTTGTTCCTTCTTCATTTTAGTATTGCAATTTGTGCTTTGGTCTTTATTCGTGTGCCGCAGATCCAATGGCTTGATCACAGAGCTTGCGCTCGCAGGTGGGCAGTCACAAAAGGCATAAAAAGAAAAGAAAAGAAAAGGAAAAAGAAGCGGGTCCCCATCACCCCCACCCCCACCCCCCACAAAGGTACGGTATTTGCGAGGGTAAAATGTACGTATATAGCAAGAAAAGCGCAACCAACCACCCGCTGCTTGGGATCCATCAACAATCGATTCGTTCATCCGATTATACTGTACTATGTGGTTATGTACATGATCGCCCAACCAACCATAATTAATCATGTCGTACTCGTACAGCATGATGATATTGTACTCCCTCCATACTCATATTAGTTACGTTTTAGAAAAGATTAGAGTCAAACATTAGGAATATAAATCATCAATAACTATTAAGTTTCTAAGTTTACAAATATAAAAATATATAAATAGATTTGTCTTGAAGAATACTTTCATAAAATATATATATATATATCACTTTTCTATAAATATTTTTAAAAAATAAGAGGTCAAAGTTGTGTTTTGAAGACCGTGTCGCTGTCCTAAACGTCAACTAATATGGGTATGGAGGGAGTACAAAATACTACTAACAGCAGTGGCGACAAAAGTAGAGTACGTATGAAGCTAGTCTAGGTAGGTTCCCACAGCAAGGCAGGCAGGAGGGGGGGGGCTGTTTGTGGAAGGGAAAAGAAAGGGGGGTTGCCGGACGGCGGCGGGCCAGGAGGGAGGGAAGGTAGAGTTTAATGAGGCGAGGAGGAGGACGGGGGAGCGGCGGACGGTGGGAGGTTGGGAGTGAATTCAATTCGAAATTGACTGATGATGATGAAACCCATTCATGGCCATGGGGGATTGAAGAAATTGGCTCCCCCGTCCGTCCGTCCGTCCTGGGTTGGATCGGTTCACGAATCACGACGAACGTGGAGTGGGGGCTCGTGAAAGACAGCTGCCCGTCCGCCCGTCCGTCCGTCCATTGCAAAGCGACACGCCAGCAGTCGGTCAGAGAGAGAGATGGGTATGGGTTCCCCACTTGGCACACGTCGTTTGAATCGTGATCGTGGAGTTTGTTGTTTCTCCAAGTCCCCCCAAACACAACAACAGTCCCGTCCCCGTGCAGTTGGAGTTGGAGTTGAAGCTCGATCGACCACGGAACGGAACCTGGGCCCTGGGCGGCGGCGTCCCCGTCGATGTCCTGTCCTGTTGGGCTTCGGCAACCGCCGGCTGCGGGCAAAAGTCGTCGCGTTCCGTTGCGCGTCCACGTCCAACAGTTAACCGTGAACTCGCGTGGCTGACTGGTCGGGCGGCCCCCCAGGCTGCTGCCCGCTGCGTCCTACTGGCCAGCTTCTCATCTCCCTTCCATTCCAGCTCAGCTCGTTCACGCCCGCCCAGTAAAGACGGTGGTGGGCACGCCCGGACCACCCGCAGTCCGCGACGAGTGCTGCACAAAAAAGTCGCCAAGTTCCGTTGCGCGTCCACGTCCAAGTCCAGCACAAGACTTGATTGTGCTTGTGCCCCTCTCTTCTGCCGCAGCCGCCTCAGCTGTTGCTGCAGCTGGACAACAACTGTACCAGCAGTTGCAAATTGCATTATTATTAGGATTAAATCCAATTTTGACCCCTCAACTCTTGTTTGTGTCTAATTTTAACCCTCAACTATAAAACCATCTAATTTTGGTACCCCAACTATCAAAACCATTCAAGTTTGACACCTAACACAGTTTTGAGTGGTTTTCAGATTGCTTTGGGGTCAAAATTGAACGGTTTTGATAGTTGAAGTGTCAAACTTAGACAAAAACCAGAGTGTGAGATAAAATTGAAATTAATCAAGTAATTTAGTTTTTTTAGATATTTATGAATAAATATATATTTAAATTTACTCATTGATAAATATGTATATGATAGATTTACTTTGACTAGTATATTGCCCGTGCTAACGCTACGGTCCATATTAAGTCCACGAGTGTCACTCAAAAACATTAAAGTCTAACAATTCATATAAACCAAAATATTTATATTCAAATCGATCCACTTCACGTTGGCCTCCATATATCACCTCAATAAACGTGCTAACGCTACGGTCCATATTAAGTCCACGAGTGTCACTCAAAACATTAAAGTCTAACAATTCATATAAACCAAAATTTTATATTCAAATCGATCCACTTCACGTTGGCCTCCATATATGACCTCAATAAAAGTAGATTTAATATATCGTTTGCTCGGATCTATAGATCTGCTAGATTTTTAATTTTTAGTCATGTCAAATTTCATGGTCAATCAATTGAATTTCTTATGTCATGGTCATCATTTTGCTCTGGAACATGCTAAAAAGAACTTTGCATAAACTCTATTATTCTGCGGTGTAAATTTAAACTGAAATTTATCAAATTAATAAACAATTTTACTTCAACTAAATCGGGAAGCACAGCTGGGGCATGAATTATCCTTCGCCGCTCCAATTGAGTGACCGCGGCTGGACCTGTGCTGGACTTCTTCGCCTTGAAGGCAGTAGCCCATGCGTTCCCCATCAACACGTCCCTCACCATGCGCTTTCCCATGGAGCTATCACCGAAGGCTAGCATTCCGGCCACCCCCGCTTTCTCATCAAATTTTTTATACAGAAATTTTTCTTTACGAGAGCGCGCTCTCCTCACTCGACATGGGCGCTCGTATTGGTCGTCGGATGCGCGCGTGGAGGAAGGAGGCCACTCTCGCTACGCTTGCGTTCGCACCCGCACCGCCTTCAGCATTCGTGCCTGCACTTGTTCTTGAGCTAGAGAGGAAGAAGCTGCAATCCTTTCATCAGAATTTTTCACCTTGTTTGTCTTCAAAATTGAGTCATGAACTCTCTGGTCCATTGGGCCCCTTCCTTACCTCTATTGCCGCCTAGGGTTCCTGGAATCACTGGAGAGAGAAGAAGCCAACTCTAGTAGGTTATAGAATGGCCAGTGAGCGACAGTGGTGGCCAGGCCAGGAAGGGATGGGGCTGCCATGGCTGGACTTTGGCGGAGCTCGCCGGAGTTTGCCATGGCCGCATGTGGGAGGGGTGGGGGAGGTGGAGGAAGAAGGTGGCCGCCGCCGGTGGTATGGTCTCGCTGGAGCTCCACGGTCGCGGCTGTGGCCGTGGAGATCCGACGAGACCCTACCACCCGCTAGCGGGCGTGGGTGGTGGTGGGGCTGGGGCGGGGGGGGCAGCTTTACCGGATCTAATGTCAGGTGGCGGTGGAGGCCACACCGGAGATGGGGACATGCGACATTGTAGGATGGGGAGGAGACGAGGTAGAAAAGAAGAAAAATAAGGGAGAGGAGAGAGAGAGAGCAGGTGCAGTGGCTCTGCGTGCGCGGCCAAGCAGTGGCAAAGTTCCTTTTTATATCTTTTTTTGTTTTGTTCAAAGTAGAGGCTACATTTGGCACATTTAGTTTCTATATTTTTGTTTTGTTAACTCAAAGAGTCAAAGTAGAGACTACATTTGGCTCACGTAGTTTTCTATTTATCATTTATCGTGTGTGTAGGTACGTGGTTTATATAAATAGCACTAGCGCGACAGATGATACAACTGAGCCCAACCAAGTCTGGTTGGAATTAGGTAACAACGAGTCTAAAAGCCAGTTGAGCTCAAAATCTACTTTTTGGAAATTTCTAAATCAAATCAACCAGAGATTTTTTTTATCATAAATTAGAGCTCCTTTTGCCTTCCTATGTTTCCCAATACCTGCACGCACACTGCCAACGACAAGTCGTCCCTAGTGAGAGTTTTGCACGTGTGCGTGTGACCCATCTCAATGACAAGAGGATGGGTCACTGGAGTAGTTAGATATAGGTGTACATATAAATTTCCGCTTGTATAGTTCTTCGATCTCAACAGAGAGCTCATTTCACTTTAAATAAAAACTTTATATTGCGACCTTAAAAATAAAAAACGATTTATAAATGAGAACATAAAAAGGAATAGTATTCAGTAGAGAACCTCTCGCTCGCCGTGGCGGAGCTCCAAGTCGTGCTGGCACTCCTGCTGCTCAGGTTCAAGCTCGTGCCGCTGTCGCCGGCGGCGTACGTGCACTGCCCGGCGCTCAGGCTCACCGCCGTTGAGCCCGGGAGTGGCGTGGGCTCTGTTTCTTAAGAAGCTCTCCCATCAGCTGGTTGATTTCTTCACTACACCATGGCCTTTTTTTTGAAGGAAAAAAAAAAAGAAGATTGCACAATGGCCTGGGAGCTCTGCATGCATGGTTGTTAAGATGGCTGGCCGAGAAATCGAGCTATATAATCTGTTGCACTAATGGGCGGACTGGTTCAGATGCATGCAATGATGAAAGTAACTTTGACCGTGTGACAGTGCTATGTGATAAAAAGGTGGGAGTGTTATGTGCAATATAATCTGTTGCACTAACTCATGTTCTGGCCCTGTAACGAGGGCGTGGGTTCAAATCCCACTTCTGACACTCCAATAGTGTGGAGGAGACTATGCTCCATACTATTAGAATTTTTTATTTTCGAAATATTGAAATACAAATATTTTAAGTTCAATTTGATCCTTTCTTTTTTAAGAATATTGCAAAAAAATTTGGTACAATTTGATCTTATAGGTTTCCAAAATATTACATTGCAAATATCTTTAGTGCAATTTGATCCTTTCTTTTTTTGCAAAATGTTTACAAATACTTTTAGTGCAATTTAGTCTTGTAGGTTTCAAGATATTACATTGCAAATATTTCAGCGCAATTTGATCCTTTCTCTTTTTTGGAAAATTTGCAAATATTTTTGGTGCAATTTGATCTTGTACGTACATGGTTAGATTATAACTAGTACGGTAGACTATGCGGATAGTTGCATTATGGGTGTGAATAGTAGTTTTAATATTTTTTAGTCTATGTGGATCACTTTATCGCATTAAAACCACTAGTACGTACGTACTCCCTCCCTCCGTCCATTTGAAGTGTCGTCCGGAAAGCGTGTCTGTTTGAGAAACATAAACACGGATTTCTAGAGACAGTTATTTAGGGACGGAGGAAGTATGTTTTTAAATTGTTAACAGCCTCAATTGCTCATGGCCTCGTACGTATGTTTTTTAATACCTACATGTACGCACGATGCGACGGTTAGTCGGGTTTGCACCTGTTCATTTGTGTTATCAGTCGTTTATCAGCCGTACTTCGATTTATTCTCTCTTACGTAACACTATTCGAGACGGAAGCAGCAATCAAGACCGGACCACGAGCCGCCTGGCGAACCAGGCTCTCCCTCGCAAAACACGGATGGCACGCCCCACCACGCGACGCGACGTGACGTGAAGCCGCCGCAACCACCACAAAAAAAAAAGCAAGGGGACTCGCCGCCCGCACGTCACGGGGCTCGAGTGAGGGGGCCAGGCGAGACGAGACGAGACGAGAGTACTGACAAGCCTTGACGCCGCGGCCGGCGACGGGCCGCCACCATCATCATCCGTCATCCATCAGGTAGGGCAGAACCGAAGCCGAAGGGCATCTATCAGAGTAGCTTGGTGCGGTCGCGGCACTGCTGGGATCACACGCGCATGTCGGGGACGCCGAAGACGAAGCTGCAGTCGGAGTAGGCGACGGCGCGGCGCCTGAAGAGGCCGAACACGGTGACCTTCCCGGGGATCCGGGTGCTGGCCTGGAGCGGGACGGCGCCGGCCTGGACGTCGGTGAGGAGGGCGGCGAGGTCGGACGCGAAGCAGTCGGCCTAGAGCGTGAGCGCGAGGTTGACGTTGCCGTCGCCGCGGCTCGGGATCCGGCCCGGGTCGATCTCGGCCTCCCCGACCTGCACGCCGCGGTAGGCGAGGCCCGTGTGCCCGCCGGAGGCGTACGCGAACGAGGCCGGGTTCGGGTTGTGCACGGCCACGACGAGCAGCAGCGTCACGTTGAGCTGCAGCGAGACCGCTGGGAACGTCAGGCGCGGCGCGATACCAGAGAGCTGTGTGGAGACGAGGCGGGTGTGGGGTCCCGGACCTTGAGGACGGTCAGGAAGAGGACGAGGAGGGTGATTGCGAGCGCGGTGAGGACCGCGAGGGTCGTGAGGAGGCAGAGGCACAGGCAGCGCCTCCGGCGGCGGCGTGGGTGGGTGGTGGTGGTCGGGGAGGCGGCAGCTTGGTGGTGGTGGTGGAGGAGGAGGAGGCTGGATGGTAGTAGGACGGGGCGGAGGGCGTTGTGTGCGTCGGGAGCACGCTGCCGGAGGTGGCCGCCGCCATCGGATCGTGGGATTTGTTGGAGGGATCGCCTGCACCTGCACTGCACACGGGGCGCGCGGGCGGCGGGCGATGTGGAGGCAGGGGACTGAATCTGATCTGAATGGAATGAAATGGGGCAGGGGAGGGGAGGGACTGAGGGAGGAGACGGTAGAGGCAGGCAGGGGGTGTTTGTGGAAGGGAAAAAAAAGGGGGTTGCCGGAGGCGGCGGCGGGCCGGGAGGGAGAGTTTAATGAGGAGGGAGTAGGACGGGGGGGGGGGAGGCGGGACGGTGGAGGTTGGGAGTGAATTGAATTCGAAATTCACTGATTGATGATGAAAAACATTTTTCAGGGCTTGTTTAGTTTTTGGGAAACGTACCGTAACACTTTCGTTCTTATTTGACAAACTTTATCCAAACATGGAACAACTAGACTCAAAAGATTCGTCTCGATATGTAGATACTAAAAGTACAATCAGTTATTTTTTATCTACATTTAATGCTCTATGCATGCAGCTAAAGATTGATGTGACGGAGAATCTAGAAATATTTAGGGTAGGTTGGAGAAACTAAACAAACCCTCGTATTCATGGCCAGCCGGCCAAGCCATGGGCATGGGGTGGGGGGAGATTGAGGAAATTGGTTCCCCCGTCCGTCCTGGGTTGGATCGGTTGACGACGAACGTGGAGTTGGGGCTCGCGAGACTGGCCGAGAAAGACAGCTGTCCGTCCGTTGCAAAGCGACACGCCAGCAGTCAGTCAAAGAGAGAGAGAGAGAGAGAGGGTTCCCACTTGGCACACGTCGTTTGAATCGTGATCGTGAGTTTGTTGTTTCTCCAAGTCCCCCAAGTCCAAACACAACAACAGTCCCGTCCCCGTGCAGTTGGAGTTGCAGCTCGATCGACCACGGAACGGAAGTTACGGAACCCCGGCCGCCCCGCCGCCCCGTCGATGTCCTGTTGGGTTCGGGAACCGCCGGCTGCAGGCAAAAGTCGTCGCATTCCGTTGCGCGTCCACGTCCAACGTAACAACAGTTGAACCGTGAACTCGCGTGGCCCGGCCGGCCCCCTGGCTGCTGCCTGCTGCGTGCTACTGGCCATCTTCTCATCTCCCTTCCATTCCAGCTCGTTCCCGCCCGGACCACCCGCAGTCCGCACCGAGTCCTGCACAAAAAAAAAGTCGCCAAGTGCCGTGTGCAGCACGCCTCAGTGTTGCGACTCAGCTGGACAACAACTGTACCAGCAGTTGCAAATTGCATTATTATTAGGATTAAGTCCAATTTTGACCCCTCAACTCTGTTTGTGTCTAATTTTAACCCTCAACTATAAAACCATCTAATTTGGTACCCAACTATCAAAACCATTCAAGTTTGACACCTAACACAGTTTTGAGTGGTTTTCAGATTGCTTTGGGGGTCAAAATTGAACGGTTTTGATAGTTGAGGTGTCCAAACTTAGACAAAAACCAGAGTTGTGAGATAAAATTGAAATTAATCAAGTAATTTAGTTTTTTTAGATATTTATGAATATATATATATATTTAAATTTACTCATTGATAAATATTTATATGATAGATTTACTTTGACTAGTATATTGCCCGTGCTAACGCTACGGTCCATATTAAGTCCACGAGTGTCACTCAAAAACATTAAAGTCTAACAATTCATATAAACCAAAATATTTATATTCAAATCGATCCACTTCACGTTGGCCTCCATATATCACCTCAATAAACGTGCTAACGCTACGGTCCATATTAAGTCCACGAGTGTCACTCAAAACATTAAAATCTAACAATTCATATAAACCAAAATATTTATATATTCAAATCGATCCACTTCACGTTGGCCTCCATATATCACCTCAATAAACGTGCTAACGCTACGGTCCATATTAAGTCCACGAGTGTCACTCAAAACATTAAAATCTAACAATTCATATAAACCAAAATATTTATATATTCAAATCGATCCACTTCACGTTGGCCTCCATATATGACCTCAATAAAAGTAGATTTAATATATCGTTTGCTCGGATCTATAGATCTGCTAGATTTTTAATTTTTTAGTCATGTCAAATTTCATGGTCAATCAATTGAATTCTTATGTCATGGTCATCATTTGCTCTGGAACATGCTAAAAAGAACTTTGCATAAACTCTATTATTCTGCGGTGTAAATTTAAACTGAAATTTATCAAATTAATAAACAATTTTACTTCAACTAAATCGGGAAGCACAGCTGGGGCATGAATTTCCTTCGCCGCTCCAATTGAGCGACCGCGGCTGGACCTGTGCTGGACTTCTTCGCTTTGAAGGCAGTAGCCCATGCGTTCCCCATCAACACGTCCCTCACCATGCGCTTTCCCATGGAGCTATCACCGAAGGCTAGCATTCCGGCCACCCCCGCTTTCTCATCAAATTTTTATACAGAAATTTTCCTTTACGAGAGCGCGCTCTCCTCACTCGACTGGGCGCTCGTATTGGTCGTCGGATGCGCGCGTGGAGGAAGGAGGCCACTCTCGCTACGCTTGCGCTCGCACCCGCACCGCCTTCAGCATTCGTGCCTGCACTTGTTCTTGAGCTAGAGAGGAAGAAGCTGCAATCCTTTCATCAGAATTTTTCACCTTGTTTGTCTTCAAAATTGAGTCATGAACTCTCTGGTCCATTGGGCCCCTTCCTTACCTCTATTGCCGCCTAGGGTTCCTGCAATCACTGGAGAGAGAAGAAGCCAACTCTAGTAGGTTATAGAATGGCCAGTGAGCGACAGTGGTGGCCAGGCCAGGAAGGGATGGGGCTGCCATGGCTGGACTTTGGCGGAGCTCGCCGGAGTTTGCCATGGCCGCATGTGGGAGGGGTGGGGGAGGTGGAGGAAGAAGGTGGCCGCCGCCGGTGGTATGGTCTCACTGGAGCTCCACGGTCGCGGCTGTGGCCGTGGAGATCCGACAAGACCTACCACCCGCTAGCGGGGTGGTGGGCGCTGGGGCGGGGGGGGGGGGGCAACTTATCGGATCTAATGTCAGGTGGCGGTGGAGGCCACACCGGAGATGGGGACATGCGACGTTGTAGGATGGGGAGGAGACGAGGTAGAAAAGAAGAAAAATAAGGAGAGGGAGGGAGAGAGAGAGAGCAGGTGCAGTGGCTCTGCGTGCGCGGCCGAGCAGTGGCAAAGTTCCTTTTTATATCTTTTTTTGTTTGTTCAAAGTAGAGGCTACATTTGGCACATTTAGTTTCTATATTTTTGTTTTGTTCACTCAAAATAGAGACTACATTTGGCTCACGTACATGTAGTTTTCTATTTATCATTTATCGTGTGTGTAGGTACGTGGTTTATATAAATTAGCACTAGCGCGACAGATGATACAACTGAGCCCAACCAAGTCTGGTTGGAATTAGTCTAAAAGCCAGTTGAGCTCAAAATCTACTTTTTGGAAATTTCTAAATCAAATCAAACCAGAGATCTTTTTTTATCATAAATTAGAGCTCCTTTTGCCTTCCTATGTTTCCCAATACCTGCACGCACACTGCCAACGACAAGTCGCCCCTAGTGAGAGTTTTGCACGTGCGCGTGTGACCCATCTCAACGACAAGAGGATGGGTCACTGGAGTAGTTAGATATAGGCGTACATATAAATTTCCGCCTGATATGGGTTCTTCGATCTCAACAGAGAGCTCATTTCACTTTTAATAAAAACTTTATATTGCTACCTTAAAAATAAAAAACGATTTATAAATTAGAACATAAAAAAGGAATAGTATTCAGTAGAGAACCTCTCGCTCGCCGTGGCGGAGCTCCAAGTCGTGCTGGCACTCCTGCTGCTCAGGTTCAAGCTCGTGCCGCTGTCGCCGGCGGCGTACGTGCACTGCCCGGCGCTCAGGCTCACCGCCGTTGAGCCCGGGAGTGGCGTGGGCTCTGTTTCTTAAGAAGCTCTCCCATCAGCTGGTTGATTTCTTCACTACACCATGGCCTTTTTTTTGAAAAAAAAAAAAGAAGAAGATTGCACAATGGCCTGGGAGCTCTGCATGCATGGTTGTTAAGATGGCTGGCCGAGAAATCGAGCTATATAATCTGTTGCACTAATGGGCGGACTGGTTCAGATGCATGCACGATGAAAGTAACTTTGACCGTGTGACAGTGCTATGTGATAAAAAGGTGGGAGTGTTATGTGCTGATAAGTGAATTATCTCAGCTAGCACACGTCAAAGTCAGGATGGCCGAGTGGTCTAAGGCGCCAGACTCAAGTTCTGGCCCTCTAACGAGGGCGTGGGTTCAAATCCCGCTTCTGACAAGTCCAATAGTGTGCAGCGATCCTGCACACCATTGGATTTTTTTTTTATTTTCAAAATATTGAAATGCAAATATTTTAAGTTCAATTTGATCCTTTCTTTTTTAAGAATATTGCAAAAAAATTTGGTACAATTTGATCTTATAGGTTTCCAAAATATTACATTGCAAACCTTAATTCCAAAATATTAACCAATTTGTAGAGACAGTTATTTAGGGACGGAGGGAGTATGTTTTTAAATTGTTAACAGCCTCAATTGCTCATGGCCTCGTACGTATGTTTTTAATACCTGCATGTACGCACGATGCAGACGGTTAGTCGGGTTTGCACCTGTTCATTTGTGTTATCAGTCGGTTTATCAGCCGTACTTCGATTTATTCTCTCTTACGTAACACTATTCGAGACGGAAGCAGCAATCAAGACCGGACCACTGAGCCGCCCGGCGAACCAACGGCTCTCCCTCGCAACACGGATGGCACCGCACCACGCGACGCGACGTGACGTGAAGCCGCCGCACCACCAAAAAAAAAGCAAGGGGACTCGCCGCCCGCACGTCACGGGGCTCGAGTGAGTGGGCCAGGCGAGACGAGACGAGACGAGAGTACTGACAAGCCTTGACGCCGCGGCCGGCGACGGGCGCCACCATCATCATCCGTCATCCATCAGGTAGGCAGAACCGAAGCCGAAGGGCATCCATCAGAGCTTGGTGCGGTCGCGGCACTGCAGGGATCGCACGCGCATGTCGGGGACGCCGAAGACGAAGCTGCAGTCGGAGTAGGCGACGGCGCGGCGCCTGAAGAGGCCGAACACGGTGACCTTCCCGGGGATCCGGGTGCTGGCCTGGAGCGGGACGGCGCCGGCCTGGACGTCGGCGAGGAGGGTGGCGAGGTCGGACGCGAAGCGGTCGGCCTGGAGCGTGAGCGCGAGGCTGACGTTGCCGTCGCCGCGGCTCGGGATCTGGCCCGGTGCGATCTGGGCGTCCCCGACGGGGACGCCGCGGTAGGCGAGGCCCGTGTGCCCGCCCGCGGCGTACGCGAACGAGGCCGGGTTCGGGGGTTGTGCACGGCCACCACGAGCAGCAGCATCACGTTCAGCTGCAGCGAGACCGACGGGAACGTCAGGCGCGGCGCGATCCCGGAGAGCTGCGTCGAGACGAGGCGGGTCGTGGGGTCCCGGACTTTCAGGACGGTCAGGAAGAGGACGAGGAGGGTGATTGCGAGCACGGTGAGGACCGCGAGGGTCGTGACAAGTCCAATAGTGTGCAGCGATCCTCCACACCATTGGACTTTTTTTTATTTTCAAAATATTGAAATGCAAATATTTTAAGTTCAATTTGATCCTTTCTTTTTTAAGAATATTGCAAAAAAATTTGGTACAATTTGATCTTATAGGTTTCCAAAATATTACATTGCAAACCTTAATTCCAAAATATTAACCAATTGTAGAGACAGTTATTTAGGGACGGAGGGAGTATGTTTTTAAATTGTTAACAGCCTCAATTGCTCATGGCCTCGTACGTATGTTTTTTAATACCTGCATGTACGCACGATGCAGACGGTTAGTCGGGTTTGCACCTGTTCATTTGTGTTATCAGTCGGTTTATCAGCCGTACTTCGATTTATTCTCTCTTACGTAACACTATTCGAGACGGAAGCAGCAATCAAGACCGGACCACTGAGCCGCCGGCGAACCAACGGCTCTCCCTCGCAACACGGATGGCACCGCACCACGCGACGCGCGACGTGACGTGAAGCCGCCGCACCACCAAAAAAAAAGCAAGGGGACTCGCCGCCCGCACGTCACGGGGCTCGAGTGAGTGGGCCAGGCGAGACGAGACGAGACGAGAGTACTGACAAGCCTTGACGCCGCGGCCGGCGACGGGCCGCCACCATCATCATCCGTCATCCATCAGGTAGGCAGAACCGAAGCCGAAGGGCATCCATCAGAGCTTGGTGCGGTCGCGGCACTGCAGGGATCGCACGCGCATGTCGGGGACGCCGAAGACGAAGCTGCAGTCGGAGTAGGCGACGGCGCGGCGCCTGAAGAGGCCGAACACGGTGACCTTCCCGGGGATCCGGGTGCTGGCCTGGAGCGGGACGGCGCCGGCCTGGACGTCGGCGAGGAGGGTGGCGAGGTCGGACGCGAAGCGGTCGGCCTGGAGCGTGAGCGCGAGGCTGACGTTGCCGTCGCCGCGGCTCGGGATCGGCCCGGTGCGATCTGGGCGTCCCCGACGGGGACGCCGCGGTAGGCGAGGCCCGTGTGCCCGCCCGCGGCGTACGCGAACGAGGCCGGGTTCGGGTTGTGCACGGCCACCACGAGCAGCAGCATCACGTTCAGCTGCAGTGAGACCCTCGGGAACGTCAGGCGCGGCGCGATCCCGGAGAGCTGCGTCGAGACGAGGCGGGTCGTGGGTCCCGGACTTTCAGGACGGTCAGGAAGAGGACGAGGAGGGTGATTGCGAGCACGGTGAGGACCGCGAGGGTCGTGAGGAGGCAGAGGCACAGGCACCGCCTCCGGCGGCGGCGTGGGTGGTGGTGGTCGGGGAGGCGGCGGCTTTGGTGGTGGTGGTGGAGGAGGAGGAAGGTGGGTGGTAGTAGGACGGGGCGGAGGGCGTTGTGTGCGTCGGGAGCACGCTGCCGGAGGTGGCCGCCGCCATTGGAATTGGATGATGATGATGGAGGCAGGGGACTGAATCTGATCTGAATGGAATGAAATGTGGGGAGGGGATGGGAGGGGAGGGACTGGGACGCGAGGCAGGCAGGGGGCTGTTTGTGGAAGGGAAAAGAAAGGGGGGGGGTTGCCGGACGGCGGCGGGCCGGGAGGGAGGGAAGGTAGAGTTTAATGAGGCGAGGGAGGACGGGGGGAGCGGCGGACGGTGGGAGGTTGGGAGTGAATTCAATTCGAAATTGACTGATGATGATGAAACCCATTCATGGCCATGGGGGATTGAAGAAATTGGCTCCCCCGTCCGTCCGTCCGTCCTGGGTTGGATTGGTTCACGAATCACGACGAACGTGGAGTGGGGGCTCGTGAAAGACAACTGCCCGTCCGTCCGTCCGTTGCAAAGCGACACGCCAGCAGTCGGTCAGAGAGAGAGATGGGTATGGGTTCCCCACTTGGCACACGTCGTTTGAATCGTGATCGTGGAGTTTGTTGTTTCTCCAAGTCCCCCCAAACACAACAACAGTCCCGTCCCCGTGCAGTTGGAGTTGGAGTTGCAGCTCCATCGACCACGGAACGGAACCCGGCGTCGTCCCCGTCCGTCCCGCCGCCCCATCGATGTCCTGTCCTGTTGGGCTTCGGCAACCGCCGGCTGCGGGCAAAAGTCGTCGCGTTCCGTTGCGCGTCCACGTCCAACAGTTAACCGTGAACTCGCGTGGCCGACTGGCGGGCGGCCCCCCTGGCTGCTGCCCGCTGCGTCCTACTGGCCATCTTCTCATCTCCCTTTCATTCCAGCTCAGCTCGTTCACGCCCGCCCAGTAAAGACGGTGGTGGGCACGCCCGGACCCACCCGCAGTCCGCAACGAGTGCTGCACCAAAAAAGTCGCCAAGTTCCGTTGCGCGTCCACGTCCAAGTCCAGCACAAGACTTGATTGTGCTTGTGCCCCTCTCTTCTGCCGCAGCCGCCTCAGCTGTTGCTGCAGCTGGACAACAACTATACCAGCAGTTGCAAATTGCGTTATTATTAGGATTAAGTCCAATTTTGACCTCTCAACTCTTGTTTGTGTCTAATTTTAACCCTCAACTATAAAACCATCTAATTTTAGTACCCCAACTATCAAAACCATTCAAGTTTTGTCGGGGGACCACAAAAGGGGTACCCCTAATCAACGCAAAACAAATAAGTTAAACCTAGAGCACCAATTAATAAGAGACCTAGCTAGTCTAACCCCCTAAAAAAAATCAACCCTCGAGGCCTACAACGCCGGTCCACCGCCAGGAAGCCCGGGCTCGCCAAAGCGTTACCAACCGCCTCATGGTAGCTCACCTCTCGAGCCCCGGCGCATAGGCCTCGAGCCCGCTACAGCCGTACACCATTCCTCGAGACCCCACGTGGGGACCTCGAGCCTCTCTAACACGGCAACCTATCCCTCGAGACACATCATCCCCCCCTCGAGCAGCGCCAGACATCGGATACCAGCCCCATACTGCGCATTTAATACGTCCACCTACTCCAGTCACATCCTCTGGTAGACGACATCTCCGGTCACATCCTCTGGTACACGACGTATGCCACAGTGAACCGGGGCCAGTGTCAAACCTCGTTTTCACCACAAGCATGGGCAAAAAGGCACAAGTACAACACTGTTAGGCCATACCCTGCACTGTAGCACACTCGAGCCACATCTCGAGACCTGGATTCCCGCTGTACGGTCGGGTATTCCGAGACTTGCCCATACCTGCGGGGGCTCGAGCCCCCCGTAGGCGCCACCTCGAGGCCGGCCCTGCGCCCCTCGAGCCCTGACTGCATTCATGCTATTGGAGGACAGGTACCCCAAGACCTGGAGGGACCCTGCCACGTCCTGTACGTGCCGGAATGGGCGCTGCACGGCCTCCACGTCGCCACGCCCTCCACGTCCGCGCACGGGATGGAAGCCACGCTTCGAGGACGCCTCAACAGCAACCCCCACGCCGGCTGCAGTGACTTCGACAAGACAGAATTCCAACCCTCCGCCGTATTGGGCGTAGTACATGTCGCTCCTGTGTAACCCCGGCCTCCTCTTGTTCTATAAAAGAGGACACCAGGGTCCTTCACGCGTACGGGGACATACGAGTCCACACGACACACACGAGTCCGGACTCTCGTCCACGCTCGTTGAGCTTGTATTGCCCTGTACAAGCACTTAGGTGCAAGTAATACAAGAACCTCCTCCCCCCGCTGGACGTAGGGCCTTCTTTGCCCGAACCAGGATAAATCCTTGTGTCATCTTGCATCACCATCCAGGAAGAGAGCACGCGATCATATTACTAGTTAGTGTCATACCCCCGGGGTAGAAAAACACCGACAGTTGGCGCGCCAGGTAGGGGGCTTCGCGTGTCGGAGTCGATTTCTCATTGTTTTCTGGATGGCTTCTTCCACTCCTCCGTTCTCTGCTGGTGCCGTCATCTGGTTCGGGAGCCTCGGGTTCCTGGCCACCGACAGCGGCAACGAGCTGACCCTGCTCTCCACGGAGAACCCGAGCGGAGGGCGTGTCACGCCACCCGCGCGGGGGGGTGGCGCGTCGCCCGCACCACCACGCGTCGCCACTTCGTGAGCGGCGCCGTCGTCACCATCGTCGCCAGGCACAGGCGGTGCCTGCGGCGTACACCCACTTCCCGCGGCCGGCGCAGAGTCCCCGAGGAGAAACCTCCCGCCGGCGCGCGGCCAGAGACTTCTAGGGCGCGCGCACACTCTCCCAGCGAGTTCGCGTCATGCGCACGGACCGGGAGCCTGGCCAGAGGCCCCGAGCCGCGCTCCGTCGACACCACCTGGCTCCTCCCGCAGGGGGTACCGCGCTCGACGCCAGCGGCCCCCGTTCGGCCTCAAACAACTCCGCAGCTGCCTACGCCCACCACCCGACGAGCGCCGTCAGGATCGGGCGGCGGCAGAGCGGGTGGAACGTCCTGGGTGCTCCTACGAGCCACCGCCGACCTAGAGATCGTCTACCCGCACCCCGTCGACCGCGTCTTCTCATGACGTCGTCGAGCCACCCGGCGAGCCACCATCGCGAGAGTCGTACGGGTAGCTGCCCCAGTCCAGCATGCATTCCCGGCACTCAGGCAGGCGTGCATCAAACAGCTCCGACTCCGACGAGTACGACTACCACGACCTGACCCCTAGGATCCCACCAGGAAGGCTCAACGCTCGAAGGTCGGGTGGACGAGCCGAGGCAGAGACCGACGGCGACGACGACACCAGGCGACGTCAACCTCGAAGAGCCAGAAGACGTGGCTGTCGCGCGGGCGGAACCACAACGTTCGGGGAGGAACGAACCCGGCACCGGATGCACCACCTCAGCACAACGACGACCGTCGGGCGGCGCGCAGTCCGCTCGCCCTGCGGGACGGTCGCGATGGCGAGGGAGAGGACTCGACAACGTTTGCTGCTCCACTCGAGCACACTCTTGTGCAGGAACACCCCCAGCCCAGCCTCGAGGCGCCGGACGTTCGCGGCCGCCGCCACCCCCCGCGTCGCCCGGATGGTCCACCGGCAGAACCCTCGGACCTCGGACCCCCCTGGGGCACTAGCCGGCCACACTCCACCCGAGGCCACCCCGATTTCCTCTTCCGATGTTTCCGCGGCGGCCAGCCCTGGTGCGGTCTGCGATGGGTACTAGCGATCTACCCGCACCATCTCCGATCACCCTGACTCCAGGGCCATCCCTCATGTTCGGCGAAACTACCCGACCACCTTCCGCAGCCTCGACCCATGCTCGCATCTACAGCCATCTCTGCCGGCCTCCCGAGCAGGCCGAGACCCTCGCCTCCGTCGCGGCGCGGGCGGCCTCGGGGAAGCCCAGACACGCCCTGTAACGAGCGTGAGACGTCCGTCCACCCGCCGGACCCTCTCGAGCCAGGCCAGCCGGGAGCGGATCGTTGTCCACAACCGGGCCACCTCGAGACCCCAGACGCCCGACAACAAATCCAACCGCCGGCGCAGGACAAAGGGGCCCGAGCTAGGCTAAGTGCACATCGTGGGGGGCGCTACGATAGTGACGAGGACCGGCGAGCCTCTCGAGCCCCGGGTCCCAGGGTCTTTAGCCGGCCATCCGCAGCTCAACCCTCCCCGACCGCTTTCGACCACCAACAACACGTGAAGATGACGGGGAGGGGAGCCCAAATGCGACGCTCCTCCGACTTCCGCCTAGGGCTGCCAACTGGGCGGGGCGAAGAGCGACGCACCGCGCTGATCATACGCCAGCTCCCACTCTACCTCTCGGACACGCCCCGTCTTGGCCTGGTCGGGGGTTCCCCGGATCAGATCCATGACGGGCCAACCTAGTCAGGGTCTTCGACGGGGAATTTCACGGGGACTGCGTGCGCCAGGAACCATCTGGGATGATACGACGTTGCAGGCAGACACCACAGAGAGCCCCTCCGCGACTTCGCTCGGCGACTTCGTTCTCGAAGCAGCGCCTCGCGAACTCCCCCACATGCCTGATGAGGATGTCATTCCAGGTTCGTCCTCGCGGGCACGACATGCCAAAGCCTAGTCCCCGAGAGCTAGGGCGCGCTAGGGCCGCTGACTCAGGACGGGTAGGATCTGATGGATCATGTCCAACCCAGCTTGCTTGTCAGGAGGCGAGGCAGTAGGCGGCCTCTTTGTGCCGCTCTACGGACACAGGCAAGGCGGGGGGCCGAGCTACGCCGGAGGGCTCGAGCAAGGGCAACAACGTCAATAAGCAACGACAACAACAAAACAAGAAGAAGAACAAAGGCAAAGGTCAGAAGGCGACGCGCGCGACGCGATGACCGAAACGAGATGAAAGAAGTGCTCATGGGTGCCCCGAACATAAGAAGCCTCGAGGCCCCCTGATGGGGCTGTCTTCGACAAAATGCTCGAGGACCCCTGCCCTTATCACAAGGGTCCCACGAATCACAAGTTGAAGGACTGCCGAATGATGAAGGGCTTCTACTCCAAGCTTGGCGATAAGAAGGAAGACGCGCCTAAGAGCAAGGACAACAATTGACGCGACGATAGGGACGCGGACGACGACTCCCCCCGGGGCACGACTGCTTCATGATCTACGGGGGCCCAACCGTCGGGCTCTCAGCTCGAGAGAAAGAAAAAAAGGAGCGCCGAGAGCTCTTTGCACTCTGCCACGACGCACCCCGGTATCTTGACTGTCTGGTGCACTGATCACGTCGACCGTGACGACCATCCGGACCATGTCGAAATCGGGGGCGTACCCCTCGTCGTCGACCCCGTCATCGTCGACGTACAGTTCTCCAAGGTGTTGATGGATGGGGGCTCGAGCCTCAACATCATATACCTCGAGACCCTTGACCTCCTGGGGATTTCGAAGGGGGACCAGCTCCGACCCAGCGTCGGGGGGTTCCACGGAGTCGTTCCAGGGAAGAAGGCCACCCCCTCGGGGCGCATCGACCTACCTGTTTGCTTTGGCACGCCGGCCAACTTCCGCCGGGAGACGCTCACCTTCGAGGTGGTTGGGTTCCAAGGGACCTACCACACCATCATCGGCAGGCCTGGCTACGCCAAGTTCATGACAGTCCCCAACTACACATACTTAAAGCTCAAGATGACGAGGCCGAAAGGGGTCATCACCGTCGACACCTCCTACGAACACGCATACCACTGCGACGTGGAGTGCGTCGAGCGTGGGGAGGCCAACGTCCAGTCGACTCGCTCGAGGCCCTGGCTGCCCTGGCCACCGAGGCCCCTGAAGCAAAGCGCCACGCCGGCACCTTCGAGCCAGTAGAGCACCCCAAGCAGATACCCGTCGACCCGACCTCGTCCGACGGCAGACGCTGGCCATCAGTGCCAGCCTCGAGCCTAAATAGGAAGCAGTGCTCGTCGACTTTCTCCGCGCGAACATCGACATGTTTGCGTGGAGCCCCTCGGACATGCCGGGGATACCGAGGGGAGTCGCCGAGCACGCCTTGGAGATCCAGGCCGGGTCCAGACCGGTTGAAGCAACGCCTGCGCCGCTTCGACGAGGAGAAGCGTAGGATCATCGGCGAGGAGGTGCACAAGCTTTTGGCGGCTGGATTCATCAAGGAGGTATTTCACCCGGAGTGGCTAGCTACCCTGTACTAGTTAGGAAAAAGAATGGAAAAATGCGGAGTGTGTAGACTACACTGGTTTGAATAAAACATGTCCAAAGTTCCATTTCCTTTACCTAGAATTGATCAGATTGTCGACTCCACTGCGGGGTGTGAAGTACTTTCATTTCTCGATGCGTATTCCGGCTACCACCAGATTAAGATGAAAGAATGCGACGAGCTCGCTACCTCTTGTATTACGCTTTTGGTATGTATTGCTATGTTACAATGCCCTTCGGCCTTCGAAACGCCGGGGAAAATATCAGCGTTGCATGCAGCATGTCTTTGGCGAACACATAGGCAAAACCGTCGAGGCCTACGTCGATGACATCGTAGTCAAGACCAAGAAAGCCGGGGGACCTCATCAGCGATCTCGAGACCACGTTCGAGTGCCTCCGGGCCAAGAATGTGAAACTCAACCCCGAGAAATGTGTCTTTGGTGTGCCCCGAGGCATGCTACTTGGCTACATTGTCTCACAACGGGGGATCGAGGCCAACCCCGAAAAGATCTCAGCAGTCACGAGGATGGGCCCAATTCGAGACCTCAAGGGCGTACAGAAAGTGACAGGCTGTTTAGCCGCTCTCAGCAGGTTCATCTCGAGGCTAGGGGAAAAGGCGCTACCCCTCTACCGCCTGCTAAAGAAAACGGAACGCTTTGCGGGACCGTCGAAGCCGAGGAGGCCCTAACCAAGTTGAAGGGGTTGCTGACTTCCGCACCAATTCTTGTGCCACCAAGACCAGCCCAGGTGACGATCCCCCCGAGCCTCTCCTCCTCTACGTGGCCGCAACCACCCAGGTGGTCAGCGCGGGGGTGTAGCCGTCGAGAGACACGAGGAGGGTCACGCGCTACCAGTCCAACGGACCGGTTGTACTTCATCAGTGAGGTTGCTCTCCGAGGCCAAGGTCCGGTACCCACACATCCAGAAGCTGCTCTACGGCATCATCATCACGAGGCGCAAGCTCCAGCATTATTTCCTTGCTCATCCCGTAATGGTGGTATCGTCCTTGCCCCTCAGAGAGATAATCAACAACCGGGAGGCCACGGGGCGCATCGCCAAGTGGTCTGCTGAGCTGATGGGGGAGGCCATCACCTACGCTCCACGAAAAGCCATCAAGTCGCAAGCGTTGGCGGACTTCGTTGCTGAGTGGACCGATACCCAGCTCCCGCTGGCACAAATCCAAGCCGAGCTCTGGACTATGTACTTCGACGGGTCCCTCATGAAGACAGGGGCAGGCGTAGGCCTGCTTTTCATCTCGGAGTCCACATGCGCTACCTGCTGCGCCTGCACTTCCCCGCCTCCAACAACGTCGCTGAGTACGAGGCCTCGTCAATGGGCTGCGCATCGCCCTCGAGCTTGGGGTCTGACGCCTCGACGTTCGAGGGGACTCGCAGCTCGTCGTCAACCAGGTCATGAAGGCCTCGAGCTGCATCGATCCCAAGATGGAAGCATACTGCGGAGAAGTGCGCAAGCTAGAAGACAAGTTCTACGGCCTCGAGCTCAACCACATCGCTCGAAAGTACAACGAGGCCACAGACGAGCTGGCTAAGTTAGCATCCACACGCGGCACCGTCCCACCAGATGTCTTCTCGAGGGACATTTTCGAGCCATCCGTCAAAATCGACCCGGGGCTGGCCCCTCGACGCCACCCCTCGAGCCGGACACAGGGGCTCGACCTTCAATGCTACCCCTCGAAAACGACCCCTTGACATCCGCTGAGGCAATGCAGATCGACGCACCGCCTCTTCTTCATCACGACCCCTCGACTAGCGGACGCCCTTCCTCGACTACCTGACGCAAGGTTGCTACCAGAAGACAAGACGGAGGCCCGACGCATCGCTCGAAGGGCCAAGACCTACGTCATCTACGGCGACGAACGAGAGTTGTACCGTCGAAGCCCATCAGGAATCCTTCAGCGCTGCATCCCCCTCGAGGAAGGACGCAGGCTCCTCGACGACATGCACTCAGGGACTTGCGGCCATCACGCAGCTCCAAGGACCTTGGTGGGGAACGCCTTCCGCCAAGGCTTCTATTGGGCAACCGCCATTGGAGACGCCAAGCGCCTGGTTCGAGCCTGCCAAGGGTGTCAGTTCTACGCCAAGCAAACGCACCAGCCCGCGCACGCCCTGCAAATGATCCCCATCACTTGGCCGTTTGCCGTCTGGGGGCTCGACCTCGTGGGTCCCTCAAGATGACAAATGGAAAGTACACGCATGTGCTCGTGGCCGTTGACAAATTCACCAAGTGGATCGAGGCTAAGCCTATAGGCAACCCCACCTCCGAGAAGGCCGTCGAGTTCATCTCCGACATCATGTACCGGTTTGGGGTGCCTAACTCATCATCACCGACAATGGCACACAATTCGCGGGCAAAAAGTTCACCCAACTTCTGCGACGACAACCACATCCGCGTGAACTGGGCCTCGGTCGCATACCCTCAATGCAACGGGCAGGTCGCAGCGCGAGGCGCCGGCATGATGATACTCCAGGCGGGCTCAGCAGGGTGTCAACCTCAAGACCTCAGAGAAGTTTGCACAAGGCTCTGACCCTGCGGCTTCGGTCGGCTGAGGAGCACGCCGAGTAGAGCACCGGTTCACTCCGTTCACCACGCGCCGAGCCCTGTCCTGCCCGTCCTGCGACCTCGAGTACGGCTCCCTCGACTTCAAGCCTACAACGACAAGCCAACGAACTCAAACCAACTCAAGACCAGGCCAACACGCCAGGAGGGCACCAGACGTCGCTCGACGCTCCGCCGCGCTACCAAGACGTGGGCTCAACTCCGCGCGCTACCAGCAAACACTTGGACGCTACCACGACAAGCACGTGCGCAAAAGGGACCTGGCGGTGGGGGACCTCGTGCTTCGACGGCTGCAAGATAATCGAGGGCGCCACAAGCTCACCCCTCCATGGGAGGGCCCATACACCGTAGCTGAGGTGCTCAAGCCAGGAACATACAAGCTCTACGACGAACAAGGCAGGATCCTGGCGAACGCATGGAACATATCTCAGCTACGTCGCTTCTACCCTTAAGGGCCTCGAGGCCTTCTACATTTTGTTGCTTTATACAAACACGTCAAATATGAATGAACAAACTCGTGCACTGTCTTTCATTCTACTTAGCAACTTAAGGTAGCCTTGACCCTGCCTTGCTCAGGGTCGAGCCTCCCTCAGGGGCTGACAGGGAGGACCCCCCTAGACTCCGGAAAAAAACGCGCTTTTCTTTTAGTTTTTTTAGATATTTATGAATAAATATATATTTAAATTTACTCATTGATAAATATTTATATGATAGATTTACTTTGACTAGTATATTGCCCGTGCTAACGCTACGGTCCATATTAAGTGCACGAGTGTCACTCAAAAACATTAAAGTCTAACAATTCATATAAACCAAATATTTATATTCAAATCGATCCACTTCACATTGGCCTCCATATATCACCTCAATAAACGTGCTAACGCTACGGTCCATATTAAGTCCACGAGTGTCACTCAAAACATTAAAGTCTAACAATTCATATAAACCAAAATATTTATATATTCAAATCGATCCACTTCACGTTGGCCTCCATATATGACCTCAATAAAAGTAGATTTAATATATCGTTTGCTCGGATCTATAGATCTGCTAGATTTTTAATTTTTTAGTCATGTCAAATTTCATGGTCAATCAATTGAATTTCTTATGTCATGGTCATCATTTTGCTCTGGAACATGCTAAAAAGAACTTTGCATAAACTCTATTATTCTGCGGTGTAAATTTAAACTGAAATTTATCAAATTAATAAACAATTTTACTTCAACTAAATCAGGAAGCACAGCTGGGGCATGAATTATCCTTCGCCGCTCCAATTGAGCGACCGCGGCTGGACCTGTGCTGGACTTCTTCGCCTTGAAGGCAGTAGCCCATGCGTTCCCCATCAACACGTCCCTCACCATGCGCTTTCCCATGGAGCTATCACCGAAGGCTAGCATTCCGGCCACCCCCGCTTTCTCATCAAATTTTTATACAGAAATTTTTCTTTACGAGAGCGCGCTCTCCTCACTCGACTGGGCGCTCGTATTGGTCGTCGGATGCGCGCGTGGAGGAAGGAGGCCACTCTCGCTACGCTTGCGCTCGCACCCGCACCGCCTTCAGCATTCGTGCCTGCACTTGTTCTTGAGCTAGAGAGGAAGAAGCTGCAATCCTTTCATCAGAATTTTTCACCTTGTTTGTCTTCAAAATTGAGTCATGAACTCTCTGGTCCATTGGGCCCCTTCCTTACCTCTATTGCCGCCTAGGGTTCCTGCAATCACTGGAGAGAGAAGAAGCCAACTCTAGTAGGTTATAGAATGGCCAGTGAGCGACAGTGGTGGCCAGGCCAGGAAGGGATGGGGCTGCCATGGCTGGACTTTGGCGGAGCTCGCAGGAGTTTGCCATGGCCGCATGTGGGAGGGGTGGGGGAGGTGGAGGAAGAAGGTGGCCGCCGCCGGTGGTATGGTCTCGCTGGAGCTCCACGGTCGCGGCTGTGGCCGTGGAGATCCGACGAGACCCTACCACCCGCTAGCGGAGTGGTGGGCGCTGGGCGGGGGGGGGCAGCTTTACCGGATCTAATGTCAGGTGGCGGTGGAGGCCACACCGGAGATGGGGACATGCGACGTTGTAGGATGGGGAGGAGACGAGGTAGAAAAGAAGAAAAATAAGGGAGAGGGAGAGAGAGAGAGCAGGTGCAGTGGCTCTGCATGCGCGGCCGAGCAGTGGCAAAGTTCCTTTTTATATCTTTTTTTGTTTTGTTCAAAGTAGAGGCTACATTTGGCACATTTAGTTTCTATATTTTTGTTTTCTTCACTCAAAGTAGAGACTACATTTGGCTCACGTACATGTAGTTTTCTATTTATCATTTATCGTGTGTGTAGGTACGTGGTTTATATAAATTAGCACTAGCGCGACAGATGATACAACTGTGCCCAACCAAGTCTGGTTGGAATTAATCTAAAAGCCAGTTGAGCTCAAAATCTACTTTTTGGAAATTTCTAAATCAAATCAAACCAGAGATCTTTTTTTTATCATAAATTAGAGCTCCTTTTGCCTTCCTATGTTTCCCAATACCTGCACGCACACTGCCAACGACAAGTCTCCCTAGTGAGAGTTTTGCACGTGCGCGTGTGACTCATCTCAACGACAAGAGGATGGGTCACTGGAGTAGTTAGATATAGGCGTACATATAAATTTCCGCCTGATATGGGTTCTTCGATCTCAACAGAGAGCTCATTTCACTTTTAATAAAAACTTTATATTGCTACCTTAAAAATAAAAACGATTTATAAATTAGAACAAAAAAAGGAATAGTATTCAGTAGAGAACCTCTCGCTCGCCGTGGCGGAGCTCCAAGTCGTGCTGGCACTCCTGCTGCTCAGGTTCAAGCTCGTGCCGCTGTCGCCGGCGGCGTACGTGCACTGCCCGCGCTCAGGCTCACCGCCGTTGAGCCCGGGAGTGGCGTGGGCTCTGTTTCTTAAGAAGCTCTCCCATCAGCTGGTTGATTTCTTCACTACACCATGGCCTTTTTTTTGAAGAAAAAAGAAGAAGAAGATTGCACAATGGCCTGGGAGCTCTGCATGCATGGTTGTTAAGATGGCTGGCCGAGAAATCGAGCTATATAATCTGTTGCACTAATGGGCGGACTGGTTCAGATGCATGCATGATGAAAGTAACTTTGACCGTGTGACAGTGCTATGTGATAAAAAGGTGGGAGTGTTATGTGCTGATAAGTGTATTATCTCAGCTAGCACACGTCGAAGTCAGGATGGCCGAGTGGTCTAAGGCGCCAGACTCAAGTTCTGGTCCTCTAACGAGGGCGTGGGTTCAAATCCCACTTCTGACACTCCAATAGTGTGGACGAGACTATCCTCCATACTATTGGAATTTTTAATTTTCGAAAATTTGAAATACAAATATTTTAAGTTCAATTTGATCCTTTCTTTTTTAAGAATATTGCAAAAAATTTGGTGCAATTTGATCTTATAGGTTTCCAAAATATTACATTGCAAATATCTTTAGTGCAATTTGATCCTTTCTTTTTTTTGCAAAATATTGCAAATACTTTTAGTGCAATTTAGTAGTCTTGTAGGTTTTCAAGATATTACATTGCAAATATTTTCAGCGCAATTTGATCCTTTCTTTTTTTTTGGAAAATATTGCAAATATTTTTGGTGCAATTTGATCTTGTACGTACATGGTTTGGTTAGGTTATAACTAGTACGGTAGACTATGTGGATAGTTTGCATTATGGGTGTGAATAGTAGTTTTAATATTTTTTAGTCTATGTGGATCACTTTATCGCAATAAAACCACTAGTACGTACGTATGTTTTAAATGGTTAACAGGCTCAATTGCTCATGGCCTCGTACGTATGTTTTTCAATACCTGCATGTACGCACGTTGCAGACGGTTAGTCGAGTTTGCACCTTCATTTGTGTTATCAGTCGGTTTATCAGCTATACTTCGACTTATTCTCTCTTACATAACACTATTAAAACAATCAAAATCAACCATAAAAATGACAGTGTTGCTTCTTTGCATTCCCGACAGCGGTGCCCTGTCCGCTGCACCTCTACTTCCCCTCTGTCTCCTTTCTTTTTTCCTTTTTAAACTCTTTGTTCCTTTTTTTGGATAAATAGCAGCTTCATCTTGTAGCCCCTCCATATAGAAAATAGATGACGTTTTGGACATCGACGCGATCTCCAAAGTATAACTTTGTCTCCCTTTATAAAAATTGATATATGTATACTTTTATAAAAGTATTTTTCAAGACAAATCTATTCATATGTTTTAATATTTTCAAACTCAATAATTTAAAAGTTATTCATGATTTATATTTGCAATGTTTGACCGAAACTTTGTTCAAAACGTTATCTATTTCGTATACGGAGGGAGTATAGTTGCATCCCAAAGAACAAAGCCGCAAGGCTAAATTCCATTTGAAAAAAAAATCTATTTTACCTCCCTTAACTATTTGAAGTCTAGTTTTCCTATGTGAACTCCAAAGTCAGTTAAACCACCTCGCTCAATTTTTGTCTTTCTATATATAAATTCATCTACAGTCAAACTCTATCTATCCATAACAGCTTCTTCGTTTTAATATTTTAATCTGTGTTTGTCTTTCTTCGTATGCCAGGTGTTTGCTACCGCCTATCGACAATGGCTTGATTGCAGAGGTAGAGGAGCTTGGAGGTCAGCACATTGATGACAAGGCTATGGCTTGTTCAGTTCACAACATTACCCCAAAAATGTTGCGCAGTAACTGTCACATCGAATCTTTAGATACATACATAGAGTATTAAATATAGGTAAAAAAACTAATTCTACTTTTAGTATGTACATGTCGAGATGAATCTTTTAAGCCTAGTTAGACAATATTTGGACAAATTTTGTCAAATAACAACGAAAATATTACAATAACTTTTCGCCAAATATTTCACGAACTGAACGAGGCCTATGTTCCGCTAGAATGACTAATTTGATGTGAGATGACTAATTTGATGCGAGAGAAAACACTGTTTTATTGCCGTTTCACTATTTCGTATGGTTTAAAGCTGACTTATAGCTCAAACGAACAGATAATTTTTTTTTCTTTCGAAATCCATCAAAAATCAAAGTTCTATCTGTCCATACCGATTTCTTCATTTTTAATATTACAACTTGTGCTTGTCTTTATTCGTGTGCCACATACGCCATTGTAATTTTAATATGACAATGTGCGCTTGTTCCTTCTTCATTTTAGTATTGCAATTTGTGCTTTGGTCTTTATTCGTGTGCCGCAGATCCAATGGCTTGATCACAGAGCTTGCGCTCGCAGGTGGGCAGTCACAAAAGGCATAAAAAGAAAAGAAAAGAAAAGGAAAAAGAAGCGGGTCCCCATCACCCCCCACCCCCCACCCCCCACAAAGGTACGGTATTTGCGAGGGTAAAATGTACGTATATAGCAAGAAAAGCGCAACCAACCACCCGCTGCTTGGGATCCATCAACAATCGATTCGTTCATCCGATTATACTGTACTATGTGGTTATGTACATGATCGCCCAACCAACCATAATTAATCATGTCGTACTCGTACAGCATGATGATATTGTACTCCCTCCATACTCATATTAGTTACGTTTTAGAAAAGATTAGAGTCAAACATTAGGAATATAAATCATCAATAACTATTAAGTTTCTAAGTTTACAAATATAAAATTATATAAATAGATTTGTCTTGAAGAATACTTTCATAAAAGTATATATATATATCACTTTTCTATAAATATTTTTATAAAAATAAGAGGTCAAAGTTGTTTTGAAGACCGTGTCGCTGTCCTAAACGTCAACTAATATGGGTATGGAGGGAGTACAAAATACTACTAACAGCAGTGGCGACAAAAGTAGAGTACGTATGAAGCTAGTCTACGTAGGTTCCCACAGCAAGGCAGGGGAGGGGGGGGGGGGGGGCTGTTTGTGGAAGGGAAAAGAAAGGGGGGGTTGCCGGACGGCGGCGGGCCAGGAGGGAGGGAAGGTAGAGTTTAATGAGGCGAGGAGGAGGACGGGGGAGCGGCGGACGGTGGGAGGTTGGGAGTGAATTCAATTCGAAATTGACTGATGATGATGAAACCCATTCATGGCCATGGGGGATTGAAGAAATTGGCTCCCCCGTCCGTCCGTCCGTCCTGGGTTGGATCGGTTCACGAATCACGACGAACGTGGAGTGGGGGCTCGTGAAAGACAGCTGCCCGTCCGCCCGTCCGTCCGTCCATTGCAAAGCGACACGCCAGCAGTCGGTCAGAGAGAGAGATGGGTATGGGTTCCCCACTTGGCACACGTCGTTTGAATCGTGATCGTGGAGTTTTTGTTTCTCCAAGTCCCCCCAAACACAACAACAGTCCCGTCCCCGTGCAGTTGGAGTTGGAGTTGAAGCTCGATCGACCACGGAACGGAACCTGGGCCCTGGGCGGCGGCGTCCCCGTCGATGTCCTGTCCTGTTGGGCTTCGGCAACCGCCGGCTGCGGGCAAAAGTCGTCGCGTTCCGTTGCGCGTCCACGTCCAACAGTTAACCGTGAACTCGCGTGGCTGACTGGTCGGGCGGCCCCCCAGGCTGCTGCCCGCTGCGTCCTACTGGCCAGCTTCTCATCTCCCTTCCATTCCAGCTCAGCTCGTTCACGCCCGCCCAGTAAAGACGGTGGTGGGCACGCCCGGACCCACCCGCAGTCCGCGACGAGTGCTGCACCAAAAAAGTCGCCAAGTTCCGTTGCGCGTCCACGTCCAAGTCCAGCACAAGACTTGATTGTGCTTGTGCCCCTCTCTTCTGCCGCAGCCGCCTCAGCTGTTGCTGCAGCTGGACAACAACTGTACCAGCAGTTGCAAATTGCATTATTATTAGGATTAAATCCAATTTTGACCCCTCAACTCTTGTTTGTGTCTAATTTTAACCCTCAACTATAAAACCATCTAATTTTGGTACCCCAACTATCAAAACCATTCAAGTTTGACACCTAACACAGTTTTGAGTGGTTTTCAGATTGCTTTGGGGGTCAAAATTGAACGGTTTTGATAGTTGAGGTGTCAAACTTAGACAAAAACCAGAGTTGTGAGATAAAATTGAAATTAATCAAGTAATTTAGTTTTTTAGATATTTATGAATAAATATATATTTAAATTTACTCATTGATAAAATATGTATATGATAGATTTACTTTGACTAGTATATTGCCCGTGCTAACGCTACGGTCCATATTAAGTCCACGAGTGTCACTCAAAAACATTAAAGTCTAACAATTCATATAAACCAAAATATTTATATTCAAATCGATCCACTTCACGTTGGCCTCCATATATCACCTCAATAAACGTGCTAACGCTACGGTCCATATTAAGTCCACGAGTGTCACTCAAAACATTAAAGTCTAACAATTCATATAAACCAAAATATTTATATATTCAAATCGATCCACTTCACGTTGGCCTCCATATATGACCTCAATAAAAGTAGATTTAATATATCGTTTGCTCGGATCTATAGATCTGCTAGATTTTTAATTTTTTAGTCATGTCAAATTTCATGGTCAATCAATTGAATTTCTTATGTCATGGTCATCATTTTGCTCTGGAACATGCTAAAAAGAACTTTGCATAAACTCTATTATTCTGCGGTGTAAATTTAAATTTAAACTGAATTTATCAAATTAATAAACAATTTTACTTCAACTAAATCGGGAAGCACAGCTGGGGCATGAATTATCCTTCGCCGCTCCAATTGAGTGACCGCGGCTGGACCTGTGCTGGACTTCTTCGCCTTGAAGGCAGTAGCCCATGCGTTCCCCATCAACACGTCCCTCACCATGCGCTTTCCCATGGAGCTATCACCGAAGGCTAGCATTCCGGCCACCCCCGCTTTCTCATCAAATTTTTTATACAGAAATTTTTCTTTACGAGAGCGCGCTCTCCTCACTCGACATGGGCGCTCGTATTGGTCGTCGGATGCGCGCGTGGAGGAAGGAGGCCACTCTCGCTACGCTTGCGCTCGCACCCGCACCGCCTTCAGCATTCGTGCCTGCACTTGTTCTTGAGCTAGAGAGGAAGAAGCTGCAATCCTTTCATCAGAATTTTTCACCTTGTTTGTCTTCAAAATTGAGTCATGAACTCTCTGGTCCATTGGGCCCCTTCCTTACCTCTATTGCCGCCTAGGGTTCCTGAATCACTGGAGAGAGAAGAAGCCAACTCTAGTAGGTTATAGAATGGCCAGTGAGCGACAGTGGTGGCCAGGCCAGGAAGGGATGGGGCTGCCATGGCTGGACTTTGGCGGAGCTCGCCGGAGTTTGCCATGGCCGCATGTGGGAGGGGTGGGGGAGGTGGAGGAAGAAGGTGGCCGCCGCCGGTGGTATGGTCTCGCTGGAGCTCCACGGTCGCGGCTGTGGCCGTGGAGATCCGACGAGACCCTACCACCCGCTAGCGGGGTGGTGGGCGCTGGGGGGGGGGGGGGGGCAGCTTTACCGGATCTAATGTCAGGTGGCGGTGGAGGCCACACCGGAGATGGGGACATGCGACGTTGTAGGATGGGGAGGAGACGAGGTAGAAAAGAAGAAAAATAAGGGAGAGGAGAGAGAGAGCAGGTGCAGTGCAGTGGCTCTGCGTGCGCGGCCGAGCAGTGGCAAAGTTCCTTTTTATATCTTTTTTTGTTTTGTTCAAAGTAGAGGCTACATTTGGCACATTTAGTTTCTATATTTTTGTTTTGTTCACTCAAAGAGTCAAAGTAGAGACTACATTTGGCTCACGTAGTTTTCTATTTATCATTTATCGTGTGTGTAGGTACGTGGTTTATATAAATTAGCACTAGCGCGACAGATGATACAACTGAGCCCAACCAAGTCTGGTTGGAATTAGGTAACAACGAGTCTAAAAGCCAGTTGAGCTCAAAATCTACTTTTTGGAAATTTCTAAATCAAATCAAACCAGAGATTTTTTTTTTATCATAAATTAGAGCTCCTTTTGCCTTCCTATGTTTCCCAATACCTGCACGCACACTGCCAACGACAAGTCGTCCCTAGTGAGAGTTTTGCACGTGTGCGTGTGACCCATCTCAATGACAAGAGGATGGGTCACTGGAGTAGTTAGATATAGGTGTACATATAAATTTCCGCTTGTATAGTTCTTCGATCTCAACAGAGAGCTCATTTCACTTTTAATAAAAACTTTATATTGCGACCTTAAAAATAAAAAACGATTTATAAATGAGAACATAAAAAGGAATAGTATTCAGTAGAGAACCTCTCGCTCGCCGTGGCGGAGCTCCAAGTCGTGCTGGCACTCCTGCTGCTCAGGTTCAAGCTCGTGCCGCTGTCGCCGGCGGCGTACGTGCACTGCCCGGCGCTCAGGCTCACCGCCGTTGAGCCCGGGAGTGGCGTGGGCTCTGTTCTTAAGAAGCTCTCCCATCAGCTGGTTGATTTCTTCACTACACCATGGCCTTTTTTTTGAAGGAAAAAAAAAGAAGAAGATTGCACAATGGCCTGGGAGCTCTGCATGCATGGTTGTTAAGATGGCTGGCCGAGAAATCGAGCTATATAATCTGTTGCACTAATGGGCGGACTGGTTCAGATGCATGCATGATGAAAGTAACTTTGACCGTGTGACAGTGCTATGTGATAAAAAGGTGGGAGTGTTATGTGCAATATAATCTGTTGCACTAACTCATGTTCTGGCCCTGTAACGAGGGCGTGGGTTCAAATCCCACTTCTGACACTCCAATAGTGTGGAGGAGACTATGCTCCATACTATTAGAATTTTTTAATTTTCGAAATATTGAAATACAAATATTTTAAGTTCAATTTGATCCTTTCTTTTTTAAGAATATTGCAAAAAAATTTGGTACAATTTGATCTTATAGGTTTCCAAAATATTACATTGCAAATATCTTTAGTGCAATTTGATCCTTTCTTTTTTTTGCAAAATATTGCAAATACTTTTAGTGCAATTTAGTCTTGTAGGTTTTCAAGATATTACATTGCAAATATTTTCAGCGCAATTTGATCCTTTCTCTTTTTTTGGAAAATATTGCAAATATTTTGGTGCAATTTGATCTTGTACGTACATGGTTAGATTATAACTAGTACGGTAGACTATGCGGATAGTTTGCATTATGGGTGTGAATAGTAGTTTTAATATTTTTTAGTCTATGTGGATCACTTTATCGCATTAAAACCACTAGTACGTACGTACTCCCTCCCTCCGTCCATTTTGAAGTGTCGTCCGGAAAGCGTGTCTGTTTGAGAAACATAAACACGGATTTCTAGAGACAGTTATTTAGGGACGGAGGAAGTATGTTTTTAAATTGTTAACAGCCTCAATTGCTCATGGCCTCGTACGTATGTTTTTTAATACCTACATGTACGCACGATGCAGACGGTTAGTCGGGTTTGCACCTGTTCATTTGTGTTATCAGTCGGTTTATCAGCCGTACTTCGATTTATTCTCTCTTACGTAACACTATTCGAGACGGAAGCAGCAATCAAGACCGGACCACCGAGCCGCCCGGCGAACCAACGGCTCTCCCTCGCAACACGGATGGCACCGCACCACGCGACGCGACGTGACGTGAAGCCGCCGCACCACAAAAAAAAAGCAAGGGGACTCGCCGCCCGCACGTCACGGGGCTCGAGTGAGGGGGCCAGGCGAGACGAGACGAGACGAGAGTACTGACAAGCCTTGACGCCGCGGCCGGCGACGGGCCGCCACCATCATCATCCGTCATCCATCAGGTAGGCAGAACCGAAGCCGAAGGGCATCCATCAGAGCTTGGTGCGGTCGCGGCACTGCTGGGATCACACGCGCATGTCGGGGACGCCGAAGACGAAGCTGCAGTCGGAGTAGGCGACGGCGCGGCGCCTGAAGAGGCCGAACACGGTGACCTTCCCGGGGATCCGGGTGCTGGCCTGGAGCGGGACGGCGCCGGCCTGGACGTCGGTGAGGAGGGCGGCGAGGTCGGACGCGAAGCAGTCGGCCTAGAGCGTGAGCGCGAGGTTGACGTTGCCGTCGCCGCGGCTCGGGATCCGGCCCGGGTCGATCTCGGCCTCCCCGACCTGCACGCCGCGGTAGGCGAGGCCCGTGTGCCCGCCGGAGGCGTACGCGAACGAGGCCGGGTTCGGGTTGTGCACGGCCACGACGAGCAGCAGCGTCACGTTGAGCTGCAGCGAGACCGCTGGGAACGTCAGGCGCGGCGCGATACCAGAGAGCTGTGTGGAGACGAGGCGGGTTGTGGGGTCCCGGACCTTGAGGACGGTCAGGAAGAGGACGAGGAGGGTGATTGCGAGCGCGGTGAGGACCGCGAGGTCGTGAGGAGGCAGAGGCAGAGGCACAGGCAGCGCCTCCGGCGGCGGCGTGGGGTGGTGGTGGTCGGGGAGGCGGCAGCTTTGGTGGTGGTGGTGGAGGAGGAGGAGGCTGGATGGTAGTAGGACGGGGCGGAGGGCGTTGTGTGCGTCGGGAGCACGCTGCCGGAGGTGGCCGCCGCCATCGGATCGTGGGATTTGTTGGAGGGATCGCCTGCACCTGCACTGCACACGGGGCGCGCGGGCGGCGGGCGATGTGGAGGCAGGGGACTGAATCTGATCTGATGAATGGAATGAAATGGGGCAGGGGAGGGGAGGGACTGAGGGAGGAGACGGTAGAGGCAGGCAGGGGGTGTTTGTGGAAGGGAAAAAAAAGGGGGTTGCCGGACGGCGGCGGGCCGGGAGGGAGAGTTTAATGAGGAGGAGGAGTAGGACGGGGGAGCGGCGGACGGTGGAGGTTGGGAGTGAATTGAATTCGAAATTCACTGATTGATGATGAAAAACATTTTTCAGGGCTTGTTTAGTTTTTGGGAAACGTACCGTAACACTTTCGTTCTTATTTGACAAACTTTATCCAAACATGGAACAACTAGACTCAAAAGATTCGTCTCGATATGTAGATACTAAAAGTACAATCAGTTATTTTTTATCTACATTTAATGCTCTATGCATGCAGCTAAAGATTGATGTGACGGAGAATCTAGAAATATTTAGGGTAGGTTGGAGAAACTAAACAAACCCTCGTATTCATGGCCAGCCGGCCAAGCCATGGGCATGGGGTGGGGGGAGATTGAGGAAATTGGTTCCCCCGTCCGTCCTGGGTTGGATCGGTTGACGACGAACGTGGAGTTGGGGCTCGCGAGACTGGCCGAGAAAGACAGCTGTCCGTCCGTTGCAAAGCGACACGCCAGCAGTCAGTCAAAGAGAAGAGAGAGAGATGGGTTCCCACTTGGCACACGTCGTTTGAATCGTGATCGTGGAGTTTGTTGTTTCTCCAAGTCCCCCAAGTCCAAACACAACAACAGTCCCGTCCCGTGCAGTTGGAGTTGCAGCTCGATCGACCACGGAACGGAAGTTACGGAACCCGGCCGCCCCGCCGCCCCGTCGATGTCCTGTTGGGTTCGGGAACCGCCGGCTGCAGGCAAAAGTCGTCGCATTCCGTTGCGCGTCCACGTCCAACAACAGTTGAACCGTGAACTCGCGTGGCCCGGCCGGCCCCCTGGCTGCTGCCTGCTGCGTGCTACTGGCCATCTTCTCATCTCCCTTCCATTCCAGCTCGTTCCCGCCCGGACCACCCGCAGTCCGCACCGAGTCCTGCACCAAAAAAAAGTCGCCAAGTTCCGTTGCACGTCCAAGTCAAGTCTAGCACAAGACTTGATTGTGCTTGTGCCCTCTCTTCTGCCGCAGCCGTCAGCTGTTGCTGCTGCTGCAGCTGGACAACAACTGTACCAGCAGTTGCAAATTGCATTATTATTAGGATTAAGTCCAATTTTGACCCCTCAACTCTTGTTTGTGTCTAATTTTAACCCTCAACTATAAAACCATCTAATTTTGGTACCCCAACTATCAAAACCATTCAAGTTTGACACCTAACACAGTTTTGAGTGGTTTTCAGATTGCTTTGGGGGTCAAAATTGAACGGTTTTGATAGTTGAGGTGTCAAACTTAGACAAAAACCAGAGTTGTGAGATAAAATTGAAATTAATCAAGTAATTTAGTTTTTTTAGATATTTATGAATATATATATATATTTAAATTTACTCATTGATAAATATTTATATGATAGATTTACTTTGACTAGTATATTGCCCGTGCTAACGCTACGGTCCATATTAAGTCCACGAGTGTCACTCAAAAACATTAAAGTCTAACAATTCATATAAACCAAAATATTTATATTCAAATCGATCCACTTCACGTTGGCCTCCATATATCACCTCAATAAACGTGCTAACGCTACGGTCCATATTAAGTCCACGAGTGTCACTCAAAACATTAAAATCTAACAATTCATATAAACCAAAATATTTATATATTCAAATCGATCCACTTCACGTTGGCCTCCATATATCACCTCAATAAACGTGCTAACGCTACGGTCCATATTAAGTCCACGAGTGTCACTCAAAACATTAAAATCTAACAATTCATATAAACCAAAATATTTATATATTCAAATCGATCCACTTCACGTTGGCCTCCATATATGACCTCAATAAAAGTAGATTTAATATATCGTTTGCTCGGATCTATAGATCTGCTAGATTTTTAATTTTTTAGTCATGTCAAATTTCATGGTCAATCAATTGAATTTCTTATGTCATGGTCATCATTTTGCTCTGGAACATGCTAAAAAGAACTTTGCATAAACTCTATTATTCTGCGGTGTAAATTTAAACTGAAATTTATCAAATTAATAAACAATTTTACTTCAACTAAATCGGGAAGCACAGCTGGGGCATGAATTATCCTTCGCCGCTCCAATTGAGCGACCGCAGCTGGACCTGTGCTGGACTTCTTCGCTTTGAAGGCAGTAGCCCATGCGTTCCCCATCAACACGTCCCTCACCATGCGCTTTCCCATGGAGCTATCACCGAAGGCTAGCATTCCGGCCACCCCCGCTTTCTCATCAAATTTTTATACAGAAATTTTCCTTTACGAGAGCGCGCTCTCCTCACTCGACTGGGCGCTCGTATTGGTCGTCGGATGCGCGCGTGGAGGAAGGAGGCCACTCTCGCTACGCTTGCGCTCGCACCCGCACCGCCTTCAGCATTCGTGCCTGCACTTGTTCTTGAGCTAGAGAGGAAGAACCTGCAATCCTTTCATCAGAATTTTTCACCTTGTTTGTCTTCAAAATTGAGTCATGAACTCTCTGGTCCATGGGCCCCTTCCTTACCTCTATTGCCGCCTAGGGTTCCTGCAATCACTGGAGAGAGAAGAAGCCAACTCTAGTAGGTTATAGAATGGCCAGTGAGCGACAGTGGTGGCCAGGCCAGGAAGGGATGGGGCTGCCATGGCTGGACTTTGGCGGAGCTCGCCGGAGTTTGCCATGGCCGCATGTGGGAGGGGTGGGGGAGGTGGAGGAAGAAGGTGGCCGCCGCCGGTGGTATGGTCTCACTGGAGCTCCACGGTCGCGGCTGTGGCCGTGGAGATCCGACAAGACCCTACCACCCGCTAGCGGGGGTGGTGGCGCTGGGGCGGGGGGGGGGGGCAACTTTATCGGATCTAATGTCAGGTGGCGGTGGAGGCCACACCGGAGATGGGGACATGCGACGTTGTGTAGGATGGGGAGGAGACGAGGTAGAAAAGAAGAAAAATAAGGGAGAGGGAGAGAGAGAGCAGGTGCAGTGGCTCTGCGTGCGCGGCCGAGCAGTGGCAAAGTTCCTTTTTATATCTTTTTTTTTTGTTCAAAGTAGAGGCTACATTTGGCACATTTAGTTTCTATATTTTTGTTTTGTTCACTCAAAATAGAGACTACATTTGGCTCACGTACATGTAGTTTTCTATTTATCATTTATCGTGTGTGTAGGTACGTGGTTTATATAAATTAGCACTAGCGCGACAGATGATACAACTGAGCCCAACCAAGTCTGGTTGGAATTAGTCTAAAAGCCAGTTGAGCTCAAAATCTACTTTTTGGAAATTTCTAAATCAAATCAAACCAGAGATCTTTTTTTTATCATAAATTAGAGCTCCTTTTGCCTTCCTATGTTTCCCAATACCTGCACGCACACTGCCAACGACAAGTCGCCCCTAGTGAGAGTTTTGCACGTGCGCGTGTGACCCATCTCAACGACAAGAGGATGGGTCACTGGAGTAGTTAGATATAGGCGTACATATAAATTTCCGCCTGATATGGGTTCTTCGATCTCAACAGAGAGCTCATTTCACTTTTAATAAAAACTTTATATTGCTACCTTAAAAATAAAAAACGATTTATAAATTAGAACATAAAAAAGGAATAGTATTCAGTAGAGAACCTCTCGCTCGCCGTGGCGGAGCTCCAAGTCGTGCTGGCACTCCTGCTGCTCAGGTTCAAGCTCGTGCCGCTGTCGCCGGCGGCGTACGTGCACTGCCCGGCGCTCAGGCTCACCGCCGTTGAGCCCGGGAGTGGCGTGGGCTCTGTTTCTTAAGAAGCTCTCCCATCAGCTGGTTGATTTCTTCACTACACCATGGCCTTTTTTTTGAAGAAAAAAAAAGAAGAAGATTGCACAATGGCCTGGGAGCTCTGCATGCATGGTTGTTAAGATGGCTGGCCGAGAAATCGAGCTATATAATCTGTTGCACTAATGGGCGGACTGGTTCAGATGCATGCACGATGAAAGTAACTTTGACCGTGTGACAGTGCTATGTGATAAAAAGGTGGGAGTGTTATGTGCTGATAAGTGAATTATCTCAGCTAGCACACGTCAAAGTCAAGATGGCCGTCGAGTGGTCTAAGGCGCCAGACTCAAGTTCTGGCCCTCTAACGAGGGCGTGGGTTCAAATCCCGCTTCTGACAAGTCCAATAGTGTGCAGCGATCCTGCACACCATTGGATTTTTTTTTATTTTCAAAATATTGAAATGCAAATATTTTAAGTTCAATTTGATCCTTTCTTTTTTTAAGAATATTGCAAAAAAATTTGGTACAATTTGATCTTATAGGTTTCCAAAATATTACATTGCAAACCTTAATTCCAAAATATTAACCAATTTGTAGAGACAGTTATTTAGGGACGGAGGGAGTATGTTTTTAAATTGTTAACAGCCTCAATTGCTCATGGCCTCGTACGTATGTTTTTTAATACCTGCATGTACGCACGATGCAGACGGTTAGTCGGGTTTGCACCTGTTCATTTGTGTTATCAGTCGGTTTATCAGCCGTACTTCGATTTATTCTCTCTTACGTAACACTATTCGAGACGGAAGCAGCAATCAAGACCGGACCACTGAGCCGCCCGGCGAACCAACGGCTCTCCCTCGCAACACGGATGGCACCGCACCACGCGACGCGACGTGACGTGAAGCCGCCGCACCACCAAAAAAAAAGCAAGGGGACTCGCCGCCCGCACGTCACGGGGCTCGAGTGAGTGGGCCAGGCGAGACGAGACGAGACGAGAGTACTGACAAGCCTTGACGCCGCGGCCGGCGACGGGCGCCACCATCATCATCCGTCATCCATCAGGTAGGCAGAACCGAAGCCGAAGGGCATCCATCAGAGCTTGGTGCGGTCGCGGCACTGCAGGGATCGCACGCGCATGTCGGGGACGCCGAAGACGAAGCTGCAGTCGGAGTAGGCGACGGCGCGGCGCCTGAAGAGGCCGAACACGGTGACCTTCCCGGGGATCCGGGTGCTGGCCTGGAGCGGGACGGCGCCGGCCTGGACGTCGGCGAGGAGGGTGGCGAGGTCGGACGCGAAGCGGTCGGCCTGGAGCGTGAGCGCGAGGCTGACGTTGCCGTCGCCGCGGCTCGGGATCGGCCCGGTGCGATCTGGGCGTCCCCGACGGGGACGCCGCGGTAGGCGAGGCCCGTGTGCCCGCCCGCGGCGTACGCGAACGAGGCCGGGTTCGGGTTGTGCACGGCCACCACGAGCAGCAGCATCACGTTCAGCTGCAGCGAGACCGACGGGAACGTCAGGCGCGGCGCGATCCCGGAGAGCTGCGTCGAGACGAGGCGGGTCGTGGGGTCCCGGACTTTCAGGACGGTCAGGAAGAGGACGAGGAGGGTGATTGCGAGCACGGTGAGGACCGCGAGGGTCGTGACAAGTCCAATAGTGTGCAGCGATCCTCCACACCATTGGACTTTTTTTTATTTTCAAAATATTGAAATGCAAATATTTTAAGTTCAATTTGATCCTTTCTTTTTTAAGAATATTGCAAAAAAATTTGGTACAATTTGATCTTATAGGTTTCCAAAATATTACATTGCAAACCTTAATTCCAAAATATTAACCAATTTGTAGAGACAGTTATTTAGGGACGGAGGGAGTATGTTTTTTAAATTGTTAACAGCCTCAATTGCTCATGGCCTCGTACGTATGTTTTTTAATACCTGCATGTACGCACGATGCAGACGGTTAGTCGGGTTTGCACCTGTTCATTTGTGTTATCAGTCGGTTTATCAGCCGTACTTCGATTTATTCTCTCTTACGTAACACTATTCGAGACGGAAGCAGCAATCAAGACCGGACCACTGAGCCGCCCGGCGAACCAACGGCTCTCCCTCGCAACACGGATGGCACCGCACCACGCGACGCGACGTGACGTGAAGCCGCCGCACCACCAAAAAAAAAGCAAGGGGACTCGCCGCCCGCACGTCACGGGGCTCGAGTGAGTGGGCCAGGCGAGACGAGACGAGACGAGAGTACTGACAAGCCTTGACGCCGCGGCCGGCGACGGGCCGCCACCATCATCATCCGTCATCCATCAGGTAGGCAGAACCGAAGCCGAAGGGCATCCATCAGAGCTTGGTGCGGTCGCGGCACTGCAGGGATCGCACGCGCATGTCGGGGACGCCGAAGAGACGAAAGCAGTCGGAGGAGTAGGCGACGGCGCGGCGCCTGAAGAGGCCGAACACGGTGACTTCCCGGGAAGGGGGGCTGGCTGGGGAGCGGGACGGCGCCGGCCTGGACGTCGGCGAGGAGGAGGGTGGCGAGGTCGGACGCGAAGCGGTCGGCCTGGAGCGTGAGCGCGAGGCTGACGTTGCCGTCGCCGCGGCTCGGGATCCGGCCCGGTGCGATCTGGGCGTCCCCGACGGGGACGCCGCGGTAGGCGAGGCCCGTGTGCCCGCCCGCGGCGTACGCGAACGAGGCCGGGTTCGGGTTGTGCACGGCCACCACGAGCAGCAGCATCACGTTCAGCTGCAGTGAGACCCTCGGGAACGTCAGGCGCGGCGCGATCCCGGAGAGCTGCGTCGAGACGAGGCGGGTCGTGGGGTCCCGGACTTTCAGGACGGTCAGGAAGAGGACGAGGAGGGTGATTGCGAGCACGGTGAGGACCGCGAGGGTCGTGAGGAGGCAGAGGCACAGGCACCGCCTCCGGCGGCGGCGTGGGGTGGTGGTGGTCGGGGAGGCGGCGGCTTTGGTGGTGGTGGTGGAGGAGGAGGAAGGTGGGTGGTAGTAGGACGGGGCGGAGGGCGTTGTGTGCGTCGGGAGCACGCTGCCGGAGGTGGCCGCCGCCATTGGAATTGGATGATGATGATGGAGGCAGGGGACTGAATCTGATCTGAATGGAATGAAATGTGGGGAGGGGATGGGAGGGGAGGAGGGACTGAGGACGCGAGGCAGGCAGGGGGGCTGTTTGTGAAGGGAAAAGAAAGGGGGGGGGGTTGCCGGACGGCGGCGGGCCGGGAGGGAGGGAAGGTAGAGTTTAATGAGGCGAGGAGGAGGACGGGGGAGCGGCGGACGGTGGGAGGTTGGGAGTGAATTCAATTCGAAATTGACTGATGATGATGAAACCCATCATGGCCATGGGGGATTGAAGAAATTGGCTCCCCCGTCCGTCCGTCCGTCCTGGGTTGGATTGGTTCACGAATCACGACGAACGTGGAGTGGGGGCTCGTGAAAGACAGCTGCCGCCGTCCGTCCGTTGCAAAGCGACACGCCAGCAGTCGGTCAGAGAGAGAGATGGGTATGGGTTCCCCACTTGGCACACGTCGTTTGAATCGTGATCGTGGAGTTTGTTGTTTCTCCAAGTCCCCCCAAACACAACAACAGTCCCGTCCCGTGCAGTTGGAGTTGGAGTTGCAGCTCCATCGACCACGGAACGGAACCCGGCGTCGCCCGTCCGTCCCGCCGCCCCATCGATGTCCTGTCCTGTTGGGCTTCGGCAACCGCCGGCTGCGGGCAAAAGTCGTCGCGTTCCGTTGCGCGTCCACGTCCAACAGTTAACCGTGAACTCGCGTGGCCGACTGGCCGGGCGGCCCCCCTGGCTGCTGCCCGCTGCGTCCTACTGGCCATCTTCTCATCTCCCTTTCATTCCAGCTCAGCTCGTTCACGCCGCAGCCCAGTAAAGACGGTGGTGGGCACGCCCGGACCCACCCGCAGTCCGGACGAGTGCTGCACCAAAAAAGTCGCCAAGTTCCGTTGCGCGTCCACGTCCAAGTCCAGCACAAGACTTGATTGTGCTTGTGCCCCTCTCTTCTGCCGCAGCCGCCTCAGCTGTTGCTGCAGCTGGACAACAAACTGTACCAGCAGTTGCAAATTGCGTTATTATTAGGATTAAGTCCAATTTTGACCTCTCAACTCTTGTTTGTGTCTAATTTTAACCCTCAACTATAAAACCATCTAATTTTAGTACCCAACTATCAAAACCATTCAAGTTTTGTCGGGGGACCACAAAAGGGGTACCCCAATCAACGCAAAACAAATAAGTTAAACCTAGAGCACCAATTAATAAGAGACCTAACTAGTCTAACCCCCTAAAAAATCAACCCCTGAGGCCTACAACGCCGGTCCACCGCCAGGAAGCCCGGGCTCGCCAAAGCGTTACCAACCGCCTCATGGTAGCTCACCTCTCGAGCCCCGGCGCATAGGCCTCGAGCCCGCTACAGCCGTACACCATTCCTCGAGACCCCACGTGGGGACCTCGAGCCTCTCTAACACGGCAACCTATCCTCGAGACACATCATCCCCCCCTCGAGCAGCGCCAGACATCGGATACCAGCCCCATACTGCGCATTTAATACGTCCACCTACTCCGGTCACATCCTCTGGTAGACGACATCTCCGGTCACATCCTCTGGTACACGACGTATGCCACAGTGAACCGGGGCCAGTGTCAAACCTCGTTTTCACCACAAGCATGGGCAAAAAGGCACAAGTACAGCACTGTTAGGCCATACCCTGCACTGTAGCACACTCGAGCCACATCTCGAGACCTGGATTCCCGCTGTACGGCCGGGTATTCCGAGACTTGCCCATACCTGCGGGGGCTCGAGCCCCCGTAGGCGCCACCTCGAGGCCGGCCCTGCGCCCCTCGAGCCCTGACTGCATTCATGCTATTGGAGGACAGGTACCCCAAGACCTGGAGGGACCCTGCCACGTCCTGTACGTGCCGGAATGGGCGCTGCACGGCCTCCACGTCGCCACGCCTCCACGTCCGCGCCGGGATGGAAGCCACGCTTCAAGGACGCCTCAACAGCAACCCCCACGCCGGCTCCAGTGACTTCGACAAGACAGAATTCCAACCCTCGCCGTATTGGGCGTTGTACATGTCACTCCTGTGTAACCCGGCCTCCTCTTGTTCTATAAAAGAGGACACCAGGGCCCTTCACGCGTACGGGGACATACGAGTCCACACGACACACACGAGTCCGGACTCTCCACGCTCGTTGAGCTTGTATTGCCCCTGTACAAGCACTTAGGTGCAAGTAATACAAGAACCTCCTCCCCCGCTGGACGTAGGGCCTTCTTTGCCCGAACCAGGATAAATCCTTGTGTCATCTTGCATCACCATCCAGGAAGAGAGCACGCGATCATATTACTAGTTGGTGTCATACCCCGGGGTAGAAACACCGACAGTTGGCGCGCCAGGTAGGGGCTTCGCGTGTCGGAGTCGATTTCTCTGTTTTCTGGATGGCTTCTTCCACTCCTCGTTCTCTGCTGGTGCCGTCATCTGGTTCGGGAGCCTCGAGTTCCTGGCCACCGACAGCGGCAACGAGCTGACCCTGCTCTCCACGGAGACCCGAGCGGAGGGCGTGTCACGCCACCCCGCGCGGGGGGCGTGGCGCGTCGCCCGCACCACCACGCGTCGCCACTCGTGAGCGGCGCCGTCGTCACCATCGTCGCCAGGCACAGGCGGTGCCGCGGCGTACACCCACTTCCCCGCGGCCGGCGCAGAGTCCCGAGGAGAAACCTGGGGCGCGGCCGGAGACTTCTAGGGCGCGCGCGCACTCTCCCAGCGAGTTCGCGTTCGTCATGCGCACGGACCGGGAGCCTGGCCAGAGGCCCCCGAGCCGCGCTCCGTCGACACCACCTGGCTCCTCCCGCACGGGGTGTACGCGCTCGACGCCAGCGGCCCCCGTTCGGCCTCAACAACTCCGCAGCTGTCTACGCCCACCACCTCGACGAGCGCCGTCAGGACGGGCGGCGGCAGAGCGGGGGAACGTCCTGGCGTGATCCTACGAGCCACCGCCGACCTGGAGATCGTCTACCCCGCGCACGTCGACCGCGGCTTCTCATGAGTCGTCGAGCCACCCCGGCGAGCCACCATCGGAGAGTGGTACCGCGAGCTGCAGTCCCAGCACGAGCAAGGCGGCGTGACATCAACAGCTCCGACTCCGACGAGTACGACTACCACGACCCTGACCTCGGATCCCACCAGGGAGTGCTTCCAGCTCGAGGGGTCGTGGACGATGCCGAGGACGACGGCGAGACGACACACCAGGCCGCGCTCAACCTCGAAGAGCCCAAGACGTGGCTGCGGCGGGCGGACCACACGTTCGGGGAGGAACGAACCCCCGGCACCGGATGCACCACCTCAGCACAACGACGACCGGGCGGCGCAGCTCGCGCAGCTGCGGGAGGCGATCACCAAGGCTGAGGAGGACCGACAACGCCTGCTGCAGCTCGAGCAAACTCTTGTGCAGGAACAAGCCCAGCCTCGAGGCGGGCGTTCGTGGCCGCGCTCGAGAGGTCCACCGGCAGATCCTCGAGGATGGGGCACCAGCACGCCCCGAGGTGCGCTCCCGCGAGCCGGCAGAACGTGGTGGCGGCTGCGATGCTGCTCCGCGATCTACCCGCCATCTCCAACCCTGACGCCAGGCGCATGGCTCGGGGACATTAAGAACCTCCTCGAGACAGCCGCTCTGCAACAGCAGGTCCGAGAGCTCAGCCTCGCGCCGGCGCGGGGGACGGCCTCGGGGAAGCCAGCAGACACGCCCTTTTGTGTAACGAGCGTGGAGACGTCCGTCCCACAGCGGACGCCTCTCGAGCCAGGCCAGTCCCGGGAGCGGATCATCGACAACCGGACCACCTCGAGACCCCATGACGCCCGCAACAACATCAACCGCCGGCGCAAGGACAACAGGGGCCGAGGAGTGTGGCTATTAGTGCACATCGTGGGGGGGCGCTACGATAGTGACGAGGACCGGCGAGCCCTCGAGCCCCCCGGGGTCCCAGGGTCTTCAGCCGGGCCATCCGCAGCTCAACCCTCCCCGACCGCTTTCGACCACCAACCAACATCGTGAAGTATTGACGGGGAGGTCGAGCCCAAGCTATGGCTCTCCGACTTCCGCCTAGGCTGCCAACTGGGCGGGCGAAGAGCGACGACCGCGTGATCATACGCCAGCTCCCACTCTACCTCTCGGACACCGCCCGTCGGTGTGGCTCGAGGGGCTCCCGCCGGATCAGATCCATGACTGGGCCAACCTAGTCAGGGTCTTCGACGGGAATTTCAAGGGGACTTGCGTGCGCCCAGGCAACCCCTGGGATCTACGGACGTTGCAGGCAGACAGCAGACGAGCCCCTCCGCGACTTCGCTCGGCGATTCTCAAAGCAGCGCCTCGAACTCCCCCACATGCCTGATGAGGATGTCATCTCAGCGTTCCTCGCGGCACGACATGCCAAGAGCTAGTCCACGAGCTAGGGCGCTACCGTCCCAGGACGTCGGAGGATCTGATGGATCATGTCACCAGCTTTGCCTCAGGCGACGAGGCAGTGGGGGCCTTCTTTGGCCGCTCTACGGACAAAGGCAAGGCGGTGGCCACGCCGGAGGGCTCGAGCAAGGGCAACAACGTCAAGAACCGCAACGACAACAACAAAAAGAAGAAGAACAAAGGCAAAGGTCAGAAGGCGAAGCACGACACCGATGACGACGATGATGAAGAAGTGCTCATGGGTGCCCTCGAACATAAGAAGCCTCGAGGCCCCCCTGATGGGCTGTCTTCGACAAATGCTCGAGGACCCCTGCCCTTATCACAAGGGTCCCACGAATCACAAGTTGAAGGACTTGCCGAATGATGAAGGGCTTCTACTCCAAGCTTGGCGAATAAGAAGGAAGACGTGCCTAAGAGCAAGGACAACAATTGACGCGACGATAGGGACGCGGACGACGACTTCCCCCCGGTGCACGACTGCTTCATGATCTACGGGGGCCCAACCGTCGGGCTCTCCGCTCGAGAAAGAAAAAAGGAGCGCCGAGAGCTCTTTGCACTCTGCCACGACGCACCCCGGTATCTTGACTGGTCTGGTGCACTGATCACGTTCGACCGTGACGACCATCCGGACCATGTCGTAAATCCGGGGGCGTACCCCCTCGTCGTCGACCCCGTTCATCGTCGACGTACGGTTCTCCAAGGTGTTGATGGATGGGGGCTCGAGCCTCAACATCATATACCTCGAGACCTTGACCTCCTGGGGATTTCGAGGGACCAGCTCCGACCCAGAGTCGAGGGGTTCCCACGGAGTCGTTCCAGGGAAGAAGGCCCAACCCCCTCGGGCGCATCGACCTACCTGTTTGCTTTGGCACGCCGGCCAACTTCGCCGGGAGACGCTCACCTTCGAGGTGGTTGGGTTCCAAGGGACCTACCACGCCATCATCGGCAGGCCTGGCTACGCCAAGTTCATGACAGTCCCCAACTACACATACTTAAGCTCAAGATGACGGGGCCGAAAGGGGTCATCACCGTCGACACCTCCTACGAACACGCATACCACTGCGACGTGGAGTGCGGCGAGCGTGGGGAGGCCAACGTCCAAGTCGACTCGCTCGAGGCCCTGGCTGCCCTGGCCACCGAGGCCCCTGAAGCAAAGCGCCACGCCGGCACCTTCGAGCCAGTATAGAGCACACCAAGCAGATACCCGTCGACCCGGACCTCGTCCGACGGCAAGACGCTGGCCATCAGTGCCAGCCTCGAGCCTAAATAGGAAGCAGTGCTCGTCGACTTTCTCCGCGCGAACATCGACATGTTTGCGTGGAGCCCCTCGGACATGCCGGGCATACCGAGGGGAGTCGCCGAGCACGCCTTGGAGATCCAGGGCCGGGTCAGACCGGTGAAGCAACGCCTGCGCCGCTTCGACGAGGAGAAGCGTAGGATCATCGGCGAGGAGGTGCACAAGCTTTGGCGGCTGGATTCATCAAGGAGGTATTTCACCCGGAGTGGCTAGCTAACCCTGTACTAGTTAGGAAAAAGAATGGAAAAATGCGGATGTGGTGTAGACTACACTGGTTTGAATAAACATGTCCAAAAGTTCCATTTCCTTTACCTAGAATTGATCAGATTGTCGACTCCACTGCGGGGTGTGAAGTACTTTCATTTCTCGATGCGTATTCCGGCTACCACCAGATTAAGATGAAAGAATGCGACGAGCTCGCTACCTCTTTTATTACGCCTTTTGGTATGTATTGCTATGTTACAATGCCCTTCGGCCTTCGAAACGCCGGGGCAACATATCAGCGTTGCATGCAGCATGTCTTTGGCGAACACATAGGCAAAACCGTCGAGGCCTACGTCGATGACATCGTAGTCAAGACCAAGAAAGCCGGGGACCTCATCAGCGATCTCGAGACCACGTTCGAGTGCCTCCGGGCCAAGAATGTGAAACTCAACCCCGAGAAATGTGTCTTTGGTGTGCCCCGAGGCATGCTACTTGGCTACATTGTCTCACAACGGGGGATCGAGGCCAACCCCGAAAAGATCTCAGCAGTCACGAGGATGGGCCCAATTCGAGACCTCAAGGGCGTACAGAAAGTGACAGGCTATTTAGCCGCTCTCAGCAGGTTCATCTCGAGGCTAGGGGAAAAGGCGCTACCCCTCTACCGCCTGCTAAAGAAACGGAACGCTTTGCGTGGACCGTCGAAGCCGAGGAGGCCCTAACCAAGTTGAAGGGGTTGCTGACTTCCGCACCAATTCTTGTGCCACCAAGACCAGCCCAGGGTGACGATCCCCCCGAGCCTCTCCTCCTCTACGTGGCCGCAACCACCCAGGTGGTCAGCGCGGTCGTAGCCGTCGAGAGACACGAGGAGGGTCACGCGCTACCAGTCCAACGGCCGGTGTACTTCATCAGTGAGGTGCTCTCCGAGGCCAAGGTCCGGTACCCACACATCCAGAAGCTGCTCTACGGCATCATCATCACGAGGCGCAAGCTCCAGCATTATTTCCTTGCTCATCCCGTAATGGTGGTATCGTCCTTCCCCTCGGAGAGATAATCAACAACCGGGAGGCCACGGGGCGCATCGCCAAGTGGTCTGCTGAGCTGATGGGGGAGGCCATCACCTACGCTCCACGAAAAGCCATCAAGTCGCAAGCGTTGGCGGACTTCGTTGCTGAGTGGACCGATACCCAGCTCCCGCTGGCACAAATCCAAGCCGAGCTCTGGACTATGTACTTCGACGGGTCCCTCATGAAGACAGGGGCAGGCGTAGGCCTGCTTTTCATCTCGGAGTCCACATGCGCTACCTGCTGCGCCTGCACTTCCCCGCCTCCAACAACGTCGCTGAGTACGAGGCCCTCGTCAATGGGCTGCGCATCGCCCTCGAGCTTGGGGTCTGACGCCTCGACGTTCGAGGGGACTCGCAGCTCGTCGTCAACCAGGTCATGAAGGCCTCGAGCTGCATCGATCCCAAGATGGAAGCATACTGCGGAGAAGTGCGCAAGCTAGAAGACAAGTTCTACGGCCTCGAGCTCAACCACATCGCTCGAAAGTACAACGAGGCCACAGACGAGCTGGCTAAGTTAGCATCCACACGCGGCACCGTCCCACCAGATGTCTTCTCGAGGGACATTTTCGAGCCATCCGTCAAAATCGACCCGGGGGCTGGCCCCTCGACGCCACCCCTCGAGCCGGACACAGGGGCTCGACCTTCAATGCTACCCCTCGAAAACGACCCCTTGACATCCGCTGAGGCAATGCAGATCGACGCACCCGCCTCTTCTTCATCACGACCCCTCGACTGGCGGACGCCCTTCCTCGACTACCTGACGCAAGCGTGCTACCAGAAGACAAGACGGAGGCCCGACGCATCGCTCGAAGGGCCAAGACCTACGTCATCTACGGCGACGAACGAGAGTTGTACCGTCGAAGCCCATCAGGAATCCTTCAGCGCTGCATCCCCCTCGAGGAAGGACGCAGGCTCCTCGACGACATGCACTCAGGGACTTGCGGCCATCACGCAGCTCCAAGGACCTTGGTGGGGAACGCCTTCCGCCAAGGCTTCTATTGGCCAACCGCCATTGGAGACGCCAAGCGCCTGGTTCGAGCCTGCCAAGGGTGTCAGTTCTACGCCAAGCAAACGCACCAGCCCGCGCACGCCCTGCAAATGATCCCCATCACTTGGCCGTTTGCCGTCTGGGGGCTCGACCTCGTGGGTCCCCTCAAGATGACAAATGGAAAGTACACGCATGTGCTCGTGGCCATTGACAAATTCACCAAGTGGATCGAGGCTAAGCCTATAGGCAACCCCACCTCCGAGAAGGCCGTCGAGTTCATCTCCGACATCATGTACCGGTTTGGGGTGCCTAACGTCATCATCACCGACAATGGCACACAATTCGCGGGCAAAAAGTTCACCAACTTCTGCGACGACAACCACATCCGCGTGAACTGGGCCTCGGTCGCATACCCTCAATGCAACGGGTAGGTCGAGCGCGCCAACGGCATGATACTCCACGGGCTGAAGCCGAGGCTGTTCAAGACCCTCAAGAATTTTGGAAAGAGCTGGGCTGCAGAGCTTCCCTCGGTGCTGTGGCGCCTCAGGACTACGCCGAGTCGAGCCACCGGGTTCACTCCGTTCTTCCTAACCTACGGCGCCGAGGCTGTCCTGCCTACGGACCTCGAGTACGGCTCCCCTCGACTTCAAGCCTACAACGAGCAAACCAACGACGAGAGGCTCGCCAACGCCAAGGACCAACTCGAGGAGGCTCAAGACGTGGCGCTCATCAACTCCGCGCGCTACCAGCAAACACTTGGACGCTACCACGACAAGCACGTGCGCAAAAGGGACCTGGCGGTGGGGGACCTCGTGCTTCGACGGCTGCAAGATAATCGAGGGCGCCACAAGCTCACCCCTCCATGGGAGGGCCCATACACCGTAGCTGAGGTGCTCAAGCCAGGAACATACAAGCTCTACGACGAACAAGGCAGGATCCTGGCGAACGCATGGAACATATCTCAGCTACGTCGCTTCTACCCTTAAGGGCCTCGAGGCCTTCTACATTTTGTTGCTTTATACAAACACGTCAAATATGAATGAACAAACTCGTGCACTGTCTTTCATTCTACTTAGCAACTTAAGGTAGCCTTGACCCTGCCTTGCTCAGGGTCGAGCCTCCCTCAGGGGCTGACAGGGAGGACCCCCCTAGACTCCGGAAAAAACGCGCTTTTCTTTTAGTTTTTTTTAGATATTTATGAATAAATATATATTTAAATTTACTCATTGATAAATATTTATATGATAGATTTACTTTGACTAGTATATTGCCCGTGCTAACGCTACGGTCCATATTAAGTGCACGAGTGTCACTCAAAAACATTAAAGTCTAACAATTCATATAAACCAAAATATTTATATTCAAATCGATCCACTTCACATTGGCCTCCATATATCACCTCAATAAACGTGCTAACGCTACGGTCCATATTAAGTCCACGAGTGTCACTCAAAACATTAAAGTCTAACAATTCATATAAACCAAAATATTTATATATTCAAATCGATCCACTTCACGTTGGCCTCCATATATGACCTCAATAAAAGTAGATTTAATATATCGTTTGCTCGGATCTATAGATCTGCTAGATTTTTAATTTTTTAGTCATGTCAAATTTCATGGTCAATCAATTGAATTTCTTATGTCATGGTCATCATTTTGCTCTGGAACATGCTAAAAAGAACTTTGCATAAACTCTATTATTCTGCGGTGTAAATTTAAACTGAAATTTATCAAATTAATAAACAATTTTACTTCAACTAAATCGGGAAGCACAGCTGGGGCATGAATTATCCTTCGCCGCTCCAATTGAGCGACCGCGGCTGGACCTGTGCTGGACTTCTTCGCCTTGAAGGCAGTAGCCCATGCGTTCCCCATCAACACGTCCCTCACCATGCGCTTTCCCATGGAGCTATCACCGAAGGCTAGCATTCCGGCCACCCCCGCTTTCTCATCCAATTTTTTATACAGAAATTTTTCTTTACGAGAGCGCGCTCTCCTCACTCAACATGGGCGCTCGTATTGGTCGTCGGATGCGCGCGTGGAGGAAGGAGGCCACTCTCGCTACGCTTGCGCTCGCACCCGCACCGCCTTCAGCATTCGTGCCTGCACTTGTTCTTGAGCTAGAGAGGAAGAAGCTGCAATCCTTTCATCAGAATTTTTCACCTTGTTTGTCTTCAAAATTGAGTCATGAACTCTCTGGTCCATTGGGCCCCTTCCTTACCTCTATTGCCGCCTAGGGTTCCTGCAATCACTGGAGAGAGAAGAAGCCAACTCTAGTAGGTTATAGAATGGCCAGTGAGCGACAGTGGTGGCCAGGCCAGGAAGGGATGGGGCTGCCATGGCTGGACTTTGGCGGAGCTCGCAGGAGTTTGCCATGGCCGCATGTGGGAGGGGTGGGGGAGGTGGAGGAAGAAGGTGGCCGCCGCCGGTGGTATGGTCTCGCTGGAGCTCCACGGTCGCGGCTGTGGCCGTGGAGATCCGACGAGACCCTACCACCCGCTAGCGGGGTGGTGGGCGCTGGGGCGGGGGGGGGGCAGCTTTACCGGATCTAATGTCAGGTGGCGGTGGAGGCCACACCGGAGATGGGGACATGCGACGTTGTAGGATGGGGAGGAGACGAGGTAGAAAAGAAGAAAAATAAGGGAGAGGGAGAGAGAGAGCAGGTGCAGTGGCTCTGCATGCGCGGCCGAGCAGTGGCAAAGTTCCTTTTTATATCTTTTTTTGTTTTGTTCAAAGTAGAGGCTACATTTGGCACATTTAGTTTCTATATTTTTGTTTTCTTCACTCAAAGTAGAGACTACATTTGGCTCACGTACATGTAGTTTTCTATTTATCATTTATCGTGTGTGTAGGTACGTGGTTTATATAAATTAGCACTAGCGCGACAGATGATACAACTGTGCCCAACCAAGTCTGGTTGGAATTAATCTAAAAGCCAGTTGAGCTCAAAATCTACTTTTTGGAAATTTCTAAATCAAATCAAACCAGAGATCTTTTTTTTATCATAAATTAGAGCTCCTTTTGCCTTCCTATGTTTCCCAATACCTGCACGCACACTGCCAACGACAAGTCGCCCCTAGTGAGAGTTTTGCACGTGCGCGTGTGACTCATCTCAACGACAAGAGGATGGGTCACTGGAGTAGTTAGATATAGGCGTACATATAAATTTCCGCCTGATATGGGTTCTTCGATCTCAACAGAGAGCTCATTTCACTTTTAATAAAAACTTTATATTGCTACCTTAAAAATAAAAAACGATTTATAAATTAGAACATAAAAAAGGAATAGTATTCAGTAGAGAACCTCTCGCTCGCCGTGGCGGAGCTCCAAGTCGTGCTGGCACTCCTGCTGCTCAGGTTCAAGCTCGTGCCGCTGTCGCCGGCGGCGTACGTGCACTGCCCGGCGCTCAGGCTCACCGCCGTTGAGCCCGGGAGTGGCGTGGGCTCTGTTTCTTAAGAAGCTCTCCCATCAGCTGGTTGATTTCTTCACTACACCATGGCCTTTTTTTTGAAGAAAAAAAAAGAAGAAGATTGCACAATGGCCTGGGAGCTCTGCATGCATGGTTGTTAAGATGGCTGGCCGAGAAATCGAGCTATATAATCTGTTGCACTAATGGGCGGACTGGTTCAGATGCATGCACGATGAAAGTAACTTTGACCGTGTGACAGTGCTATGTGATAAAAAGGTGGGAGTGTTATGTGCTGATAAGTGAATTATCTCAGCTAGCACACGTCGAAGTCAGGATGGCCGAGTGGTCTAAGGCGCCAGACTCAAGTTGTGGTCCTCTAACGAGGGCGTGGGTTCAAATCCCACTTCTGACACTCCAATAGTGTGGAGGAGACTATCCTCCATACTATTGGAACTTTTTAATTTTCGAAATATTGAAATACAAATATTTTAAGTTCAATTTGATCCTTTCTTTTTTTAAGAATATTGCAAAAAAATTTGGTGCAATTTGATCTTATAGGTTTCCAAAATATTACATTGCAAATATCTTTAGTGCAATTTGATCCTTTCTTTTTTTGCAAAATATTGCAAATACTTTTAGTGCAATTTAGTAGTCTTGTAGGTTTTCAAGATATTACATTGCAAATATTTTCAGCGCAATTTGATCCTTTCTTTTTTTTTTTGGAAAATATTGCAAATATTTTTGGTGCAATTTGATCTTGTACGTACATGGTTTGGTTAGGTTATAACTAGTACGGTAGACTATGTGGATAGTTTGCATTATGGGTGTGAATAGTAGTTTTAATATTTTTTAGTCTATGTGGATCACTTTATCGCAATAAAACCACTAGTACGTACGTATGTTTTTAAATGGTTAACAGGCTCAATTGCTCATGGCCTCGTACGTATGTTTTTCAATACCTGCATGTACGCACGTTGCAGACGGTTAGTCGAGTTTGCACCTTCATTTGTGTTATCAGTCGGTTTATCAGCTATACTTCGACTTATTCTCTCTTACATAACACTATTAAAACAATCAAATTCAACCATAAAAATGACAGTGTTGCTTCTTTGCATTCCCGACAGCGGTGCCCTGTCCGCTGCACCTCTACTTCCCCTCTGTCTCCTTTCTTTTTTCCTTTTTAAACTCTTTGTTCCTTTTTTTTGGGATAAATAGCAGCTTCATCTTGTAGCCCCTCCATATAGAAAATAGATGACGTTTTGGACATCGACGCGATCTCCAAAGTATAACTTTGTCTCCCTTTATAAAAATTGATATATGTATACTTTTATAAAAGTATTTTTCAAGACAAATCTATTCATATGTTTTTAATATTTTCAAACTCAATAATTTAAAAGTTATTCATGATTTATATTTGCAATGTTTGACCGAAACTTTGTTCAAAACGTTATCTATTTCGTATACGGAGGGAGTATAGTTGCATCCCAAAGAACAAAGCCGCAAGGCTAAATTCCATTTGAAAAAAAAATCTATTTTACCTCCCTTAACTATTTGAAGTCTAGTTTTCCTATGTGAACTCCAAAGTCAGTTAAACCACCTCGCTCAATTTTTGTCTTTCTATATATAAATTCATCTACAGTCAAACTCTATCTATCCATAACAGCTTCTTCGTTTTAATATTTTAATCTGTGTTTGTCTTTCTTCGTATGCCAGGTGTTTGCTACCGCCTATCGACAATGGCTTGATTGCAGAGGTAGAGGAGCTTGGAGGTCAGCACATTGATGACAAGGCTATGGCTTGTTCAGTTCACAACATTACCCCAAAAATGTTGCGCAGTAACTGTCACATCGAATCTTTAGATACATTAAATATAGGTAAAAAAACTAATTCTACTTTTAGTATGTACATGTCGAGATGAATCTTTTAAGCCTAGTTAGACAATATTTGGACAAATTTTGTCAAATAACAACGAAAATATTACAATAACTTTTCGCCAAATATTTCACGAACTGAACGAGGCCTATGTTCCGCTAGAATGACTAATTTGATGTGAGATGACTAATTTGATGCGAGAGAAAACACTGTTTTATTGCCGTTTCACTATTTCGTATGGTTTAAAGCTGACTTATAGCTCAAACGAACAGATAATTTTTTTTTCTTTCGAAATCCATCAAAAATCAAAGTTCTATCTGTCCATACCGATTTCTTCATTTTTAATATTACAACTTGTGCTTGTCTTTATTCGTGTGCCACATACGCCATTGTAATTTTAATATGACAATGTGCGCTTGTTCCTTCTTCATTTTAGTATTGCAATTTGTGCTTTGGTCTTTATTCGTGTGCCGCAGATCCAATGGCTTGATCACAGAGCTTGCGCTCGCAGGTGGGCAGTCACAAAAGGCATAAAAAGAAAAGAAAAGAAAAGGAAAAAGAAGCGGGTCCCCATCACCCCCCACCCCCCACCCCCCACAAAGGTACGGTATTTGCGAGGGTAAAATGTACGTATATAGCAAGAAAAGCGCAAACAACCACCCGCTGCTTGGGATCCATCAACAATCGATTCGTTCATCCGATTATACTGTACTATGTGGTTATGTACATGATCGCCCAACCAACCATAATTAATCATGTCGTACTCGTACAGCATGATGATATTGTACTCCCTCCATACTCATATTAGTTACGTTTTAGAAAAGATTAGAGTCAAACATTAGGAATATAAATCATCAATAACTATTAAGTTTCTAAGTTTACAAATATAAAAATTATATAAATAGATTTGTCTTGAAGAATACTTTCATAAAAGTATATATATATATATCACTTTTCTATAAATATTTTTATAAAAATAAGAGGTCAAAGTTGTGTTTTGAAGACCGTGTCGCTGTCCTAAACGTCAACTAATATGAATATGGAGGGAGTACAAAATACTACTAACAGCAGTGGCGACAAAAGTAGAGTACGTATGAAGCTAGTCTACGTAGGTTCCCACAGCAAGGCAGGCAGGAGGGGGGGGGGGCTGTTTGTGGAAGGGAAAAGAAAGGGGGGGTTGCCGGACGGCGGCGGGCCAGGAGGGAGGGAAGGTAGAGTTTAATGAGGCGAGGAGGAGGACGGGGGAGCGGCGGACGGTGGGAGGTTGGGAGTGAATTCAATTCGAAATTGACTGATGATGATGAAACCCATTCATGGCCATGGGGGATTGAAGAAATTGGCTCCCCCGTCCGTCCGTCCGTCCTGGGTTGGATCGGTTCACGAATCACGACGAACGTGGAGTGGGGGCTCGTGAAAGACAGCTGCCCGTCCACCCGTCCGTCCGTCCATTGCAAAGCGACACGCCAGCAGTCGGTCAGAGAGAGAGATGGGTATGGGTTCCCCACTTGGCACACGTCGTTTGAATCGTGATCGTGGAGTTTGTTGTTTCTCCAAGTCCCCCCAAACACAACAACAGTCCCGTCCCCGTGCAGTTGGAGTTGGAGTTGAAGCTCGATCGACCACGGAACGGAACCTGGGCCCTGGGCGGCGGCGTCCCCGTCGATGTCCTGTCCTGTTGGGCTTCGGCAACCGCCGGCTGCGGGCAAAAGTCGTCGCGTTCCGTTGCGCGTCCACATCCAACAGTTAACCGTGAACTCGCGTGGCCGACTGGTCGGGCGGCCCCCCAGGCTGCTGCCCGCTGCGTCCTACTGGCCATCTTCTCATCTCCCTTCCATTCCAGCTCAGCTCGTTCACGCCCGCCCAGTAAAGACGGTGGTGGGCACGCCCGGACCCACCCGCAGTCCGCGACGAGTGCTGCACCAAAAAAGTCGCCAAGTTCCGTTGCGCGTCCACGTCCAAGTCCAGCACAAGACTTGATTGTGCTTGTGCCCCTCTCTTCTGCCGCAGCCGCCTCAGCTGTTGCTGCAGCTGGACAACAACTGTACCAGCAGTTGCAAATTGCATTATTATTAGGATTAAGTCCAATTTTGACCCCTCAACTCTTGTTTGTGTCTAATTTTAACCCTCAACTATAAAACCATCTAATTTTGGTACCCCAACTATCAAAACCATTCAAGTTTGACACCTAACACAGTTTTGAGTGGTTTTCAGATTGCTTTGGGGGTCAAAATTGAACGGTTTTGATAGTTGAGGTGTCAAACTTAGACAAAAACCAGAGTTGTGAGATAAAATTGAAATTAATCAAGTAATTTAGTTTTTTTAGATATTTATGAATAAATATATATTTAAATTTACTCATTGATAAATATGTATATGATAGATTTACTTTGACTAGTATATTGCCCGTGCTAACGCTACGGTCAATATTAAGTCCACGAGTTGAAGGACCGAAAGAGTCAAAACCAGGCGACCAGAGGGGGGTGAATGGGAGCCTCAAAAATTTCTTCACAAAAATGAGGCCTCTGTCCCAAAACTCCAACCAAAACCGTGATGTCCACGACTCTTGGAAGAGGGTGGATGATCCCAAAGATCACAGCGATGCACCACAGACTGAAAAACCGCAAGCGAACCAAGCGAAAGACTGAGCCACGCGGCCTCGGGGCGAAACTCCGATTCGCCCGAGGCTTTGGAAAGACCTCAGGCCAAAATAGCGATTCGCCCGAGGCTGAGGCCCAAGAGAGAGAGAGACCTCGGATCAAACACTCCGACTCGCCCGAGGCTGGAGGAGGCCTCGGAGGAAAGCTCCGTCTCGCTCGAGGCTGAGGCACGAGAGAGAGAGGCCTCGGAGCCAAAACTCCGTCCCGCCCGAGGCTCGAGGCTCAAGAGAGAGGCCTCGGACCAAAAAGCCGATTCGCCCGAGGCTCGAGGCTCGAGAGAGGCCTCAACGTGAAACTTCGACTCGCCCGAGACTGAGGGGACCTCGGAAAAAGCTCCGATTCGTCCGAGGCTCAAGAGGCCTCGGGAAAAGTTCCGCCTCGCCCGAGGGTGGTCTCAGTTCACTCGAGAGGCTCCGTACGAAGGAGGCCTCGGCACGTTCCGACACCCGAGCCTACTGCGTACTGGCTACACAGAAGCTCGGATCTGGGCGCTTTCTCCCGAAAAGGAAATCTCTCCAAAACTTGTTCAAAACACAATCCCAAGTTCCCAAACTTGAGGAAGAAGATCACAGGGTAGTTAGAAGACTATCCCCAAGAAATCATCTTCTCAGAATAACCAAGAACACAGAGAAATCAAGAGGGAAGGTGGATGAACAAAAAGTGCCACAAAAACGAAATTGTCCCGATCTATTCGATCATGAGGAGTTAGATGAATTCCTTTGGTCAGAGAGACCTCCTCAGTGATACGAACAAACTGATTCAAACGGATTTCGCAAAGACACAGCAAAGAGAGATCGAGCCACGAGGAAAAACGAGCAGAGCCAAAAAGCGATGAACACAGTGCACAACACAGCCAATCGGAGGGCTCGGTCCAAGAACACAGTGCACAGCACGAGTCTGCTCGGAAGGATGAGGATACGGCCTCACTTCCTTGAACCAACAGAACACAGAACAAGTTCTTCTGTGGATCTCAACTAGCTACAAGCAGGGAATGGGAGAGCAGAAAACCCTAGGAACAAAAGCAACTAACTGAGATAAGGATGGGAGGAGGGTGTCTCCCTCTATTTATACTACAACTAGCCTAAGTCTATTTCCTACTCTACCCCTCTCTACTCTAAGTACAGAGCAAGCCAGCCAAACCCTGAGGCTAAACTGGACCAACTCAAGTGGTAGGTGAATCCGACGGCCACGCTCGCACAACTCGTCCGCGTTGCCTCTCGCAACCTTCCGATTGCCGCCACGTGCCGCCTTTGCTCTGTACCCCCGGTTTTGAGGCCCAAACCGGGAAACCAGCCACTGCCCGAGTTTTGATGCCAAACTCGGAAACCATCCAGCCCAGGTTTTGAGGCTCAACCTGGAAACCGTCCAGCCCAGGTTTTGAGGCTCAACCTGGAAACCGTCCAGCCCAGGTTTTGAGGCTCAACCTGGAAACCGTCCAGCCCAGGTTTTGAGGCTCAACCTGGAAACCGTCCAGCCCAGGTTTTGAGGCTCAACCTGGAAACCGTCCAGCCCAGGTTTTGAGGCTCAACCTGGAAACCGTGCACCCGAGTTTTGAGGCCCAAACTCGGAAACCGTCCACCCGTTGGTTTTTCCCTGGCTCAACCAACAAACCAGAGCTGTAGAGGGGATGCACCTCCCGTGCACCCCATCCACCGACACGTGTTCCCAGGTCCTGGACCTGAGCAACACATGTCCGCACTTCTTTGCTTGTCGTCGTCACAGGCTGCCAGCCTCCACAGCTGATCCTCAGGTACTCCGGTCCCTCAGTCCAAGCCTCACGTCTGCCCTTCACCGCTCGGTACATCGGCACGGCACGTCCGCCGCACGGCACGCCCATCCTTCACCGCACCCGGTCCGTCAGCACAGCACGTCTCAACTTGACCTTCACCTACCCTCGATCACCGTCTCCGTGCTCGACACCTGCACAACACAAGCCAAAGAACATGCGCATCATACCTGTTGACAATCACTCATCACTCAGAGACCCGGCATACACCCATGTATCCGCAATCTCCCCCTTGATGAGTGCATTGTCAACTACTCACACAAATCATAACAGAAATAAAGAAGGAAGAAAGAAGAAGAAGGGAGAGGAGAAAACTCAACCAAATGACCCAAAAGCATATCAACGCCGAAGAAGGTCAAGTGGAAAGAGCAGAACAACTTGGTCCCCAAAGACATGGGCAACGGCTCGACGCAACCAAGCAAAGCAAAGCTAGCCCTCAAGAAGAGGCAGAAAAGGCTCAACACCAATGTCTTTCAGCCAGCAGAAAAACCGAGCTTAAGAAAGCAGCAAGCAGCAAGTCTCGAGGCAGAGGCTCGAGGGGTCGAGGCTCGAGGTTCGAGGCTCGAGGCCGAGGCTCGAGGCAGGGGCTCGAGGCAGGGGCTCGAGACTCGAGGGGTCGAGGTTCGAGGCCGAGGCTCGAGGCTCGACCAAAAACAGACGAGCTCCCCCCTCGAAAAATAAAGCTCAAATAGCTCGAGACTCCCCCCGCTTCCCCTTGACTAGTGCAGACTCCCCCTCGAATGAACATCCAGGGAACAGGGAACATATGATTTGCAGAATTCTCCCCCTTAGTTGAAAATGCACTTATCAAGAGTCAAAAATTCTTCCCCTTTCATGAGACAAATGCAAGGCGGGAGCTGCAGACTTATAGCCAAAAGAATGCAAAAGTGCTCCAAACAGTATAGTCCGAGGGGCGAACAAAGGCTCAGACTGATCACTAGATTCGAAAAATGAGCCACATGAGCAATAGTGAGCAGTTTTGAGTCAAAAAGGTATTCACCATCAAAGTAGCACTAACAAAGCGTAGACAGGAGTCTATACAAGTGCTAAACATATATACAAGGTGAACTACCCCTAGCAAAGTTCAATCATCATGCATAGGAATGAAGCATATACTCGTGAATTCAATTTTATATCGGAGTTGCAGCGGTGAAAAATACACAAGTTTAATTATTTGCATGTGATTGCGAGAGGTTGAAAGCTTGTCTTTGCCTTACTTTTCAACCGAGCGAAGCCTATGCCGAAGCAATCAGGAGCTTAAAGCTACGGTTTCGGTCATACACTACACGGCTCAAGTTTAACTCATAGTGCAATGAGAGACTGTCCCGATACCGTGATGTGTTTGACAAGCAATCCCATCTCGATCTTTTCTGTTCACTAATACTTGGTTCAGAATTTTTAGACATGATATGAACAGACCAAGCAAGTGAGAGACTCAGAACTAGAGACATAGCAACCTAGCACATATGAAAAGCACGAGTAAACTCGACATAACCTACACATGCTAGTTGCATATCTCAATGGTGAATATTTTCAGATTATAATTTTTTTTTTTTAGCAAAATTCACCATTTTAAAATGGCCAAGCTCACAACATGTACTGGTGATCAGTAAGAGCATAAGCTACAGCCAGCCAACATGAGCCTCGGAACTCACTATACAGAGCATAGTCACATTCTAGTAAATATAAATCTGAGGCTCAGAGAGTGACTAAAAATGCCGAATCAAAAGAAAAGGAGAAAGAAGAAAGAACTGTACAAGATCCAAAATGTTTCCCCCATCTAAAAGGGGAAACACACACCAAGCTCACCCCTCAACCGATTAAAGGTTGATTCATCTAGAGGCTTGGTGAAAATATCGGCCAGTTGATGATGAGTATCGACATGGCGAAGGTCGATATCACCCTTCTCCTGGTGGTCTCGCAAAAAATGAAAGCGCACATCAATGTGTTTGGTCTTCGAGTGAAGCACGGGGTTCTTAGCAACGCTAATAGCACTCGTGCTGTCACAAAGCAAACGAACTCGAGAAAAGCTCAAACCAAAATCACGCAAAGTGGCCATCATCCAGAGTAACTGGGAGCAACAGCTAGCCGCAGCAACGTACTCAGCCTCCGTGGTAGACTGGGCGACACTAGACTGCTTGCGAGAAGACCACGAAACAAGAGAAGAACCGATAAATTGACAAGTCCCAGAAGTGGACTTGCGATCAATACGACACCCAGCAAAATTGGCATCAGAATAACCGCAGAGGGAGAGAGTGGATGAGGCCGAATACCATATACCGAGCTCGGGTGTGAACCGAAGGTACCTGAAGACCCTCTTCACAGCCTGACGATGAGAAGTGCGCGGCGAGGCTTGGAAGCGAGCGCACAGACACACCGCGAACTGAATGTCCGGGCGTGTCGCAGTCAGGTAGAGGAGCGATCCAATCATGCTGCGGTACTCCTTCTGGTCCACTGCTTCGCCATCCACATCCGCATCCAGGGCAGTCGTTGTCGACATGGGCGTCGGTAGAGGCTTGGCCTCACCCATGTCGAACCGCTTCAGCAAGTCCTTGGTGTACTTGCCCTGATGCACAAACGTTCCCTCTCGGGTTTGCTTAATTTGCAACCCGAGAAAGAATGTCAGCTCTCCCATCATGCTCATCTCGAACTCTCTGCTCATAGTATCTGCAAACTTGGCAACCAAAGCGTGAGAAGAACCACCGAAAATGATATCATCCACGTAAATCTGGACCAAGAGAGTGTCTTTCCCTTGCCTGAGGAGAAAAAGCGTTTTATCTACACATCCCATTTTAAAACCCTTAGCAAGCAAAAAGGTTTTTAACCTATCATACCAGGCTCTAGGGGCTTGTTTCAGACCATATAACGCTTTGTGAAGTTTAAAAACATGGTTCGGAAACTTGGGATTTTCAAAACCGGGGGGCTGCTCAACATACACTTCCTCTTCTATGTAGCCGTTTAAGAAGGCACTCTTGACATCCATTTGAAACAATTTAAAACCTTTGGATGCAGCAAAAGCCAAGAGTATCCTAATAGCCTCCAAACGAGCTACAGGAGCAAAAGTCTCCTCATAATCTATTCCCTCTTTCTGACTATAACCCTTCGCTACAAGCCTGGCCTTGTTTCTAACAACTTGGCCGTCCTCTCCTTGCTTGTTTTTGAAAACCCATTTTGTCCCAATAGGCTTACAGTCAGGTGGAGGTGGAACTAGAACCCAAACCCGATTTCGTTCAAAGTTCTCTAACTCCTCATGCATGGCATTGACCCAGTCTGGATCCGTCAAAGCGTGTCCAACATCTCGGGGCTCAAAATTAGCGACAAAAGCAGAGTGAGCAAAGTGCGAGATTTGCTGAGACCTGGACCGAGTGACTCGGTCGTTGAGGCTGCCGATCATCTGCTGTGGCGGGTGCCGTCGCTGGATGTGCTGCGGAGCCTCCCTGGCCGAGGTGGCCTCGGCTTCAGCCTCAGCAGCAGCCGGTGCCTCCCCGGGTACAAAAGGTACCGCACGGGATGGCGGATCCCACGGCCCCCAGGAAGAGGAGGTCTCGGGGCCGTGGATCGTCGTCGAGGCTTCTCTATGTGCCTCGGCAAGTGGAGGGGGTGCTGGACCGTTCATACCCTCGGCAGGGTCGTCCATACCCTCGGCACCCTCCTCCTGGTCATCAAAAAGAGGCTCGCCGACCTCATGATCACCTGCACGCTCAAAACGAGAAGAGGGACAAACGAGAGTCTCGTCGAAGGTGACATCTGATGTCTCCATGACTCGGTTAGTGTCAAGGTTAAGTACACGATAAGCCCGAGTGTGAGTGCCATAACCCAAAAACACACCGTCAGAGGAACGAGACTCAAATTTGTCCAGGTTGCCTTTCTTTAATATAAAACAGTGGCACCCGAAGACTCTAAAATAACTCACTTTAGGTTGGCGACCAAAACGCAACTCATAAGAAGTCTTTTTCAAGAACGCTCTCAGAAAAATGCGATTTGAAATATAGCACGCAGTGTTTATAGCCTCGGCCCAGTAGCACCTGGGAGTCCTATGCTCGTCGAGCATCGTCCTGGCCATCTCAATGAGGGTCCGATTTTTCCTCTCTACAACACCATTCTGTGGCGGTGTGTAGGGGGAAGAAAACTGGTGCTCCAAACCCAGAGAGTTACAGAACTTCTCAAAATCCGAATTTTTAAATTCGGAGCCATTATCACTTCTAATAGCTCGCATCGAGTTCAAAGGGAACTCGTTCTGAAGACGTAAAATCAGATTGCGAGCAAAGGAAAAAGTCTCGGTCTTCTCAGCTAAAAAGAAGACCCACGAATATCTCGAAAAGTCATCGACAATGACCAAAACATACCACTTGCCACCAGCCGAGCTCACCCGAGCCGGACCAACAAGGTCCATGTGTAAAAGCTCTCCAGGGTGCGAGGTCATAACCTTAGTCACTGGATGGTGGGGAGCAGCAACCATCTTCCCGTGTCTGCAAGAGTGACAGACTAGATCCTTCTCCATCGAAAGCTTGGGCAATCCTCGGATTAGGCCAAGTGAGCTAAGTCTTGCAAGCAAGTCGAAGCTTAAATGACCGAGCCTCCTATGCCACTTCCAAAGATCAGAGGAGGAAGGACTAGCCAAAAGACAGCGAGAAGTGCCAAAAGACTCTGAGAAATTCGCACGAAAGACTTTCCCAAAGGGCGAAATCAGACAAACCAGATTGCCCTGAGGGTCCAAAATACGACTGAGATTCGGTTTAAAACGAATCTCATAGTCATCGTCAAAAAGTTGCGAAACAGAAAGCAAGTTAAAATGCAAGTTTGAAACAAGAGCAACATCGCGCAACACAAAGTGCTCATTAACCCGCACTGATCCGTGGGACAATACTTTACCTTTACTATTGTCGCCGAAGGTTATGTACTCCTTTCCGGCAACAGGGCTAAGGCTGGAGAACCACTTGGCGTTCCCGGTCATGTGCCTCGAACAACCGGAATCCACCAACCAAACGTCCTCCAACCGTCTTACCTACATCAATAAAAAGACATAGGGTGAGCATACGGTCCAACACTGGGGTTAGTGAAATAAGGGGAATACCAGTGTTGGGCCGACTGCTCAAAAGAACGATTAGGGTAAAAACCATTCCTATACTGTCTACGAGAGGAGCGATCACCATGCTGAGGAAAACATGGTCCGCTAGGGAAGGAGCGCTCACTGCAATGCTCAAACTGCAGTGGGGGAAAACGCTCAACAAAGCCTCTGTCACGGGGTCCGTCACCTGCAAAAACAGGACCCCGTCGGGCACGCTCTCTACGAGGCTTACGCCTGGGAGCCTGAGGCTCAAAATGCTGTCGAGGCTCTGGACCTCTAGGCCGAGGCTCTCTCCTCGGTGCCCTCCGCTGCTGAGGCCTGGGTGCTCGAGGCTGAGGCCTCGGGGCTCGAGGTTGAGGCCTCGGGGCTCGAGGCTGAGGCCTCGGGGCTCGAGGCTGAGGCTGAGGCCTCGACACTCGAGGCTGAGGCCTCGAGGCTTGAGGTCCTGAGCCCCTGGACCTGTCAGCAGGCCTCGGTGCCCCCTTCTTGGCACGGCGCGCTTCTCTCCTGCGCCTAAAGCAGAACTCGCTCAAGTGACCATCTCTCCCACAAAAATCTCACTGGTACCTCACCATACACACAGGAGGTTGTTGGTACACAGGGCTGTGGGTGTGGCTCACTTTGCCCTTCTGCGGCAAGCACTCCCCCTGGATGGGTGGCATTGTGTCGAGCTTGTTTTTGAGGTGGCTCGGCTTGGGTGCCCACACTTGGTTCTTGGGAGGATCTCTCGAGGGTTCCTCAAACACCCCATCCTTGGTGATAGGCTTCAGAGGCTCATTGGGTGGAAGCTTGGTCAGTTTGGGAGTAGTGGTGGAGTTCGGCTTCTCACTGGGATTTAGACCACTCGACTCTCCAATCTTCCCAAAAGCAGAAAGATCGACACCCTGAGCAAAACCTACACCAGGAGCACCAGCAGCTCGCTTAAATTGGGAGATCATCATCCCGAGCTGCGGCTCACTACAAGAGACCCATGACAAGATGGTCCGAAGGTATGTGTTTTCTTCCTCGGTTTGCATCTTGTCATGCTTGACATTCGCAATCTCCATCTCCAGACCCTCACACAAAGCACACCTTGCGACACAAGTGCTATCTGAGTTGGCCTCCTCAAGAGACACAATCTTGGCATTCTTTTCTGCCAACTCAGTTTGCAAGACAGGACAAGTCTTGCACGCACCCAACAGCTGAGGCCTAGCACGGAGCTCATCCACCTCTCCAACCAGCGCAGCATACTTACCCCTCAAGGTGAGAAGGTCAGTCATGTGCGCTGTGCATGACTCACACTCAGCTTCCTCCGACACAACCACGGTGGACCGAGCGAACTCAAGCTCCTTCACCGTGTCCTCCCACTTCTGCCTAAACTCCTTACGCTCCCTAGCAGCACGCCTAAGCAGTTTATCTTGGCTAAGGAGGGCAGCAGTAAGCTTCTCAACCTCGGAAGAAAGCTCGTCGTAGGTGAGAGATACCTGGGAGGTGTCGTCGTCGTCGTTCCGAGGGGTGCGCTCCAGCTCGCCTCCGACCTCGTCGCTGAGCGCCATGGTGCAGAGGCCGTCGTCGTCGGCGAAGAAGCAGAGGCCGTTCAGCTGATCCTCGATCCTCTTCTTCTTCTCGGACTCATCATCGCTCGAGGAGGCGGAGTCGTCATCCGAGCCGTCGACGTCGCTGAGCGTGGCGAAGAACGCGCGCTGCTCAGCCTGGGCCTTCTCCAAGTACTTCTTCTTGATGTACTCCTTGTTGAAGCCGCCCCTCTTCTTGTGCCTTGGAGGGACGTACTTCTCCTTGTGCTTGCTGGAGTCGTACTTGTGCCCATGATCGCCCTTCCCCAGATGCTTGTTCTTCTTGGGGCAGTTGGCGATGAAGTGGTCGGTGTCACCGCACTCGTAGCATCCCGAGCGTCCTCCTCCGCGGCGACGGTTCATGCGGTTGTTGTGGAACCGCGTGAATCGGTTGGCAAGTAAAGCCAACTCGTCATCCCCCAAAGACTCCAGCTGCTCCTCGGTGACGGAGAAAAGAGAAGCAAGAGCAACGCCACCAGAGGAGTTGGAGGAGCCAGACACCAAAGCCATAGTCGGGCCAGAAGGGTTCGAATAAGCAGCCCTCGACATGGCGTCGATCTCACTGGACTTGAGCTTACTGAAGAGCTCGTCGCAGGTGAGGGTCTCATAGTTAGGTGATTCGATGATCGCCTGAACCTTGGAGTCCCACACCGAACGGTCAAGAGTGTGCAAAAGCTTCAAAGCACGCTCATGATCGTCAAAAGGCAACTGCTCTCTGTTAGCCCTCATCCTGTTGACAATCACCTGAAAGCGAGCGAATAAACTTTCTATGCTCTCGCCAGGCTGATGTCGGAAGTTCTCGTACTCTCTCTTAAACGACTCGTAGAGTCGGGTTTTGACTTGAGAGGTACCCTCATGAAAACGCATGAGGGTGTCCCAGATCTCCCGAGCCGTAGAGAGGTGAGAAACGCGGTCAAACTCTCCCATGCTCAAACAAGAAAAGAGAGCATTACGGGCTCGGCTATTGGCATCGTGCTCATCAATTTGCTGTTGAGTGACACGAGCAGCCAAGACCACGTAATCAGCGTTGTTGCATATCTCCCAAACAGAAGAGCCCATGCTCTGGAGATAGGCCGACATGCGTATCTTCCAATACGCATAGTTCGTCCCATCAAAAAACGGCGGTTTGCCCACGCCGCGATCCATGTCGCCTTCTGTGGATCTGGAACCGGCTAAGGTGGAAGATCCTTAACCTGCTCCGATACCAATTGAAGGACCGAAAGAGTCAAAACCAGGCGACCAGAGGGGGGGTGAATGGGAGCCTCAAAAATTTCTTCACAAAAATGAGGCCTCTGTCCCAAAACTCCAACCAAAACCGTGATGTCCACGACTCTTGGAAGAGGGTGGATGATCCCAAAGATCACAGCGATGCACCACAGACTGAAAAACCGCAAGCGAACCAAGCGAAAGACTGAGCCACGCGGCCTCGGGGCGAAACTCCGATTCGCCCGAGGCTTTGGAAAGACCTCAGGCCAAAATAGCGATTCGCCCGAGGCTGAGGCCCAAGAGAGAGAGAGACCTCGGATCAAACACTCCGACTCGCCCGAGGCTGGAGGAGGCCTCGGAGGAAAGCTCCGTCTCGCTCGAGGCTGAGGCACGAGAGAGAGAGGCCTCGGAGCCAAAACTCCGTCCCGCCCGAGGCTCGAGGCTCAAGAGAGAGGCCTCGGACCAAAAAGCCGATTCGCCCGAGGCTCGAGGCTCGAGAGAGGCCTCAACGTGAAACTTCGACTCGCCCGAGACTGAGGGGACCTCGGAAAAAGCTCCGATTCGTCCGAGGCTCAAGAGGCCTCGGGAAAAGTTCCGCCTCGCCCGAGGGTGGTCTCAGTTCACTCGAGAGGCTCCGTACGAAGGAGGCCTCGGCACGTTCCGACACCCGAGCCTACTGCGTACTGGCTACACAGAAGCTCGGATCTGGGCGCTTTCTCCCGAAAAGGAAATCTCTCCAAAACTTGTTCAAAACACAATCCCAAGTTCCCAAACTTGAGGAAGAAGATCACAGGGTAGTTAGAAGACTATCCCCAAGAAATCATCTTCTCAGAATAACCAAGAACACAGAGAAATCAAGAGGGAAGGTGGATGAACAAAAAGTGCCACAAAAACGAAATTGTCCCGATCTATTCGATCATGAGGAGTTAGATGAATTCCTTTGGTCAGAGAGACCTCCTCAGTGATACGAACAAACTGATTCAAACGGATTTCGCAAAGACACAGCAAAGAGAGATCGAGCCACGAGGAAAAACGAGCAGAGCCAAAAAGCGATGAACACAGTGCACAACACAGCCAATCGGAGGGCTCGGTCCAAGAACACAGTGCACAGCACGAGTCTGCTCGGAAGGATGAGGATACGGCCTCACTTCCTTGAACCAACAGAACACAGAACAAGTTCTTCTGTGGATCTCAACTAGCTACAAGCAGGGAATGGGAGAGCAGAAAACCCTAGGAACAAAAGCAACTAACTGAGATAAGGATGGGAGGAGGGTGTCTCCCTCTATTTATACTACAACTAGCCTAAGTCTATTTCCTACTCTACCCCTCTCTACTCTAAGTACAGAGCAAGCCAGCCAAACCCTGAGGCTAAACTGGACCAACTCAAGTGGTAGGTGAATCCGACGGCCACGCTCGCACAACTCGTCCGCGTTGCCTCTCGCAACCTTCCGATTGCCGCCACGTGCCGCCTTTGCTCTGTACCCCCGGTTTTGAGGCCCAAACCGGGAAACCAGCCACTGCCCGAGTTTTGATGCCAAACTCGGAAACCATCCAGCCCAGGTTTTGAGGCTCAACCTGGAAACCGTCCAGCCCAGGTTTTGAGGCTCAACCTGGAAACCGTCCAGCCCAGGTTTTGAGGCTCAACCTGGAAACCGTCCAGCCCAGGTTTTGAGGCTCAACCTGGAAACCGTCCAGCCCAGGTTTTGAGGCTCAACCTGGAAACCGTCCAGCCCAGGTTTTGAGGCTCAACCTGGAAACCGTGCACCCGAGTTTTGAGGCCCAAACTCGGAAACCGTCCACCCGTTGGTTTTTCCCTGGCTCAACCAACAAACCAGAGCTGTAGAGGGGATGCACCTCCCGTGCACCCCATCCACCGACACGTGTTCCCAGGTCCTGGACCTGAGCAACACATGTCCGCACTTCTTTGCTTGTCGTCGTCACAGGCTGCCAGCCTCCACAGCTGATCCTCAGGTACTCCGGTCCCTCAGTCCAAGCCTCACGTCTGCCCTTCACCGCTCGGTACATCGGCACGGCACGTCCGCCGCACGGCACGCCCATCCTTCACCGCACCCGGTCCGTCAGCACAGCACGTCTCAACTTGACCTTCACCTACCCTCGATCACCGTCTCCGTGCTCGACACCTGCACAACACAAGCCAAAGAACATGCGCATCATACCTGTTGACAATCACTCATCACTCAGAGACCCGGCATACACCCATGTATCCGCACGAGTGTCACTCAAAAACATTAAAGTCTAACAATTCATATAAACCAAAATATTTATATTCAAATCGATCCACTTCACGTTGGCCTCCATATATCACCTCAATAAACGTGCTAACGCTACGGTCCATATTAAGTCCACGAGTGTCACTCAAAACATTAAAGTCTAACAATTCATATAAACCAAAATATTTATATATTCAAATCGATCCACTTCACGTTGGCCTCCATATATGACCTCAATAAAAGTAGATTTAATATATCGTTTGCTCGGATCTATAGATCTGCTAGATTTTTAATTTTTTAGTCATGTCAAATTTCATGGTCAATCAATTGAATTTCTTATGTCATGGTCATCATTTTGCTCTGGAACATGCTAAAAAGAACTTTGCATAAACTCTATTATTCTGCGGTGTAAATTTAAACTGAAATTTATCAAATTAATAAACAATTTTACTTCAACTAAATCGGGAAGCACAGCTGGGGCATGAATTATCCTTCGCCGCTCCAATTGAGTGACCGCGGCTGGACCTGTGCTGGACTTCTTCGCCTTGAAGGCAGTAGCCCATGCGTTCCCCATCAACACGTCCCTCACCATGCGCTTTCCCATGGAGCTATCACCGAAGGCTAGCATTCCGGCCACCCCCGCTTTCTCATCAAATTTTTTATACAGAAATTTTTCTTTACGAGAGCGCGCTCTCCTCACTCGACATGGGCGCTCGTATTGGTCGTCGGATGCGCGCGTGGAGGAAGGAGGCCACTCTCGCTACGCTTGCGCTCGCACCCGCACCGCCTTCAGCATTCGTGCCTGCACTTGTTCTTGAGCTAGAGAGGAAGAAGCTGCAATCCTTTCATCAGAATTTTTCACCTTGTTTGTCTTCAAAATTGAGTCATGAACTCTCTGGTCCATTGGGCCCCTTCCTTACCTCTATTGCCGCCTAGGGTTCCTGAAATCACTGGAGAGAGAAGAAGCCAACTCTAGTAGGTTATAGAATGGCCAGTGAGCGACAGTGGTGGCCAGGCCAGGAAGGGATGGGGCTGCCATGGCTGGACTTTGGCGGAGCTCGCCGGAGTTTGCCATGGCCGCATGTGGGAGGGGTGGGGGAGGTGGAGGAAGAAGGTGGCCGCCGCCGGTGGTATGGTCTCGCTGGAGCTCCACGGTCGCGGCTGTGGCCGTGGAGATCCGACGAGACCCTACCACCCGCTAGCGGGGTGGTGGGCGCTGGGGCGGGGGGGGGCAGCTTTACCGGATCTAATGTCAGGTGGCGGTGGAGGCCACACCGGAGATGGGGACATGCGACGTTGTAGGATGGGGAGGAGACGAGGTAGAAAAGAAGAAAAATAAGGGAGAGGGAGAGAGAGAGCAGGTGCAGTGGCTCTGCGTGCGCGGCCGAGCAGTGGCAAAGTTCCTTTTTATATCTTTTTTTGTTTTGTTCAAAGTAGAGGCTACATTTGGCACATTTAGTTTCTATATTTTTGTTTTGTTCACTCAAAGTAGAGACTACATTTGGCTCACGTAGTTTTCTATTTATCATTTATCGTGTGTGTAGGTACGTGGTTTATATAAATTAGCACTAGCGCGACAGATGATACAACTGAGCCCAACCAAGTCTGGTTGGAATTAGGTAACAACGAGTCTAAAAGCCAGTTGAGCTCAAAATCTACTTTTTGGAAATTTCTAAATCAAATCAAACCAGAGATCTTTTTTTTTATCATAAATTAGAGCTCCTTTTGCCTTCCTATGTTTCCCAATACCTGCACGCACACTGCCAACGACAAGTCGTCCCTAGTGAGAGTTTTGCACGTGTGCGTGTGACCCATCTCAATGACAAGAGGATGGGTCACTGGAGTAGTTAGATATAGGTGTACATATAAATTTCCGCTTGTATAGTTCTTCGATCTCAACAGAGAGCTCATTTCACTTTTAATAGGCCACCGCCGTTGAGCCCGGGAGTGGCGTGGGCTCTGTTTCTTAAGAAGCTCTCCCATCAGCTGGTTGATTTCTTCACTACACCATGGCCTTTTTTTTGAAGAAAAAAAAAGAAGAAGGTTGCACAATGGCCTGGGAGCTCTGCATGCATGGTTGTTAAGATGGCTGGCCGAGAAATCGAGCTATATAATCTGTTGCACTAATGGGCGGACTGGTTCAGATGCATGCATGATGAAAGTAACTTTGACCGTGTGACAGTGCTATGTGATAAAAAGGTGGGAGTGTTATGTGCAATATAATCTGTTGCACTAACTCATGTTCTGGCCCTGTAACGAGGGCGTGGGTTCAAATCCCACTTCTGACACTCCAATAGTGTGGAGGAGACTATACTCCATACTATTAGAATTTTTTAATTTTCGAAATATTGAAATACAAATATTTTAAGTTCAATTTGATCCTTTCTTTTTTTAAGAATATTGCAAAAAAATTTGGTACAATTTGATCTTATAGGTTTCCAAAATATTACATTGCAAATATCTTTAGTGCAATTTGATCCTTTCTTTTTTTTGCAAAATATTGCAAATACTTTTAGTGCAATTTAGTAGTCTTGTAGGTTTTCAAGATATTACATTGCAAATATTTTCAGCGCAATTTGATCCTTTCTTTTTTTTTTGGAAAATATTGCAAATATTTTTGGTGCAATTTGATCTTGTACGTACATGGTTTGGTTAGGTTATAACTAGTACGGTAGACTATGTGGATAGTTTGCATTATGGGTGTGAATAGTAGTTTTAATATTTTTTAGTCTATGTGGATCACTTTATCGCAATAAAACCACTAGTACGTACGTATGTTTTTAAATGGTTAACAGGCTCAATTGCTCATGGCCTCGTACGTATGTTTTTCAATACCTGCATGTACGCACGTTGCAGACGGTTAGTCGAGTTTGCACCTTCATTTGTGTTATCAGTCGGTTTATCAGCTATACTTCGACTTATTCTCTCTTACATAACACTATTAAAACAATCAAATTCAACCATAAAAATGACAGTGTTGCTTCTTTGCATTCCCGACAGCGGTGCCCTGTCCGCTGCACCTCTACTTCCCCTCTGTCTCCTTTCTTTTTTCCTTTTTAAACTCTTTGTTCCTTTTTTTTGGGATAAATAGCAGCTTCATCTTGTAGCCCCTCCATATAGAAAATAGATGACGTTTTGGACATCGACGCGATCTCCAAAGTATAACTTTGTCTCCCTTTATAAAAATTGATATATGTATACTTTTATAAAAGTATTTTTCAAGACAAATCTATTCATATGTTTTTAATATTTTCAAACTCAATAATTTAAAAGTTATTCATGATTTATATTTGCAATGTTTGACCGAAACTTTGTTCAAAACGTTATCTATTTCGTATACGGAGGGAGTATAGTTGCATCCCAAAGAACAAAGCCGCAAGGCTAAATTCCATTTGAAAAAAAAATCTATTTTACCTCCCTTAACTATTTGAAGTCTAGTTTTCCTATGTGAACTCCAAAGTCAGTTAAACCACCTCGCTCAATTTTTGTCTTTCTATATATAAATTCATCTACAGTCAAACTCTATCTATCCATAACAGCTTCTTCGTTTTAATATTTTAATCTGTGTTTGTCTTTCTTCGTATGCCAGGTGTTTGCTACCGCCTATCGACAATGGCTTGATTGCAGAGGTAGAGGAGCTTGGAGGTCAGCACATTGATGACAAGGCTATGGCTTGTTCAGTTCACAACATTACCCCAAAAATGTTGCGCAGTAACTGTCACATCGAATCTTTAGATACATACATAGAGTATTAAATATAGGTAAAAAAACTAATTCTACTTTTAGTATGTACATGTCGAGATGAATCTTTTAAGCCTAGTTAGACAATATTTGGACAAATTTTGTCAAATAACAACGAAAATATTACAATAACTTTTCGCCAAATATTTCACGAACTGAACGAGGCCTATGTTCCGCTAGAATGACTAATTTGATGTGAGATGACTAATTTGATGCGAGAGAAAACACTGTTTTATTGCCGTTTCACTATTTCGTATGGTTTAAAACTGACTTATAGCTCAAACGAACAGATAATTTTTTTTTCTTTCGAAATCCATCAAAAATCAAAGTTCTATCTGTCCATACCGATTTCTTCATTTTTAATATTACAACTTGTGCTTGTCTTTATTCGTGTGCCACATACGCCATTGTAATTTTAATATGACAATGTGCGCTTGTTCCTTCTTCATTTTAGTATTGCAATTTGTGCTTTGGTCTTTATTCGTGTGCCGCAGATCCAATGGCTTGATCACAGAGCTTGCGCTCGCAGGTGGGCAGTCACAAAAGGCATAAAAAGAAAAGAAAAGAAAAGGAAAAAGAAGCGGGTCCCCATCACCCCCCACCCCCCACCCCCCACAAAGGTACGGTATTTGCGAGGGTAAAATGTACGTATATAGCAAGAAAAGCGCAACCAACCACCCGCTGCTTGGGATCCATCAGCAATCGATTCGTTCATCCGATTATACTGTACTATGTGGTTATGTACATGATCGCCCAACCAACCATAATTAATCATGTCGTACTCGTACAGCATGATGATATTGTACTCCCTCCATACTCATATTAGTTACGTTTTAGAAAAGATTAGAGTCAAACATTAGGAATATAAATCATCAATAACTATTAAGTTTCTAAGTTTACAAATATAAAAATTATATAAATAGATTTGTCTTGAAGAATACTTTCATAAAAGTATATATATATATCACTTTTCTATAAATATTTTTATAAAAATAAGAGGTCAAAGTTGTGTTTTGAAGACCGTGTCGCTGTCCTAAACGTCAACTAATATGGGTATGGAGGGAGTACAAAATACTACTAACAGCAGTGGCGACAAAAGTAGAGTACGTATGAAGCTAGTCTACGTAGGTTCCCACAGCAAGGCAGGCAGGAGGGGGGGGGGCTGTTTGTGGAAGGGAAAAGAAAGGGGGGGTTGCCGGACGGCGGCGGGCCAGGAGGGAGGGAAGGTAGAGTTTAATGAGGCGAGGAGGAGGACGGGGGAGCGGCGGACGGTGGGAGGTTGGGAGTGAATTCAATTCGAAATTGACTGATGATGATGAAACCCATTCATGGCCATGGGGGATTGAAGAAATTGGCTCCCCCGTCCGTCCGTCCGTCCTGGGTTGGATCGGTTCACGAATCACGACGAACGTGGAGTGGGGGCTCGTGAAAGACAGCTGCCCGTCCACCCGTCCGTCCGTCCATTGCAAAGCGACACGCCAGCAGTCGGTCAGAGAGAGAGATGGGTATGGGTTCCCCACTTGGCACACGTCGTTTGAATCGTGATCGTGGAGTTTGTTGTTTCTCCAAGTCCCCCCAAACACAACAACAGTCCCGTCCCCGTGCAGTTGGAGTTGGAGTTGAAGCTCGATCGACCACGGAACGGAACCTGGGCCCTGGGCGGCGGCGTCCCCGTCGATGTCCTGTCCTGTTGGGCTTCGGCAACCGCCGGCTGCGGGCAAAAGTCGTCGCGTTCCGTTGCGCGTCCACATCCAACAGTTAACCGTGAACTCGCGTGGCCGACTGGTCGGGCGGCCCCCCAGGCTGCTGCCCGCTGCGTCCTACTGGCCATCTTCTCATCTCCCTTCCATTCCAGCTCAGCTCGTTCACGCCCGCCCAGTAAAGACGGTGGTGGGCACGCCCGGACCCACCCGCAGTCCGCGACGAGTGCTGCACCAAAAAAGTCGCCAAGTTCCGTTGCGCGTCCACGTCCAAGTCCAGCACAAGACTTGATTGTGCTTGTGCCCCTCTCTTCTGCCGCAGCCGCCTCAGCTGTTGCTGCAGCTGGACAACAACTGTACCAGCAGTTGCAAATTGCATTATTATTAGGATTAAGTCCAATTTTGACCCCTCAACTCTTGTTTGTGTCTAATTTTAACCCTCAACTATAAAACCATCTAATTTTGGTACCCCAACTATCAAAACCATTCAAGTTTGACACCTAACACAGTTTTGAGTGGTTTTCAGATTGCTTTGGGGGTCAAAATTGAACGGTTTTGATAGTTGAGGTGTCAAACTTAGACAAAAACCAGAGTTGTGAGATAAAATTGAAATTAATCAAGTAATTTAGTTTTTTTAGATATTTATGAATAAATATATATTTAAATTTACTCATTGATAAATATGTATATGATAGATTTACTTTGACTAGTATATTGCCCGTGCTAACGCTACGGTCCATATTAAGTCCACGAGTGTCACTCAAAAACATTAAAGTCTAACAGTTCATATAAACCAAAATATTTATATTCAAATCGATCCACTTCACGTTGGCCTCCATATATCACCTCAATAAACGTGCTAACGCTACGGTCCATATTAAGTCCACGAGTGTCACTCAAAACATTAAAGTCTAACAATTCATATAAACCAAAATATTTATATATTCAAATCGATCCACTTCACGTTGGCCTCCATATATGACCTCAATAAAAGTAGATTTAATATATCGTTTGCTCGGATCTATAGATCTGCTAGATTTTTAATTTTTTAGTCATGTCAAATTTCATGGTCAATCAATTGAATTTCTTATGTCATGGTCATCATTTTGCTCTGGAACATGCTAAAAAGAACTTTGCATAAACTCTATTATTCTGCGGTGTAAATTTAAACAGAAATTTATCAAATTAATAAACAATTTTACTTCAACTAAATCGGGAAGCACAGCTGGGGCATGAATTATCCTTCGCCGCTCCAATTGAGTGACCGCGGCTGGACCTGTGCTGGACTTCTTCGCCTTGAAGGCAGTAGCCCATGCGTTCCCCATCAACACGTCCCTCACCATGCGCTTTCCCATGGAGCTATCACCGAAGGCTAGCATTCCGGCCACCCCCGCTTTCTCATCAAATTTTTTATACAGAAATTTTTCTTTACGAGAGCGCGCTCTCCTCACTCGACATGGGCGCTCGTATTGGTCGTCGGATGCGCGCGTGGAGGAAGGAGGCCACTCTCGCTACGCTTGCGCTCGCACCCGCACCGCCTTCAGCATTCGTGCCTGCACTTGTTCTTGAGCTAGAGAGGAAGAAGCTGCAATCCTTTCATCAGAATTTTTCACCTTGTTTGTCTTCAAAATTGAGTCATGAACTCTCTGGTCCATTGGGCCCCTTCCTTACCTCTATTGCCGCCTAGGGTTCCTGAAATCACTGGAGAGAGAAGAAGCCAACTCTAGTAGGTTATAGAATGGCCAGTGAGCGACAGTGGTGGCCAGGCCAGGAAGGGATGGGGCTGCCATGGCTGGACTTTGGCGGAGCTCGCCGGAGTTTGCCATGGCCGCATGTGGGAGGGGTGGGGGAGGTGGAGGAAGAAGGTGGCCGCCGCCGGTGGTATGGTCTCGCTGGAGCTCCACGGTCGCGGCTGTGGCCGTGGAGATCCGACGAGACCCTACCACCCGCTAGCGGGGTGGTGGGCGCTGGGGCGGGGGGGGGCAGCTTTACCGGATCTAATGTCAGGTGGCGGTGGAGGCCACACCGGAGATGGGGACATGCGACGTTGTAGGATGGGGAGGAGACGAGGTAGAAAAGAAGAAAAATAAGGGAGAGGGAGAGAGAGAGCAGGTGCAGTGGCTCTGCGTGCGCGGCCGAGCAGTGGCAAAGTTCCTTTTTATATCTTTTTTGTTTTGTTCAAAGTAGAGGCTACATTTGGCACATTTAGTTTCTATATTTTTGTTTTGTTCACTCAAAGTAGAGACTACATTTGGCTCACGTAGTTTTCTATTTATCATTTATCGTGTGTGTAGGTACGTGGTTTATATAAATTAGCACTAGCGCGACAGATGATACAACTGAGCCCAACCAAGTCTGGTTGGAATTAGGTAACAACGAGTCTAAAAGCCAGTTGAGCTCAAAATCTACTTTTTGGAAATTTCTAAATCAAATCAAACCAGAGATCTTTTTTTTTATCATAAATTAGAGCTCCTTTTGCCTTCCTATGTTTCCCAATACCTGCACGCACACTGCCAACGACAAGTCGTCCCTAGTGAGAGTTTTGCACGTGTGCGTGTGACCCATCTCAATGACAAGAGGATGGGTCACTGGAGTAGTTAGATATAGGTGTACATATAAATTTCCGCTTGTATAGTTCTTCGATCTCAACAGAGAGCTCATTTCACTTTTAATAGGCCACCGCCGTTGAGCCCGGGAGTGGCGTGGGCTCTGTTTCTTAAGAAGCTCTCCCATCAGCTGGTTGATTTCTTCACTACACCATGGCCTTTTTTTTGAAGAAAAAAAAAGAAGAAGGTTGCACAATGGCCTGGGAGCTCTGCATGCATGGTTGTTAAGATGGCTGGCCGAGAAATCGAGCTATATAATCTGTTGCACTAATGGGCGGACTGGTTCAGATGCATGCATGATGAAAGTAACTTTGACCGTGTGACAGTGCTATGTGATAAAAAGGTGGGAGTGTTATGTGCAATATAATCTGTTGCACTAACTCATGTTCTGGCCCTGTAACGAGGGCGTGGGTTCAAATCCCACTTCTGACACTCCAATAGTGTGGAGGAGACTATACTCCATACTATTAGAATTTTTTAATTTTCGAAATATTGAAATACAAATATTTTAAGTTCAATTTGATCCTTTCTTTTTTAAGAATATTGCAAAAAAATTTGGTACAATTTGATCTTATAGGTTTCCAAAATATTACATTGCAAATATCTTTAGTGCAATTTGATCCTTTCTTTTTTTTGCAAAATATTGCAAATACTTTTAGTGCAATTTAGTCTTGTAGGTTTTCAAGATATTACATTGCAAATATTTTCAGCGCAATTTGATCCTTTCTCTTTTTTTTTGGAAAATATTGCAAATATTTTTGGTGCAATTTGATCTTGTACGTACATGGTTAGATTATAACTAGTACGGTAGACTATGCGGATAGTTTGCATTATGGGTGTGAATAGTAGTTTTAATATTTTTTAGTCTATGTGGATCACTTTATCGCATTAAAACCACTAGTACGTACGTACTCCCTCCGTCCATTTTTAAGTGTCGTCCGGAAAGCGTGTCTGTGAGGGAAACACAAACGCGGATTTCTAGAGACAGTTATTTAGGGACGGAGGAAGTATGTTTTTAAATTGTTAACAGCCTCAATTGCTCATGGCCTCGTACGTATGTTTTTTAATACCTACATGTACGCACGATGCAGACGGTTAGTCGGGTTTGCACCTGTTCATTTGTGTTATCAGTCGGTTTATCAGCCGTACTTCGATTTATTCTCTCTTACGTAACACTATTCGAGACGGAAGCAGCAATCAAGACCGGACCACCGAGCCGCCCGGCGAACCAACGGCTCTCCCTCGCAACACGGATGGCACCGCACCACGCGACGCGACGTGACGTGAAGCCGCCGCACCACCAAAAAAAAGCAAGGGGACTCGCCGCCCGCACGTCACGGGGCTCGAGTGAGGGGGCCAGGCGAGACGAGACGAGACGAGAGTACTGACAAGCCTTGACGCCGCGGCCGGCGACGGGCCGCCACCATCATCATCCGTCATCCATCAGGTAGGCAGAACCGAAGCCGAAGGGCATCCATCAGAGCTTGGTGCGGTCGCGGCACTGCTGGGATCACACGCGCATGTCGGGGACGCCGAAGACGAAGCTGCAGTCGGAGTAGGCGACGGCGCGGCGCCTGAAGAGGCCGAACACGGTGACCTTCCCGGGGATCCGGGTGCTGGCCTGGAGCGGGACGGCGCCGGCCTGGACGTCGGTCAGGAGGGCGGCGAGGTCGGACGCGAAGCAGTCGGCCTAGAGCGTGAGCGCGAGGCTGACGTTGTCGTCGCCGCGGCTCGAGATCCGGCCCGGTGCGATCTGGGCGTCCCCGACCGGGACGCCGCGGTAGGCGAGGCCCGTGTGCCCGCCTGTGGCGTACGCGAACGAGGCCGGGTTCGGGTTGTGCACGGCCACCACGAGCAGCAGCGTCACGTTCAGCTGCAGCGAGACCGACGGGAACGTCAGGCGTGGCGCGATCCCGGAGAGTTGCGTCGAGACGAGGCGGGTCGTGGGGTCCCGGACTTTCAGGACGGTCAGGAAGAGGGCGAGGAGGGTGATTGCGAGCGCGGTGAGGACCGCGAGGGTCGTGAGGAGGCAGAGGCACAGGCACAGGCAGCGCCTCCGGCGGCGGCGTGGGGTGGTGGTGGTCGGGGAGGCGGCGGCTTTGGTGGTGTTGGTGGTGGTGGAGGAGGCTGGATGGTAGTAGGACGGGGCGGAGGGCGTTGTGTGCGTCGGGAGCACGCTGCCGGAGGTGGCCGCCGCCATCGGATCGTGGGATTTGTTGGAGGGATCGCCTGCACCTGCACTGCACACGGGGCACGCAGGCGGCGGGCGATGTGGAGGCAGGGGACTGAATCTGAATGGAATGAAATGGGGGCCGGGGAGGGACTGAGGGAGGAGACAGTAGAGGCAGGCAGGGGCTGTTTGTGGAAGGGAAGGGAAAAAAGAGGGGTTGCCGGACGGCGGTGGGCCGGGAGGGGAAAAAAAGAGTTAATGTGGAGGAGGACGGGGGAGCGGCGGACGGTGGGAGGTTGGGAGTTAATTCGAAATTGACTGGTGATGATGAAACCCATGCATATTCATGGCCGGCCAAGCCATCTGGAGGGGATTGAAGAAATTGGTTCCCCCGTCCGTCCTGGGTTGGATCGGTTGACGACGAACGTGGAGCGGGCGGCTCGTGAGCCTGGCCGAGAAAGACAGTTGTCCGTCTGTCCGTTGCAAAGCGACACGCCAGCAGTCAGTCAGCCAAAGAGAAGAGAGAGAGAGAGAGAGAGGGGTTCCCACCTCTCCCCAGTTGTTGTTTCTCCAAGTCCCCGATCACAACAACAGTCTGTCCCCGTGCAGTTGGAGTTGCGCGCACGCAGCTCGATTGACCACGGAACGGAACCCCGGCCCCGGGGCGGCGGCGTCTCCGACTCCCCGTCCATGTCCTGTTGGGTTCGGCAACCGCCTGCGCCTGCACGGCTGCCGGCTGCCGGCTGCGGGCAAAAGTCGTCGCGTTCCGTTGCACGTCCACGTCCAACAGTTAACCGTGTGCCTGCCTTCCTTCCTTCAACTTGCGTGGCCCGGTGGGCGGCCCCCCTGGCTGTGGTCTGCTGCGTGCTACTCCCTCCGTCCCTAAATAACCATCCCTAGAAATCCGTGTTTCTATCCTAGACACGTTTTCTAAATGACACTTACAGAGAGACGGAGCGAGTACTGGCCATCTTCTCATCTCCCTTCCATTCCAGCTCGTTCTGGCCCGCCCGCTCGCCCAGTAAAGACGGTGGGCACGCAGGCTGCTGCACCAAAAAAAAAGTCGCCTCATTCCGTTGCGCGTCCACGTCCAAGTCGAATTTTTTTTATTAATAACCCAATTAAATAAAAAATTTCAGAAACAACACTGTCCATTTTTTTTTGCAAAACTAACCCTTTTGCCGCGCCGTCCCCAATGGCGCGGCAAATACGTTAGCCGCGCCATGCATGGCGGCGCGGCAAAAGCGCCACCGTACACGGCTAGTGCAGGCCCCACTGCTGAGGAGCAGCCCGACGAGGAGGGGGAGGAGGAGGACGAGGAGCAGTACGTCGAGCGCACGACACCACCCTACACGGCTAGTGCAGGCTACATGGCCCTCGGCCATAGCTCGCACTACGCTGGAGGGTCCTCCTCCAGAGGTGGCCTGGATGACACGGCGTGGCAGGTACTTGGTGCTTACGACTACCCTAGTGGCTACTACACCGGCCCTGGCTGGCAGCATTGGCCAGAGCAGGGCGCAGCATAGGTGCTGGGGTACTCACAGCTAGGTGGAGCTCCACTACCTACTCAGGAGGACGTGCAGGTACATAAGTTGACCGCTATACATTTAAGTTCGTCAGATATATTTAAGTTGTTTGCTAACATTTATTTTGAATGTTGCAGGGACCTAGTCAGACGCAAGGGTCACCACGCCGGCAGCCACGCGCCCGAGACCGCACGGACGTCACGTTCACGCCGAACATGGACCTGTCGCAGCCGAAGCGTCGGAGGCGGCCTCGTCAGCCATACACACCTAGCTAGGCTTAGTGTTAGACTATATGGATAGGTGATGTATTTGTTAGATAACTTGTTTGAGAACCCTATTATGTACTTCGTGGAGCCTGAGCCACTTTGTTTTTTTATGACCGCTATTACGTTTTCATTTATTTAAATTGTGTCAATGTTTGGTTCCTTGTTATTGCTTTTGCGGAAAAAGACAGGAAAAACGGAAAAAACACATTCGATCAAACAGAGACAACACATTCGATCAAACACTATTGTTTGTGTGGTTGACGCGGCTGACGCTTTTGCCGCGCCAGGCGGGGTGGCGCGGCAAATGCATTGGCCGCGCCATCCCGCCTGGCGCGGCAAAAGCATCAGCCGCGCCCCCAGGGTTGGCGCGGCAAAAGCTGGCATCTTGTTGCACAGCCTTTTTAGTGTGGTGTCCTGTCCTCATAAGTGCTCTGCAGTTTTGATTTCCATAGACTTTTCAGTATATAGGTTTTTCAGTACATAGCCTTTTTAGTGCATAGGCTTTTCAGTAGATAGGCTTTTCAGTAGATATGCTTTTCAGTGATTAGATTTTTCAGCGAATAGCCTTTTCAGTTGCAATAACTACACACTCACAATGCAGCTGAGATAATTCACAAGTTCAAAACCAGGGCTCCGCCTATATAAACCCTTCAGCGCCTTGCATATTCAACAACTTCAGCAGAGCTTGCGAGGTTCGTAGTAGAGATGTCTGGAGGTTCGTCCAAAGGCGAGAGAGGAAAGGGTGGGAGGAAGGGACCTCCCATTGTGTGGGAGGGCTCTCTCGGTCCTGATTCCTTCTTAGAGGCACTATATGAGTTTCCCGTTGAGAGCAAAAAGGATTTCAGCCGGGACCGTCCTCTTAGAGGATACGATAACCGCTTAGAGGACTGGCCAAAATGCCGCCATGGTGAGGACTGTTTGGTGCAGATGCTCCACGACGACTTGGAGGCAGGCCGACGTTTCTTCAAATGCCCGCGAGCATGGGTAACTTTATTTAATTGTTGTTGCTATGCCTCTCATGTTTGCTAATACTTAGTCATTTTGTGAATGTCAGTCTTCTATTTCCGAAGAAAACTGCGGCTTCACCAGATGGGTGGATCCTCCTCCAATATGGCCGCATCAGGAATACATCTATTATCTGCAGCGTCGTATCGACGATCTTGAAAGAGAAGTTAAAAGCATGCTCAAGGACTATGATGACGACAACAGCGAAGCAGACGGTTCAGATGAAGCAATATGCCTTGATCCATATTGCAACTGCCCGCATCACAAGAACAAGGGGCCTCCACCACCGCCGCCACCACCGCCACCACCACCATCACCCGCAATGGGAGGCTATTACGGAGAAGGGTCTACTTAGTTTGCTATGTGGGACGGCTTCTAGACTACTTAGACCACTATGTGTAACACTCTGGTGTTAAGCAAACTAAAACCTGACATGTCATCATATGCACTGACATTTCATTTGAGTTGATAACCCAATTTTGCATTCACTAAAAACAAGTTTTATTCTTTATGCTTGTGCTTAGAGATAAGAAGTGCTTAAGTTTGAAACACTAGTTTATGTTTTCTTATGTGGTGAATAATGCTTTTATGCTATATAAGGGTACTATGGTAATTTCTTATTTAGTAATTGAATTTTGGACCAAACCTTGGTATTATGTCTCAAAGGTGTATTTGGAACATGTTTCAAGTCACCATTGAGGTATAATTCAATTTTGGTTGAAATCCAATTAAATAATTTAATTAAATTGAAAACCATATTTTGTCCCCTTTTTCTTAATTCTAAATCTAAAAAGAATTTGGGTAAACTCTAAAAAGCAAAGTTGCTCCATTTTTGATAAGGATCAACTTTGATGTATAAAGTTTTTCAAGTTCTTTTATGAAATCAAAAGTAATTGGGAAAATACCCTTTTGCCCTTTTTGTCCCCTTTGATTTGCAAAACCCTAATTCAAAATCTAAGTATATTTTGCTTATGTTGCAAAAATAAAAGATGTTCAGTATTGAATTCTGAGCATTTGATATGTTAACATATTTTCAACTTGTATTCAAAAATCTGAAGTAATTTCAAATTTTCTGAAAGGGTATAAAGGAGAAGGGGGAGATAAGCTTTCTTCCCTGTTCATGGCGGTGGACGGCCGAACCTGGAATGACCGACGCCAGCGCAAAGGCCGTCGATCTCTCCCGTATGAGCGCGCAACTGAGTCCGTGGCGAAGTGAAGCAGCTGCTGGCGCTCTCCCTCGCTCCGTGGCGTCTCCTCCTGCGCTCGCCATCGACGTTTCGCCACCAAGGCGCCGACGGGAACAATCCTAACCCAATCCCAAATTCACCACACCCGAGCGTCCTCATCCACAATTGACCGCATATATAACTTCTTTATTTCCTTGCGCATCTCCAGAACCCATCCTTTTCAACTCTACTGCCTCAGAGCGCTTGTGCTCGCCATTCTTCTTCCCGCCGGGCAAAATCGCCGCCGAGCTCGACCTCGTCGTGGTCAGCTCAACCGAGCACTCCTCTAATCTCCCTGTTTCATGTTTCTGTTTCACCTTGACCCCAGGTTACTCATCGGCTTGGTGGTTTTCCATTTGGTGCTCAGGTCTCGCCGAAACATCATCTTCTTCGCCGGAGCTCGCCGCCGCGAGCCACTGCTCCGTGGACCTTGCCTTCCCGTTCCTCCTCCGCTCGAACCAACTACACAGGCAGTAGCAGGGTAAGCTACTGGAGCTTCCTAGCCCCTCCGTTCTTCTGTTGCTAGCCTAGGTTCGCCGGAACAGCTCCGCCGCGGTTCGGTCCGCCGCCGTGCGTGGCCAGACCTCACTGGAGTGGTAGCGTTTGGGGTTAGGGGCTCTATCGGCCGCGGGTGACTCGCCGGTGTTGGTGCTCGCGTCCGTTAGGTCTCTACTGGCCGGAGTAGGCCGGCGTAAGGCTCGCCGGCGCTCGGTGCGCCGCCGTCCGCTCGGGCCATGGTCGGGGACCTCGCTCTTGCGAAGACGACAAGTTATAGGGTGTTGGTTGCAAAGTCCATGACTCATATAAATAGTGTCTTGGACTGCGGGTTGTTTTCATTTAAACCGAAGGGTTTTTCTGCAAAGTCGCCGAGGCGCGCGGGCGGGAGCCAGGCCGGGCCGTTTTCGCGTGCGTTGGGCCGCGCGGGAGCGGGCCGAAAGCCCAGATTGGGCTAGTTTGGAGTTTTTCTTTTTCCAGTTTTATGCACAGTAGCTGGTTTTGTTATTTTTGCTATAATTTTTCTATAGCTCTGTTAATCATGAAATTTGACATGTAAGATGATAGCATGTCTGTGCTAATATAAAAATTATAAAACTTGTGTTTTGAGTAATTTTACTATGACAATTAAATCTGTACTTTAATTAATAAATGCAACTTTGTTGAATTATGTGATTTTCTGTGTTTCTCCAAAAATCATGAAATTTGACATGTGAGTTTAGGTCACTGATATCTACTTTCATGTTTAATTTCAGCTCTGTTTGAATAAGTATGATTTGTGTATAAATAAAGGGCTAATTAAAATGACTTATAAAATAAAAAGAATTTATTAATCCCTTTTAGATTTGTGTGACTTTTGGTTTTGTTTGACAATCAGGGGATCCGTAGCATGATTTGCTCCCTGGTTATGGATTCCTTTATGCTAATGACCTTTTGTTGCTTGATTAGTTACATCACCTTGGTTAATAGAGATAATAAAATTTGCTTAGTCTTTATATATAGTTTTATAGCTAAGTTGGTTTTGTTGGTTTGCAACTATACCGTGATGAAAGATTGTACAAATAAATGTCTACAGCTTAGAAAATTTCCATCTTTACCATGGTCATGTCATAAGCATTCCATTGATCATGCATATGCACTTCTACGTGTAGAGCTCGTTTCAGAAGAACCGGATCCTCAGTGGGTTTCTCCTGAGTGTGTGGATCCTTCTAGTTTTTCAGAATCTCCGGACTTCGCTAATCACCAAGGCAAGCCCCGGACATTAAACCTATCCTTGTATTTTTATAAAGTTATTTATATCACTTGAGTTAATATGATACATTAAGTGAATAGGAGTTGAGTGAACCCTATTTGATGCATTACCAACCTTGATGATTCCAATACTTAACCTTGATACCTGCTTTATGAAAATGCTTAGTATGCTTAGCCATGCTTTACTACTTCAATATAGTAGGTGCTTTTAAAAATGGTTGCTATGTTTTGGAAATCATGAATCTTGAGACAACATGATAACAATAGTATCTTACATCAAGAATGGAGTCTTGTTGTAAGGTTACTCAACATATGACCTTATCGTTGTTGGCCTGCTGTGATTGAGACCTTTGAGTACAGCCCACATGCGGTGGTAAGCCTCGTCTATAGCTATTCCGATACTTGAGAACGGCCAACCGCGTACTGGGAGTGGAGAGATGGCGGGAGTAGCGTGTACCCTCGGGCTATGAGATAGTCGGGTTCGAGGTGTACTGTACTCTCGGGTGACGCTGGACCCGTTCTTGTATGGGAGGATCTATAGATAGGGTTGACATATGCAAGATTAAGTTCTACATATGTCGTGTGGTACTGAATCCCCAGCTGGGTTTAATCGATTCGAATCGCCGTGTTTCCTCGGATATGGAGCCTCAATCCACTGACCCGCACCGTAGTAATGAATGGGATCTTTATGGAATGAGAACGAAAGATGTGGTATGCTTATGAAAGTTTGAGAATCTTTGGATAGTTATAAAGTTTAATCTTGAGTTAAAACTTGAAACTAGGTTTTACTATTAGTAAGCTTTTATGCAACAGAAATGTTTTGATCTTGCTAAAGCCTTACCTTGAATCCCTATAGCCTTCATACCTGAGTCTTCTCCTCTTTTCTAGACGGTTAAGTCTTGTTGAGTACTTTTGTACTCAGGGTTTGTCAACCTTTGTTGCAGGTGAGTTCATTGATCATCCTTTTGGTGGTCAATGTTTCTTCACTCTTGTGGAGGAGAGTGATAATGATTCTGATGTTTGACCTTGGGCAAGTAACAAAAGTTGTGTGGTATATGTAATATAAAGTTCTGAACCTTTTATGTAATAAGTACTTATGGGTTGTAAACTTTTAAACTTAAGTTTTAGTCTATGTTATATACTCTTTCCGCTTTACTCTGATTTATCTTATCTATAAAACTGTTGTAATACTGTGATGCTTGACGAGAGAATTCCTGAAAAGAAGGTAACGTGGATGATTCGGGTTTCCCGAGGACACCCGACAGATCTCTTGAGTCATTTGGAACTCATACACGTCAATCAGAAGTCTTTAGGACAATGATGGGTGCATGTGGGCCACTTAACTCAGGAGGTTCTGCCACAGCTGGTATCAGAGCAGGTTCCCTTAGAAAGTATAACAGTATTCATCCTTGAAAACTTCAAAAGTTGAGTCAAACTAAATTTCAAATTAGTTTGAGTCCAAATTTCTTCTAAGACTTGTCTTAATTCATTCTTTAGACTTATCCTTCTATCTAAGTGGATATGTTTTAATATAGTTATAGTGATATTTATATCTAAGGAACAATGTTTATAACATTATAATATTGCCCTAATTGTGAAAAGAAAGTTTATTCACTTTTATAATAAGTGATTACTTTAAAGTTAATTATTTGTTTGATGTGTGTTTGTTCGTAAGCACGTTTCATGCATCATGATTGATAACATATAATTAACTTTCCTTCTTAAAAAGTTGTATCTTAATAGAGTTAATATATCTATCTAATTATAAAACTCTGTCTCTTAATCTTGGAACATATATAGTTCTAATATTCAAAATAAAAATATTTTTAGCAGATGGTCTGTACCAAACAGACTGCACGCAAGTGTACCGGACCTCGAGGTGTTCCTTGACACGTTCTTGCCCCAAGAGATGATGAACCCACAAATAGTGTGGGAAGCAACCAGCCAGTGGTTGCTTATGAAGAAGGTGAAGGTAGTAACAGTGCCTCGTCACAACTTCAGGCGGAAGTAGACCGCCTGTACATGGAGTTGGCAAGGGCGAATGGAGAAAGGATGAGGGGCACCAGAGAGAAGGAAGAGTTACATGAGCAGTTGCAATACCACCATGAGCAGCATCAAGAGTATGAGTGCAAATGGAGGAAGGCCGTCGAGCAGAGGAATCAGGCACGAACCCGGGTAGATGTAATGAGGGACAATCAGAACCTTATGCAGATCCATCATGCTGACCTACATAGGCAGGTGGAGGAGCTGACTGCACAGTTGCAGCCAGAACCTGCTACGCCACCTACTCCTGAGACAGAATCTGAGGTGGAAGCAGAGGAAGAAGAGGATGAGGAGTTAGAGCCGGTGGAGTATGAAGTCTTATCTGGGGAAGAGTGATAGATCTAGAGGTTGAGTAGACATGAGATGTATCATAGTGTGACCTTTCTGACTTTGTAACCTAGTTAGTCAGAAAACCTCTAGTATGGTCAGATGTGTAAGATAGTGGTTTCAGTAGTCCTGCCCAAGAGCGGACTTGTATGATATATAAGTTGAGCATGGTATGCATGTTATGATGTATATATATAAATGTTAATTAAAGTATGGTTTGTTTTAAACAGATGCCTGTTAACACTCGTGGTGCTAGTTCTTCCCATGGTGGGGATGATATCCCTAATGCACCACCAGTTCCACCCTCTTTGGCTGATGCAATTGCAGCATTGGTCAATGCAACAACTCTGTTAGCACAAAATCAGAATGGTGGTCAACGTGGTCATGGCCGTAATAACAGGGAAGAGACAACCTATGTCGATTTCACTGATACCCGTCCTCCAGTGTTCATTAAAGCTGATGAACCTCTTGAAGCTGATGATTGGCTCCGCACCATGGAACAAAAATTCAGTCTTATCAACTGCACTGAAGTTCAGAAGTCAGCATTTGCAGCTCAGCAACTTCGAGGAGCCACAGGGGTTTGGTAGGCAAATTTACTAGCTGTTCAACCAGCCGGTCACCGAATCACTTGGGCTGAATTCAAGGAGGCCTTCAGGGCTCATTATATTCCAGATGGAGTTATGAAGATGAAACTTGAAGAGTTCTTAGCTCTCCGTCAGGGAAATGATCCAGTTATGCAGTACATTGGGAAGTTTAATCATCTGTCCCAATATGCCTTTGACCAAGTCAACACTGATGAGAAAAAGAAGACATGTTTCATGAGAGGATTGAATACAAAGCTTCAGTCTATGATGACAACTTGTGGCAATATAAATTATCATGAGACAGTGAATGTTGCTATAGCTAGTGAAGAAAAGAATCGCAAGCATAAGGAGGCTAAGAAGAAGAAGGGATTTGTGTCAGGGTCTGGATCATCTGGCGGCAACAAGAAGCGTCAGAGGCTCGTATATCATCCAGTCCAGCAGTTCCGCCCATCTTATCGTCCACCTTACCGTCCGCCTCAGCAGCAGAATTCTCAGAGTACTTTTACAAGGCCTGTTATGCCTTTTAATGTTCAACGTCAGCAGAATGTTCCTGCTATCCGTCCACCAGTGCCACAAGCTACGAATTATCCATGCTACAATTATGGAAAGGTTGGACATTTCTCTCGTGACTGTCCTTATCCAAGGCAGAATGTTCCCAATGCCAATGTGCCAAGGCCGGCGGGAAATCAGCAAGCAAACCAGAACAAGGGAAATGCACAGAACAATCAGAAGGGTAAGGGTACTCAGAAAACAGGGAAGGTTTTCCATACTCAGATAGAAGCTATTCCTGAAGGAGAACCTGTTATGCTTGGTATGTTCCCTGTTGCTCAATACCCAGCACTTACACTTTTTGATTCTGGTGCATCACATACTTTTATGAATAGAACATTTGCGGAGAAGCATAATATACCTATTGGTGAAACCAAAGATGAATTCTTTATACAGTCGCCTGGGGGTCGACTATGTACTAAGGAAATGGTACATCAGGTACCTATAAATCTGGGTGGAAATATATTTCCAACCTCCATGATAGTTTTAAAAGATCCAAGTATAGATGTGATCTTGGGTATGAACTGGATGAACCAGAGAGGTGCAGTGATAGACACCTTGAATAGAACCATCAAGCTCAACTTACCTAATAGCAAATCTCAACTTCTTGTCCATCTTCCTACTCTTAAGAGGGCAATTGAGCGAGTGTGTGCTACCTTTGTCAAGGAAATCCAAGACATTTCCGTGGTCTGTGAGTTTCCTGATGTGTTCCCAGAAGATTTACCTGGTCTGCCATCCTGATCGTGATGTGGAGTTTGAAATAGAACTCAAACCAGGAACAGCACCAATAGCCAGAAGAGCTTATAGAATGCCACCAAAAGAGTTAGCAGAGTTGAAAACTCAGTTGCAAGGTTTGATAGATAAAGGTTTCATTCGACCCAGTTCATCACCATGGGGTTGTCCAGCGATCTTTGTGAAGAAGAAGGACCATACCTTGAGGCTATGTGTTGATTATCATCCCTTGAATGAAGTGACAATCAAGAATAAGTATCCTTTGCCCCGTATTGATCTTCTCTTTGATCAACTTGCTGGTGCAAAGGTATTCTCGAAGATAGATTTGAGATCGGGGTATCATCAGATCAAGATCAAACCAGAAGATGTTCCGAAAACAGCATTCACTACCAGATATGGTCTATATGAATATCTAGTCATGTCTTTTGGTCTGACCAATGCCCCAACACACTTCATGTATTTGATGAATTCAGTGTTTATGCCAGAGCTAGATAAGTTCGTGGTTGTGTTTATTGATGACATTCTTATCTATTCCAAAACCAAAGAAGAGCATGCAGAACATCTCGGGATAGTGTTGACTCGCCTGAGAGAACATCAGTTATATGCTAAATTCAGTAAATGTGAGTTCTGGATAGACAAAGTTCAATTCTTGGGTCATGTTCTGTCAGCTGATGGTGTTGCAGTAGATCCAAGCAAAGTCCAAGAAGTTCTTGACTGGAAGTCACCAACGTCAGTACATCAAGTTCGGAGTTTCTTAGGATTAGCAGGGTATTATCGTAGATTTATCCCTGACTTCTCCAAGATCTCTAAACCAATGACAACACTGCTAAAGAATGACACCAAGTTTATATGGTCAACGGAATGTGATGAAGCTTTTCAGACTTTGAAAAAGTTTTTGACAACTGCACCAGTATTAGCTCAGCCAGATATTGAAAAATCCTTTGATGTTTATTGTGATGCTTCAGGCAAAGGCATTGGGTGTGTACTGATGCAAGAAGGCAGAGTTATTGCTTATGCTTCACGACAGCTTAAGCGGCACGAAGAACATTATCCAACACATGATCTAGAGTTGGCAGCTGTAGTCCATGCTCTAAAATCTGGCGACATTATTTGTTGGGTAATACTTGTCATATATACACTGATCATAAAAGCTTGAAATACATCTTCACTCATTCTGAGTTGAATATGCGTCAGAGAAGATGGTTAGAACTGATAAAAGATTATGATATTGAAGTACACTATCACCCCGGTAAAGCTAATGTAGTGGCAGATGCACTCAGTCGAAAAGATCATTGCAATTGTCTGGAAGTCAAGCCAATAGATATTACCTTGTGCCATGAGTTTGAAAGGTTAAGCCTTGAAATGATTTCACAAGGAAATCTTGCAAATGTGACCGTTCAATCATCCATTAAAGATCAGATCATTGCAGCCCAGAAGGAAAGCAAGGGTATGATCCATCTAAAAGAAAAGATTCGCTCTGAGCAAAACTCCAATTTCAAAATAGATGAAGCTGGAGTGATTCGGTTTAAGGATCGGTTAGTGGTTCCAAAGGTTCCTGAGCTCAGAAAGCAGATTCTTGATGAAGCTCATGCAACAAGATTTTCAGTACATCCAGGCAGTAATAAGATGTATCATGATCTGAAACAGAGATTCTGGTGGACTAAGATGAAACTTGAAATTGCTAGTTATGTAGCTAAATGTGATACTTGTCAGAGAGTGAAGGCAGTTCACCTTAGGTCTGCTGGAGAATTGCAACCTTTGCCAATTCCATCTTGGAAGTGGGATGACATTAGTATGGACTTTATAGTGGGTCTACCCAGAACATCAAAAGGGTTTGATTCCATATGGGTCATTGTTGATCGTCTGACCAAATCAGCTCATTTCATATCTGTTAAAACAGCATATCCAGCATCTATCTATGCCAAGATATATTTTGACAAAATTATAAGTTTGCATGGCATTCCAAAGACTATCGTGTCTGATAGAGGGACACAGTTTGTCAATGTTTTCTGGAGGCATTTACATGAGTCTTTGGGTACCAAGCTTTTGCATAGTACAGCGTATCATCCACAGACTGGGGGTCAGACTGAAAGAGTTAATCAGATCTTAGAAGATATGTTAAGATCCTGTGTACTCAATTATTCAGAGAAATGGGATGAATGTTTGCCTTTAGCAGAGTTTTCTTACAATAATAGTTATCAAGAGAGCATTAAGATGGCACCATTTGAAGCTCTGTATGGCAGAAGATGCAGAACACCTTTGAACTGGTCTGAACCGGGAGAATGTAGTTTCTTCGGGGTTGACTTAGTTAAGGAAACTGAAGAAAAAGTCAGATTGATTTAAGAGAACATGAAGAAAGCACAATCCAGGCAAAAGAGTTATGCTGATAAGAGACGACGGTCTCTTACCTTTAAGGTTGGTGATTATGTCTATCTCAAGGTATCACCGATGAAAGGAGTTACTCGATTTGGAATCAAAGGAAAGTTGGCACCTCGATATATAGGTCCCTATCAGATCCTGAAAAGATGTGGAAAAGTGGCATATCAACTTGATTTACCGTCACAGCTATCGTTAGTTCATAATGTGTTCCATGTCTCTCAATTAAAGAAATGTCTTCAAGTGCCTGATCATGTTATTCATGTTGAAGAGATTGAATTAGAGCCTGATATGACATACTCAGAGTATCCTATCAAGATTCTTGACCAGAAAGATCGAGTCACTCGAAAAAGAACTGTCAAGTTCTACAAGGTTCAATGGAATCAACATACGGAAGATGAAGCCACATGGGAGTCAGAAGAGTTTCTCTTAGAAAGTTTTCCTGAGTTTCTTTCTTCTGTCTAGTCCTTGTAATCTGTAATATGATGACCTATCCCTGCTTTATGTAAAGGTTAGTAATGGAAGTGTCTGACACATTTCCTTTTCCATTAGTTAGACTACAGGTTAAATCTCGGGACGAGATTTCTTTAAGGGGGAAGGAGCTGTAACACTCTGGTGTTAAGCAAACTAAAACCTGACATGTCATCATATGCACTGGCATTTCATTTGAGTTGATAACCCAATTTTGCATTCACTAAAAACAAGTTTTATTCTTTATGCTTGTGCTTAGAGATAAGAAGTGCTTAAGTTTGAAACACTAGTTTATGTTTTCTTATGTGGTGAATAATGCTTTTATGCTATATAAGGGTACTATGGTAATTTCTTATTTAGTAATTGAATTTTGGACCAAACCTTGGTATTATGTCTCAAAGGTGTATTTGGAACATGTTTCAAGTCACCATTGAGGTATAATTCAATTTTGGTTGAAATCCAATTAAATAATTTAATTAAATTGAAAACCATATTTTGTCCCCTTTTTCTTAATTCTAAATCTAAAAAGAATTTGGGTAAACTCTAAAAAGCAAAGTTGCTCCATTTTTGATAAGGATCAACTTTGATGTATAAAGTTTTTCAAGTTCTTTTATGAAATCAAAAGTAATTGGGAAAATACCCTTTTGCCCTTTTTGTCCCCTTTGATTTGCAAAACCCTAATTCAAAATCTAAGTATATTTTGCTTATGTTGCAAAAATAAAAGATGTTCAGTATTGAATTCTGAGCATTTGATATGTTAACATATTTTCAACTTGTATTCAAAAATCTGAAGTAATTTCAAATTTTCCGAAAGGGTATAAAGGAGAAGGGGGAGATAAGCTTTCTTCCCTGTTCATGGCGGTGGACGGCCGAACCTGGAATGACCGACGCCAGCGCAAAGGCCGTCGATCTCTCCCGTATGAGCGCGCAACTGAGTCCGTGGCGAAGTGAAGCAGCTGCTGGCGCTCTCCCTCGCTCCGTGGCGTCTCCTCCTGCGCTCGCCATCGACGTTTCGCCACCAAGGCGCCGACGGGAACAATCCTAACCCAATCCCAAATTCACCACACCCGAGCGTCCTCATCCACAATTGACCGCATATATAACTTCTTTATTTCCTTGCGCATCTCCAGAACCCATCCTTTTCAACTCTACTGCCTCAGAGCGCTTGTGCTCGCCATTCTTCTTCCCGCCGGGCAAAATCGCCGCCGAGCTCGACCTCGTCGTGGTCAGCTCAACCGAGCACTCCTCTAATCTCCCTGTTTCATGTTTCTGTTTCACCTTGACCCCAGGTTACTCATCGGCTTGGTGGTTTTCCATTTGGTGCTCAAGTCTCGCCGGAACATCATCTTCTTCGCCGGAGCTCGCCGCCGCGAGCCACTGCTCCGTGGACCTTGCCTTCCCGTTCCTCCTCCGCTCGAACCAACTACACAGGCAGTAGCAGGGTAAGCTACTGGAGCTTCCTAGCCCCTCCGTTCTTCTGTTGCTAGCCTAGGTTCGCCGGAACAGCTCCGCCGCGGTTCGGTCCGCCACCGTGCGTGGCCAGACCTCACTGGAGTGGTAGCGTTTGGGGTTAGGGGCTCTATCGGCCGCGGGTGACTCGCCGGTGTTGGTGCTCGCGTCCGTTAGGTCTCTACTGGCCGGAGTTGGCCGGCGTAAGGCTCGCCGGCGCTCGGTGCGCCGCCGTCCGCTCGGGCCATGGTCGGGGACCTCGCTCTTGCGAAGACGACAAGTTATAGGGTGTTGGTTGCAAAGTCCATGACTCATATAAATAGTGTCTTGGACTGCGGGTTGTTTTCATTTAAACCGAAGGGTTTTTCTGCAAAGTCACCGAGGCGCGCGGGCGGGAGCCAGGCCGGGCCGTTTTCGCGTGCGTTGGGCCGCGCGGGAGCGGGCCGAAAGCCCAGATTGGGCTAGTTTGGAGTTTTTCTTTTTCCAGTTTTATGCACAGTAGCTGGTTTTGTTATTTTTGCTATAATTTTTCTATAGCTCTGTTAATCATGAAATTTGACATGTAAGATGATAGCATGTCTGTGCTAATATAAAAATTATAAAACTTGTGTTTTGAGTAATTTTACTATGACAATTAAATCTGTACTTTAATTAATAAATGCAACTTTGTTGAATTATGTGATTTTCTGTGTTTCTCCAAAAATCATGAAATTTGACATGTGAGTTTAGGTCACTGATATCTACTTTCATGTTTAATTTCAGCTCTGTTTGAATAAGTATGATTTGTGTATAAATAAAGGGCTAATTAAAATGACTTATAAAATAAAAAGAATTTATTAATCCCTTTTAGATTTGTGTGACTTTTGGTTTTGTTTGACAATCAGGGGATCCGTAGCATGATTTGCTCCCTGGTTATGGATTCCTTTATGCTAATGACCTTTTGTTGCTTGATTAGTTACATCACCTTGGTTAATAGAGATAATAAAATTTGCTTAGTCTTTATATATAGTTTTATAGCTAAGTTGGTTTTGTTGGTTTGCAACTATACCGTGATGAAAGATTGTACAAATAAATGTCTACAGCTTAGAAAATTTCTATCTTTACCATGGTCATGTCATAAGCATTCCATTGATCATGCATATGCACTTCTACGTGTAGAGCTCGTTTCGGAAGAACCGGATCCTCAGTGGGTTTCTCCTGAGTGTGTGGATCCTTCTAGTTTTTCAGAATCTCCGGACTTCGCTAATCACCAAGGCAAGCCCCGGACATTAAACCTATCCTTGTATTTTTATAAAGTTATTTATATCACTTGAGTTAATATGATACATTAAGTGAATAGGAGTTGAGTGAACCCTATTTGATGCATTACCAACCTTGATGATTCCAATACTTAACCTTGATACCTGCTTTATGAAAATGCTTAGTATGCTTAGCCATGCTTTACTACTTCAATATAGTAGGTGCTTTTAAAAATGGTTGCTATGTTATGGAAATCATGAATCTTGAGACAACATGATAACAATAGTATCTTACATCAAGAATGGAGTCTTGTTGTAAGGTTACTCAACATATGACCTTATCGTTGTTGGCCTGCTGTGATTGAGACCTTTGAGTACAGCCCACATGCGGTGGTAAGCCTCGTCTATAGCTATTCCGATACTTGAGAACGGCCAACCGCGTACTGGGAGTGGAGAGATGGCGGGAGTAGCGTGTACCCTCGGGCTATGAGATAGTCGGGTTCGAGGTGTACTGTACTCTCGGGTGACGCTGGACCCGTTCTTGTATGGGAGGATCTATAGATAGGGTTGACATATGCAAGATTAAGTTCTACATATGTCGTGTGGTACTGAATCCCCAGCTGGGTTTAATCGATTCGAATCGCCGTGTTTCCTCGGATATGGAGCCTCAATCCACTGACCCGCACCGTAGTAATGAATGGGATCTTTATGAATGAGAACGAAAGATGTGGTATGCTTATGAAAGTTTGAGAATCTTTGGATAGTTATAAAGTTTAATCTTGAGTTAAAACTTGAAACTAGGTTTTACTATTAGTAAGCTTTTATGCAACAGAAATGTTTTGATCTTGCTAAAGCCTTACCTTGAATCCCTATAGCCTTCATACCTGAGTCTTCTCCTCTTTTCTAGACGGTTAAGTCTTGTTGAGTACTTTTGTACTCAGGGTTTGTCAACCTTTGTTGCAGGTGAGTTCATTGATCATCCTTTTGGTGGTCAATGTTTCTTCACTCTTGTGGAGGAGAGTGATAATGATTCTGATGTTTGACCTTGGGCAAGTAACAAAAGTTGTGTGGTATATGTAATATAAAGTTCTGAACCTTTTATGTAATAAGTACTTATGGGTTGTAAACTTTTAAACTTAAGTTTTAGTCTATGTTATATACTCTTTCCGCTTTACTCTGATTTATCTTATCTATAAAACTGTTGTAATACTGTGATGCTTGACGAGAGAATTCCTGAAAAGAAGGTAACGTGGATGATTCGGGTTTCCCGAGGACACCCGACAGATCTCTTGAGTCATTTGGAACTCATACACGTCAATCAGAAGTCTTTAGGACAATGATGGGTGCATGTGGGCCACTTAACTCAGGAGGTTCTGCCACAGCTGGTATCAGAGCAGGTTCCCTTAGAAAGTATAACAGTATTCATCCTTGAAAACTTCAAAAGTTGAGTCAAACTAAATTTCAAATTAGTTTGAGTCCAAATTTCTTCTAAGACTTGTCTTAATTCATTCTTTAGACTTATCCTTCTATCTAAGTGGATATGTTTTAATATAGTTATAGTGATATTTATATCTAAGGAACAATGTTTATAACATTATAATATTGCCCTAATTGTGAAAAGAAAGTTTATTCACTTTTATAATAAGTGATTACTTTAAAGTTAATTATTTGTTTGATGTGTGTTTGTTCGTAAGCACGTTTCATGCATCATGATTGATAACATATAATTAACTTTCCTTCTTAAAAAGTTGTATCTTAATAGAGTTAATATATCTATCTAATTATAAAACTCTGTCTCTTAATCTTGGAACATATATAGTTCTAATATTCAAAATAAAAATATTTTTAGCAGATGGTCTGTACCAAACAGACTGCACGCAAGTGTACCGGACCTCGAGGTGTTCCTTGACACGTTCTTGCCCCAAGAGATGATGAACCCACAAATAGTGTGGGAAGCAACCAGCCAGTGGTTGCTTATGAAGAAGGTGAAGGTAGTAACAGTGCCTCGTCACAACTTCAGGCGGAAGTAGACCGCCTGTACATGGAGTTGGCAAGGGCGAATGGAGAAAGGATGAGGGGCACCAGAGAGAAGGAAGAGTTACATGAGCAGTTGCAATACCACCATGAGCAGCATCAAGAGTATGAGTGCAAATGGAGGAAGGCCGTCGAGCAGAGGAATCAGGCACGAACCCGGGTAGATGTAATGAGGGACAATCAGAACCTTATGCAGATCCATCATGCTGACCTACATAGGCAGGTGGAGGAGCTGACTGCACAGTTGCAGCCAGAACCTGCTACGCCACCTACTCCTGAGACAGAATCTGAGGTGGAAGCAGAGGAAGAAGAGGATGAGGAGTTAGAGCCGGTGGAGTATGAAGTCTTATCTGGGGAAGAGTGATAGATCTAGAGGTTGAGTAGACATGAGATGTATCATAGTGTGACCTTTCTGACTTTGTAACCTAGTTAGTCAGAAAACCTCTAGTATGGTCAGATGTGTAAGATAGTGGTTTCAGTAGTCCTGCCCAAGAGCGGACTTGTATGATATATAAGTTGAGCATGGTATGCATGTTATGATGTATATATATAATGTTAATTAAAGTATGGTTTGTTTTAAACAGATGCCTGTTAACACTCGTGGTGCTAGTTCTTCCCATGGTGGGGATGATATCCCTAATGCACCACCAGTTCCACCCTCTTTGGCTGATGCAATTGCAGCATTGGTCAATGCAACAACTCTGTTAGCACAAAATCAGAATGGTGGTCAACGTGGTCATGGCCGTAATAACAGGGAAGAGACAACCTATGTCGATTTCACTGATACCCGTCCTCCAGTGTTCATTAAAGCTGATGAACCTCTTGAAGCTGATGATTGGCTCCGCACCATGGAACAAAAATTCAGTCTTATCAACTGCACTGAAGTTCAGAAGTCAGCATTTGCAGCTCAGCAACTTCGAGGAGCCACAGGGGTTTGGTAGGCAAATTTACTAGCTGTTCAACCAGCCGGTCACCGAATCACTTGGGCTGAATTCAAGGAGGCCTTCAGGGCTCATTATATTCCAGATGGAGTTATGAAGATGAAACTTGAAGAGTTCTTAGCTCTCCGTCAGGGAAATGATCCAGTTATGCAGTACATTGGGAAGTTTAATCATCTGTCCCAATATGCCTTTGACCAAGTCAACACTGATGAGAAAAAGAAGACATGTTTCATGAGAGGATTGAATACAAAGCTTCAGTCTATGATGACAACTTGTGGCAATATAAATTATCATGAGACAGTGAATGTTGCTATAGCTAGTGAAGAAAAGAATCGCAAGCATAAGGAGGCTAAGAAGAAGAAGGGATTTGTGTCAGGGTCTGGATCATCTGGCGGCAACAAGAAGCGTCAGAGGCTCGTATATCATCCAGTCCAGCAGTTCCGCCCATCTTATCGTCCACCTTACCGTCCGCCTCAGCAGCAGAATTCTCAGAGTACTTTTACAAGGCCTGTTATGCCTTTTAATGTTCAACGTCAGCAGAATGTTCCTGCTATCCGTCCACCAGTGCCACAAGCTACGAATTATCCATGCTACAATTATGGAAAGGTTGGACATTTCTCTCGTGACTGTCCTTATCCAAGGCAGAATGTTCCCAATGCCAATGTGCCAAGGCCGGCGAGAAATCAGCAAGCAAACCAGAACAAGGGAAATGCACAGAACAATCAGAAGGGTAAGGGTACTCAGAAAACAGGGAAGGTTTTCCATACTCAGATAGAAGCTATTCCTGAAGGAGAACCTGTTATGCTTGGTATGTTCCCTGTTGCTCAATACCCAGCACTTACACTTTTTGATTCTGGTGCATCACATACTTTTATGAATAGAACATTTGCGGAGAAGCATAATATACCTATTGGTGAAACCAAAGATGAATTCTTTATACAGTCGCCTGGGGGTCGACTATGTACTAAGGAAATGGTACATCAGGTACCTATAAATCTGGGTGGAAATATATTTCCAACCTCCATGATAGTTTTAAAAGATCCAAGTATAGATGTGATCTTGGGTATGAACTGGATGAACCAGAGAGGTGCAGTGATAGACACCTTGAATAGAACCATCAAGCTCAACTTACCTAATAGCAAATCTCAACTTCTTGTCCATCTTCCTACTCTTAAGAGGGCAATTGAGCGAGTGTGTGCTACCTTTGTCAAGGAAATCCAAGACATTTCCGTGGTCTGTGAGTTTCCTGATGTGTTCCCAGAAGATTTACCTGGTCTGCCACCTGATCGTGATGTGGAGTTTGAAATAGAACTCAAACCAGGAACAGCACCAATAGCCAGAAGAGCTTATAGAATGCCACCAAAAGAGTTAGCAGAGTTGAAAACTCAGTTGCAAGGTTTGATAGATAAAGGTTTCATTCGACCCAGTTCATCACCATGGGGTTGTCCAGCGATCTTTGTGAAGAAGAAGGACCATACCTTGAGGCTATGTGTTGATTATCATCCCTTGAATGAAGTGACAATCAAGAATAAGTATCCTTTGCCCCGTATTGATCTTCTCTTTGATCAACTTGCTGGTGCAAAGGTATTCTCGAAGATAGATTTGAGATCGGGGTATCATCAGATCAAGATCAAACCAGAAGATGTTCCGAAAACAGCATTCACTACCAGATATGGTCTATATGAATATCTAGTCATGTCTTTTGGTCTGACCAATGCCCCAACACACTTCATGTATTTGATGAATTCAGTGTTTATGCCAGAGCTAGATAAGTTCGTGGTTGTGTTTATTGATGACATTCTTATCTATTCCAAAACCAAAGAAGAGCATGCAGAACATCTCGGGATAGTGTTGACTCGCCTGAGAGAACATCAGTTATATGCTAAATTCAGTAAATGTGAGTTCTGGATAGACAAAGTTCAATTCTTGGGTCATGTTCTGTCAGCTGATGGTGTTGCAGTAGATCCAAGCAAAGTCCAAGAAGTTCTTGACTGGAAGTCACCAACGTCAGTACATCAAGTTCGGAGTTTCTTAGGATTAGCAGGGTATTATCGTAGATTTATCCCTGACTTCTCCAAGATCTCTAAACCAATGACAACACTGCTAAAGAATGACACCAAGTTTATATGGTCAACGGAATGTGATGAAGCTTTTCAGACTTTGAAAAAGTTTTTGACAACTGCACCAGTATTAGCTCAGCCAGATATTGAAAAATCCTTTGATGTTTATTGTGATGCTTCAGGCAAAGGCATTGGGTGTGTACTGATGCAAGAAGGCAGAGTTATTGCTTATGCTTCACGACAGCTTAAGCGGCACGAAGAACATTATCCAACACATGATCTAGAGTTGGCAGCTGTAGTCCATGCTCTAAAAATCTGGCGACATTATTTGTTGGGTAATACTTGTCATATATACACTGATCATAAAAGCTTGAAATACATCTTCACTCATTCTGAGTTGAATATGCGTCAGAGAAGATGGTTAGAACTGATAAAAGATTATGATATTGAAGTACACTATCACCCCGGTAAAGCTAATGTAGTGGCAGATGCACTCAGTCGAAAAGATCATTGCAATTGTCTGGAAGTCAAGCCAATAGATATTACCTTGTGCCATGAGTTTGAAAGGTTAAGCCTTGAAATGATTTCACAAGGAAATCTTGCAAATGTGACCGTTCAATCATCCATTAAAGATCAGATCATTGCAGCCCAGAAGGAAAGCAAGGGTATGATCCATCTAAAAGAAAAGATTCGCTCTGAGCAAAACTCCAATTTCAAAATAGATGAAGCTGGAGTGATTCGGTTTAAGGATCGGTTAGTGGTTCCAAAGGTTCCTGAGCTCAGAAAGCAGATTCTTGATGAAGCTCATGCAACAAGATTTTCAGTACATCCAGGCAGTAATAAGATGTATCATGATCTGAAACAGAGATTCTGGTGGACTAAGATGAAACTTGAAATTGCTAGTTATGTAGCTAAATGTGATACTTGTCAGAGAGTGAAGGCAGTTCACCTTAGGTCTGCTGGAGAATTGCAACCTTTGCCAATTCCATCTTGGAAGTGGGATGACATTAGTATGGACTTTATAGTGGGTCTACCCAGAACATCAAAAGGGTTTGATTCCATATGGGTCATTGTTGATCGTCTGACCAAATCAGCTCATTTCATATCTGTTAAAACAGCATATCCAGCATCTATCTATGCCAAGATATATTTTGACAAAATTATAAGTTTGCATGGCATTCCAAAGACTATCGTGTCTGATAGAGGGACACAGTTTGTCAATGTTTTCTGGAGGCATTTACATGAGTCTTTGGGTACCAAGCTTTTGCATAGTACAGCGTATCATCCACAGACTGGGGGTCAGACTGAAAGAGTTAATCAGATCTTAGAAGATATGTTAAGATCCTGTGTACTCAATTATTCAGAGAAATGGGATGAATGTTTGCCTTTAGCAGAGTTTTCTTACAATAATAGTTATCAAGAGAGCATTAAGATGGCACCATTTGAAGCTCTGTATGGCAGAAGATGCAGAACACCTTTGAACTGGTCTGAACCGGGAGAATGTAGTTTCTTCGGGGTTGACTTAGTTAAGGAAACTGAAGAAAAAGTCAGATTGATTTAAGAGAACATGAAGAAAGCACAATCCAGGCAAAAGAGTTATGCTGATAAGAGACGACGGTCTCTTACCTTTAAGGTTGGTGATTATGTCTATCTCAAGGTATCACCGATGAAAGGAGTTACTCGATTTGGAATCAAAGGAAAGTTGGCACCTCGATATATAGGTCCCTATCAGATCCTGAAAAGATGTGGAAAAGTGGCATATCAACTTGATTTACCGTCACAGCTATCGTTAGTTCATAATGTGTTCCATGTCTCTCAATTAAAGAAATGTCTTCAAGTGCCTGATCATGTTATTCATGTTGAAGAGATTGAATTAGAGCCTGATATGACATACTCAGAGTATCCTATCAAGATTCTTGACCAGAAAGATCGAGTCACTCGAAAAAGAACTGTCAAGTTCTACAAGGTTCAATGGAATCAACATACGGAAGATGAAGCCACATGGGAGTCAGAAGAGTTTCTCTTAGAAAGTTTTCCTGAGTTTCTTTCTTCTGTCTAGTCCTTGTAATCTGTAATATGATGACCTATCCCTGCTTTATGTAAAGGTTAGTAATGGAAGTGTCTGACACATTTCCTTTTCCATTAGTTAGACTACAGGTTAAATCTCGGGACGAGATTTCTTTAAGGGGGAAGGAGCTGTAACACTCTGGTGTTAAGCAAACTAAAACCTGACATGTCATCATATGCACTGGCATTTCATTTGAGTTGATAACCCAATTTTGCATTCACTAAAAACAAGTTTTATTCTTTATGCTTGTGCTTAGAGATAAGAAGTGCTTAAGTTTGAAACACTAGTTTATGTTTTCTTATGTGGTGAATAATGCTTTTATGCTATATAAGGGTACTATGGTAATTTCTTATTTAGTAATTGAATTTTGGACCAAACCTTGGTATTATGTCTCAAAGGTGTATTTGGAACATGTTTCAAGTCACCATTGAGGTATAATTCAATTTTGGTTGAAATCCAATTAAATAATTTAATTAAATTGAAAACCATATTTTGTCCCCTTTTTCTTAATTCTAAATCTAAAAAGAATTTGGGTAAACTCTAAAAAGCAAAGTTGCTCCATTTTTGATAAGGATCAACTTTGATGTATAAAGTTTTTCAAGTTCTTTTATGAAATCAAAAGTAATTGGGAAAATACCCTTTTGCCCTTTTTGTCCCCTTTGATTTGCAAAACCCTAATTCAAAATCTAAGTATATTTTGCTTATGTTGCAAAAATAAAAGATGTTCAGTATTGAATTCTGAGCATTTGATATGTTAACATATTTTCAACTTGTATTCAAAAATCTGAAGTAATTTCAAATTTTCCGAAAGGGTATAAAGGAGAAGGGGGAGATAAGCTTTCTTCCCTGTTCATGGCGGTGGACGGCCGAACCTGGAATGACCGACGCCAGCGCAAAGGCCGTCGATCTCTCCCGTATGAGCGCGCAACTGAGTCCGTGGCGAAGTGAAGCAGCTGCTGGCGCTCTCCCTCGCTCCGTGGCGTCTCCTCCTGCGCTCGCCATCGACGTTTCGCCACCAAGGCGCCGACGGGAACAATCCTAACCCAATCCCAAATTCACCACACCCGAGCGTCCTCATCCACAATTGACCGCATATATAACTTCTTTATTTCCTTGCGCATCTCCAGAACCCATCCTTTTCAACTCTACTGCCTCAGAGCGCTTGTGCTCGCCATTCTTCTTCCCGCCGGGCAAAATCGCCGCCGAGCTCGACCTCGTCGTGGTCAGCTCAACCGAGCACTCCTCTAATCTCCCTGTTTCATGTTTCTGTTTCACCTTGACCCCAGGTTACTCATCGGCTTGGTGGTTTTCCATTTGGTGCTCAAGTCTCGCCGGAACATCATCTTCTTCGCCGGAGCTCGCCGCCGCGAGCCACTGCTCCGTGGACCTTGCCTTCCCGTTCCTCCTCCGCTCGAACCAACTACACAGGCAGTAGCAGGGTAAGCTACTGGAGCTTCCTAGCCCCTCCGTTCTTCTGTTGCTAGCCTAGGTTCGCCGGAACAGCTCCGCCGCGGTTCGGTCCGCCACCGTGCGTGGCCAGACCTCACTGGAGTGGTAGCGTTTGGGGTTAGGGGCTCTATCGGCCGCGGGTGACTCGCCGGTGTTGGTGCTCGCGTCCGTTAGGTCTCTACTGGCCGGAGTTGGCCGGCGTAAGGCTCGCCGGCGCTCGGTGCGCCGCCGTCCGCTCGGGCCATGGTCGGGGACCTCGCTCTTGCGAAGACGACAAGTTATAGGGTGTTGGTTGCAAAGTCCATGACTCATATAAATAGTGTCTTGGACTGCGGGTTGTTTTCATTTAAACCGAAGGGTTTTTCTGCAAAGTCACCGAGGCGCGCGGGCGGGAGCCAGGCCGGGCCGTTTTCGCGTGCGTTGGGCCGCGCGGGAGCGGGCCGAAAGCCCAGATTGGGCTAGTTTGGAGTTTTTCTTTTTCCAGTTTTATGCACAGTAGCTGGTTTTGTTATTTTTGCTATAATTTTTCTATAGCTCTGTTAATCATGAAATTTGACATGTAAGATGATAGCATGTCTGTGCTAATATAAAAATTATAAAACTTGTGTTTTGAGTAATTTTACTATGACAATTAAATCTGTACTTTAATTAATAAATGCAACTTTGTTGAATTATGTGATTTTCTGTGTTTCTCCAAAAATCATGAAATTTGACATGTGAGTTTAGGTCACTGATATCTACTTTCATGTTTAATTTCAGCTCTGTTTGAATAAGTATGATTTGTGTATAAATAAAGGGCTAATTAAAATGACTTATAAAATAAAAAGAATTTATTAATCCCTTTTAGATTTGTGTGACTTTTGGTTTTGTTTGACAATCAGGGGATCCGTAGCATGATTTGCTCCCTGGTTATGGATTCCTTTATGCTAATGACCTTTTGTTGCTTGATTAGTTACATCACCTTGGTTAATAGAGATAATAAAATTTGCTTAGTCTTTATATATAGTTTTATAGCTAAGTTGGTTTTGTTGGTTTGCAACTATACCGTGATGAAAGATTGTACAAATAAATGTCTACAGCTTAGAAAATTTCTATCTTTACCATGGTCATGTCATAAGCATTCCATTGATCATGCATATGCACTTCTACGTGTAGAGCTCGTTTCGGAAGAACCGGATCCTCAGTGGGTTTCTCCTGAGTGTGTGGATCCTTCTAGTTTTTCAGAATCTCCGGACTTCGCTAATCACCAAGGCAAGCCCCGGACATTAAACCTATCCTTGTATTTTTATAAAGTTATTTATATCACTTGAGTTAATATGATACATTAAGTGAATAGGAGTTGAGTGAACCCTATTTGATGCATTACCAACCTTGATGATTCCAATACTTAACCTTGATACCTGCTTTATGAAAATGCTTAGTATGCTTAGCCATGCTTTACTACTTCAATATAGTAGGTGCTTTTAAAAATGGTTGCTATGTTTTGGAAATCATGAATCTTGAGACAACATGATAACAATAGTATCTTACATCAAGAATGGAGTCTTGTTGTAAGGTTACTCAACATATGACCTTATCGTTGTTGGCCTGCTGTGATTGAGACCTTTGAGTACAGCCCACATGCGGTGGTAAGCCTCGTCTATAGCTATTCCGATACTTGAGAACGGCCAACCGCGTACTGGGAGTGGAGAGATGGCGGGAGTAGCGTGTACCCTCGGGCTATGAGATAGTCGGGTTCGAGGTGTACTGTACTCTCGGGTGACGCTGGACCCGTTCTTGTATGGGAGGATCTATAGATAGGGTTGACATATACAAGATTAAGTTCTACATATGTCGTGTGGTACTGAATCCCCAGCTGGGTTTAATCGATTCGAATCGCCGTGTTTCCTCGGATATGGAGCCTCAATCCACTGACCCGCACCGTAGTAATGAATGGGATCTTTATGGAATGAGAACGAAAGATGTGGTATGCTTATGAAAGTTTGAGAATCTTTGGATAGTTATAAAGTTTAATCTTGAGTTAAAACTTGAAACTAGGTTTTACTATTAGTAAGCTTTTATGCAACAGAAATGTTTTGATCTTGCTAAAGCCTTACCTTGAATCCCTATAGCCTTCATACCTGAGTCTTCTCCTCTTTTCTAGACGGTTAAGTCTTGTTGAGTACTTTTGTACTCAGGGTTTGTCAACCTTTGTTGCAGGTGAGTTCATTGATCATCCTTTTGGTGGTCAATGTTTCTTCACTCTTGTGGAGGAGAGTGATAATGATTCTGATGTTTGACCTTGGGCAAGTAACAAAAGTTGTGTGGTATATGTAATATAAAGTTCTGAACCTTTTATGTAATAAGTACTTATGGGTTGTAAACTTTTAAACTTAAGTTTCAGTCTATGTTATATACTCTTTCCGCTTTACTCTGATTTATCTTATCTATAAAACTGTTGTAATACTGTGATGCTTGACGAGGGAATTCCTGAAAAGAAGGTAACGTGGATGATTCGGGTTTCCCGAGGACACCCGACAGATCTCTTGAGTCATTTGGAACTCATGCACGCCAATCAGAAGTCTTTAGGACAATGATGGGTGCATGTGGGCCACTTAACTCAGGAGGTTCTGCCACACTATGTGTGTGTTGTGTTGTGCCTATCAATTACCTAAGACATGTTAGGATTAGTCTAGGACCTTTTAACCAAGTTACGGTGAGAGGCTGCCTACAATCATCAACGCAATAACAAATGAACATAACACAAAATTACTTCATTAAAACAGACAAATAAATCAACAATGTACCGATCTTACCTTGCCTTACTAGCTTTGCCACGCCGCGGCATCCTAACAATAAAAAATATGTCAACGCTACACATACATTCATGATTAATTATAAATCTACATAATGACGTAACAAATATTACACAAAAAATGTACACAAATTGAACAAAATATTAAGCAAAACAGATACAAAAAGTCTAATACATGAACAAATCCATTATTAATTAACAACTAACGTCACGACATTTTCAAAATAAATATTGTATATAAACCCTAAGTTACCAAAATATGGTTTAATCCTACATTGCAAATATGGATAAAGAACAGCAATATGGATCAAAATACCTCTAGTGCAGAGAGAACGAGTTCGATTGAGGGAGATGAAGAGAGGAGGGATGAAATGAAATGGATTGGATTGAATTGGTTTGGGAGGAGAAGAGAGGAATGAAGAGGAGGCTGCTGCTGGCCGCGGCGGCCAGATCTAGATTGGCTTTGCCGCGGCCGCGCCAACCCGCCTGGCGCGGCAAAGCCGTTGGCCGCGCCAGGCCGCCTGGCGTGGCAAACGCACTAGCCGCGCCAGCCCGCCTGACGCGGCAAACTGACGAGTGGGGCCCACGCGGGCCTGCGTGGCCGGGCGGTGCCACGGTGGCGCTTTTGCCGCGCCGTCATGCATGGCGCGGCTAACGTATTTGCCGCGCCATTGGGGACGGCGCGGCAAAAAGGTTTTGCAAAAAATAATGGACAGTGTTGTTTCTGAAATTTTTTATTTAATTGAGTTATTAATAAAAAAAATTCTCCAAGTCCAGCACAAGACTTGATTGTGCTTGCGCGCGCTCTCTCTCTCTTCTGCCGCCTCAGCCTCACGTACGGTACGGTACGTCCTGGTGCTGGCCTGCAGCTGGACAACAACAGTGCCAGCAGTTGCAATTTGCATAGATTCTTGCTGCAGTTGCAAATACATGCAGCAGGCCCAAACTCTCTCTCCACCGTGGGAGGCAAATACATGCAGCAGGCCCAACACAACGTGGCGGGCTTCTCTCTCTCTTCGACCCGCGCGCAGCTGCCAGAGGCCCATAGGTCATTCACCGCCCACCAACACTACTGCACTAGTACTACACAACAACAATATTATTGCTCAAAAAACAAGATTAAATACTACACACAAGTACTATTATGCCACCGCAAGTCCTGTTTTTTTTTCTACTAACTTCTTTTTTATCGTATTTATTTTCTTCCTGTGTTTATTCTGATAAGTTGTCCACTAGTAGCAACTTCACAAAATTCATGTACTCACCAACATGCACACAATCAAGTAGATTAATTAAGTGGAAAGCACAAATCAAAACAATTTACTCAAAGAGTATTCGAACCGAAGTCAAGTAAGACACAATAATTTGTTTCCCAAAAAGCTCGGCTCCTTCCCAAAACAATAACCCTCAATATGAGGAGGAGTCTAGATCCAGAACTTCAAGTCTTGAACAAAACTAGCTATTGGAATATTACAAATAGTCATTGGAAGTGCACAAGTCTATATCGTCAAAAAAAAATGTTCACAACTTCCTAAGAAATCTTCGGAATTTCCTTTAAAATGTTGTTGCATGTAGTCCCTCCGTATTGGTAAAAGTTATCGTTTTGGATAAGATTTGGATCAAACATTGAGAATATAAATCATAAACAACTTTTAAATTACTGAGTTTAGAGATGTAAAAATCATATAAAAATTTGTCTTAAAAAGTACTTTCATAAAAATATACATATATCACTTTCTAATAAATATTTTTAAAGATACAAGTGGTCAAAGTTATGCTTTGAAGACCGTGTCGCTGTCTGAAACGACATCTTTTACCAATACAGAGGGAGTACTATCAAAGAGTTGTAATCCTCTGGAATGGTGTTGTCGTTCTAGGGTGTTACAACATATGCCATTTGTTGAAAGCTTTCTGGACATTTATTATTACTTCGTGACTATGCTTTTTCATGCAATATAGTTATATTCTTCAAAAACAAATTTGAAATTTTGTTTTTCACTTCATATTTATATTTATAATAAAGAAGATACTTATTCATGGAAATTGATACACTATGATTAACCAAGGATTTCATTTTCTATGCTTCCTATTCATGGATATTTGAGAACTTATTTGTGCTCTAAGATCCATGTTCAATGTTCTCTATCAATTTAGGATTCTAAGATATGATAGAAGATGGATTTCATTAATGTTTGTGCCTACATGCTCAATACTTCTTATAGATATGCATTTATTTTTGTTTAATGGAGTATCGTACTACCTCCATCTTAAAATAAATCAACTTTTAGAGTTGTCCTAAGTTATTTTAAGCTTGATCAACTTTATATGAAAAAGGACCAATACTTATGACACAAATTAATATTACTAGATACACCACAAGATATATTTTCATAATCTGCTATTTTTCTGAGAAGCATCAGGACGCGCCCTAGCGCCGGACTTCCGAGTGCTGCCAGTTCCCTATTTAATGTGCATTAAACCCCCATAAAGCTTCGTTGAGACTGGGTTTAGCCACATGTTATACTCTTGAATAAAGAGAAGATTTAGTAAAATCCATGTCACAGCAACTCTCTTCGCAACAATCAGCAACAGAACAATATTGCTCTTGATTCCAACTTGGTGATTCTAAATGGGCTTTGGAAAATAAAGGTCATTTCACTACTAAGTCCCTTTACAACTTTTTAACTGACAGGGGGAGTGTCCAGCAAGGTTGTTGGCGCTATCTGAAAAGAGTGAGCTTCCTCTGAAAATTAATTTCTTCTTATGGCAAAGCTAGGTAACGCTGACTGTTGTCTCTGGCTTAGTGCTTGGAGACGGCGGTGGATCACTTGTTGTTTTCTTGTCTTGTGGCCAAAATGATCTGGAGTAATGGAATATGTCTTGTGAGCTATCCAAAGTCGATCGATCTTAGATTTCATCAACGGGCCCTGGCCGAGGCGTTTGGTTGTTTTTACCTTTTGCGACAAGAGTTTACTGCACTTGTGCTCGGTGCAGAACTAGTACACTACTATACAGACATAATACGCACATTTCATTATTTTATACTCATGTATTATATGGTTCATCAACGTGTTCACTTTATGGTCCAGTCTAGGTCCTCACAAATATCAATAAGCAACACAAGATAAAGTGCTTTCAAAATCCAACTTTCTTTCAATAAATTTAGGAAATTTGAAACAAAACAAACCGTCACATCGATCGTCTCTACATCAATTTATTATTGCGAAACAGTCTATGGTGGTCTCACTGATGAGACCGAGTTCTGGGAAACACAATCCCAGATCTTAATCGTCTTAAACTGTGACTGATCCTGGGCTTCAAGAGGTTCATCGTCATCTTCATGGTCCACTCCTCCTCCTCCGTGATCTGTTGCTCTACCTGCTCCAACCAGCCGCCGATCTTGTTCAGCGTCAGTGTGTTGCTGCTGTGCTTCCACTTGTCATCCACATGCAGCGCGTCCTCCACAAAAGTCAGGAACCATCTTTGCATCTGGCAGCACAAGTTCTTGGCAAGGTCAGCCGTCTCCTTCGTCGCGCTCTTCGTCTTTGGTGTGTTTGGCAAGCACAGCTCGTGGATGACGTGGCTGTCGCCGCGGCCGCCGACCCAATACTTGGCTGATAGCTCCACAGATGCCACGGACTCGGCGATGTTCTTCCACTGAAGCGTATCTTCGTAGACACCGAGGAATACATCAACTGTTGGGAGTGGATTGGAGACCTCTGCCGAATTGCAGATTTCAGACAATTTGCTGTGTAGTGTAGTGTAGTGTAGGCAGCAGAAACGAACAAGATGTTAATTATATATCGCACCACCAATTTCTGCCTCACAAAAGTACAATACACTGGGCATTCCTTGATCGAATTTGAATGTATGGAATTGTTCATTAGGTTCAACACTTGGATTTGGGGAAGAAAAAATATATATATATATACATTGCGTTCCTGACAATTGAAGAAAATATGGATGCCTCTTGCAGATGGCTAGCTGCAACGGTTGCTGATGCAACAAATATTGGACTGGGAAATAGAAGTTTGTTTGAAATTTCAAACCAATTGTGTGGGGGGGTGTTTGCCGGCGTTGGTGACACTGACGCCATGGCCGAGCTGGACTGGGACTCTGGGAGTGACAATGACAACCAACTTTGCAATCTAAGAAAGGGAAAGGTGCAATTTTCATACCAGGTGCTTGGAGTTGGAGATCGCCGTTCTCGGAGTTCCCCTGACCGCCGGCGTGGCTGGTTTTCCGGCGGAGCGAGACGACGTCGGCCCCGGCGTGCGGATGCCCCTGACCGGCCGCGGTGCTGTTGCTGTTCTTCCAGCGAAGCGGGTGTGAGAAGACCGAGACGACGGCAACGTCGCCCTGGGCGTGCCCCTGACCGCCGCCGGCGCCCTCGGGGCTGCTGTTTTCCCAGCGGGCGAGGGAGACGGAGACGTCGCCCGCGACGAGATGGCGGATGTCACGGACGAAGGCTGCGGGGACGCGAACGTGAGCCGCCGGCGCGGGGTCGGCGGGACCGAGGGCGGCGGCGGCGGCGGCCCTCTTGACGGTGGCCACCACCTCGTTGGCGTTGGCGTTGGTTGCTGATCGAGGAGGAGGAAGCCATGTGGGCTGTGGCGCGCTTGCTTCGTTGGTGGACAACGACAACGGTGTGGGGATGAGGAGGCGCGCGGCGGAAGCGGTGGCAGTATACGTCGAGCGCGGCTGCCTGTGCTGGAGTGGACGGCGAGCGGACGAGGTGCGGGCGACGGCTGCTCTCGTCTCGTCTGCCTTTTATAATGAAGCAGGCCGGAGGGCCAGGCCGTTAGGGGCGTCGCCGAGTGAGCTAGTCCTGACGTACTCCTGAGACGAGACGAGATCGAGCGCCGCCGCGCCGCGCCGCTTGCATGCATGATTTTGCGTACGTGCAAAGGGCAAGGGCAAGCGGATCGATCGGATCCATGCACGCATCATCCATCTCCATCCTAGCTGTTACCGTTGTGGCCGCAACGTTAAGTTTTTCAAACAAGGCACCGCATGATCGATCAGCACCACCATTGCTGTTACACTGCAAAGTGCGTGGATGGTGGACTCGCGGTGGAGACGACGGACAGACGTTGTTCCCATCCTTGCCGTTGTAAACGTCAATGTCACACTGTAGGACTAAGGATGGCAACAGTTCGGTTTCGGGTCGGATATCCGTGGGTTTCGGGTCTAGCGGGTTCGGGTTTGGGGACGGTTTTTTACCCACGGTTTTCGGGTTCGGGGCTCCGAACCTATCGGGTTTGGGTTTGGTTTTGGTTTTGGTTTTCCACCCGTGGATATCCAATGGATATCCGTTTGAAATAAAAACTCATGTTTTATAATGTACTAATAATAAATTGTTTACTTAGATTATTACATTTATTCTAAGTTGACTAATGAAATTATTTATTATTTATTGTCTCTTGATTATACATGTGGATATGTATATATATCACATATATATTTACATAAAGTACTTATTGCTCTTAGTATAGTGTAACACAAATCGGGTTTCGGGTATCCGTGGATTTGGTTATGGTGATGGATTTATTTCACCCGAATCGGTTTTCGGGGCGGTTTGGGTTTCGGTTTTGGGTGCACGGAGACTCCGTCCGATCCGAATCCGACTCGTTGCCATCCTTATGTAGGACCCCCCCCCCCCCCGGCCACGGTGCAAGAAAGTCGTATCACATCACAATTTTGTAACCGCCTCCCGCGAGCTTGCCGGAGAGGTTTTCACAATTAAAATTCCAATCTTCTACTTAGTAAAGTGGGATTCTCTATTAGTGTTTTAGCATTCAAAATTTAGTATAATTTTTTCCTATGTCTTCTGGTGAGATTAACCATGTGGTATGACTAATGGTAGTGTTACTACAACTTAAAAACACTAGAAAAATTAAACCATTTTGGTAGTGTTTGGTAGCGCCCCCCCTCCCCCCTCTCCTAGTCCTTAATATAGATAATACTTTAGATGTTCTTCAGATGAGTGAGGCTTGTCTTGCCATCGCGTAGCTGTGGCCGTGGTTTTCCTCTCGGCTGCTTCCTTGCCGTCAACGTCGCCGACTCCAAGGTCAGTGGTAATAAAATAAATCTGTTATTCTTCTTCTTTGTGGATCTCCTCTCCCCACCCCCCGCTTCAACATCCATCCGCCATCGATGAGAACCGTTTCATCATGTTCCGTAACCTTCGTCGTCGGTATCCATCTTCGTTCACTAGCCTTTGGTCCTAGCACCCCGTTCAACAAGGCCGCTCCTCATGTGGTGTCAGTTCGACAACTCCGCCTCTCTCTAGGATCCTAGTTTGAGCTTCATCTTCAACCTTCGGTGACAACTTCCACATCATGACCACATGCATGCTTTGTACCTCCAATAACAAAATTTATTAGATGATATAATGTAATCATGAGTTATATTTTACAAATAATTAGAAAGCATAGATCAAATCTACCAATTCATCAAGCCCTAGCGTTCAAGAATAATACGAAAGTAATAATATGAAGTATTATCCAATTGCACTAGTTAGGTTGAAAATCTCATATCTAAAAAATTTAAATCAAGTAAAAAAAATTAACCATGGCTTTTGATAGACATTTGTACAACTTTTTCCTTTAGGATATTAAGTCTTTTTGGTCCCAAACTTTTGTCTCTAACTAAGAGAAAGGATGGAAAGGTTATAGCTCGCATGAATTCATTTTATATTTGATTTTGAGTTTTGTGATGAGTATATGAACAAAGTTTTGAATCACAAAGGAGGTTTTCAAGTGGAATGAAGATACAAGGAGCTTGCATGGAATAGATGTTTATCAGGGGCTATGTCTAGTTGACGGAGAGTTACCACCGCTACTGGCGTGGAATGGATCAACAGAGGCTAAGATAACCATAGTGAGTGTCGATCCACATGACTTTAGTTAGTTTAAAGGCATATACACCAAGTATATAAGGTTAGAAGAGTTAACAATATGCAAGATGTGATAGAGAACTGAAAAATGTAACAGAAAATGAATTTGAGCACATCGATGTATTGAAGGTGAATTATGTTCATGGTGATTTGTAATAAGGAACAACAGTTACCAAAGGGAGTGGAAGCACAGAAAAAGTTGTCATTGTGAGGGTGAAAACCGTTGAAAAGTTGAATTGTTGTCAAGAGAAGGATGAGCAAACATTGGTGTTCAACACACATGACATAGTGCTATGTCATGGGCCGAATAAAACTTATAGGGATCTATGGACGAACATGAAATTATATTTGTCATTTTTTAAATAAATTTTATGATAAAGGGTAAATTTGGTCATACAGTTTTGGAGATTGATCATGAAGTATTTTGTATGTGGTTTGAGAGTTGAATTTGGTGGTTAAAGTTAAAGAATAAAACTGGTGATAAGTAACAAGAAACAATATTTGAGGTAAAAATGAAATGAATCAATAGAAAAAATGGATGAACACAAATGTGTTGGAAACATTTAGTTTGTACTTTAAGGTCCAAATGAAACAAATGTATCAATCTATAAAAAAATTGTATTTTTTGGAATAGTTCAAAATAAATATGTTGACATAGGAAGCCAAATTTAGTGGTCATGATCAATATTGGCGCCCAAAAGTTGTGGCTCCTATGCTATTGTACATTGTACATCTCTTTGGATTACAACAATGGAAAAAGGAAATAATTTAGTACACGTAAAGAAAGATGAAAATCCACTGCGATTTTTTTCATGAAGATATACCAAAGCTCAAGTTTTTATTAATAGGAAAGGGGTGGTGCAACTCCTTACAAGGTTTGTTGACATGGTTTAGTGTTGCAAGGTGCAAACCGAAGCATCTCGAGGAACCCAAACAACAATATTGTTAGTCAAAAATTATATAATAGTCAATTTGGTGATGACAACTAAGTAGGAAGTGCAAGCACTATATCCCCACGCAACAGCAAGCAAAGCAGGTAAGGTTTCGAATACAACTAGAAGCCATGTACATGTTCCCTTCATCCACGATCAGCTGCATGTGAGTTGTGGTGGTGGCTTGGCCTTTCCCTGGAAGACCCTCATATTACACTCACACCAAATCGATTAGGTGACAAGAAAGATTAGGGAGTCAAACCCTTTCCTCAACTCCCCACCTAGGGACATCTGTAACCACCAAAGTACTAGACGATCATCACTTTCTGGCATTTGCAAATTCATTGTGCATGTCAAATATAGCAGCAAATCTATGAACTACATTCATTAAATCCTATACAATTGTTTTTCTCTCAGCATAGATTGATGGCAGCAGCGACCCTGATTCAAGTATGAATAAAGGATAAAGAAATCACCTTGACTAGATGGCTTCATCCATCATCTCTTTGCGGAACCACAAGAAATTAAACAATTTCTCCATCCATAATAGAAATCATAAAGACAAATCATTAAGAATGGTTAAGTTGTTGAAGCTAAATGTGAAGGCTATTTTTGTAGAAATTTTCACACTTGTGCAATCCAAATCAAAATCTAATTGTAACCTAACAAATATGAAACTTTGTTCAACATGACAATAAGTAGGGAGGTACCATGCGGCTCGATTGTGCCATGAACGAGCAAAGAAAACTCATGCATTTTTCATGCAAGATGAAAACTCAGCTTACTTAGCCTATTTTGGGACTTCATAGGACACTAACAACAATAAGAATCAGGCCACTAAAGTATATTGACCGCCTTCGGGAATTGGGTTGCATTTCATTAATAAAACATGGGCTGATAGGAAGGATGAAACTCTCCAAGACGGAACTGAAGAAGCTCAATGGGAGTATGGGCAATGTTGGCAGTATGGAAGGCTAGATATTGTAACATCTCTGCCCTCAACTCTCTTGGTCAATCCTGAAAGGTAAAAAGGTTATAAACCAGAAAAATAAAATGAGGGATATATTAACAAGGAAATGTTTTGTATCAGATCAATAGTACTGTACAGGGAACCATGATCCTCACCATCATAGAGCTCAATGAACTTCATGGAGAATATGTCAAACTCGGTTATATTTATATTCTTTTGTAATGGATCCTGATTAGGTACACATATCCAATTTGCAATTTTGAGGAATTTGAGGTGTGCAGCTAATGATAGTGCAACACTAAGGGTTGCATGAGTATTTGGCCCATTGAAGAATGATGTGTATCCCATTTGGCCTCATTGTTATGATTATAATCCATTGAGTCTAGAACATCGACACGGGATTGGCCAAGATTAATACAATATGCATATCAGTGACAAAGATGTAAGATCAGGAAGGAATATCTTCAAGATGTGTATTCAAAAGAAATAAGATTTTAGGAAGGTAAACTATTGGGGTGAAAGCTAGGAAGAAAAAATGTGCACATGATACACATACCATCTTTGCCTTTTTTTAAGTTAGTCGTGTAAGTTAGTCGTGTGGAGGCATCGCTAGATATCCTGAACTACAACATCTTGGCTGCACTGGGGCTCCATCAATTTTGATAAATTTCAGCCTCTGTGTAGCCAGAATGTTGTAGTCCAAGCTATCCAGCGATGCCCCTCACTGCTGACTTAAAAAAAGGCAAAGATGGTATGTGTGTCATGTGCACATTTTTTCGTCCAATATTTCATCCTAGTAGTTTACCTTGATGAAATCTTATTTCTTTTAGGTACATATCTTGCAGATATCCTTTTTGGTCTTACATCTTTGTCATGGTCTATATACTATATCAATCTTGGGCGTATCTATGCTCTAGACTGAATGAATTATAGTTGTAACAATATGGTCACAAACATGGGATACACATCATACTCCAATGCGCCAAATACTCATGCAATGACTTAGTATTACATTGTCTTTAGCTACACCCCCACAAATTCTCCCAATTTGCAAACTAGAGACGTGTACCCATTCGGGCTCCATTTCAAAAGAATACAGACGATAACTCTAGCATATTTTCCAAGAAATTCATTGAGTTATATGACTGTGAGGGCCATGGTTCCCTACAGGCTAGTATAGATCGACTACATTTTCCTTGTTGATATATCCATCATTTTATTTTTCTCATTTGTAAAATTTTTCCTTTCAAAACTGATCAAGGTAGTTGAGGACAGAGATACTACAATATCTAGCCTTCCATACTGATAACAATGTCCACGCTCTTGATGACCTTCTTCAATTCCATCATGGAGAGTTTCATCCTTCCTATCATCCTATGTTTTATTAATAGAATGAAACCCAATTCATGAAGGTGGGTGACGTCCTTTAGTGGGTTGATCCTTATTTCTGTTAGTGTCCTATGGAGTTTCCAAGATAGGATAGGTAAGATGTGTTTTAATCTTTTATGAAAAAATGCATGAGTATTTTTTGTTCCATGAACTCTCAAACCACATACACAATACTTCATTATCAATCTCCAAAATTGTATGACCAAATTTAGCCTTAATCATAAAATTTATTTAGCAAACCACAAATATAGTTTCATGTTCGTCCATACTTTTGGCCCATGACATAGCACTATGTCATGTGTGTTGAACACCAATTCTTACTCATCCTTCTCTCGACAACAATTCAACTTTTCAGTGGCTTTCACCCTCACAATGACAATTTTTCTGCTCTTTCACTCCCTGGTAACTGTTGTTCCTTATTACAAATCACCATGAACATGATTCACCTTCAATAAAATGATGTTTTATTGCTCAAATTCATTTTTTGTTCCATTTTCATCTATTTTTCCTTATCATACTTGTAACCTCTTCACCTTGGTTCTCTACCACATCTTGCATTATTTTATCGACCACATAATGTTAACTCTTTTAACCTTATATACTTGGTGTACATGTCTAAATCCATGTGGATCGACACTCATCATGATCATCTCAAACTTTGTTCGTCCATTCCACGCTACTAGTGGTAGTAACTCTCCATTAACTAGGCATGGCCCCTCATAAACCTCCATTCCATGCCAACTCTTTATATTTTTGTTCCACATGGAAACCTCCTTTGTGATTTGAAATTTCGTTAGTATACACATCACAAAACTCCCAATCAAAACAAAACAAAATGCAGTCATGAAGCTATAACCATTCCATCATTTCCCTTATTGATGCCCACTCCATTTTGCCTTTTCTTCTTCTCAATTTCTATCTTTCTAGATGCCTTCCTTGTTCCCTCCGTATCTTGTTGTCTCTAAAGTACTAATCATCAAACTGAAGTATTGTGTTATGGTGAGTATGAATTAGTAACCAACATTCTCTTCCTTATACTTATGCATAAACGGCTTGGCATAAAAACCTGCAGAAAAGCGACATCAAGGAGGTTCTAAGAATAGGCATGGTTCACAACCACTTGTGTTGTTCGCAATCAAACTACATGCACACATTCAATTTTATCTTGGTAGAGTAACCAATTGACCCAACCCACAACATACTTCTTCATGGTTGTTTTTGGCACCTTGAAATCTTTGATTATGTTTTCTTTTCAGTTCTGTGTTGGAGAGTTTCATGCTTCTTACCATCCTATGATATAGACTTCTCTAAACAATACATGTTTGAACATTTCATCATTCACCATAGCATCATTCATAGCCACTTGTGAGCAAGACCAATTGTAGTGTGCTTAACATAACTTGGTCTTGTTCGCAAACACTCGTGGCTCTCAACCATTCATTCTCCTTGGTTATGCCACATGCAACCATTCATTCTCCTTGGCTATTTTATGCACTTCATAATAACTTTGTCTTGTTCGCAAACACTTGTGGCTTTCAGCCATTCATTCTCCTTGGTTATTTTAACCACTTTGTACCTTGGTCTTGTATGCAACCACTCGTAGCCCGCAGTCCGTAACTTGGTCTTATTCACAACCACTCGTGGACTCAGAGTCATTCATTATTCTTGGTTGTTTTAACTCACCTTTCCATCACCATCATTGTCTGTGCACGCATCCAAGGAAGTTATTGTAACGTAACGGCCCTAATCCCATGGCCCACTGACCACCGTCAACCACTGACAGTCGATCCGTACAACCAAGAGATTAAGACCGGTTCCGCTACTGGGCTACATCAGTGCCCGTTGTCCGCAGGATCATCTCACAATTCAGTTACAATCTCTTTAACATTTTGACAAATAACATCGGAGTAAATAGCGGAAGACTTAGATAACAATAGTTTTACAAACCAGGGTTCAACATAAACTTAAAGTGAAGTTATTACAGACCATAGTTCAAATAGATAGAGTTGCAGAGTAGCATATGACAACAACTTAAAGATACATCACCCAGCCCGAGGGTGAATAATCACTCATCGGCCTCATCGGCCTCCTCCTGAACAACAGTCACACAGCAGGGTCCAAGGCATACTGAGGAATCTGCCATACCTGCAACATGGGTAATAAAACCCTGAGTACAAAGGTACTCAACAAGACTTAACCGACTAATGAAAAAGGGGAGGAGACTCAGGAATGAAAGGCTTAGGGTAGTCAAGGTAAGGCTTAAGCAAAATCAAGTATTTTGCAGAAAAGCATTTTTGTAAATCTTATTTTATTTTGAAAGATTCAATATTCCTCAATTCTTCATCCTTCATGATTCATTTTACATTTCAAAACATTCCTAGTTGAGAACCACTCTCCGTTGAGAGTCAATGGAACAAGTCTCCATGACCGAGGAGCAACGTTAATCCGGATAAATAATACTCAGCTGAGGATCCCTATCCACACTGCATATGTAGCACCCAAGCTTGCATATGCCAACTCGTCTTCCACGATTCCTCCATTATTGGGCCCGGTCCTACGCCACCCGGAAGTACAGTACACCACTCCAATCCGGGACTCTAACCCACGTGGGTACATGCTACTTCCGCCATCTCTCCACTCCCAGTGCGCGGTTGTCGGTCCAATAATGGATTTCTCGGAGCCAGAGCTTTCCGTAGTATGTGAATAGTTGCAAGTCCTGCCCAGCAGGCCCCCATACGGATGGTCCCTAATTTTCCAGCCAGCAACTGTGCCTTGGTTATATCTCACCCAAGCGCAACAGTCCTGTCAGTTTTTCAATCCGTCCCGGTCGGTGTCAACTGTCGAGTCCCGGACTACGACATGACGGCACCGTACGCAAGGACAACCTCTCCTTCCCATTGACTAAATACGGATCAGATACTTAGCCAATAGTGGGGGTAAACCAGAAATTTCCATAAATATTCTTAAGTGATCACACTTTGAAATTGGCATTTTTATTGCAAATCTATTGTATAGCATTGCTAAGCATTTTGCAACTATTTTTGAAAAGCAGGTATCGGGTGTATCAGTGGTCAAGGTGGATAATGCATCAGATAGGAGATCACACAACTCCTATAAACCTAATGCAGTAATTTAACTCAAAGCATTTAAGTAAAACATTTTATAAATTCAAGGAAAGGGTTAAATGCACCGGGGCTTGCCTTGGATGGCAAAAAGGATGGACTCGGGGTTGGAGTAGGTGTCGGAGCTCGGGGTCGCCTCGGGGACAGATCCTTCGGTGGCTACCTCGACTTCAGGGCCTTCTTCCTCGGTCACTATACGTATGCAATGATGTATGCTCATGAGAATGCTAGCATGATCAAAAAGGTGCAAGACAAACACTGATTTAGGAATAAAAGCATTTCCCTAAGGTGGACATAGAATTATTATCATTTCTTTCCTTTAGCAAGATAAGTTAGAATTATTAACTAATCTAAACATCACCAAACATGGCATCACAAACATCATAGACCAACGGGTGGGGGTCTATGTACATCAATCAACCCAAAACTCACACCATCAAACAATTAACATCAACCCTAGTCTATCTTTTCTATTTTTCCTATTTTATTTTAAAAGGTCATTTATGAAGTTGCTCCAAAAATTACCAAATTAATCTCATAAGTTCATTATGGCATAAATAGGTGGCAGAACAAATTTCATAATTTTTGGAGGTCATTAAGGTGCTCAAATAATTCCAGTCATTAATTAAGAAAAGGCACTATTCAACTATTTAAATAAATGCTCAAACATCAATTTGCTCCAAAAGACTTCAAAATTTTACCAGAGGTTCAGCATGGTATGACAAGGTCACAAAAATTTATCTCAAGATTTTTGGAGTTATAGATCACTCTCCAAAAATACCGAAACTTCCATTTTCCAATTAAAAGGGGAATTTTATATTTTTAAATCTTTGCACAAAACTCAAGTTTCATATTTTTATAAAATACTACAGGGCATAAAGAGTCGACTGTGAAATTTTTCAGAATTTTTGGATGTACACAGAAAATCATACAAAAAAAAGAAAACAGAACACTATTCACATCTCACAGAAAAAGAAAAACACTGTGTTCCTCTAGGCCGGACTCGGCGAATCGCGGGCTCGGGCGAATCGCGACGGGCTCGGTCGAGACGGGCTCGGTCGAGACGGAAGCGACAGCTTCGTCCGAGGCCTGGCCCGGAGGCTCGGGCGAGACGGAGAAGTAAGCCTCCGTCCGAGGCCTGACTCGGGCGAAGCAGAGAACATGCGTCGCCGAGGCTTGGGCTCGGGCGAAGCGGAGGGCATGCGCTCGCCGAGGCTTGGGCTCGGGCGAGGCGGAGTGGAAGCAGAGGCCGAAGGCTCGGATGCTTACCACGTGTCGGAGCCAGGGCTCGAGGGTGAGGCTCGACTCGTTCTCGAGGGTGAGGCTCGACACGCTCGAGGGTGAGGCTCGGCACGTTCTCGAGGGTGAGGCTCGACACGCTCGAGGGAGAAGACGACAGCGGCGGCGCTCCGGCGATCCGGCGGTCCTGCGCAACACACGAGACCGCAAGGGCCGGTTTAGAGTCGCACGGAACCAAGGAATACGACACGGGGGTCGGTGAAGGATGATCGTGGCCGGAGACGGCGAATTTCACGAACCCGAGTTCACCGGCGTTCGGTCGGAGAGCGGGAAGATGGGGTTACGCCGGGCAAACGGAGACGGGGAAGGTGAAATTGAAGGGTGGGAAAGCCTCACGAGCTCACGGCGGAGCTTTCGGGCTCGGTGGTGGGGCGGCGGAGTGACTGGAGAAGGCTGGCCACGGTGGCGGAGGTGGAGTGCGGAGGTCGGAGCTCCGGCGGCTTATATAGCCGCGGCTATGGGACGGTAGAGAGCTCGGGGATATGCGGGTAAGGTTTGCGGGGTCGTGCGCACTCGATTGCGCTCTGGCAGACGAGCTGGCGTGCAGCCGGGGCTCGGGCGCAAGCTCGGCCGGCGATGGCCACGCGGCGGCGGCGCGCTGGACACTGTAGGGGCCGAGAGCGAGGGTCAGCGCTCGCGTGCGGGCGCGGAGGGAACAGGGGAACAGCGGCGGCAGGTTGGTGGCGCGTGGGGAGCAGCCGTCTGCGCTGCAGGCGCAGCGCCGGCGCCATGGCCGGGCCCCCCCCCCCTCCCTCTGGCTCTACGGGAAGATGAACAGTGCTAGGGTCTAGGGTTTGACTTTTGGCCAGTTTCTGTATTTTGCAAATTACTCTCAAAAATAGAACTGTTCGACAAAAACTCAAAACATCAAAGTTGTTCAGAAAAAAGAGATCTACAACTTTGTCAATATGAACATTTTCAAATTCCGAATAGTTTTTGAACTATATTCAAAAACAGAAAAGGGGACACTTTTCAAACTTGATTCAAATCAAAATTACTCTGGATTTCAAACTGAAACTTGAAAATCTTCCAATATGAAAGTTGTTCCTTTTATCAAAACCTACAACTTTGCTATTATACACTTTTCCAGAAACTCATTAGTTTTTGAACTAATTTTGAAACTGAAAAGGGGACAAAAACTGGAATTTGAAGAAATTTGAAATAACTCAAAATTTTATACTGCAACTTGAAAATTTGTAAATACCAAAGTTGTTCACCTAGATCAGATTCACAACTTTGCTTTTTGAACCAACTCGAAATTTTGAATTTTGAAAAAGTTATCAAAAAGGGAATAAATCCAGGATTTGGGATTTAGGGTTTTGCAAAGGGAACAAACAAATCAAAACTGAATTTTGAACTTTGATCAACACATCAAAACATCAGAGCACAAACTGAAAGAGGAAAACAAGGAACTGGACACAGAGGTGAAATTACCATTTTGCCCTTATAGAGAGAAGTGGGCTTATTTAAGATTTTAGCAATAGAGGTACATCACATAAAATGATACACTAAGCAAATGCATACACATGAAATCATGATCAAGATGATTAATGATGCTAAAGATGATATGTCAAGTTAATTACATGTTTAAACACCAGAGGTGTTACAGCCTTTCCCCCTAAAAGAAATCTCGCCCCGAGATTCCACGCCTTACGAAAGGACAAAGAAGGGATAAAGACAAGACTTTACATAGACAGGGATTCGAGAAAGTCGGGATAGTTCTTTGCCAAGAAGTCTTCAGATTCCCACGTAGCTTCTTCTTCAGAGTGCTGGTTCCACTGGATTTTGTACCACCTTGTGGTAGTTCTTCGAGTAACTCGATCTTTGTGATCCAACACGCGAACTGGATATTCCGAGTAGGATAGATCAGGCTCTAGCTCGACACCTTCAACTTCCACGACATGTTCAGGTACTCGGAGACACTTCTTGAGTTGGGAGACATGGAAAACATTGTGGACTGCGGAGAGATGAGCGGGCAACTTTAGCTTGTAAGCTACCTTGCCACAACATCCCAAAATCTCAAACGGACCAATGTAGCGGGGTGCTAACTTTCCTTTAACTCCAAAACGAGTGACTCCTTTGGTTGGTGAGACCTTGAGATATACATAATCTCCAACTTGAAACTTCAGAGGTCGACGTCTCTTGTCAGCATAACTCTTTTGTCGAGATTGGGCAATCTTCATGTTCTCTTGTATCTGCTTGACTTTCTCTTCCATATCCTTGACCAGGTCAACTCCAAAGAATTCCCTTTCTCCAGGTTCGGACCAACTGAGAGGTGTACGACAACGACGACCGTACAGTGCTTCAAAGGGTGCCATCTTGATGCTTTCTTGGTAACTGTTATTATATGAGAACTCTGCCAAGGGCAAACAATCATCCCAAGTATCTGCGAAGGTGAGAGCACAGGCTCTCAACATGTCTTCCAGCACTTGGTTGACTCGCTCCGTCTGTCCATCAGTCTGAGGATGATACGCTGTGCTGTATAAGAGCTGGGTTCCAAGTGAGGTATGGAACGCTTTCCAGAACTTCGCAACAAACTGGGTACCACGGTCAGAGACAATGGTCTTGGGTATGCCATGAAGCTTCACTATGTTGTTCTTGTACAAGGCGGCATATGTGGGGACGGTGTAAATGGTCTTGACTGGCAGAAAGTGAGCTTGTTTGGTGAGTCGGTCCACGATTACCCAAATGGAATCAAAACCTTTCCGGGTCCTGGGTAGCCCATTAATAAAATCCATGCTGATCTCTTCCCACTTCCAGGCAGGTACAGATAAAGACTGCAATTCTCCCCCAGGCTTCATGTGCACGGCTTTGACTTTCTGACAAGTATCACAGCGAGCGACATAGCGAGCAATTTCAATCTTCATCTTTGTCCACCAGAATCTCTGCCTCAGATCCTGGTACATCTTGTTGCTGCCGGGGTGGATGGAAAACCTAGACAGGTGTGCTTCATCAAGGATCAACTGTCTCAACTCAGGCACCTTGGGAACTACTAGGCGGTTCTTGAACCAAACAACTCCTACATCATCGATCCTGAAACAATCAGCCTTTCCGGTCTGGACCTTTTCGATGATGTGCTTGATTCCAGGGTTATCTTTTTGTGCAGCAATGACCTGTTCTCTGATAGAGGTCTCTATCCTGACGTTGCTCAGAGTTCCTTGTGGTACCATTTCAATACCCATCCTTTCAAGATCATGGCACAAGGAAAGATCATAGGGCTTCGTCGTCAGACAGTTGCAGTATGACTTGCGACTGAGGGCATCGGCGACTACATTCGCCTTACCAGGATGATAATGTACTTCGATATCATAATCCTTAATTAACTCAAGCCATCTTCGCTGCCTCATGTTCAACTCTTCTTGAGTGAAGATATACTTCAGGCTCTTATGATCGGTGTACACATTGCAAGCACTGCCCAACAGATAATGACGCCATATCTTCAAAGCATGCACCACTGCTGCTAATTCAAGGTCATGGGTTGGATAATTCTCCTCATGTCGCCTAAGCTGCCGTGAGGCATAAGCGATCACTCGACCTTCTTGCATCAAAACACAGCCTAACCCAGTACCAGATGCATCACAGTATACATCAAAGGGTTTCTCGATATCTGGTTGAGCTAGGACTGGTGATGTAGTTAACAGTTCCTTCAAGGCTTGAAAAGCTTGCTCACAGGCTGGTGACCAAACAAAATCCACGGAATTCTTCAACAACTCTGTGATAGGCTTGGCAACTCTGGAGAAATCTGGGATGAAACGACGATAGTATCCAGCCATTCCCATGAAGCTGCGAACTTCGCGGACAGTGGTAGGTGGCTTCCAATCCAAGATATCTGCCACTTTTCCGGGGTCAACTGACACACCTTCAGCGGACAGGACATGACCAAGGAATTGAATTCGATCCAACCAGAATTCACATTTACTGAACTTGGCATACAGCTGGTGATCTCTGAGACGAGAGAGAACGATACGAAGATGCTTGGCATGATCTTTGGGAGTTCTTGAATAAACAAGGATGTCGTCAATGAACACGACTACAAATTTATCGAGCTCTGGCATGAACACAGAGTTCATGAGATACATGAAATGAGCAGGGGCATTGGTCAAACCGAAAGACATGACCAAATACTCATATAGGCCGTATCTGGTGGTGAAAGCTGTTTTGGGAATATCTTCGGGACGAATCTTTATTTGGTGATAGCCAGATCTGAGGTCGATCTTGGAAAACACTCTGGCTCCAGATAACTGGTCAAAAAGAAGGTCAATGCGAGGCAAGGGATATTTATTTTTGATGGTGACCTCGTTGAGCGGGCGATAGTCAACACACAGACGAAGGCTTTTGTCCTTCTTCTTCACAAAGATAGCCGGACAACCCCAAGGAGATGAACTTGGGCGAATGAGACCCTTGTCCAAAAGCTCTTGCAATTGGATCTTCAGCTCTGCCAATTCTCTGGGAGGCATTCGATAAGCTCTACGGGATATAGGAGCAGTCCCGGGCTTTAGCTCTATAGCAAACTCAACATTCAAAGATTGATTTTGAACGAAACTGACTGATAAGATTCATAGATGCAAGGGTAGATAACTGATACAAAGGTTCAATAGATAACCACAGACTGTCAAAGGAAAGGTACAAGACAAGATACAAACTCGGCTAGACAGAAGACCAACTAACGCCCCAAACCTAGACTTAAGGCTTTAGGTAAGCAGATGGTACAGACACAAGGAGTCTAGTCATCATCGATGAAGATCAACTCTTCGTCATCATCATCATCCTCGATGATAAGCTCAGGCTCTTCCTCCTCATCTTCATCTTCAACGTGGACATCTTCTGTAGGTTCCACTTCTTCCTTCTGGCCTGGCTCATGCTCCACTTCAGGTTCTTCCACTACTCCGTCCTCAGGTTCTTCCATAACCGGGGGTACCAAGGGGTGGAGTTGATCATGCAGCTGATGTACTTCCTCATGAAGCATATCATTGTACTGCTCGATCTGGGCGGTGTACTGCTGCAGTCCATGGAGCTGGGCTCTGGTAACATCCTCTCGGATCCATGTTGCATCACGCTGCTGGATAGCGCGAACCGTGTTCCGGTTAGCTTCCTCAAGAGCGGCTCGTGCCTCATAAAACTCCATGCGGGAAAGGTAGAAGTCATGCTCCATGTTCTCCATTTCAGCCTTCAGATTCTTGATTTCCTCCTTCAGCTGCTTGCGGGTGCGGCGGGGAAAACGACGACCATTGGAGGATTCTCCAGTCTCTTCTCCGGTGCGTGGCGCCAGCTGGTGACGCGGCACACCGTTTGGTCCAGTCGACTTGCGGGCAGTCCGCTTGATGATGGCCATATCTGGATAAGAGGTTATAGATGAGAAAGGCTAGCAAGAACAAGGTATAGGCACACTATCCCAACCGACTTAGAGAGGAAGTTATTATCTTAAGTGATTATGACATGATGCATGATTCGTTCCTACGGAACAAGGCAATGCAACTACTAAGGTAACGTACATAGGGCTTAAACAAGTTGTCTTGCTACTAGTTGCCAAAGACAAGATGAGATGAGAGAAGCAATTTGGACTCAAAATAGTCAAGTTTAGTTTTTGTTAAAAACACTTTGAAGTTTTCGCAAAAATTGCAACGTCATGGTGAGATGCTCCGATACCACTCTGTAACGTAACGGCCCTAATCCCATGGCCCACTGACCACCGTCAACCACTGACAGTCGATCCGTACAACCAAGAGATTAAGACCGGTTCCGCTACTGGGCTACATCAGTGCCCGTTGTCCGCAGGATCATCTCACAATTCAGTTACAATCTCTTTAACATTTTGACAAATAACATCGGAGTAAATAGCGGAAGACTTAGATAACAATAGTTTTACAAACCAGGGTTCAACATAAACTTAAAGTGAAGTTATTACAGACCATAGTTCAAATAGATAGAGTTGCAGAGTAGCATATGACAACAACTTAAAGATACATCACCCAGCCCGAGGGTGAATAATCACTCATCGGCCTCATCGGCCTCCTCCTGAACAACAGTCACACAGCAGGGTCCAAGGCATACTGAGGAATCTGCCATACCTGCAACATGGGTAATAAAACCCTGAGTACAAAGGTACTCAACAAGACTTAACCGACTAATGAAAAAGGGGAGGAGACTCAGGAATGAAAGGCTTAGGGTAGTCAAGGTAAGGCTTAAGCAAAATCAAGTATTTTGCAGAAAAGCATTTTTGTAAATCTTATTTTATTTTGAAAGATTCAATATTCCTCAATTCTTCATCCTTCATGATTCATTTTACATTTCAAAACATTCCTAGTTGAGAACCACTCTCCGTTGAGAGTCAATGGAACAAGTCTCCATGACCGAGGAGCAACGTTAATCCGGATAAATAATACTCAGCTGAGGATCCCTATCCACACTGCATATGTAGCACCCAAGCTTGCATATGCCAACTCGTCTTCCACGATTCCTCCATTATTGGGCCCGGTCCTACGCCACCCGGAAGTACAGTACACCACTCCAATCCGGGACTCTAACCCACGTGGGTACATGCTACTTCCGCCATCTCTCCACTCCCAGTGCGCGGTTGTCGGTCCAATAATGGATTTCTCGGAGCCAGAGCTTTCCGTAGTATGTGAATAGTTGCAAGTCCTGCCCAGCAGGCCCCCATACGGATGGTCCCTAATTTTCCAGCCAGCAACTGTGCCTTGGTTATATCTCACCCAAGCGTAACAGTCCTGTCAGTTTTTCAATCCGTCCCGGTCGGTGTCAACTGTCGAGTCCCGGACTACGACATGACGGCACCGTACGCAAGGACAACCTCTCCTTCCCATTGACTAAATACGGATCAGATACTTAGCCAATAGTGGGGGTAAACCAGAAATTTCCATAAATATTCTTAAGTGATCACACTTTGAAATTGGCATTTTTATTGCAAATCTATTGTATAGCATTGCTAAGCATTTTGCAACTATTTTTGAAAAGCAGGTATCGGGTGTATCAGTGGTCAAGGTGGATAATGCATCAGATAGGAGATCACACAACTCCTATAAACCTAATGCAGTAATTTAACTCAAAGCATTTAAGTAAAACATTTTATAAATTCAAGGAAAGGGTTAAATGCACCGGGGCTTGCCTTGGATGGCAAAAAGGATGGACTCGGGGTTGGAGTAGGTGTCGGAGCTCGGGGTCGCCTCGGGGACAGATCCTTCGGTGGCTACCTCGACTTCAGGGCCTTCTTCCTCGGTCACTATACGTATGCAATGATGTATGCTCATGAGAATGCTAGCATGATCAAAAAGGTGCAAGACAAACACTGATTTAGGAATAAAAGCATTTCCCTAAGGTGGACATAGAATTATTATCATTTCTTTCCTTTAGCAAGATAAGTTAGAATTATTAACTAATCTAAACATCACCAAACATGGCATCACAAACATCATAGACCAACGGGTGGGGGTCTATGTACATCAATCAACCCAAAACTCACACCATCAAACAATTAACATCAACCCTAGTCTATCTTTTCTATTTTTCCTATTTTATTTTAAAAGGTCATTTATGAAGTTGCTCCAAAAATTACCAAATTAATCTCATAAGTTCATTATGGCATAAATAGGTGGCAGAACAAATTTCATAATTTTTGGAGGTCATTAAGGTGCTCAAATAATTCCAGTCATTAATTAAGAAAAGGCACTATTCAACTATTTAAATAAATGCTCAAACATCAATTTGCTCCAAAAGACTTCAAAATTTTACCAGAGGTTCAGCATGGTATGACAAGGTCACAAAAATTTATCTCAAGATTTTTGGAGTTATAGATCACTCTCCAAAAATACCGAAACTTCCATTTTCCAATTAAAAGGGGAATTTTATATTTTTAAATCTTTGCACAAAACTCAAGTTTCATATTTTTATAAAATACTACAGGGCATAAAGAGTCGACTGTGAAATTTTCAGAATTTTTGGATGTACACAGAAAATCATACAAAAAAAAGAAAACAGAACACTATTCACATCTCACAGAAAAAGAAAAACACTGTGTTCCTCTAGGCCGGACTCGGCGAATCGCGGGCTCGGGCGAATCGCGACGGGCTCGGTCGAGACGGGCTCGGTCGAGACGGAAGCGACAGCTTCGTCCGAGGCCTGGCCCGGAGGCTCGGGCGAGACGGAGAAGTAAGCCTCCGTCCGAGGCCTGACTCGGGCGAAGCAGAGAACATGCGTCGCCGAGGCTTGGGCTCGGGCGAAGCGGAGGGCATGCGCTCGCCGAGGCTTGGGCTCGGGCGAGGCGGAGTGGAAGCAGAGGCCGAAGGCTCGGATGCTTACCACGTGTCGGAGGCAGGGCTCGAGGGTGAGGCTCGACTCGTTCTCGAGGGTGAGGCTCGACACGCTCGAGGGTGAGGCTCGGCACGTTCTCGAGGGTGAGGCTCGACACGCTCGAGGGAGAAGACGACAGCGGCGGCGCTCCGGCGATCCGGCGGTCCTGCGCAACACACGAGACCGCAAGGGCCGGTTTAGAGTCGCACGGAACCAAGGAATACGACACGGGGGTCGGTGAAGGATGATCGTGGCCGGAGACGGCGAATTTCACGAACCCGAGTTCACCGGCGTTCGGTCGGAGAGCGGGAAGATGGGGTTACGCCGGGCAAACGGAGACGGGGAAGGTGAAATTGAAGGGTGGGAAAGCCTCACGAGCTCACGGCGGAGCTTTCGGGCTCGGTGGTGGGGCGGCGGAGTGACTGGAGAAGGCTGGCCACGGTGGCGGAGGTGGAGTGCGGAGGTCGGAGCTCCGGCGGCTTATATAGCCGCGGCTATGGGACGGTAGAGAGCTCGGGGATATGCGGGTAAGGTTTGCGGGGTCGTGCGCACTCGATTGCGCTCTGGCAGACGAGCTGGCGTGCAGCCGGGGCTCGGGCGCAAGCTCGGCCGGCGATGGCCACGCGGCGGCGGCGCGCTGGACACTGTAGGGGCCGAGAGCGAGGGTCAGCGCTCGCGTGCGGGCGCGGAGGGAACAGGGGAACAGCGGCGGCAGGTTGGTGGCGCGTGGGGAGCAGCCGTCTGCGCTGCAGGCGCAGCGCCGGCGCCATGGCCGGCCCCCCCCCCCCCCTCCCTCTGGCTCTACGGGAAGATGAACAGTGCTAGGGTCTAGGGTTTGACTTTTGGCCAGTTTCTGTATTTTGCAAATTACTCTCAAAAATAGAACTGTTCGACAAAAACTCAAAACATCAAAGTTGTTCAGAAAAAAGAGATCTACAACTTTGTCAATATGAACATTTTCAAATTCCTAATAGTTTTTGAACTATATTCAAAAACAGAAAAGGGGACACTTTTCAAACTTGATTCAAATCAAAATTACTCTGGATTTCAAACTGAAACTTGAAAATCTTCCAATATGAAAGTTGTTCCTTTTATCAAAACCTACAACTTTGCTATTATACACTTTTCCAGAAACTCATTAGTTTTTGAACTAATTTTGAAACTGAAAAGGGGACAAAAACTGGAATTTGAAGGAATTTGAAATAACTCAAAATTTTATACTGCAACTTGAAAATTTGTAAATACCAAAGTTGTTCACCTAGATCAGATTCACAACTTTGCTTTTTGAACCAACTCGAAATTTTGAATTTTGAAAAAGTTATCAAAAAGGGAATAAATCCAGGATTTGGGATTTAGGGTTTTGCAAAGGGAACAAACAAATCAAAACTGAATTTTGAACTTTGATCAACACATCAAAACATCAGAGCACAAACTGAAAGAGGAAAACAAGGAACTGGACACAGAGGTAAAATTACCATTTTGCCCTTATAGAGAGAAGTGGGCTTATTTAAGATTTTAGCAATAGAGGTACATCACATAAAATGATACACTAAGCAAATGCATACACATGAAATCATGATCAAGATGATTAATGATGCTAAAGATGATATGTCAAGTTAATTACATGTTTAAACACCAGAGGTGTTACAGTTATTGTCTGTTCTAGTGCACCATTGCATTTCCTATACCTTTTTTTGGACTTACTTCCTTGTTTGATGATTTCCATTGCTTTATTCATGAGCTTCCTTGCGTGCAGATTTTGTATGCTATTTTCACCCTCACCATCCTCATATGTCTCTCCTATTTTATCTTTGTCACTCTCGCTTCTTCCTGTCATATTGCTCCACCTTTAGTTTCGATTGATCAATAGATCACGCATAGGTGCATGTCCAATCCTTGCTCATACGACCAAGCATTGCCCCATGTTCTCATATTAGCATGCACAGTACGAACCACATGACACCAGCTCGAGCATGCAAAGGCTAAATGACCAAGCATCAGATGACCTTTTCTATGTTTAGCACCCTGATTTAATGGCATGTAGTTGTCCTGCCTCCATGTTCTCTATTTGAACTCATGTTGAGTTTTAATCGGTTTGATCTATTGTGTAACGCGTGTTGAGTTTTACGTTGTTTGTTCTTCTTCGTACCTCATCCCAACAGTATCGTTTTTCTCCCACAAATTTATCATGCTCAAACCACCTAGATTGTCTGATAAGTGGTACTGAGAGTACTGTCGTAACCATATGACATTATATGAGCATGAAGCTGGGGATACAACTTCAAGCGCAATTCAAGGTATACTTTGCAGACATCCTACAATTTAATTAGCGCACAATCTGAAGAGCAGGTGAAACCTCCTCACACAAAGGCAAATATTAAGGCTCTTGTTCCTCCCAACGAGAAAATTTCTGATCCTCTAGTTGTTGACAAGTTCAACATGAAACCTACAAAGATCGTTGATGACCTTTATGATGACAGCAGTGATGAAGATCTTCTGACCCCTGAAGTCTCGGAAGATCCTTATACTGATACTAAAGATAAAGGTCAAGCCTCAAATGAAGTTCAAGGTCCAATTATCAATGAGCATAACCATGACTCACATGATGATGACGACAAAACATCTGAACCCAAAGCCAAGAGGAAACTTTTGTTCTAGTTTATACGTTGTTTATCATTTTTTATTTATGCAACATGCAATTCCAACCATTTCTTTATCAGTTGTATGCTTATTTTGTTTCATTAATCATATGTGCAACAATAATTTATCTTGCAATTACTCCCTATTTGTATTGTGGTTGTGCACATATGTTTTTTTCATAACTATTATTTTTCTAGGCGGCCATTCCCTTTTGAAACTCATATCTTCAATCTCAAAAAGGTTACGAATCCCAACTAGACTACCTCAATATAGCAATTTAACTCCACAATTTTTTGTACCGCTTTCCTCTTCTTTTCTATACCTAATAATGAAGAAATGAATTTTCCTCCAAAATATTTGTCTCAAATATTTTCGTCTGGTCCCTTCGATGTTTACTACAGAGTTCGCACGTGAAGGAAAAATTTACTAAATATGCAACTCCAACTCAAATCAAAAGAGCTCTACCTAAAAATTTGGACTTTGTGAAGCAAGGAAGTGTGTGAGGTGCTTCTATGTCGAAATTTGCATGGTCACGGGAAAAACAAGCATTCAAGATTCGATATTAAAGCAAAACCAACCCATAAAGATCTTGCATGCATATGCGAATCCCAACTAGACTACCTCAATATAGCAATTTAACTTCACAGTTTTTGTATAGCTTTCCTCTTCTTTTCTATACCTAATAATAAAGAAATAAATTTTTCTCGTTTGGTCCCTTCGGTGTTTACTACAGAGTTCGCATATGACGGAAAAAATCACTAAATATGCAACTCCAACTTAGTCATCTACCACTGCATGATTCCAATAGATATCGTGTATGGAAATGAAGACATGGTTGGGAATGAGCATGCAAACACTCTCATGGCACTACATGCCATTAAAGCAGAAGGCTAAACATAGTAAAAGCTATCAGATGCTTGGTCGTTTGCCCTTTGCATGCGGTCGTTTGCCCTTTGCATGCTCGAGATGGTGTGTCATGTGGATGGTATTGTGAGGCTGCATGTATGAGATCATGGGGCAAAGCTTGGTCGTATGACCGTGTGAGAAAAGATTGAAGTCATGGTTGGGAATGAGCATGCAAACACTCTTGTGGCGCTACATGCCATTAAAGTAGAAGGCTAAACATAATAAAAGCTATCACATGCTTGGTCGTTTGCTCTTTGCATGCTCGAGATGGTGTGTCATGTGGATGGTATTGTGAGGCTGCATGTATGAGATCATGGGGCAAGGCTTGGTCGTATGACCGTGTGAGAAAAGATTGGACATGCGCCTCTGCTTGATCTCTTGTGCTGATGCATGATGCTATAGAAGCGCCACAAAGAAGATAGCGCCCCCAAAGTCCTTTAAAAAGGCATGATGTACTGATCATGCCTATTCAATAAGTGATACTTCGTAGTTAGCCATTAGTTGTGGTCACAACACAACATGGAGGGATCCAGGAAGGCAGGGAAGAAGTAGTGGAGAAAAAACAAAAAGAAATCAACATGGACAAGGGAAAGAATGGATAGGTAGCATGAATTCATTTTTTTGATTTGATTGACTATTTTGTGATAAGTATACTAAAAAAGTTTTGAATTACAAAGAAATAAGATGTAAAAAACTGGCGCTACTGGTGCGAATTAGATGCTTATGAGGAGATGTGCCTAGTTGACGAACAATTACCACCACTATTGACACAGAATGGATCAACCAATGGAGAGATAACCACGGTAAGTGTCGATCCACACATCTTCAAGTTAATTATGATACAACAAGTATATAAGGTTTAGACAACAAACATTAGGTGGCCAATCAAATAATGCATGGTGAGAAAGAGGAGGAAGGAGACGAGGCTACCAGTAAGAACAAGAAGAATAGATAAAAAAAGACAAGAACTTGATGTCGCAGCGTATGTTCTCCCAACGACCGCATCCTTCGGCCATTATAGCAGTGGAAGGGGATGGAAGAATAAATGTAAAAGAAAGAAATAATATAATAATATGGTAATGTTAATTTAGATATAGTATAAGATTTCCAATGTAAAATTCTCTTCCGTATTATAGGAGTAAATTATTATAAATTGTTGGCGATGCTCTTGTATTTTCTAGCCAATACTATTGTAGTTGTTCTAAAATATTATGTTTTTGGAACGAATTGTTAAGTATTCCCGAAAGTGGTCCTTATAATATTATATGATTTTGATCTAAAATTAGATATAGCTAAGTTAGATTGTGAAGGAATCATAAGGAAGCAAAATATGTCTGAGTTACGACGAGAGAAAAAACAATATCAAATATTTAAAAAAACTACAACAAAAACGATACACACACGTATCCAATACACACGCGCACCATAATATACTAAGTTAATATTGATCATAATAAGCATTAAGTTGAGTTGTAATAATAGATTCTATTTCTTATTTTCTACTAACATAAAATATACAATTATTTAGATGTATATTTATTATAACTTATTAACTTTAATTTTCTTTCTACCTAAGTGTTGCAATAGGCCGTGGTGGTGGAGCTCCGGCTAGGCCTTACCACGCCCATGACGGAGACGGTGGGGGTTGGGCAGAGGCTTCGCGTCCGATACAGGAGAGGAAGAACACGTAGATGGGAGGAAGAAGATGAACAAGGTCTGAAAAAATCAAGCGTGGGGTAAGACGTCCCCTAAGTCAGCGCTAAGTCAGCACAATCTAGGAGTACTGGCAGCTGATTTGAAAATAGCAGTGAACAGCCCCAAATTTTGCTTTCGTTATATAAAACTGGTTTAGGAAGAACGAAAATATTTAGGAAAAAAATCTATGATTAAGTTCACTATAGTAGATTAGGTTTTTAGGGAGCGATCTCGCGACTGCTCACTGTCGCCGCCGATCCGTCATAGACGTCCGACTTGCAATCTCGCGACTGCTCACCGTCGCCGCCGATCTGTCATTGACGTTCGACTTCGTCGCCACCACCGTCGATCCGTCATCAACGTTCGCGAAACTGCACTGCGAAATAACTCCCTGCACCGACTGTGGTCCACGACTTCGAGCAACACATTCATTATGAATGTGGATGGAGCCTCCGGCACTGGTCCCTCGGTAGTAGGGTATATATTTTGAATTCTCAGACCGATTTCAATACTGTTCTTGTGCATAGTAAGTTGTTTATATCTTTTATGATTAGTATCTTCATCTCGTATGCAAATATCACTAGTAATATACATGTGCACATATTTATTATCACGTATTTACAACTGTATTTCTGGATTAAATTAAACATGAAAAATGCCTAATTATCTAACTATATATATATATATATCTATATTCCTTACATCAAATTATTATATGCAAATTAATTTTAATGAAATGACATGTTAACGAAAAAAAAAAGAATTATTATAAATTAAAGTACGGATAAAGTTGCAAAGCATAACCTTGCACACGTCGGCAGCCACGCCGCACAGCCCACCGTGGATGGCGAGCGGGCGACGGCTGCTGCTGGCCGCCTGGCCCTGGTCCTGGCGGCCTGGCCTGCTTTATATAGTGCCTGCCTGCTGGGGTGCTGGGCTGCTGGCTGCGCCGCTTGCATGCACTATTTCGGGTGGGGGTGGGATCGATCCGGTGGTGTTTGTTACGTTACGCGAGGGAGAGGGAGGCGAGCGCCGGCGGCCCCTTAATCCTTATCTGCATGCGTGCCAATTCAAGGCCCAACGGGATCGGAATCGTCCGTGGTGCTCGAGCTCGATCCACTCCGGCCCGTTCGTTCGTTCTACAAGCAAGACCAGTTCATCATCAGGATCATCAGGCTCCGGCATGCTAGCTACGTACTCCATGGATCGGATCTCCTCGCCGCCAAGCACACTACGCCATGAGAAATATGCGTGGTGATCGATGCTGTCTTTCCGGCAGACACATTAATATGATGACGAAAGTTGTTTTCATTGTACGTATAGTAGTACTCCACCAGCCAATATAAAGCAACTCGTGTAGATCGAATATGGTTACTAGTGGTCGGTCGGTCAATGGCTTGCAGGATCCCATGCATGGATATATATGTCGTTAACTGCCCACCACAATTGTGCCAAATGAACAAGGGGCATGCAATCTGTATGTGCGTACGCTACTCTCTTGCGTGTTTTAGAAAAAAAAACTGAAAAACACAACTTCAGGATCTCTGTACCAGAGTGTCACGATCTACATACAGAAACAAAGAATATAATGAAAAGAGGATCATGCTCAGAACTTTTGTGGCTCTGTTCAATGTTAAAAACTGTTGCATTGGACCATCCAACTGCCAGATGGTGGTAACCGGTAACCTCGTCGCTGTAGATTTTCACTGGCACGGTGAAAGCTCCACCTAGCTCAAGATCAGCAATCTTCAGTATCTTCTCTCTTCGTCCTGATTTTTTTTTTTTGGATTGGACGCAACCCTTTGTCCTGATGAATTCAGTAACATTGATGTGGCGACAAATCCAACCGGTGAACAGCACCATGGCCATGTCAGTGTGCAATTCGGTTCCATATAGCTGATAGAAAAAATTCTAAAAGAAAGGAAAGCTTGTACACTAGTCCAAAAACAACCACCTAAACTTTTTACCTAAACAAGACAAACTATCAGATAGTACAACTTACTGCAAAACAGTCTATGGTGGTTGTTAACTGTTAACTGCTGAATTGAGAAAGAGTTTACTTCACTCATGTTCAGTGCAGAAACAGTACAGCTTACAGCCATAATATCCACGTTTAATTTCATAGCTACTAGCTCAGTGCTCCGATTTAACATTTTGCCGACATTTATATATGGCTCAATGTTTTTATCTTACAGCCAGTTAGGATGCAACGGCCAGTCTACCAGTTGACTTTGATTCAACACTTGAAATTCGGTTGGTTCTTGTGTGTTGCTGCTTTCAGGACTTAGAAAGTTTCTTTGATGCCAAAAGATTGTTTCTTTGCTGCCGGTTTGTTCAAAAATGTTATATCAGTTGCATACTCAAAGTAAACTCAGCAACATTCAAAGTAGAACAAGGTGAGAAGAGCGAATTTCTCAGAAATTGAAGAACCAAAGAAATGTGTGCCCTGTTTTCCTGGCGGACTATCACTAGTATACAGAAAAAAGATATCTCTACTTTTTCTGTTGTACTGCATACCCATCCAATGGGGTGCAAAGGGAACTACTGCCTAGTGAAAACTGAAAAACATGGGGTGCAAAATGACTTGGAGATAGTACTCCAGACACATTTGGCAAGATGGCTTTTGCTTTACAGTTGCATAAAAAAAAGTTATAGGCAGCAGCATGATTTTCTTTAGTGTTGCATATGCCTTTTGCTTTCAAAGGGCATAATCATCTCAACCTGCATAGTCACAGCTCTCAATAGTACGACCATGGACATATGGTCACAAAATCACAATAAAATGCAAACCGAACCTAGACAAACCACACATAAGGCAATCTAAAATGATAATAAGATAATTTATTCACATAACGAAACAAGTCATCAAAGAACTGCACCAACAGGCTACATGGTTGTGTAACCTTTAAATCTTATAACAATTTGAAGAATCAATGCGAACAGAAACTGCAAGCAGCGAGCTTCAGAGCATGAAGCACCCCTCAACTCCTTGAAGAAACTGAGACCGAGCTCTCGAACGCAGACCCCATGTGGCTAATGACAAACCCGTAGATCTTGCGCTTCAAGCACTCGATCTTTTCCTTGGTCCTCTCCTCCTCCGCGATCTTCCCTACTTGGTCCAACCAGTCGCTGATCTTCTTGAACTGTGAGAGGACCATTGTTATGTGGCTGCTGTGCTTTCCCTTGCTAGCGACATTCTGATCTTCGAACAGGTGGAAGCCCACATCCAGTGCCTCGTCTACAAAAGTCAGGAACCACGTATGCATCTCACGCCACAAGGCCTTGGCAAGCTCAGCTGTCTCACTCATGCTCTCGATGTTACTCCATGTGCACCTCAGTGGAGAGCTTGGTGAGACCTTAGACTGCACCTTTGCTGAAACTCCATGTGTTGGCTTCTTCGATAGGCTTGTCCTTGGTGGCTCCACTGAAGATGCGTTTGGCTTGTTGGTGCTCCTCGTCCGAGAGAAGGATCCAGTGGCACCATTCAGCAGCTTGAGGACTTCAAGATCAGTGGCTAATGCAGCTCCAACCCAATGCTTAGTTGATTTCTCGAACAATTCCTCTTCAGCCCCACTGGTGACCGCAGACTCAGCGATGGTCTTCCACTTGAGAGTGTCCTCATAGACAACAAGGAAAAGATCGACTGTTGGGAATGGATTGGAGACCTTTGATGAAGCGCAGATTTCAGAGAACTTGCTGTAGGCAGAAACAAACAAAATATTATCACACCAGTTTCCTGCTGAAGAAATGCATTGGTTTTGTTTTGAGATTGGGTAAGAAAGATGTCTCCAAATAGTACCTTATATTCCTGATAACAGATTCAGAGATCAGTGCCTCTTGCAGGGCACTAGCTGCTGCAGTTGCTGCTAAATCTCTCCGTTCAAAAGCTTCCTAAAATTCGGTACAAATTATATTAGAAACTCAAGTCAAGTCAGCAACACTAAATGGAGACTGTGAGCCAATAAACTATAGTTTCATACCTTTCCTATTTTTGAGAGTTTATCAGGAAGTGCATCCAACATAATGCTGCCATCAGTCCATTTAGGATCATGAAGTATAATTTTTGGAGTCGTGGTTTTTGCCTTTACTGAGGTAGATTCTATCTTCTTACGAGGCTTTGGTCTCTCATCAACAGATGAATCGTCATTACTGGATTGTTCTGTTGTAGCATCACTTAGTCGCCTCGACATTGCTTCCTGATGATAGAGACAAAGAAGAAATGTTTACTGCAGACACAAAACATTCTGCTGTACACTACAAGGACATGACTTTCTGTTGTACACCAGCAAAATGGTTATCCAACCATGCTATCTAAGGATATGAAGAAAAAAATAATCAGTACTCTGAACCTGAAAATGACTAATACACCATTCTATATATTTGTAGCTATATGTTTGAAATTCCAAACCAACTGTATAAGTTAGAATCGTGGCACAATGTACTTGGAAGTTTTTCTTTCAATTGATTTGTAGTCATAGCACCAAATTTATAAATTGAGAAAACATTACAACAGTTGTTCACAATCCATATCCATTTGAAAATGGTTATTACTGAAAGGATAATAGTTGACACGGTTATGATTCGCTGAGCCAACCATTAAGGTTACAGTTACTTCATACTTTCAGTTTTTTTTCCAAACAATGTTTCATTGTCTACTATCCTATATCCATATCCAACACCATCTAGCTATGTCAGATCTTAATTTGCATAACCGAATCTGACCAAGGCTACGATCCTATGAATCAAGTATGGTGTTCAATGTTCATGGTTAAGTCATACATTGGGTTTTCCCTAGCATGAATTTGGCAGTCATCCATTTATATAGTCCAATCTGGGTGTACCTTGCAAGATCTTTCGTGTGAACGACAATACAACACACCGAAATGTCTATAGTATACCTTCAAGTTCAAGATCATTTTCAATTAACACGGTTTTAATTTCAGACAGAGTTATTTACTATAGTCTACTACTATTCGAGTCACAATGCAGGCAGTGATAAAATTATATTCCTCGAATTAACTGATTGTTATCTTGACAGTCTCGGCAAGTACGATGATGTCCCGAATGTAATAACACAATAATAATGTACTAGTAAACAGAGGATCCAGACCTGAGTCCTGAGAATGGAATCCTTGTCCACCTTGGCCTTAGACTTCATCACGGACGCTGGCGCCGCCGTCCCAAGCGAAACCGTCGGATCGTCCCAGCTCTTCCTCCCGGGCTTGGCAGCCGACCCACTCCCCAAATCCGTCATCTTGGAGATCCCAGCCACGAGCACCCCAACCTTCTTCTTGCCGGTGCCTTCCCCGGACAGCCGACGCGAGCTAGGCGACAGGGAGGCCCGCCTCCCGCTGCCGAGGGCCGGAGACGCGGCGCCTCTCCTCCCTCCGGCGGGCGAGGGCTGGCGGTACCTGGACGGCACGATGATCGCCGGCTCCCTCGCCACCCTCCGGTTCTCCTCCCTGGCGGCGACGAGGCTCGGCACGACGCACTTGGACGGCGCCGGCGACGTGGCCCTGGGCGTGCCGCCCCTGACGGCGGGCGAGGACGCCCGCGAGGCGCTTTTCCCCACGGAGGGAGACGACGCCCGCGACGCGGCGGCGGGCTGCTTGGCGGCGGGCGACGGATCTCGCTGCTTAGACGACGGCGCCGGGGACGAGAACCGGCGCTTGACGGGCTGCTGCAGCTGCGGCGCGGGGTCGGCGACGGCGTTCTTCGGACCCAGGACGGTCCGCTTGACGGCGGCGGTGTCGCTGGCGTCGGGAGCGAAGGCGACGACGGAGGAGTTGGAGTTGGAGGAGGGCATGAGGGGCGGCGCCGCGTCGGCGGCGGACGCGGCGGGCTGGATGACGTAGCCGCGGGCGCAGGCGGCGGAGCGCGCGACGAGCGGCTCGGGCGCGCCGACGCAGGGGATGGGGCGGGAGGACGGGACGGTGCGGAGGCCGAGCGCGCGCGGGACGGGGCGCGCGAAGCGGAGGCGGTCGAGGTGGACGAGGTGGCCGACGAGCTGCGGCCTCGCGGCGGCCAGCAGCGCGTCGGCGTCGGCGGGCGGGACCTGCACGTAGGTGCAGTGCAGGCCGTCGGAGAGGTTGAGGAGGACGCCGTTGGAGGGCGGCGCGGCGAGGAGCGGGGAGTCGGAGGTGGAGGCCGTGAGCGCCGGCACCACGGCCGTCACCTGCAGCACCGGCGAGCGGTGCTCCCCCGCCACGCGCTCCTCCGTGTGCATCGCCTGCAGCAGCCGCAGCAGCACCCCCTGCGTGACCTGCGCCATGGCGGGTGGGCGGGTGGGTGGGTGGATGGAGACGGGATCGAGGTCGAGGGATGTGATGGGCGAGGAGGGAGGGATTTGGGGGGATTTTGTTTGTGCGGGGGAGGGGGAGCCGAGGAGGTGGAGAGATTCGGGGGCCGTGAATGGCGTGAGCCCGTGCCGTGGTGGTGGGGAGAGAGACGTTGGAGGGTAGTGACTGGAGAGAGAGAGGGAAGAGGCCCGTTGGTTTCAAATTTCAAACGCCCCGCGTGTGGCCTGAGCGGCGGCGGGACAGACAGCTGGAGCCGCGGCCTGGTGGTCCAGTGTGTGTGTGACATTCTCGTTTGACCATGGTGTGTCTAATGGGCCTAAAGAGGGCCCCCTTGCCTCGTTTACTTCTGATGCAGATTTCGGGGGCCCAATGAAATCGATGGGCTCCGCAAAACTGGATCCAAGCAAGGTATGCAGGCCTGTCTGTGCAACCGTCGTTCGTTCCCTACCATGGATCAGCTGACCATCGTCGTTCTCATTTCTTGAAGGCAAAAAGTCCACTTTCCCTCCCTCAACTTTCAACTTTCAAGGAAGTCCGATTTTCCTCCTTCAATTTTAAAACCGGACAAACAATCTCCCTCAACTTTTGAATCCGTGCATTTTATCTCCCTAGCCGGTTTTGGACGGTGGTTTTGCTACAGTACAAGTGGTTTTGTCTTTTTCTTTTTTTTTATTTTTGCTGAATTTTTGAAAAATCATAGTAAATCATAGAAAAATCATAAAATAAAAAATCTAATTTTGTTGGACTCCAATGAGTAGATCTATATAGTGAACTCATAATATGATGGGAGAATTAGGTGTATGGCCCTATAAAAAACTCAGTTTAGGTATTTGGCCTTATTTTTTTTGAATTTGGTTCTATGGCCTCAAATCAAATTTTATTTAGGTGTATGGCCTTCCGTCCATTTAGACATGTAACGGTGTTAACTCGGGTGATAAAAAGACAATATTACCCCTTACAGAAAAAAAACCCAGAGTTTTATTTGTTTATTGTATATTTTTTGCATATTGATATATCTATATTTATATATATGTGGTTATGTGAAAATTAATTATATGTTGTACTATGACAATTTGATATATATAAATATGGATATTATATATAAATATGGATATATCAATGTGCAAAAAATATACAATAAACAAATAAAACTCTGGGTTTTTTTCTGTAAGGGGTAATATTGTCTTTTTATCACCCAAGTTAACACCGTTACATGTCTAAATGGACGGAAAGCCATACACCTAAATAAAATTTGATTTGAGGCCATAGAACCAAATTCAAAAAAAATAAGGCCAAATACCTAAACTAAGTTTTTTCCAGGGCCATACACCTAATTCTCCCTAATATGATATACTTTAGTACAATGTTTTTGTTGTAGATTTAGATCTTTTTTTAATTAAAATAAATTTATAACTAAGTTATACATGATTTAATGAGTATAAATTTTTAATACAGTTGAAGCATACAATAATTAGTCCACCATAAAAATTTGATCACAATTAGACTATACAAACTATAGCTATGAATTAATCCAAATAATTACAAAAAACATATTATCGTATGGAACTAATTGTAATAATTTATAGCTGCAGTTTCTATAGTATAATTATGGTCAAATTTTTATGGTGAGATAATTATTGTATGCTTCAACTATATTAAAAAAACTATACTCATTGGATCATGTATAACTTAGTTATAATTTTTTTAGTTACAGAAAAACATGGGTCTAAAGCTACAACAAAAACTTCGTACTAAAGTATACCATATTATATGTTCATTGTATATATCTACTCATGTGGAGTTCAATAAAATTGGATTTTCTATTTTATGATTTTTCTGTGATTTACTATGATTTTTCAAAGATTCAGTGAAAATAAATAAAAAGAAGAAAAAGACAAAACCATGGTCACTGTAGCAAAACCACTGTCTAAAACCAGCCAGGGAGGTAAAATGCACGGTTTCAAAAGTTGAGAGAGGTTGTTTGTCCGGTTTTGAAGATGAAGGAGGAAAAGTGGACTTCCTCGAAAGTTGAGGGAGAGAAACTGGACTTTTTCCTTTCTTAAAGTGTTTTTTTTCATAAATCTAATTCTGCTAAAAAAAAGTAGATACTTCTAAAAATAAATATTGGAACAATGCATACAACCATCCCATACTCATGCATATGTGAGTCAGAAATGAGAAATGTACAACTAACCTATAACTTATCCCTAGAAAAATAGTTTTGGTCCATGTTATTTAAGTAACTTTGTTACGTACTATACTAGCAAATATATCGGCAAAGGGATACAAACAAATGTTAGAAATTTAAGCTTTTTCATGTTTAATTTAATCTAAAAATATAATAGTAAATTAGTGGTGACAACTATGTGCACATGAATATTATTAGAGATGAACATATTGATCGTTAATAGTACTAATACCGATACGTTACTGTACACAAAAAAACAGTACTCAGATCAGGATTATAAATATACTCTACGGAGGGACCAGTGCCGGAGGCACTAGCGCCTGCATTCACATTTATTGTTCCAACAAATGTGATGTCGAACATAGCTAGTTTGTTGTTCGGGTGGTTTAAGTCTCATCAAATTTTCTGATTTGTCTCCGTATTAAATGATTGTGATTCTCATTGAGATCATGGTCTAATGGTCAGATTTTGTTTTATTTGACTTTTTCACGATCGAAGGCTTGTTATTCCAGCAGGACACGCGTGTCAAAACAGATTCCGTCTCGAGTCACTGTGCATAGACAGGCGTATGGTGCATACGCGTGTCAAAGCTGTCCATTGTATTAGGCCGGCGCATGCCACTATCTATTCGGAAACGTCAATCTAGAGCAAATTCGTTCGTAACACGTTTGTTTCAGCCGTCCACATACGTTTGAAACGCATTCAAAGCCAGCGGCGAGTCGTCACCTTTTTTGTCAAGAAAATCTCTCCAATCTCAATTGGCCACTACTGAAAATGACAGTACTGAGATGGACGCTCAGACTGTACAAGAGAAGGAGACCAATAGAATAGTAAAAACCGTCAAGCTACCATAGGCACGCGTACTCCAGTTATATAACGATGGGCTATACTGCAAGTAAAAGGGGTCTCTGGAGACTTAATCAGTAATCGAGTCATGCTGCAATGCTGCATGGTGCATCTGATTGCATAATCACACGTTCCCCTTGTAATTTTCATTGCATTTCCTGTTGCTTAAACGCACCTTTCTTAGGATTATTGTACTATTAGGGGAGAAACCGATTAAACACCAGGAACACGTATTAATAAATCTGGGCTGCATAACCTACCGAGGTCCAGTGGGCACATTTTTGGGCCTTTTGTCCAAATGATATATATTGGGCTAACAACTTGTCAGATTCATTCCAAGTTCGCCAAGAGGCCAGGTTAGTAGGCCCAAATTCATATTAGATACCAAATCATGCACGCATATCCTATTTGCGCATTCCTAGCTGGCCCAATTTCGTATTATCACCGATTGGACCCTTGGGTTCTATAGCCTTTTGTGCTGCATAATAATCGACCGATTATGGAATGTAGCATAGCAAATACTCTACTTTTATATGGATACCTTTATAAAACACTAAAGTGATGAATCTTGAGATTGCTAAAATTGTAATAGTATATTTGCAAGTGGGGATCCTCTACTCCATCTCTAGGCATCGGATAAAAAAACAAAATTATTATAGTTGTCTCTTTTTTTTTGAAGACAATCGGAGGGGAGGACTCCTCCCCACCTACTTGATTGCATTGGAGCAACAAAAGTTTGTTGCTCTGTTACATATGACATAGTATATTAGAGGGGGTAGCACAGTTGTCTCATTTTTGATAGACATGGCAGCTATTACATCTTGTATACACTACCGGGAAATCTAACTTTACCGAGTGGCAAGCTCTTTGCTGAGTGCTTTTTTCGGACACTCGACAAAGAAGCTTTTTGCCAAGTGCCAAATAAAAAACACTTGACAAAAAAGACTCGACAAAGAATAAGAAATTCTTTGTCGAGTGCTAAATAAAAAACATTCGGCAAAAGCTCTTTGTTGAGTGTTTTTTTTATACTCGGCAAAGTCTATTTTTAAATCATATTTTGAAGCAGTAAATTAATTTAAATAAAAAACAATTTAACTACAAAGTTGTTTAACTCATCAAGATGAACATTTTTTGTTTTGGTGATTTCTTCATTTGACAAACTAAACATAAATTTCTTCACAAATCTTACATATCTCTCTGTAGTTTATGAAACTACGAGAGTGATACGTAAGATTTGTGAATAATATTAGAACCATAATGTCGGATGTATAAATGGTCAAACAATGAAAATAAACTTTGTAGATCTTGAGAAGTTATGAAATCTTGTAGTTGACAACTTTTAGATTTGAAGTCATTTAGTCATGCAAAATTGCGTCCCAATTGAAAAAATTTAAAATTTGAATTTTTAAAAAGACCTCGGATGGAGAAATGAACAAAATAAAAGTTGTAGATCTTAAAAAGTTATGAAACTTTATAGTTGACAACTTTTTAATTTGAAATCATCTTGTTCTTGCAAAACTGTATTTAAATTTTGAAATTTGAATTTTTAAAAATACCTCAGATGGAGAAGCAGCCAAAATAAAAGTTGTAGATCTAAAAAAGTTATGAAACTTTGTAGTTGACAACTTTTTGATTTGAAATCATGTTATCAATGAAAACTATATTTCAAATTCTCAAATTTGAAATTCAAATTTTTATAAATGACCTCGGATGAAAAAATTATCAAAATAAAAGTTATAGGTCTCGAAAAGTTATAAAATTTTGTAGTTGACAACTTTTTGATTTGAATTTATTTAAGCCCTCAAATAAGCAAATTACACATGGTTTAGTATAGTATGTGGGGAACTGAAATGGAGTATAAATGTATGTGAGTGTGTAGTGCAGTGGTAGAGAAGACTTTGTGTGATTGAAAGGTCACGGGTTTGAATCCCACTAGCAGCATTAGTCATGAATTTTACACAAAAAGTGCCACGATTTGCGAAAAATGGCCCAAGATGGCGTTGCCTAGTGGAGTCCTACCCCGATTAAATAAAATTCTTTTTTGAGTTTTTTTTTTGCCAGGTGTTATTCTTTGCCGAGTATTTGTTTATTGTATGCTCTTTGTCGAGTGTGGTACTCGGCAAAGTCAAAAAATCCGACAGTGATAAGGACGACTTTATTTAACCCATGTCCGAAATTACAAACACATAATGTATTTCTATTCCACGTGGGCGAGAGAGAACCCAAAAATCGAACTCCTAGTGAGTTCCCAAGCAGCAGGCTCGCATGGAACCTGAAAAACTCACAATCACTAACACAACTTCTTTTTTTGTCTATTACAAGTATATAGGTAGCGTTTTCTTCTATTTTTTAGCTTTCTTTTTTCTCTTGTCACTGTCAATTTGAAGGGGTCTGTTGGGGACGCCTTAAACCTTTTTGCAGTGTGCTTAGTGGATTAGACAAAGCAACTGCCTCTTAAAATTTAAAAGGAAAATGAAAGAAAAGCTAGGCTGTACGTGGCTGTAGTCTATATGGGCCCTTGGATCGATCATGGAGCAGCGTGCTTTCACATGAGAAAAAGTGAGACACTGGTCAAGCCAAAAGAGAGCCATGATCGGATACTCGAGTGGTGCAGCACATGACTCCGTTCTCTCTACCCCATTGACCGGTAATAAAGAAAAAAAAAAAGAACATACAAGATCCTCATCAACATAATATCTATATAAATTAACCTTATAAAAACCTACAGTAGCCGTCGTATAGATTCGACAGTAGAGAAAAACACACATAAAACTTCGAATAGAATAGTATGGAAAAAAAGTGCGAGAATTTAGAAGACATAATACCAAATCACTTTACACAGCATAGCCGCAACATCACCATCCCTGTTACCAACACTACATATGCTGAATTGCTTCAGAAATTTCAGCGCAAAGCTTTTCATCATCATCCTTAACCTGACCAAAGGACACTTGAAGCTGGTTCATGCAATTTTTCATAGAATTGACAACTGGCATCTCTCCCTGGAAACGGTAGTGCACAACCACCCATTCGTTGACTGAACTTATGCAGTAAACTTTCTTTATCCAATGGGTGTTTGCAACACAATTGTAGCTGGTGTAGCGGATTCGCTCATTCTCAATCTGAAAATAAGAGATGAAATAGATATTAATAAGGAAACTAAAATCTCTACTAAAGTACTAAGTGAAATCCATCACTAACCTACATGGGGTTAGATATAGAATTAAAAATATTACTCAGCATGCGCCTTATTAAGATGTTAGAAGCCGCACCGGCTCCTAGAAAGGAGGCCCCAGCCACGTCACCGCAAAAAAAATGGACCGTCCGATCTTGAGATCTGTGGCTCTCGTTGATTGCGCAGCTGAATCTAGATCTAGCTTTTGCGCTGAATCGCTTATCCTTCCGACTCCTAGTGGTACCTGCGCTCGGCTCCCGCTTCTAGCTTTGGGGCTTCGGCTTCTAGACATAATGATTACCGCCTCGGCTTCTGCCCAATCGGGACAGCCTCTCATTTTTCTTCGTACCCGCGCGCCTCGCCGCTCTCGCCTCACGCGTGCCGCCGCTGCACTCGCCTCCTCTCCGTGCACACGCGCCGCCGCCGCTCTCGCCTTCTCTCCGTGCACGCGCGCCGCCACCATTGTTTCTGCCTGCCCCCGGCCGTCGCCGCTTTCGCCTCCTCTCTGTGCTTCTGTCGGCTGCTGCTTACTGGATGTTGCGCCGTCGCCTCCCACCTCCAGACGTGTTGCGAACGAGGATGAAGGGGGTGGGTCGGGGGGTGGGCGGCGCAGAAGGGAGGCCGAGTGCGCCATGGAGGGAGAGCGCCGGCGTTCGACAAAGGGCGTCGGACGGTGGGACGCCTGCTGTTTGTTACGAGGCCTTCGTGCATGCATGCTCAGGTGAGGGTGCTCTCTCTCCCTTGCTCCTCCTTCTCTTCCCTCCCTAAATCGTTTCTTATTTGGATCCGGATGGATCCGGTGTCTCCGTGGCCAACTATCTCTCTCTCTCTCTCTCTCTCAGTAACTTGCCTGCCGGATCTCCGTATTCCAGTGCTCACGGAGGCTTGCGCCCACAGATCTCTCGTGGACTTCAATTGGTTACGTGATTGTTACTTCTCCAGATTTGGTTCCTTTTATTTATTTTTGGTATTGATCAGCTTGCTTCCTTCTCTTCGTTAGGGTTCGTTCTTCCTCTAGGATCCCCAAATTTTATGCCTCTCTTCTCTCATTTCTCATTGCATTATTGATATGTATATGTTGTTTGGCAGCCCTGCTGAAATCACATCAGATTTTCTATTCTATGCACATATGAAAGAAATCACTGCTAGGTTTGTTGTAGATGGGTGTCCTGTACTATCCTGGTAGGCTCATTAAAGCAACCAAAATCTACTGAAAGTTTTTTTATCTGTTTATTTAGTCTTGATACTGTCATGTAGTACATATATACTACGGATTATGTACTTTCTCACTGAATGCCATTTCTAATTTTCTCAGATACTTGAGAAGACTAACCTAGAGACATGAGGGATTACAAAGAAAGAACATTTGAGAGTCTCAGCAGTGCCTTTCATGGTTCTTCTTACACATATTTGATTTTCATTTATGCATCCCTATTGCAAAATGTGGGGTTTAAGAGATAATGACATTACTACATATCTGAAATATCTGATACTAAATTATTGAAAAGCATGGAAATCTGATTCCATCAAATTAACGACATGACAGACAACAATGAGATGGCCTATTGATACTTCTTTTGCTGTTTTTTCTCGGGATCAGTACATTAACCAGACGAAGTTAGCTGTTATGTGTTCAAAGCGTTTATTGAGTTGGGTTTGATTTGCAGCATGGAGACTTCTCGCACATTATCTAACAAGGTCCTCACAACAAATTCACTTAACCTTCAGGCAGTATCCTAAACCTTTCAGTTTGTGCATTTGCAGGTTAATTCCACCTCATTTATACACCAACAAGATCATGGACTGCTACCAAGGTACTTTAACAAGGTCCTCACAACAATTTCACTTAACCTTCCGGCCTTCAGGTAGTATCCTAAACCTTTCAGTTTGTGCGTTTGCAGGTTAATTCCACCTCATTTATACATCAACAAGATCATGGACTGCTACCAAGGTATAGATACAGTCGAACTTTAAGTTCAGATTGATGTATATGAATCTACTAATTTCTCGATTTCCATCCGTTTATTGAGTTGGGTTTAATTTGCAGCAAGGAGACTTCTTGCAGATTATCTAACAAGATCCTCACAATAATTTCATCTGAAGTTACTAAAGATGGTTCTCTATATGAAGTTAAACTAGAGAGGGCCTCCAGCCCCACCTCTTGGCACCCATGAGCTATAAGAACACCTCTTATATGACTCCAGCCTTGCAGGATGAGTGTATATATGTAAAAGGTCCTTCCAATAGTATATGTAATACATAACTATGTAGTCCTCTAGGTCTTCCTATCTTACATCGTATGTAGTAGATATAGATATATTTGTATACCACTTTTGGTTAATTTCCAATCATTAATTAAACATGTGTTCTCCTGTAATTAAGCTTGATGCATATATCCCCTAAACTTTCCTGATGTATATCTGTCTATCTTATTACTTATATTGCAGTCTGTATACTCTTTATATTTGAAATCATTCGTGTGCCTTCCTATGCGCGCTATGGCGCACGCCCTTTCACTAGTAAAAGATAAGGGAGGGAGTACCTTTCTACTGAAGTTGTTCTGTACAATCCATTGATCCGATCCTGCTTCATCATCCTTCACAGCCCCCTTTCCCTCGTTCAAATCAGCAGCAACCTTACACAAAAAAATGCCCTCTGCGACAAAACATTTTTATAATCAATAATACTTCCGTTAAAATAACTTTAAAAAATAGTTCTTTTATAGCAACAAAAGAGATCCCTCTACCTTGAAGCGGCATCTGAGCTGTCTTAACATCGAAGTCATCAGTATTGCAAAGTATACAAATGCACTCCTTAAGCAACAGATCTTTTACTCCTCTGAATCGAACTTCGTACCTATTGAAATCTACGTATGTAGAAAGAAATCAGTTAGCTTAAAGAGGTGAAACTGGGCGGCTGCCCCCCATGTCTGATGAAAAATGAGAAAAATAATAGTTGTGACAGACTGCATGAAGACAAAAAAGACAAAAAAAGACAGTGCAATGAAAGTGACACATGTCTATCAAAGAGAACAGATAGTTCATGAAAACTTGTTGGTCCATATTAGTTCTAAATCACGAGACACATGTCTATCAAAGAGAACAGATAGTTCATGAAAACTTGTTGGTCCATATTAGTTCTAAATCACGAGACGAATCTTTTGAGCCTAGTTGGTCCATATTTGGACAAAATTTGTCAAATAACAACGAAAGTGCTACAGTTGAGAAAAAAAACTCACTCCCCTCATCTAAACAAGGCCGCCTATTGCCACACTGCTACAGCAGCAGAGATTGGACAGCCATGCTGACCAGCTAAATGTTGGTCCCTACAATCAAGAACCAGGTGAGCAGACCCTGATCACTGTCCCTCTCCCTCTCCCCTGAACCAAGGAAGAAGATGAGCCTGAGCTCTGAACCCACACACACAGCACAAAATCCGTCTTCAGCGTTGGCTGAAGACTGAACACTGAACTGGTGGCAAAGAACTGCCTTGGGCTGGTGCCCTTTCCCTTCTATTTATAGCTGAAAGCAACTACTTACAACAGCCCTAGTGGCTTTCCTAGAAATTACCTAAGTGAAGACCTTGACTTGAGTCAAGTCTTCAGTCCTACCAAGCTGCTAGGAAGGTGCTCTGCAGCTGCAAGGAAGTTGCACTGCAGCAGCAAGGAAACTACATGTTTATGCAGGCATTGACCTATTGTCAACCCTGCTACAGGAAGAGATTTGCAGCAGATTACATCTTACACTAAACTCCTAATCTACAGCAAAGATTTGCATTCCACCATGCCGCTGCGCTCCAGCAACTTCTCCGCGTAGGCGTGCTGGCCCAAGGAGATGTACTCCTTCCCCTGCCTCACCTCAATGCCGAGGTAGTAGGAGACTGCGCCGAGATCACTCATCTTGAAACGAGCAGCTATCTCGCGCTTCAAGCCGTCATGTCCTCCGCACGTGCTCCAGCGACGATCAAGTCGTCCACATACACACCGACGATGAGCTGATTTTTCCTTCCCCCGTTGTTGTGTGTAGAGCGCATGCTCAGTGGCGCAGCGGTGAACCCAAGCTCACCCAAGGTGGTGTCGAGCTTGGCGTTCCACGCCCAAGGGGCCTGCCGCAGCCCATAGAGTGCCTTGCGCAACTTGAGCACCTTTTGTTCAGCGCCCTTGACGGCGAAGCCCGAAGCTTGCTTGACGAAGACCATCTCCGCAAGCTCGTGTTGAGGAATGCAGACTTGACGTTGAGGTGGTGGATGCGCCAATCCTTCGCTGCTGCCATGGCCAACAACAAGCAAATGGACTCCATTCGCGCCACCGGAGCAAAGACTTCCTTGAAGTCGATGCCTTCACGCTGCACAAAACCACGGGCAACAAGCCGGGCCTAGTACTTGACAATGGCACCACGCTCATCTCGCTTCACCTTGTAGACCCATTTCAGCCCAATCGGTCTGCAGCCTGGTGGTGGACCCACCAGCTCCCATGTCCCATTGTCCTCAATCGCCCTCATCTCCTCCAACATCGCCCGGCGCGGCGTCGCGTTCAGCCACTGTGAATGTCGGTGGCTCTTCTGCGCTGACAAGGAGTAGCTCTGGGTCATCCAGAAACCGGCTGGCCAACCCAGGAGCTCCCCCTTCGCCGATGATGTTGTCCACCCGTCTGAACCGGACCTCCTCGCCGTTGTGGAAAGCATCCACGTATTCATCAACGTTGGTGGGTGGAGAAGCGAACTGCAGTGGTGGTGTCCCCTGTCCTGCCATCACAGGGGACTGTGGCGGAGATGAATGCGCCTCTGCTGGTGGAGACTGCTCTCCAGCAGTAGCAGCAGCCTGCTCTCCAGTAGCAGCGGCAGAAACAGGTTGCTCTCCAGCAGCAGCAGCCTGTGCTGCTGCAGCAGCATGCTCTCCAACACCTCCTCCTTGGATCACCAAGTGCTCGATGGCAAATGTGCTGCTGACACCAACAGCTTCCCCCAAGCCTGTGTCTTCCCAGTCCCAAGCCGCCATCTCATCGAACACCACATCCCTAGAGATCACCACCTTGCCTCTCTTGGGATCATAGAGCCGATAGGCCTTGCTGCCCTCCTCGTAGCCCAACAGCACCATGGGTGTGCTTCCGTCCTCCAGTTTGCTGAGGTGGGGCTGTGTTCTTGACATGGCCAACACAGCCAAATGTCCTGAGGAAGGAGACATTTGGCTTGTGTCCATACCAAGCCTCAAACGGTGTCTTGAAGAATACTTTCATAAAAGTATACATATATCACTTTTCCATAAATATTTTTATAAAAATAAGAGGTCAAAGTTGTGTTTTGAAGACCGTGTCGGTGTCCTAAACGTCAACTAATATGGGTATGGAGGGAGTAAGACCATAGTGGATAGAGGATGATATAGAGGATGAATGGATGCGGGAGAAATGAGTATAGAGGACAGAATCTTGATGACCAGGCAGTATAGAGGATGAAAATAAAGGAACGTGAGTGCGGATAGTCTAAGCCTGCAAAACATATTAGCTAAGGAACACTTCTAGTCTAGTGTTCTCACTACAGCTGTAGACTTTGTGCAACTCTAATGTACTAGAGGTGGCCTATTGCCACACTGCTACAGCAGCAGAGATTGGATAGCCATGCTGACCAGCTAAACTCCTAATCTGCAGCAAAGAGAGAACTAGGGAGCAACAAATTATGTCAAAGAAACAGTTTAACTTGAAAATAACTTACCATCCCAACTCAATCCATGAACATCAAAACGTTCATATGGCAAGTCGATGTCGCCCGTGCCGTGCCGACCACGCCCACGCCCGCGGACCGCGGCGCCCGCTGCGCCGCGCCGACCGCGCCCACGCCCACGCCCGCGGACCGCGGCGCCCGCTGCGCCGCGCCGACCGCGCCCACGCCCGCGGATCGCGGCGCTCGCCGTGTCGTCGCCGCCGACGACCGCGGTCGCGGCGCCGACCGCACCCACACCGACCACGCCGCCGCTCGCGTCGTCGCTGTCGCCCGCATTGCCGCCACCGCCCGCGTCGTCGCTGTCGCCCCCATTGCCGCCACCGCCCGTGTCTTCGCCCACGCCCGCGGACCGCGCCGCACCGACCGGGCCCGCGCCGACCACCGCGGACTGCGCCGCGCCGACCACCGCGGCGACGCCGCCGACCACGCCATGTCGACGGCGCCCGCGCCCGCCGACCGTCGTGTCGTCGCCGCCACCGACCGCGGTCACGGCGCCTACCACGCCCACACTGACCGCGGCCCGCGCCACGCCGACCGCGCATGCGCCGACCGCGCACGCGCCCGCCGATCGTGCCGCTGTCGTCCGCGTCGTCGCCACCGTCCGCATCGTCGCTGCCGCCACCTCCGAGCGGCTGTGGCACCCCATCGCCGCCGCCCCCCATCGCTGCCGCCCCCGAGCAGTGGCTGCGGCTGTGGCCCGAGCGGCTGCGCCGGTGGCTGTGGCACCACATCGCCGCCGCCCGCGTTGCCACTGCCTCCGAGCGGCTGCGCCGGTGGCTGTGGCACCACATCGCCGCTGCCCGCGTTGCCACTGCCTCCGAGCGGCTGCGGCGGTGGCTGTGGCACCACATCGCCGCCGCCCGCGTTGCCACTGCCTCCGAGCGGCTGCGCCGGTGGCTGTGGCAGCCCATCGCCGCCGCCCGCGTTGCCACTGCCTCCGAGCGGCTGTGTCTGTGGCCTGCCAACGCCCTGTGGGAGGCTGCCTTGTCGCCCAGTCCTTCTAGCTTGAGGAAGGCGGGGGGCTGGTGTTCCCGGATCATCTCTAATTACATTAAGGAGAATTCTGAGCTGCAATAAAAAATGGTAGCAAACATTTCATTAGTGGTATAGTATTAGATCATGTGCAGTATCTGATCACCAATGAAATTAATAATACCTTTTCAGGGTTCATGAACGATGACAGCGTACGTTGCTGAAACAGCACATCCAGGTTAGGAATACTCTTGTTCTTTAGAAACAAGATTTCCTCCACCTCTTGAATCACAGAGGAACACTGCGAAGATCGTGAGAAAATATAGATCACATAATCAGTCACATAATCAATCACATAGGGAAAGCGATGAGAATCGGAGGGAAAGCGTAGCGCACCTCGTCTTCTTCATCTCGGAACCTGGCCCTCAATTCGGCACTGATGGCTGCTTGCACCCTATCCGAGATCGGCGTGGGCGTAGGAGCGGGCGCCGAGATCGGCGCGGTCGAAGGAGCGGGCACGGAGGAGGAAGCAGGCATAGCCGAGATCGGCGTGGGCGTAGGAGCGGGCGCCGAGATCGGCGCGGTCGAAGGAGCGGGCACGGAGGAGGAAGCAGGCTGGTCGCCGCCAGACATGGTGGCGACCGCGGAAGAGTCGGGGGCGACGGCGGCGGCGGGAGGCGCTGGGAATGAGCTCCCGCTGTGAAACCCTAAAAAACTACGCGAGGTGTGGCCGTGTGGGGGAACCCGGGCTCCTCTAACTTTACTAGTTCTACGCGGCTTCTGCGTCCGCTTCGGACACGTTCCCAACGACTTGGGCTGCCTAGCGGCTTCCCCGCTTCCGCTTCCGCTTCCGCTCCCGCTCCGGGAATGGGCTGGAGCAAGAAGCGGTCCGGAAGTCCGAACCCCGTCCCCGTAGTCCGTAGAGATGAGGATGAGATGCGCGCCTGTGCCTGCGTGCGAGTGCGAGTGCGAGAGCCCGGCCCCCGAGCCGGAACGGCCACTCGTCTGTCTCCTCTATCGTCTCCACGTAGGCAGAGAGTGAGAGTGAGAGAGAGGCGACTAGGGTGCGGACACCGGCTCTCCGGACGACGGACGATCCACTCCGCCGACGCCGCCCCGTGTTCCCTCCCGGGACCGCGAGGTGGGGTGGGGTGGGGTGGGGCACCAGCAGCGGCGACGGCGAGCACCCTCTCCCCTGCCGCGGCCTCCCCTTCCGTACGTGCTCCCGCCGCACCGGTGGCGACAAGGGACAGGGACCCTCCCTCAGCCCTGCCTGCTGCTCCCATCGACGGCAGGTACCTGACCCTCCCGTTGCCCACCCCTCCACTCCGCTCCGTCTGATGACCGCCGTGACGCGATGGAATGGAAATGGATGGATCCGTGCGTGACGGCCCCCCGTTGCCTGCGGCGGCGGGGCTGCTGCTTCTCTTAGCACTGGCGGACTGGCCCCGCCGTTTCTGCGGCTCCAACTGCGCGCTCCGCGTCTGTGGGACCTTCGGGGATTCCTTGCGTGTGCTCGTCGTGCTCGTGCGGAATTCGTGTCAGATAGAGGATGTAGCGAGTCAGCGGTTTGTCGTTTGTTCTCTGAATGAAAGCGAATAGGACGACACAGACCAGGAGTTCTCTTTCTCTTTCTTTCAGCGTGGTTGGATAATTGGGTTGGAAGGATAAAAACAGTCTTTCCGAGCGGCCTTCTTTTTTTTTCCACTGCAATTCTCTGTAGTAGTTTCGTTGTTGAGGAGAGGGGCCTTTGCTTTCTGCTATATATGCTCATTCATGAACATACATAACCATCATTGGCCTGCACTTGTCTGGTCTGTTCATGGCGTGCGCATTTAGGAACTTAATTGAACCATGGCGATGAGGTGGGTTTAAATGCGATGTGTTGCGAAATCGATTCGTCACTTTAGGGATTCTCGTCTCTGCGTTTGCTTTTGCTTCCATTTCCACATATATAATTATCATTATCACAGTTTAAAATTTTGGTTCTTGTGGCTGTTAAAAGTTTTTGAATAGTTAGCTGGCCGCATCATTGGCTCCGCAAACTAGTTCAGTGATTTGCAACCGATTTTTATTAGTCAACTCAATTTCCCTGATATTGTTTTATCCACCTCGTAGTTTAGTCTGGTGGATTTCTGATTGAAGGCTTATGGTGTGCAGTGAGTGAACCAACACTTATCGGCACAAGAATGGATGGGAATGCTGAGCCAATCCAATTCTCATGGGGCAAGCGTCGAGGAACTGGTGGTGTCAAGATGGATACACAGTTCTACGCGTCCTTCACATTGGACAATGTGAAGTATTCATTGTATGACTGTGTCTATCTATTTAAGCATGGTGATCCTGTACCACACATTGGAAAAATAGTGAAGATCTGGGAGCAAAATAATGCTAAAAGAGTAAAGATTCTTTGGTTTTTCCACCCTGATGAGATTCAGAAATATTTAAAAGGACCTGTGATGGCAAAGGAGATTTTTCTTGCTTGTGGTGAAGGTGCTGGGCTTGCTGATATCAACCCACTGGTACGTTTCTCATAACTTCACTCCTTATGTTTTGTGTTGTTTTTCTTTACCATCATCCTTAAAACTTGTGTATTCTGACATAATACTCCCAGTCGTGTTGTATATCTGGGTTCTTCTTAATGCAATGATGTGCAGCCTTGTGCGTATTTGATTAATAAAAACATGTGAACAATTTTGCAAAGATCAGTTGCAATATTACACATTTCAGAAGTATATTTTGAAAATAAATAGGTGATAGACAAGCATGATTGAGGCACCGAGGTTTCTCACACTTCACCTGCTCATTTTTAAAGCCCGGGCAGAGCTAGCTTGATTTGCATAGCAGTCATATGATCATTCTAGTTGGAGGTGAACAGTTAAAGTTAACATTTGCTGAGCTATTTATGAGATATGTGAATGTTAAACTTGTTGACTTTCCATTTTTGGATTTCTGTTACTATTAAAAGATTATAATGGTTATGTGTTTATTTCTCAATTAGGAAGCTGTTGCTGGAAAATGCACCATTATATGTATTTCAAAGGACGAGAGGAATCGTCAACCTTCATCTCAGGAACTAGAAATTGCTGATTATATCTTCTATAGGTTCTTTGATGTTAAAAGTTTATCACTTTCTGATGAGTTACCTGATAAAATTGCTACATTGACAGGTCAGCAGAGGTTCTATACTTGATTTGTGCCCTCCAATTTTATCTGGTAATGTTTTCAATTGGATTGTATATCTAACTATTGTCCTTCTGGTGCAGTTGATGTCCTGCTGAATCCAAAAGATGAGCTAGTCATATCCAGTCCTGGTACAAATGGTCTGCTGAATCCAAATGTGGATGAGTGTCTGGTTGCCACAGTCCCTTCACCCCCTTCAGCAGTTAAAACGGAGGATGGAACTCAGGATGCTGCACTTACCCTTCCGCAGCCAGCATTTAAGGAGGTGGATGAAAATCTGCCTGCCACTGTTCCCCTTTCCCAATCAGAGGTCAAGGAGGAACAGAAACCAGCCATTGGCATTCCCCTTTCCCAGCCTGTGGTCAAGAAAGAGGATAAGAAATCAGCTGCTGCCATTCCCCTTTCCCGTTCAGCAGTCAAGGAGGATGAGAAACCAGCTGCTTCAATTTCCCCTCCACGATCTGCAGCTATGGAGAACACTTCCAAACGTAAACAGTTACAGGATGCTCACGCTCGGGAGAGGCCGCCAAAAAAGTTGAAATTATCCCAAGTAACTACAGAGCAGGACATGGCCCCAGAGACTGGTGAACAAAGACACTCGGAGCTACCGCCAAAGAATATTGTAAATTCTCTGGACTTACTTTTCATATATCTAACATGCTACTTCTGCTCTTACATTTCATTACAGGAATGCAAGTGTGCTCCTTTTGTATTTAATGTTAGAGTCTTTGGAGAGGAGACAACTGCATCTTTCTAAATTGCCCCATACCAAGTTTTGTACATGCTTACACTTTTCCATACCCATGTCTCTTTATTTATTGGTCTGAGAGGTGGAACGAGACATGACAATGCAGTTATGAACACAACACAAGTTCAGTAGGGCATATGGTCATCTTGTGCTGCTTTCTGTTGATTCATTATTTGCCAACGGTCGTAATCTTTATGAACTTTGAACTGCCAACCTGAGTGAAGTTTTATCGCATACGTACTGCACACAAACAATATTCTTCTTGTTCGTGGATCATTTATCTGAACATTCTTTCTGCTTTTGCTATATATTTTTGAATTGCTATTTACAGAATCTTCTACTGATTTTCCATGTTTCCTTTTTGCTAACACATTATTTATTCTATTTAACAGGACAAAAGCAAATGGTTTAAACTTGTGAGTGACCTTTCTTTCATATGGTCTCTTGTACATTTGTTATGATTGTACTGAAGCATGCCATGCCCATGCTTGATTGTTCATTAATCATTATTACTCAAAATTACCACAAACTGATTAATATTTTATTTGGCCTTGGATTTTTTATGATGATCTTTTTTTTTTTGGAATTTCAGGAATGGAATGACAGACTAAACATGGCTAATGATAAGGGGACACTTGTCTATATTCAAAATCTTGATGTTCGGTTTGGACCTGCTGACATAGAGGTAGCAAGTAGCATCCTGTCTTTCTGGTTGTCGTACAGCCCAAGCTACTTCTCCTTTGGTATTTTTCAACTATATGTGAACATCTTCTGCTGTCTGTTCAGTTGCAATTATACTTTTGCCCACATAACTTATGATTGTCTCATACAGTTTCTCTTTCAACAGTACATTCATTCCTTTTAATCTCAATATTCTTACTCATCTGTTTGTTTTGTGCTTTGTTTTTACAATTTGGTTGGTTTTATTCACTCCTACATTAAGTACCCCTTCAACATTTTTCATGATAACCATGTTTGCAGGAGCTGGTTCATAAAGCGTTAGAGCTAAGTTGCACAGCGAAGCCCATTAACCACCCCACGTATGATGATCCAAACAATGGTGAGTTGTTCACTAATTAAAGAAAAAAAATGCTATAGGGGGTGGGGGGGGGGGGGAATAGGTGGGGAAAGGTGACTAGCCCAGCAGTGATGGTGGAAGACCACAACCGATGGGGTGAGGCTGTATGCTGTGGTGATGTACCATCAAAGTGGTTAGCAAGGGAGTGGACGGCGAGTGTGGATCTGGTGAGGAATGGGGCAGGGCCATCTCACTAGAGATAGAGAGGAGGCTGATGAAGGCAGGAGATGTGTGACAATACTAAAGGAGGGAAGGATGATGGCCAGTTGTGGAGGTGCTCACTGGCAAGACATGCTGGTACCTGGGATGGTGATGACAAGGTTGGGGTGGCAATGCTGTGAAAAATGACCTGTTACTATCTAGTTGATTGATGTAGTGAAGGGGGAAGGGAGTGGACATCTGGATCTCCATCCTAGCGTCCAAAGTCTTGGCTGATAGTTGGCCCAGTAACCTGTTGACAGATGCATAAACTGTTCCTTAAAGATTCTCCATAAATAGTTAGCTTTGTCCAGTTAATGAGAGAATGGCATTTTTCTTCTTCTTGCAATTTTACTACAAGTGGTTTTCTTATCTGTAGGCAAAGCATACGCCATATTCAAAACTAAAGATGCTGCTGATGCCGCCATTTTAAAAATCAATTCTGGTTTGGTTGTTGGTGGAAGGTATGTGTTTGTAGTTGATGTAATCTACCTTGTATCTTATTTTGTAACGATGTTTATTTTGTCAATTCTTGAACTCGCCTGGCAAATCAGTTGTTGGAACTTATGAGTTAGAACAAAGAGTCTTCTTAGGTGATGCTAGCTACATTTTCCTTGAGACCCCTTTCTAACACATGCAACTGTTGGGATTTATGAATTAGAACAAAGTTTGTCTGGCATGATTTTCTTGGTTGGCTACTGATAATTCTTTCCTAATGTATAACTTGCAGACCTCTTTACTGTAGCAAAGGGCTACTTGAGGTTCCAAAACCTTCAGTGAATCTTGTTGGTCACCTCTCCTCACATATCAAAATTGGTCAGAAGCAGCGTGACGAGCAGGTGGGCGCTTAATGGCTATAAGCCCTGCAATGTTTTGCATGTCTTTGACTTAGTATTTTACATAAGTACTGTCCTTTTTGCAGAAGAAGGCTGTAGCAACCTCGCATTGTTCCCAGCCCAACACGATCGAGTATGACTTAGCCTTGGACTGGATGCTTCTTCGGAAGAGGCAAGATGAGAGCTTCAGAATACTTCACAAGGTAGCCTAACACAATTCTGTCGAAGATTTTGAATCTGTGCCACTATCTTGTGTCACAGTCTGACATTAAATTGCATGTCCAATTGGTTTGTAGAAGCACAGAGAGGCCAGAAAAGGGTTTGCAAGCCTGGTCGGCAAAAGTGCCAAGGCAGAGAAGTAGCAGGCTGGTTCTTGTGGCATATCAGATGGACGTCTTAATCACCACGTGGTCGGAGCATGGCGCGGCATAACCGGCAAGTTCCTTCTCTGTGGAAGAGGGTTCTGCACAGAGGTTTTCTTTTTGCGATAGTTAATTAGCTTCATCATTGGGTTAATTCATGTGTTAGCAGTGGCTGGTGATGTTAGTTCGTGTTAGGAAAGGAAAAGGAAAGAAAGTGCATGACAGCTTTTAGAAGTCACAGCAGGAGGCCTAGGCATCGATAGCCGATGCAGCAAGTTGTAGGCATCATATGGTTACCTCGGTTGGCAAATCAAAGATTGTAATTTTTTTTTTCGAGTCTTTCTTCTTTTATGAACCCTCTGTTCTACCATCGGATATATTCGTCAATGAAAGGATATAAGGCATTTTTGATGGTGGAAACAGAGTGTGGCATGTCATCATTTATTTTAGTTAATAATAATATGATGGAAACCGATGATGTTCGGTTCAGGGTTCGTTCTGAGTTGATTTTTTTTTTTTTTCAATATATGTTGTGCGACAAGTTTGCCTCTGGGGGAAACCGTTTCCACTGTAACTGTTGTGGCATATCAGAAATCCGTCAATCTCACTTTAGTTTGGCTATATGTTGTGTAATCTTGCTCTGTGGTCGTTATTGCTCAAAGGATTCACTCTGAGTCTGAGAGATGGAACTTGGAAGGGGCACGGCAGATCGTTTTGGGGATGATCGTTAGCCCTCCTCCCTTATCATCACAACATCACCTGGCAGCAGGCCAGCAGCACCTGAACCGACCTCTGCTACTGTTTCAGTTTCAGAGCATTGGATGCGTTTGTTGTTCTGCATTTCTCACTTTTCAGCGGAAATTTGTGGAAAACCAGGCTTAAGTCCATGTACCTTGGTCTTTGTTGGAAAGAAAAACGATGCTACTACCTCTGTGTGTCCAAGCTGTAGCCTAAGTCACTGCATAAAATGTACGTCACTGTTATGCAAAACATCGCAGTCAATTTCTCTCCTCTCCATGTCCATACAACAACAGAGGTTCTTCACATCAAGCCTGGAAAAGGCGCTGCTTTTCGAGCTGGAAGTACGGTAATCCCACCTCAGACTCACCACATCTTCTGAATCTGGCAAGAACTTAGCACTTCTTTGTCTTTTCCCACCTCTGTTAGTAGTACATGTTTTTGTCTTCTTCAAACAAACTGCTAGTACAACATGTATATAGCTAACCATACTCTTTCTTGCTTTTTACTAGTTTCAGTAACTAGATATGCCATGAATGAAGCAAGTCACTTCTCCATTAACATTTTCAGCTACAGGAACCGTCCCTTTCCAAGGAGACCAAGCAATTTATACAGGGATGGCTCCTAGACTAGTTCGTGTTCATGGACCTGGTACACACTTCAACCACCCAAATAACTAGTAACAATGCAAGCAACCTTGCTTTATGTTTTCTGAAATTTTCTCATGCCATCGGTTGTTAGAGGTGATCTCTGTATTTAGATAGTTTTCTAGGGAACTCTTGTAACGGAAGTATTATTACTTTAAGACTTTAAGTTTGTGTCTACTCTGTTTGTTCTTAATGAAAAGATATGCTACTTCGGCTGTCCTGCGCATTTAACAGTTAAAAACAAACTAAAATGTTTCTTCTTAAATTTTAATGAATGGCACTGCAGTGACCAACCAGGCAACCACTTGCCAGAGCACTGCCCTGCCTTCAAATTTTCTTCTTTGATGTGCAATGTGATGAATCACATAGTAGGCAATCGCAGAATGCCTTAGAACTCAGTTAACTGGTCGAGCGACTCCAATCAAACATATATGTTCAATGTTCTACACATGGAGCAGTGTCATTCAATGGACAGCCATCATAAACCAAACATTTGATACCAGACACAATTTTATGTTACGTTCTTTACCATTTTCTGTCATGTTAGGCGCTCAAATTCATTACCACTTGATCAGTGACCACAAATATCACAAACATTGACTGAACACCAGTCATGCCCGTTTGCCATCACCTTTATTGCCTGCCACTGAAAGAAAATATGGCAATTATTACTAAACAAGATCATGTCATGGTACAGCCTAACACAGAAACCACACGGATACAAAATGTTCAAGGACTCTGCATGCTACACGTAGGATAGTGTTACGGTTATGCACATCTAATTCAAGTGTATATAAGCTAGATCGAGTCTCGCTCTCCTCTCATCAAGTCTGCTGTCTCTGCCTCCTCACATCTCAATATGGTGAGAATGGCTCTGGACATCTCCTTGGTTGTCCAGGGGCATGTACTGAGCCATGATGGCACGGATCTCTGAGTCCATGTATCTCTGTAGGCATGGGCAATGCAAGAAAAAAATTAGATGCCAACCCAGAGTTATCGAAAGGCAATGAACATAGAAGTATCAGCAGATACAAGCTGCTTATTTCTTACCCGGATCCTGTACTTATACACTGCATATCCTGCAATTCCTGCTGCAACAAGGCCGAAGAAGATGACCCACAAGAAGCCCCAGCCTGCTTCCGATGCTCCATTTTTGCCTGAGTACAACAATCACCCAATTAGCATCACTTGCGTGTCAAGTTCGAGTCTATATATTACTATATTCAGCATAGTTGCTACTTTGAGCTTTGCTCTGTCAAGCTATCAGAGCAAAAATCCAAAACTTATGACCTCTAAGGTTATCTAATTCAACATGACGAAAAAACAGACTCAATAATAAGCTGATAGTGTACATGTATGAGGGCTACACATACTTATGCACGTATCATGCTCCTTTATGTAAAGCAAGTCTCCACTGCAGCCACACTCATAGCTTCCCCATGTGTTTTTGCATTTGCATTCTTTGCATTGACATGCAGTCTTTTCCTTACATTCATCAATATCTGTCACAGCATGTTTCACATCAGCAATGCACAAGCTGTGGAGGACAGGCAAGCATTTCTATCTAGAAAGAGATTAATGGGCCTCAGAAAATGTCCCTTACCTTCACATTTGTGCTTACCGTCACCCTTGAATCCATCTGGGCATTTGCAGCCATCATCCTGCATATTACAGACACCAGAACCAAAATATCAGATTTTATAAGCACTTTTTACTTGAAAAAAAAAAGGCAGGATCCTACTGATATATGAGACTTACAGTACAGGCAGAGTATGTCCGACCATTCTTGGTATCTTTCCAGCATCCTCCATTGTTAATTTCACATCGCCCAGATCCGGAAGCTAAAAAGGCACATGTTATAATTCAGAAGGCTCTATTGACATATAATAAAAGAAAATGACAAAAGATAAATCTCCTGATGCCTTGTAATGTACCTTCACAATGAGTATAGCCATCACCAACAAATTTTACTCCTTTCACAACTGGACACTCGCAAACTCTTCCACGGAAAGTATCCTGTATATAAACCGAAACAAGTATTATATGCATAAGCTAAAACAAAAAAAATATTTGATAAAAAAACTAACACCAAAGGAAGTACCTTGCATGCAGTGATGTTAGCAGCCTTATCTTGCCAACAGCCACCATTGTTCTCTAGGCACTCATTTGTTTGTATATCTAAGGTTGAAACAAAATGAACATTAAGAGCATGCTACATGCAAATTACAGTTGGAAGTATAAGCTAGATCATATAAGCAGTGAACATGGAAAAAATAGGTAAATCAATGCACAAACCTTCACTCAAGCAAACGGATGGCTCGGTAGTTTCCCTAAAACCAGCACATAGCGCTTTAAGAACTGCTCCCTTGTCAAGCTTCCCTGAGAAACATAGGCTCGGATAAGTTCATCTGGTGATCTCAACAAACTCCTTATAGTAATTTACCGGATAGATACCTCTGTATTGTCTATTGTTGATTACTAGAGTTGGTAAGATGGTAACATCACCACGAGAACCCTTGCCAATCTATACAAAGTGGATTATGATGATGATGTGTTCAGATTAACAATAGGAAACAGAAAAGATCACACATTCACATTGAAGCACTAACCTGTGCATCTTGCTCAGCTTTCAGAATAGGGTTTTCTTCATCAGCATCTGGATCACCAATACACTTATCTATTGCTTTATGGTCAAGGCCTGTAAATTATAAACCAGTTCGGTATAAATACTGCACCTCATCACCAAACATAGAACAGATACAAATACAACATACCAAGCGACTTGATAACCCCTTCAGCACACTCCTTTGTGTACTTCTTTTCCTTCATTGGGCACCGAATCGCGAAATCAGTAACATAGTCCCACCATAACCAAGGCTTCTTGTGGTCCTTAGCAACCTTAAAGACACAAACTTGACGCAAGTTCTGGACCACCACATCTTTGCCATCATATCCTTTGCTAAAATCCTGTTCCGGGTCAGGTGCACAGTATCTCCCATGATTGATGCACTGGGACTTGCACTGCTTGCTCAGAATGAAGGCCTCTGGGCAATACCAGGTAATGTAGTGAGGAGTGAACTCCGTATAGCCCTTCTTCTCAAGCACCTGTGCTGCTCCTTTGAAGCTCTTGACAAAATCAATCTGGCTATCGCACTTCGGGCCACATTCATCATTGCTGTTGGTCCAAAATTCATACTCAACACGCTCATCGGGATGGGGCAGGGCCTCCCTCCAGTCCAAATTCACATTAACCATGTCACCTTTGTCAATCGCTTTCTTGAGCCTGTCCCCAAAGCTCTTGGTTATTAACGCCGAAGGAATAGTGATGTTCTCTAAGTAATCAGTGTTGCCACTCTCCTCAGGGTTGTCCATTGTAATTAGAGGCTCGTCTTTGTCATCAGCGACAAGGATTGCCGCTGCTCCTGCTTTCTGTGAATTCCATGCCTTCTTTGCAAAGTAGCAATCTGTAAGCAATAACAAACATTGTATTGTATTATTATATGCAAATCCATTTGTCTACTTTAACAAACCCTAGTGAGATACAACAGCTGAGAACAGACAGGAAGCAGGAGTGTTAAATAAATAGCAGGTTAGTTGAAAACAAAAACAAATGGAGCACAATAGGATGGTCTAAAACCAAGACAGTGACAGTAAGCTAAGCTCTCAAATTAAACTCCCTTTCGGCACACATCAAGGTCTTTGTACCAAATCAAGTCAACGGGTATTCAACAATAATCACATGGAAAGATCCAATCTTCACCCCATCTACCTGAAGACCACACGACTAACCTGTGGTCAAACCTTCAACTACACTCTTCTATGTCTCTATCCAATCCAACCCAACGGAGCATACAAAGGTCTTCCTCGCTACGAGAGTAGTAATTAGCAAACGCAAGTCCACGCATAGGTGACCTAACAGAGACCAACCGCCAGTCCGGCGGCCGGGAGGAGGAGGAGGAGAAGCAACCGCTTCGTGCTACGGTGCTAAGATTCCGGTCACTGACCTCCCCTGTCGACGAGCAAGAAGGTGGGGAACGCCCCCGGCTTGGCCTTGTAGGAGATGTCGAAGTCGTCGAAGCTCTTGCAGGCCTTCCTGTTGGCCTTGGGGTAGGCGACGAAGCCGACCATGGTGCCGCCGTACTGGGGCACCCCGAAGTTGCCAATGGCGCACTCGTAGGTGCCCTTGAGGCTGTCGGGCGCCGTCACCTTGAGGCTGTTCTTCTCCACCACGAACCTCCCGTGGCAGCAGCCCAGCAGGAGCGCCGCGCACACCAGCAGCCGCAGCCGCAGCCGCAGCGCCGCGCCGGCGGATCGGGACCCCATGCTCCGCCCGGGGCTCTCTCTGCCTGCGGTCCGCGAGCACCACCTGGGGGATTGGACTGGAACTGGCGGTGTCTGCGGCTCGATCCGCGCTGGACTGATCAATCTTTGCAGCCGCGCGGCCTCCGAAAACGGCGGAGGGGAGCGGAAAGATCGGATTTTTGACGGCCGCGGTAGGGCGAGAGAGTTCTACACTGCTCGGATTGAGGAGTTGGAGTGGGAGGGGGTTTGGTTTGGGGAGAAGGGAGAGGAGGTGGCGAAGCGAAGGAGGCGGAAGGACGCGGTGTAGAAAGCCTCGTGGTGAACCAAGCAGAAGAAACACGTGACCAGAGCCAGGCCAGCAAGTTAGGCATGTGGTTTCTTTTCTTTTTCTTCACAATGAAGCAGCTTGAGAGGAAGGGAAAATTCTAGTCTAGTATACTTATACTAAACTATAATCTTGGATGAAAGTGCCGTGCTTAAACTCATCATAGATTATAGAAGCTACTCGCTTCATTCTAAGAATCTTAGAGAGAGTCAGAACTTTATTGAATTTAACTAAAATATGAAAGTATGAAAAGTCCCCCTCTTAAGCCCAAGCTGCGACTAAGAATCAACTCCCATGTAAATACCCTCAAACTCCCCTTGTAATTTTCATTGCATTTCCTGTTGCTTAAACGCACCTTTCTTAGGATTATTGTACTATTAGGGGAGAAACCGATTAAACACCAGGAACACGTATTAATAAATCTGGGCTGCATAACCTACCGAGGTCCAGTGGGCACATTTTTGGGCCTTTTGTCCAAATGATATATATTGGGCTAACAACTTGTCAGATTCATTCCAAGTTCGCCAAGAGGCCAGGTTAGTAGGCCCAAATTCATATTAGATACCAAATCATGCACGCATATCCTATTTGCGCATTCCTAGCTGGCCCAATTTCGTATTATCACCGATTGGACCCTTGGGTTCTATAGCCTTTTGTGCTGCATAATAATCGACCGATTATGGAATGTAGCATAGCAAATACTCTACTTTTATATGGATACCTTTATAAAACACTAAAGTGATGAATCTTGAGATTGCTAAAATTGTAATAGTATATTTGCAAGTGGGGATCCTCTACTCCATCTCTAGGCATCGGATAAAAAAACAAAATTATTATAGTTGTCTCTTTTTTTTTGAAGACAATCGGAGGGGAGGACTCCTCCCCACCTACTTGATTGCATTGGAGCAACAAAAGTTTGTTGCTCTGTTACATATGACATAGTATATTAGAGGGGGTAGCACAGTTGTCTCATTTTTGATAGACATGGCAGCTATTACATCTTGTATACACTACCGGGAAATCTAACTTTACCGAGTGGCAAGCTCTTTGCTGAGTGCTTTTTTCGGACACTCGACAAAGAAGCTTTTTGCCAAGTGCCAAATAAAAAACACTTGACAAAAAAGACTCGACAAAGAATAAGAAATTCTTTGTCGAGTGCTAAATAAAAAACATTCGGCAAAAGCTCTTTGTTGAGTGTTTTTTTTATACTCGGCAAAGTCTATTTTTAAATCATATTTTGAAGCAGTAAATTAATTTAAATAAAAAACAATTTAACTACAAAGTTGTTTAACTCATCAAGATGAACATTTTTTGTTTTGGTGATTTCTTCATTTGACAAACTAAACATAAATTTCTTCACAAATCTTACATATCTCTCTGTAGTTTATGAAACTACGAGAGTGATATGTAAGATTTGTGAATAATATTAGAACCATAATGTCGGATGTATAAATGGTCAAACAATGAAAATAAACTTTGTAGATCTTGAGAAGTTATGAAATCTTGTAGTTGACAACTTTTAGATTTGAAGTCATTTAGTCATGCAAAATTGCGTCCCAATTGAAAAAATTTAAAATTTGAATTTTTAAAAAGACCTCGGATGGAGAAATGAACAAAATAAAAGTTGTAGATCTTAAAAAGTTATGAAACTTTATAGTTGACAACTTTTTAATTTGAAATCATCTTGTTCTTGCAAAACTGTATTTAAATTTTGAAATTTGAATTTTTAAAAATACCTCAGATGGAGAAGCAGCCAAAATAAAAGTTGTAGATCTAAAAAAAGTTATGAAACTTTGTAGTTGACAACTTTTTGATTTGAAATCATGTTATCAATGAAAACTATATTTCAAATTCTCAAATTTGAAATTCAAATTTTTATAAATGACCTCGGATGAAAAAATTATCAAAATAAAAGTTATAGGTCTCGAAAAGTTATAAAATTTTGTAGTTGACAACTTTTTGATTTGAATTTATTTAGGCCCTCAAATAAGCAAATTACACATGGTTTAGTATAGTATGTGGGGAACTGAAATGGAGTATAAATGTATGTGAGTGTGTAGTGCAGTGGTAGAGAAGACTTTGTGTGATTGAAAGGTCACGGGTTTGAATCCCACTAGCAGCATTAGTCACGAATTTTACACGAAAAGTGCCACAACTTGCAAAAAATGGCCCAAGATGGCGCTGCCCAGTGGAGTCCTACCCCGATTAAATAAAATTCTTTTCTGAGTTTTTTTATTTTTATTTTGCCAAGTGTTATTCTTTGCCGAGTATTTGTTTGTTGTGTGCTCTTTGCCGAGTATTTGTTTGTTATTCTTTGCCACTGTCAAATTGAAGGGGTCTGTCAGTGTGCTTGTGGATTAGACAAAACAACTGCCTCTTAAAATTTAAAAGGAAAATGAAAGAAAAGCTAGGCTGTACGTGGCTGTAGTCTATATGGGCCCTTGGATCGATCATGGAGCAGCGTGCTTTCACATGAGAAAAAGTGAGACACTGGTCAAGCCAAAAGAGAGCCATGATCGGATACTCGAGTGGTGCAGCACATGACTCCGTTCTCTCTACCCCATTGACCGGTAATCTTCTATAACTAAATAGGAGACCCCCACTAGCTTATTTTCCGGGCCTCTCCTTAAGCCACGTCATCTTCTTTTTTATTTTGGCTAAATCACCAGCGCACAACGCACGAAACGAACAGGCATATGCAGCAGTGCGTGCTATATATCGGTTCTTCTACCTGTCACATTGTTGTGCATCAACGAACAGGCACATCACACCAAAATGAAAAGGCGCATGCAGTAGTGCTGTATTGATTCTTCTACCTCCAAATGGAGGCTCTGCGGCCCTGCCCAGCTTTCTCAAAGACACTCATCAGGCCGGCGCCAGTGCCTCCATGATGGAGGCTCATCGTGATTAGCCAAGGCTCAAATTTGTAGACCCACGGGGAGGTAGCCATGTCGTCGAAGGTGTTGCGTGGCCGCGCTGCATACAGCTGCGACAGATTGAGGGCCGAATGAGCCACTGGTGTTCTTCTCTGAGCACGCGCTTTGGGGCTCTTGAAGAAGGCCTATGATCTCACCGTCCTCTATGACGATGAGGTTGTGCTCTCATTCGTTCACTGCTGGCAGTGGCGGGTTCAACAAATACTCCTCCTACAGTCCTCCGCCACTAGGTCTGTTCGGCGGCATGCGTGACTCTACAGCTTATGATATACAGGTGTGCTTTCAGTCCGATATGATCGGTATATATGTGTGTTTTGCTTGCGCTTCTAAGTTCCAATCCGTGAGGAGCAACAGGTAGCTCTCTATTTCAAGGATTCAAGCTATATACTCCCTCTGTCCCTGTCCCTGAAAGAACCAATTTCTGGAGAAAAAAAATTGTCCTCAAATAAATTGATTCCTAGCGTGCACTAGCCCACTCACCCACTTCATAGTTATCGTGGCATTTAATATCGAAGCAGCGCAACGTCCGTGTAGTGAAAAAAAGCAGATTCTCTCCACCACCGCCGCCCCTAATTGGCTGCATGAGTAAATGACGTGACCAGCTCAAAGCCCGAAGCAGCGACTAAGGTGAAACTTAATGGTGGAACTTAAATTAAATAAGGGTAATATGGTCATTTGGTAGCTATACTAATCTGTCTGAAACTTGCTAGGAATTGATTTTTTCAGGGACGGAGTGAGTATCGTCAATTTAGTGATTGAATCCGATCTGCAGCCTTTTGCAGTCATACTAGAGGTTGGCGCATGGTGGGTTAGGCCAGTCTCAATGGGGGGTTTCATATTGCAGTTTCCAAGATATGACACTGAGAATGAAACCCAATGAAACAGAGCCTCTCAATGCACAGTTTCATTTCACTGTTTCCTAGGATAGCTTAGGCATTTAATTCTTTGATTGTGGTGTGATCAAATGAGGCTTGTGACTATGTAGCACGTTATAAACTGATCACACGGTATATTAACACATCATTACATGCAGTTATATATTTAGTCTGACAAAAAAATTAAATTGCAGCATTCACGCACAAATTTCAGCAAAATAAAGAAACAGGTACTCCAGAAATTTCAGCAACACATATGGGTGTTTACATCTCAGATAAAATGTAAATAAGAGTTTGCATAACTCATGCAATAGCTAGACATCTCTTGACCAATCTAAATTAAGGTAGATAACTAAGCCAGATATTTTTCACTGCAGCACTACGCACAGGGCTCCATTGTTGTCATCAAGCAGCATTCCTGCACAAAAATAATAATAATTCAGGTTGATGAAAACAGCAACGACAAAGAAAAATTTCAGCACAGATGCATGTTCTGAAAGTTCACAGATGGAAGACATTGAAAAATATTCATACAGTAGATTCAACTATAAATAATATAGTTTATAACTATAAATAATATAGTGCACCTCAAATTTCATATGTATTTCGACTCCGACTAAACTTAGTCCAAATATGTTCCACCAAATCCTTCTTAAGTCGGTGATGGGCCGATCGATCTCGAATATCAGTATCTTTTTCTAAAACTCTCTCTAATGGTACATTCTGATCAGGAGAGATTAATGGTTCTTGAACGGTTGTTGAACTAGGAGCCACATTTAGATCTAGATTTTCTTCGATGTCTTGTTCCTTCTCATCTTCAACTATCATATTGTGAAGAATGATGCAAGCGTAGACAACATCACGGAGTTGATCTCGGTCATATAGACGAGCTGGCCGTTTTAAAATGCACCATCGACGCTGCAACACACCAAATGCTCTCTCAATATCCTTTCTTGCCCCTTCTTGTTCCTGTGCATACAACTTGTCCTTATCAGTGATAGGGAGACGTATTGACTTAACAAATACTGCCCATTCAGGGTATATTCCATCAGCAAGATAATACCCAATGTTGTGTTGATTCCCATTGACCATATATTGTACTCTAGGAGCTTGTCCTTTTAGCTCATTGATAAATAGAGTAGATTGGTTCAAAACATTAATATCATTGTTTGAACCTGCTACTCCAAAGAACGCATGTCAAATCCAAAGATCATGTGATGTCACGGCCTCAAGAATTAGCGTTGGCACTTTCTGATCACCACGAGTGAACTGACCCTTCCAAGCATTTGGACATCTTTCCCATTGCCAATGCATGCAGTCAATGCTGCCAAACATTCCAGGAAAACCTCGTCTCTCACCAAGCTTGAGTAGACGCTCAGTATCTTCCATAGTTGGGCGCCTCAAATATTGTTCACCAAATACATCTCTAACACCTTTGACAAAATTTTTCATCGCCTCCATTGCAGTAGTCTCTCCGATCTTCAAGTATTCATCTAGTTGATCTGCCAAACTACCAGTTGCTAATTGGCGAATAGCTGCAGTACATTTTTGTAGTGGACTGAGCCCTTGCCGATTAACGGCATCCACCCTTTGAGTAAAATAATCAGACCACTGACCTAAGGCCTCGACGATACGTAAGAATAGTGGCTTAGACATACGAAATCTGCGGCGAAAAATATTGGAAGGATAAAGAGGATTTTCAGAGAAATAATCATTGACAAGTTTCTGATGTGCTTCCTCTCGTGGCCTCTTAATGTGCTTCCTCGGATGGAATCGATGGTCCGAACTCTCTTTTTGAAGAGCTTCCATGGTGGACTGTATGACCACCGTGGCTTCATTGAGAACATCATCTATTATCTCGTCCTCAGCAAGGAACTCATCCAAAGAGTACTGTTAACACCGAATTTTCGCACTATGACAAGTGGACCGACACTATGAAGATTCGGCGAACGCCGCCGCTTGAGGGGTTCGGCAGACGGCAGACGCGTTTGGCTAACTCGATGTGTCCAGCAAGGCTGTGAAAGCAACTAGTCAACGGCGAGCGGATTCGGCAACGTGACGCTGCGGTCGGCTACCTCAAGCCAAGTCGGTCTGCGACGAATACGGCATGTCAAGAAGATTTAGCGATGGGAATCTCGTCATTTTAGCGCATGCCGGTTATTAAAGGAAGCTTGGAGCAAAAGGCATCATGTTTTTGATAGTTTCCTAATTTATCATTGTAATCGTATCCTTCTAGGACTCAGAGAACACCAGGATATAAATATAAACCCTGAGGCTATTGTAAAGGAGGTTCACAATCAATACAACCAACCCGGCCCCGTGCCGTCTTCGAGTCCAAGTCGTGTCGTCGTGTTCTTCGAGAGGGGCCATCGATCCGTCGACCTCCGTAAGTTCCGGCAACCTTGTTATCATGTCTAGTATCGTGCGGCGGATTTAGATATGGTGCAAGTAGTCTCGTATGTTAAGCTTAGTATCGTGCGGCGGATTTAAGCTTACGACGGGAGGTTTTTGCTTATGCCTTGTATCGTGCGGCGGATTGAGTCATGAGTAAAAATAGTTATCGGCTCTATTAGATTTGGCAATCTGATAGATTCATTAAGTTACCTTGTGTTATATGTTTTGTTACGTTTATTTCATCGTAACACTTTGCCCAATCCAGATACCGTTCGATTCGGCTCCATCTTTGTAGATCTGCTCTGTTCTTTCATGTTTATTATTGTAAAGTCTTTCACGCAGTAGATCTATTGTTCGTAATAGCCGATTGGGTTGTATCTAGATTGCCACGTGGTGAGGGTTCATGCATGTTAAGTGTGTTTGATCTATGACAAGGCTAGGTGTCGTGCGGCAGGCGCAGGCTTTAGATTAGCTTAGTCATGCTTAGTCTGTATGTTCAATCTCCATGGACCCCAACTCGGTTGTACAATCGAGATTGGTTAAGTTTTAACTTATATCTAATACGTCATGCAAGTACGATTCTCATGCAAACGCGTTCGGCAACCTGTTATTCACATAACTTTGTTCATATTGCCGAATAATCTTTTAAACCTGTTGGCAGATAGCTTTCATAGCTATGTGTCGTCGTAAGTGGCTTCAGGGCCGTACATCTTGGAACTGTCTGGTCATACCCGGCACGTTCCAGCTTTGTATTTAACAGTTCATCTCCCTTGTTAGTTGCAGGGCAAACTGACTGGCACGCACCAGACTTCTGAGCACCCGGGCCACATTTGAAGCCAGCTTCTTCGGCTTGCTGTGTGATTGGCACAGTGCGCCACTTTTTGCGCCAACAAGTACAGAGGATTGTGACTTCCATCAGGAATGACATTCTCCTCAGACATCTTTGCAGAAGATAAAAGGTAGTGAATACTAGAGGTGAGGAAAAGAGACAAAGCAGTAAGGATGAGGAAAGAAATTAAGTTACCTCAAATCTGTGCACTACAATCTGTCCAAGTCGATGGGCAAAGTAATGAGGAACTGAGATGGCCTTCGTGTGTGAGGAAAAAATACAAGCCTTTATGTGTACATAAAGGTGCACATATATACTACGCGTGTAGCAGTTTTCATATATTAAATGGAGCAGTTTTCACACATACGAAACTGAAGTAGAAACTGAACAGTTTCACACTGCATTCACATATGAAACTGAGCAGTTTCACACTGCATTCACATATGAAACTGAGTAGTTTCACACTGCATTCACATATGAAACTGAAGTAGAAACTGAGCATTTACACTGAACTAAAAACTGCTGCATGACATAGTGCAGCATTCACACATAATAACTAGAAACAGGGCATTCAGATCTGAATGAAACAGGGCATTCAGATCTGAATGAAACAGGGCACCACGTAATAAGAAGCTGAACTAACATGCTAACTGAACCAGCTAAGCACTTTGCATGCAGCTAACTAAGAAAGTTCAGTTCAGATAACTACAAATAAGATATTCTAGTTCAGTGTGAAATAAAATCAGATATTCCAGTAACTAACATATTCCAAACCTATTTGCATACATCTTTTGTGCTTCCTCCTCTAGCATGTCATCCGAGTATCCACTTGTGTTCATTTGAGTTACCTTAGTCCAATAGTCATTGAAATCAGTGATCGATGACTTCAGGCGTGACCAGTGAACCTTGAGTTGGTTTACTTCCCTTGTACGCTTTCCATTCCCTTTCTTGTTAAACTCCTGGGTGACTTCCTTCCAAAATGTGTCACCTTTCTTGTCATTTCCCTTAACCGGGTCTTTAGAAGCATTCAACCAAGCACTAGCCTACAAAATATAAAATAAGAAAATAAGATTAAATCAAGTATTATATCTATTATACCCAGGACTGGCCTACAAAATAGAAAATAAGAAACTATGAACAAAATTAGTATTGTACCAGTATCTCTTCCTCTTCATGAGTCCAATATCTTTTCTGTACTGGCCTATTTGTTGTATTGTTTTCATCTTCATCAATGTCAATGTTCACTGTCTCCTTTGTTGAGCTACCTTGTTTCACAGCTTGGGGTGTTCCATAGGCACTTGGTGGTGGTAATTGAGATATCAAGTTGAAGCTCATTGGCTGACCAACCAAATGAAAATTTTCTCCTTGTAGTTGTGGCTGCTGAAAATAGTGTGGTTGTTGAAGAAAATTCATAAAACCACCTGGTGGATATACCCTGATATAAATATTTTAACACAATCAGTATGGACAGACAGAAAGTTTTAGGCTTCTGAATTTTCTGAATTTTAACACAACATCATTTGCTTTTTTCGCACAGGTTCAGTTTTCACAATTAGAAAAAATAGAAACACAAGTGCTTGTTGTTCAATATTGCAGCTACTCACTGGTAAGCAGTAGTAAATATTGTTTAAAAGTACTTTTAAACATATAATGTGTTGCTTACATACTAGCCATACTAGTCATTGCCGTACAAATTAAGCTACATGGGAGACATACTAGCCATTGCAGTCAAAATTATGCTCTGAACTAGAACTGCAGAATACCAACGAGTAGCTGCAATACCAACGAATAGCTATTGCAGTAAAAATCATCTGGCAACAGAAATCTGCTGGAATTGCAGAATACCAACCGACTTGTTATTCAATACAAATCATCTGGAAATCAACTAGCTGCACAAATTGGCATCAAGTGCTTACCATGAATTTGGGGCAGAACTTGGCACAGGGGATGGAATCGACGCTGGGAAGGAAGCCGGAGTCGGACCTGCTGGCGCCGTTGGGAACGAAGTCGGACCTGCTGGCGGCGCAGGGAAGGCAGTCGTCGTCGAACCTGGTGGTGGCGCTGGAAAGGCAGTCGACATCGGACCTGCTGGCGGCGGCGTCGCAACCGGGGCGGACATCGGTGGCGCCGGCGGCGGCAGCGGGGAGGAAATCGGTGTAGGCAGTGTGGGCACCGGTGAAGATGTGGGAGGCGGTGACGGCGCTTGAGCAATCGACGACGCCGTCTTCATTCTGAGCCGGCGACCGCCGCGTCCTTTCCCTCCTCCTCCTCTACGTCCTTTCTCACTGGTCGTTGCTTCCATGGCGCCAGATCAGTTCGACGCTGACCAGAGCGAGGGGAAGGGTGGGGGCGGGAAGCACAGGGAGGGGAAGGGCGAGGGCGGGAAGCTCGCGGAAGGTGGCGGGGAGATTGGGGGCGGCGATGGTTTCAGCTGGGCAGCCGCACGAGATCGAAGAAACGAGCCTCTCCTTCCTCAACGCTCGTTTCACGCAGATTCCAAGTTTTTGGTTACGGTGGCCAAACGTTTCGTGGCCATGAAACGTTTGTCCTCTCTCTCCTCCTCATTTCATGCAAAGATTCTTTTTTTTTTGATGTGTCACCCTCTTAAATGTGCATGACACTCTCATGACACCTCCATTGAGACTGGCCTTAGAGGAGGCGGTGCGGCAAGTCGACAATGCCATATAAGCAGAGCCGGGGTGTGGAGCTCGAGACATGCTGGTTGGGCCATGAGGCCAGCACGCGTCTACAGGACGTACGGAGTACACATGTGGGGTCTGAGATACTGGGGTGTGAGAACTTGGTGGTGCTGAGATTCAATTCATCTGCGGAGTGGATCCAGTCGTATGGACCATGATAATGACATTTAAGCAACTGTCAGTTCCATTTGCATAGTGCATTATGGCTGCCAACATGCAGGTTTACACGATAAGTTTCAGTACCCAGTTCATCCATTTCTCTAGGAGCATTTTTTTAAGTGCAGGCCCATATGTAGCTTCGCGGAGTGCCAACTTTACTTATAGGCTTATAAATATCTCTACAGTTTCACCTACCTACTATATAATCTTCTTATTTTTCATTTCATAGTGGTGTGTTGTCATGACCGTGCAAAACAACTTTGCTTAATGTCTTCTAATACAATTTACTAATTAGTAGTTTTGAGACATAAGTGTAACGTACAAGATTGTACAACCATATCATCACATGAATTCATAACATAAAACTCTACATCTCTAATCCTTAAGTGCTATATATACGGTTGCCGCAGCAACGCGCGGGGTATCATCTAGTAAAGAAAAAAAAAGAACCTGCCGCAGGTCCAGTAGTAACCATACAAGATCCTCATCAACATAATATCTATATAAATTAACCTTATAAAAAACCTACAGCAGCCGTCGTATAGATTCGATACACTACTTGATATATATACTCACTACTAGTACATTATATATGTATGCACAAGAATTTATCAGGAATTTAGTACTGCATATGGGGCTTCATTTAGTAGTTCATACTATTCTCTCCCTCCCCAAAGAAAATATGCAATTCTAGGCTTCTAGCTGTAATCTATCTTCAGCTTAACCAATTTTTTTTAAAAAAAAATATATTGTGAACTATATTTTCACAGTATGTTTATTTGAAATCATAATTGTTGATACTATTCTATATACATTAATTAAATTTTAAAATAGATTGATAGATACTCTTTTTTAGACGGTACTAACTAACGCTAACTTTATTCACTGCTTAATATAAAGTATGTATTGTCTCGGTCTTGAAAAGAATACCAGGTTGAATTACTTTAAATTTAACTAGATTTAACTAAAGTATTATATATATACCTATTTTATAATACTGTTTTTTATATATAGAATTAGTTAATTATATAAACTTTAGATAGTTTGATTAATTAGGACGAGAAGAGCTACGACAATTACATCCTCCTCAGGATTTGTGTTTAGCAGGGATATATAGTTTAATAGTTAATGCTCGCTATCTGACATGGTTAATCCTTTAACTAGGATGGATATACCATATACAGTACTATGCTGGAGCATCTTCAACAATCTTTCTAAAATTTACTCTCTAAATCATCATTTTTCGATCATTTAGTGAAAATGGCTTTCTATATCTTTGTACCCTCCAACAGTTTTCTATACCTTGTGCGTATTTTATAGAGCCATCTTTGTCCATTATCTTTTGGCTAGCGAGAAATTTAAAGTATAGGATGTTTATAATTTAGAGATCCATTAAAGAGGCTATTAATATATATTAGCAAAATGTCTATCCCCTATAAATTAGGTATGATATAAAGAGTCTGATCTTGTAATGGCTCTCTTTTATATACAATGTTAGAAATTGAAGGTTCAATCACACCATTCTCTTTTATATACACGCTTGATATATATATTATCACTGTATGCCCACTTGATTTGGGACATGCAGGTTGATTTTCTTAATTTTGACATCATGGAGTGACGCTTTGTGTCCGACATCAGTTGCTGCTCGTCATGCTTATTATATGGAGGAGTGCATGCTTAGTTACGTTGTGGTCAAAGTTTCAACTCCAATCATGCCCGCACTAGGCAACAACGCGGATCCTCCATAGATTTCCTCTTTATCGTTTTGTCGTCTCTTGTTGTATATAATATAATTCGTTACAGTACGTGTATATATATTATTCTAGTCTAGCTAGCGTACATACTCCGTACATGACTACCCACCTAATAATACAGTATTGATGTTTTTCTTTGTCACCACACGGCACTAGATAGGCGATGAGAAATATATAGCTAATTAACTTTGTGTTTGCACATGGGCAGCTGCCTATATCACGTCAACATGCTGATGTGCGGTCTGTGTCTTTATGGTAGTGGTGTCCGTGCTTGTATGTTTTTTTGCCCATCTATATCGTCATACTGGCTAGGTATTTTATTTTTCCATTTCATTTTCAATTTCCATTTTTTGGATTGTTCAACAATATTTCATCCAACACCTCTCCTCTTTTAATTTCTTCCTCAGACATTTCTAGGTATATACAGCTTTTGCTAAAGACATAGATATATACATTATATATAGCTAGAGATACACAATAAAAGCTATATGTATAGGAGAAAATTGCATAGGATATCAAACAACAGGCTTCACAATTATAGAACTCCAAACATTGACTTCATTAAAAAAATTCTTAAAACATTGATTTCTTGTTTTCTATGACTTTTGGTGTTTTCATCAATTTGTTGTTAATCAAAATACATGTATTTTATCCCTAACATGACCCTTTTATTTGCCCTTCTGCTACTTTTACGTATGAGATCGACGTTGTTTGGTGTCCTATAATTACGATTTTCTTTAAGCATTTTGAGCCTGACCGGCCCGTGGGCTCGGCCTGGGCCTGTCGGGTTTTGGCCCACCCACAAACCTTACTGGACAAGGCCTGGGCAGAGATCTTGCTGCCCAGAAAAATTTTCTCGGCCCGAACCCAACCTAAAATGTTTATTTTAGTTGTTTTACACTATAAATTACGTGGACGGCCCGTCCAAACCTGGTCCGAAAATAGCAGACCCGACTCACCCAGTATAGACAGTAATAGTGAACGCATCTTGGCCCCTAGTGGGTTTCGGTGATTGGATGAAACACAAGATTACTGTGACTAACGTGTGTTTTGTAGAAACAGGGATGAGTTAGGTCACGGTAATGGCGACGATACAGGCATATGGAGTTCATGTCCCTTGGCGATGGAAATCGTTTCGGTTTTCAAAGGACGGACGACGAAGACGGTGGTAGGCTAGGCTAAGTGTCGCATGGTGTTGAAGGACACTTAGGTAGTCTTAGGTCTTTGTTTTTCCTTTGGCCATACTATAAAGGGGGGCGTGAATCAGTAGCTTGACCTAGATGAGTCTATTGAGGTAGGTGTGGTGCACACTTGTTATTTCATAGCCCTAGGTAGCTCAGAGAGATGCCTTATGTCGAGAGGATCAAAAATCGTTTTGGCCGCGTCGCGATCCGAGGTCATCTTAGCCCTGTTTAGGGCATCGGACGCTGGCCAGGTAGGCATCGGACGCGTCCGATGCCCACCCCGACTAGGGTTTAGTCTGGTGCGTGGCATCGAACGCTCCGGTGTTGCCACATCGGACGCGCCAGGTGCCACTGTTCACGTGCGCGTGAACTGAGGGATGCATCGGACGCTGAGGGCCAGCGTCCGATGGCCATGCAGAGAGGTTCCAGAGAGGCTAAATTCACATCGGACGCGTCCGATGTGGTGGCATCGGCTGCTCATTTAAACAGTCTGACAAGAAGGTACAGTAGACCGTTGGACGGGGTCATCGGAGCGTCCGATGCCCCCGAAAAATACCTGTCTTGGGCTGTTTTTGGATGGCCGAGTTGGGGGGTATATATACTTCCTTCCCTCCATCCATTTGAGTGTTCTTGCCACTTTCCTTTGCTGAGAAACACATTGTGAGTGTGAGAAAGAGCAAGAGCCCTAGTGAGGTTGAGAGATTTGCTAATTGAGAGAATTAGTGACCTCCTAGTGAGAATTGAGTAGCAAGTGTGCATCCATCCATCTCTTTGGCCTTGTTTTGGTCAAGTGAGAGTTCTAGCTTGTTACTCTTGGTGATCGGCATCACCTAGACGGCTTGGTGGTGATCGGAGAGCTTGGTGATCATCCGGAGGCTTTGTGGATGACCCAAGCCATGTTGTGACCGGTAGCGAGCGATTCACCGGGCCGGAGTGGCGAAGAATCAGCTCGTAGTGAGCACTTGATCCTTACGCGGATCAAGGGGGAGCGATACCCTTGCGCGGGTGCTCCAACGAGGACTAGGGGGGTGTGCCGACACCTCGATACCTCGGCAAAAAGATCGTCGAGTCATCTCTACTCTCTTACTTTCGCATTTACATTCAAGCAATTCAATTCCGCATTACTACTTGTTGTTCATTCTATATTGATCGAATTGCTTTGCTAGAGGTAGAATGGCTTAGTCTTGATCTTTTGTGTGATAGAGTAAAAGAGAAACACACTTCTAAGCACAAGGGGGTTAATTGGGCTTGCTAGGTTTTGATTATTGCAAGAAGTTTTAGAAAAGCCCAATTCACCCCCCTCTTGGGCATCTTGATCCTTTCAAATAGGCAGGATTTTTTTCGGCCTGACATAACTGGGTTTTTTTTTTGGCCCGGCCCACAAAATGGTCAGATCTAACAAAAACATGAGGTGCTGGCCATTACATATCAAACGATTGTTTGGTTTACATCATCTCTCATGCACTCCTATTTTACTGGGTTTCTTTTCGCTACCGATCCAAGTACCAAACACTGCACTACTGCCCTAGTAAAAAAACAAAAAAGGCAGATCATCAAGCTATATATACTTCTACTCTCATAAATCCTGTTAAGAATTATTAATTAGCTAGGTTTCAGATGATCGAGCTAGTAGTGGTGTAGTCCATGACGAAGCTATCGATCCCGAGGAACCGTTCGAGGTCGCGGAGAGGGTCGTCGTCGTCGTCTTCAGCTGCCATCTGCGCCGCCGCCGCCATGTCCCCAGAATACCCATCCCACCAGCTGGTCTCGCCGGAGATGCACGAACCAGTGGCCGACGGGATCTCGCCATCGTCGTCGTCTCTAAAAGCACCACAGAACTGCTGCTGCTCCATACTTACAGGAAACAGCGGCGGCTCTGCTGCTTGGCACTGTGGCATCATCATTTGGTCGTCATGAGGGAAACAGGGAGAAGGCTGGAGGAGGTCCACCAGAGCAGGTAGCAGCAGCGGCGGTTCTTCTCGCTTCATGTTCATGGCCGCCGCCGCCGCCGCCGCATGCCCAGTTGGAATTGGTTCTTGCTTCATGTTGCAGCAGCCTGCTAGCAATGCGGCGAAGTTGTTGCGGCTGTTACTGCTGCCGCCGGTGTTGGTGTTGGTGTTGGCTATGGCGGCGGCAGCAGCAGCAGCTTTGGCATCACTAGTGTTGCAGCAGGTGTGGTCGTTGTTGTAGGTGACGTGGAACATGGGCGGGTCGCTGATGCCGTCGTCCGTCTGCTGGACGTGCTTGGTGGCCTGGCAGCCGGCGTCGTCCCTGTAGGTGCACCGGAAGTAGCTCCTCGTGAAGAGCGTCCCGTTGATCTTCTTCTCGCCGTACTTCCTCCACTCGTAGCCGTCGTCGTAGGGCACCGCGGTTAAGGTCTCCCATGACGACGGCGACGACGAGGTCTTCTTCTTCTTCTTCTTCCCTTCCATTGCTACTGACGACGATGATCTGTAGTTTCAATGATTGGAATCGAAGCAACAGTCAGCGAGATGATCGAACGATTCAAGGCGCCCGCAGAGAGCTGATGAGGTCTCGATCCAACAGTGGATATATAGCTAGGAGCATGCGCACACCTTCTTCTTTTGGCGCCTCTGCTTGTTGCCGTGCTGCTGGGTGCTATGGCGGCCTGGGAGTCAGCAGACGCCGCCGGGCTGCTGGGCGGCGAGAGCCGATGATGAGGATCTTCGGCTTTGACGACGACGCTTACTGGTGTCGTCACTGGAAGAGGAGGAGCAGCAGCCTGCTGCTGCTGCTGCTTCATGACGGAGAGGGCGACGTTGAGGGCTCGCAGCGCCTTGCCGAGGAGGGTCTGCGCCAGCTGTGTCGACGGCTGATGCGAGTGGAGGAGGAGGAGAGGCTGCTGGAGCTTGATGAGCTCGTACACCTGCGCCACCTCCCTCACCGCGGCCTCACGGTCCGCCACGCCGGCCATCGATCGATCGACCGGCCGCCGGACCACACGATTTCTTCTGCTTCTTGCTGATGGATCAGGCGAGATCGAGTGGCCGGTGTCTGCTGTCTGGTGTGCGAGCGAGAGTGGATATATGTATATGTTAACTCATCCGTCCATGGCGGCAGCTCTCGACGAGCTTATATATGCACTAGTGGAGTCCGTCCGTCTCCGTCCACAGCCAGAGTCTCCATGTGTGGTGTCTGCAGGTGTGTGTGAGTGGTGGACCAGAGTCACCAGACTGACTACCAGATGGAGCGCGTGGAATTCGATTGCAATGCATGAGTCCATGGATTTTAGATTGGTCGTTGAGCTCACTAAAGTATGGTTACGTACGTCACCGTACAGTACATGGATGGTGGATTGTCCAGCAGAGCAGGCACTGATAGTACGTCTAAGAAGATGCCCGGAAGGCCGGCCGGAACTAGCTAGCTAGCTAAACACCTCTGAAACTGAAACAAAAACCTTTATTTTTAGGGCCCGTTTATTTGGATCCATCAATTAAATTTTAGCTGACTAATTTTAGCTATATATAGTACGTACATCCAAACAGCTCATACCTAAAACCAGCTAAAGTATAGCTAGAGCCTAAAATGTACACGCACAATTCCTTTAGCTGTTTCAACACCTAGCTAAAACCAGCTACAATACCTCTCAATGACCAAATTATTCCTAAACAATAAAATTGGTGAGGGGTAACATGGTCAAAGCTTTCAATTAGTTAGTGGATCCAAACATCTCTAGCTAATATTTAGTTGGCTAAATTTTAGCTCTAACAATTAGCTAGCTAAATTTTAGTTGAGGTACATCCTAACACGCCCTTAACTTCGTCGTTCTAGAGCGCTTCCATCAGCATTCATCAGCAGCTTTAGTATTTGCTACGCGCATTCACAGCAAAATGCAGTCATAGTAATTATATTAACCAAAGATTTCCGGGGTCCTTCTCAAGTTCTCATCAGGGTTGACGACTCGTACCGTGTGCATGTGCAGTCAGTCAACAAGTGCAGTGGATCCATTGGCTGATCCTGAGACTAAGCTAGCTAGCTCCGAGCAGGGTGCACACTTGCAGTACACAAATCCATGCATGTTTAATTTGAGCAGCAGAAACGAATTAATTAACGGTCGTTATTTCAACTAATACTGCCAAAACGCCAAAACGCCTGCGCACGCATGCTGACAATTAATTAAGCAGAGAGCAATCAGACTGTCAGAGTCAGAATTAGACCATGCATCATGGATGTTATATATAGCTAGGGTTCATCGATCAGTACTATATATATTCACCATTCAGGTTTACACGCGTCGCAGACATGCAGCAACCGTGTACTCGATCTAGTACGATGAGTATATATATTAGTGTATCTGATATACCAGCTGATGAGTGAAGGTTGCAACAACTGACCAAAACGTGTTACACGTACGTAACAGCTTTAACAAATCTTGTCTGACCAGGTTGGGATGTAATGAAATGGCGACTTGTATAGTAGTAATAATAAAGAAGCAGCGAGTGTGATGATGGGTACGTTACGGGAAAATCAACCTTTGTCGAGTGCCTATGGCTTTGCCGAGTGCCAAATTTCGGGCACTAGGCAAAGAGCCTCTTGGTCGAGTGCCGGCCACGTGGCACTCGGCAAAGAGCCAACACAAGGCAAAGCATGCTTTGCCGAGTGCCACGTGGCCGGCACTCGGCAAAGAGCCCCTCTTTGCCGAGTGCCGGCCACGTGGCACTCGGCAAAGCATGTGGCCCCGAATTGTGCCACGTGGGCGGTTCTTTGCCGAGTGCCACGTGGCTGGCACTCGGCAAAGAGGTCTTTGCCTAGTGTTTTTTTCTGACACTCGGCAAAGCCAGTTTTTAAATTACATTTTGAAGTAGTAAATTAATCCAAATGAAAAAGTTTTTAACTATAAAGTTGGTTAACGTAATATACTAATAATAGCTAGCTAGCTAGTTTATATAATAAGATTAAAATCAGAACGTTGACGACGATCGACGACCACATGACTAGCTAGCTAGCAAGCTCCTGCAGCTGCAGGTTCATTCGTCGATCGAATCCTGCAGCTAGATTTGCTCTGCTTTCGAATTCTGTCTACTAGCTTCTTTCCACACGCCTTATCATCAGTCCTTTAATTTAATTCCTGTCCTACTAGTACCTTCCGTGATGCATACATATGCCATGTGCCTATATATACGTAGTACGTGGATTGACGACTTGAATACATGATGAGAGTGACTCCATCCAATTCAAGTTGCCTATATACAATAATTCGATCGAATTTCAAAACAAAAAGCCGTGTGCACGCATGTCAATATACATATATAATTCTTTTAAAAAGTTTCTTTCTTCTTTTGATGAAAGCAAATTAATTAATTATAAACAACAAACATATGCATGCTTTCAGGTGGAGTGGGCAACCGACGACCCCCTAACTACACGTATATACTATATATATCTGTTGCTATATCGATCTACAAGTGGATAGATAAACTAAGGTCTTGTTTAGTTCCGAGAAATATTTAGAATTTGCACTGTAGCACTTTTGTTGTTATTTGACAAATTTTATCTAAACATGGACCAACTAGGCTCAAAAGATTCGTCTCGACATATAGATACTAAAAGGACAATCAGTTATTTTTTTACCTACATTTAATGCTCTATGCATGTAGCTAAAGATTAATGTGACAGAGAATCTAGAAATATTTGAGGAAAGTTGGCGAAACTAAACAAAGGCTAATTAGGGTTTGCATTGCTAGTTTATGTATGTATATGTTGTCCACTAGCGTGCAGTGCAGTGTGGCCCCTTCGTCCTCATATATCGTGGAGCAGCGTGCGTTCACATGTGTCAAAGTGAGACGCGTGTACTGGTCATGCATGCCAATTGCCAACGCCTGCCACAAAAACACCTACGGTAATATCTGAAGTGGTGGAGCTTGAACTAAAATTGAGAGAGATCGACCAATCAAAATTAAAGTGCTAATAGAGAGGGCCAAATTAGCAATTGATTTAAGTTCAAGAGCCGTATTACACTAGTACAGAGAAGGGCCTCGGTCCCAACCGGGGCTAGACTCTCACGAGAATAAATAAATGGACTCTCACGAGAATAAATAAATGTGCATCTATGAGATTCAAACTCAGCACCTCTCGCTTCGCGCACACTTACCAACTCGGCTACACAACCCACGTGATATAGTTTAGGACGTTTTCCTTTTGCATTCACTCGTGAAGGACCTTTAGTCCCGGTTGGTAACACCAACCGAGACTAAAAGGACCTTTAGTCCCGGTTGATAACACCAACTGAGGCAAAAAGGTCACCCTTTAATCCCGGTTGGTATTAGTCCGGGTTGGTAATATCAACCGAGACTAAAGGTCACCTTTAGTCTCGGTTGGTTTTACCAACCGGGACTAAAAGTCTTTAGTCCTGAACGCAATTTTTTGCCGAGACTAAAGCTCAGTTGATAGATCGTCCAAAGGCATGTTCTGTTGTAGTGATAATAAGGGGGTGTTTGGTTCCACCCCACTAAACTTTAGTCATAAACTTTAGTTACTTTTAGTGGCTAAAATGTCAAACACCCCCACCAAAAGAGTGTTACGAACGACGTACAGTAATATGAAGTAAACAAAATCAATCATAGAGAAGACACACGATTTACGTGGAAAACACTTTCAATGTGAAAGGGAAAAAACCACGGGCACCAGCCGGCAACAATCTCACTATCTCAAGAGTTTTGGGGTTACACGCCAATGGTGGCTTACAAGAGAATCAATTCGCTCCGGCCCAAGCCTCCGGCGACGGGCCTCCGCTTCGCTCGTCAGAAGCCCGGCCAATATCGTGAAGTGAATTTGGAACAACTCCAACAAAGAGACTAAACATGCTTTTTAGTCCCTTTTAGTAGGGTGTTTGACATTTTAGCCACTAAAAGGAACTAAAGTTTAGTTTAATGTCTAAAGTTTAGTGAGGTGGAACCAAACACCCCGTAAGCCCATCCGCAATGGTTGTCAAATAGCTAGCTAGGAGGAATTCTATTGGCTCTCAATAGCATTTTACAAATAGCTAGCGAGATGACGTATAAAAATAATAAAAAAGTAGCACTCTTATTGGCTATCGAGGAGAAAGATCAAATAGCTAGCGACTCATAAATAGCTAATCTAGCACGATCTCCTAAAAACATGTCTCTCACAACACTCTTCACAAATAGTATTTATTTATTTTTTATTTATATGTCTCATCTAGCTAGCTATTTGTAAGTTGTCATTGAGAGCCACACTACAACAGAAATGGTCATAGGACGATCTATCAATTGAGCTATAGTCTCGGCAACAAATTGCGTCCGGGACTAAAGACTTTTAGTCCCGGTGGGTAAAACCAACCGAGACTAAAGGTTCACCTTTAGTCCCAGTTGGTATTACCAACCCGGACTAAAGGTCCCCCAACCTTTAGTCGCGGTTGGTAATACCAACTGGGGCTAAAGGGCGGTTGATGTTACCAACCGGGGCTAAAGGTCCTTCCCGAGTGGATTCAAAAGGAAAACATCCAGAACTACATCACGTGGGTTGTGTAGCTCAGTTGGTAAGCGTGCCTGAGACGAGAGGTGTTGAGTTTGAATCTCACAAACACAAATTTATTTTTTCTCGTGGAAGCCTTTAGCCCCGGTTCGGAGCAACCGGGGCTAAAAGTGGGAGCCTTTAGTCCCGGATTGGTAGTCCCGTTTGGGAAACCAGGGCTAAAGCTCCTTCCCAACCGGGGCTAAAGGCCTATCTCTGTAGTAGTGCCAATAGCATTCTTTCTAGAGATCAAATGCTAACGATTTGAACACCATTACGGATGCCCTAAGAACTAGTTACACGGCTTTGTTTATTTTTTGGTTTTGTTTGTGCTCTTTTTTTGTTTGATGAGAATGTAGCTAAGCACGCGTCTTTATTGTCCGTTAGTCCACAGCCTGACGTTTGCAGTATGCCAAATGGACATTCCCGACGAGATTGGCCACTATCGATCATCGGAGTTTCAGAAATCGAAGGTCCTTACATCCATGCACATCGTTTCTTCATACTAGGCCTGGGGTCAATATAAAATGTTCTTGATACTATACACACATATATATCTATATATATATATATATATATATATATATATATATATATATATATATATATATATATTATAGGACAGCGCTATTTGGTACCTGGGTATCGAGTAGTTATTTGGTACCCGGTCTCCTGCGGTCCTGCACGTGCATCCCTGTCAGACCGAGTTGGCTTTGCTCGTGATTTTTTTTCCCTATGGGTTTTGTGCTGATTTCTATTCTGTCATGCTGTTTTTTTTGTGATTTTTCTATGACGTGGGTTCTGAGCCATTTTTTCCTGTAAGCTTGGTCTACTTTTAGCCACACTATTTTTTGGTTTTTTTGCTACATATATTTGAATATTCTGGTTTGACAAGGTATTTATGGTCAGACATTTTAATAACGACATTTGATATTTTAGAAAAAGATATTACGGTCGAGATAGATGTGATAGAAGTCTTGCCTGTAAACAGCTATGATTTGATTGAATTTTCAACTGAACGATTCTTAATTAATCAATCTTATTTGTTGTGTCCGCTGCAGAAATCCTTATGAATTACTTGAAAACTATATTAAAAAATCGTTATCAAAATCACTGGTGCAATTTTCGGTGATGTTCTGGACACCACAGACTACAATGAACTTTAAATAACAAAAGTGAATTAAAGATCGAATCAACAACTATTTCAAGTTTTGGAAGTACAAGTACATAGTTAAAGTTCACATCCTTCATGCAAATTATGAGCGACGGAGAAATAAAGACAGAACAAACTTTTATCCCTGTGAACCAAAGTTTCCAAAGCTACTTCTTCAGCGACAGATGCGACTATGCGAGAGACGGGATGACATTGCCCTCATCATCATACTTCCCTTGTTCCCATTGACATTGTGCATGTTTATCTTGAGTTTCTTATTTTTAAATGTCTTTCATGTATACAATATCTGGAAGGAGTTCCATAAAATAATTGAAAGACAAATTTGACCTGCAAAAGTCTGATTTTAGAAAAAAACACAAAATATGACAAATGGTTATGTAAAAGCAGGTCAGTTATGTTAGAATTTGGAGTTAATTATGCAAAAAAAAATACTCTCCTTAAAAAAGAATAACATAACACCAAGTCTTCAACACTCATATTGACAGAAAACAGAAGCAGTAATAGTCTAGCAGCCCTGAAGCACACAGGGTGTAAGAATCTGACACTTCTGTGATACAAAAAATGCTATAAAAATACAGTTAAAGGAACACATTAATTTGAATGCTAATCAGATAATTTTAACTCTGGTAAGGTATTCATCAATGAAGCATGCTGCACAGCTCTAGAGATTTGCTATTTAAATACAATAGCATGAAATAGTTGCTGCATTCGCCAATTTATAAGAACAAGAAATTTACAATTTAAAGTTAGTTCATGGTAGTCAGTATAATAATATAAATATCCATAAATTGGCATGATGTATCTAAAAATAAACAAAGACATGCATGATCAAAGAAGCTTCAGTTTTGGTCTATGTAAGTAAACAGTGTTTTTATGTGAGTGCAAAAAAAAACCCAGCAAAGAAACCATTCACATCGGTGGTCTGATGAGCCCGTGAACCATAAAACTCTTGGTTTTTCCATAATAGCAGTCTTTCCAAAATGAAAGTTTTGGCAGTCAAGAACAGGTATATTGAACCATAAAAAGTCCATTAGTTGAAATCATAGATATTCATAAAGAATCCTAAAGAATTTCAAACACAAACACTGAGAATGGAGGCATTCCAACTAATGAAAATTAAACATTTCTCCACCTTTAGGCCAGGGCATATCAAAGAAATTTAGCTATTGCAGCCAAGGATAAGCAAGCATATAAGAAACTTATATTAGAGAAATTAGTATTCATGAGAGAAACACAAATATGGATAGAAAATTGACCTTTCTTTTTAATTTTAATCTCTGTTATGGTAGATTCAGGACCATGAACAGTTAATACTACACACGGCACATACCTCATCAAAAGATTCAAAACTCTCAATGCTTGGCTGATGAATTGTGCAAACTACGGTACGTCCAGTGTTCACCATATTCCGTACTGTTCGCATGACAATTGCAGCGACACGAGCATCCAAACCAGTTGTTGGCTCGTCCATGAAAATTATAGAAGGGCTAGCAACTAGTTCCACAGCTGTAGTAAGTCTTTTCTGTTGCTCCGCTGACAGTTCATTTACCCCAGGAATGCCTACCATAGCACTCCTCAAGTCAGTCAGCTCTATCAGTCCCATAACTTCTACAAATTTCTGAAACATGTATTGAAATGCTGTGAGATGTCACAGGAGCTGAGTCTTGTTACTTCTTAAAAAAAGATAAATATCGTGCTTACATCTCTTTTATCTGAATTAACCTCTGAAGGCAAGCGAAGGTAGGCAGAAAACTGTAGTGACTCATAGATTGTGAGGTAAGGGGTGTGAATATCTGTCTGCTTGCAGTAACCTGAGATCCTTGAGAATGTCTCTTGCTTCTTTGGGTAGCCAGATATTTTAATAGTTCCTTCAATGTATCCTCCGGTTTTCCTTCCTGCCAAAACATCAAGCAATAATGTTGTTTTCCCGGCACCAGTAATCCCCATTAGTGTTGTTAGCACGCCTGGCCTGAATGCTCCACTAACATCTCGTAATAGCTGAAATCTCTTTTCAGTTACTCCATTCTTTCTCATTTCCTAGCAATATTTTTTGTATTTATCAGAGAAAGAAGGGCTAGAAGAAAAAACAAGAAGCATTATAGTGCAGAGACTGTACTCTGGGCATGTCGACGAAATAGTTGATTTGTCTGAAAACAAGGGGCAAAGTTTGGAATGGAAGGTTGCATTGGTCATCAGCTTTATTCCAGTTACCAACAATTTGATCTCTGTCGACTACATCCTGAACCTCTCGTGCTTTGGTTCTGTGATGATGTTCCCATAGATCTACAAGCCAATGAAAAGTAGGATAATTGTCTTGCATTCTTTTGTCGAAATGAATATGGTCTAGTTTTGTTAGATGCACATATAATTCAGGAACTCAAAAGCAAATATGCTAGCGAGGTTGAAGAGCACAGAGAAGGCAAATAATACACCAACACACACCCAGTACCAGTGCCATTCAGTTATTAATCACTAGCCTTCAGGACAACCTCTACAGTGGTATAAACATTTTCGTAATGGAAGCCTGTGGGCATGTCTTATAATGTGTGAAACTTAAAATGCACATCGTTTTTTTAAAAAAGTACTATAACACTACATTTAGAATTTGATTGTCAAGCAATGAGCGGTTACTGTAGCCCATCTTTTATCCAAAAATTCATTCAGAGCGACAACATTGAGAAAATGTGAATGGGGAGGCCTAACAACCCCAGTGCATCCATGGCTGGAGGTCATCTGATAATCAATTTTGAACTGAAAAGCATCTGTGATTGCTCATGCCTTCAATGTACTCATAAAGTACCTTAGACTGTTAAGCTATGATAAATTTGATGGCAGTGGACTACCTTTTGATATGACGAAGCCTCCAAGTATAAGAATTGCTATAAGAATTTCAGTTGCTAGCATGTTAGTCATTACCTGTGTTCTTGCTATGGATGGTATCAAGCGATAAAGATTCACTAACATTTGATGCATCATGAATAATACTAGTAACTGTTGGAAAAACCTGTAGAAAGTATGAGAGCTTTCTTCGATCAGTATTCCGCATTTCTGAGCATTTTAATATAGTGTTTTTTTTAAAAAAAACAAAACATGGGTACCAACCTAATGGGTGAAGGGGTATATCCAATGGTGTAATAGGTTGACAAGGTCCAAAGGCCCGTCTCCATTAGTGACATTGGGATACTGATGAGAAAAATTATGCAAATGAGAGCCCAACCTGGTAGTCCTAACAACTCTCTTTGCTTATAGAATGTTGGGAGCCTCTTAACGGTCATTGCTTGTTTAGTCATGCCATTGAAGTTTACCACAACAATGCCCATAAAGAGGGATCCCATGTACTTGTTCCCATCAAATATGTCATTATGATTCATCTCTGTTCTATAGAAAAGTGTTGCAAGTACAAAAGCAAGAAAAATGATCTGGACAGCCTTGAATATATGAAGTGGCTAATTTCTTTTTAACAGGAGTACCTCCCTCAAGAAACAAGCTGTCATGTGGGGGCGCCATTATGGCCGCAGACAGGGCAGCATTAAGGCCACTAATGGCACAGATCAACAGCATTAAGGCCATTAATGGCCCAGATCAGCCTGCACCGCAGGGATCAGGGGATCCAGGAATAGAAAGGCTAAGTTTAGGGGCTTTGATTTAGCTTGTGCGCCTGGCCTATGAGCCTATATATAGCTATGTAACAGGAATGAAAAGAATCAAGCAATATGTACCAAATTCCCAATCTCCCTCTGTTGTCCTAATCTTCCCCTTTCACCATTGAGCAGTCGGTTAACAGCACCGGCGCTTCTACCAATCTCGGCTACGAACTACGTAGTCGGGGACCTCCTGTCTTGGGTCTCAACGCCCTTGACAACCTGGTATCAGGTTCCAGACGATCCAACTCTACTTCCTCCCAACCGCCGCTAAACCCCACCGCGCCACCGCCAGACTCCCCAACCCCATCGATCACCTCTGCCATGGCTGATCCCACCCCTGCAGAGCTGCTCACCATGATAGCCAACCTCACCAAGACCGTGGAAAACTTGGCAGCCAAGGTCGAGGCCTCCGTTCCGGCGTCGTCATCGCGACACAAGGACACCGGCTCCGGCGAACATCACAGCGACCGGCCACCGTGGCTCCAGAAGATGGACTTCCCAAAATTCGACGGCAAGTCTGACCCCCTCGCCTTCATCAATCGCTGTGAGTCCTACTTTCATCAGCAGCGGATCGCCGAGGAGGAGAAGGTGTGGATGGCCTCCTACAATTTGGAGGATGCGGCACAGATGTGGTACATCTTGGTGCAGCAAGACGAGGGGACTCCCCGGTGGCGCCGCTTCACCGAGCTGCTGAATCTCCGCTTCGGGCCATCCCTGCGTTCCAATCCGCTGGGGGAACTCATGGCGTGCCGGCGAACCAGCTCTGTCCAGGAGTACCAAGATCGGTTCGAGTCCCTGCTTCCGCGCGCGGGTCGCCTCGACGAAGCTCAGCGGGTCCAAATCTTCACGGCGGGGCTAGGTCCGCCACTCAGCATGGACGTGGAGGTCCACAACCCCCAATCCCTCGCCTTCGCCATGAGCCTCGCGCGGAAGCTAGAGCTGCGGGATCAGTACGCCGCCGCCCGGGCTCCGCCAGCCAACCCGCGCAATCAGCAGCGCCCTCTGCTTCCGAAGCCGCCACGGCCGCTCGCCCTCCCTGCGCCTCCGTGGGGGCCAGAGGCTCCGACAAACACGGTCGCGGTGGAGGGCCGACCGGTGCGTCGCCTCTCTGCGCCGGAGATGGAGGAACGCCGACGCCTCGGGCTCTGCTTCAACTGCAACGAGAAGTTCGGTCGCGGACACAACCGTGTGTGCCGGCGACTCTTCTTCCTCGACAACACCCTGGCGGATGCGAAGGATGACAACGACGAAACTAAAGCCGAGGTCCCCGCCAACGCACAGGAGCCCCTGATCTCCCTCCACGCGATTGCGGGGGTCCACGCCAGCGACACCATGCAGATGCGGATGCGGATCAGCGACATCGACCTGCTCGCGCTGATTGACTCGGGCTCCACGCATAATTTCATCGATGAGCAGGCCGCCTTCCGCACCGCACTTCCCCTGGTCCGTCGCGGCTCGGCGTCAGTTACCGTGGCCAACGGCGAACGCATCCCGTGCAACCGCGTCGCCCGCGGCGCAGTCTTCTCCATCGGCAGCGACGAGTTCTCCGCCGACCTCTTCGAGCTGCCCCTCGCGGGGTATGATGTGGTGCTGGGCACCCAATGGTTGGCCACCCTCGGACCAATCCTTTGGGATTTTGCCGCCCTCACCATGACATTTCAGCACAAAGGACACCAAGTCTGCTGGCGCCACCGGTGCGTCGGCACCCAGCCTCCGCTCCTGCTCCGGCCGCGACCTGCTGGACGCCGTCCTCCATGACTTCGCTGACGTCTTCTCTGAACCACGCGGCCTACCACCGCCTCGTTCACGTGATCACACCATCGCGCTACAACCAGGGGCTACGCCGGTAGCCGTCCGGCCGTACCGCTACCCGGCCACGCACAAAGATGAGCTCGAATGCCAGTGCGCCGACATGCTGCAGCAAGGGTTGATTCGCCCAAGCTCCTCGGCGTTCTCGCCCGTGCTCCTGGTGAAGAAGGCGGACGGATCTTGGCGCTTCTGCGTCGACTACAGAGCCTTGAATGCCATCACCATCAAGGATGTGTTCCCGATCCCGGTGGTCGACGAGCTCCTCGACGAGCTCCATGGCGCCAAGTTCTTCACGAAGCTCGACCTTCGTTCCGGCTACCACCAGGTGCGGATGAGCCCCAACGACATCGCCAAGACGGCGTTCCGCATGCATGATGGCCTGTACGAGTTCGTCGTGATGCCCTTCGGCCTCTGCAACGCGCCGGCAACATTCCAGGGGCTCATGAACGACGTCCTCAGGCCGTTCCCGCGTCGTTTTGTCCTCGTCTTCTTCGACGACATCCTCATCTTCAGCACCACCTGGGCAGACCACCTACGCCATGTACGCATCATCCTCGACACTCTGCAACAACACCGGCTGTTCGTGAAGCGTTCCAAGTGCGCCTTCGGGGAGGAGTCGATCTCCTACCTGGGCCACATCATCTCAGCTGCAGGTGTCGCCATGGACCCAGCCAAGGTTCAGGCTGTCCACGAGTGGCCTCTTCCCCGCTCCGCTCGAGCCATCCGTGCCTTCCTGGGACTCGCTGGATACTACCGCAAATTTGTGCGAGACTACGGCACGATTGCTGCCCCCCTGACCGCACTCCTGAGGAAGGAAGGTTTCCTGTGGTCTACAGAGGCTACCACGGCATTCAACGCCCTCAAGGCGGCACTCACAACAGCACCGGTGCTGGCGCTCCCGGCGTTCGACCGCCCGTTCGTGGTCGAATGTGACGCCTCTACCTACGGCTTCAACGTCGTTCTGCTCCAAGAAGGCCACCCCATCGCCTTCTACAGTCGCCCGGTCGCTCCACGACATCGATCCCTGGCGGCTTATGAACGCGAACTGATTGGAGGCCTTACCTCTAGGGACGACGCTTCCTGGTACGCACAGACCATTATAGCTTGACATTCTTGCTGGACCAAAGGCTCGCCACAATCCCGCAGCATCACTGGGTGGGTAAGCTGCTGGGATTCGACTTCACCGTCGAATACAAGCCGGGTGCTGCCAACACGGTGGCTGACGCCTTGTCACGCCGTGATACGGAGGAGGGCAGCCTTCTCGCAGTCTCAGCGCCACACTTCGACTTCATCGACCGCCTTCGACAGCTCCAGTCCACGGAACCCGCGCTGGTCGCCCTGCACGACGAGATCTTGGTCGGCCAGCGTGGGCCGCCGTGGGCACTCATCGACGACATGGTGGCGTTCCACACGAAGCTGTACATTCCGCCAAGGACACCGCTGCTCCAGGAATTGGTCTCCTCCATCCACGACAACGGCCACGAGGGGGTGCAGCGCACTTTGCATCGCATCAGGCGTGACTTCCACTCCCCCAACCTGTGCGTCGTTGTCCAAGACCACATCCGCGCCTGCATCACCTGCCAAAGGTTCGAATCTGAACACCTCCATCCGGTCGGCCTCCTACAGCCACTGCCCGTGCCGACACAGGTCTGGGCGGATATCGGCCTGGACTTCATCGAAGCCTTGCTGAAGGTCAGCGGCAAATCCGTGATCCTCACGGTGGTGGATTGCCTGAGCAAATACAACCACTTCATACCCCTCGCTCACCCGTACACGGCGGAAACAGTGGATCAGGCATTCTTCGACGAGATCGTGCGCCTACATGGGATCCCATAGTCCATGGTGTCGGACCGCGATCCGGTGTTCACCTCCAAGTTTTGGGGCGAACTGATGCGGTTGTCCGGCTCTAAGCTGCACTTGACCTCTGCTTTCCATCACCAGTCTGATGGCCAAACAGAGGCAGCAAACAAGGTAATCACCATGTACCTCAGGTGCTTCACGGGAGATCGCCCCCGCCAGTGGCTACGCTGGCTTCCTTGGGCCGAGTTCGTCTACAACATGGCGTATCAATCCTCGCTCCACGACACGCCATTCAAGATCGTCTACGATCGCGATCCCCCCACCATCCGCTCCTATGAACCAGGGGAGGCCCGTGTTGCGGCTGTCGCGAAGAACATGGCAAACCGTGACGAACTGCTGGAGGACGTCCGCTACCGCTTGGAGCAAGCACAGGCGCTCGCCAAGAAGTACTATGATAGGCGCCATCGTGAGGTCTCCTACAACGTCGGCGATTGGGTCATGCTGCGCCTTCGTCATCGCCCGGCTGCTTCACTGTCTGTTCCCTCAACAGGCAAGCTCAAGCCTCGCTACTACGGCCCCTACCGCATCACGAAGATCATCAACGCAGTGGCTGTTCGCCTACAGCTGCCCCCGCGAGCTCGACTCCATGATGTCTTTCATGTGGGGCTCCTCAAGCCTTTCGTGGGAGCAGCACCTGACGCCCCACCGCCACTTCCAGCCCTGCATCATGGCGCTGCTGTCCTCGAACCAGAGCGCGCCATTCAGACACGCCTAGCTCGTGGTGTCCGTCAAGTACTGATCCAGTGGAAGCATGAACCAGCGTCTTCGGCATCCTGGGAAGACATCGACACCTTCCAGGAGCGCTATCCATCGTTCCAGCTCGAGGACAAGCTGCTCGCCGAGGGGGGGAGAGATGTCATGTGGGGGCGCCATTATGGCCGCAGACAGGGCAGCATTAAGGCCACTAATGGCACAGATCAACAGCATTAAGGCCATTAATGGCCCAGATCAGCCTGCACCGCAGGGATCAGGGGATCCAGGAATAGAAAGGCTAAGTTTAGGGGCTTTGATTTAGCTTGTGCGCCTGGCCTATGAGCCTATATATAGCTATGTAACAGGAATGAAAAGAATCAAGCAATATGAACCAAATTCCCAATCTCCCTCTGCTGTCCTAATCTTCCCCTTTCACCATTGAGCAGTCGGTTAACAGCACCAGCGCTTCTACCAATCCCGGCTACGAACTACGTAGTCGAGGACCTCCTGTCTTGGGTCTCAACGCCCTTGACACAAGCTTTGAAAATGTACCATTCTGGAATGCTTTTGATATCAACCTTTTCAGATGTCCTGCTCTCCTGTTTGTCATATTTGCGGCACTCTTGGTCTTCCAGAAGTGAAGGAAAATTGTAGGCTCTGAAGCACTTCACAAAATTTTCAGTGGAATGATATTGATACTCCCATTCATCACATGTCCAATACTGTTGCTGATCCATTTTTTAGGTTACCTATCCAATGCAAAGAATTGACTTTCATTGTGTTGACTTGAGAAAGTTTTTGCATGTCATTATAAGAAAAATAGTTTGATCAGGCTTCATGTCATGATTTAATTTTCAGGGTAGAAATTTAAACTACTCCCTCCATTCCAAATTATAAGTTGTTCTAGATTTTCTAACTTTTGTTGCGCACCTGATATACATTATGTCTAGATACATATTAAAAACTATATATCTAGAAAAGTCAAAATGACTTATATTTTGGAACATGAGTACCTAATTACATTGATGTGCATCACACATACATGTTCTCTTTTTATCAGTTTTCAATTGGTTGGTCCTTGCTGTGAGTGACCATTTGTTAGTTTCAGTTTGTTGTGGACACTCTTTGTTGGGACAATTGGCTAATCAAAAAAGGAGGAAAGAAGGCGTCTATCTAGATGTTGGTAGCTTGGAGATTTGGAGGAAAGTTCATAGCTTGGAGATTTACTACACTTATTATCTGACATTGTTTTGTTAGTAAAAATCACTAGCTTAAGTTATTGGGGGATTGATCATTTTGTTAGGACTATTGCTATTAGATCAGTTAGACTGGATATTAGGCTGAACGAGTTAAGAAAGGATTGAACCTAAATATCGAAGAGCTTTCTTCAAAGGGTAATACGTTTGTTTACTCTGGTACCCAGTTCACTGATTCAGTGTACATCCTAGATGCTGATGCATTACAACAAGTTGAAAATTTTGAAGGTTTTATAGACAAGATTGCAAAATGGGCGTTGTTTCACCTTGTGCAATGATGTTGGCACCAGGCCAGCAGCAAAGGGGTCGTCCCAAGGCCTCGCAGGTGTTGTTGAGACAATTCACTTGAATGGTTAGCAACAGGCCAGCGGCAGAGGGACTATTCGTATTCCATGGCACTCCAGCTGTTGAAGGCCTTGATCTGAAAAGAAAATGACAATTCAACTATTTGTTTCTGTTGTTGCTTCTGCATCCTAGAATCACTAAATCTTGGACTGCTAATTTACTGAGAACACCAATAGATTTTTCCCACTATGTGCAAGCATCAAAGGAGCTGGTCTAGCACGGCTGACTAATTGTCAAGCACTCAAGCTAGCTTCATTTGTGACCATCTTCTTTGACTGAATTTTATCATGAAAATATGATAGAAAATCCACATATGAAAGCAGGTTCTAAGACATCCATGTGGATTTTTCAAGGACAAAACAATATTCTATATTAGTTGGTTGGGATGGGATCAAAAGGAAGATAGGGCAAAAGGACACTATATGTCTCCCCTGTCATACCTTCTCAAAGACATTATCTCATAATCAATATTTATCTAATTTGATTTTTCTCTTACAAAATTGAAACCAGCATAGCACATTCAAAACAGGAAAAAATCTAAGAAAGATTCAACTGAGGCCTTGAGGGCAACAAAACAAGAAGACAAAATTACCAGGAACACACAAACATGGATAAGTGTTGTCCCAACTGACCATCACCCCTTCTCATTCAGAACTTGAATATTCATGGCCACCAGGTTTGTCACTACAAAAAAGACCAAACAATCACTTTTGCTTATGCATCAAGCAAAAGAAGAGATACTTCCTACCAAGTAGTAACCAGTTAAAGTCTTTATAAAGGGTCTCCGATCAGCACACATAAATTAGTAGTGGAAATAAACAAAGCAAAGAAGAAAATTAGGATAGGAATATAAGAAAAAAAATCTGAATTAATTATATTAGACATGCTAGAATCTACTAATTACAAATATCAATGATTCCTTGTGTACTAAACCACATATGCTGATGAAAATAATATTTTTGCCACTGAAATTAAACTGAAGCCTGCACAAATCATCATTATCAAATCGAATCTAATCCACATTCAGTTAATTTCTTATAAAATATCCAAAAACAATGGTCCGGCTAGAATATGGGCAATGTTCCAATATATCAGTAACATTTTTTTAACACAATGGCAGGAGCTTTGCTTGTCAATTAAGTAGGAAAAGAGATTTTATGTACAAGGCGGCCTTGCGACCTGGGAGCTGATTACACAGTCTCACAACCCAAAGAAGCAGATTAGAGTGGTAATGGTGCATAGGCGTAATGGCCCTTATGTATTGCTCATGTCAGTAGATATAAGTTAGTTATTGTTGCATTTACCAAAATTCAAGAGGTTGACACATTAATTACAGGGCTGCATTAGACACAGACTTCTATAGTGAAAAAACACCCGAGCATGAAATCGCTTAAGTAACATGGAGCTAGTCAGCATTGCCACATCCATGGCCATTTAATTTATAAAACATTCTAAATTGAACCAATGGTGTAATATTCTAATTACATATCTTTTGCTCACAACACCCTGCATCGATCCCAAAAATAAATAGAGAACAAGAAAGAGATTGATCATACATATTTGGTGCTTCCATTGTAATTGCCATTAGGATGAGGTAGTTTTGCTCCTGCTCGTCAGTTCTTTCCTACACCTGCACAAAAATCATCAGATCTTGGTGCAAAATATAACAAAATATTTGGGATTCAGATATTGCTGGGGTTAATGCATACCTTGCACATCAGTACAGAATGAGAGTTCATCGTAAGGATCAAATCAACTGTAGGAATATAGGAGAGGAAGTCCGCATAGCCAAGCTTTCAATGCTTCAACCAGACCAGGGAGGTGCCAGACCTGCCCTCTGCCCTGGGTTACCTGTATTATGTGCAACATCAGATGGAACAACACATGCTACAAGATCCAATCGGGGTGAGGATGGGTGAGGATGATGACTACCGGGAAGAGTCATGGCGACGACGCAAACAAGGAGCCTGCCTCCATAGCGCCCATCCACCCACCATCACATAGACAGCTTCAGCCACCGCATGCGGCCACCAATCGAGCAAACCCACCCTCACCTAGGACTTCTCGGTCCAGGCCCATGGTAGCGATGAGCTAATGGGGTGAGGGAGGACGCCGAAACGAGTGGACCCGTGGAGGCGGCAAGGCAAGGTGCGGGTGTCGGGGGCGGACGTCGATGTCGGCGGGTGAGGCGGCGGGGACAGGGCTGGCAGGCAGTTAGCGTGACGGGGTAGGGCCCGTAGGGGCGGACAAGAGGCAGGGCGTGGCGGCGAGGCGCGGCACCGGTGGGTGCGGGCTGGCGTCGCTGGAAATTGAAACCGCAAAAATAAATCGTGGGTGGGCGGCGAGGGAGCTTACGAGCTGCTCGTGGCTGGGCCTTTGAGCTAATGGTGGGCCTGTTTGCCTGTATAATTAGGATGCTAGGTACTGAATACTTATTTAGTACCTAGGTACCGTATAGTAATACTATATATATATATATATATATATAGCAAGTTTAATTATAATTAGAGTTTAACTATAATAATAATAAGACTATAAGAGTAAAGTTCAATTTTGCTCCATGAATTTAAAAAAACACTCTCGAACTTAAATACTGAACAACATAATTCCCACAACTGTAAACCAAACAAATTATCCTCCTATAAAAGAGTTACAGCGTAGTATTGACTTATGTGCGGCACATATGTGGCTTTGTGGGCTCCACATGCCTTTTTAAACCATGTCATCTTTATTGAAAATTTGAGCTCCTAGAAGACATGAAATGAAAGAAAAGTTAATTACAAAGTTTTCAAACTTATCGAGCATCACAAATTTGGTATAGAGCATGCATGCATCTGAGGTTGTTTAAAAATATTTAAAAATGATTTGCGTAGTTAGAGAACTTAAAATGAATATTTAAGTCTCTAACAATCTCAAATAAATAAGTTGTCAACTATAAGGTTATAGATCATATTGAGTAATGAGATATATAACTTTTGTATAGATGATCTTTTCAAAGTCCGAGGTATTTTATTTTTTTAAAAAAAATCAAAATCAAAGAATATTTGGGCCAATAAATAATCTCAGATAAAAATGTTATCAATAGCAAGGTTTTAAATCACAGCTAGAAGTATAAATTTGGTATAGACTATGACGACATTTGAGGTTGTTCGAAAAAAACTGAGATATTAAAACAAATATTTAGGCCTTTAAACGATCTCATGTAAAAAAAGTTGTAGATACCATTGAGGAATATAACTGTAGTATAGATCATACTCATACCAACATCCCTAAAGTCAGTTAAAAAAATTAAATCTCAAAATATGATGGTTCAAAACGAATATTTGAGTCTGTAAAATTTTCTTAGGCCTTGTTCAGTTCACGAAAAATGTGGCGAAATGTTACTGTAGCACTTTCGTTATTATTTGACAAACTTTGTCCAAATATGACCTAACTAGACTCAAAAGATTCGTCTCGACATGAGCAGACCAAAAGTACAACTAGTTATTTCTTTTACCTATATTTAATGCTCCATGCATACGTCTAAAACGGGTACTGTGCAAAATATTTAGGGAGATTTTGGAATCTGAACGTGACCTTAGTTATTACTGCCACCGTTCCATGAATTCGTCTGTCAAATCAAATACAGTAACAGTACAGAAGCAACAGAATTGGAAAAAAAAAACATCTTAAGCTTAGTCCACCAGAGCTCCGCACGTCGACACTGGATACTAGCCCACAGCGTTACAGCCCAAACAAGCAGCCTGAGCACACGTGCTTGCACGGGCAGGCCCAGCACAACAGGTCCATTGAAGTCTAAAGTCACAGCCTAAACGAAATGGTTCTTCAGGCCCACTAAAAATGAATGAACTTCTCCAGATCCATGGGTCAGCTGTAAATCTGTAATAAACTGTATACATGCATGATCAGGAGTATAACAGAATGATCATGCAGAAATATGATGTCCTTGTTTAGAGATTATCACTACATGGAGTGATGGGAGCATCTAATAATGACGTCCCCTTTGATGATAACTAGTTGCCCACTGTGAAGATCATAACTAGTGGCCACTTTGATGATGTATTTGGTCGATCTAATGACGCCCCCCCGACCCACAAGCGCGCACACACACATACACATACACCCAAAAAAAAGAAGTTTACAGTGTATCATCTCAGATCACTGCATCTCCGACAGTGCTGTGTTACTATGTATAGAGGCCCTTTATTTATTGGATTACCTATAAAGAGAAACTTGAGCCCCTGCCTGTTACCCCACTAGCAAAATATTCCGCCCAAAATTACTTATTTGGTGCAATCGTGAAAAAAATTTTGTGAAATGATTCACATTCACATGTACATTGTCACAATATTTGAGAGAGAGAGAGAGTCCTGTTTTTAACATGCATCAATCAAACATACTCCATCTGTCACTAAATATCTATCATTTTCGCTTCTCGAGAAACATCCTTGACTAACTATATATTAAAAAATATTAATATCTATCATACATAATTAGTATTATTGAAAAGATCTTTGAATCTAGTTTTTAACAAAATTATTTAGAGACACAAATGTCACACGCATTTGTTAAAAATCGAGTCAAATTTGTGACATGTACACCAACAATGATAATTATTTAGAGACGGAGGGAGTAGACACAATGCCACAAGTTGCACTAGATATTATTTAGTGGGAATCTCCAAAATGAAAGGACCATGTCTTGATGCCACAACTGTGACATGGACACTACGTTTGCACTTTAGCCACTCACTCCCAGGCTCACTCTCACTAGATACCAGAGAGCGAGTGCGGTGCGACTGCCATGGCTATGGCTGCCGTTAAGTATAGGTGTCCGGCCTTTGTTTATTTCTTAGGTGATACGGAGTAGATAGCAACAGTGTGCAATCTAAATTTAACCGCTACCGATCATCTTCAGGCTCCCAATGATTTGATTCTTCTCCATTTCCCACTTTGTTTGAGGGTGTTCGTGCTCATCTCACCATCTCTAGGTCTTGTTTGACTGTACACATATACACTCAAATTCATATGAGTTGGCAGAGATTAAGATGTAATTTAGTTTAAATTACACTTCAATCCATTCCAACTCACGTGAATTGAAATGTATTTATGTGCAGCCAAACAAAGCCCTAATGGTTTTCTCGCCACCAGAGCTTCCCCCACCAACACTAATTTGACTTCGTTTCAGACCTCTACTACTACTAACATTGTGCAACCACTGTCCTCCGCCACATGGGCCAGGCGGATGTACACCTAGTCCCCAATAGACAAACTTTTAAGCATATAACCGTCGAATGACGACAACATGTATTCTTCAATGGCTTGAAAACTAGTCTAATTTGAGGCATTTAATTTGACTATATGAAAAAAAATGTGAATGATAAATTATCCTTTAAATTCTACTAGCCCGTTGGTCTAAGGTTATTGACCAAAAATTCAAAAATCCTGAAATATGTAGAGCCTGTTTAGTTGGGTTCCATAACTTGCCCAATCAAAATCATGGCAAGCAAAAACTTAGATTTGCCAATGGTAGGGCAAAAAGTGAACACTTTTCTTTCTTATGAGATTCAAGAAGTTTCTAGTGGCTTTGCCATGATTTTAGTCACAGAAATTAGTGTGTGAGTTTTCGGTAATACACCAATCAACAACCAAGATTTGTATAGATGACCTAATTTTAGTTGGACAAGTTTTGGAGCCCAGCTAAAGGCCTGTTTGGTTTCCTCCCACTCTAACTAAAAGGACTAAAAAGAACTGAAAAGATTTTTTTAGTCCCTTTTAGTGGAGTGTTTAGAGTGTTTAGCAATTTACCTACTAAAAGTGATAGTCATTGAACTTTAGTGGAAGAGAACCAAACATGCCTTAAGTAGACCATAAACTTCTATTATTTAAGCACGAGGAGAGGAGATAGGAAGGACACTTTTCTATCTCCCCTCCAATATCAACGGAAATGCTCAAGGCCAGCACCGACACGTACACTGGACGACGTCCTGCCATGGCCACGCCTGCTGGCCCTTCTCCGGCGCCGCACGTCCTGGTCGTCCCGTGCCCGGCGCAGGGCCACATGCTGGCGCTCCTCGACCTCACCGGCCTCCTCGCGTCCCGGGGCCTCCGCCTGACCGTCGTCGCCACGCCCGCCACCGCGCCACAGCTCGCGCCGCTCCTGTCCGCGCACCCCGACGGCGCCGTCCGCGCGCTCACGCTCCCGTTCCCTTCCCACCACGCGCTGCCCGCGGGCGTCGAGAGCGCCAAGCACCTGCCGCCCGCGCTCTTCCCGGCGCTCATCGTCGCCTTCGCCGGCCTCCGCGGCCCGCTCCTCTCCTGGGCCCGCGCGCGCGCGCACGGCACCGCCGACCGCGTGGTCGCCGTGCTCTCCGACTTCTTCTGCGGCTGGACGCAGCCGCTGGCGGCCGAGCTCGGCGTCCCGCGGGTCGTGTTCTCGCCGTGCGCGGTGTGCGGCACCGCCGTGCTGCAGTCGCTGTTCCGCCGGATGCCCCGCCGCGAGGACGAGCGCGACGACGAGAGCCCCATCGCATTCCCGGACCTCCCGGGCGCCCCGGCGTTCCCGTGGCGGCAGATGTCGGCGCTGTACCGGACGTTCCGGGACGGCGACGACGTCTCCGAGGGCCTCCGGCGGAACTACCTCTGGAACCTCGAAAGCTCCGGCGGGTTCGTGCTCAACACGTTCCGCCGCCTCGAGGAGCGGTACCTGGAGGCGCCGCCGCTCGCGGACCTGGGCTTCCGGCGGGCGCGCGCGGTGGGGCCGCTGGCTCCCATGGCCGACGCCGCGGGCAACCGCGGCGGGGAGGCGGACGTGGCCGCGGGCGACCTCTGCGCGTGGCTCGACGGGTTCGGCGACGCCTCCGTCGTGTACGTCTGCTTCGGGAGCATTGCGGTGCTGCAGGAGCCTCACGCCGCGGCGATGGCCGCCGCGCTGGAGCGGACGCGGGTGGCGTTCGTGTGGGCGGCCGGCCCCGCCGCGCCGCTCCCGGACGGGTTCGAGGAGCGCGTGGCGGCGGCGGGCGGCCGGGGTAAGGTGGAAGGTGGTCCGCGGGTGGGCGCCGCAGGTGGCCGCGCTGCGGCACCGCGCGGTGGGGTGGTTCGTCACGCACTGCGGGTGGAACTCGGTGCTGGAGGCCACGGCCGCCGGGGTGGCCATGCTGGCGTGGCCGATGACCGCCGACCAGTTCGTGAACGCGCGGCTGCTCGTGGACGAGCTCCGCGCCGCCGTGCCCGTGAGCTGGGGCGGGCTCAAGGAGGCGCCCGGCGCGGACGAGGTCGCGCGGGTGCTCGACGACGCGGTGAACGGCCGGCGGTGGGCTGAGGTGGCCAGTCGGGTGAAGGAGCTCGCGGACGAGGCGGCGGCGGCCGTACGCCCAGGCGGCGACTCGTGGCGCGAGCTGGAGGAGCTGGCGCGGGAGCTGCGGGAGCTCGGCTGCGAACCAGGGCAGCAGCAGCAGCCCAGCGTTTTTATACCGACCGGTAACCGGTCATACCGGCCGGTTACCGGTCATACCGGACCGGACCGGTTTCGGTTCGGGTTTTTTAAATTTTAAATTTTAAAAATAAATTCTGAAAAAATTCTCAGAAATAGTTCATGATTTATAGAAGGTTGTCGGGGGAACGCCGACGGGGTACTCCTATCAGACGCTAATCTAACAGGCCGAACCTAGAACACCAATTAATAAAAGGCCAAACCATTTTAACCCACCTGGCAAGGCCCACGACGACGGCCCATCACAAGATAGTCTGAGACCCTAAGCCAGGCCTCGGGCGGGTGCTCGTTCTCCGCCTCGCCCGAACCCTCCACACCAGGCCTCGGACGTCCCATGCCCCGCACCTCGAACCACCTCCGGGAAGTGGCCCCTCGAGCCCTAGCCCGGAGGGTTCGAGTCCACCTCAGCCGCACACCACCCCTCGAGGCCCCCGTCTGAAGGACCTCGAGCCTGACCACCCTGGCAGCCCCTCGAAGGCGCATCGCTCCCCTCGGGCGGTGTCAGACATTGGATGTCAATCCCACCACGCGCATTTAATGCACTCACCTGCCCCGGTCACATCCACCCGTACGTGGCATGCACTGCGGTAGCCAGGGAGAGGTCAAAACGCCTTTTCCCTACCAGCATGGGTAAAAAGGCACAAGGACAACACTGTTTCACCCACTCCCTGTACGAAGCTATGCACCGTCCCATCCTGAGGCTCGAGCTCCTGTTGCACGGCCGAGTTTCCCAGGACGCGCCTGTACCAGCAAGAGCTCGAGCCCCCTGAAGTCGTCGCCTCGAGGCCGGCCCGGGATGGGAGCCACGCTTCAAGGACGGCTCAGCAGCGCATTCTACGTCGACTACTGCACCATCGACAAGACAAAGTTCCAACCCCACACCGTATTGGACGACGTACGTCCTGGCACCAGTAGCGCCATCATGTAACTCCGGTCACCCCTTGCTCTATAAAAGGGGACGCCGGGGTCCTTTACGCGCAGGCGACGCACGAGTCTCACACTTAGCAAACACAACACATACGCACAGCACCCGAGCCTACATACGCTCACCCATACACGAGTCCGGACTCCGGTCCTTGCTCACCAAGCTTGTATTTGCCCCTGTACGAGCACTTCGGTGCAAGTAATACAAGAATCCTTCCCCCGCTGGACGTAGGGTCTTCTTTGCCCGAACCAGGATAAACCTTGTGTCATCTTGCATCACCATCCAGGGAGAGAGCACGCGAAATATTACTCGTTGGTGTCATACCCCGGGGTAGAAACACCGACAAAGCTAATGGTGTAAATTTTTTTCAAATTTGAGTTCGTTTAGTATTTATTTAGACGTTTAGAAGTTTGAAGAAAAAGAAAAAGAAAAAATACATAGTCAACGGCCCATTAAATCATGAAGGTCGAAAAACATACTAAACACACTCAAATTTGAAAATTTTTGACATCGTTGGATTCTATAAATCATGAAGTATTTTTAGGAATTTTTTAGCATTTTTTTTAAAAAATAAATTTGAATTTTGAAAAAACCTCTCAAACCGACCGGTAAACCGCTCAAACCGGTCGGTATACCGGTGACAAACCGAACCGAAGCGGCGTTTGAATTCAAAATCCAAACCGACCGGTATCCGGCCGGTTACCAAGAAACCGGACCGGTATACCGTTACCGGAGGCCGGCGGTAACCAAATACCGGTCGGTAAAAAAAACCCTGAGCAGCACACGTAATTCGTGTAAGCAGTAAGCTAAGCTCACGTGTTGCAACTTGCAATAAGCTCACCGAAACCATACTCGTCTCAATTCTCCACTTCAACTTTGGACGAATTTGTAAGAACATGTCATGTTCAGAATATGAACTAAACAATATCCAGGCATAAAAAGTAAACTGTACTTTCTTTTCTTTTGATAGAGAAACAGAAGAGTAGAAAACATCTTAATAAAACTGTGACTGTATACAATCTGTAACCTTCATCAGCATTTTAGTAGCAGCAGACTGAACATGGCCAACAATCTGCTGTCAGGAATCCGAGACATACTGGTATCAGTCTCTAAACAAACAAATGGAGCTATCTCAACTGTCAAGCACCCATTCTGTTTTTTCATGTACTACTAGATAAAGAAACCCCAATAGTCCAATACCATTCTTCACATCATTGAAGCACAAAAACGTGGCCTGAATCCAAATGTAAAGAAGCAAGCAGAAGGCAATCGCTCTATGCAGATCAGTATACTGGGCCCCGGCCTGTGTAGTTCAGGATTCAGGCCCGGGACAGAAATATCGCCTCCCATCTCCAGATACAAACTGCATTTGCCACTTCATGTAGGCGCCAAGAGGCACTGTGCCAGCATATATATATATATATAACCCTGCTTCTTCCATCCCTGAAGTTCATCACAAGAAATGGAAGTACTCGATGCATCTGGACTGACCGATGGGTAGCAGAGTCCTTGACAGAGCGCTGGTGCTGCTGGACGAAGGGCTTGGCTGTGCAGATTCATCAACCTCCATCTTAGCAGGACCGTTGCTTGCGTGAGATGGCACGCCGCTTGTCCACTGGAGCTGGCGTGTGTAGGCGCTCCTGTCAGGCTGTTGGTTGGTGCTGTAAGAGTGCATGATCGGTGACACTGGCGTGGCAGGGGATGTCAGGAACGAGGGCTGTTCAGAGGCGGAGTGCGGGCTGAAGCAGATTGACACTGCCTTCTTGGAAGATAACTGCGACGTGATGTCTCTAGCGCTTCCTATGGCGCTTGAGCTGGTGCTGCAGGTGTGATGGTTGAAGTAAGTGACAGAGAACAATGGGGGGTCACTGGTGTCCTTCTGCTGGACTTGCTTCGTCGCAGGACACTTCATGTCATTCTTGTAGGTGCATCTGTAATAGAACCTGAAAATAGGATGACATGTAAGAAAAGTTCACTCCAAAAGGTAAGAGAATAATTATTTTCCAAAATGCTAAATGCAGTGTAAATACTTTAACCCAAAAGTTCGTATTCACAATAGTCGTATGTAATGTAAGAGAATACTCTTTTTCATCCTTTTTACACTTTCAGATCAGCATGTCTTCCACTAATAATATAATATGGGGACACCACAAAGTGACAGGAAGGGACATTGAGTTGAATTGCTTAGTGTCGAAACAAAAATTTTCAGTATTTTTCTTCACTAATTCTCTATCAGAGTGTAAACCACCGACAGTTAGTGAGTAAAACACACGGTCCTATAAATTTCCTCTCAGAAGGTTGAATAAACATTTTTAAAAGATTTCTTTATTAGACTTTAGTGTACCAACTTGTCTTATTCTTCTTAACAATTCTGGAAGGACCTGCAGTAACATCCATGCCAAAGGTCTACTTTCCTTTAACTCGGTAAGTGGGTGAGTATTTTGGAAAATAAAGATGCATCATGTCCTTCCCCCCTCTGTCAACATTCAGTCTACCTAAATTAGGTGGAGCACCATCTACAAACACTTTTGAGGCCTCTTCATCTACTGCGTCCACAGCCTTTTAGAAAATAAACATTAGCTCCCCATCAATTAACATGCTCTTGATGGGCTAACAATATATATGGGGGTCTGCACCGCGTTCCAATCGCTCTCTAAAAAAAAGCAGAGAAAGGGCTGCCAGAGGCTGTCGGCATGGATACTAATAGCTTGGAACTTGAGTTGGACAACATGCACGCTAAACAAATGAGGCAACTTTTAGTATGCTAGTGAAGTATTAGATTTCAGACGAGTTGCAAATGACAGGTACTAAAGGTGGCCAACTTGCAAACTGCAAATTCACATATAAGAAGTGTTATTAAGAGGAAGTCTGAATTAACACTTTACGAGTTCTTTATGTGCCTAGTTGAGTTGTCAGTTGGAAAAGAGATTTCCACTTTGAATGTTCTTTACCTGTAGTCACTGACATAAAACAATTTTTCTAACTGGCAAGCATCTGTTTTTATTTCAATCAATCAAGGGTACGGCAACACCTGTCCACCGACAATTCTACCATAGAGTGACTAGTAGACAATCACACAATTTGAAATGTCCGTCACCCTGATATTCAAAACATTAGGCGCACTAAGTGGCAATGTGATTTGGGGCAGAAAATAAAGCATTTGGCCCACAAACTGAACATACAAATACTATATATTGACCAGAAGCAAGAGATTTGTTTCTTTTTTTGCAGGCAACGTAGTAGCAACATTATATAGATTTTAGAAATGTGAAAATTTGGAGCTTAATTAGATGAACATGCCTGCTACCCACTGTCAGTTTCAGATTTGTTCTCCACTAAGACCTGCTAGGTGGATTGCAGTTTTCTCAAACCAGCAGATAGGACAAGACAAGATGAACGAGAGACGCACAATACACAATATACGCATAATATACGATCTTCTACCATGTGCCATCAGGAGGTAAACAACCGATACTGAAAAGGTCAAGATGTGTGCCTTGCCTGCCCACAAAACTACTGCAACCGGCAAACACGCTTCATTTATTTATTTAAGACGAAAATTATAGCACTAGATAGACTAGAGATAGGAAGTACGCACAGTTCATCTTTACTTATATAGTACTACTGCACTAGAAGCCAGGAGTAGTAAAAATGAGGAACTATTCCAGTCAAAACAAGAGAAAAACTTGTTCATAAATAAATTCTGAAGAGTTGAGGACCCCCAGTTGAACCAGCAATAGGACCCACAAACACACTCCAGATCTGGTAATAAGAACTATAACTGAAACAAAAGACGCTAATTTGAGGGAACAAACTGTAGGAAAAAGGGGGCTGGCTATGAATGAACGCGACGAACCTGGGGAAGTTGGAGTTGGAGAGCTTCTTCTCGCCGTACTTCCGCCACTGGTGCCCGTCGTCGTACGGCGCGTACGTGTCCGAGGTCCAGGTGCGCTCATCTTTCCTGCCGATTTTGTTTGTTTTTCCCCCAAAACAGGCAGAAATTGAGTGAGGAACAGAACCGTTAAGCTGACTGAAACTCGCGCAGCGCAAATTTCGCGGCGGAGGGCACGGCAAGGAGGAGTCGGTCGATCAAGGACGCTGCGTACCTGATCCTCTGCTGCGTTCTGGCGGCGACGGCCCTGCTGGAGCCCAGGTCGCAGGGGTAAGGAGGAACCGAGTCCAGAGCCATGGCGATCGAGGACGGCGGAGGCGAGAGGGAGGGAGGAGAGGACCCGGAGGAGGCGTTTCTTGCGGGAGCTCTGCTCGGCGGCCTGCGCTTGGATGTTGGTGTTGGAGACGACGGTTCTGACCACCTTTATTTATAGCCATTAAACAACGACGCTGCAGGAGCATTCTTCAACGTTTACACGCGTCGCCTAACGCCGCTTCCACTCTTCGTCTTCATCAATTTTGTTTATTTCTTCTTCTTTTCTTCTTCTCTCTCAATTTGTTATTAATTAATTATGCCATCTTTTCAACAATAGGCAGCAAAGTTCAATACAATATATATATGTTTGGCAGAAAAACAACTACAAGAAGAAGAAGAAGAAGAAGCAAACTTGGTTCCATAGCAATGACTGATTGACTTCTCTCTCTTTTTTTTTTCAATAGAAAAAAGAAAAAAACAAACAACGCATACAAATCAGAGACGACAGAGCAACAAAGTTTGAGAAAATGCTACTAAGCGAAGTTTCACGAATAATGCAACGTCTGAGGTCTAATACCTTGTTATTCAGTTTTTATCTCCAGATCACATGTCATTACATTAGTTTCAGAAACAATTTTAGTAGCTGTGTAATCAGTAACGGAGAAAGAGGGAGCTGACGGAGTGAGGCTGATGGCATCAAGGAGCCCGGCACATCTGAATGACTGAACGCCATTAACAATACAAATCCATGTGCAGTGCAGGAGGACAGCTAGCTCCCCATTTCTTTACAATTCTGAAGACTCTTCAGCTTGGTCTTACATTACTTGTTAAATACTTAAAAAAACAAAAAGCAGGCGCAGCCTCACTGCAAAATCTTGGGTTTGGTGGATGAATCCTCACCGCCACAGGCTAGCATAAATAAATCAAAGAGCTTATTATATTACTGTATTATATATAATACTGCATCGCTTTGAACAATCTTTCACCAAGTAGTCTTTTTCAAAGCAAGAAGTCCCAAGAGGAGAGAGGCACAAAAAGAAAGAAAAAATATATAATTAATCCTGTCGACGGCTCCTGATTGCGCTGTATTAGTAGTTACCACAATTGCTAATAATGTAATGACCTTATGGGCAGAAGACAAATGCTCTAAGCTAGGAACAGTTGAAAATGACATGGTTTAAATATGTCTTTCCTGCCTTTGAATAATGATGATAAAATCAAAAGCACTTGACTAGTTTTTTTTTTTTTTTTTTTTTTTTTTTGAGAAGAAAGCACTTGACTAGTTGCGAGGTGCTCTCTACACTCTTCTGAAGACCAAATACACAAATCCTAATTAAAGGCTAAAGCAACAACACTAGTAATGTAATGTGTGTGTGTGTGTGTGTTTCATTTCTCCATATTGGGAACAAATCCACAAAATTCATTTTACTGTAGCCTGTAATTCGTTTTTTATTGATTAACTGTCACTTGTTCATTTAGCAAACAATAATCTCCATCTGAACATGACATTGGCAACAAAATTAGTGATATTCTAACCTCAAAGAACTGCTGCTTAGGTTCTATGGTTTTTATGTATTAAAAAGTTAAACATCTTTCTTCCAAATTAAAACATGGATAATATCCCTGACAACTATGCTACAAATGAGCACAGATCAATGGAAACAGTTTGTCCTTTTAGGAGCACTGCAGCATGACACTAATATTTTAGCCACTGAGGTCGTGGCTATCGAAGTAGCCGCATCACCTCGCGCATTATTTTGTTGCAGAATTAGGAGAGGTAGTGGACTTTCTGGTGACAGATTCAAGCAGTCAAGCTTAGTTTATTTGCTTCAAACACATCCACGTAGAAACAAACAGCTCATCACCCAACCATTCTTTAATTTCCTTTTGTGTTGAATGAAGAAGACGGTTGCGTTATTCAATTGCCAAATTGTTGCAAAAAAAAGTCGGTCCCATCCAAATGGACCCATCCATGTTTCAAATACTCCACTGTCTTCAGAAAACACATATACAGTACTGTGTCAGTTCCAAAGAATTTCCACCCTCCCTAAAAAAATTCCCCCAAGTATTAGTGGTTTGATCTCAAGTGACAAATACTTATTAGAAGAGGAGAGGACAGAGAACAATAGGAATGTAATTCTCTACTCTACATAATATCCTTTAATTTGCATCTAAATATATTATCTGTATAAAAAATTTTAAAAAGTGACAAATACTAGATATGTAAATAGACAGACCATTTGCACGAGCACTGTAACAGACAAACTATTTTTTTCTCGAAAATGCAAGAGAGTTATATTTTATTATATTAAGAAGAATGAATGGACCAGAGCCCTATAATAACACACACCACACACACTCACACAACTCAAAGATTACGTTCGCGCCCAAAAAAAGAAAAGAGGACGACCCAAAAATGACTAGCACTAAACTAACCACCAAGGCAAGGGGCTATCAAAGAGAACAAACCCTTAGCTCCTGCAAGACACCACAATCGGCGCTCTTCTCCAACAAGGGTAAGGACACCCAAGGCTGGGGGCAATTCTATCGAAGATGCAACGATTCCGATGGTTCTAAAGAGTTCGTGCCCCAAACATAATAAGAGAATTAAGACACTTTTGCATCAAACCACTTGGTACTCTAGAAGCCCTTTTCCACCCGCTACTTGGTACTAGCTGTCTAGAGGCCGATCTATCTTAAAAAGAGATACCAGAAATGCCTAGCAAAGACACATGAGACTAGAAGGTGGTCGATAGTTTCATCTTCCTGGTCATAGAGAGGCAACTCCTCAGGATGAGACAACGCACGTCACGCGAGGCGATCCGCTGTCTAGCACTGATTATGGGCCACCAACCAAAGGAGAAATCAGCATCTGGGAGGTGCCCATGTCCTCCAAATCCTATCATAAGGTCCAAACTAAGTTGAACCCAAGAAGAAACCCTCATAAGCAGACTTAGCTGAATATTGCCTACTGTTGGATAGGCGCCAAATGTGCACATCTTCGACATCAGGCTCTAACTCAAAGTTGTACAACACTTCCCAGAGATGGAGGAAGTCTACAATAACGCCAACAGTGAGGACTCGCTTGATATCGAAAACTCGGCTGCGGTCAGTAATAGCTTCTTGTACAGTGTCGCTTCACCTTTCTCTTTGGGATGACTTCTAGTAAACGAGGTGCAAGATCAACAATACACTGTCCTTGTATCCAACGATTAGTCCAGAATAAAGTGTGATTCTCATTGCCCACTTCTGATACAACGGCCACTGAGAAGAAGATATTACTTGGTTCGAGATCTGAATAGGAAGGTCTGCCCAAGAACGGTGAGGTTCAGTTTTTTCAGCCAAACCCACCGCATCCTAAGTGGCCAGCCGAGATGTTTGAGATCTAAGATCCGAAATTCCAAGTCCACTAAGTTTAGGAAACAGGTGACTTTCCCCAAGCCACAAGGCAATGTCCCCCCACGGGCATCTTTACGGTCCCTCCAAAGAAAACTTCTTCGAAACTTGTCCACGACAAATAATGAGTACGTACTAATGAATAGCAAAACTAACTTTTTTTCTTCTAAAATGGCTTCTAAAATTTTTATTATTTCTTGAGCACACCCAGGTGTTGGGTCATAAACAATGGGGCAGATGCAGTGGAACTTGTGAGCAGCCACTGATTGAATAATCAGAGGGAGCCTGTTGGAGGAAAACAAAGACGACCTAGTTGATCCGGTATCCAAAAAGTGGACGCTGATACAAGGTGCTTCCATGTGCTGTTGCGCTGTTTTCTGCAAATCGCTCCATCTTAATCGATCTGTGTGAGAATCTCAAACTATATTATTGTAAACAGATTTCTGTAGTTAATACTAAATATTCATAGGATGTTTCCTGGAAGCTATGCTATTATGATTCAGGGGGACCTGAGATAGAAATTAAACAGTGCTGTCTTCTGACAGCTGATCTGCGTTGCATGCGAAGCTTAGGTTTCTTCCATGTTGTTAAAGTTCAAATGATAAATAAACAAATAAATATACTCTCTATTTTCCAAAAAAGAAAGAAAATCTCGCACCTGTAGGAGCCATACAATTCGAAGTTTGACCATTTAAAAAAAAATAAAATCAGCATTATTTATATGATGTTCAAATAGATCCACTAGAAAAATATTCTATAATTAATCTAGTAATACTTTCTCAGTTCAAAATTATAAGATGTTTTGGCTTATCTAAATATATTATTTTTACTATGTATCTAGACATAGTGTATATCTAAGTGCATAGTAAAAAGTAATAAATTTAGAAAATCTAAAATATCTTATAATTTTGAACGGATTGAGTACCTGTTACCGTCACTTTGCCTAATCGGAAAGTGGAATTTTCATTTCTTTTATGAAGGGGGTATGCATATATAAGTCAAGGGAAGATGTTATTCCTGTTGGACCCAACTAAATCAGTTCCTTCATTCCCCGAATACAAAATAACATCAGAAGCACCAATTTTCGCGCACATCGATTTTAACCCCCCCCCCTTTTTTTTTTCTTTATACAAGGTCTCTTGAATCTCACTCAGGTGAAGAAAAGAATTGTTCTCAAAGACGACATATAAATGCGGCACTCAAGTAATATTTATTTGATAAATAATGCCACCACCCCATGTGTGTAGGAATCAAAAGTATATATATTGTTGATCTGGGGATGGGAAAAGAAAAATGGAAATGAGATGTTGAGTTGGTTTAGGATTCCTATAGTTAATTAGTTCATGCATCATAGCAGCTACTAGCTAGCTAGCAGTGTCTGTCATCTTGTAAAGCAAGAGGAAGGAAGCTGCTTAGGGACACGGCAATCTTCACAAAAGTCTGTGCTGCTGCTGCTGCCGCTACTAGTAATCTAATTTATCCAGCAGGCTGCTGCTGCCCAACAATATTTATTTATATCTGCAGACTTGTGGCTGCAACGTACGGGATTGTAGAAAATCACATTAGCTATTGACTTTGGTGTCGTCGGTGACAGAGATAAGTATGCCAAGAGCTCGTTTGTCAGGTGATGGTTATTCTCCAAGAGCTCGTTTGTCAGGGACTTAATTAATAAGTTCTCCTATAAACGTTTTATATTTGAAATTCTCTTTCGAAACGTTTCTCAGGTGATGGTTATTCTCCATTATACATATAAAAAAGAGAAACTTTTGGCAAGAAATTTGGGTTTTTTTTTTTGAGGGGCACAAGGGTTTTGCCGCAAGTTTTATTATTATATGATAGTAGAAAATGAAACTAACAGGAAAAATGATTTTGGACTTGGACTGTGAAGAAAAATAAGAAGGGAATGGATTGGAACATGAATCGTTTTATTAGGTGATTCAAGCTGAAACTTTTGACGTTTTAGCGTGTTTTTGGCAAAGATTCTGCAGAATCCCATGAGAATCTTATACGTTCATATTTTTTTAGCTAGAATAATTATTGCAATTCTATATTATATATTATATAGTAGGACTTTGAACAGGGAAAACAAATTATAAGCAGTGGCAAATCAAATCGATTAAGACTAACACAAACAAAAAAAGTAATTTTAAAAGAAATGACTTAGGGGGGCTAGATGAAGTCACGCTAGTCCAGTGGGCCTCATTTGGGATCGGCCTCTCGGCCAGGCTGGGCTTTCTATGGGCCTAATTCATCCATGGTGCAATGCGCACGGGGGCCCTTGCCTATTACATTTTTCAGCCCACAGCTATCATCTCTCTTGCTCCTGTCTCCTCTTCGGCTCCGGCGAGGCGGCGCCGGCGGCTGCGCCTTATTCGTTCGCTCGCTCGCTCATCAGTCATCACCCTGCTGGGAGTGCGACACGAGGCCCCTGCAAGTCACCTCTCCGTCCCCGTCTCCCTCGGGGGAGAACAGAATTCCAACAGGTTAGGGCGGTTTTCGCTTTGGTTTTCCTGCCCAAACCGTGGGCCGCTGCAGTCTTCGGAAACCGAACTGATTGGCCCTCATTTTTTTTAGAGTTCAAGGGCAGACTTGCCCCGGCCTTTCAATTAAAATCAAAAGACCAAACAGTTTACAACATCCAAATTTGATCAGAAAAACCAGCACCGACTAGGTGGAAAGCACCCAAGCTAACTTCAACGGAAACTACTAAACCACAGCACAAAACCAGCACAGCCACTCCAGCCGACTATCCTATTACATAGCAGATAACTCCATATCCAGCGCTTTCCACCATATCTCAGCAGGAAGCTTCATGGCACCCCCCGGGAGGACAGCTTCCTTCAGAATCTTCAAATTGCGTCCCTGGGGATATCCGGTAGCCATCGTACCATCCTTGACGCTGCCATGATCTCCTCCATGTAACCAGTTAGTTTCTCCTTCGTGTCTTCCGGGTAAAGAACTAGCCAGTTCCTTAGTGATCCCAGAATCCTGAAGAGCACAACCTCCAAACTTTTCCACCCAATTCTCTGAAAACAAAGATCATTCCTGAGTTTCCACAAGTTCCAGAGAATTGCAGAGGAAACTATATTCACAATGCTAAATTTTTTATTGCTAAGCCAGAACTTCCCTATACACTCCATATCACCGCCTAAAGGAACATCTAGAATACCAGAGAAAATCGACCACACTTGCTTAGCTACCACACAATCAAAAAACAAATGTTGACATGTCTCTTTTTCGCTACAGAACAGACATCATTCATCCTCCACTTTTTTCCTTTTAGCTACATTGTCTCTGGTAAGGACCCTATTATTAATAAGAAGCCAGAGAAACATATGAACTCTCGGAGGGATCTTGATACTCCACACAGCCGAGACATGAACTTGCTTAATACCTCTGAAATTTATAACCTTATACAAAGATTGAGAAGACTAGCTACCTTTAGCAGTAAACTGCCAAATCATCTCATCCTCTTCATTAGTCAGAATAATCGTAGAAACTAATTCTAAAACCTCTAGCTAGGCTTGATACATATCCCCACCTACATTCCTCCTAAAGGAACACTTTAGGTTTGACCCATCCCACAGTTCTGCAATAGTCTTTCCTTGTTCATTAAGAATACGGTAAAGAGGCCAGAACTGGATGGCAAGACTAGAAGACCCTACCCAAGTATCTTCCCACAATCTAATTCTTTTGCCATTACCTATCTTCCATCTATAGCCCATCCTAGCTGCTCTCACAGCCCACATAAAGCCCTTAAAAAAGCTAGAAGCAGAGGAAGCTTTAGAACATAGGACGTTCGGTTTCTTTGTATCATACTTATAATCTACTAACTCTTTCCAGAGTTTACCTTCATCAGCTTGGTATCTTTTCAGCCAAAAAGCCAAAAGACTTATGTTCAAATCTCTTAGATTAGGGATCCCTAACCCACCATACTCTTTACACATAGTCACCAACTCCCAGTTAGCTAGATGGTACTTATGATTATCTATTGCATCATTCCACAAAAAATTAGTCATAGAAGTGTTGAGAACTTTAATAGCCCATTTGGGAAACTTAATAAAGGACAACAAATAGACAGGGATACTAGCCAAACAGGACTTAATCAAAGTCACTCTGGCAGCTAAGGACAGCAGCTTACCTTTCCAACCTGCTATCCTTTTAAGCATTTTGTCAACTAAAGGTTGGATGTCTTCTCTATTAAGGTTATCATAGTGCAGTGGCACTCCTAAGTATTTCATAGGTAGCTTACCTATCGGGCACGCGAAGTTATTAGCAAATCTAATCGTTTCACTTCCTTCTAAGTTTAAAGGAACTAACTCACTCTTATGGAAATTAATACGCATCCCTGAAATCTGTTCAAACCACATCAGAACGCATTTCAGGTTAGACAAAACGACAACCTCGGCTTTTGCAAAAAGAATAGTGTCATCGGCATATTGAAGAGAAACTATACCCCCTATTCTAAACTCTTCCAACAAACCTTTGATCAAACCTTTGTTCACAGCCTTAGAAAGCATTTTTGTAAGACCATCACCTACCAGGTTAAAGAGGAAGGGGGACAAAGGGTCCCCTTGCCTCAGACCTTTGCCTGGTTTGAAAAAAGGACTCTCTACTCCATTCACTAAGATACCAAGAGAACCACCCATAACCACACTCTTAATCCAACTTATCCAAATTGGACTAAACCCTCTAGATAAAAGGACCTCAAATAAAAAATTCCAGCTAACTCTATCATATGCTTTTTCATAGTCAAGTTTTAGGATGACACCAGACTCACCACTTTTATGAATGCTATGCACTAACTCATGTGCAACCACTACACTTTCCAAGATGTATCTTCCTCTAATAAAGGCTGATTGGTTTGGAGCTACTATTCTCTGTACCACACTTGATAACCTAATAGTAAGAAGCTTAGAGAAAATCTTAAAGCTACAATTTAAAAGACTAATAGGTCTAAAAAGCTTCATGTTTGTGGCCTCTCCCACCTTAGGTATAAGGGACAGCAGCGCAAAATTAAGTCTACTCAAATCCAAAACTCCTTTGTGGAAATCTTCAAATAAAGCTACCAAATCATCCTTGACCAAGTCCCAAAATTTTTGGTAGAAAAGAAAAGGCAAACCATCTGGGCCCGGAGAGCCCTCAGCATAACAACTAAAAATAGCCTCTCTAATTTCCTTTTCTGAAAAAGGAGCAGTGAGGAGCATGTTTTCCTCTTCTGTAACCTTGTCCTCCTCCTCCCAAAAAGCACTACCTAGCCTAACACCAGAATCAGGTTCTTTACCAAAAAGGGACTTATAGAAATCAACTGCTACTTTCATCATACCTTTTTGATCAAAAACCATACCCTCAGGGCTTTCTAAACAATCTATTCTTTTTTTCCTACTTCTATGGTTCGCTATAGCCTGAAAATAGGCCGTATTTCTATCTCCTTCTAAAATATCTCTTTCCCTAGAGCGCTGTCTAGATTTAATCTCCTCCAACGCCCAGATTCTCTCTAGCTGATCCTCAATCCTCCTCTTCTCAGACAATTCATACTCATCTAGATCCCTAGATTCAGCTAGACTTTCCAGCCTAGTGAAATTCTGAGAAAGCTCAAACTTACTCTTATTTAGGGCTGCAACATCATTAGCCGCCCAACCTCTAATTAACCTCCTTAGGGTCCTCACCCTAAATTGCCACCTCTCTATGCTCCTCGACAGGTTACAAGGAAGAGTCCATGCTTTTTCCACCATACCCCGAAAGGAGTCTTTTTCTAACCACCACTTTTCAAATCTAAATCTTTTCTTTCCGAAACATGTATTATCTCCAGAGTCAATTACAAGAGGGTTATGATCACTAGGGAGCCTATCTAGAGCCTTCACACACGCAAGAGGAAAAGCCATCTCCCAAGAACTGGTGACAAAGATCCTATCAATCTTGGCCAAAATGGGAGAATCTTGGTTGTTAGTCCAAGTAAACTTCTTATTACCAGGATTCAGTTCCACTAGAGACCATCTGCTAATCCAACTATTGAAACTATCAGCCCATCTATGGTTAATGATCCCATTACTTTTATCCTGAGAAAATCGGACAAGGTTGAAATCCCCGCCTATTAGTGTTGGTCCATTCCAGGAACCCAACACTTTTTCTAGTTCATCTAAAAAGGTTTCTTTCAAGTTCTCATACGCAGGACCATATACAACAATAAGTTTCCAGATAAAACCATTTGACTTGTTAGTGAGCATGACACTGACTGAAAATTCTAACACCTCACTAACTACCATATTAAACTTGTCAGAATTAGCACCCACCAGGATTCCTCCTGCTGAACCTTTAGCCTCTAAGTGTTGCCACACAAAAGGGATATTGCTAGAAATATTTTTCAAACATCCACTAGACAATTCCCCTTTTTTGGTCTCCATAACACCTACAAAATCTGCATGAGAATCCCTTATTCTACTAGTAAGAGCTGGGAATCTACCAATTTTGCCCAAACCTCTGATATTCCAAAACAGCCCTATCATTATGTCTTTTTTTCCTAATCTTTCTAGGACCTACTTTGGACCAACCTTCTTCCTGATCGTCCAAAGAGGAAACAGGGTTTCCACCCTGTCCTTTTCTACTAGGTGACAAGTCCCCTTGTGCCACCAGATCAGATCCTACATTGTTATCTACCTCACTGTGCGACACCCTACTAGACTCTAAATTTGCATTCATTCTACTTATATCCAAATCTAACATTTTATCAAAAACAGGATTTCCATCCTCAACTACCAGATCCAAATCTTTAGCTACAGCAGAAAGAAGATTCTTTGAAATAATAGAAGAAGCAGAAGGAGCCACAGCTTTGCGATACGTACCCAAATTATCCTCTAGATTCCATTTCCTTTTGACGTCCTGAGCATTAGCCACTACTGATTTACCATTGTCCACATGCCTCGCACTTCTCCTGACTGGCACAGTAGGGCCCCACTGCTGTTTCTTGAGAGTTTTCATCGGTTTGTTCTGATCATTGGCCTGTGGTCCTTTTAACTCTGGAAACTGAACCTGGAAACTATCAAAATTATCATACTTTTCCTCTTGCTGCTGAACCTTCTCCTCCACAGCTGAGATTGGGATAGCCTGCTGCTGGGTAACAATACTGGTTTCAGAAACCTCCCCCCTACCGGTAGCAGGTTACTCTTGTTATACATATCATAGATCCATTCATCAGGCAGTTGAGTCTTCTCCCAATCCTCCTGGGTAAGTGTATCACCCAGAGACTCCATATTCTCTTCCACTTCTTCATCATCCTCCAATTCCATAGCTTCTAGCAGGTTTGTACATGTGGTGGTCTCCACACAGCTTTGGGGTAAAATTTCCTCAAACAGTAAGCTCCTCTTAACAGACTTAGCACCAGTAGAGGTAGAACCACCTTTACCCTCATTCCTATCTGGTGGCCGAGGTTCAGCTTCCTTGCCTTCTCCACCCTCTGACTTTTTTCCACTTCCTGTATTTCCTTCTTCCTCATTAGCATTCTCCTTCGGGTCATCATCAAGAAGGTCATCATCTTCTAACTCTTCGACCCCCCGGAATCTCCATCCGTTGAGTTATCCACCTGCTCAAAACCTTTAGTCTTGAAAGAAATCAGGTACACGCCTTGCTTGAACACAAACACCCTTTCCCTCGGTACCCTGGAAGGATCTTTGCAAAACATCTTCACACGAACCATGCTAAAGAAACTATTGAACAGCAACTGCCAATCCAAATCCACCATCAAACCCACACTAGAGGCCACTTCTCTAACAAAATGCCAGTCCACCCACTTCGGAGGTATGCCTTTGATTTGCACCCAAATTGCCCACTGGATCTGCACTGCCATTCCAAACACTCAGCGATGCCACCACTGATGATTTGTTCAGGTGGAACTGCGAAGCTTTCCCAATCACCAGATTTTCCACCTTCCTATGCGGAGGGAACCTTATAATGTAGCTTTTCTCATCTGTTTTCTTCAGTTGCCAGTCCCAACCCGAATCAAAAAGCTCTCTCAAGTTTTGGATGATCTCCTCTTCTCCCATGTCCCCATCAACAATAGAAAACACACCAAAGTTATCAATCCCTTCCCAATGCCTGAAACGGTTGCCCCTAGCCTCTACATCAATATGGTAAAAGCCCAAACCCCTGTTGGCACTCCCATAGTATTGAGCAGCTAAGGGTGTCTTGAACCTCTCAGGACAGATATCAACTACATGATCCGTACTTTGACAAATGAAACATACTCTAGGATGAATGCAAGAAGAACTCAGGTGACCCATACCACCACAGTTGAAGCATACTGCCTGCAGACTTTTGCCCTGGTTAGCCCTAGCATTACTCCCTTCAGCGTTAGACTGATTCATCACTGCCGTAGGGGGATCTCTGGCCTGTTCCCTTCTCTCCACAGAAGAAATCTAACCTTGCCCCTGCCCCTGACCCTGACGGCCTTGATGCTGTTGCCTTCCCCTTCCCCGACCTTGAACATTCCCTTTAGGACGAATCTGGTCAAACTGCCTGTTGAAATCAAGGTGGGGAGGAGGAAGCGGATGTTGAACCTGATGATTGGGGAAGTAGCCATACGGAGGAGGCGGCGGGTTGAAGAAATTTGGGGGGAGGCGGCGGGTGAGGGTACTAGAATTGGTTCCATCCTCCACCCCCCAACCCTCCCACTCTTCATCAGGACTTCGAGGACGCGGACCCCTCCCGCGACCTCTCCCCGCCATGGATCCTGCAACCGCTTGGGCAAAGCTCTTCCTCTTCCCTTCACCCCAGATGGATTCGACGAAGCTCAACTTGGAGGGCGGCGCATCCCACTTGTCGTCCTTGCCAACTGGGAAGCAATCCGATACCTCAAAGGATTTGGCCCTCCATAGATCGCGCCGGATCCAGACCAAGCTCTCGCGCTCAGATGCCGAAACCCTAGCCGCCTCTCGAGGACGAGAATTGGGCACAAACCAGAGTTGGCCCCAAAAGCTCTGGATCTCGTCTCCCTCTCCAAACGGGTCCCCGGGTCTGGATTTCCTTCTCTTCCCCTCCGAGATCCAACCCCGCAAAACGCCAGGACTTGGAGCGGACGTCTCCACCTGCTTCGTCCTCAGCACGCCACGTCCCCCCGAGCTTTTCGAGGGATTGCGTCGTGGCCCCAACCGGCAGGAGGAACGTGACAACCGCGGAGGAGTTCCACGCTCCCGCACCGGCGAGGAAGGAATTCTCAACTCGGCTGACCTCGCCGCCGGTGGGACGCCTGACAGACTCGCACCGACTCTCATCGAGCTCCCTTGTACTAGTATTTCTCACGCTCATCATCAGCTAGCGCTCGGTAACTTCAGGCTTCAGCTTTCGATTGGCCCTCATTTTACTCGTTTCAGACCTAGAATGGAATCTTCCATCGCTTTATTTATTTATGAAAGGATCAAGATGCCCAAGAGGGGGGGTGAATTGGGCTTTTCTAAAACTTCTTGCGATAATAAAACCTAACAAGCCCCAATTAACCCCTTAGAGCCTAGAGGTGGTTTGACAAGAATCAATTGCACAAAAGACTATCGCTAAACCATTTCTACTCTAGCATGACAATTCAACTTATGAAAGAACAACAAGTAAATGCGGAATTGAATTGCTCAAAGGTAAATGCGTAGAGAAGAGAGTAGAGATAACACGACGATCTTTTTGCCGAGGTATCGAGGTGTCGGCACCCCCCTAGTCCTCGTTGGAGCACCCGCGCAAGGGTATCGCTCCCCCTTGATCCGCGCAAGGATCAAGTGCTCACTACGAGCTGATTCTTCGCCACTCCGGCCCGGTGAATCGCTCGCTACCGGTCACAACTTGGCTTGGGTCATCCACAAAGCCTCCGGATGATCACCAAGCTCTCCGATCGCCACCAAGCCGTCTAGGTGATGCCGATCACCAAGAGTAACAAGCTAGAACTCTCACTTGACCAAGACAAGGCCAAAGAGATGGATGGATGCACACTTGCTACTCAATTCTCACTAGGAGGTGTCTAATTCTCACAATTAGCAATCACTTAACCTCACTAGGGCTCTTGCACTCACTCACACTCACAAGGTGTTTTTCAGCTGATGGAAGTGACAAGAACATCCAAATGGATGGAGGCAAGGAAGTATATATACCCCTCAACCCGGCCATCCAAAATCAGCACAAGACAGGTATTTTTCGGGGGCATCGGACGCGCCGATGCCAGGCATCGGACGCTCCGATGACCTCGTCCAACGGTCTACTGTACCTTCTTGTCAGACATGATTATAGAGCATCGGACGCTGGCGAGCGTCCGATGCCCCTGCATCGGACGCGTCCGATGCCGAAAAGACCTCTCTGGAACCTCTCTGCATGGCCATCGGACGCTGGCCCTTAGCATCCGATGCCGGCGTCCGATGCCCTACACAGTTCACTCCCAAGTGAACAGTGACACCGGACGATCCGATGTGGCACCATCGGAGCCTCCGATGCCACGCACCAGACCAAACCCTAGGTCGGTGTGGGCATCGGAGCCTCCGATGCCCACTGATCCAGCATCCGATGCCCATACCAAGGGCAAGATCAACTCGGATCGCGACGCGGTCTTAACGACTTTTGTTCCTCTCGACATAAGGCATCTCTCTGAGCTACCTAGGGCTATGAAATAACAAGTGTGCACCACACCTACCTCAATAGACTCATCTAGGTCAAGCTACTGATTCACACCCCTCTTTATAGTACGGCCAAAGGAAAAAACAAAGACCTAAGACTACCTAAGTGTCCTTCAACACCATGCGACACTTAGCCTAGCCTACCACCGTCTTCGTCGTCCGTCCTTTGAAAACCGAAATGATTTCCATCGCCAGGGGACATGAACTCCATATGCCCGTATCGTTGCCGTTACCGTGACCTAACTCATCTCTGTTTCTGCAAAACACACGTCAGTCACAGTAATCTTGTGTTTCATCCAATCACCGAAACCACTAGGGGCCAAGATGCGTTCAATCTCCCCCTTTTTGGTGATTGATGACAACACGAGATCGAGTATAGAGAGAAGAGGTTTTTAAATCATGACATGTATGAACTTGCAATAAATAAGAGAAAATGATTAGGGGCAAGTTCAAAACATGTCATGCCATCATCCTGCACTCAACAAGTTAGAGTGAATAGCAAGTGCAAGAGTAAAGAACTCATATACATAAACGAGTGAGAATTGAGCACAAGTAAAGAGCGAAGCGAAATGACATGTCATATATAAAATCATAGTGAGCACAAACATGTCATGAGATCCATAGCATAAGTATATAACATAAATATGCACAAAAGATGCGATAAGTAAAGAGCGTATGTGAATATAACACATCAAAAGACACAAAGCCCTCTCACAACACTCCCCCTATCGCTATACTCGGCCACTCTCCCCCTTTGGCATCAAACGCCAAACTAAGCGTCGGAGGGCGGAGGTGGTGCAGACGAGTCAGGTGCCGTCTCCGGAGTCCTCTGCGTGAACTCAAACTGCTGAAGTAGGGCCTCGGAGTCGGAGGACGAGTCGCCGGGAGCCTGCTGACCCTCTGTAGCTGGATGCTGTGGAGAAGCGGTCTGGGACGGGTCCGGCACTGACTGCTCTGCCTGCTCGATCTGCTCTGACGCTGTCTCTAGCGCAGTCTCAGTCTGTGTAGTCGTGTCAGCCTGAGGCTCGGAGTGCGGAAGCTCTGGGATAGCTGACAACTCAGGCTGCACGGACGTGGTCGTCTCGGACTGGACTGGCTCTGTCTGCTCTGAAGACGCGACTGAGCTCGGAAGAGTCTCTGTGGTGGAGGTCACAGGAGCCGTCGACGTCTGAACCGGAATCGGAAGATCTGGAGTGGGAAATCCGGTGAGTTCGCTGAACGTGGCTGACAGGTCTCGAGTGACAGAGGTCGTCGTAGCGAAGAGCGACTCTGTCGGCCTGGGAGTGAACCCTGTCCGTAGCGGACTGAAGAGCGGGGCCCCGCCTGGAGTAGTAAAACTCGTGAACTGCGAGGAGCTGGGGCCTGGAAGCTGCTGCTGCTGCTGACCAAACTGCGGCTGAGGAAGGACAGGTGGCTGCCACTGAAGCTGCTGCTGTGGGGGAGGCTGCTGCCATTGCCACTGGGGAGGTCCACTCGCCAGCCTCTCCATGAAGCTCAAGGTCTGCTGCTGTAGAGCCATCATCTGGCGCTGAAGAGCATCAGACCGCTCCTGTGCCTGCTGCTGGGCTAACCGCTGCTGCTCCTGGGCAAGCCTCTGGACGTCCTGAGTGACAGTCCTCTGCTGCTCCTCCATCCGGGCTAGAATAGCAAGGAGCGCGGGATCGGAGGAAGCAGTACCGCTGGACCCTGCCTGGTGGTCATGTGCACGCGGCTGGTAGCGAGGCGGGAGCTGGTAGTCCTCATCTGAGCTGTCTGTGGGATCCGAGGCCACGTGGGGGTCACCTCCCTCGAGATCGGCAAGCTCCTGCTCCGCGAGCGCCTGAACGGCCTCGTCCTGCTGCTGAGCGGACTCTGGCACCTCAGGTCTCTGACGTGTGGTAGTCTGTGCCTGTTGCTCTGGCTGTCTACGGTCCCGACCGTATCTCAACAACTGGCTCATGTTATACTCGGGGAATACGGTCGCTGACCCTGTGAGGGACTGACTAAGGCGAGTACCTGTAGTGGCAGCTACCTTCCAAAGAATGTAGGAGATCCAGTGCACGTACGGTAGCTGCCTGCGGGCCTTAATGCCCTCTGCCACTGTGTCCTCTATCTCACACAAGATGACGTCCCAGACGTCGAACTCCTGCTGCCTGACCATATATGCAAGAAGCCATAGCTGCAGCCGTGAAAGTCCCTCGCCAAAGCCGACCCGAGGAAGTAAAGTCCGCCGTAGGATCGCGTTGAGAATCCGAGCCGTAGGGGTGAGATCCCTCGGAGTGCGGCTTGAACCCTCACCAAACGGCTCTGTGAAGCATGGACGGACCAAATCTGTCGAAGGCTGGGCGCCACCGTGAGGGCGACGGGGTGGCTCTGTCCGGTCGTAACACAAGTCGTGGATCCGGGTCTGTGAGCGTGTGAATCCAAACCAATCCCGGATCTCGGACGAGAACAGTCTATAGTGGCCCCCCTCAAGTGCAAACTCAATAGTCTCTCGGTCGGGGTGCACCCACAACGAAGCGTAAAACTGAAATACCCAGTCCTCAATATAGGAGCCAGACCGCCCCAGTAGGTCTGCCAGACCAGGTAGGTAGGTGAGTATGGGGCGAATCTGCTCTCCGGCTGCGCCTACAACTGCCTCAAGTGAGCAAACACGCTGGGGCCGCAAAGAGATCCCAGCGTTCCTGTATCCCTGGTAGAAGTCCTCTTGCAGCACTGTATAGAAGGATGGACCAGCCTGCTCCTGTCGCTCCCTGGGAAACCACTGCTCCACTGGCACAAGTCGAAGGGTCTGGATCTGTGAGCAAGTGGCGCCCCTGAGGTCTAGTCGTGGTATCGGTGGAGGTGCACGCCGCGACGGAGGACGGGCTCCCCGCAGAGGGACGTCGGGCCGGGGTGGCACCGCAGTCCTGCGACGGGTCGACCGGCGTCGTGGATCCTCCTCAGGAACCTCCTCAGCTGCCGCTGCCTCTGGAGCCTCTGCCTCAGGTGCCTCTGCGGCCTCGGCCTCTACCTGGCCCTGCCCAGAGCTCTCGGGCTCAACGCCGGGCGAGGTGAACGTCGTCCGACGACCGGCAGCCATGAGCGTGCCAGTCGCCGAACCGTGGCGACGCTCAACCTCCTCGATCGCTCTGCGCTGCTCGGGGGACAGCTGATCCTCAATCCTAAGTCCGCCCGCACTGCCACCGCGCTCTGCACGCTCGGCGGCGTCTGCCACTGCCTGAGCCTGAGCTGCCTCTCGCTCCTGACGAGTGCGCTTCCGGCGCACGATAAGCTTCCCCTTCCCAGGCCGCTGACCGGAAGGGGGGCGACGGGGAGGAGAGTCTCCAGGGCCACCACCGACGTTCTTGCAGTGTGGCATAGCTGACAAGAACAGGAACCTGGGACTGCCTCTGAAAGAGCAACTGACGCTGAGAAGCACTGACAACCAGCTGAGAAGCAAACCACTGACTCAAACTCCCCCTGACACGGAGAAACTCTGCCGCTGTCACTCGCGAGGCTTGGCCTCGATCCTTACCCGCGGGCTTGGCCCCGGGTTAACTGACACTGCCCAACTGTCAAGCTGCAAACCACTGACTCGCTGCGAGAGGAGGGAGGATATATAAGCACACATATAGGCTAGGGAGACGAAGGCCCTAAAGAAGCAACGTAGAGGAGATAAGAAGGGAATTGGCTTTGCTACCTGTCGAGCGACGAAATGACCCTGAGCAAGAGATGAGTAATGACGGTAGGGCACCCACACGTGACACCAACAGGGACTGCACAAGATTGGAGATGAAACGAGGTCACAAAGTGATAGAACAGGCATGTCGGCAATTCATCGAGCACCTTACGGACATGGGATAGAAGTAGGGTGGGGAGGTGCTCACTGGTTGGGAGCCGGCTGAGAAGATCGCCGGAGTGGGGAGGAGACGCGAGGGAGACGATCTCCGGCGAAGGAGGCGTGGACGCCGGCGAGCTTGAGAGAGTTCCGGCGAAGTGGTGCTCTAGTGGAGTGCGGACAGGAGCGCGCGCGAGAGCTGGACCGAGTGGTAGGCGGCGGCCGGCGGCTGTCGTGGTGAAGCACGGCAGCGCGGCGGAGGTCGAGCAGCCGGCGGCGAGGGGGCACGGCGAGGGTGCTCGGTGGAGGATAGGGCACAGGCTCAGGTGATTGAGCGAAAGAGGAAGAAGACGATTGATATGACGTGTGGGACCAAACCGTCAGTAGAAGAGCCTATTTGCGCCGCTAAAGGAGCATCGGACGCGCCGATGAAAACACATCGGACGCGCCGATGCCTAACCAGAGAGCTCCAGAAACGCCGAAAACGCATCGGATGCGTCCGGTGCCTGACCATCGGATGCTAAGCAGCTTCCGATGGTTCATCGGAGGCTCCGTTGAGAGCACATCGGACGCGGGCAGTTCACTGTTTCAGCCGGGGCTGCCTACAGTGCAGGCATCGGATGCTGAACCAGCGTCCGATGCAGCGTCCGATGCTGCATCCGATGCTCTATTTGAGCATTTTCGAAGATCTCTATTGCGGCTCCCTCTCCCAACCAAGTTCCAACTCAAATAAGAGGCAAATAAACACCAGTTGGAACCTAGTATGAGCATCCTCGCAAAAACCCTCTATTTTATAAATATTTTGCCATAGGCTACATATCATTTTTAGGTAAAATAGGCAATAAATCCTGAGGAGACAACATGTGGCTACCAAAACTGGGGGTCTCAACCATAAGGAGCCTCAAATGCTCCCCCTAACGGTGGACGAACACAGCGGTTGCTCAAAACATAACCGAAAAGAAATGACAAAGCAACAAACATGCATATGCAATGCTATACGGAAATTTGAATCTAGGTTGCTTGTCAAGTTTGCTCATGGGTAAGCTTCTTCACACGCTTTTTAGGGCGGTTATCTTAACCACGTCTGACAAGCCTATGTGCATAGCATAATTTAAACATGGCATATATTACAATGTAATGCAGAGACAACCTCTTTCACCTTTTGACAAAGTTACTTAGATCAAGCACATTAAGCTCACTTCGCAATCTACAAAGGGTGTTCTCATCTAGGGGTTTTGTGAAGATATCCGCTAATTGATCTTCGGTTCTAACTCCCTCTAAGGATATATCTTTCTTGGAAACATGATCCCTAAGAAAGTGATGGCGAATATTGTAACACCTCTGGTGTTTAATAAGTAATTAACCTGACATGTCATCATCATTAGTCTTTAATCATTCTTGCCATGCATTTAAGTTTGCTTAATTTTTGTAGATCTTGTTTAGTTAAGTGTTTTTGATGCTGTGTTATGAGGACCAAAATTCAAAAATCAAAATAAAATTTAAATTCCTTTTGAAAAAACCCCAAATTTCCAAACTCTAGTTTTACCCCTTTTTCTAATTCAAAAGTTGTTCAAAATTTGAAGTTGGTCCTTTTAGCAAAGTTGTAGATCTCAAATTCTAAACAACTTTGGTGTTTTGAGTTTTCTTTGTGCAGTTCAAAGTTTAGGAGTAATTTTCAAGATTTCAAAAGAAGAATAGGTTTTCACTGTGCAAAGCTGGAGGACCCCTACCTCATCCTCACCCGGCCCCTACCTCTCTTTGCCTGGACCCCCACCGTCCTCTTGCCCGGACCCCCACCGTCCTCTTCGCCCGGACCCCCACCGTCCGTTTGCCTGGACCCCCACCGTCCTTTTGCCCGGACCCCCACCGTCCTTTTGCCCGGACCCCCACCGTCCTTTTGCCCGGACCCCCACCGTCCTTTTGCCCGGACCCCCACCGTCCTTTTGCCCGGACCCCCACCGTCCTTTTGCCCGGACCCCCACCGTCCTTTTGCCCGGACCCCCACCGTCCTCTTGCCCGGACCCCCACCGTCCTCTTGCCCGGACCCCCACCGTCCTCTTCGCCCGGACCCCCACCGTCCTTCGCCCGGACCCCGGCATCACCCCGCGCCTATAAAAGCCACCAAGCTCCCCATTGCCACCACCAACACTTCCTCGCCAACCCAAGCCATCAGGCAGCCCCAGCGCCCTCCAAGGCCGCCACTGCCTTCGCCTTGAGCTTCTCCACCTTCCCAAGCCACCATTTTCACCCCTCCGTCCTTTCCTTCGCCGGCGCAGCGACTCCCCTCCAACTCCGGTGAATCGCTCGAGCCTCACCCTCGAGCCAACCCTCGAACCGCACACCCTCGAGCGTCCCCTCGAGCCACATCCCTCGAGCCGCATCTCTCGAACATGCCAAGGCCAGCCTAGAGCCTCACCCTCGAGCGTCCCCTCGAGCCTCACCCTCGAGCACGCCTGCGAACCGCGCCCCCTCGAAGCAGCTGAGCCCCACCCTCAGCCTCGGGCGAATCGCAGCCACCCTCGGACTGAGCCTCGAGCACGCCGAGGCTACCCTCGAGAGGTTAGCCGAGCCTCCGCCGAGGCCTCGCCACCATCGAGCTCCCGCCTCCGACCCTTGCACCGCCTCGTCGAGCCTCGTTTCCAACTCCTGGTGAGCCCGCGAAGCTATCCCCACCCTCTGCCTTCCCAGCCGAGACCTCGAGCGACCGGTCCGCTGTCCGCCTTACAGGCAAGCGCGCCGAGCCTCGAGAGAAGCACAGTTTTCCTTTTCTTTTAAAAATATGAATAGTATTTTGTTTTCTTCTTTTTGTGAGGTTTAATCTGTTGTTCTAAAAATCTTGAGATAAATGTTGTGTGTTCCTTGCTCTGTGTAGTATTTTAGAAAAATAAGAAACTCTACTTTTCTGCAAAGTTTAAAATATGAAAAATCCTCCTTTTAATTAATAAATGGATAGTTTTAGGTTTTTAGTAAAACATGTATAGCTCCAAAGGTCATGAAATTTGTTTTGTCATCTATTTACACCATGATGAACCTATGAGATTAATTTGGTAAATTTTGGGACAACTGTATAAAATGATCTTTTAAAATAAATTAGGAAAAACAGAAAAGTAATCATGGTGTGACCTTTTGGATTGTTTGCTGTTCATAGACCCCACCCCTCTGGTCTATGATGATTGTGATGCCTTGCAATGTTTTGTAAATAATGCTTAATAAGTTTGTTTAATCTTGCTTAAAAAGATAAAGATAATTAATCTTTATGTCTATCCTAGAAGTTACTCACATGTTAGAAAGTTGTACTCTAGAATCAGTAGTCTTGTCCTGCACCTTAGCATGCATTCCATGGCATCATGTTAAAGCATACATCATTTATCCACGTGTAGTATCCAAGAGTGTTGAAGTCGTGTTGATCAAGCTCTGGTGTTCACCATTGTCGAACGAGCCTCGGAGGAGGGTTCTTGTTGGACAGGCTTCGTCGAAAAAGACTTAACTTCAAGTAGCAAACGAACTAACTTGTGTCAATCTTTGTTGGATCTTATCTTCCCTGCAACGAAGGCAAGCCCCGGTGCATTTAACCCTTCCTTGGATTTATAAAATGTTTTCCTTAAATGCTTTTGAGTTAAACTACTGCATTAGGTTATAGGAGTTGTGTGATGACCTATTACCTGCATTATTTACCTCCACCAGAAGATCCACCAGCCCTGCTTTAAAACTATTTGCAAAATGCTTAGTGATGCTATACTATAGATTTGTAATAAAATGCCATTTTCAAAAGTGTGATCACTGAAAGAATCTTTATGGGAATTTGGCTTTACTTCCCGTTCGATGACTGCTTGCCTAGCTAGCATGTGGTCATTGTCGAGAAGAGGTTGTCCGCACGTACGGTGCCGTCATGTTGTAGTCTGAGACTCAACAGTTGACACCGACCGGGACAGGGTTGAAAAACTGACGGGACTATTACGCTTGGGTGAGATATAACCAAGGTATAGTTCTGGCTGGAAAATTAGGGACCATCCGTATGGGGGCCTGCTGGCCAAGACTTGCAACTATTCACATACTACGGAAAGCTCTGGCTCCGAGGAATCCTTTATTGGACCGACAACCGCGCACTGGGAGTGGAGAGATGGCGGAAGTAGCATGTACCCACGTGGTCGTCGTACCTGTATAGGAGTGGTGTACTGTACTTTCGGGTGGCGTAGGACCGGGCCCAATCTTGGAGGAATCGTGGTAGACGAGTTGGCATATGCAAGCTTGGGTGCTACATATGCAGTGTGGATAGGGATCCTCAGCTGAGTATTATTTATCCGGATTAACGTTGCTCCTCGGTTATGGAGACTTGGTCACTGACTGTCAACGGAGAGTGGTTCTCAACTAGGTATGTTTTGAAATGTAAAATGAATCATGGACAATGAAAGAATTGAGAAATGCTTGAATCTTTCCAAAATAAAACAAGGTTTACAAAATGCTTTTTCTGCAAAATACTTAAGCCTTACCTTGACTACCCTAAGCCTTTCATTCCTGAGTCTTCTCCCTTTTTCTTTAGTTGGATAAGTCTTGTTGAGTACCCCAGTACTCAGGGTTTGTTAATCCCCTGTTGCAGGTTTCTATTAGGTGGTGTTGATCATGATCATGTCAGTGGGCTTGACGTGATCTGGTTGTTCCTCTTCTCCAACTTAGGTACTCCACCTAAGTGTGGTTCTGTCATACTACTCTACTTCCGCAATACCAGTTATTTTTATGTAAAAAGTAACATCTTCATAATTTGTAAAGTTTATCTATCTTGCTTCCGCACTCCGATGGTATTTTGTATCAACTGTTGTAATGTTGTAATTATTCCAACCTTCATGATGATGGTCCTGTGGCTCGTGAGTAATTCGGGGTCCTCTCGGGGACACTCGACGGATCTTTCCAGTAACGTGTTTCATTTGCACAGTCATTGGGCTCCCTATGACGATGACGTGTGCAAGTGGGCCACATTATTGGGCGGTTCCGTCACAAATATCTATGTGCTTTGTGCGAGAGTGTTGAACTGGGTTGTTAGCAAGCTTAACCGCGCTCTCATTGTCACACAACAAAGGTACCCTTTCTAGAACTACACCATAGTCTAAAAGGGTTTGTTTCATATAAAGGATTTGTGCACAACAAGCACCCGCGGCTATGTATTCCGCCTCGGCGGTAGACAAGGCTACACTATTTTGCTTCTTTGAACTCCAAGACACTAGTGATCTCCCAAGCAAATGGCACCCTCCGGATGTGCTTTTTCTATCTACTTTGCAACCCGCGTAATCCGAATCGGAATACCCAACGAGTTGGAAGTTAGCTCCTTTGGGATACCAAAGGCCAAAGCTTGGGGTGTGCTTTAGGTACCTAAGGATTCTCTTCACTGCTATGAGATGTGATTCCCTAGGATCGGCTTGAAAACGAGCACACATGCAAACACTAAACATGATGTCAGGCCTAGATGCGGTCAAATATAACAAACTACCAATCATAGAACGGTAGAGAGTTTGATCAACCGGGTTACCTCCCACATCTAGGTCGAGGTGTCCGTTGGTTGGCATTGGAGTCTTGATAGGCTTGCAATCATCCATGTTGAAGTGCTTGAGGAGGTCTTTTGTGTACTTCTCTTGAGATATAAAAGTCCCCTCCTTCAATTGCTTGACTTGAAAGCCTAGGAAGAATGTGAGCTCGCCAATCATAGACATCTCGAACTCCTTCGACATCAAATCACCAAATTCCTTGCAATAGGCTTCATTTGTTGACCCGAAGATGATATCATCGACGTAGACTTGACAAATGAAGATCTCTCCATCAAGCTTCTTGGTGAATAGTGTGGTGTCAACCTTCCCAATGGTGAAGCCCTTCTCAATGAGAAAGTCCCGGAGGCGCTCGTACCACACTCTAGGGGCTTGCTTGAGCCCATATAGCGCCTTGGACAACCTATAAACATGATTAGGATATCTAGGGTCTTCAAACCCGGGAGGTTGATCAACATAGACTAGTTCATTTATGAAGCCATTTAAAAATGCACTTTTCACATCCATTTGATATAATTTAATGTCATGATGTGATGCATATGCAAGGAGGATACGAATGGCTTCGAGTCTTGCAACCGGTGCAAAGGTCTCTCCAAAATCCAAGCCTTCAACTTGAGAGAACCCCTTTGCCACTAGCCTTGCCTTGTTTCTAACAACCGTGCCTTGATCATCTTGCTTGTTCCTAAACACCCATTTTGTTCCAATGACTCTTGCGCCTTTTGGTCGCTCTTCAAGTGTCCAAACTTGGTTGCGGGTGAAGTTGTTTAATTCTTCATGCTTGGCATTCACCCAATCCGGATCACCTAGAGCTTCATCTACAATGGTAGGCTCAACAAGAGAAACAAAGGAGTGATGTTCCATAAATAAAGCAAGTTTTTGAGAGCGAGTCATTACACCCCTTGTCGGACTCCCTATGATGAGATCTTGAGGATGAGCTTGTAGTAGAGGAGTAGTCCTTCGATCAACCACTTGAGGGGCCGCTTGTGGAGCACCAACATCTTGAGCTTGTACCACCATTTGATCATGTGAGACATGAGTATCTTCATTTGGATCCCTTCCATCTTTGTCATCATCAAGTGGTACATTGGATGAGGATGGCTTGTCAATGACTTGCACATCATCATCATCATCTTTAGGCTTGATGGCTCCAACCGGCATGTTCTTCATTGCTTCCCTCAATGGTTCATCGCCTACATCATCAAGATTCTCATGCTCTCCTTGAGAGCCATTAGATTCATCAAATTCCACATCATATGTTTCTTCTACCATCCCGGTGGCATGGTTGAATACTCGATATGCTTTGGACTTCAATGAGTAACCAACAAGAAAACCAATATCACATCGACGTTGAAACTTCCCTAGGTGTTGGCGCTTCTTGTAGATGTAGCATTTGCACCCAAACACTCTAAAGAAGGATACATCCGGCTTCTTGTTGTTGAGTAGCTCATAGGGGGTCTTGCCAAGTAGACGATGGGGGAACAATCGGTTTGATGCATAACAAGCAGTGTTGATTGCTTCCGCCCAAAATCTCTCCGGTGTAGAGTACTCGTCTAGCATTGTCCTTGCTAGGGTGATTAGAGTCCGGTTCTTCCTCTCAACTACCCCATTTTGTTGTGGTGTGTAGGTTGCGGACACTTCATGCTTGATCCCAACTTCATCACAATATTCCTCAATATGGGTGTTGTCAAACTCCTTTCCGTTGTCACTTCTAATCTTTTTGATCTTCTCATCAAATTCATTTTGAGCTCTCTTGGCAAACTTCTTGAAGGAAGGGGTTGCTTCGGATTTATCATGAAGGAAGAATACCCAAGTGTATCTAGAGTAGTCATCAACAATCACTAGGCAGTAGAGATTTCCACCCAAGCTAGCATATGTTGTTGGTCCAAATAGATCCATGTGAAGTAGCTCCAACTCTCTTGATGTTGACACAAAGGCTTTGGTTGGATGTGTATTAGCAACTTGCTTGCCGGCTTGACATGCACTACACAATTTGTCCTTCTCAAATTTGACATCCTTCAAGCCCCTAACCAAATCCTTCTTCAATAGCTTGTTGAGAGTGTTCATTCCAACATGTGCTAATCTTCTATGCCATAGCCAACCAAGTGATTGCTTAGTGAACAAGCATGTCTTCAAGTTGGCATCTTCGGAGGTGAAATCAACTAGATAGAGATTGTTGTGTCTAAAGCCTTTGAATATCACTTGTGTATCATCTTTCTTGGTTACAACCACTTCCTTGTCGGTGAACAAACATTGAAAGCCAAGATCACATAGTTGCCCAACGGATAGCAAGTTGAAGCTCAAAGATGCAACTAATAGCACATTGGAGATGATATGATCATTTGATATAGCCACTTTGCCCAATCCTTTGACATTACCCTTTGAATTGTCACCAAATGTTATCTTTTCTTGGTCATCGACATTCTCTTCTAGTGAGGTGAACATCCGGGGATCGCCGGTCATATGTTGAGTGCAACCACTATCAATTACCCAATGTGATCCACCGGTCTTGTAGTTCACCTACACACACAAGAAATCAAGCTTGAGCTTTCGGGACCCAAACTTGTTGCGGTCCCTTAACTTTCTCAACTAGTGACTTAGCAACCCAAATTTGCCTTGGTCTATTCTTGTTAGGTGGCCCCATAAACATTACTTTCACTTTTCCACTAGAATCTTGTCTAAGCATGTAGTGAGCATTGAAAGCAAAGGGTCTAGCATGCTTGGGCAAAGGTGTGGGCTTTGGCTCCTCACAAGCATGAGCAAAGTGTCCTTCCTTTCCACACTCATAGCATCTCCCAATCTTCTTCTTCTTTGGCTTTGTGATGCTCTTGCGTTGCTTCATCTTCTCTTCAAGAAAGCCAATGCCATTTCTATTGGTCTTCATGACGGTGTTCATGAGAAGCTCACTTTGAAGGCATTGACCCTTGGTGAAGTTCCTCAAACCGGTGGTAAGGTGCTCTTTCTCCTTCTTGAGCTTGTCATTCTCTTGTTGGAGTTCCAATTGAGATGGTGTCATTTTGTAGTCCCTCTCCATCTTCAATCTCTTGTTCTCTTCTTTTAGCATGTCTAGCTCAAGTGTCATGCTATAGTCATCATCATGAGTTTGAATGACAACTTGCTTGGTGATTGTAAGCTTCTCTAGATCAACCTTGAGCTTTGCATTCTCATTCTTGATCTTCACATAGTCATCATAGTGATCGGCCTCAACCACTTTCTTGCCCTTGCCACTAGCACTTTGCTCAACATGCTCACTAACCAAGTCCTCACAAGATGTTGCTATGTCACACTTAACAACAAGGTTAGGAGCATCATGTGTCTCATGTGAAAGCATATCATAAGCAATGGTGAGAGTATCATAATCTACTTTCACTTGAGTATATTGTTCCTTAAGCAAAGCATGACTAGTGGAAAGGTCACTATGCATCTTATAAAGTTTTTCATTTTTAGCTTTGAGCTCCTTGTTAGAGGACTTGAGCTCCTTGATAGTGGATGACATAGTAGCAAGTTCATCTTTTAGTTCATCACTAGCATGAGTAGCATGATCACATTTTTCAACAAGAGATTCATTTTCATTAACAAGCTTCTCATTTTTAGCTCTAGTCTTTCTTATGATTTTAGAGTAGTCATTTAGCAATTTTACAAGTTCATCATAAGTGGGAGCCTCAAATTCACCATCACTATCACTATCACTAGAGTCATCATCGTTTTGTACCTTCCGGTCACCCTTGGCCATAAGGCATAGGTGTGTAGATGATGATGGCGATGGTGGTGGTGGTGGTGTAGAGGAGCCAATGACTAGAGCGGCCACCTTCTCCTTCTCATCATCACTATCTTCATTTGATGAGCCACCGGAGGAGTCAATGTCGGTGAGCCAATCACCAACAATGTAAGCCTTCCCACCTTTCTTGTGGTATTGCTTCTTCTTGCCATCTTTCTTCTTGTATGACTTGTCATTCTTCTTCTCATCTTCGCTTGATGAGTCATACTTCTTGCTCTTGTTCTTGTTCTTGTAGCTATCTTTCTTGGGCTTGGTGCATTGATGGGCAAGATGGCCAAGCTCACCGCAATTGTAGCAATCCATTTCGGAGATTGGCCTCCTCTTGCTACTTGTGAAGAACTTCTTCTTTCTTGAGTCAAAGTTGACTCCATTCTTGTGAAGCTTCTTCAACATCTTGGTGGTCCTTCTCACCATGAGAGCAATGTTGGAATCATCTTCATCATCGCTTGTGCTCTCATGATGTACCTCAATAGCCTTGGACTTGCCCTTCTTGTCATGGCTTGCTTTGAAGGCCAAGTCCTTCTTCTTGTCGGTGGAAGAGCCACCACTTGGTGTGATGTGCATGTACATCTCATGCGCATTGATCTTTCCCAAGATTTGAGTTGGTGTAGCGGTGGAAAGATCACCTTGATGTAGCACCGTCACGATGTGTCCATACTTCTCAATTGGAAGGACACAAAGAATCTTCCTCACAACATCGGATGGTTGCATTTGTGTGAGGCCAAGTCCATTTAGCTCTTCTACAAGAACATTCAACCGTGAGTACATTTCATTTGCACTTTCATTTGCATGCATATCAAAAGAGTGAAGTTTTTGCATAACTAAATGATAGCGTTCCTCACGCTCACTCTTGGTTCCCTCATGGAGCGCACAAATGTTTCCCATAGATCATGGGCATTTTTGTGGTTCCGAACACGGTTGAACACATCTTTGCAAATGCCTCTAAAAAGAATGTTTTTGGCCTTTGCATTCCATTTATCATTTTCCTCCTCATTAGGAGTAAGGCTTGTGCCTTCCTTGGGCTTGGCAAAGCCGGTTATGGCGGCATCACGGCATTTCACATCAACCGCTTCTAGATACGACTCCATACGGATTTTCCAATATGGAAAGTCGTCTCCCTCAAACATGGGAGGTGGTCCATCACCTCTGGACATCTTAACTCTAGGCGGTTAAGCCTAAATCGAGAGCACGAGGCTCCGATACCAATTGAAAGGATCAAGATGCCCAAGAGTGGGGGGGGGGGGGTGAATTGGGCTTTTCTAAAACTTCTTACGATAATAAAACCTAACAAGCCCCAATTAACCCCTTAGAGCCTAGAGGTGGTTTGACAAGAATCAATTGCACAAAAGACTATCGCTAAACCATTTCTACTCTAGCATGACAATTCAACTTATGAAAGAACAACAAGTAAATGAGGAATTGAATTGCTCAAAGGTAAATGCGTAGAGAAGAGAGTAGAGATAACACGACGATCTTTTTGCCGAGGTATCGAGGTGTCGGCACACCCCCCTAGTCCTCGTTGGAGCACCCGCGCAAGGGTATCGCTCCCCCTTGATCCGCGCAAGGATCAAGTGCTCACTACGAGCTGATTCTTCGCCACTCCGGCCCGGTGAATCGCTCGCTACCGGTCACAACTTGGCTTGGGTCATCCACAAAGCCTCCGGATGATCACCAAGCTCTCCGATCGCCACCAAGCCGTCTAGGTGATGCCGATCACCAAGAGTAACAAGCTAGAACTCTCACTTGACCAAGACAAGGCCAAAGAGATGGATGGATGCACACTTGCTACTCAATTCTCACTAGGAGGTGTCTAATTCTCATAATTAGCAATCACTTAACCTCACTAGGGCTCTTGCACTCACTCACACTCACAAGGTGTTTTTCAGCTGATGGAAGTGGCAAGAACACCCAAATGGATGGAGGCAAGGAAGTATATATACCCCTCAACCCGGCCATCCAAAATCAGCACAAGACAGGTATTTTTCGGGGGCATCGGACGCGCCGATGCCAGGCATCAGACGCTCCGATGACCTCGTCCAACGGTCTACTGTACCTTCTTGTCAAACATGATTATAGAGCATCGGACGCTGGCGAGCGTCCGATGCCCCTGCATCGGACGCGTCCGATGCCCCTGCATCGGACGCGTCCGATGCCGAAAAGACCTCTCTGGAACCTCTCTGCATGGCCATCGGACGCTGGCCCTCAGCGTCCGATGCCGGCGTCCGATGCCCTGCACAGTTCACTCCCAAGTGAACAGTGACACCGGACGATCCGATGTGGCACCATCGGAGCCTTCGATGCCACGCACCAGACCAAACCCTAGGTCGGTGTGGGCATCGGAGCCTCCGATGCCCACTGATCCAGCATCCGATGCTCATACCAAGGGCAAGATCAACTCGGATCGCGACGCGGTCTTAACGACTTTTGTTCCTCTCGACATAAGACATCTCTCTGAGCTACCTAGGGCTATGAAATAACAAGTGTGCACCACACCTACCTCAATAGACTCATCTAGGTCAAGCTACTGAGTCACACCCCTCTTTATAGTACGACCAAAGGAAAAAACAAAGACCTAAGACTACCTAAGTGTCCTTCAACACCATGCGACACTTAGCCTAGCCTACCACCGTCTTCGTCGTCCGTCCTTTGAAAACCGAAACGATTTCCATCGCCAGGGGACATGAACTCCATATGCCCGTATCGTTGCCGTTACCGTGACCTAACTCATCTCTGTTTCTGCAAAACACATGTCAGTCACAGTAATCTTGTGTTTCATCCAATCACCGAAACCACTAGGGGCCATGATGCGTTCAATTTATAATATCTTCTGTGGTAGGTAAATTAAGCCAGATGATTTATTTGTTGCGTCCTGTAGTTGCATTGCAAAGGTTCAGTTTCGGTACAGTTGAATTCCATCCAGATTAGGTGTTCTTATGGAACAGGAGAGTGTCTGTCCGTGTAGCAAGACTTGATTAGCATCACAAATTCAGAATCTATGTGAAACTGTGACCAACCATAAATTCCTTTTTTTAATCCTTTTTTCTCCATCAGTGTTAGCAGAGTAAGCGATGTCAGGAGGACTTTACCGATGGTAAGACTTTGCAGGGTGTCCTTTTACAGACTTGGAATGGCAAGTGATACATCCATGCAAGCTTGACAGTTATATATCTCACAGGAAAGTCTAGATAGTACATCAGCATTCTAGACCACATATACAGACTTGGTACGATGTCGTTTTCTGTCTATTATTAAGTACATTCTGCACATGCTCTTACTTCCCTTAGTACATTCTGCACATGCTCTTACTTCCCTTATCACACTTAGTGCAGAGTTGTAGACTGGTAACACAACCATATCCTTTTTCTTCTAGAACTCATGATTCCGTCCGTGGCTAACTGCATTTACACTCCATATATTCAATAATAAAAGGACTTTGGTTTAATTGATTTCTCACTTCTTGTTTCATGCCCATATATCTTCAGGGATCATTGGCGAGTTCATCATAGAGGTAATCTCAAATGCCCTGCTTGCCATTTCAACGTCGGTGAACTCTGTCAAGTATTCTGGCATGTCGGGCACCATGAATAAGCTCTCAAAGCTTTCATCCTGAACTCCGTGGGCAGTGGTATTAACAAACATTGAGCTACTGCTTTGGTTTTGGCTGGCAATTGGCACATTGTCATCATGTGTTGCCTCAACAACATATGGATGAACTATGCCATGGCTGCTGCAAATGTGCTGGCCATAATAGTCAACATTGAACAACCTCACCGTTCCATTGCCATCGCTTTCCTTCTGTTGCACTGTCTTAGTTGCGGGACACCCTTGCTCTTTACTATAGGCACATCTATAGTAGCTCCTGGTTAATCTCATATCATCATTAGACCTTTTTTTGTATATATCTAAAATAAGATCATTTTTTATATCTACAGCTATACTATTAGCAATGTAATATGGATGCCTTTTTGAGCTGCACTACACAAAATCCTAACTATCCACATATAGACGAGAATTTCAATACAGAACATAGCAAATTCATGCATACATTAATGCAAATGTTTTTTCCCACGTACCTAGAATGCTTTGATTTGGAGATCCACTTCTGACCATACTTCCTCCATTGACATCCATCGAAGTGTGGTGCTTGTGTCACAACTGAACTTATGTGTTTTGCATTCTTCCTACCATCACCAAGATCGAGAAGCAATCAAAAATTTTTAAGCCCCAGCGTATGATTAATAAGGATGCCTATTACAACTTACCTTCTCTTGCTTCCTCGCTCCTTGTTGTTGTTCTCCTCCAATATGTGATTCTCCACGTTATCCTTACCTCCTTTTCTTTTATGCTTGATAAGAATGGCCTGATTCTCGCTGTTATCACCTAGTTCTAGGGAAGAGATAATCTTACCTGAGCAGCTGAATACTTCTTCAAAGAGTTGTTGTATGAGCTTTGCTTGCCCACTGTGGGGATCAAGTATTGGCAGTACAAGGTCATGTAGGTCCATCATGATAGCCCTTTGGTGTTCAACTTCATTGATCACCTCTTTGTAGCCACCAAGATTGGAAGATTCAAGGATGTTCATCATGTGATGGTTTCTCAATATATGTATAAATATAAGTAGCCAATAGCTGGATTGTCGGAATTGATGAGGGTGCTAGATAATTGCAGCTTTGGGCATCTATTTATATACAAGCAAATGGCAGCACACAGTTTGAGAGCATGGTGAACGAAATCAGTTATTGTTCAAATTTTCTCACTACAAAAAGGACTAGGGAGTGTACTGTCTCTATCTAACTGTCAGTCTGTCAGAACAAAAAAAATGGCACTATTCAAGATCTTATTTTTTTTACTTAAACTACTGACACATAAATGGGTAAGAGGTTATGATGACTTATGACTTGTGAGACATATCTGTCATCATGCAGTGCATCACTTCATTTTGTGGTGATTCTTAGGGGACATATTTGATGTAGTAGTGGTTCATTTATATGGTTGGATGATGATTAGATGCCACATTAGTGGTATTAGTGTTTTAAATTGTTGGAGGAAGCAGCAAAATCTGTACGAATTACTTAGATGTAGTTTATTAGATCGCATAAAAGAGCTCAAATGATGTGTTTATCTACATATAAGTATAGTACAGTAGAGTATACGTCTGTGCATGAGAATACATTTGTATGAGAATTTGCTAACTATAAATATAGTCCAAAGCGTGAGTGTGTGGTACTGTAGGGGGTTTCTTTCCCGCTTTTTTATTCTTATTAATATAATAATACGTAGTTCTCCTCTGTGTTCGAGGAAAAAAATTGTTTGATGTATGAAGAAAATGTTTCTGTTAGGTCGCCTTTTCAGGTTGAAAAGGAATCGCCAGTTTGTGGGTATATGTTCGAGAGTTGTGGCCATTGAAGAGGACTTGACAAAATTATGCACGATGACGACATAGGCAATTAGGCATTCAGAAATGGTGTAGATACTTACATGGCCAATAATTATAGTTGTTATACACTTCCACGATCGACTTTAGGTCTCCAAGGTCAGAGATGATGACTGGGTGCCACGTCACAGCATCAGGTTGGCGGCCAAGTCTGCTCATCATCATGTGGCTGGCTAAGGGCATCCGCAGTGTACAGTGGCGGATCTAGGATACAAGTTTAGGAGGGGCTAAGTTTAAATTATTTAGCAAAATTAAGGTCTAAATCTTCTCTTTGTAACATTATCTTTTACCTCAAACTCTTTTTAACCTTGTTTTATGACTAAAAATTCATGGAGGGGCTCCATAGACGCGGCCGCCGTAGGGGGAGCCCCGGCAGCCCCCCTAGCAGATCCGCCCCTGGCAGTGTATAGCATCACCCAGGGTGCTATACTTTACCACGTCAGGTGATGCTTGCTAGTTCTATTTTGCTCCAACGTATAAAATCTGCTAGAACCATCTAAACAGGACCCACAAACAATAAACTATTTTTTAACTCTCACATCTCTTCTCAATCTTCTTTTCCTTTCTTCTCTTTCCTCTAGCATCGGGTGCTTAAATTGGTCACAGGTGCTAGGAGGTGCTACGCTAGCACCAGCGCCATAATGTGTAGCGCCTGGCTTGTTTCTTTCTCTCACCTCCTAGCGCCTCCAACGTTGGAGCTGCTCTAACCCAGTAGCACAAGCTACGAGGGTGATGCCCAAGAAGATGGGTCTTAGGGCATGTACAGCCCGTCGTCTTGCCCCGTCTATATATCGTATAATTTGCAAAATCCTCCCTCGCAAGCTGGGATCGAGGCAAGGCCGCTGTCTCGCCAGACGACGACCACGACTCGTGCTGCTAGGCCAAGTCGCCCAGAGAGCGACGCGTTATACGGGATCCCCGTCTACGAGAGCCAAGGCACGGGATCTAGCATGCCACGGGGAGAAGAAGCCTCACGCGAAGCGCACCTTGCCGTCCGTTTGTGACGCCGGGCGGCTACAACAGATCAAGTACTTGAAGAGGCAGCCATGGATTGCTCCGCCGACTGAGTTACCGTCGGCACCCTGCAGCTGCAAGCAGGCTACCACACGTGGAGAGCACTACGCAAGTCGTCGAGGGAGAGCACTGTGCAAGCTGTCGTCGGGTCGCCATGCGTGAGCCCACTCGTGAGCTGCCGAGCGCCCTGCGGGAGCCACCGCCGGGAGTCCTCAGGAGCTGCAGCCGGGCTGCCTCGTGATTAGTGGTAGTGGTGATATAGTGTTTTTGGCACTGCTAGCCTGATGCTACTCAGAGAAAGAAAGAAGCTCGTGTGTTTTTGGTCCGTCCCCAATGTGCTTCGATGATTTGAGGCAGTCTTCAAATCTGTTATTTGTGTTTATGTTTGAACAACAACACAAATTTGCAATCATATTTTTAACGTATTTATTCTTGATTTGTTTTGTATCAATTAGCAACACGGTGATATATAACAAAGATATTCATAATTGATCCTAGCTATGTGCAACTATATTAAACCGTTTGTAGACAGGAAAAAAAACAACCCCTATCTATGAATTGTGTGCAACTATTAAACCGTTTGTAGACAGTAAAAAAAGACAACCCCTATCTATGAATTATATGATCTGTCTGTGTTGTGGATTTCAAAAACTTATAGATAAGTCTCCGTCTGTGGGTTATACATGCCCTTACTGATCATCAGGATCGTGCAAATGAGTCGGTCTTCAAGACCACTTTCAAGGCACCTCTATCCTCCTCCAAGCGGGCAGCCATGCGAGAACTGTTTTCTGGCCGACACGGTATGTTGTATGTCTGAGCAGCTGCAGCTGTAGCTCCGCCGTACACACTTAGTCGGCTCTGTTCGCTTGAGCTATAAGTTGGTTCAGCTGGTTCGTACTGCTGATTTTTTGTGAGAGAAAGCACTTTCATGGCTGATTTGTATTGACTAAAACCAGCAAAGTAGCTCAAGTGTTTTGCGCGTTGTTGCAGCTGGTTAGAGAGTTTGGTTCAGGTTGCACTCGCACACCAAACCACACCACTATAGCCAGCCTGCACCCTCTAGTTGTAATCTTAAAACTTCTTTCCTCTTAATGAAAGGTGGGCAAATCTGCACGTTCGTGAAAAAAAATAAAGAGCAATATTGTCATTAATCCTCTGGTCCCAAAGAATATTTGTGGTATTGAGTATGCCCATCAACAATAGCCAGGTAAAGATTATATCCTTCAAGTTCTAGTTTTGTACGGTTCATTTTCCTTTTTGTACAGACTTAATAATTTTTATAAAATGAGTTGAGTAGGGGCCGGGATTCCCTTCACTACTGGAAAACTATACTTTGCCGAGTGCCTCCGACTTTGCCGAGTGCAAAATATCGTGGCACTCGGCAAAGCAATATTTTGCCGAGTGTAGCACTCGGCAAAATTTTGCACTCGGCAAAGAAGGCTTTGCCGAGTGCCAAGCACTCGGCAACGCTAGGCACTCGGTAAATCGGGACTTTGCCGAGTGCCAGGCACTCGGCAAAGCTAAACGCTCGGCAAAATTTTGGCGAACCGTGACGGCGGCCACCTACCGTCAAATTTTGCCGAGTGCCTCCTAGACCTAGCACTCGGCAAATTTATTTTTATTTTTTGAAAATTAATTTTGCCGAGTGCCTCATAGTCCTAGCACTCGGCAAAGTTTTTTTTATTTTCTAAAAAATAATTTTGCCGAGTGCCACCCTTGGACACTCGACAAAGTTTTTTTTTATTTTTTGAAAAATAATTTTTCCGAGTGCCTCCTAGACCTAGCACTCGACAATTTTTTTTTTTATTTTTTGAAAACTAATTTTGCCGAGTGCCTCCTAGTCCTAGCACTCGGCAAAGTTTTTTTTATTTTCTGAAAAATAATTTTGCCGAGTGCCACCTTTGGACACTCGGCAAAGTTTTTTTTTTTTTTTTGAAAAATAATTTTTCCGAGTGCCTCCTAGACCTAGCACTCGGCAAATTTTTTTTATTTTTTGAAAATCAATTTTGCCGAGTGCCTCCTAGCCCTAGCACTCGGCAAAGTTTTTTTTTATTCTGAAAAATAATTTTGCCGAGTGCCTCCTAGGGCCCGCACTCGGCAAAGTAATTTTTGCCGAGTGTTCCCATATGGCACTCGGCAAAATATATTTACTTTTTTTGATTTTGGACCCAAATTTTGTTGTGTAGCCTTGTGACAATATTTGAAGCTCTAATATAAAATTTTGTAAAATTTTGATTTTTTTTGGTATATTTTGTTAATTTATTTCGTTTCGTTGATTTTTTCGGCGTATTTCAAATTTGAACTGCAGGTCCATGGAATAATAGAATTTGGTCATTCAAAAATTGATATTCATGATACTTAGCGTATGTTGGGGCCGTATTCAGGGAGTCACATGAAATCTCGCGCATCTCGTTGACGTAACATGTCGAGTTAGTTGCGAAAAAAGAGGATTTAAATTATATAAAATCCAAATAAAGTCCGAAAATCATGAAACTTCTGGAGGCGTCTTGTTATCGCATGCGGAGACTGTGGTAAAATTTTGAAATGATTTGAAGCAAGTTGCGATGCACGATGCCTAAAACCCAGATATATCCACATGTGATCACATGCGACAACTTGTAGAGATGTTTGGCTTCTACGCATCCGACGTCTCAACTTGTGCAAAATATTCTCAATTTTTTATAATAGCCTCTACATGCGATAACATGACATCTCGACAAGTTTCATAATTTTCAGACTTCGTTCGCATTTTTTGTAATTTAAAAACACTCCAACCACAAACGGGTGACCGTGTTTTGTGAACAAGACATTCTAATTTTTGGGTGAATTTCTAGATAGGGCCTCAAAATACACTCTCCAATATGAATATTATTTTTTGAATGGCTACATTTCATTATTTCATGCACCTATAGTTCAAATTTACTTATTCAAGAAAAAATCAAGTAAACAAAGTAAATTCAAGAAATATAGCAAAAAATTATAAAAAAGTCTGAAATTCGAACATGTGGTTATATATAATATACTAGGACTACAGAAAAAATTTGAAATCAAAATTGAAAAAAAAACAGAAAAACTTTGTCGAGTGCCTTCCCTGACACTCGGCAAAGGAGACCTTTGCTGAGTGCCAGGCGCAGCCACTCGGCAAAGCACTGGCCCAAGCAGTGAGCGCGGCGCGCGGGGCCTGCCAGCGCCCACGGGCCGCTTGGCAGGCGCGGCCCGCTTGGCCTGCCAGCGCTCGCGGCCCACTTGCACGCCCAGCCGGCCATTTGCAAAATCCCTAATGAGCATTAGATCTGAACCGTTCATCGTGATCTAACGGTCAAGGTTCGTTCGGACAGATCGGGCACGTATAAATAGGATCCCAAACCCTAATTTTCTTATCTTCACTTTTCTCTCCTCTTCTCTCAGCCGCCGAAGGAGACAGAGAGTGAGGGAGCGCCGGCGGCGACGACGGCGGCCGGCTAGCGGACGCGCGAGCGGCGACACCGTGGGCCTTGCTCGCCGGCGTGCGCATGCGGCAGAAGCCGCGCGCGGCTACGTCGAGCTTGGCCCCGGTGCCGTGAGCACCGGCGTGGCTGCGGCGGCTGGAGGCACGCGCTGCTGCGGCGGCAGGCACACGCGCGGCGGCGGCTGGAGGCACGCGCTGCGGCTGCGGCAGGCACACGCGCGGCGCGGCGGCCCGCAGGCACGCGCGCGGCCAGCCCTTAGCGGCGCGGTGGCCGCCCAGCCCTGGGCATGCGGCACGACGGCGGCGGCCCGCAGGCTCGCCCAGGCTCGCCCAGCGCCCGCAGGTTCGCCCAGACTTGGAATTTTGTTTTTTTTTCAAAATCTTCTTAGTGTATGCAGACTGCAGAGGAATGGTTAGTTGCTACGGGATAGTTTGTGTCTAATTTTGGTTGGTTGGACGGTAAACCGTAAACATCAGCTTGCGATGACAGGCGAACCTCAGAGCTTGCCTGAGATAAATTAGTTGGATGTATGAGACATATAATCATTGATGCCCGATCACGCCCGTCCAATGATGGCTTTCCGCTGAACAAACACTGAAACAAACCTATCAGATGGTACATTTCCGCTGAACAAACACTGAACAAACCTATCAGATGGCTTTCGACTGTTCTGTCTGGCTGTTCTGTCTATGTAATCAATTAGTGACTCCCTCTTACAGTCCTATCTCGTGCGGACAACCAACGAACATTTTGATGCAAAAAAGCCAGTTACTTCAAACTAAACTAGGCATTGGATCAAGGCTCTGCAAATGTGGCCAAATGTAATCTTTCCTCTCAGATTCATGCTGGTTTCATAGGAAAAAAGGCCACTGCTATGACGAATAAAAGACTTTGCTTCAACAAAAAAAAGAGCTAACTTCCAGCTGCTGTAAACTTCTAAGGTTAATCCTGACAATGCCATACTCGAAATTTTAGCATGGAGTATATAGGAAAGGATGAAAATTCCGCTACAGGCGTATAGTATGGAATTATGGTCTCCATTCGGGTAGAACCAAACATATGTCTATTTGCTGTAGCTGACAGACTGATGTTTTCATTTAACAAATATGGTTTTTTACATGCAGTAGACATGTTTCTAGGTAGGTTACATCTCTCAGAACTTTTGATCTATTCCCCTTATATTTCACTCACTTTGATCTTTTTGCTTTGAACAGTACTGCTGATTGGCAATATGGAGCTAATGAATTTGTAAAGCGACTCCCTGACGATGTAATTGTGCATTGTAAGTTGTGCCACTTTGTACTATCTATTACCGAGTTTAGTTTCTTTTACATTTTTCTTTGCTTCATTCCATTCTGACCTGTGGGAGTTTGGTCAGTGTTTTTTGAGTAGCACCCAGAATGGTGTGATACTGTGATGTTATGTTAGTTGGGTCAGATATCACGCAACATCCTTGCAACTGAATGCAGTTTTGGTTTGGAGCCCCCCTCCCTCCTCATTAAGCAAATGCATTTATTGAGAAAAGGGGGTATATGATTAGAAATGCAGTTGACTGTTACTGAATTTTACTATTGTGAGCTTGTATTTTTTTTTGTATGTTACTGAATTCTACTCATTGATGCTGGCAATTCTGAGTAGTTCATCTGCAAACTTTGAGTTATGCTATATACTTACCATAGAGTAATGGAAGTTTCTACCTTCTTGAATTTGTGGTATTTGAAGTGGTTAGCCTTTTTTCACTTTATCTAGCTTGTAGTATACAGACTTATTTGTGCAATTTTACAGGTAGTGAAAAAAATACATCAATGGTGACTTTAGATGGAGTTGACATCATGGGGGAACGCTTAGCAAATGAGGTAAATATTGCAGGCAGCTAATTTAGGAGCTAGCTGCTGCTCCGTAGTAATTTGTAATAAAGTTTTATTCTTTATCAAACCGTTCTCTGGCACAATTCCTATTGTCTGAACAACAGTCTACATGCTAACTTGCATTCTCCTCTTACTCAGGTGCTTGATGTAATTAGTCAAGGCCAGAACTCACCAAAAATTCTTTCCTTGCACATTCTGTCAGAGGATTAGCAGCTTGATATGCAATCACAGAACTTTACAGACATCCAGACCACGCAACTGATGGAAATACCAAAGGGACCATCTGCGGTTTGGAAGCCGTAAACTTACTTTATTACTATAGCAAGGCCTCACCTTGGTTCACGAGGGAACAAGCAGGTTTAACTTTTGACTGCTTCTTTTCAGTGCTCTGCATGTCTCTAGATAGTTTGTTTGTTCACCATAAAGATGATTACACGAAAAAAGATGATATTGTATCCATCTATTGAAACAATTGTAAAACCATTTGCTCATGTAACAAATATTTTTTTTTTTAAAAAAAATAATCTTTGCCGAGTGTCTTGATAAAAACACTCGGCAAAATATGTTTTTATTTTTTTTAAAAGAGCGTTGCCGAGTGCCTTAATTGAAAACACTCGGCAAAGTATGCTTTTTATTTTTTTTAATAATCTTTGCCGAGTGCCTTTATAAAAAACACTCGGGAAAATATGGTTCTTATTTTTTTTTTAAATAATCTTTGCCGAGTGCCTTGAGCAAAAACACTCGGCACAGTTTTTTTAAGAAAACAACGGAACAATTTTGCCGAGTGTTTTAGGGCACTCGGCAAAATATCAGTTAACGGTAAGCGGCGTAACGGCCGCAAAAATTTTGCCGAGTGTATTACCCAGCACTCGGCAAAATATATTATTATTTTGCCGAGTGCCCGAGAAAAAGCACTCGGCAAAGTCTTTTTTGCCGTGCAATATGTTGCCGAGCAAACTTTGCCGAGTGTCTTGCTTAAAAACACTCGGCAAAGCTTTTGCCGAGTGTTTTTAGGCTCTTTGCCGAGTGTAAAAACACTCGGCAAAGTGCCGGTCTGCAGTAGTGCTTCCTGTTTATTCAAAAAAGAGAAACTTTGCAACTGATATGGTTTGGCTCTAATGACATGTCTCAGAAATTATATCTAGTAATACATATAGTTTGGTGTCTTTTGGTATTTGGACAGGTCTGCAGCATGCCGAATCAAATTAGTTATTTCGAAGTATATATAATAGCAGAAGATACGTATTCTATTCTGAAGTGTTGAAGTGTAAGTGCTAATTAACTAGGTTATGGCACCATTTATCATCAGTTTGATCAAACTTTTGTGCAGATCAATTGCTATATGAAAGTCAGTTTATATCAATCCTCATATATATCTGCATGAGAAAATTACTAAGTAGGTTATTGATATGGATGGAGTCCATTTGATTAAGCTAAGTAATTGTCAAACCATGAAAACTCCATGTGTGGTTAAGAATCCTTGGTATTTTCTTTACTCCAACAGGCAGGAGTGCAGGTCTATTACAAACTAGAGGTTGCAGTCAAGACAATGCAGCATATTTTCGCACTACACTACAGGAAAGACGAGCTTCGCCGAGTGCCAAATTTCGGGCACTCGGCGAAGAGCCTCTTTGCCGAGTGCCGCAAATCTGGCACTCGACGAAGACTGAGCACAAGGCAAAGCGTGCTTTGCCGAGTGCCCAACACTCGGCGAAGCAAAACACTTGGTGAAGTCACCTCTTCGCCGAGTGTTCGGCACTCGGCAACGACGCGCACTCGGCAAAGTGTCGCGGACCAGACGACATCCAGGTCCGTCCGCTTCGCCGAGTGTCCGCCGTCTGGCACTCGGCGAAGATCCCCTCTTCGCCGAGCGCCAGCCACGTACGTGGCACTCGGCGGACTGTTCTTCGCCGAGTGCCACGTGGCTGGCACTCGGCGAAGAGGGGATCTTGCACCTACTGTACGAGGCACGGATGGGGGGGCCCGTGCAGTGCCATTGGTGCTTTCCAGTCGAGAGATGTCTAAAGGTTCTTCGGAAAAAGTGTAGAAATAAAGCCAAAATAGAGGCTTCCGTGGCAGAAGCATTTATTCTGGAGGAGGTGTCCAACTTCACAACAACATATTATAAGGATAACCTTCCTAGCGTGCACAATCCACCCTCTCGTTACAACGTCGACGAGAGTTTATCGAACCTCAGCCTTTTCAAAGGCCAACTCGGAAGAGCAAGCGCATCGAGGACCAAGATGTTGCGGCATGATGAGTGGCACACTATCATGTTGTACGTGTTGTTGAACCTTGACGAAGTGACTCCTTATGTGCAGTAAGTTCTCAATGAGCTTGTTACATGCGCCGTCACTATCTTCAATCTATTGATTCGACCTCCTTGTTTTTAAGAAAATTTATTGATGAATACTGGAGAGAGGATAGGGAACCTTCCTCTGAAGAACAAGACCACCTTCTCAAAAATGGTGTGTCTGATTTCATTTCGTGGTTTAGTACGAAGGTACCACTGAACTAACCTTGTATTTCATTTTATTTCTTGTTTCATTTGATGAAACGATCTACCCTGTCTCAACTTACAGGCCCACACAGATGCGGAAATGATAGATGAGTTGAAACAGGTTGCCAATGGATTCGACTATAGGGTCAAGTCATTCACCGTTTATGATGTGAATGGCTATCGCTTTCACACAAGCAGCTACGAGCAGAGTCGGCCCAATCGAAAGACCACGAATACCGGAGTTCGTACGCCGACACCGATGAGCGCGACTATTACGGCATAGTCGAAGAAATATATGAGCTCAACTTTGAGGGTACCAAAGCTATTAATCCAGTGGCATTCAAATGTCATTGGTTCGATCCTGATGTCACGAGAAGAGCCCCTGAGATTGGGCTAGTCGAAATTCGACATGACTCTGTTTACAAGGGAGACGATGTCTATATTGTGGCTCAACAGGCCACACAAGTTTATTATCTCCCATGGGCGTGTCAAGAAGACAACAATCTTATGGGTTGGTACCTTGTGCAGTTAGTATCGCCGCGCGGTAAAGCGCCTCTCCCAAACGATGATGATTACAACTTCGACCCAAACACATATAGCGGAGAGTTCTTTCAACCTGAGGGGCTAGAAGGGAGGTTTGACATTAACATTTTTGAGCTGATGGACATGGAAGAAGACGATGACAATGATATTGATGAGGACGGGGGTGATGAGGTGCACAATGCCAAGGACTTAAGAATACTTGAGCGATTATGGTTTGGTGGTGAGGACGAGGGTGATGAGGATGATGGAGACGACGCCGATTGTTTTGACAATATTGACAGTGATGACGACACACGTGTGCCACATGCCAACACACGAGGGGCACTAGCCACTGACAATCGTGGAGATAATTTTTAATTCATGTAATGCTATATTGTTATAATTATCGTTCATTTTGTGTCTCTTTATAAATACTTATCGTTTATTTATGCTAATTGATTTTATCTTTGTAATGGCAGGCACTTGACAAAATGCCGGGCGGAAGGCGGCAACAGCGGCGGGTCAACTCGCGCTACCAGAGGTCCAGCTCACCACCCACCGCAGCCGAGGAGCCGTCGACGAGGAGGGCGAGGACTGGCCGCCCCCGCGGACGTCCTAGGAGGGAGCCGACTCCCGACCCGGCGCAGACCACCTCGGACGACTACCAGGGGGACGCCACAGGGACTCCCAGGAGGACGTCGGACGACGACACCACTTCCTCGGAGCGTCGCCAGGGGGACCAGGTGGACGAGATCGTAGGTGCCTCAGGAGGGGGTGCCACTTCCTCTGCTTCGAGCAGAGTGTACTTGCACGGCCCCTTGCAGCTCCCGCAGCAGCGGATCGCACCTAGCCGTCGCCCGGTGATTCGACCTTACAGCGACAAGTAAGTTACCATTAATATTTTCACTACTTGTTCACATGACATGTTCAAAATTGAACTTCCGACTAACATTTGTTCTTAATGACTCATGCAGGAACTGGGAACTTGTGGCAGGGGGCAAGACACGCCATATCAATGGCACGTTAAGTCTTCTGATTCGGAGGAACTATCCTGGCTTGGTGACCTACGCCGGGGTTAGGTCACCGCCCTGGACGTGGGACCACTTCGGTGCTGCTGTGGACCCCACGTACACCACCGTTGCAGCGCGGATTAGGGCCGAGTTCTGGGTGAGTCTTGCTCGCACAACATTTCTCAATGATACGTATTTGTCGGACGTTCTTCAAATAATGAAAGGGTACTTTGCGTGCAGGAGTACTTTGCGTGCGAGGCGGGGAGAGAGGCCGAGGCGTTGCACGTGCAGGACATGGTCTGCAGGTCCCGGCTAGCGGATATGTACCACGAGGCGCGGATCCAATGCATCATCAACTACAACGCCGACGTATTAGGGACGGCGGTGAGGAAGATGGATGCTAGGCAGATGATGCTCACCAGGGAGACCGACCTCACTAGGGAGCAGTACATCCAGGTACGTACAAAACAGTAATACTGATTGGTCCATCCATCACTTAGCGGCTCTTCTAACATATTAAATACTTATTGTCTTGCAGTTCTGTCCTGGTTGGTGCGCCAATCACCTAGACTGCTGGGTGGCCATTGTGGACAAGTGGAAATCGGACGAGTGGTACGAGAGGCACAATGCCCGCCGAGACTGCCGCCTGCAGATGCCTGGGGTGCCACACCACCAAGGCAGCCTTAGCCTCGCTGCGTACGCAGACAGATGGGTATGCTCTACTGATTTTTTTATTCTAACATTCAATTACTCATTACTTGTAATCATATGTGTTTTCATTGCAGTCCCAGTCGCATGGTGGTGAGGAGTGCCTCCCTTTCAAGGCGTACCACTTGTCGCACCAGGGCAAGGCGACTGCGGCGAGCACCCAGTATGACCCAAACGCCGGGCCCGAGACGTTCACCAACACGAACGCCTACACCAAGGTCACCGAGTACACCACTGCGGCTCGCGAGCGCCATGGGGAGGACTTCGATCCGGCCACCCAGCCCCTAGATACAGACTTGGTGATGAGGCTGGGAGGAGGGAAGCAACACGACCGGTACTGGATAGCCAACAGCGCGGTTGACTCGTCCTCTGTTCCAAACCTCGCTGAGATTCGAGCTGCCAGCACGAGCTCCTCCGTCCCCATACGACCTCGGCAGCCGACCTCACAGCAGATGATGGCAGCACTTCAGGTAAGAACTTGTTCTATTCGTCGTTCATTGTTTTTACACATATACCTTGTCTTTGCATTGTTTAAACCTTACGGGACGAATTTTGCAGGCCCAGATGCAGGCTCAGTCGGAACAGATGCAGAGGTTGCAGGCCATGCACGAGGCCGAGGCGGCGGCCCATCGTCGTGACTTACTGGCCGTCCAGCAGCGGGAGGCGCAGAGGACTCAGGACATAGCTCACTTTTTTGGGAGCCTGAACATCCCGGGTGTTGTCGTGCCTCCCTCACTGCTCGCTCCTTTTGTGCCTCCTACGACAGAGACTCCGGTGAGTATATATGGTTGTTTATATTTCTTTAACTTTTGCGGCTGTCCTCCAGGTGCTAACGAATTTGCTTCTCCTTTGTGCACTCACAGTCGGAGGGTTCGGCACCGAATCCTCAACCTGCACTTCCTCCGCACACTCTGCAGATCACTGGTGGCCCTCCTCCGCAGCCTGGGTGGTTCTCCGGTGGCCCTCCTCCGCCCTATGGGTGGCCAGGTTACCCTCCTCCGCAGTCAGGGTACACCGGGTGGCCATCTGGACCTCCGCCGCCTGGGTGGCAAGGTTGGCAAGGTGGTCCTTCGGGCGGGTCGTGCGACGGGGGGCAAGGTGGGGGTTCTTCACAATCTGAGCACCAAGGTGAGCAGTGATGGCGGACTTAGATTTGTGATGGACTTGTGAGATGGATGTGATGGATTTGTGAACTTGTGGACTTGTTGATGGACTTGTAATAAACTTGTGATGCATGGAGACTGGACATGTGATATTTGTTTGAAATGGATATGTATGTTATGGATGTGTGATATATATGCATGTGATATTTGTCTGAAATAGAATATGAATGTGTGATATGTTTATGGAAACGAAAACAGAAAAAAATTCCATTTTTCCCAGCTTTGCCGAGTGCCACACTCGGCAAAGAGGTCATGGCACTCGGCAAAGCTGGGCATATTTCTGCTCAGCTCGGCCTCTTCGCCGAGTGCCTTGACCATGGCACTCGGCAAAGGGGCCCTCTTCGCCGAGTGCCACACTCGGCAAAGAGGTCATGGCACTCGGCAAAGCTGGGCATATTTCTGCTCAGCTCGGCCTCTTCGCCGAGTGCCTTGACCATGGCACTCGGCAAAGGGGCCCTCTTCGCCGAGTGCCGGCCAGCGTGGCACTCGGCAAAGGGTCCCTCTTCGCCGAGTGCCGGCCTGCGTGGCACTCGGTGAAGGGGCCCTCTTCGCCGAGTGCCGGCCACGTGGCCACTCGGCGAAGAGACCGTCAGGTGACGGCTCCCGTTTGCTTCGCCGAGTGCTGACCTGGCACTCGGCGAAGGCTTCCCCGAGTGCCCGATATTTGGCACTCGGCGAAGAAATCGTTGCTGACGACTTCTTCGCCGAGAGCCTTTCGCCGAGTGCGGCACTCGGCGAAGCCTTCGCCGAGTGCGAAAGGGCCTTCGCCGAGTGCAGCCAGCACTCGGCAAAGGCGGCGTTCCTGTAGTGCTAGCTACCAGAATGGGTCATTGTGATTCTCAAACAATGATGGGCAGAAAAAGTCCACAAACAAAACAACGACAGACAGACCAAAGAGAAAATATTTTCTAATACAATATGAATAATGTACGGATAGCACCACTTAGATTAACCATAGCCTTGAATTGGGTTTCGCTGACCAACGTCATTTTCAACCAAAAAGAGAAGCAAACAAAGTGATATGTGGTGAACATGTAGGATTCCTGAGCACCAAATGAATGTCATACATTTGAGCCATACATACCTGTACAAACTATAAATTTTTTTTGATGAAACTGAAGGGGCCTTGGCCCCTGCAGGGATTTTATTAGAAATCAAAAGTAACAACAAGTACATGAAAAAAAGAAGATCAACCAAACTGGAAAAAGAACAGCTGTCAAACTATAAATTGTGACATAACATAGGAGATGTCTAGTCACCAGATCTTTCCCTATATGTGCAATAGCATCAAACCCCCTCCTGGTCGTCTTCATGCATTTGTCGTAGTATGCACACAGAAAAAAGCTTCCCATGTCATACCTTGAGGTCCAAATATTCAAAAAATGAACCTAATGACTTCTATCTTGGATGTTGACTTGAGATGTGCATAGTCATGCAAGAGAGGGCTTGGCCTGGCATGGCCAGGGGCCGTTTCTGATGATCCAACATATTTACTTGGCACATCTGATATACAACCAAAGAGGTAATACCTTATCCGTAGGTCTTCCTTCACGGTCCACTAGGAGAAAAATTGAAATTGACCTTATTGAAGAGAAAGGCTCATCAAATAAACCAAAGCCTAAAGTACTCTCACTCCACTAATACCTTAACCCTAGGTCTTTCTTTGTGGTCTGTCTGCTTGGTCTCCCACATCAGGTTTCATTTGGCTGTCCGTGGATGAGTTCCACAAGTGATCATATACACGCATGGATTGGGTGATCCCAGTCTGGCCACCAAATCCCTCTCCTACCAATTCCCTCCCACCGGCCACCGTGTATTGACATTGGCTTATTTCATTTCACTGTCCCGCTGTCCCTCTACCAGGATGACGGCGGCGCCCACGAGAGAGCCTTCCTGTTCCACGCCCCCAACCTAGATATTTCTTGCACCCGTGGATCAACTGGGATTAGATCATGATACATGCCATTACACACGCAACCAAATGCACTTTTGGCTCGAGCATGGGAGACAACTCCGATGTGGGTTGAATTCCATGGGTGCCATGGATTCGGCCTCGTTTCATGCTGATCCATATGCTTCCAAACGAGGCCTCAGTCATTGTCGCTGGTTCCTGTCTCTCTCTCTCTCTCGCCCGTCGTCCAACTTTGCATGATGCTCCTCCCCCTCCGGTGACCTTTGTTCAATGTCTGCAACACCTGCACACATCACTGCCATAGGTGGATTTACGTGCATACTGCCACAAACAGGCTGGCATTGCCTAGGATACCATCTACCCCCGACAAGTCAAAACCCCTCCGCCGAGTACAGAGATGCGTCTAGATGAGCGCAGAAGAGCGTCTTGTTGAATACTGCTAGCAGCACGACAGATACGTGTAATGGTTAGTGATGTGCCCAAGAGGTAATTATATATTATGGATTGAATTTGTACATGGGCTAAAATAGGATATGGATCCAAGAGTCGTAATGGGCCTTTAAGGTAGAAGCACATTAATTGTTTTGTGTAGCGGTCAGTTGGAGACTAGCCTGCACTTGTGTGTTGACCTGTCCTTTTTCTAGAATCGTAATGCAAGATGATGTTGTGGGAATTTTTTTGGCATACCTTTATTAATCCAACAAGTAGATGAACCTTTGGCTATTAGCACTTGGTGGGAAATAGCAGCCCAGTCTACCTCCAAAGAATGGCAATCTACATATGTGGAACTTACGAAATGGCAATCTAAGATACATTGTAATAATTTTGTTGACTACTTTAGATTGTCCATCTGCCTGTGGGTGATATGTTGATGTCAACTGTAATTTCACAGTTGATAATCAAAATAGCTCAGTCCAGAACTTGCTGGTGAACACAACATCCCGATCACTGACAACAGAGCAGGGAAGCCCATGCAGTCTAACCACTTCTAAGAAGTTTTGGGCTACCATCATGGTCGAATATGGATGTGCCAAAGGTATAAAATGGGCATACTTGGACAATCGATCCACTACTATAAGGATGACAAATTTACCTCTTACCTTCGGTGGTGCCTCAATGAAGTCCATTGAGATATCTTCCCAAATATGTTCTAGTACTGGTAATGGTTGGAGTAATCATGTGGGGTGCAAGTGCTTAGTCTTGTTGTGTTGACACACTATAGGCAATCTTGTTGAACTATTTATTTAGCCTTAGGGTATGGAATGTAAGCCAGAATCTGTATAATGTCTTTTCTGACCCTTCATGTGTTGCATCATGGATGGCGTGGAGTACATCATATAGGATTGGAGAGGTTGAAGGGATGTGTACCCATTGCTTTACAGAATGAGGTCGGCCTCAAATCTCCAAGATGGTGAGAGTCACCCCTTAATGATAGATGATATTAAATTGGCAGCTCCCTCATTGTTGGTTAGCTCCTCTTTAAGTTGATCAAATATTGGGAAGGTGATTGTGGATAGTCCCAATAAGGAGGGCTCGTCTACATCTTGTCGAGATAACCTAGAAGTTTACTGAATCAATGGTGTAGGGGTATTGTGGAAAGCCTTTGATATAGTATGCACTTCAGTTGTAGTGATCTGATTGGATTAGGAAGAGGCGACCCCTTAGGTAAGGTCTCCAATGTTTTACTGCTCCTACCAATCCAATCAGGTCCCTCTCATATGCTACTAGTTTGGCATGGCGAGGAGCAATCATGCGGATAAAGAAAGCAAATGGTCCTTACCCTTGATGTAGTACGACTCTAAACCCTATCGAAGAAGCATCGCATTGGACCACAAATGGTTTGTTAAAATCTAGAAGCTGCAGAACTGGTGCTATGGAGAGGACCTGTTTCAGCTGCTCAAATGCTCTCGGAGCTAGTGGTGACCATATGAAGCTGTCCTTCTTGAGCAATTGAGTGAGGAGTTTGGCTATGGTGGCCAAAGTGTTTGATGAACTTCCTATAATATCAAGGGAGGCCCATGAAACCCATAAGTTGCTTGACTGTGACTGGTTGCGACCACGCTAAAATAGCATGTATTTTTTTGGATCCACTACAACTCCTTGGTCAAATATCATATGGCCTAAATAGCCCACTTTAGTTTGGCCAAATAAACATTTAGATTTTTTGAGGAAGACTGCGCTAGACCATCGGATACTTAACACTTGTTGGAGATGTTGAAGTTGTTCATCCCAGGACCTAGGTCTTGCCGTAATTAATATGTCGTCAAAGAATACCAACATAAATTTCTGTAGGTAGGGGCCAAGTATATCATTTATAAGAGCTTAGAAAGTAGATGTAGTGTCGCATAATTCAAATGGCATAACAAAAAATTTAAAATGACCGTGATGGGTTTAGAAGGCTGTTTTTTCAATATCCTCTGGATTCATGCATACCTGATGATAACCCGATTGCAAATCAAGTGTGGTGAAGAACTTGGCTCCTTCCAATTCATCTAGCAGCTTGTCGATGATGGGGATTGGAAACTTGTCATACAGTGTGTTATCATTGAGAGCTCGGTAGTCCACACAGAAGCGCCATGATCTGTCCTATTTTTTTGACAAATAGAACTGGTGATCAAAATGGGGAGTTGTACCTCATAATGCCTTGTGTCAGCGTGTTGTCGGTGTTTCGTACCCGGGGGTATCACACCAACGAGTAATATGATCGCGTGCTTCTCTTCCTGGATGGTGATGCAAGGGGACACAAGGATTTATCCTGGTTCGGGCAAAGAAGGCCCTACGTCCAGCGGGGGGAGATGTTCTTGTATTACTTGCACCTAAGTGCTTGTACAGGGGAGAATACAAGCTCAGTGAGCGTGGACCGGGGTCCGGACTCGTGTTTGTGTGTGGACTCGTGTGTTCTGTTCGTCTGTCTCACCGTCCCCGTGAACGAGGGCCCTAGCGTCCCCTTTTATAGAGCAAGGGGAGGCCAGGATTACAAAAAGTATTACAGGTGTCGGGGCGCATGGTGCCCCATACGGAGAAGGGTAGGAACCCTGTCTTGTCGAGGCCGCTGTAGCCAACGTGAGCGCTGCTATAGAGGCGTCCTTGAAGCGTGGCCTCCATCCCGGGCGCGGTCATGAAGGCGTGGCGGAGTGGAAGCCGTACAGCGCCCCATCCCGGCTCGTACAGGACACAGCGGGGTCCCTCCGGGTCTTGGGGTACCTGTCTTCCAAGAGCGTGAAAGCAGTTAGGGCTCGAGGGGCACAGAGCCGGCCTCGAGGTGGTATCTACGGGGGCTCGAGGGGCGCGGAGCCGGCCTCGAGGTGTTACAGTACTGGGCTCGAGGGGCGCGGAGCCGGCCTCGAGGTGTTACAGTGCATGGTATGGCCGAATAGTGCTGTACTGGTCCCCTTTTGCCCATGCCTGTGGTGAAAATGAGACTTTGACCTTTACATCGAGTCACTGTGGCACGTGCTGTGCTCCAGTGGACATGACCGGAGTAGGTGAAGGCATTAAATGCGTGGTATGGGCTGGTACGGCTGTTTGTGCAGCTCGAGGTTCGTGCGTTAAGGCTCGAGGTGTGGGGGCGAACTCGCCCGAAGCCTGGAGGGCTCGGGCGAGACGGAGATTGAGCGCTCGCCCGAGGCCTGGCTGGGAGGGCTCGGGCGAGACGGAGATTGAGCGCTCGCCCGAGGCCTGGCTGGGAGGGCTCGGGCGAGACGGAGATTGAGCGCTCGCCCGAGGCCTGGCCTGGAGGGCTCGGGCGAGTCGGAGACAGAGCGTTTGCCCGAGGCCTGGCTGGGAGGGCTCGGGCGAAACGGACATAGAGCATTCGCCCGAGGCCCGGCTGGGAGGGCTCGAGCGAGACGGAGATTGAGCGCTCGCCCGAGGCCTGGCTGGGAGGGCTCGGGCGAGTTGGAGACAGAGCGTTCGCCCGAGGCCTGGCTTGGAGGGCTCGGGCGAGTCGGAGACAGGGTGTTCGGGTGTTTGCGTTGATTGGGGGTACCCCTTTTTTGTACCACCGACAGTAGCCCCCGAGCCCTTGTTTGAGTGTTTGCATTCGAGCAGGGGCTCCAGATTGGGATCTCGATGGAGAGCTAACTGGTCTCGAGGGTTTTGTCGATTTGATTCCGTGGGTGTCGTGCGAGCGACACCCGCGGGTGTAGCCCCCGAGGCCATGGGGGAGTGGTTAGAACTCCCTCGTGGCCTTTCCGAAGAATCCTCCGTCGTTTGGGAGCCTTCTGCCCAGTGGGCGCGTCTCTTTAGGTGGAAACCGTCAGGGAGTGGAGGTCGTGGTGCCGTATGTACCTGTGAACAGGCTCGAGATGCAGTTTGGTAGTAATATTTAAATGTTCGAGACAACCTTTCCTTTGTCGTGGGGGACTCCGTCCGAGGCTTGGCTCGGAGGGCTCGGACGAGACGGAGAACAAGTGTTCGTCCTGGGCCTGGTCTCGAGGGCTCGGGCAAGATGGGGGTCGAGCTTTCACCCGAGGCCTGAAAATCTCATGCTCACACAAAGAAAAGAGATTAGTCGCAACTGTCCGAGTTTTTAGACCCTCTTTCGTCGAGGGGTGCCAGGCTGAACCGACTGCCGGCTCCTCGAGCTGTCCGGCATGCCGATTGCCCTGGCTTGTCATCCCGCGAGTCCTTTCGATCGGATGCGAGGGGGGATGCCTCGTACTACCCCGAGTGGGCGAGTATCGAGGTTCCCGGTGAGCTGGTAACGGGGAATCCAAGTGAGAGCTCGTGCCCCGTTCGTTAGGGGTCGACTGTGGCCCGGAGGCGGTCTCATAAAGCATGGGTGCTCAGTCTGCAGGAGTGCCGGGTCCATTCGATAGGACCCGGTGGCTCGATGCCTCCCTCGGAGGGGATCTCACTGCACGTCGAGCTCCCTGCCTTGGATACACGTGTGGGGCCTCGAGGGCTCGGCCCTCGAGTAATGCCGCGAGTGGCGCCCCTTGGTGTCCCTGACTCGGGTGCTCGAAGCCGGCTGTCGAACCCTTTTCGAGGGCCAGCCTTCGCTGCTTCGAGACTTAGGGCCGGGGCCCGTTTTTACCTTTGTGAAGAGGTCTTCGTCGGGAGTGGAGATCGTGGCGCCGGGGCGACGAGCGTGAAGTTGGAGCGGCGGCCTCGGAGGGCCCCGGTAGAGCGTAGCGCGTGCGGAGTCGCCGCGTGTACCTGGCGTCCAGCTTGCAACGCGGTTAGATGGGCACATTGTACGCGCGTGGTTACCTACTCACCATCGCGGGAGACGGCGTCGATTTGTCGATGAGGACGTGCTGCCTCCTGATGAGGACGGTGGTGTAGGGGCCCTTCTTCCTCCTGGCTTGGACGTAGCCCCTGCGTCTGGTTCGAGGAGCGATGCCGCATCTTGAGTCCCTTGCTAGGCCTTGCTTGGAGGGCTCGGAGGAAGAGGAGACCGTGCGTTCGCCCGAAGCTTTGCTCGGTGGGCTCGGGCGATGCGGAGACCAAGCGGGCTTGGTCGAGGCGGAGATCGAGCGCTCTCCCGAGGCCTCGGAGCGAGCGCTCGCCCGAGGCCTCGCTGGAGGGCTGGGGCGCAGCGGAGATCGAGCGTTCGCCCGAGGCCTCGCTGGGAGGGCTCGGGCGAAGCGGAGATCGAGCGCTCGCCCGAGGCCTCGCTGGGAGGGCTCGGGCGAAGCGGAGATCGAGCGTTCGCCCGAGGCCTCGCTGGGAGGGCTCGGGCGAAGCGGAGATCGAGCGCTCGCCCGAGGCCTCGCTGGGAGGGCTCGGGCGAAGCGGAGATCGAGCGCTCGCCCGAGGCCTCGCTGGGAGGGCTCGGGCGAAGCGGAGAACTCGGGGCCTAGGATTCCTTCGCAGGGAAGGAGTCAAAGGTAGGACACCTGTTCCCATTGGGTGCGCCTTTTTAGGCGGTTTTCTGGGGCGGTGGGCGGCGCCCGTTGCAGACGCGCGCAAGGGTTCTCAACCAGGCATTTAATGCTTGCGTGCGCACCCGTATCGAGGGGATTTTCTCAATCATGAGATTTCCTGGCGTGCAACGCATTAAATGTGGGCGAATATTTGATCGTTCAGGATCCGGCTGTTGGCTTTCATCCTATAAATACGTCCCTTGGGATTTTAGGAGCGGTTCCTTTCCACATTCTTTCGTGTCCCTTACTCCTTCGTCTTGCTCTTCCGCCCAGCCGCACAAAAGCAGAGGTGGGAAGGAGAGACCGGGCCGACGGCGGAGAAGAGGGTTGTGAAGCAGAGGAGGGGGAGAGAGAGAGACCTTTCTCCTTCGCGTCTCCTGGGCCCCCGCGTTCTGCCGCTCGAGATGGCCGACGCACCTGAGCCGTGGGGCGCTTCTGCCGCTACCCCGGCGAAGCTTGCGGAGCTGGTGCAGGGGGGACTCCTTCGGGGCCTTTCCTGCTCCGATAGGCCGGAGTGGATCGCCCCTGGTGCGGAGGAGGAGCCGGGGCCCCCGGACGGCTACGTGGTCAGCTTCGTCGCTTTCCATGAGCGCGGGTTCGGGGTCCCGGCAAGCCGGTTTCTCCGAGCGCTTCTCTTCTACTACGGGCTCGAACTACAGCATCTCGCCCCCAACTCCATCTCTTAGGCGGCCATCTTCGCGACCGTCTGCGAGGGCTTCTTGGGTATCGAACCTCATTGGGAGCTCTGGATCCACCTCTTCCGAGGCGAGTTCTTCACGAAGGCGATTTCGGAGGGTCGTCGGAGATTGGTGAGATCGGGGAGCTGCGTGCTCTCCGTTCGTCAGCAGAGGTCGGGCTTCTACATCCCGTCCCAGGCGGCCACCTCGAACAAGGACTGGCGCCTGGGGTGGTTCTACCTTCGCAACGATGACGGGCTGCTTCCAGTGTACACTGGCCGTGTCGTCGAGTCGCGGCCGGACTCTTGGAACTACGGCGTCGTCGACAAAAGGCAGAGTCGGCTCGACCCGCTGCTCGAGGCCCTGTCGAGGCTGCGGAGTGCAGGCCTCACCGCCGGGATGGTCGTGGCCTGGTTCCATCAGCGGTGCGTACTACCGCTGATGAGCCGACCCCTAATCATGGCGAAGATGAGGGATGACGCGCCCCTGCTGCGAGAGTGCCAGATGAGGCCGTCCCCGGTCGCCTATCCCGAGCTCGTTCGCCGGGCGAGGGACGCGGTGAAGGAGGTGAAGGATGCGAGCAAACTGCTCAGTATCCCGATGCGCCCGTTCCGTGGGTACATCAGCTTGGTAAGGGGGATTGATCCTTTGGGTGTGTTGTTCGCGGAGCTTTCCTCTTCTCGTGTTCATTCTTCGCTTCCTTCCCTTTGCAGGGTTTGCAGGGGGTCAGTGCCTCGAAGCCTCCCCTTCCTGAGGAAAGGGAGGAGAGGCGGCGTCTGGCCGAGGAGAGGAAGAAGAAAAAGGATGACAAGAGCATTAGGCGGGCTAAGCGCCGAAAGGACCGTGACGACCTGGAGAGGCGTCGGCGGCAACAGAGGCTCCACGGTGAGCCGGAAGAGTCCTCCCCTACGGAGGAGGATTCTGATGATGATGATGACGAGGGTTCGGAGGAAGACTCCGAGCCCCTGGCGGGGTTCCCCGACGTGGACCGTTCGCCGGTCCGATTGGCGAGCCCCGCGATGGGCGTTCCCAGGGCGCACGCAGCAGGGGAGAGCCCTGTTCTTGCCTTGGGCGCAGGTGGCATGGCCTTCGCTCCCCAGGGGGGCGGCGGGCCCCTTCAGGGCATGTCGACGTTGTTGCCAGCGGGGGCTTCGACGGAGATTCTCGAGACGGAGCTCCCGCCTCCCCCGAGGGGGGTTCCCCCCACAGGGACACCGCGGCTGCCGGTCTCGCCTGTGTCCTCCGCGAGGAGGGTGCCAAGGGCCGGGTAAGCACTCGTTGCTTTCGCGTTTTGCGTTCGCTTGTGTAGAGATTTATTTTTCGTGATGCGTATCTTTCTTCTCTCATCTCAGCGGGAAGCGGTCAGCGGAGGTCTTATCCCTTCGCCCTCGGAAGGCGCTGAAGGCGGGAGCGACGTCCTCCGCCGGCGCGGTGGGGGTGGCACCATCCGTGACGCCACCACTGTCGGGGTCCGGCGGGCCGGTCGTCACGCCTGAAGCCATCAAGTCCCTACAGGGAATCCCGGTCTCTGGTGGGGCACCAAAGGAGGGCCCAGTTGCCGGGGCGTCGAGGGATGGAGGCGTTCCGGTAGCTTCGACCGCCGAAGCCGAGGCCGCCAAGGCGGCGGAGACAGAGTTGCCCCAAACCGCTGCGCCCGAGGCCGGGGCCGACACTCTGCCTCAGGAACCGCGCTTGCCGGTGATCCACACCGTCTCTTCTGGCGAGGGATCCCCGAAAGGTGGGGAAGCAGAGGCAGAAGGCGAGGCTACCAGCGTGCCGCCGAGGCTGCCGGTGTCAGCGGTCGGGGGAGAAGCCGAAAGCTCGGCCCTCGCCCTCCTGGGGGGTCGCCCTCCCGCCTGGGGCGGCCCTCGAGTGGAGTGGAGGGATTCGGCTAACCCTGAGGCCGAGCCGGTGTTCGTCCTCGACGATGCCCCCGAGGCCGGAAACTGGAACGACCTCGGGCGGCTCGGCTCGCTTCTCGCGCGGTCGCTGAAGACATCACTAGTAGAGAAAGGGCCTTTAGCCCCGGGTATCTCAACCGGGGCTAAGAATCCGGGACTAAAGGTCCCGGCCTTTAGTCCCGGGTGCTTTCAACCGGGGCTAAAGGTCCAGAGAGGAAAAAATAAATGTGTGTTGTGTGAGATTCGAACTCAGCACATCTCGCCTCAGGCACGTCTACCAACTGAGCTACGCAACCCACGTGATGTAGTTCTAGACGTTTTCCTTTTGAATCCACTCGGGAAGGACTTTTAGCCCCGGTTGGTAACACCAACCGGGACTAAAAGGACCTTTAGCCCCGGTTGGTACCACCAACCGGGGCTAAAAGGACCTTTAGCCCCGGTTGGTACCACCAACCGGGGCTAAAGGGTGACCCTTTAGCCCCGGTTGGTATTACCAACCGGGACTAAAGGTCCAGGACCTTTAGTTCCGGTTGATAATACCACCCGGGGCTAAAGATTCACCTTTAGCCCCGGTTGGTAATACCAACCGGGACTAAAAGTCTTTAGTCCCGGACGCAAATTTTTTCCGAGACTAAAGCTCGGTTGGTGGATCGTCCAAAGGCCTGTTCTCTAGTAGTGCATCCCTGTCGGTAGTGGAAAGGGACCTCCCTCGGGCCGTCCAGGTGAGACACCTTGCTTGGGAAACCTCTTCTCCTCGTTTTGTCGTAGGAAGTGGAGGGATGGAGGTAATCGTTTGGTTGATTGTTCATTTTAGGTGCTTATGGAGACTTCTCGGGCCAAGTCGGAATTCCTCCGTCGGGAGAGCCGCGTCTGGGAGCGGCTTCAGGCGTCGAGCACCGAGCTTGCCCACACCCAGAAGCAGCTTGCCGACAAGAGCATCGAGGCAGGTGAGCTGAACGCCCGCTGCTCCGACCTGACGGCCGCGGTTGCCGAAGCCCAGGAGCACGCCGCCCGGGAGGCGGAGACGGCCAAGAGTTTGGCGTCGCGGCTGGAGGAGTCCGAGAGGGCGGCGGAGGCCCTCCGTGCTCAGGCGCGGGCCCTGAGTACGGATCTCGAGCAGGCTCGGAAGTCCGCCGAGGCGTCAGCCACAGACTCCCGGAAGTGGGAGGGCGTGGCAAGAGGTAACCTTTTGTTCCGTAGACTTTATGGTTTCCTCATCGCGGTTTCTTTTTCTCTTGACGATTTGCGTTGATCTTCTACAGAGTTGAGGGGGAGACTTGCTGAGGCAGAGGAGGCCTCGGCCGCCCTGCAGTCGGTCTACCAGGCTGAGGCTTCGGATCACCAAGCTCTGCAGGATGCTGCTGCCCAGGCCTGTGCGTCTCTCGGGACCGAAGGTGGTCAGTCAGGGAGCTTCCTGACCAGCCGCCTGGCTGCCTTGAAGGGCCAGGTGGATGACCGAGTGCGCGGTGCCCTGCATCTTGGGGTGAAGCGGGCCTTTGCCGTGATCTCCAGCCACTACGACGGCCTCAACTTCGACGCCGTCAGCCAAGGATATATCCTGGCGGATGATGAAGCCGAAGCCGAGCGGGAGATCGCGGATTTCGCCCGGGCCGTCGAGGCCCCTGGGGAAACCCTGGCTCGGTTCTTCGAAGAGGACGTGGGACTTCCCACAGCAGCGCCCTTAGCTCTTGAAGACCCCTCGACGACTGCTCCCGCGGGCGAGCCTGAAGAGGAGAGGCGAGATTAGTTTGGGCCACCGAGCCCTTGTGTTGTGACCTCCGTAGGAGGGTATTTTTGTAAGAGGACATGCTCGTGGCCTTCGAGGCCTAATGTAAAAACGTTTTTGCATTTCATTCCTTGTTGTCTCTTTTTGACTTTTTTGCATGTGGAGGGATCTCGGTGGAAACCCTCAGGGTACTTAGGCTACCGGGATAACGGCAAGGGAGTCTTCCTGCCCGGAGGCGACGGTAGTACTCACAACTTGGTTATTCGACTCTCGAGGTATCCTTCATAACTCTTTGGGCGTCGCACGCTAGTTCCTTCCAACGCACAGAAGGAGAAAAGAGGCGAGACTAGGAAGATTTTAAAAAACGAGCAAAAACATAAATCCCGGGGGCGTCGGATGTTGGGTCGGAGAGTACCCTTCTCCTGATAGCCCCCGAGGCCTCAGAGGAGTGGGAAAGACTCCTTCGAGGGCTTCGGGGTGAGGGCCCGAGATAATATTAAAACGTCTTTTACGCTCGAGTTTTCTTATCTTTCTTTGCCTGAAGTTTGCTTTGACTAAGTTTTTGACACAGACTTAAGTCCTTCGAGGGTGGGAGCGAGTGGAGGTACCGTAGCCCGGGGGCGTAGGCGAGCTCCCGCCTCGACACCCTTGACCCTTAGGGAGCTCAACGTGTTTTCTTCTTAGTCGTGGGGCGTGCTCGAGGCATAGAAAAATAAGACGACATCGAGTATGGTAAAAAACGTGCGCGATTTTTGGGAACTCAGGGGGAACCCCCTGGTTAGCCCCCGAGGGAGTCTTGACTCTGACCAGACAGAGTCGAGACTACCTCTGTTTTGAACGAAATGAATAGCTTGAAAACGAACTTTTATTCATTCAAGATGCGATGTTTGTACGAAATACGAGAATTGTACGAAGCCTCGAGGCTTTTCGGAATAAGAATGACGTAGCTGTTTGATGTTCCGAATTGGAGTCGAGCTTGGGGCGGTCAGCTGGTGACGCTCTTTGAGGATGACGTGTTGCCTCCGGACATGGGCAGTGGCGTGGAAGGTCCCGATCAACGAGGACTGAGGCCGTTGCAGAGCTCGCTGGTCGTCGAGGGGTGGCGCTGAGGTCGAGCCCAGTGTCCGGCTCGAGGAGTACCGTCGAAGGTTGAGCCCCCGCGCCTGGCTCGAGGGGTGTATCGAAGGTCGAGTCCCTGCGCCTGGCTCGAGGTGTGGCGTCGTGACCTGCGTTTGGTCTAGTCTGGCTTGAGGGTCGTCCGGCTGGCGGACTGACGTCTCGTGCTTGCTGCGGGGTGCGTCCGCTGGCTTCTCCGAGGCTGCCCTGCGCTGGCGCGAGGCCGAGCTCTCGGCTATCTGCACAGCGGCCGTTTCAAGGAGGCTCTTTACTTCCCCAAGCATGCGTCTGGCGTCGGGGTTGGAGACGGCAGGCAGATCGCGGAGCAGCATTGCGGCCGCCACCACGTTTTGCCCGGCTCGCGGGAGGCACACCTCGGGGCGTGCTGGCGCCCCGTCCCCGAGGGTCCGTCGGTGGGCATCTCGAGCCCGACCTCGAGCTCCGGCTCCTCGAGGCTGGGGTGGTTCCTGCATCAGAGTTTGCTGGAGCTGCAACAGGCGTTGTCTTTCCTCCTCGGCCTTGGTGATTGCCTCCCGCACCTGTGCGAGTTGCGCCGCCCTGCTGTCGTCGTGTTGAGGCGATGCAACCGAGGCCGAGGATTTGCTTCTTGCCTGAACGCGCGAACCGCCCGCCGTAGCCACGTCATTGGGTGCTCCGAGGTTGAGCGTTGGCCTGACGTCGTCATCGTTGTCGTCATCGCTCACCACTCCCTCGAGCTGGAAGCACTCCCTGGTGGGATACCAGACGTGCCGGTCCGCACGTGTAACAGACGCGAACTTGCGGGGGGAGCGCGCCCGCGCCCTGGAAGTCGCCGGCCGCGTGCCGGGCAGGTTTCCCCTCGGGGATTCTGCGCCAGCCGCGGGGAAATGGGCGTACGCCGCCGGCACCGTCTGTGCCTGGCGACAATGGTGACCACGACGCCGCTCGCGAAGTGGCGACGCGTGGTGGTGCAGACGACGCGTCATGCCCCCCGCGCGGGGTGGTGTGACACGCCTTCCGCTCGGGCCCTCCGTGGAGAGCGGGGTCAGCTCGTTGCCGTTGCCGGCGGCTAGGGACTCAAGGTTCCCGAACCACACGACGGCACCGGCAGAGAACGAAGGAGTCGAAGAAGCCATCCAGGGGATAGCGAGAAAATGTCTCGGACACGCGCACCCCTACCTGGCGCGCCAACTGTCGGTGTTTCGTACCCGGGGGTATCACACCAACGAGTAATATGATCGCGTGCTTCTCTTCCTGGATGGTGATGCAAGGGGACACAAGGATTTATCCTGGTTCGGGCAAAGAAGGCCCTACGTCCAGCGGGGGGAGATGTTCTTGTATTACTTGCACCTAAGTGCTTGTACAGGGGAGAATACAAGCTCAGTGAGCGTGGACCGGGGTCCGGACTCGTGTTTGTGTGTGGACTCGTGTGTTCTGTTCGTATGTCTCACCGTCCCCGTGAACGAGGGCCCTAGCGTCCCCTTTTATAGAGCAAGGGGAGGCCAGGATTACAAAAAGTATTACAGGTGTCGGGGCGCATGGTGCCCCATACGGAGAAGGGTAGGAACCCTGTCTTGTCGAGGCCGCTGTAGCCAACGTGAGCGCTGCTATAGAGGCGTCCTTGAAGCGTGGCCTCCATCCCGGGCGCGGTCATGAAGGCGTGGCGGAGTGGAAGCCGTACAGCGCCCCATCCCGGCTCGTACAGGACACAGCGGGGTCCCTCCGGGTCTTGGGGTACCTGTCTTCCAAGAGCGTGAAAGCAGTTAGGGCTCGAGGGGCACAGAGCCGGCCTCGAGGTGGTATCTACGGGGGCTCGAGGGGCGCGGAGCCGGCCTCGAGGTGTTACAGTACTGGGCTCGAGGGGCGCGGAGCCGGCCTCGAGGTGTTACAGTGCATGGTATGGCCGAATAGTGCTGTACTGGTCCCCTTTTGCCCATGCCTGTGGTGAAAACGAGACTTTGACCTTTACATCGAGTCACTGTGGCACGTGCTGTGCTCCAGTGGACATGACCGGAGTAGGTGAAGGCATTAAATGCGTGGTATGGGCTGGTACGGCTGTTTGTGCAGCTCGAGGTTCGTGCGTTAAGGCTCGAGGTGTGGGGGCGAACTCGCCCGAAGCCTGGAGGGCTCGGGCGAGACGGAGATTGAGCGCTCGCCCGAGGCCTGGCTGGGAGGGCTCGGGCGAGACGGAGATTGAGCGCTCGCCCGAGGCCTGGCTGGGAGGGCTCGGGCGAGACGGAGATTGAGCGCTCGCCCGAGGCCTGGCTGGGAGGGCTCGGGCGAGTTGGAGACAGAGCGTTCGCCCGAGGCCTGGCCTGGAGGGCTCGGGCGAGTCGGAGACAGAGCGTTTGCCCGAGGCCTGGCTGGGAGGGCTCGGGCGAAACGGACATAGAGCGTTCGCCCGAGGCCCGGCTGGGAGGGCTCGAGCGAGACGGAGATTGAGCGCTCGCCCGAGGCCTGGCTGGGAGGGCTCGGGCGAGTTGGAGACAGAGCGTTCGCCCGAGGCCTGGCTTGGAGGGCTCGGGCGAGTCGGAGACAGGGTGTTCGGGTGTTTGCGTTGATTGGGGGTACCCCTTTTTTGTACCACCGACACGTGTTGTGGCATTGTTTCTCTAGTTCATCCTTTTGAAGTTGCGATAACGATATGGTTGCACCGTTGTGGGTTTACTTGGGTCCTTGAGATGAATACGGTGGTCATATAGACATCGAGGGTGGAGCTAGTGGGGCTTGGACTAGATCAGAAAATCTATCCAAGAGTTGTTGCAATGTCATCATGGGCTGAAGTGTGTGATCCTGAGCTGCTCAATTGCTGATTTGCTCAAGTTGGTCCATAAGATGCGATGACCTTGTCGCCAAAATTTCATTGGTAAGTTATTGAAGTCCTAGATAATTGGCCCCAAGGAGCTCAACCAATTGACTCCTAAGACAAAGTCATATCGTCCCAACTTGATGTTGTAACAGTCAATAATAAAGGACTCGGTGTCTATCAGCACTGGCAGGTCAGTATAGATGTCCACATTGGAAATTCTGTCCCCATTGGCCACTGATACTCTGAGAGAATTTGACGCCTCCATGGTTTGGAGGTGTAGGTCGGCTGTTGTCCCTGAGTCGATGAAATTGTAGGTCGAATCGGAATAATCCAGTAATGCCAGAAGGTCATGACCATTGATGGAGATATGTACTTGCATGATCAGACTAGTGGTGATTCTTGTGACCACATTGATTAAGATTTATATATCCTAAATTTCCTATTGTGTCATATTGGTATTCTCTTGGTTTTTGCGCGAGATGTACAATTTACGGGCTGTCTCCAAGTCTGGTGGTTGCTGAAGCTGGATGTCTATTTGTAGTGTTGAAGCCAATCCCGCTGTATAAAGCACATCAGGTGGGAACAGGAGATAGGACATCAAACGTGGCCCCAATTTTCCCAAGCTGTGGACTGAGGCTTCAGGTCACTAATTCACCACAACCACCTTGGGGATCTCACAGGCTCTCATCATACCAAAGAATTGGATGATTATACAAATCAGTTCCTCACAATTAACAAGGTGACCGGACTACCCACTGAATTGGATGATAAAATTTTTTCAAGTATCTTTGCTCAACAATCGGTGATGATGCAAAAATTCTCCAAGGAATCCATCGCAAAGTGGTTTCGATACTAGGTGTAACACGTCTGATGGCCCTAGCTGCTGGGAGGGTCATCCAAGGGCCGACCTGCTGCTGAGAGAGCCGCGGTGTGGAGCTGGACAGCATCCGTGGCGGCTAGGGCTGGCCAACGGCTGGCTGTGGCAGGAGGCATATATATAAGAGGGGTTACAGTTGCTAATGGGCTTGGCCCAAAGTGTATCCCTCTATTAAGACACCTTTCTCTAATAACTGGGCCTATTGCCTCTCTAATTAATTAACCTATAGCCTTGTTGTGTTGTCTCTTTCTAGCGTACGTCCTACCCACCATGACAATTAGGTATCTATATATAGAACTTACAGAGAATGTGCCACTTTTTATTCAGCAACTAGATAAATTTATCGTTATCATCATTTAAATTAATTTGTGTCACTCTTGCAACTAAATTGTGTCATTCCAGTAGCTTGTTTCTTACTAATGCTCGTCGGAAGACACATTGAGAGGATTAGTATTGAGCACTTCTGCTACCTTTGCATGTTTCCTACACACAACATTAAACAATTTGGATACTGGAACGTCGGAGCTCTAGGAGCCAACTAATTACCTTTCCAAAATCGATCTGATGTGTTCCATTGTTAAGATGGAACTTTCCTAATTTAGGAATTGGTCTTTGACCCCCATCAAACCTGCCCAAATAGGAAATTCCAACATGCTTCTCAACTTGGCTTGAAGCCTTATTTTTATGTATTTATTCCTAAGAAACTTTTGCCACATTCATTCTTCATTACAAAGTTAAAGATCCACTTAAAAGACTCTTGTTTTTATTTTGTATACCCAACCACCTTGTTCCTTAGGTTGGCACAAATAGACCATTTAACTAGTCTATATTTCTTCTTGTGTTGCTCATTCTGCCAGAAGAACCTCGATCTGTAATGGTTGATCTTATTAAAAAAAACCCCTTTGAGATTTCAAAAAAGGACAAAATGAACACCGACGAAGCCTCATAGGCAAGCCCAGGTACTTGCCCACTTCCTTCCATGCTTTATCACATTGTGTGTATTATGTTGTTGTATGAAATGCTGCTTTGTGCAGCTACCCATGAAAAGGGGGAATTCTAGGTTGTAGATAACAAATAGAAAATGATAGAAGAGCTAAAGAGCCTACATAATATTGCTGCTAAGTACTACAACTGCTATTGAAATATTTTTAACCCCCTCTTGTTTCCTCTCCATGCTCCGCCACTGAACATGAACATGGGTAAACTAGATAGGACAGAATTTATTACACTAGTCTACCTCCATATGATAGGTGTTTACCCTTCACGCTGCTATATTTTTCTTCAATTCTATCCTCAATCATTTTCCAATCTTAGTTATTCAATTTTAAAGACCATTGGGATTCCCAATAGCAAAAGGGGTAAGAACCAAGTACTACAGAAGAAAACTTGTGAATATTGATCCTCACATTCTCTTCTTTTTGTCCAAAACAGAAGATCTCACTTCTATAAAAATTAATTTTAAGGTCTGATAATTGTTCAAAGGCACAAAGAAATTACAAATGAAATACTCACTTGTTCTCAACTTGTTAGACCTTGATAGAACATCACCTTAGGCCTTGTTTAGTTGCTCAAATTTTGCAAAATTATTTTGTAAATTTACTGTAGCATTTATAAATCAAAGATTAGGAGGACTAAACATGATCTAAATATAAAACTAATTACACGGGTGGACAGGAAATCACGAGATCTATCTATTAAGCCTAATTGATCTGTCATTAGAGACTATTTAATGTAGCACAACAATACAATATTATCTAATCATGACCTAATTAGGTTCATTAGAAAGGTCTCACGATTTTACCAGAAATGGATTTCATCATTAATTCATGTTTAATACTCCAAATTAGTGTTCCAATATTTACTGTACAACGCAAAATTATTTTACGTGGTATCTAAGCAATAGCAAGGCCTTAGTCAATTAACTAGTGCCTGCATGCATATAGCTAACGGAGTCATTGTCTGGCTTGGATACCGTCCGGTGCTTGATTGGTGAAGTGACACAGACATATACTATATATTAATTCTTACTACAGTTTAGTGTTATCAAATCTGATGCAAGTAAACTACTGTATGTATTCTACTCCCAGTGGATAGGCCAACTTGTGCACTAAACTATACTACCACTTCATACACATTAACATATACAATGTATACATATCCCTTTTGTTCATTAATTACAGGTTTCAACGCTGCAACATCGATTTTTAATTGTGCTGATATGGGTACGCACGTGGTGGTCCAGAGCATATACGACAAATTTGTGGCGGCTGGGGTTCAACAGACCCTGTTTTCTTAATACTCAATTATCAACAGATACTTGTCATTATACAGTAGTTAATTACTCGCAATTGCTTGCTGTTTTGATGCATGACTCTGAACTAACATATGTTTTCCTTATTGAGGTCATGCTGATATTCCAATTTTAGAAGACGACAATCACATACAAGGATATTGCATTTTGAGAGAATCCAATGACTTTGGACTATGTAGATTCCAATGGGGTGCAGCGACTTTCTCCCTCTCTATATTCAGACAAATACTTGTCACACTATGGTCCATTAGTTATTTTTGCTTGCAACCTTCTGTACCTCGATCTGGACTATTAGAGGCAATAAGAATGCTGCCTTATAAGAGGTTTCTTTCCCCTTCCTTCTCTCTTTAACGTAAGGAGATGAGAATGAGTTGGGTCGATCCATTGGGGTAGCTGACCTGACCTTGCGTGTTTGAGAAAAAAAAATGGTACACTAGTGTACATGCCATTTTTGAATTTTTTTATTAATAACCTAATTAAATAAGTTATTTTAAAAATAACACTGTTTATTTTATTTTTTCAAAACTAACCCTTTTGCCGCGCCGTCCCGCATGGCGCGGCAAAAGCGTTAGCCACGTGTCGGTGGTACAAAAAAGGGGTACCCCCAATCAACGCAAAACACCCGAACTCCGTCTCCGTCTCGCCCGAGCCCTCCCAGCCAGGCCTCGGGCAAACGCTCCGTCTCCGTCTCGCCCGAGCCCTCCCAGCCAGGCCTCGGGCGAACGCTCCGTCTCCGTCTCGCCCGAGCCCTCCCGCCAGGCCTCGGGCAACTCTCTCCGTCTCCGTCTCGCCCGAGCCCTCCCAGCCAGGCCTCGGGCGAACGCTCCATCTCCGTCTCGCCCGCCCCCCTCCCAGCAAGGCCTCGGGCGAGCACGATCGCTCTCCGACCCGCTCGATCCCTCCAGACTCGGGCGAGCGCGCCCCCACACCTCGAGCCTTAACACACGGACCTCGAGCTGCACGAAAGCCGTACCAGCCCATGTCACGCATTTAATGCCTTCACCTACTCCGGTCATGTCCCCTAGTGCACGGCGTGTACCACAGTAACTCGGAGTAAAGGTCAAGTCTCGTTTTCACCACAAGCATGGGCAAAAGGGCACCAGTGCAGCACTGTTCGGCATGCCAAGCACTGTAACCCCTCGAGGCCGGCTCCGCGCCCCTCGAGCCCTGCACTGTAACCCTCAAGGCCGGCTCCGCGCCCCTCGAGCCCTGCACTGTAACCCCTCAAGGCCGGCTCCGCGCCCCTCGAGCCCTGCACTGTAACACCTCGAGGCCGGCTCCGCTCCCCTCGAGTCCCCGTGGCACCACCTCGAAGCCGGCTCCGCGCCCTTCGAGCCCTAACTACTTTCCTGCTCTTGGAGGACAGGTACCCCAAGACCCGGAGGGACCCCGCCGCGTACTGTACATTCCGGGATGGGTGCTGTACGGCTCCCGCCTTGTCGCTCCCCCACGTCCGCACCCAGGATGAAGCCACGACCCAAGGACGCCTCAACAGCGACAATCACATCGGCTCCAGCGGCCCCGACAAGACAGAGTTCCTACCTTCCTCCCCGTATGGGGCACCATACGCCCCGACACCTGTAATACTTTCATGTACCCTGGCCTCCCCTTGCTCTATAAAAGGGGACGCTAGGGCCCTCATTCGGGACGACGGACACGACACACGAGTCCACGCACAGACACACTAGTCCGGACTCCGGTCCACGCTCACTGAGCTTGTATTCTCCCCTGTACAAGCACTTAGGTGCAAGTAATACAAGAACATCTCCCCCGCTGGACGTAGGGCCTTCTTTGCCCGAACCAGGATAAATCCTTGTGTCCCCTTGCATCACCATCCAGGAAGAGAAGCACGCGATCATATTACTCGTTGGTGTGATACCCCCGGGTACGAAACACCGACAGTTGGCGCGCCAGATAGGGGACTTCGCGTGCCCAAGCCGATTTCTCGCTGACTCCTGGATGGCTTCATCCCCTCTTCCGTTCTCGGCTGGTGCCGTCGTCTGGTTCGGGAGCCTCGAGTTCCTGGCCACAGGCAACGGCAACGAGCTGACTCTCTGCTCTCCACGGAGGGCCTGGGCGGAGTGCGCGTCACGCCGCCCCGCGCAGGGGCGTGACGCGTCGCCCGCACCACCACACGTCGCCACGTCGCGAGCGGCGCCATCGTCACCGTCGTCGTCGGGCGCAGGCGGTGCCCGCGGCAAACACCTACGCCCCCGTAGCCGGTGCAGGGGCCCCAAGGGGAAACCCGCCCGGCGCGCGGCCGGAGACCTCCAGGGCGCGCTCACGCCCGTCTAACGACTTCGCATTCGTCATGCGTACGGACCAGGAACCAGGCCAAGGCCTCCAAGCCGTGCGCCGTCGACGCCGCTCAGCTCCTCCCGCACGGGTCGCGCCGCGCTCGACGCCAGCGGTTCCCGGTCGGCCCCGACAACTCTGCGGCTGTGTACGCCCACCGCCTCGACGAGCACCATCAGGACCAGACGGTGGCGGACCGGGAGCAGCGTTCGGCGCGCTGCTGCTGCCGGCCATGCCAGCCCTGCCTGGAAATCGTCCACCCCGCGTGCGTCAACCGCGACTTCCTGCGACCCCTCGAGCCACCTCGGCGAGCCACCGTCGGAGAATGGTACCGCGAGCTGCGGTCCCAGCATCGGCCAAGGCGGCATGCTATCACACAGCACTACCTCCGACTCCGACGAATACGACTACCACGACCCCGACCTCTGGGACCCCACCAGGGAGTGCTTCCAACTCGAGGGAGTCGTATGCGATACCGAGGACGAAGGCGACGACGACAGGCCGGCCCTCGACCTAGAGGGACCTAGCGACGTGGCCGCAGCAGGCGGATCACGCGTTCTGGGAAGGGACGAACCTCGAGCCCGGCTGTACCGCCTAAGCACGACGATGGTCGGCGGCACAACTCGCACATGCAAGAGGCAATCACCAAAGCCGAGGAGGAACGGCGACACCTGATGCAGCTCCGGCAAACCTTGATGCAGGAACCGCCCCAGCCCCGAGGAGCTGGAGCTCGAGGCCGGGCTCGAGAGGTCCACCGGCGGATCCTCGAGGACGGGGCACCAGCACGCCCTGAAGCATGTTTCCCGCGAGCCGGCCAGAACGTGGTGGCGGCGGCTATGATGCTCCGCGACCTGCCCGCCGTCTCCAACCCCGATGCCAGGCGCATGCTCGGAGAAATGAAAATCCTCCTCGAGACAGCCGCGGTACAGCAGGCCGATAGCTCGGCGTCACGCCGACGCGGAGCAGCCTCGGGGAACCGGCGGACACGCCCCACGACGCTCGCGAGGCATCCGTCCACCAGCCGGACGCCTCTCGAGCTAGGCCAGTCCGCGAACGGATCGTCGACAACCGGCCGCCTCGAGACCCCAACGACGCCCGCAACGACATCAACCGACGGCGCAAAGACAAGGGGGCCCAAGAGCGTGGCTATAGCGCCCATCGAGGGGGGCGCTACGACAGCGACAAGGACCGGCAGGTCCTCGAGCCCCCGGGCCCCCCGAGTCTTCAGCCGAGCCATCCGCAGCTCGACCCTCCCCGACCGCTTCCGACCGCCGACCAACATCGTGAAGTATGACGGGGAGGTCGAGCCCAAGCTCTGGCTCTCGGACTTCCGCCTTGGCTGCCAACTAGGCGGAGCGAAGAATGACGACCGCGTGATCATACGTCAACTCCCGCTTTACCTCTCGGACACCGCCCGTCGTGGCTCGAGGGGCTCCCGCCGGATCGCATCCATGACTGGGCCGACCTAGTCAGGGTCTTCGACGGGAACTTTAAAGGGACCTGCGTGCGTCCAGGCAACCCCTGGGACCTACGGCGTTGCAGGCAGGCGGCGAACGAGCCCCTCCGAGACTTCGCTCGACGGTTCTCGAAGCAGCGCCTCGAGCTCCCCCACGTGCCTGACGAGGACGTCATCTCAGCGTTCCTCGCAGGCACAACATGCCAAGAGCTTGTTCATGAGCTAGGACGCTACCGTCCCAGGACGGTCGAGGACCTGATGGATCGTGTCACCAGCTTTGCCTCGGGCGACGAAGCGGTGGGGGCCTTCTTTGGCCGTTCCACGGACAAAGGCAAGGCTGTGATCGCGCCGGAGGGCTCCAGCAAGGCTGGCCAACGCCAAGGACCAGCTCGAGGAGGCTCGAGACGTGGCGCTCATCAACTCTGCACGCTACCAGCAAACACTTCACGACTACCACGACAAGCACGTACGCAAAAGGGACCTGGCGTGGGGGGACCTCGTGCTTCGACGGCTGCAAGATAATCGAGGGCGCCATAAGCTCACCCCTCCGTGGGAAGGCCCGTACACCGTGGCCGAAGTGCTCAAGCCGGCACATACAAGCTCTACGACGACCAGGCAGGATCCTGGTGAACGCGTGGAACATATCTCAGCTACGTCGCTTCTACCCTTAAGGGCCTCGAGGCCTTGTTCATTTTATTGCTTTGTACAAACACGTTGAATATGAATGGGCCAACTCGTGCTCCATCTTTCATGTTCCTTAGCAACTCAAGGTAGCCTCGACCCTGCCTAGCTCAGGGTCGAGCCTCCCTCGGGGGCTGACAAGGGGTAAATGCCCCCCAGACTCCGGAAAAAACGCGTGTTTTCTTTTCAAAATTTTGACCCTCGTCTCGACTCGCGCCTCGAGTGAACTAACACGTCTAAATCTCAAAGTACCTCGAGCCTCCAAGGTCGGGGGCGTCGACGTAGACGCCCACCTACGCCCCCGGGCTACGGTGCCCTACCTACGCCTCCCCTCGAGGGGCTCGCGACGTATCGAAGGAACACAGACTAAGTTAGCAGAAACTCGAGCTTGCGACAAAGAGAAGCGGTCAAACGCATTTGAAAGAAAACAACTCTTTTCACAAACAAATCACATATACATTCGGATCTCGACGTACCCTCATTTATTTCACAGAATTCTTACAAGGGCCTCGACGCCCAAATTTGGCACGCAGGCCTCAGTCCTCGTCGGTGCGGTACTCCTCCCCGAGGTCCACGATGCAGGCTCGACCGACGACTCGCCTCGACGCCCGGCTCGAAGTAGGAGGGCTCCGACACCGCTGCTGGCGTCAGGAGGCAGCACGTCCTCCTCGAAGATCTTCGCAAGCGACGTCCCCGGCCTCTCCATCTTCTCCAAAATTTTGTCAACTCGGCGGTTGTTCCACTCCTCATCCTTCCCCTCGATCTCGATGAAGCCATTCGCGACAACATGGACCGGGAAGCGGAAACCGGAGCGAACAACCGCGAGTGTCTGCTTGACGCCGTGATGGAGAGCTTGCCGGACACGGTCCCGAGCGGCTGCGTCGAAGAAGCACAAGGCGTCGACCAAGGCATCGCCCCGAGCCATTGCACCTTCTGCCGCGGCAACAGGAGGAGCACCCCACATGGGGCCGAGCCGATCGAGAGAAGAGCGAGCCCGCTCCGCCACCATCGTCTCGTCTTGGAGCTGGTCCAAGAGAGCTTGGTTTTGTCTCCCGGAGCTCCTCGACCGTCTTCTCGACCCCTGCGCAACAACAAGGAAGAGTGAGCCTGCGGCGTCGTAACAAAGAACTTCGAGAACCAACAAGAACAAGGTGTAAGCCTCACCATCGCAGTGTTGCCCCATGCGGCGAGGTCGCTGGTCAGGCCCTCACACGCTGCTCCAGCCTGCGCTTCTCGGCCAGCGTGAGGAGCTTCTCGGACCTAAGGTCCTCGATCAGCCGGCCCGCCTCTACCAGGGCCAGATCCTTATCGGTTACTTATCACCTCCTGTCGCGCCGCCCCCACCGGGGGATCTCGGGCGCAGGTTGGTGCGGCACCACTCACGGCGTCTTCGGCCTCTTTCCTCGCTGCCTCCGCGGCCTCTTGGTTTGGCACGGCGGCCTCGCCACGGGCGTCAGCAGCCTCCTGCTTCGCCGCCTCGGCTTCGGCCCGGGCAGAGGTGGCCTCGCTTTCGGGCGTCCGCGGGGCCTCCTTCCTCGACGCTTCGAGAGCGGCGGCGGCCTCCTCCTTGGATCGGGCGCCTCGCCTCGAGCCACCCGGACCTCCGCCTCCGCCTCGTTAAGCCGGCTCGCCATCTGGGCGTTCCGGCTCAGCTCCGCGCGGAGATCTCGAAGCTCCGCCTCGGCCCGCTCGAGGGCGGCTTGACACCTGTACGGATCGGCTCGCCTCCTCGGAGCAGGACCTCCGCCTCCGCCTCCGCCATAAGCGCGGCCACCTCCCGGAAGATGACCGCACCTCGCGCGGTGCCCCCGCTGGGCCGGCTGCTCGATGGGAACCACGGCAAGGGGCGGGCTCAGTGGTTGGGAAACGGCCATATCGGTCGTTCGAGCTCGACGTCGGGGCAGATCCGCCTCCGCCTCGAGCTGCCCCGACAGTACACCCGACCCGCCACCCGACGGCACGAGCCCCGACTCCCTCCTTCCCTCCGCCGGCGCTTCCTGTTGCGGATCGGTCGAGGGAAGGCTCGACCCCGGGCCCTCTTCCCTGGCCGGGCCCTCCGGCCGCCTTGTCGCGCTGGCCGACACGACAGGCGCCGCCACCATCATCGAGCCCGCGGAAAGGAGCGGCCCCTGCTCCAGCTCGTTCAGGAGGTCCTCCACCGTCGGCTCCTTCTCCGCCGACGCCTCTCCCCCCTTTCCCTCCTCCGCAGCCTGCCCCGTGCTGGTCGGAGCCAAAGGGGCGCGGTCTCCTCCCCCCAGACGCCGGCGGGGCCGTGCTCGCGCCAGGCGCTTCCTCCGGAACAGCCGCCGTGGTGAGGGGAAGGATGGCGCTCCCAGTTGGCACCATCGCAGGAGGAGGAGGAGGGGGAGGAGGCAGCACTTCGGCGGATACGCGGAGTGGCAGGCTCGATGCCATGAGCTGAGGCCCCTGCAAAACGAGATGACGGAGAGGTCAGAACCAGGAAGAGTACCTCGACCCCTATGGTCGATGGCGACGGCCTCACCAAAATTTGCGACGATCATCCGACCCCCTCGAGCCATGCAGCCGGGCCTTCTCCAGCCAAGCGGCCTCTCTAGCGGAGGAAGGTACCATACCTCGAGGTGCCTGTGCCTCGACGGGGCTCGAGGCCTTGGCCCGCTTGGACGAAGCGAGGTCCACCTCCTGGTAGGAGCGCTTCCCCCTGAGAAAATGGAGATGGCACGCGTCATTAAAAGCAAAAAGGTGAAGCCTCACTACCGACGAGACCCAAGGAAACTACTCACCCGAAGCGGCGGCTGGGCTTCTTCCCGGAGTCGCCGGACCCACTCGGGGGCTTCGAGCCCACCCCACGGCTCGAGCCCTGCGCCTGGGCCGTCTCCGCAGGGCTGGGATGGGGGGAGGGCTCCCGACGCTCCCATGGCTCGACCTCGAGGGAGAACTCTCCTTCCGCCCCACATCGCGGGAGGGCGACCGCACCACCCTCGTGCTGACGTCGTGGCGCTCACCCGGCGCGGGCTCCGGAACCTGCTCCGCGCCCCCGCTGGTGGTCGCGCCCTCCCGCGTCCGCCTCCGCGTCCCGGCGGCGGTGCGGCGATGGACTCCGGGGACGCTCGCGCGCCCTGGTCACGAGACGCTCGGGGGCTCCCTCCCCGACGCTCATGATGGCGCGGGCTTGACGCCTCTTCTTGGCGCCCACTCCTCCTCGGGGCTCAACGGCGCCCTTGATGGCTCGCGGGGTCGGGCCCGGAACCCTTCTCGACCTGTCGGCCGCCTCTCGAGGCCCGACCCCCCTCGAGACCCCCCGTCTGGGGCTGACGCGGGGGCGGCCTCCGTTGACGCTGTGGCCGAGGCGCTCCGGGTCCGGGGCTTCCTTACGACCGGGGGCGCGTCCGGCGCGGAGCTCGACGGACCTCGGGCCCCCGACGGGCAGGGATCGGCGCCGCCTTCCGCGGCTGCGTCCCGCGTGCCCCTTTTGTCGGTGGGACCTGGGACTCAGTATACCCTCCTGCACAGAGAGCGGTCAGCCCTGTCATCGACGAGCCCGCGGCATCATCAAGCGCGCATCCATCCCCTTGTCGTCGTCCTCCTCCTCGTCACCACTCTCCTCCTCCGAGCTCGAGGAGCTTAGCTCGGGGGACCCGTCCCCAGGCTGACGGTTACGACGGGCCTTCGCCAGTCTCTGCTCCCCGAGCTAAGCGACGCAAGTTTTTATCTTTCTCTTTCTTCTTTTCGCATCCTTGCTCTCCTGTCCTTTTGAGCAGAGAGGCGCCTCACCTGAGCATCCGCGGCGTCTTCCCTCACCGGGGGCCTCGACGCGCGACAAGTAAATGCCCCCTGAAGAAAGGAGAAGCGTGATGAGACAAACCACAAGACGGATGCAAACGGATCAAAGGAGGAAGAAGGGGGAGGAGGCTCGAGACAGCTCGACTCGAGGGAGGCTTACCAGGTCGAGACACCCCTCGTCAGGTGCCATCGCAACCAGGTGGGAGAGTTCAGGGACGAACGGCCCTGGATCGTAATCGACACCCGGGAGACGCCCTCGTTCCGGGACAGCCTCTCTTCGGCCATCCTCGAACGATTGAGCGCCTCGAGCTGAGCCTGCGGGCCATCTCGTGCATAAGAAGGGGGCGGTCCGCCAGCGGAAGAACTCTTCGCTGGTGGAAACGCCCAAATGACCGCTTGCACGGTCAGCTTCTTCTCATCCACCAGCGTCTTCATCATCTCCATCAACGAGGCCAGGTGGCGTTGCCTGTCCGCCGCGACGCCCCAGGTCCACTTCTCCGGGCGTCGAGTAAGGACCCTGCCGGTATACTGCGGAAGGAGGCCACCTTCGTTCCGCTATAGAACCAATGGTCGTCCCACCGCCTGGTTGGTGGATAGCTTGTATCGCAGGTACTCGCGGGGGACATTGGCCGACGAGGTTCCCGCCCTCGCGGTGATGGCAAGGGAGCCCATGCGCACGGGCCGCCTCCCGCTGGGCTTCAGGGACTTGATGAAGAGCTCGCCCCGGAAGAGATGGACGAACATCTCCCAGTGCGGCTCCATCTTCAGGTACCCCTCGCACACCGCGGCGAATATGGCGGCGTGCGAGATTGAGTTGGGGGAGAAGTGTTGCAGCTCCACCTCGAAATGGTGGGCCAGCCCTCGCAAGAAGCGGCTCGGCGGGACGCCGAGCCCCATACGGTGATAGCGCGTGAAGCTCACCACGTACCCCTCCGGCGGGTGCGGCTCCCGGTGCTCCGCCGACGGGATAACCCACCATGCGGGTCCTCCTCCGGGTTGGGGCGCAGAAGCCCCTGAGCCACCAGCGAGTCCATCTCGCCCTGCGTCACCTTCGACGGGCTCCAGTCCTCGCCGGCAGCATCTGTGTTTGGGCGGCCATGACGGTGGCGCGGCGCGGATCCGAGCGGCGGACGGGCGGCCGGAAATCCCCAACATCAACTAGCTCGAAGGAGAGGGCGCGTAAAGGCTACGGCGGCGGCGAAGGCAAAGGCAAAGTAAAGGGTTCTTTTTCCCTCTTTCGGTATTTATAGGGGGAAATCCAGACGGGCGCGATCTCCAACGACGTAAAAAGGTAACAGAATGCATTCAATGCGCCCACCTAACCGCGTCTCGAGCCGGGTGCAGGATACAACGCGTTACCTCTCCATTCGCTCCACTACCCGGGCCCGCCACGACCGTCGCTCCGGCTTCGCGTCCGCCGCACTCCCTGACGATATCCGCCTAAAAAGGCGTGCCCAACGGGCAGAAGGACTCCCAGACGACGGATGCTTCTTCATAAAGGTAAAAACGGGCCCCCGGCCCTAAGTCTCGAAGCAGCGAAGGCTGGCCCTCGAAAAGGGTTCGACAGCCGGCTTCGAGCACCCGAGTCAGGGACACCAAGGGGCGCCACTCGCGGCATTACTCGAGGGCCGAGCCCTCGAGGCCCCTCACGTGTATCCAAGGCGGGGAGCTCGACGTGCAGTGAGATCCCCTCGGAGGGAGGCATCGAGCCACCGGGTCCTATCGAATGGACCCGAACCTCCTGCAGACTGAGCACCTTGCTTTATGAGACCGCCTCCGGGCCACAGTCGACCCCTAACGAACGGGGCACGAGCTCTCACTTGGATTCCCCGTTACCAGCTCACCGGGAACCTCGATACTCGCCCACTCGGGGTAGTACGAGGCATCCCCCCTCGCATCCGATCGAAAGGACTCGCGGGATGACAAGCCAGGGCAATCGGCATGCCGGACAGCTCGAGGTGCCGGCCAGCCGGTTCAGCCTGGCACCCCTCGACGAAAGAGGGTCAAATAACTCGAGCAGTTGTGACTAATCTTTTTCCTTTGTGTGAGCATGAGGTTTTCAGGCTTCGGACGAACGCCCCTCCGAGCCAGGCCTCGGGCGGAGTTTCCCACAACAAAGAAGAAAGGCGCGCCTAGCGGGCAGAAGGCTTCCCAGCGACGGAGGTTTCTTCAAAAGGATCCAAAACTCAGGGACTCGACACTCGCAAAAAGCCCACGAGGAAGTTCCAACCACTCCCCCGTGGCCTCGGGGGCTACACCCACGGGTGTCGCTCGCGCGACACCCATGGAATCAGCACGGCTAGACCCCTCGAAAACCAATGCAGTCAAAATCAAATCCTCAAAACCCAGGTCAAAGAGCCCCTGCTCGAGTGCAAGCACTCAAACAAAGGCTCGGGGGCTACTCTGTCGGTGGTACAAAAAAGGGTACCCCCAATCAACGCAAACACCCGAACTCCGTCTCCGTCTCGCCCGAGCCCTCCCAGCCAGGCCTCGGGCAAACGCTCCGTCTCCGTCTCGCGCCCGAGCCCTCCCAGCCAGCCAGGCCTCGGCGAACGCTCCGTCTCCGTCTCGCCCGAGCCCTCCCAGCCAGGCCTCGGGCAAACGCTCCGTCTCCGTCTCGCCCGAGCCCTCCCAGCCAGGCCTCGGGCGAACGCTCCATCTCCGTCTCGCCCGAGCCCTCCCAGCAAGGCCTCGGCGCAGCGATCGCTCTCCGACCCTCTCGAGCCCTCCAGACCTCGGGCGAGCGCGCCCCCCACACCTCGAGCCTTAACACACGGACCTCGAGCTGCACAGAAAGCCGTACCAGCCCATGTCACGCATTTAATGCCTTCACCTACTCCGGTCATGTCCACTAGTGCACGGCGTGTACCACAGTAACTCGGAGTAAAGGTCAAGTCTCGTTTTCACACAAGCATGGGCAAAAAGGGGACACCAGTGCAGCACTGTTCGGCCATGCCAAGCACTGTAACCCCCTCGAGGCCGGCTCCGCGCCCCTCGAGCCCTGCACTGTAACCCCTCAAGGCCGGCTCCGCGCCCCTCGAGCCCTGCACTGTAACCCTCAAGGCCGGCTCCGCGCCCCTCGAGCCCTGCACTGTAACACCTCGAGGCCGGCTCCGCGCCCCTCGAGTCCCCGTGGCACCACCATCGAAGCCGGCTCCGCGCCCTTCGAGCCCTAACTACTTTCCTGCTCTTGGAGGACAGGTACCCAAGACCCGGAGGGACCCCGCCGCGTACTGTACATTCCGGGATGGGTGCTGTACGGCTCCCGCCTTGTCGCGCCCCCACGTCCGCACCCAGGATGGAAGCCACGACCCAAGGACGCCTCAACAGCGACAATCACATCGCTCCAGCGGCCCCCGACAAGACAGAGTTCCTACCCTTCCCCGTTGGGGCACCATACGCCCCGACACCTGTAATACTTTCATGTAACCCTGGCCTCCCCTTGCTCTATAAAAGGGGACGCTAGGGCCCTCATTCGGGACGACGGACACGACACACGAGTCCACGCACAGACACGAGTCCGGACTCCGGTCCACGCTCACTGAGCTTGTATTCTCCCCTGTACAAGCACTTAGGTGCAAGTAATACAAGAACATCTCCCCCGCTGGACGTAGGGCCTTCTTTGCCCGAACCAGGATAAATCCTTGTGTCCCCTTGCATCACCATCCAGGAAGAGAAGCACGCGATCATATTACTCGTTGGTGTGATACCCCCGGGTACGAAACACCGACACACGACACGCCATGCATGGCGGCGCGGCAAAGCGCCACCGTGGCACCGCCCCGCCACGCAGGCCCGGGCGGGCCCCGCCTGTCAGTTTGCCGAGCCAGGCGGGCTGGCGCGGCTAGTGCGTGCCGCCTGGCGCGGTCAACGGATTTGCCGCGCCAGGCGGGGTGGCGCGGCAAAGCCCATCTAGATCTGGCGCCGCGGCCAGCAGCTGCCTCCTCTTCATTCCTATCTTCTCCCAATCCAACTCAATCCAATCCAATCCTTTCCATTTCATTCCTCCTCTCTTCGTCTCCCTCAATCAAACTTGTTCTCTCTGCACAATAGGTATATTGATCTCCATATTCCTGTTCTTTATCTATATTTGCAGTGTTTGATTGAACTATATTTTTCTAAGTTAGGGTTTGTAGACAAAAATTGTTTTAAAATTGTCGTTACGTTAGTTGTTAACTAATGATGAATTTGTTCATGTATTAGACTTTTTAGATCTGTTTTGCTTAATATTTTGTTCAATTTGTGTACATTTATTTGTGTAATATTTGTTAGGCCAATTACGTAGATTTATAATTAATCATGAATGCATGTGTAATGTTGACATATTTTTATTGTTAGGATGCCGCGGCGTGGCAAAGCTAGTAAGGCAAGGTAAGATCGGTACATTGTTTATTAATTTGTCTGTTATAATGAAGTAATTTTGTGTTATGTTCATTTGTTATTGCGTTGATGATTGTAGGCAGCCTCTCACGGGCAATGCCTTTGCCCGTTTGCCATTGCATAGCGGGTTCCGGTGCCCATGTGCTACTGCTGCGCGATGATTGTAAGGTCGCAATATCTGATGAGGAGCACACATACGGTCAGAGGTATTGGATGTGTGAGAATCATGCCTTTGACCCTACACCTAAACAGATCCGTATTGGACTGATGGTGAGAGCTGATGGCTTGTTCTATACATGAATGACAAATCATTTATATTTTATTACCTAATTAACTTAGTCGTATTTTGCAGGAGCCTCCACCACTATGTGACTTCGAGCAGTGGATCGACACTTAGATGAAGCCGGAGGACAAGGAGCACGTAGAGATGATAAAAAAGTGGGATGCGGAGCACAAGGAGCGTATGGAGAAGAGACGCAAAGAAGAGGCAGCACAAAAGCAGCATGAGGAAGAGGCAAGAATGAGGGATGCAGCTAAGCATAGGGGGGAGAGGGAGAAGAGGCTTGAGCGTGTGCGCCGTGCCAAGGCTGCCATGGAGCAGGATCCGGATGCTGTGAGGAAGGGAAAGTGGCCTCGTTGCACTCAGTAGTGTGGTAGGTTCAGTAGTCATTATTGAGTAATGAACATTGTTGTCATTTGGTGGACTTGTTAGTGTATTGTACTGTTGGTTTGTACTTCCGTGTACCGTTTATTTCGGACCCTCGATTATGTAGTCTTGAACTGCAAATTGTTGCACTTTTTTATTGTTGTTGTATGGTTTGCGGTAGTTTATGTGTCATTGATTTTTTCTTGGATAAAGTACGAGAAATAGAATAGACCAAACCAGTACACGAAAAACACTAGTACATGGCATGTGAGGACCTTGTACCGTAACTTGGTTAAAAGGTCCTAGACTAATCCTAACATGCCTTAGGTAATTGATTGACACAACACAACACACATAGTGGTCTAAGTAGTCTAGAAGCGGGTCCCATGTAGCAAACTGAGTAGACCCTTCTCCGTAATAGCCTCCCATGCGGGTGGTGGTGGTGGGGCGGCGGTGGAGGCCCCTTGTTCTTGTGATGCGGGCAGTTGCAATATGAATCAAGGCATATTGCTTCATCTGAACCGCCTGCTTCGCTGTCGTCATCATCATAGTCCTTGAGCATGCTTTTAACTTCTCTTTCAAGATCGTCGATACGACGCTGCAGATAATAGATGTATTCCTGATGCGGCCATATTGGAGGAGGATCCACCCATCTGGTGAAGCCGCAGTTTTCTTCAGAAATAGAAGACTTACATTCACAAAATGACTAAGTATTAGCAAACATGAGAGGCATATCAAAAACAATTAAATAAGTTACCCATTCTCGCGGGCATTTAAAGAAACGCCGGCCTGCCTCCAAGTCGTCGTGGAGCATCTGCACCAAACAGTCCTCACCATGGCGGCATTTTGGCCAGTCCTCTAAACGGTTATCGTATCCCCTAAGAGGACGGTCCCGGCTGAAATCATTTTTGCTCTCAACGGGAAAGTCATATAGTGCCTCTGAGAAGAAATCAGGACCAATAGATCCCTCCCACCAATGGGAGGTCTCTTCCTCCCACCCTTTCCTCTCCCGCCTTTGGACGAACCTCCAGACATCTCTACTACGAACCTCGCAAGCTCTGCTGAAGTTGTTGAATATGCAAGGCGCTTATGGGTTTATATAGGCGGAGCCCTGGTTTTGAACTTGTGAATTATCTCAGGTGCATTGTGAGTGTGTAGTTTTGGAACTGAAAAGCCTATATACTGAAAAGCCTATATACTGAAAAGTCTATTTACTGAAAAGCCTATATACTGAAAAGCCTATACACTGAAAAGACTATATACTGAAAAGTCTATGGGAATCAAAACGGCAGAGCACTTCTGAGGACAGGACATGACACTGAAAAGGTTGTGCGATGCCAGCTTTTGCCGCGCCAACCCTGGGGGCGCGGCTGACGCTTTTGCCGTGCCAGGCGGGATGGCGCGGCTAATGCATTTGCCACGCCACCCGCCTGGCGCGGCAAAAGCGTCAGCCGCGCCCCCAGGGTTGGCACGGCAAAAGCTGGCATCTATTTTCTTCGAAATCTAATGTGTTGTGTGTTGTATTCCCCATCGAGTTCTAATGTGTTGTATTCCCGATCGAGTTCTAATTTGTTGTATTCCCGATCGATCTTTATTCTAATGTGTTGTCTCTGTTTCATCGAATGTGTTTTTTCCGTTTCTCCTGTCTTTTTCCGCAAACGCAACAATTTGAATAAACGAAAACGTAATAGCGGTCATAAAAAAACAAAGTGCCTCAGGCTCCACGAAGTACATAATAGGGTTCTCAAATAAGTTATCTAACAAATACATCACCTATCCATATAGTCTAGCACTAAGTCTAGCTAGGTGTGTACGGCTGATGAGGCCGCCTCCGACACTTCGGCTGTGACAGGTCCATGTGGGCGTGAACGTGAGGTCCGTGCGGTCTCGTGCGCGTGGCTGCCGGCGTGGTGACCCTTGCGTCTGACTAGGTCCCTGCAACATTCAAAATAAATGTTAGCAAACAACTTAAATGTATCCGACGAACTTAAATGTATAGAGGAAAACTTATGTACCTGCACGTCCTCCTGAGTAGGTAGTGGAGCTCCACCTAGCTGTGAGTAGCCCAGCTCCTGTGCTGCGCCCTGCTCTGGCCAAGGCTGCCACTGCTCTGGCCAAGGCTCCCAGCCAGGTCCGGTGTAGTAGCCACTAGGGTACTGGTATGCACCAGGTACCTGCCACGCCGTGTCGTCCGGGGAGTGGTGCGGGCCACCTCTAGAGGAGGACCCTCCAGCGTAGTGCGAGCTATGGCCGAGCCATGTAGCCTGCACTAGATGTGTAGGGTGGTGTGGTGCGCTCGACGTACTGCTCCTCCTCCTCCTCCTCCTCCTCCGGCTGCTCCTCTGTAGTGGTGCCCTTTCCGCGTGGATCCGCAGAAGTGCCCTCCTGTCCGGACGTCGGCTGCTGCTGCTGAGGGCTCGGACGCTGCTGCTGAGGACACCAAAGGGCTCGAAGGCTGAGGAAGGTGCGGTGGGGCCCACGCTGTGTCCATGCAGCCAAGCTTCTGAGCAAGCTTCCTGCAGCCCTTCCTGATTTTCTGCAAATAAGAAAATAATATATATTAGTACAATTTATGAATTCTTAAGATGTACAAGTGCGGTTCGAATGTGTTATGATACCTGCAGAAAAGCCTGTACCGGGCCGTGGTCCCCAGTAGAGCTGGTGTGGGTGTATAACTGCGCTGCCTCGTCGGAGTACCGAGACAGCTTCGACGCCTGCCGACACAGACCAGGGGGTAAGTATCCACCATGTACAGAAACACAAACAATAGTTGAAGAGCATGATATATTACCACGTAGCTTTGTTTAGAGGGGCTCTGTCAGGCTGAGTCGATGCCCTAGTGACAGCATCGTACAGGTCGTCGTCGTCCGACTCGTCCTCAACGGTGGCCTCGTAGTATGGTGGCTTAATGTGCAACCTGGTGCTCCGGTGCAGCCACTGTAGGTACTGGTCGAAGACGCCCTGGTCGTACGGCTCGCCGTCCTCAACGTCGTGCTGGTACCTATTTGTCCAATACGGTTGTGGCATAGCACGAACCGGTTATCCTCTGGTATATCAGTGACTAGTCTCCCTGGAGGATGCATATTCTGAGGAACCGGTTGTGGCATAGCACGAACCGGTTGTGGAATAGCACGAACCGGCTCTGGCATAGCAGAAATATAACTGTCCTCTTCTTCGTCATAGTCTGAATCATCATCAGAATCATAGTTTTCATCAAACAGTTGTGCCTCCTGCTCCTCCTGCTCGAGCCGCTCTAGGTCGGCCACATCAAAATCATTATTTATTTGACCGACATCAGCTTGGGCATTTTCAGATGGATAGACCGTCTCCTGCGTGGGTGACCATCAACGTTCATACTCATCGGAGCTCCATCGTCATCATCACCTACCTCCTGTGCTTCACCTTCGTTGCCATCATTGGACGCCTCTGCCTGCTTCCTCCAACCGTTCTCTACCACGATCTCGGCCATGGTCGAATTGGATGCCATAACGATCCTCTGGTATTTTGCCCAGTCACCCTGGTTGCGCAAGGGCATCAACACATAGTTCGCCCTAATCTTGCCACTATCAAATCTCCCTTTCAACGAGAAATCACCATCAAACTTCTCCTTCATACGCAACACAAACTCCGTAAAAGGAGGACGCTCATCAAATATTTCGAGTTCTTCTTCCATGTTAGCTAACCATCTCGTGTACTAACTGTGTCTCCATAAAACAATTTGAATACATACAAAATAAATGGTGCAACTAAGGTCAAGTGATGGTCTTCTCTAAAGTAACAAATGACATAACTACTAAGTTGCCTTCACTAACCTAACTAACATATTAACCTAAACCCTAAACCCTAAACTAAGTAACTAACCTAACTAACTAACTAACCTAACCTAACCTAACCTAATCTAACTAACTAACTTACTAACTAACCTAACCTAAACTAAACTAACCTAACCTAACCTAACCTAACCTAACTAACCTAACTAACTAACTAGATAACTAATTATATAATAACTAAAAAACTAGATAACTAACTAAGCAAATAAATAAATAACTAACTAAAATACTAACCTACTTAACTAACTAATAAACTAAAACTACAAAACAAAACCAAAAAGGATAAAAATTTACCTTCCGGACGTGGAGGCGGTCGTGGAGGTGGTGGAGAGTGTAGTGAAGGGGGGCGCCGGTGGGGGGCCGGCCAACCGCCTGGCCTAGCCGAGCAGCTGGCCTGGCCGGGCTAGGGCCGGGCGGGCAGGGTGGCCGGCGGCAAGCCGGGACGGCGCGGCGGCGGGGCAGGGACGGGGCTGGGGCGGGGCAGGGACGGGCCCGGGACGGACGAAGCAGGGCGGGCAGTGGCGGCGCGGCGTACCGGCGGCGAGCAGGGCCGGCGTTCGGGCGGAGCAGCGGCGGCGCGGCGGAGCAGCGACGGCGCGGCGGAGGTGCGGGCGAGGAGATAGAGGAGGAGGAGGAAGGCGGGCGCGGCGTCCAGATCTAGATCGGGTTTGCCGCGCCACCCCGCCTGGCGCGGCAAATCCTTTGACCGCGCCAGGCCGCCTGGCGCGGCAACGCACTAGCCGCGCCAGCTCGCCTGGCGCGGCAAACTGACAGGCGGGGCCCGCCCGGGCCTGCGTGGCGGGGCGGTGCCACGGTGGCGCTTTTGCCGCGCCGCCATGCATGGCGCAGCTAACGCTTTTGCCGCGCCATGCGGGACGGCGCGGCAAAAGGGTAGTTTTGAAAAAAATAAACAGTGTTATTTTTAAAATAACTTATTTAATTGGGTTATTAATAAAAAAATTCTCATTTTTTCCCCATGATTGCTGATTCTCTTCCTCTTATTAGTTGTCTGTCATCCCATACTGTTTCTAAGATTTGATTATTAATTAGGAAAGTTGCATATCATTTCATTATTAAGAAGAAAATGTTTAAAGCATGATGTGTGTGTGTATCATTTTGTTAAAAAACACAATAGTTCTTGTGCTTCCTAATTTCCCAGGCTACTAATATTGCCAGTGAGTTGAACCTTGCAATCTTTTGCCACCTCTTTAACTGCCACTCTATTCATATATGAATTATTATTGTTGGAGTTGTTCCAAATTCACTTCACGATATTGGTCGGGCTTCTGACGAGCGAAGCGGAGGCCCGTCGCCGGAGGCTTGGGCCAGAGCGAATCTGTGATGTTTACTAACAGTTTGCCCTCAGATCATGTTCCAGAAAATGAGCTGCAGCGTATGCACATGCAGGTGGAGCATGTTGATGATGATACAGGTGTGCAGGTGGAGCCTATTGATGAGCAGGATGACCATGATAATGATGTTGCTGACAATGATGCTCATGATGATGTTCAGCAAACTCCTATTTTGCAGCTAGAGGAGGATTTGTCTATTGCTCAACGCAAGTCAAAAAGGATAGTTGCACCTCCTAAACGTCTCATTGAAGAATGTAATTTGTCTTGCTATGCTTTGAGTTGTGCTGAACAGGTGGAGAATGTTCATGAGCCAGCAACCTATAAAGAAGCTGTTCGTTCTGCTGATAGTGAGAATTGGATTTCTGCTATGCATGAGGAGATGCAGTCTCTTGAGAAGAACAGTACATGGAAAATTGTACCTTTGCCTGAGAAGAAGAAGACCATCAGCTGCAAGTGGATCTTCAAGAGAAAGGAAGGTTTATCTCCAAACGAGTCTCCAAAGTATAAGACAAGGTTAGTTGCTAAAGGCTATAGTCAAATTCCGGGTGTTGATTATAATGATGTGTTCTCCCCAGTGGTAAAACACAGTACAATTCGTACTTTCTTTAGTATTGTTGCTTCACATGATCTTGAGCTTGAGCAGTTAGATGTGAAGACTGCGTTTTTGCATGGAGAGCTTGAGGAGGATATATACATGGACCAACCGGAAGGGTTCATAGTGCCAGGCAAAGAATATGTGTGCAAGTTGGAGCGATCCTTGTATGGTTTGAAACAGTCCCCTCGTCAGGTGGAACAAGAGGTTTGATTCATTTATGTTGTCACACAGTTTTAAAAGATCTAAATATGATAGCTGTGTTTACATCAAGCATGTTAATGGATCACCTATATACTTGCTGTTATATGTTGATGATATGCTGATTGCTGTCAAGAGTAAGATTGAAATCACTAAGTTAAAGAAACTGTTGAGTAGTGAGTTTGATATGAAAGATCTTGGTAGTGCTAAGAAAATTCTTGGTATGGAAATTAGTAGAGACAGAAAATCTGGTTTGCTATTTCTTAGTCAACAAAATTATATCAAGAAGGTTCTTCAGCGTTTCAACATGCAAAATGCTAAGGCTGTAGTACCCTATTGCACCTCACTTTAAGTTGTCAGCTGCTCAATGTCCTAGTACAGATGCAGAGATTGAGTACATGCCAAAGGTTCCTTATTCTAGTGCTGTTGGGTCTTTGATGTATGTCATGGTTTGCTCTCGACCAGATTTGTCATATGCTATGAGTCTTGTTAGTAGATATATGTCTAATCCTGGCAAAGAACATTGGAGGGCAGTTCAGTGGATTTTCAGGTACCTCAGAGGCACAGCAGATTCTTGTTTAAAATTGGAAGAACAGATAAGGGTCTTATTGGATATGTGGATTCTGATTATGCTGCTGATCTGGACAGGCGAAGATCACTACAGGTTATGTGTTTACTGTTGGCAGTTGTGCTGTGAGTTGGAGGGCTACTCTACAGTCTGTTGTTGCTTTGTCTACTATTGAAGCAGAATATATGGCTATTTGTGAGCGTGCAAAGAATTAATTTGGCTGAAAGGTTTGTACGCTGAGCTTTGTGGAGTTGAATCTTGCATAAGTTTGCATTGTGACAGTCAAAGTGCAATTTACCTCACTAAAGATCAAATGTTCCATGAGAGAACTAAGCACATAGATATCAAATATCATTTTGTGCGTGATGTGATTGAAGATGGTAAGCTGAAGGTATGCAAGATCAGTACTCATGATAATCTTGCTGATATGATGACAAAGCCTGTTCCTATTGCTAAGTTTGAGTTGTGCTCAAGCTTAGTCGTCGGTTTAATTGGATAGTCCAAGAGACTATTGTTGGTACAAGTGGTTTTCTATCTTTATTGTGTTTCAGGATGATGGGTTGATATATGATACAAGATGAATTTGTGTCAAGGTGGAGTTTGTTGGAGTTGTTCCAAATTCACTTCACGATACTGGCCGGGCTTCTGACGAGCGAAGCGGAGGCCCGTCCCGCGGTACGGTATATATGCCCTTGCTAGGGTTTTCGTGGAGATTGATTCTCTTGTAAGCCGCCATTGGCGTGTAACCCAAAACTCTTGAGATAGTGAGATTGTTGCCGGCTGGTGCCCGTGGTTTTTTCCTTTCACATTGAAAGAGTTTTCCACGTAAATCGTGTGTCTTCTCTGTGTTTGATTTCGATTTACTTCATATTTCATACGTCGTTCATAACAATTATTGCCAGAGGATCCAAATTAATCTAATTATGAGTGCATCCACAAGTTGATGTAGTTAAGTGCCATAGAAAAACTTGGCATAAGTACCATCGCCTTGCTTGGATCCCATCAGGTGTTTGGTGAAATGGAACATACTTATCCAGTGGTAATAAGCACGTGGCCTCTCACCTCTACAACAATGAAGTCAGGTTCTTTTCATATTTACAGATCAAATCTGATCCAACTTAACAGATATATGCTCCCCTAGATACATACTGGCGTATATATAAACCAACTTGTCTGATTGAAAAAAGTGTATATTGTTTTGCATCATACGGTAAGGTAGATATATAAATGGGTACGGTATGTCCTTTTTTATACTAATACTTTGTTTCAACATCATTCCTTAATCTATCTCACTATATTGATTACCAAGTGGCAACTGATGCTCATGGAAAAAACAAAGAGCATATACGACAAGCTTGTGGCGGCCATGAGTCAGACCGCGCGCCTATGATTTTTTTAATCACATAAATAATAATAGTAAGTCTAGTCATTATCTAAAAATAATAATAATAGTAATAAGTCTAGAAGTCTATACTATATTTAATTTGCTTGACAACTATAGCTGTTGCATTGATATGCAATATACTTCTGAAATATATTTCGAGAATGAGGTAGCACGTACTAATATAATATGTGAAATCCAGAATACAATGATGAGTAATAAGAAGGTGAAGATCCCATGCACTCTGATTGCCAGCTGATTTCTAGTTGGGCTAGAAATGTCAAGGCACATCTAGTGAGAATGGCAGATTGATTAATTAATTCCAGCCGGATCCACATGGTAATAAGTCACCATGTCATGGTATCAAAATCGCGCCCAAATGTACTGAGGGTTTGTTATGAAAACTGTTTTTGTCAGTAAATGGCCTGTTTTTTTTTTCTTTTCTTTTACTAGTTAAAGAGTTAAAACAAATTGAAACTAAAATTGCACCCATATCATGCTATGCTTGAAGCCTTGAAGGTTATACATACCATAGATTGTTTTTTCTGCTCTCTTTTACTTTTTCATTTATAACTTTTTGATACAGAAGGACAAAAAATTGATGGCATATACTTCTTAGTATTGTACATTGCGGCAAATGATATTTTCAACCCTCGACGACTAATCACAAGCTTCTGATGAGATATATCATATATTCATATATACCTTATTATTACATTACATACCTCCACAACTAATTGTCGCTAGCTTTTCATCGGTATCTGAGTTATTAGGCTTCAAATCTCAGGATTGCGTCCAACTCCCAACTATCCAAATCCAACGGTGCAAACACAGCCATGTCGAAAGGCTCATAGTACATGTCCTTTGTGATGACCAACTCTTCAGATTTGTCATCGATTGGTTTATTGTCATCTAGGGATGTCTGATTCTGATGGTCACAAGGATCTGTACAGGTGCTGGATATGCTGGATTGGCTGTCGCTGCTGCTTCTGGTGTTTGTTTCAGAGTCATCAGGGCTTGAAATATTAGCACCATCATTATCCTTACAAGTATGCTGACCATAGTAGACGACCGTGTACATCAGGGTATGATCAGCACCACTGCTGTCATCTTGTTGCTGCACCGTCTTTGTTGCTTTGCAGCCTTGTTCCTGTCTGTAGGTGCATCTGTAGTAGCTCCTGCATATGTACCTCAATTGTTAGCTAGTGACAAATATAATACAGCTTATTGCAAATTTGCATCATTATCTAACTTTGCGCACATACTAATTAATACAGTAAAGTCATGGGCAAATCTAGGATCAACCTAAACCAGGCTAGAGTTCAGTACCAACAAAAAAACTGGCAGTGTCCTTCCTTTATTATCCCAAACTAAATTTCTACCACCTAGCTTGCTTAACATTATATATTGGAACAACATGTGGCATGATTGCTTGGCAATAGTACAAGGGAGTTTTTTTTAAAAAAAAGGAAATGAAAGAATAACTAGGAAAACCAGGAAATAGGCATCTTTCAAATTAATAAGAGGGATAAATTCACCTTGAGTGTTTGGTGTTGTTGATGTTCTTCTGCCCATACTTCCTCCATTGGCGGCCATCGTAGTGCGGAACAGGTGTTTCAAGTGACACAGAGTCATCAAATCTCCTGCTTAAATTTTATTTCTGGATTAATAATCATATATATTCAAACCTCAAGTAGCATTTGGAATGGAAGAGAGTCTACTCAAATAAACTTTTTATTAGCTCACAGCCTCACACATGGTACCTTCTCTTGTGCTGATGACGGGGGTTAGCAGTAGTAACACCCTCCTCGTTCTTGCTGTCGACAGAGGAAATCTTCTTCACTCTCTTCTTGTCATCCACCAGCACATCGTCGTCGTCATGAGGTCGTCGAGTACTTGGAGACTGATGATGGAGCTGCAGCTCGGCCATGGCCTTGCTGGAGCAATCAAGTATGTTCTGGAACAACTGGGCGACGAGCTCGGAGCGCTGGTCGGCCTGCAGCGCAGGGAGCACGATCGCTCGCAGCTGCGTCACCAGAGACTGGCCTCTGGCGATCTCCTTCATCGCCGGCCGGTGATCATCAGAAGCTGAAGATTGAGCGAGAAATTTGCTATTATACTGTTGGTGCTTCATCATATCTCTGCTAGCTTTCTTGTAGCTTTTGCTAGCTCTTGTATCTGAAGAACTGGTGCTATGCTGTGGGAAGAAACTAAGCTGCTGAAGCTTAGCTTAGCTGCTGGTTCTAATTTTCAGGCATCTGTAAGAGAAGGAATAATCAAGCAAGGAAGAAGAAGCTATTAGTCATATCTAGCTGGCTATGGCGATAAGGTTGCTGCTAATCCACTCTACTTATATATATATATATAGGGGATGGAAATGCCATGGCAACATAGTTAATGGATCAACTTGTGCAGTAATATAATCTGCTGTGCCTGCCTGCCTGCGTGCCGCGTGCGTAGGCAGATGCAGAGCACATGAAAAGAGGGAAGGATTCAGACTTGGACCCTGCAGACATTTCCAGCTACCACGCGCTTATAGGTTGCATTGGTCCTCTCTACTCGTATGTTACTGTTACTAGCACAACAGATCGATGCTTAATTATGTACTAGTGGTTTGGAAGATCGTGGTTAGATTCTGTAGTCGTAGTCATGAAATTAGCCTGGGGAAAGGATTGGCTAACTTCATCGTAGTGAATTGTCACTTGTGTCCACCAGGTACTCCCTGCTCCAGAAAATGTCTGGTCAGTGAGCAGTCGCTTTTGCTTCTCCACATGACCGACCTTTTCAGCTTTTTACTGTGTTCTGCCCTAAACAACAACAATCCCTGCTTGGAATCTGAAAAAAAAAGAGAGAGCTTGCTGTTTCTCCTTTAGAGTTATAACAGCTTGTTTGAATAAGCAGGGATTATAAGGGTGTGTTTAGTTGCCCAATTTTGCAAAATAAATTCTTGTAGCACTTTCGTTGTTATTTGACAAACTTTATCCAAACATGACTACGTATACGTATACTCCAAAGATTCGTCTCGACATGTACATACTAAAAGTATAATTAATTATTTTTTTACCTACATATTTAATTTTTCATGCATATATTTAAAGATTGATGTGACAAGAAATCTTGCCAATTTTGCAAAATTGGGGAGAAACTAAACAAGACCTAAATTCAGAATTAGTTTCTCTTCTCCAGACCTGTGAATGGTCTGGTCTTCACATGCATGCATGCATGTTCAGAAACTGGACTTGTATTTTTTTTAGAAGAAAAGGTTTCCTCTGCTTTTATATTTCAAAAAGCAAAATCGGTTCACAGTTCAAGGATGACTAAAACCAGCACACAGAGGCCTTAAAGTCAGACCAATATAGCAGTTCAGATTTCCAAAATCACACAACCAACGTTACTACTTCATGCTGAACCGAAGGAACACTTGTAGCCAAAAGCTGAACATCTTATGGCGCCAACTGTGATGATGATATCCTTGTGCTCGTCCTCCACTGTAGTTGAGGTGGACAGCTTGCGAGAAACTCCAGACGACTAGCAATGTCCTCCACTAGACGAGTCGTCTCCTGCTTGTACAAGGGAATCCACCTCTGCAACATTCTGACAATCTTCCTCATTAGCATCGACAACCTCAACCATCTTGCACCCTGAAATAACATTTCATTTCGTAATTTCCAAATCGATCAAAGAACTGGCGCAAAAACAATATTGGATAATCTATGTCTCTTATTCGCAATTCGCAAACTAGCCACCGATTCAAAGTTTGCTCCATAGTCAACCCCCAACACATCAGAAACTGTACCCCAAACATTACTGGCAACACAACATTATTGGACTTGTACTTTTTTTTTCTTTCTACTCAGGTCCAAAATACATATGAAGTGAATTACTAGTACTTGCATCCAAATCAGCACTCTCTGCAGATACTCATGATATATTTTTGAGTGAAACTCAAATATGGTGAGCTAATCGCAGGCCTGAACTCTTTAATTAAAAGTACGTGTGGCTAACGACCACGGATTAGCACCCAACCATGACAAAACTACGAAATAAAAGAAAACAGCACCGTACCACTCAAACAAATACAAACCATGATGAGCATCTCCAAGTGTTTGCCATCCCTAGGTTGCCAAATTTTGGTTTTTGGCAACTCCTCAAAATGAATGGGAAGTGATTTTTTTTTGCCATCTCCAATAGTTTGCCAAATTGCACTTGCCAAACCCAAATAATGAGGCCCACCTAGTACCTGTCCAACTACCGATCCAACAGTCGCGCCCCTTTTTTTTCCATCGCATCGCCGATCGCCCGATCCTTCTTCTCCCGTCGTTTTTTTTCCATCGCCGATGCTTCTTCTCCCGTCGCGTGTCTTCCTGCTGGCGGCCCTGTGTTGTGGCAGCTCTCGTTGGTGGGCAAGGCCGGCGCTTGTTTGTTCATCGCTGAAGGCAGGGACGCTGGTAATCATTGATTCACGTACAGGCAAGGCACTGTATGTCGTTGAGTGGCACTGTATGTCGCTGAGTACAGGCAAGGCCGATCAGTACACAAGCTCATCATTGATTCACGTACAGCCTGACACGCGATGCCAAAAGGGTTTCCGCGCGGCGCAAAACTGGGAGTGCGGAAGAATTTTTTGGCAACCCACTGGATTTGGCAAGTCCAAATAGCAATCTGTTGGAGATAGTTTTGTTCCATATTTTGCCAATTTTTGGGATAGCAAGAGAGATGGCAAACACTTGGAGATGCTCATTATATATGTTAGGAGGTAAGATAGCTTACTTTCTTCTAAAATAAGCTAGCTTACTTGGAGACACAAATCCTAAAGTTTCCATCATGCTGACGGAGGACGCTCACCTCAGCACAAATTTCGTCACGCTTCTCTAAGCATTATTATATATTTCACGTAAGCTCAAATTTACCTGTGCTGTTTGCAGAAAAATGCTGATCTGCCAGTCCACGTTGTTGGAGACGTATCAACAATTTCATATACCACAGTGTATTGCTTAGTTTTCCAAGGGCATTTAATTTTTAATTGGAGTGAACGATGAGCCTCAGAAAAAGTGAGCAACAAATGTGGACATGGATACGAGTTTTTCAATCATAATGCAACTAGTAATTTGTTCCTTTGTGCCGACTTCATCGAGGTTTCGTTTTCTTTTCTTTCTAATAATAACCAGAGGGTCTAGGTTCTAATATTATTTTCCACAAAGGAGAGCAAAGACCAACATCAATGCCAAGATTTTGACATAGTTTCACTATTGAGTGTTGCTATACTGCGATAGCATAAGAGAAAGAGATACCACACTAATCATGCCATAAGACTCCATGGATGTCGATACTATGGTATTATTTGCCAAGCATGGGTTGAGCTTTAGTAATGACAAAACTACTTTCTTCTATTTTTTTGTAGTTTAATATTGTTTCTATTTTACAAAATTATTTCTAGGGGCGGTTGGCTTATAATAAAATATTCCTTAGGTGGGTATTAATTCACTCTATATTTCAACACCCCCTCACACAAGCTCTCTTGGCCTCAAATGGAGAAATATGATTCGACTGCAATTATTAATTACGACCACTAGGATTTAGAACTTGTGCTCTGACACCATATTGAGTTGCATGCAAAGCTTAAACTGATGAGAAAGACCCCCAACAATTCGGCAACACAGTGCTATGCTTATGATAAGTTACTACAAGACGAGCCTAGGTTGACAAGTCAATTAAATCTACAACCAAACCTCCATATGAAGGCATGGCCCCCACGGTAGATTGATCTCCCGAGGAGCGGTGTGGTGGGCAGGCCGGCATGGAATCATCGACTTAGGATCAAAACTTTAAACTCGTTATACCATGAAAGCACAGATGATTTAGAATAATGTGTGGAATATATTGTATCAAACCTCTTGGGAAGAATAAATATATCACAAAGACCTATGAGTCAAGTCGACTCTCTAAGAGATATGCCAATAATATCATATTATAATTCTGAACTACCAAATATACTATTAGCAGTTTAAAGCGTTAACATTTCCATTACATAAGAACAATAATAATTTGTTGTCATTTGCTATGGAAAAGCATAATGTTAGAGTGTATCACAACTAGCATAGAGTTATTAGTTGACTAAGGTAGAGTCACTTGACAACTAGGCTAGAGTTAATTGGGATTATTATCTCGTATACTGGCTTGACCCTAAGTCCTGTAAACTCTATATAGCGTCTTACAGGCTTAACACAAAAAACCTAATAATTTCACCCAACTATATTCTTCTACATGGTAGTACAAAATCAATTCTGATCTAGGGCACAAGACATCACTTTCATACTGTGTGCTCTCGGGAGATCGGTCTCCCTCCGTGGATACAACACCCTTGTTTAGGCAGCATGTCCCATTGATCTGCCAATCTCTCATCGTCATTCTAGTGTGGCTCACAACAACAGATCGTGTACCTCTTCATGCAGTTCTTGCCATCCTTTCACCACTATGGCCCATATCCGCTGATTGGAAGCACCTTCATCATCTTGTTGCACGCGGCAAAATCTGTCTAAATCTTCATCTTATTGGACCGCGTCTCATCCCCACACCAACCACTGTGGCAGATGGACCCACAGTCACAAATAATTCCTTCACTATCATGGTAGTAGTCGAGCCAAACCGCGTCCTAACCATGTGCTCTAGAGCCACCATGTCAGCGCTTTCCTCGACCGCCAAGTCAATGCCTTCCTGTACCGCCATTAGGCATCTTGGCGGACAAATCAATCCCCACCCCACCACCATGGGGTATCTGTAGACCCAACCTCAAATATATAGAGCCATTAGGAACGAGTGCAGTTTTCTATGCACTCATTGGACACAACTGAGGGGAGCATCGAACAAATGACATCACTGTTTGGTGCCTCTGTGCCAAGTAGCCATTGAGAAAGTCGCTAGTTGACTGTTGGAATGATCATCAGATGTTTTCATTTTTTGTGTGATGCTCATCATCAAACATGTCCGATGCTCAAAAACCGCCTCTAGAACCATACTAGAAGCCATCAGAAGTTACTTGTCATTTTTCCGATGCCCCTTTGCACTAGCATCCAATGGTCATATATATGCATCAAACACACATCCATTTGTCTGATGCCTCTTTGTGCCAGTGTCCGATCCAATGGTTGTTGTGGGGCTCCCATTTCAACTTGTTTCTTTGTTCTCTTTATGTCAGACTTGGTTCCATCCTTCATGGCTTGGACTTGTATGATCTTCTAGGTGTTGATCGTCGGATTACCACGTTGTCTTTGTCCAAGTTGCATTTGCATCCTATTGGACTACAAAATAAACACATGCAAATATCTTAGTCCAATTTGGTCTTATTGATCATCAAACATCAAAATGTGAATTGAATGGGCCAATGGTCCATTTTCCTTACAAGTACCCTGCATCTACTACAAGCAATAGGGTTGCTATTGTGTCGCCTCCCGGACTATAGCACCCCACCCATAGTCACCACCGACGTAGACACACATTTGTCCATGGTGGCACTGCCATTATATCTACATTGACATCATATGTGCATCAATAGTCGTGCTATGCCTCTAGCAAGGCACTTGTCTACACCCGATCTTCATCACCGACAACGTACTAAGCCTACATCCATTGTAATACCTTTGCATCTAGACTCTAGGTTGTTTGCCTTTAGGTAGGAGTGTCCACACGGATTGCTCACCTTCGCATAGGAGCACTCGATCCCACACACTTTCTTCTTCGTTTAGCACAACCTCACTCTCGTTGCTAGCATTGCCATCTCATCCCCGCATATTTTGTCTACTTTGACAACAATGGCTCCATTATATTAGCATCTTCTATATCCTCGTTGTTCTCCGCACCTAAACTATCATCGAGGACCTCCTAGTATATCTACTATTTGCAACATTGGTGCGTGCTTTCATCCTTGATGCTTCGTAGGCCTAACAGCCCCAACAAATGCTTCATCCCATGGCAACATGACTGCATTGACACGTAGAAACCATCTTATCTGCCTCAGTTCCATCACCATCTTTCATCGATGTCCTCAATAGTCCTGACTACATCGACCTTAGCAACACCTCCTTTATTCTGTGATGACCTTAGCTACTCATAGGTTTTCTTCTCCAGCCACAACATGTGCGATACATTGGCAGTTCAGATTGTGGGGGATGTTAGATCACTGGCAAACGCCTTTGTCTTCTTTTCAAGTCACTATCTGCAATGATCCCACTGTGATTACGGAGATGTTATAATGTATAACGACTAGGATCATAATCCAAAATCAATTCGGATAGAGTTAGGTGGGGATTACGATCCCACGTATAAGCTCGACCTGCAAGTTATGCACACTATATATACCATAATATTCGAGAGGCTCAATGCAAACTATCCGGTTTAACCTAATTCTATTCTACTCAAGTACTCATAAAAGAAAAACTAATTATATTCTTCTAAATCTAAAAAAACTAATTCTATTCTTCTACACATAAAAAAGGTAGCAAAACTAGCATGCCTGGCCAAAAGAATGATCCAAATGCCACCTATATATATATATATATATATATATATATATATATATATATATATATATATATATATATATATATATATATAGACACACACCACTATTAACTAGGAGTGTCTAACAGATCGAATTAGCACATGCATGTCTAATCAAACTCTGCGTGGACATATTTATTCCAGTCATGCATGCGAATGCCCCCATTGAGACTATCATCATGCATGCATTCTGACGGAAGCAAGCTCATGTAAGCACAAGAGCGTCACCCCAACATGGATATCGTGACGTTGGATAATAAACTCAAAACTTTCACGTGAATGTACAGTTTGTATACATATGTATGATGTTATATAGGTCGCTTTCATTCATAAGCTCATCCGCTACTGGTGCTTGCAAATTCACTGAGATTGTTTAGACATAGGATGCATTGCTAGTCCACGCGCGCTGCTGGCGACGACTATAGTAATTGAAAAATGGTTTGCATCACATACTCCCTCCGTATCACAATTAGAGTTCGTTTTGGAAAAGCTTTCGGTCAAACATTGAGAATATAAATCATGAATAACTTTTAAATTATTGAGTTTAGAATGTAAAAATCATATAAATAAATTTATCTTGAAAAGTACTTTCATAAAAGTATATATATATCACTTTATAACAAATATTTTTAAAGAAATAAGTGGTCAAAGTTATGCTTTGGAGACCGTGTCGCTGTCCAAAACGAACTCTAATTGTGATACGGAGGGAGTACAGTATTTTGATTGAATTTCCAGGGCATGTGTTCTTAGTTAATTTGGACTGGAGTGGAACGATCAACTTCAAAATATTTAAAGAAAAAGAAGTGTAGACTTTGATCTCTGTTTCGGAGCTTAGTGGTGCTACAACGTAGTAAAACATTTGTTTCTTCAAGCTAACTGACATATATATAAGTGTGGATGGATTGCTTTGGGCATGATTTTTCACACACTAGAAGCTAAGGATACATAGTACAGTAGGACATATAGACGGTTTATCCCTATGTGACTGTTAATCGTTTGTAAGTGGTTAATTGGTTTATAGTATTTTTCATTAACTGAGTATATAAATTTCAAAATAGTGTAGGAATTTTGTCGGCATCAATGCCACCGTACCACCCATGAATAATAACTGCAGTAAAAAAGTTAAACTCATGTATTATTAATTCTATAAGCTCCGGCCCACCATCTATTTGAGTGGGACTAACCTCATATGCTTAAAATTAATGTATAATATTATTGACATGCAACATACATATCAGCATATATATGTTGCACTTTAACCAATCACATAATAAGTATGGTTCATTGCCTGACAAACTAAACCCTACGCTTTGAGTCATCCACAAGGCCAATTATCTCTTACGGTCTCTCTGAACCCAAATATATGCGCTTAGCTCTATCAAACTATATATTTTACATTTTTCTACAATTTTAAGGCAGTCTATTCCTTTGTGCTATACTACTAGCAGACAACATAAATTGTCATTCTTTTAAATTTCTCCCTGCTTTCCATGCCTATCCTATCGAGCATACATAGAAAACCAAATACAATTTAAAAGTCGTCTCATCTAAAAAATAAAGCACTTTAAAGCAGGAATTAGAAATTCTGGTCATTTGGCATGCACATACAGTACAATTATATATATTTTGGCTAATACTCCCTGTCCATAAATGTAAGGACTTCTGAGATTTTTATTGCTTGATATTGCAAATTTAATCATGGAAACCCTATACATTAGTTCTTTTTTACATCCATATAAATAATGAACCCAAATAGTAATTTAGCATGAATCCAATTGCTAGCAAGACTAGGACTGCTTATTATATAATATTGAAAAATTTCATTATTGCCCTCTAGCTGGACCATCATCAAAATGAGCAGACTTCATGTCTGTTATCAATGATCATGTGTAAAATGTATACTCATAATAGTTCACATTTTCACAAAACAATTTTCACGTTACCTTGCAAAGGAAATTGATATATATGGTAGCTTGGTGAGGGACCCCTTGATTAATACTGTATCCACCTCAAACATAAAATTGACTATTTACTAAAGCTGGCTCAAAACCTACCAATTTCATCCATATATATGTACAAATATTCAAAGGCTCTATTTGGGTAACCAAATATTCTGAGGATCCAGTATACTACTAATTATAGGAATTTGTACCTTCTGCTTAGCATGATCTTGCAATCCATGGTGCATAAACTAGATTTACATCACATATTCCAAATCCTCACTATACTACAACACAAAAGTAGTATCAAGCACACATATACTACTCCCTCCGTCCCAAAATGTCTGTCGCTTTCGCTTCCCGAGAAACAAATGCCGGCAATTTTTATAAATAATAAATATTATCGATTAGTATCATAATTAGTATTATCGGAAAAATCTTTGAATCTAGTTTTTTAACAAATTTATTTAAAGATATAAATATAACACGTATTTTCTATAAATCGAGTCAAACTTGTGGCACGGAAACCGAAAACGACCAACATTTTGGGACGGAGGGAGTATACGCTAAAAGTAGAAGATTGTCGATGCACTGCCCGTCGATATAAAATCTCTAACAAGCCATCCGTCTTCACTTCAGAGAGAATGTACTATGAGTCGCTGCATTGGAGCTGTGGTATAGTGCCTCCCAGTCAATGAGAGAACTATCAAACACCTCTAGTAAAGCTGGCAAGTCCAAGTCTGCCTCAGACTCTTGAACATCTGTACTTGTTTGAGCGGTTTCTGTGCTCTGAAGATCCATACTCGCGACAAGTTGTGGAAGCTGGACCATGCTGATGCTATGATGGTCCTTGCAAGTGTGGTCACCGTAGTATACGACAGTATACTTTGCACTTTCCTCGCTGGCCATGGCACTATTATTACCAGTACCATCATCATTTGGTTCTTGTTCCTCAATTGTCTTTGTTGCCAAGCAGTTCCTTTCTCTGTAGGCGCATCTATAGTAGCTCCTGATTAATTGACCACAAGTTCAAGTGATATATGGTTATGGTTATTACCATATATATATATACGTGTCGATCTGTTTAATTAGTTCATCGATTTGGCAGAGATGATCATGCATAGAAAGAATCTGCTCATGCAATAACTGTAAGTAGTAGATTCATTTTTAGACGAAGAAGAACGTGATCGATATAGTATATAATTAAGAGATAGATATATTATTTACCTAGGATGTTTCCTCCCATTGATGTTCTTCTGCCCATATTTTCTCCACAGATGGCCATCATAGTGTGGAACATGTGTAACAAGGGACCTTGATTGCTTGACGTTGTTCCTCCTAGAAACATATGTAGAATCAGTTGACACATATATAGATATGATGTTACAACAAGCTGGATTATATGGGCATATACTCGCAATAATAAGTTGATCACATCTGATGATCAGCATCGAATAATCACACCCTTCTCTTTTGACCAACGCTATTAGGCTGCTTTGACAATCGCGCTTGCTCCTCCGTCTTCCTCACCAACGACTTGTCGTCGATGACGGGCTCTACCAAAGGTCCGCCTCCGGTACTCATGAGGCAGCCCTCAAGTGTAGACACCACGCCCATGTTGCAGCCGATCACGTCGTCAAAGAGCTGGACAGCGATCGCGGCGGCCGAGGAGGTACCATCGATGACGCCGTGGAGCAGCGGGAGGACGAGCGCTCGGAGCTGCATCACAAGCTCCTGCTGCCTCCTCATGGCCTCCACCATCTCCCAGCCATGGCCGCAGGGCGGCAGGCTGCTCTTGCAGTCCATATTCTGTACACACTCAATTATTAGTTGTGTTTGCCTTAATTTCTCTCAGGCAGCTTACTGTAGTGTGTGAAGAGTAAGTAACTACTACGTACTAGTACTAGAGCTAGTGTGCAGGTAGTTTTCGTTTGGGTCAATGTGATGACTCTGATGAGTGAGAGAGCTAGGTTCTATCTACTAGTACACAACAGTGGAATGTATGTACGTGCTGTGTGCCGATCGAGCTTAATTGGCACGTGTGGTATTGATGATATATGATGCTGTGCAGTCGCATGCAAGAATTAAAATTAAAAAGAAGCAGTGAGGCATCCATTTCTAGGTGTGAACGCATGGGCGTGTGTTGTGCATGACCACGCGGCATTGGCATCGACCACACACGAGCCAGGGGTTGAGACTTTCAACTCTCCCAGTCCTTCATACGTACACACGTATATCATCAGTACCACAATCCTAAATTGCTTTGAATGCCAAAACTAACCAAGAAAAAGGTTTAAACCGCTAAAGATCAGAGGTGCATGAACTTGGACTAGTCAGACAGATTGACAGAGTGTAACCATACATATCGATGTGAAATGAAACATTTCTTTTTCCCGGCCCTTCTATCCGGATTGGATCGGGTGAGTTTTGAATAGCACTCAAGGAAATACGAATTACCTTAGAGATTTTGAATAGCATCAAAGGAAATGAGCAATTACCTTGGCAGTTTGTAATAACACTCAAGGAAACATGTGGATTGTACGTCTTGGCGGTTTAGGCTAGCACTCAAGGAAATTAGCAAATTATCTAGTGGTTTGGTTAGCACTCAAGGATATCCATTTCCTTGGAGGCTAACTCTGGCAGCTAAGGAAACTACATTTTCTCAACGGTTTCAATTTGACACTCAAGGAAACACTTGGCCTCAAGGTAATTCCAAATTCTGGTAGTGTATGCATATGTGTGTGTGCATGATTGTACTGTACACCTGCATTTATTTGGCCAAATTAAATTGAGAGGTATGTGCATATAGTTCTTAATTAGTTACTCACGCTGTTCCAAATTATACACTTATAGTTCACACACTAACAAGCTTCTTTTAACTATGGTCAAGTTTATTAAAAAAATATAGACATATATATAGTGCATCAAAATGTACAATATCATTTTAGTGTCATTCAATACTGATGAAATATATCTTGAATTTATGTGAGCTGTATGTAGATGTTAATCAACTATAATTTGGTTGGCAGAAAGATTACCTAGGGATAGTTCTCTCTCGGAAAGGTGAAGGAACATTGGAATTGTGTCCTTGGAGTAGACCATGCATCATTTTTTGTCCATGTCGTTGAATTTATGCACCTTGGTGCTATATATATTACAAGTAGAGTGTGAACCAAAGACATATGTATATAAACACACAAATAATTATAAGACGAATGTGATCTAATTCTTGCAAGAAAAAAATGATCTCTATAGTAGCAAGACGAATGTGATCTAATTCTTGCAAGAAAATATGATTCTATAGTAGCAAGAGAATTGAACGACATAGGTTGCGAGGGTTTTGAGTCAATGGCCCCTCCATGGTAGGATAGTGGCAGACCAAACGCGGGAGTAGAGAAGCCAATGTGTCGTGGTTTTGTTGGAGGGCAAGATGGTTGAGGGCTGCTGGTAAGAATAGGATGGGCTTTGAGGACAGGAGGAGGAGTGAGTGGCACCAAAGAGGGAGGGGAAGAGGAAAGAGGAGGATGAGGTTCACGGAATGTCTTTTTGCTGCATGCTTTGTGGGGCTAGATGAACAAGATTCATGGCGTTCATTGCCAACATGACATAATGCGGCTATTTGAAGGTAACAATTGGCTCTTTCAATAGAATTTTATGTGATAGGAACCTTTCATTGGTATTTCATGGAAATGAGGCTCTTCGAGTGCTACAAAACATTTATCTTTTCTTTTGAAATGCTTAAGCCACCCAGCACTAGTGGAAACGGGAATTCCCTTGACACTTAAACACTACTGGAAACTTGAAATTCCCTTACGGTGCACTACCGTCAGGGAAAATAAAAATATTTTCATCAAAATGTACGTATCATCATAAAAAAATAAAAATATCGCCATAAAATTTCTTATGGTGCACTTACCGTCAGGGAAAATAAAAATATCGTCAGGGCTAGCTCGACATGGTAATTCCAGTTTACACTGACGTTGGTCAGGGAATTTCAAGTTTCCAGTAGTGAAATAAGGGAAATGGGAAATAGCAATAGAAAAATAGGAAAATTATTAATTTTTGTCTAACGGTGAACCAACGGGAACATATTTTTCCTTGTTGGTTTACCGCCACAAATAATATTTGTTAGGTTTTGGCTGCAGAGTCACTCATTGGATTTATGTCCTTGCCATGTATATATGTACTTTGGGAATGTGCCTATCATGAAGGTATTGGCAATATATAAGCCATAAATGGATATATCCTTTTGACATATTATGGGTAATAGGCAGCAAAGGGACTCTTCACATGCTCTTATTAAGTGGGGCATGTCTGATCCATTTGATTGGTGGATACTTTAAGGATATATACCTTGTCGGCTAACCCAACCTTGAATATTGGTGACATGAAATTTATATGAATCTAAAACAGGAATCCCTTACATTCTTTTTTCAAACAGCTATTTGTTTGAATGGCGGGAGAGGAAGAGAAAGTGTGTATATGTATATGTACTGTATATGTATATGTATATGTATATGTATATGTATATGTATATGTATATGTATACGTGGGGGGCTGTACTGGATGGCTTGCTTACCATCCATCAATGTGCGCAAAGATCATCAGAGGTGCATGAACTTGGACTAGTCAGACAGATTGACAACCATGTCGATGTGAAATGAAACATTTCTTTTTTCCCAGCCCTTGTATCCGGATTGGAGCGGGTGAGAGCGTGAGGCATGATTGCCAAAGAATAGGAGCTGGACGGGGTTCAGCCTTCCTGCATGCGTACTTGCTTGGGAGGAGGAGAATACCAGCTATTAATTAGTCTTGCTTCGAGATCTACAACTTTTATTTTGGTCATTTCTCCATCTAAGGTATTTTAAAAATTTTGAATTTTAAAATTTTCAAATTCGGACGCAGTTTTGCATAACTAGATGACTTCAAATTAAAAAGTTATCAACTACAAACTTTCATAACTTGTCAAGATCTACAAAGTTTATTTTGGTTGTTTGACTATTTGTGCATCCGATATTGTGGTTCTAATATTATTCACAAACATTATATATCACTCTTGTAGTTTTATAAACTACCAGAGAGATATATAAGATTTGTGAACGAATTTATTTTAAGTTTGTCAAATGAAAAAATCACCAAAACAAAAATTGTTCATCTTGATAAGTTAACCAACTTTGTAGTTAAAAACTTTTTCATTTGGATTAATTTACTACTTCAAAATGTAATTTAAAAACTGGCTTTGCCGAGTGTCAAAAAAAACTGGCATATACTTCTTAGTATTGTACATTGCGGCAAATGATATTTTCAACCCTCGACGACTAATCACAAGCTTCTGATGAGATATATCATATATTCATATATACCTTATTATTACATTACATACCTCCACAACTAATTGTCGCTAGCTTTTCATCGGTATCTGAGTTATTAGGCTTCAAATCTCAGGATTGCGTCCAACTCCCAACTATCCAAATCCAACGGTGCAAACACAGCCATGTCGAAAGGCTCATAGTACATGTCCTTTGTGATGACCAACTCTTCAGATTTGTCATCGATTGGTTTATTGTCATCTAGGGATGTCTGATTCTGATGGTCACAAGGATCTGTACAGGTGCTGGATATGCTGGATTGGCTGTCGCTGCTGCTTCTGGTGTTTGTTTCAGAGTCATCAGGGCTTGAAATATTAGCACCATCATTATCCTTACAAGTATGCTGACCATAGTAGACGACCGTGTACATCAGGGTATGATCAGCACCACTGCTGTCATCTTGTTGCTGCACCGTCTTTGTTGCTTTGCAGCCTTGTTCCTGTCTGTAGGTGCATCTGTAGTAGCTCCTGCATATGTACCTCAATTGTTAGCTAGTGACAAATATAATACAGCTTATTGCAAATTTGCATCATTATCTAACTTTGCGCACATACTAATTAATACAGTAAAGTCATGGGCAAATCTAGGATCAACCTAAACCAGGCTAGAGTTCAGTACCAACAAAAAAACTGGCAGTGTCCTTCCTTTATTATCCCAAACTAAATTTCTACCACCTAGCTTGCTTAACATTATATATTGGAACAACATGTGGCATGATTGCTTGGCAATAGTACAAGGGAGTTTTTTTTAAAAAAAAGGAAATGAAAGAATAACTAGGAAAACCAGGAAATAGGCATCTTTCAAATTAATAAGAGGGATAAATTCACCTTGAGTGTTTGGTGTTGTTGATGTTCTTCTGCCCATACTTCCTCCATTGGCGGCCATCGTAGTGCGGAACAGGTGTTTCAAGTGACACAGAGTCATCAAATCTCCTGCTTAAAATTTTATTTCTGGATTAATAATCATATATATTCAAACCTCAAGTAGCATTTGGAATGGAAGAGAGTCTACTCAAATAAACTTTTTATTAGCTCACAGCCTCACACATGGTACCTTCTCTTGTGCTGATGACGGGGGTTAGCAGTAGTAACACCCTCCTCGTTCTTGCTGTCGACAGAGGAAATCTTCTTCACTCTCTTCTTGTCATCCACCAGCACATCGTCGTCGTCATGAGGTCGTCGAGTACTTGGAGACTGATGATGGAGCTGCAGCTCGGCCATGGCCTTGCTGGAGCAATCAAGTATGTTCTGGAACAACTGGGCGACGAGCTCGGAGCGCTGGTCGGCCTGCAGCGCAGGGAGCACGATCGCTCGCAGCTGCGTCACCAGAGACTGGCCTCTGGCGATCTCCTTCATCGCCGGCCGGTGATCATCAGAAGCTGAAGATTGAGCGAGAAATTTGCTATTATACTGTTGGTGCTTCATCATATCTCTGCTAGCTTTCTTGTAGCTTTTGCTAGCTCTTGTATCTGAAGAACTGGTGCTATGCTGTGGGAAGAAACTAAGCTGCTGAAGCTTAGCTTAGCTGCTGGTTCTAATTTTCAGGCATCTGTAAGAGAAGGAATAATCAAGCAAGGAAGAAGAAGCTATTAGTCATATCTAGCTGGCTATGGCGATAAGGTTGCTGCTAATCCACTCTACTTATATATATATATATAGGGGATGGAAATGCCATGGCAACATAGTTAATGGATCAACTTGTGCAGTAATATAATCTGCTGTGCCTGCCTGCCTGCGTGCCGCGTGCGTAGGCAGATGCAGAGCACATGAAAAGAGGGAAGGATTCAGACTTGGACCCTGCAGACATTTCCAGCTACCACGCGCTTATAGGTTGCATTGGTCCTCTCTACTCGTATGTTACTGTTACTAGCACAACAGATCGATGCTTAATTATGTACTAGTGGTTTGGAAGATCGTGGTTAGATTCTGTAGTCGTAGTCATGAAATTAGCCTGGGGAAAGGATTGGCTAACTTCATCGTAGTGAATTGTCACTTGTGTCCACCAGGTACTCCCTGCTCCAGAAAATGTCTGGTCAGTGAGCAGTCGCTTTTGCTTCTCCACATGACCGACCTTTTCAGCTTTTTACTGTGTTCTGCCCTAAACAACAACAATCCCTGCTTGGAATCTGAAAAAAAAAGAGAGAGCTTGCTGTTTCTCCTTTAGAGTTATAACAGCTTGTTTGAATAAGCAGGGATTATAAGGGTGTGTTTAGTTGCCCAATTTTGCAAAATAAATTCTTGTAGCACTTTCGTTGTTATTTGACAAACTTTATCCAAACATGGACTACGTATACGTATACTCCAAAGATTCGTCTCGACATGTACGTACTAAAAGTATAATTAATTATTTTTTTACCTACATATTTAATTTTTCATGCATATATTTAAAGATTGATGTGACAAGAAATCTTGCCAATTTTGCAAAATTGGGGAGAAACTAAACAAGACCTAAATTCAGAATTAGTTTCTCTTCTCCAGACCTGTGAATGGTCTGGTCTTCACATGCATGCATGCATGTTCAGAAACTGGACTTGTATTTTTTTTAGAAGAAAAGGTTTCCTCTGCTTTTATATTTCAAAAAGCAAAATCGGTTCACAGTTCAAGGATGACTAAAACCAGCACACAGAGGCCTTAAAGTCAGACCAATATAGCAGTTCAGATTTCCAAAATCACACAACCAACGTTACTACTTCATGCTGAACCGAAGGAACACTTGTAGCCAAAAGCTGAACATCTTATGGCGCCAACTGTGATGATGATATCCTTGTGCTCGTCCTCCACTGTAGTTGAGGTGGACAGCTTGCGAGAAACTCCAGACGACTAGCAATGTCCTCCACTAGACGAGTCGTCTCCTGCTTGTACAAGGGAATCCACCTCTGCAACATTCTGACAATCTTCCTCATTAGCATCGACAACCTCAACCATCTTGCACCCTGAAATAACATTTCATTTCGTAATTTCCAAATCGATCAAAGAACTGGCGCAAAAACAATATTGGATAATCTATGTCTCTTATTCGCAATTCGCAAACTAGCCACCGATTCAAAGTTTGCTCCATAGTCAACCCCCAACACATCAGAAACTGTACCCCAAACATTACTGGCAACACAACATTATTGGACTTGTACTTTTTTTTCTTTCTACTCAGGTCCAAAATACATATGAAGTGAATTACTAGTACTTGCATCCAAATCAGCACTCTCTGCAGATACTCATGATATATTTTTGAGTGAAACTCAAATATGGTGAGCTAATCGCAGGCCTGAACTCTTTAATTAAAAGTACGTGTGGCTAACGACCACGGATTAGCACCCAACCATGACAAAACTACGAAATAAAAGAAAACAGCACCGTACCACTCAAACAAATACAAACCATGATGAGCATCTCCAAGTGTTTGCCATCCCTAGGTTGCCAAATTTTGGTTTTTGGCAACTCCTCAAAATGAATGGGAAGTGATTTTTTTTTGCCATCTCCAATAGTTTGCCAAATTGCACTTGCCAAACCCAAATAATGAGGCCCACCTAGTACCTGTCCAACTACCGATCCAACAGTCGCGCCCCTTTTTTTTCCATCGCCGATCGCCCGATCCTTCTTCTCCCGTCGTTTTTTTTCCATCGCCGATGCTTCTTCTCCCGTCGCGTGTCTTCCTGCTGGCGGCCCTGTGTTGTGGCAGCTCTCGTTGGTGGGCAAGGCCGGCGCTTGTTTGTTCATCGCTGAAGGCAGGGACGCTGGTAATCATTGATTCACGTACAGGCAAGGCACTGTATGTCGTTGAGTGGCACTGTATGTCGCTGAGTACAGGCAAGGCCGATCAGTACACAAGCTCATCATTGATTCACGTACAGCCTGACACGCGATGCCAAAAGGGTTTCCGCGCGGCGCAAAACTGGGAGTGCGGAAGAATTTTTTGGCAACCCACTGGATTTGGCAAGTCCAAATAGCAATCTGTTGGAGATAGTTTTGTTCCATATTTTGCCAAATTTTTGGGATAGCAAGAGAGATGGCAAACACTTGGAGATGCTCATTATATATGTTAGGAGGTAAGATAGCTTACTTTCTTCTAAAATAAGCTAGCTTACTTGGAGACACAAATCCTAAAGTTTCCATCATGCTGACGGAGGACGCTCACCTCAGCACAAATTTCGTCACGCTTCTCTAAGCATTATTATATATTTCACGTAAGCTCAAATTTACCTGTGCTGTTTGCAGAAAAATGCTGATCTGCCAGTCCACGTTGTTGGAGACGTATCAACAATTTCATATACCACAGTGTATTGCTTAGTTTTCCAAGGGCATTTAATTTTTAATTGGAGTGAACGATGAGCCTCAGAAAAAGTGAGCAACAAATGTGGACATGGATACGAGTTTTTCAATCATAATGCAACTAGTAATTTGTTCCTTTGTGCCGACTTCATCGAGGTTTCGTTTTCTTTTCTTTCTAATAATAACCAGAGGGTCTAGGTTCTAATATTATTTTCCACAAAGGAGAGCAAAGACCAACATCAATGCCAAGATTTTGACATAGTTTCACTATTGAGTGTTGCTATACTGCGATAGCATAAGAGAAAGAGATACCACACTAATCATGCCATAAGACTCCATGGATGTCGATACTATGGTATTATTTGCCAAGCATGGGTTGAGCTTTAGTAATGACAAAACTACTTTCTTCTATTTTTTTGTAGTTTAATATTGTTTCTATTTTACAAAATTATTTCTAGGGGCGGTTGGCTTATTAATAAAATATTCCTTAGGTGGGTATTAATTCACTCTATATTTCAACACCCCCTCACACAAGCTCTCTTGGGCCTCAAATGGAGAAATATGATTCGACTGCAATTATTAATTACGACCACTAGGATTTAGAACTTGTGCTCTGACACCATATTGAGTTGCATGCAAAGCTTAAACTGATGAGAAAGACCCCCAACAATTCGGCAACACAGTGCTATGCTTATGATAAGTTACTACAAGACGAGCCTAGGTTGACAAGTCAATTAAATCTACAACCAAACCTCCATATGAAGGCATGGCCCCCACGGTAGATTGATCTCCCGAGGAGCGGTGTGGTGGGCAGGCCGGCATGGAATCATCGACTTAGGATCAAAACTTTAAACTCGTTATACCATGAAAGCACAGATGATTTAGAATAATGTGTGGAATATATTGTATCAAACCTCTTGGGAAGAATAAATATATCACAAAGACCTATGAGTCAAGTCGACTCTCTAAGAGATATGCCAATAATATCATATTATAATTCTGAACTACCAAATATACTATTAGCAGTTTAAAGCGTTAACATTTCCATTACATAAGAACAATAATAATTTGTTGTCATTTGCTATGGAAAAGCATAATGTTAGAGTGTATCACAACTAGCATAGAGTTATTAGTTGACTAAGGTAGAGTCACTTGACAACTAGGCTAGAGTTAATTGGGATTATTATCTCGTATACTGGCTTGACCCTAAGTCCTGTAAACTCTATATAGCGTCTTACAGGCTTAACACAAAAAACCTAATAATTTCACCCAACTATATTCTTCTACATGGTAGTACAAAATCAATTCTGATCTAGGGCACAAGACATCACTTTCATACTGTGTGCTCTCGGGAGATCGGTCTCCCTCCGTGGATACAACACCCTTGTTTAGGCAGCATGTCCCATTGATCTGCCAATCTCTCATCGTCATTCTAGTGTGGCTCACAACAACAGATCGTGTACCTCTTCATGCAGTTCTTGCCATCCTTTCACCACTATGGCCCATATCCGCTGATTGGAAGCACCTTCATTCATCTTGTTGCACCGGCAAAATCTGTCTAAATCTTCATCTTATTGGACCGCGTCTCATCCCCACACCAACCACTGTGGCAGATGGACCCACAGTCACAAATAATTCCTTCACTATCATGGTAGTAGTCGAGCCAAACCGCGTCCTAACCATGTGCTCTAGAGCCACCATGTCAGCGCTTTCCTCGACCGCCAAGTCAATGCCTTCCTGTACCGCCATTAGGCATCTTGGCGGACAAATCAATCCCCACCCCACCACCATGGGGGTATCTGTAGACCCAACCTCAAATATATAGAGCCATTAGGAACGAGTGCAGTTTTCTATGCACTCATTGGACACAACTGAGGGGAGCATCGAACAAATGACATCACTGTTTGGTGCCTCTGTGCCAAGTAGCCATTGAGAAAATAGTCGCTAGTTGACTGTTGGAATGATCATCAGATGTTTTCATTTTGTGTGATGCTCATCATCAAACATGTCCGATGCTCAAAAACCGCCTCTAGAACCATACTAGAAGCCATCAGAAGTTACTTGTCATTTTTCCGATGCCCCTTTGCACTAGCATCCAATGGTCATATATATGCATCAAACACACATCCATTTGTCTGATGCCTCTTTGTGCCAGTGTCCGATCCAATGGTTGTTGTGGGGCTCCCATTTCAACTTGTTTCTTTGTTCTCTTTATGTCAGACTTGGTTCCATCCTTCATGGCTTGGACTTGTATGATCTTCTAGGTGTTGATCGTCGGATTACCACGTTGTCTTTGTCCAAGTTGCATTTGCATCCTATTGGACTACAAAATAAACACATGCAAATATCTTAGTCCAATTTGGTCTTATTGATCATCAAACATCAAAATGTGAATTGAATGGGCCAATGGTCCATTTTCCTTACAAGTACCCTGCATCTACTACAAGCAATAGGGTTGCTATTGTGTCGCCTCCCGGACTATAGCACCCCACCCATAGTCACCACCGACGTAGACACACATTTGTCCATGGTGGCACTGCCATTATATCTACATTGACATCATATGTGCATCAATAGTCGTGCTATGCCTCTAGCAAGGCACTTGTCTACACCCGATCTTCATCACCGACAACGTACTAAGCCTACATCCATTGTAATACCTTTGCATCTAGACTCTAGGTTGTTTGCCTTTAGGTAGGAGTGTCCACACGGATTGCTCACCTTCGCATAGGAGCACTCGATCCCACACACTTTCTTCTTCGTTTAGCACAACCTCACTCTCGTTGCTAGCATTGCCATCTCATCCCCGCATATTTTGTCTACTTTGACAACAATGGCTCCATTATATTAGCATCTTCTATATCCTCGTTGTTCTCCGCACCTAAACTATCATCGAGGACCTCCTAGTATATCTACTATTTGCAACATTGGTGCGTGCTTTCATCCTTGATGCTTCGTAGGCCTAACAGCCCCAACAAATGCTTCATCCCATGGCAACATGACTGCATTGACACGTAGAAACCATCTTATCTGCCTCAGTTCCATCACCATCTTTCATCGATGTCCTCAATAGTCCTGACTACATCGACCTTAGCAACACCTCCTTTATTCTGTGATGACCTTAGCTACTCATAGGTTTTCTTCTCCAGCCACAACATGTGCGATACATTGGCAGTTCAGATTGTGGGGGATGTTAGATCACTGGCAAACGCCTTTGTCTTCTTTTCAAGTCACTATCTGCAATGATCCCACTGTGATTACGGAGATGTTATAATGTATAACGACTAGGATCATAATCCAAAATCAATTCGGATAGAGTTAGGTGGGGATTACGATCCCACGTATAAGCTCGACCTGCAAGTTATGCACACTATATATACCATAATATTCGAGAGGCTCAATGCAAACTATCCGGTTTAACCTAATTCTATTCTACTCAAGTACTCATAAAAGAAAAACTAATTATATTCTTCTAAATCTAAAAAAACTAATTCTATTCTTCTACACATAAAAAAGGTAGCAAAACTAGCATGCCTGGCCAAAAGAATGATCCAAATGCCACCTATATATATATATATATATATATATATATATATATATATATATATATATATATATATATATATATATATATAGACACACACACACTATTAACTAGGAGTGTCTAACAGATCGAATTAGCACATGCATGTCTAATCAAACTCTGCGTGGACATATTTATTCCAGTCATGCATGCGAATGCCCCCATTGAGACTATCATCATGCATGCATTCTGACGGAAGCAAGCTCATGTAAGCACAAGAGCGTCACCCCAACATGGATATCGTGACGTTGGATAATAAACTCAAAACTTTCACGTGAATGTACAGTTTGTATACATATGTATGATGTTATATAGGTCGCTTTCATTCATAAGCTCATCCGCTACTGGTGCTTGCAAATTCACTGAGATTGTTTAGACATAGGATGCATTGCTAGTCCACGCGCGCTGCTGGCGACGACTATAGTAATTGAAAAATGGTTTGCATCACATACTCCCTCCGTATCACAATTAGAGTTCGTTTTGGAAAAGCTTTCGGTCAAACATTGAGAATATAAATCATGAATAACTTTTAAATTATTGAGTTTAGAAATGTAAAAATCATATAAATAAATTTATCTTGAAAAGTACTTTCATAAAAGTATATATATATCACTTTATAACAAATATTTTTAAAGAAATAAGTGGTCAAAGTTATGCTTTGGAGACCGTGTCGCTGTCCAAAACGAACTCTAATTGTGATACGGAGGGAGTACAGTATTTTGATTGAATTTCCAGGGCATGTGTTCTTAGTTAATTTGGACTGGAGTGGAACGATCAACTTCAAAATATTTAAAGAAAAAGAAGTGTAGACTTTGATCTCTGTTTCGGAGCTTAGTGGTGCTACAACGTAGTAAAACATTTGTTTCTTCAAGCTAACTGACATATATATAAGTGTGGATTGCTTTGGGCATGATTTTTCACACACTAGAAGCTAAGGATACATAGTACAGTAGGACATATAGACGGTTTATCCCTATGTGACTGTTAATCGTTTGTAAGTGGTTAATTGGTTTATAGTATTTTTCATTAACTGAGTATATAAATTTCAAAATAGTGTAGGAATTTTGTCGGCATCAATGCCACCGTACCACCCATGAATAATAACTGCAGTAAAAAAGTTAAACTCATGTATTATTAATTCTATAAGCTCCGGCCCACCATCTATTTGAGTGGGACTAACCTCATATGCTTAAAATTAATGTATAATATTATTGACATGCAACATACATATCAGCATATATATGTTGCACTTTAACCAATCACATAATAAGTATGGTTCATTGCCTGACAAACTAAACCCTACGCTTTGAGTCATCCACAAGGCCAAATTATCTCTTACGGTCTCTCTGAACCCAAATATATGCGCTTAGCTCTATCAAACTATATATTTTACATTTTTTCTACAATTTTAAGGCAGTCTATTCCTTTGTGCTATACTACTAGCAGACAACATAAATTGTCATTCTTTTAAAATTTCTCCCTGCTTTCCATGCCTATCCTATCGAGCATACATAGAAAACCAAAATACAATTTAAAACATGTCGTCTCATCTAAAAAATAAAGCACTTTAAAGCAGGAATTAGAAATTCTGGTCATTTGGCATGCACATACAGTACAATTATATATATTTTGGCTAATACTCCCTGTCCATAAATGTAAGGACTTCTGAGATTTTTATTGCTTGATATTGCAAATTTAATCATGGAAACCCTATACATTAGTTCTTTTTTACATCCATATAAATAATGAACCCAAATAGTAATTTAGCATGAATCCAATTGCTAGCAAGACTAGGACTGCTTATTATATAATATTGAAAAATTTCATTATTGCCCTCTAGCTGGACCATCATCAAAATGAGCAGACTTCATGTCTGTTATCAATGATCATGTGTAAAATGTATACTCATAATAGTTCACATTTTCACAAAACAATTTTCACGTTACCTTGCAAAGGAAATTGATATATATGGTAGCTTGGTGAGGGACCCCTTGATTAATACTGTATCCACCTCAAACATAAAATTGACTATTTACTAAAGCTGGCTCAAAACCTACCAATTTCATCCATATATATGTACAAATATTCAAGGCTCTATTTGGGTAACCAAATATTCTGAGGATCCAGTATACTAATTAATAGGAATTTGTACCTTCTGCTTAGCATGATCTTGCAATCCATGGTGCATAAACTAGATTTACATCACATATTCCAAATCCTCACTATACTACAACACAAAAGTAGTATCAAGCAACACATATACTCCCTCCGTCCCAAAATGTCTGTCGCTTTCGCTTCCCGAGAAACAAATGCCGGCAATTTTTATAAATAATAAATATTATCGATTAGTATCATAATTAGTATTATCGGAAAAATCTTTGAATCTAGTTTTTTTAACAAATTTATTTAAAGATATAAATATAACACGTATTTTCTATAAATCGAGTCAAACTTGTGGCACGGAAACCGAAAACGACCAACATTTTGGGACGGAGGGAGTATACGCTAAAAGTAGAAGATTGTCGATGCACTGCCCGTCGATATAAAATCTCTAACAAGCCATCCGTCTTCACTTCAGAGAGAATGTACTATGAGTCGCTGCATTGGAGCTGTGGTATAGTGCCTCCCAGTCAATGAGAGAACTATCAAACACCTCTAGTAAAGCTGGCAAGTCCAAGTCTGCCTCAGACTCTTGAACATCTGTACTTGTTTGAGCGGTTTCTGTGCTCTGAAGATCCATACTCGCGACAAGTTGTGGAAGCTGGACCATGCTGATGCTATGATGGTCCTTGCAAGTGTGGTCACCGTAGTATACGACAGTATACTTTGCACTTTCCTCGCTGGCCATGGCACTATTATTACCAGTACCATCATCATTTGGTTCTTGTTCCTCAATTGTCTTTGTTGCCAAGCAGTTCCTTTCTCTGTAGGCGCATCTATAGTAGCTCCTGATTAATTGACCACAAGTTCAAGTGATATATGGTTATGGTTATTACCATATATATATATACGTGTCGATCTGTTATAATTAGTTCATCGATTTGGCAGAGATGATCATGCATAGAAAGAATCTGCTCATGCAATAACTGTAAGTAGTAGATTCATTTTTAGACGAAGAAGAACGTGATCGATATAGTATATAATTAAGAGATAGATATATTATTTACCTAGGATGTTTCCTCCCATTGATGTTCTTCTGCCCATATTTTCTCCACAGATGGCCATCATAGTGTGGAACATGTGTAACAAGGGACCTTGATTGCTTGACGTTGTTCCTCCTAGAAACATATGTAGAATCAGTTGACACATATATAGATATGATGTTACAACAAGCTGGATTATATGGGCATATACTCGCAATAATAAGTTGATCACATCTGATGATCAGCATCGAATAATCACACACCTTCTCTTTTGACCAACGCTATTAGGCTGCTTTGACAATCGCGCTTGCTCCTCCGTCTTCCTCACCAACGACTTGTCGTCGATGACGGGCTCTACCAAAGGTCCGCCTCCGGTACTCATGAGGCAGCCCTCAAGTGTAGACACCACGCCCATGTTGCAGCCGATCACGTCGTCAAAGAGCTGGACAGCGATCGCGGCGGCCGAGGAGGTACCATCGATGACGCCGTGGAGCAGCGGGAGGACGAGCGCTCGGAGCTGCATCACAAGCTCCTGCTGCCTCCTCATGGCCTCCACCATCTCCCAGCCATGGCCGCAGGGCGGCAGGCTGCTCTTGCAGTCCATATTCTGTACACACTCAATTATTAGTTGTGTTTGCCTTAATTTCTCTCAGGCAGCTTACTGTAGTGTGTGAAGAGTAAGTAACTACTACGTACTAGTACTAGAGCTAGTGTGCAGGTAGTTTTCGTTTGGGTCAATGTGATGACTCTGATGAGTGAGAGAGCTAGGTTCTATCTACTAGTACACAACAGTGGAATGTATGTACGTGCTGTGTGCCGATCGAGCTTAATTGGCACGTGTGGTATTGATGATATATGATGCTGTGCAGTCGCATGCAAGAATTAAAATTAAAAAGAAGCAGTGAGGCATCCATTTCTAGGTGTGAACGCATGGGCGTGTGTTGTGCATGACCACGCGGCATTGGCATCGACCACACACGAGCCAGGGGTTGAGACTTTCAACTCTCCCAGTCCTTCATACGTACACACGTATATCATCAGTACCACAATCCTAAATTGCTTTGAATGCCAAAACTAACCAAGAAAAAGGTTTAAACCGCTAAAGATCAGAGGTGCATGAACTTGGACTAGTCAGACAGATTGACAGAGTGTAACCATATCGATGTGAAATGAAACATTTCTTTTTCCCGGCCCTTCTATCCGGATTGGATCGGGTGAGTTTTGAATAGCACTCAAGGAAATACGAATTACCTTAGAGATTTTGAATAGCATCAAAGGAAATGAGCAATTACCTTGGCAGTTTGTAATAACACTCAAGGAAACATGTGGATTGTACGTCTTGGCGGTTTAGGCTAGCACTCAAGGAAATTAGCAAATTATCTAGTGGTTTGGTTTAGCACTCAAGGATATCCATTTCCTTGGAGGCTAACTCTGGCAGCTAAGGAAACTACATTTTCTCAACGGTTTCAATTTGACACTCAAGGAAACACTTGGCCCTCAAGGTAATTCCAAATTCTGGTAGTGTATGCATATGTGTGTGTGCATGATTGTACTGTACACCTGCATATTATTTGGCCAAATTAAATTGAGAGGGTTATGCATATAGTTCTTAATTAGTTACTCACGCTGTTCCAAATTATACACTTATAGTTCACACACTAACAAGCTTCTTTTAACTATGGTCAAGTTTATTAAAAAAAATATAGACATATATATAGTGCATCAAAATGTACAATATCATTTTAGTGTCATTCAATTACTGATGAAATATATCTTGAATTTATGTGAGCTGTATGTAGATGTTAATTCAACTATAATTTGGTTGGCAGAAAGATTACCTAGGGATGTTCTCTCTCGAAAGGTGAAGGAACATTGGAATTGTGTCCTTGGAGTAGACCATGCCATCATTTTTGTCCATGTCGTTGAATTTATGCACCTTGGTGCTATATATATACAAGTAGAGTGTGAACCAAAACAATATGTATATAAACACAAATAATTATAAGACGAATGTGATCTAATTCTTGCAAGAAAAAAATGATTCTATAGTAGCAAGACGAATGTGATCTAATTCTTGCAAGAAAATATGATTCTATAGTAGCAAGAGAATTGAACGACATAGGTTGCGAGGGTTTTGAGTCAATGCCCCTCCATGGTAGGATAGTGGCAGACCAAACGCGGGAGTAGAGAAGCCAATGTGTCGTGGTTTTGTTGGAGGGCAAGATGGGTTGAGGGCTGCTGGTAAGAATAGGATGGGCTTTGAGACAGGAGGAGAGTGAGTGGCACCAAAGAGGGAGGGGAAGAGGAAAGAGGAGGATGAGGTTCACGGAATGTCTTTTTGCTGCATGCTTTGTGGGGCTAGATGAACAAGATTCATGGCGTTCATTGCCAACATGACATAATGCTATTTGAAGGTAACAATTGGCTCTTTCAATAGAATTTTATGTGATAGGAACCTTTCATTGGTATTTCATGGAAATGAGGCTCTTCGAGTGCTACAAAACATTTATCTTTTCTTTTGAAATGCTTAAGCCACCCAGCACTAGTGGAAACGGGAATTCCCTTGACACTTAAACACTACTGGAAACTTGAAATTCCCTTACGGTGCACTACCGTCAGGGAAAATAAAAATATTTTCATCAAAATGTACGTATCATCATAAAAAAATAAAAATATCGCCATAAAATTTCTTATGGTGCACTTACCGTCAGGGAAAATAAAAATATCGTCAGGGCTAGCTCGACATGGTAATTCCAGTTTACACTGACGTTGGTCAGGGAATTTCAAGTTTCCAGTAGTGAAATAAGGGAAATGGGAAATAGCAATAGAAAAATAGGAAAATTATTAATTTTTGTCTAACGGTGAACCAACGGGAACATATTTTTCCTTGTTGGTTTACCGCCACAAATAATATTTGTTAGGTTTTGGCTGCAGAGTCACTCATTGGATTTATGTCCTTGCCATGTATATATGTACTTTGGGAATGTGCCTATCATGAAGGTATTGGCAATATATAAGCCATAAATGGATATATATCCTTTTGACATATTATGGGTAATAGGCAGCAAAGGGACTCTTCACATGCTCTTATTAAGTGGGGCATGTCTGATCCATTTGATTGGTGGATACTTTAAGGATATATACCTTGTCGGCTAACCCAACCTTGAATATTGGTGACATGAAATTTATATGAATCTAAAACAGGAATCCCTTACATTCTTTTTTCAAACAGCTATTTGTTTGAATGGCGGGAGAGGAAGAGAAAGTGTGTATATGTATATGTACTGTATATGTATATGTATATGTATATGTATATGTATATGTATATGTATACGTGGGGGGCTGTACTGGATGGCTTGCTTACCATCCATCAATGTGCGCAAAGATCATCAGAGGTGCATGAACTTGGACTAGTCAGACAGATTGACAACCATGTCGATGTGAAATGAAACATTTCTTTTTTCCCAGCCCTTGTATCCGGATTGGAGCGGGTGAGAGCGTGAGGCATGATTGCCAAAGAATAGGAGCTGGACGGGGTTCAGCCTTCCTGCATGCGTACTTGCTTGGGAGGAGGAGAATACCAGCTATTAATTAGTCTTGCTTCGAGATCTACAACTTTTATTTTGGTCATTTCTCCATCTAAGGTATTTTAAAAATTTTGAATTTTAAAATTTTCAAATTCGGACGCAGTTTTGCATAACTAGATGACTTCAAATTAAAAAGTTATCAACTACAAACTTTCATAACTTGTCAAGATCTACAAAGTTTATTTTGGTTGTTTGACTATTTGTGCATCCGATATTGTGGTTCTAATATTATTCACAAACATTATATATCACTCTTGTAGTTTTATAAACTACCAGAGAGATATATAAGATTTGTGAACGAATTTATTTTAAGTTTGTCAAATGAAAAAATCACCAAAACAAAAATTGTTCATCTTGATAAGTTAACCAACTTTGTAGTTAAAAACTTTTTCATTTGGATTAATTTACTACTTCAAAATGTAATTTAAAAACTGGCTTTGCCGAGTGTCAAAAAAAACTGGCATATACTTCTTAGTATTGTACATTGCGGCAAATGATATTTTCAACCCTCGACGACTAATCACAAGCTTCTGATGAGATATATCATATATTCATATATACCTTATTATTACATTACATACCTCCACAACTAATTGTCGCTAGCTTTTCATCGGTATCTGAGTTATTAGGCTTCAAATCTCAGGATTGCGTCCAACTCCCAACTATCCAAATCCAACGGTGCAAACACAGCCATGTCGAAAGGCTCATAGTACATGTCCTTTGTGATGACCAACTCTTCAGATTTGTCATCGATTGGTTTATTGTCATCTAGGGATGTCTGATTCTGATGGTCACAAGGATCTGTACAGGTGCTGGATATGCTGGATTGGCTGTCGCTGCTGCTTCTGGTGTTTGTTTCAGAGTCATCAGGGCTTGAAATATTAGCACCATCATTATCCTTACAAGTATGCTGACCATAGTAGACGACCGTGTACATCAGGGTATGATCAGCACCACTGCTGTCATCTTGTTGCTGCACCGTCTTTGTTGCTTTGCAGCCTTGTTCCTGTCTGTAGGTGCATCTGTAGTAGCTCCTGCATATGTACCTCAATTGTTAGCTAGTGACAAATATAATACAGCTTATTGCAAATTTGCATCATTATCTAACTTTGCGCACATACTAATTAATACAGTAAAGTCATGGGCAAATCTAGGATCAACCTAAACCAGGCTAGAGTTCAGTACCAACAAAAAAACTGGCAGTGTCCTTCCTTTATTATCCCAAACTAAATTTCTACCACCTAGCTTGCTTAACATTATATATTGGAACAACATGTGGCATGATTGCTTGGCAATAGTACAAGGGAGTTTTTTTTAAAAAAAAGGAAATGAAAGAATAACTAGGAAAACCAGGAAATAGGCATCTTTCAAATTAATAAGAGGGATAAATTCACCTTGAGTGTTTGGTGTTGTTGATGTTCTTCTGCCCATACTTCCTCCATTGGCGGCCATCGTAGTGCGGAACAGGTGTTTCAAGTGACACAGAGTCATCAAATCTCCTGCTTAAATTTTATTTCTGGATTAATAATCATATATATTCAAACCTCAAGTAGCATTTGGAATGGAAGAGAGTCTACTCAAATAAACTTTTTATTAGCTCACAGCCTCACACATGGTACCTTCTCTTGTGCTGATGACGGGGGTTAGCAGTAGTAACACCCTCCTCGTTCTTGCTGTCGACAGAGGAAATCTTCTTCACTCTCTTCTTGTCATCCACCAGCACATCGTCGTCGTCATGAGGTCGTCGAGTACTTGGAGACTGATGATGGAGCTGCAGCTCGGCCATGGCCTTGCTGGAGCAATCAAGTATGTTCTGGAACAACTGGGCGACGAGCTCGGAGCGCTGGTCGGCCTGCAGCGCAGGGAGCACGATCGCTCGCAGCTGCGTCACCAGAGACTGGCCTCTGGCGATCTCCTTCATCGCCGGCCGGTGATCATCAGAAGCTGAAGATTGAGCGAGAAATTTGCTATTATACTGTTGGTGCTTCATCATATCTCTGCTAGCTTTCTTGTAGCTTTTGCTAGCTCTTGTATCTGAAGAACTGGTGCTATGCTGTGGGAAGAAACTAAGCTGCTGAAGCTTAGCTTAGCTGCTGGTTCTAATTTCAGGCATCTGTAAGAGAAGGAATAATCAAGCAAGGAAGAAGAAGCTATTAGTCATATCTAGCTGGCTATGGCGATAAGGTTGCTGCTAATCCACTCTACTTATATATATATATATAGGGGATGGAAATGCCATGGCAACATAGTTAATGGATCAACTTGTGCAGTAATATAATCTGCTGTGCCTGCCTGCCTGCGTGCCGCGTGCGTAGGCAGATGCAGAGCACATGAAAAGAGGGAAGGATTCAGACTTGGACCCTGCAGACATTTCCAGCTACCACGCGCTTATAGGTTGCATTGGTCCTCTCTACTCGTATGTTACTGTTACTAGCACAACAGATCGATGCTTAATTATGTACTAGTGGTTTGGAAGATCGTGGTTAGATTCTGTAGTCGTAGTCATGAAATTAGCCTGGGGAAAGGATTGGCTAACTTCATCGTAGTGAATTGTCACTTGTGTCCACCAGGTACTCCCTGCTCCAGAAAATGTCTGGTCAGTGAGCAGTCGCTTTTGCTTCTCCACATGACCGACCTTTTCAGCTTTTTACTGTGTTCTGCCCTAAACAACAACAATCCCTGCTTGGAATCTGAAAAAAAAAGAGAGAGCTTGCTGTTTCTCCTTTAGAGTTATAACAGCTTGTTTGAATAAGCAGGGATTATAAGGGTGTGTTTAGTTGCCCAATTTTGCAAAATAAATTCTTGTAGCACTTTCGTTGTTATTTGACAAACTTTATCCAAACATGGACTACTACGTATACTCCAAAGATTCGTCTCGACATGTACGTACTAAAAGTATAATTAATTATTTTTTTACCTACATATTTAATTTTTCATGCATATATTTAAAGATTGATGTGACAAGAAATCTTGCCAATTTTGCAAAATTGGGGAGAAACTAAACAAGACCTAAATTCAGAATTAGTTTCTCTTCTCCAGACCTGTGAATGGTCTGGTCTTCACATGCATGCATGCATGTTCAGAACTGGACTTGTATTTTTTTTAGAAGAAAAGGTTTCCTCTGCTTTTATATTTCAAAAAGCAAAATCGGTTCACAGTTCAAGGATAACTAAAACCAGCACACAGAGGCCTTAAGTCAGACCAATATAGCAGTTCAGATTTCCAAAATCACACAACCAACGTTACTACTTCATGCTGACCGAAGGAACACTTGTAGCCAAAAGCTGAACATCTTATGGCGCCAACTGTGATGATGATATCCTTGTGCTCGTCCTCCACTGTAGTTGAGGTGGACAGCTTGCGAGAAACTCCAGACGACTAGCAATGTCCTCCCCTAGACGAGTCGTCTCCCTGCTTGTACAAGGGAATCCACCTCTGCAACATTCTGACAATCTTCCTCATTAGCATCGACAACCTCAACCATCTTGCACCCTGAAATAACATTTCATTTCGTAATTTCCAAATCGATCAAAGAACTGGCGCAAAAACCATATTGGATATCATGTCTCTTATTCGCAATTCGCAAACTAGCCACCGATTCAAAGTTTGCTCCATAGTCAACCCCCAACACATCAGAAACTGTACCCCAAACATTACTGGCAACACAACATTATTGGACTTGTACTTTTTTTCTTTCTACTCAGGTCCAAAATACATATGAAGTGAATTACTAGTACTTGCATCCAAATCAGCACTCTCTGCAGATACTCATGATATATTTTTGAGTGAAACTCAAATATGGTGAGCTAATCGCAGGCCTGAACTCTTTAATTAAAAGTACGTGTGGCTAACGACCACGGATTAGCACCCAACCATGACAAAACTACGAAATAAAAGAAAACAGCACCGTACCACTCAAACAAATACAAACCATGATGAGCATCTCCAAGTGTTTGCCATCCCTAGGTTGCCAAATTTTGGTTTTTGGCAACTCCTCAAAATGAATGGGAAGTGATTTTTTTTTGCCATCTCCAATAGTTTGCCAAATTGCACTTGCCAAACCCAAATAATGAGGCCCACCTAGTACCTGTCCAACTACCGATCCAACAGTCGCGCCCCTTGTTTTTCCATCGCCGATCGCCCGATCCTTCTTCTCCCGTCGTTTTTTTTCCATCGCCGATGCTTCTTCTCCCGTCGCGTGTCTTCCTGCTGGCGGCCCTGTGTTGTGGCAGCTCTCGTTGGTGGGCAAGGCCGGCGCTTGTTTGTTCATCGCTGAAGGCAGGGACGCTGGTAATCATTGATTCACGTACAGGCAAGGCACTGTATGTCGTTGAGTGGCACTGTATGTCGCTGAGTACAGGCAAGGCCGATCAGTACACAAGCTCATCATTGATTCACGTACAGCCTGACACGCGATGCCAAAAGGTTTCCCGCGCGGCGCAAAACTGGGAGTGCGGAAGAATTTTTTGGCAACCCACTGGATTGGCAAGTCCAAATAGCAATCTGTTGGAGATAGTTTTGTTCCATATTTTGCCAAATTTTTGGGATAGCAAGAGAGATGGCAAACACTTGGAGATGCTCATTATATATGTTAGGAGGTAAGATAGCTTACTTTCTTCTAAAATAAGCTAGCTTACTTGGAGACACAAATCCTAAAGTTTCCATCATGCTGACGGAGGACGCTCACCTCAGCACAAATTTCGTCACGCTTCTCTAAGCATTATTATATATTTCACGTAAGCTCAAATTTACCTGTGCTGTTTGCAGAAAAATGCTGATCTGCCAGTCCACGTTGTTGGAGACGTATCAACAATTTCATATACCACAGTGTATTGCTTAGTTTTCAAGGGCATTTAATTTTTAATTGGAGTGAACGATGAGCCTCAGAAAAAGTGAGCAACAAATGTGGACATGGATACGAGTTTTTCAATCATAATGCAACTAGTAATTTGTTCCTTTGTGCCGACTTCATCGAGGTTTCGTTTTCTTTTCTTTCTAATAATAACCAGAGGGTCTAGGTTCTAATATTATTTTCCACAAAGGAGAGCAAAGACCAACATCAATGCCAAGATTTTGACATAGTTTCACTATTGAGTGTTGCTATACTGCGATAGCATAAGAGAAAGAGATACCACACTAATCATGCCATAAGACTCCATGGATGTCGATACTATGGTATTATTTGCCAAGCATGGGTTGAGCTTTAGTAATGACAAAACTACTTTCTTCTATTTTTTTGTAGTTTAATATTGTTTCTATTTTACAAAATTATTTCTAGGGGCGGTTGGCTTATTAATAAAATATTCCTTAGGTGGGTATTAATTCACTCTATATTTCAACACCCCCTCACACAAGCTCTCTTGGGCCTCAAATGGAGAAATATGATTCGACTGCAATTATTAATTACGACCACTAGGATTTAGAACTTGTGCTCTGACACCATATTGAGTTGCATGCAAAGCTTAAACTGATGAGAAAGACCCCCAACAATTCGGCAACACAGTGCTATGCTTATGATAAGTTACTACAAGACGAGCCTAGGTTGACAAGTCAATTAAATCTACAACCAAACCTCCATATGAAGGCATGGCCCCCACGGTAGATTGATCTCCCGAGGAGCGGTGTGGTGGGCAGGCCGGCATGGAATCATCGACTTAGGATCAAAACTTTAAACTCGTTATACCATGAAAGCACAGATGATTTAGAATAATGTGTGGAATATATTGTATCAAACTCTTGGGAAGAATAAATATATCACAAAGACCTATGAGTCAAGTCGACTCTCTAAGAGATATGCCAATAATATCATATTATAATTCTGAACTACCAAATATACTATTAGCAGTTTAAAGCGTTAACATTTCCATTACATAAGAACAATAATAATTTGTTGTCATTTGCTATGGAAAAGCATAATGTTAGAGTGTATCACAACTAGCATAGAGTTATTAGTTGACTAAGGTAGAGTCACTTGACAACTAGGCTAGAGTTAATTGGGATTATTATCTCGTATACTGGCTTGACCCTAAGTCCTGTAAACTCTATATAGCGTCTTACAGGCTTAACACAAAAAACCTAATAATTTCACCCAACTATATTCTTCTACATGGTAGTACAAAATCAATTCTGATCTAGGGCACAAGACATCACTTTCATACTGTGTGCTCTCGGGAGATCGGTCTCCCTCCGTGGATACAACACCCTTGTTTAGGCAGCATGTCCCATTGATCTGCCAATCTCTCATCGTCATTCTAGTGTGGCTCACAACAACAGATCGTGTACCTCTTCATGCAGTTCTTTCTTGCCATCCTTTCACCACTATGGCCCATATCCGCTGATTGGAAGCACCTTCATTCATCTTGTTGCACCGGCAAAATCTGTCTAAATCTTCATCTTATTGGACCGCGTCTCATCCCCACACCAACCACTGTGGCAGATGGACCCACAGTCACAAATAATTCCTTCACTATCATGGTAGTAGTCGAGCCAAACCGCGTCCTAACCATGTGCTCTAGAGCCACCATGTCAGCGCTTTCCTCGACCGCCAAGTCAATGCCTTCCTGTACCGCCATTAGGCATCTTGGCGGACAAATCAATCCCCACCCCACCACCATGGGGGTATCTGTAGACCCAACCTCAAATATATAGAGCCATTAGGAACGAGTGCAGTTTTCTATGCACTCATTGGACACAACTGAGGGGAGCATCGAACAAATGACATCACTGTTTGGTGCCTCTGTGCCAAGTAGCCATTGAGAAAATAGTCGCTAGTTGACTGTTGGAATGATCATCAGATGTTTTCATTTGTGTGATGCTCATCATCAAACATGTCCGATGCTCAAAAACCGCCTCTAGAACCATACTAGAAGCCATCAGAAGTTACTTGTCATTTTTCCGATGCCCCTTTGCACTAGCATCCAATGGTCATATATATGCATCAACACACATCCATTTGTCTGATGCCTCTTGTGCCAGTGTCCGATCCAATGGTTGTTGTGGGGCTCCCATTTCAACTTGTTTCTTTGTTCTCTTTATGTCAGACTTGGTTCCATCCTTCATGGCTTGGACTTGTATGATCTTCTAGGTGTTGATCGTCGGATTACCACGTTGTCTTTGTCCAAGTTGCATTTGCATCCTATTGGACTACAAAATAAACACATGCAAATATCTTAGTCCAATTTGGTCTTATGATCATCAAACATCAAAATGTGAATTGAATGGGCCAATGGTCCATTTTCCTTACAAGTACCCTGCATCTACTACAAGCAATAGGGTTGCTATTGTGTCGCCTCCCGGACTATAGCACCCCACCCATAGTCACCACCGACGTAGACACACATTTGTCCATGGTGGCACTGCCATTATATCTACATTGACATCATATGTGCATCAATAGTCGTGCTATGCCTCTAGCAAGGCACTTGTCTACACCCGATCTTCATCACCGACAACGTACTAAGCCTACATCCATTGTAATACCTTTGCATCTAGACTCTAGGTTGTTTGCCTTTAGGTAGGAGTGTCCACACGGATTGCTCACCTTCGCATAGGAGCACTCGATCCCACACACTTTCTTCTTCGTTTAGCACAACCTCACTCTCGTTGCTAGCATTGCCATCTCATCCCCGCATATTTTTATTGTCTACTTTGACAACATGGCTCCATTATATTAGCATCTTCTATATCCTCCTCGTTGTTCTCCGCACCTAAACTATCATCGAGGACCTCCTAGTATATCTACTATTTGCACATTGGTGCGTGCTTTCATCCTTGATGCTTCGTAGCCTAACAGCCCCCACAAATGCTTCATCCCATGGCAATACATGACTGCATTGACACGTAGAAACCATCTTATCTGCCTCAGTTCCATCACCATCTTTCATCGATGTCCTCAATAGTCCTGACTACATCGACCTTAGCAACACCTCCTTTATTCTGTGATGACCTTAGCTACTCATAGGTTTTCTTCTCCAGCCACAACATGTGCGATACATTGGCAGTTCAGATTGTGGGGGATGTTAGATCACTGGCAAACGCCTTTGTCTTCTTTTCAAGTCACTATCTGCAATGATCCCACTGTGATTACGGAGATGTTATAATGTATAACGACTAGGATCATAATCCAAAATCAATTCGGATAGAGTTAGGTGGGGATTACGATCCCACGTATAAGCTCGACCTGCAAGTTATGCACACTATATATACCATAATATTCGAGAGGCTCAATGCAAACTATCCGGTTTAACCTAATTCTATTCTACTCAAGTACTCATAAAAGAAAAACTAATTATATTCTTCTAAATCTAAAAAACTAATTCTATTCTTCTACACATAAAAAAGGTAGCAAAACTAGCATGCCTGGCCAAAAGAATGATCCAAATGCCACCTATATATATATATATATATATATATATATAATATATATATATATATATATATATATATATATATATATATAGACACACACACACTATTAACTAGGAGTGTCTAACAGATCGAATTAGCACATGCATGTCTAATCAAACTCTGCGTGGACATATTTATTCCAGTCATGCATGCGAATGCCCCCATTGAGACTATCATCATGCATGCATTCTGACGGAAGCAAGCTCATGTAAGCACAAGAGCGTCACCCCAACATGGATATCGTGACGTTGGATAATAAACTCAAAACTTTCACGTGAATGTACAGTTTGTATACATATGTATGATGTTATATAGGTCGCTTTCATTCATAAGCTCATCCGCTACTGGTGCTTGCAAATTCACTGAGATTGTTTAGACATAGGATGCATTGCTAGTCCACGCGCGCTGCTGGCGACGACTATAGTAATTGAAAAATGGTTTGCATCACATACTCCCTCCGTATCACAATTAGAGTTCGTTTTGGAAAAGCTTTCGGTCAAACATTGAGAATATAAATCATGAATAACTTTTAAATTATTGAGTTTAGAAATGTAAAAATCATATAAATAAATTTATCTTGAAAAGTACTTTCATAAAAGTATATATATATCACTTTATAACAATATTTTTAAAGAAATAAGTGGTCAAAGTTATGCTTTGGAGACCGTGTCGCTGTCCAAAACGAACTCTAATTGTGATACGGAGGGAGTACAGTATTTTGATTGAATTTCCAGGGCATGTGTTCTTAGTTAATTTGGACTGGAGTGGAACGATCAACAAATATTTAAAGAAAAAGAAGTGTAGACTTGATCTCTGTTTCGGAGCTTAGTGGTGCTACAACGTAGTAAAACATTTGTTTCTTAACTGCTAAACATATATATAAGTGTGGATTGCTTTGGGCATGATTTTTCACACACTAGAAGCTAAGGATACATAGTACAGTAGGACATATAGACGGTTTATCCCTATGTGACTGTTAATCGTTTGTAAGTGGTTAATTGGTTTATAGTATTTTTCATTAACTGAGTATATAAATTTCAAAATAGTGTAGGAATTTTGTCGGCATCAATGCCACCGTACCACCCATGAATAATAACTGCAGTAAAAAAGTTAAACTCATGTATTATTAATTCTATAAGCTCCGGCCCACCATCTATTTGAGTGGGACTAACCTCATATGCTTAAAATTAATGTATAATATTATTGACATGCAACATACATATCAGCATATATATGTTGCACTTTAACCAATCACATAATAAGTATGGTTCATTGCCTGACAAACTAAACCCTACGCTTTGAGTCATCCACAAGGCCAAAATCTCTTACGGTCTCTCTGAACCCAAATATATGCGCTTAGCTCTATCAAACTATATATTTTACATTTTTTCTACAATTTTAAGGCAGTCTATTCCTTTGTGCTATACTACTAGCAGACAACATAAATTGTCATTCTTTTAAAATTTCTCCCTGCTTTCCATGCCTATCCTATCGAGCATACATAGAAAACCAAATACAATTTAAAACATGTCGTCTCATCTAAAAAATAAAGCACTTTAAAGCAGGAATTAGAAATTCTGGTCATTTGGCATGCACATACAGTACAATTATATATATTTTGGCTAATACTCCCTGTCCATAAATGTAAGGACTTCTGAGATTTTTATTGCTTGATATTGCAAATTTAATCATGGAAACCCTATACATTAGTTCTTTTTTACATCCATATAAATAATGAACCCAAATAGTAATTTAGCATGAATCCAATTGCTAGCAAGACTAGGACTGCTTATTATATAATATTGAAAAATTTCATTATTGCCCTCTAGCTGGACCATCATCAAAATGAGCAGACTTCATGTCTGTTATCAATGATCATGTGTAAAATGTATACTCATAATAGTTCACATTTTCACAAAACAATTTTCACGTTACCTTGCAAAGGAAATTGATATATATGGTAGCTTGGTGAGGGACCCCTTGATTAATACTGTATCCACCTCAAACATAAAATTGACTATTTACTAAAGCTGGCTCAAAACCTACCAATTTCATCCATATATATGTACAAATATTCAAGGCTCTATTTGGGTAACCAAATATTCTGAGGATCCAGTATACTAATTAATAGGAATTTGTACCTTCTGCTTAGCATGATCTTGCAATCCATGGTGCATAAACTAGATTTACATCACATATTCCAAATCCTCACTATACTACAACACAAAAGTAGTATCAAGCAACACATATACTCCCTCCGTCCCAAATGTCTGTCGCTTTCGCTTCCCGAGAAACAAATGCCGGCAATTTTTATAAAAATAATATATTATCGATTAGTATCATAATTAGTATTATCGGAAAAATCTTTGAATCTAGTTTTTTAACAAATTTATTTAAAGATATAAATATAACACGTATTTTCTATAAATCGAGTCAAACTTGTGGCACGGAAACCGAAAACGACCAACATTTTGGGACGGAGGGAGTATACGCTAAAAGTAGAAGATTGTCGATGCACTGCCCGTCGATATAAAATCTCTAACAAGCCATCCGTCTTCACTTCAGAGAGAATGTACTATGAGTCGCTGCATTGGAGCTGTGGTATAGTGCCTCCCAGTCAATGAGAGAACTATCAAACACCTCTAGTAAAGCTGGCAAGTCCAAGTCTGCCTCAGACTCTTGAACATCTGTACTTGTTTGAGCGGTTTCTGTGCTCTGAAGATCCATACTCGCGACAAGTTGTGGAAGCTGGACCATGCTGATGCTATGATGGTCCTTGCAAGTGTGGTCACCGTAGTATACGACAGTATACTTTGCACTTTCCTCGCTGGCCATGGCACTATTATTACCAGTACCATCATCATTTGGTTCTTGTTCCTCAATTGTCTTTGTTGCCAAGCAGTTCCTTTCTCTGTAGGCGCATCTATAGTAGCTCCTGATTAATTGACCACAAGTTCAAGTGAGTGATATATGGTTATGGTTATACCATATATATATACGTGTCGATCTGTTATAATTAGTTCATCGATTTGGCAGAGATGATCATGCATAGAAAGAATCTGCTCATGCAATAACTGTAAGTAGTAGATTCATTTTTAGACGAAGAAGAACGTGATCGATATAGTATATAATTAAGAGATAGATATATTATTTACCTAGGATGTTTCCTCCCATTGATGTTCTTCTGCCCATATTTTCTCCACAGATGGCCATCATAGTGTGGAACATGTGTAACAAGGGACCTTGATTGCTTGACGTTGTTCCTCCTAGAAACATATGTAGAATCAGTTGACACATATATAGATATGATGTTACAACAAGCTGGATTATATGGGCATATACTCGCAATAATAAGTTGATCACATCTGATGATCAGCATCGAATAATCACACACCTTCTCTTTTGACCAACGCTATTAGGCTGCTTTGACAATCGCGCTTGCTCCTCCGTCTTCCTCACCAACGACTTGTCGTCGATGACGGGCTCTACCAAAGGTCCGCCTCCGGTACTCATGAGGCAGCCCTCAAGTGTAGACACCACGCCCATGTTGCAGCCGATCACGTCGTCAAAGAGCTGGACAGCGATCGCGGCGGCCGAGGAGGTACCATCGATGACGCCGTGGAGCAGCGGGAGGACGAGCGCTCGGAGCTGCATCACAAGCTCCTGCTGCCTCCTCATGGCCTCCACCATCTCCCAGCCATGGCCGCAGGGCGGCAGGCTGCTCTTGCAGTCCATATTCTGTACACACTCAATTATTAGTTGTGTTTGCCTTAATTTCTCTCAGGCAGCTTACTGTAGTGTGTGAAGAGTAAGTAACTACTACGTACTAGTACTAGAGCTAGTGTGCAGGTAGTTTTCGTTTGGGTCAATGTGATGACTCTGATGAGTGAGAGAGCTAGGTTCTATCTACTAGTACACAACAGTGGAATGTATGTACGTGCTGTGTGCCGATCGAGCTTAATTGGCACGTGTGGTATTGATGATATATGATGCTGTGCAGTCGCATGCAAGAATTAAAATTAAAAAGAAGCAGTGAGGCATCCATTTCTAGGTGTGAACGCATGGGCGTGTGTTGTGCATGACCACGCGGCATTGGCATCGACCACACACGAGCCAGGGGTTGAGACTTTCAACTCTCCCAGTCCTTCATACGTACACACGTATATCATCAGTACCACAATCCTAAATTGCTTTGAATGCCAAAACTAACCAAGAAAAAGGTTTAAACCGCTAAAGATCAGAGGTGCATGAACTTGGACTAGTCAGACAGATTGACAGAGTGTAACCATATCGATGTGAAATGAAACATTTCTTTTTCCCGGCCCTTCTATCCGGATTGGATCGGGTGAGTTTTGAATAGCACTCAAGGAAATACGAATTACCTTAGAGATTTTGAATAGCATCAAAGGAAATGAGCAATTACCTTGGCAGTTTGTAATAACACTCAAGGAAACATGTGGATTGTACGTCTTGGCGGTTTAGGCTAGCACTCAAGGAAATTAGCAAATTATCTAGTGGTTTGGTTTAGCACTCAAGGATATCCATTTCCTTGGAGGCTAACTCTGGCAGCTAAGGAAACTACATTTTCTCAACGGTTTCAATTTGACACTCAAGGAAACACTTGGCCCTCAAGGTAATTCCAAATTCTGGTAGTGTATGCATATGTGTGTGTGCATGATTGTACTGTACACCTGCATATTATTTGGCCAAATTAAATTGAGAGGGTTATGCATATAGTTCTTAATTAGTTACTCACGCTGTTCCAAATTATACACTTATAGTTCACACACTAACAAGCTTCTTTTAACTATGGTCAAGTTTATTAAAAAAATATAGACATATATATAGTGCATCAAAATGTACAATATCATTTTAGTGTCATTCAATTACTGATGAAATATATCTTGAATTTATGTGAGCTGTATGTAGATGTTAATTCAACTATAATTTGGTTGGCAGAAAGATTACCTAGGGATGTTCTCTCTCGAAAGGTGAAGGAACATTGGAATTGTGTCCTTGGAGTAGACCATGCCATCATTTTTGTCCATGTCGTTGAATTTATGCACCTTGGTGCTATATATATACAAGTAGAGTGTGAACCAAAACAATATGTATATAAACACAAATAATTATAAGACGAATGTGATCTAATTCTTGCAAGAAAAAAATGATTCTATAGTAGCAAGACGAATGTGATCTAATTCTTGCAAGAAAATATGATTCTATAGTAGCAAGAGAATTGAACGACATAGGTTGCGAGGGTTTTGAGTCAATGCCCCTCCATGGTAGGATAGTGGCAGACCAAACGCGGGAGTAGAGAAGCCAATGTGTCGTGGTTTTGTTGGAGGGCAAGATGGGTTGAGGGCTGCTGGTAAGAATAGGATGGGCTTTGAGACAGGAGGAGAGTGAGTGGCACCAAAGAGGGAGGGGAAGAGGAAAGAGGAGGATGAGGTTCACGGAATGTCTTTTTGCTGCATGCTTTGTGGGGCTAGATGAACAAGATTCATGGCGTTCATTGCCAACATGACATAATGCTATTTGAAGGTAACAATTGGCTCTTTCAATAGAATTTTATGTGATAGGAACCTTTCATTGGTATTTCATGGAAATGAGGCTCTTCGAGTGCTACAAAACATTTATCTTTTCTTTTGAAATGCTTAAGCCACCCAGCACTAGTGGAAACGGGAATTCCCTTGACACTTAAAACACTACTGGAAACTTGAAATTCCCTTACGGTGCACTACCGTCAGGGAAAATAAAAATATTTTCATCAAAATGTACGTATCATCATAAAAAAATAAAAATATCGCCATAAAATTTCTTATGGTGCACTTACCGTCAGGAAAATAAAAATATCGTCAGGGCTAGCTCGACATGGTAATTCCAGTTTACACTGACGTTGGTCAGGGAATTTCTCCAAGTCCAGTAGGAAATAAGGGAAATGGGAAATAGCAATAGAAAAATAGGAAAATTATTAATTTTTGTCTAACGGTGAACCAACGGGAACATATTTTCCTTGTTGGTTTACCGCCACAAATAATATTTGTTAGGTTTTGGCTGCAGAGTCACTCATTGGATTTATGTCCTTGCCATGTATATATGTACTTTGGGAATGTGCCTATCATGAAGGTATTGGCATATATAAGCCATAAATGGATATATATCCTTTTGACATATTATGGGTAATAGGCAGCAAAGGGACTCTTCACATGCTCTTATTAAGTGGGGCATGTCTGATCCATTTGATTGGTGGATACTTTAAGGATATATACCTTGTCGGCTAACCCAACCTTGAATATTGGTGACATGAAATTTATATGAATCTAAAACAGGAATCCCTTACATTCTTTTTTCAAACAGCTATTTGTTTGAATGGCGGGAGAGGAAGAGAAAGTGTGTATATGTATATGTACTGTATATGTATATGTATATGTATATGTATATGTATGTATATGTATACGTGGGGGGCTGTACTGGATGGCTTGCTTACCATCCATCAATGTGCGCAAAGATCATCAGAGGTGCATGAACTTGGACTAGTCAGACAGATTGACAACCATGTCGATGTGAAATGAAACATTTCTTTTTTCCCAGCCCTTGTATCCGGATTGGAGCGGGTGAGAGCGTGAGGCATGATTGCCAAAGAATAGGAGCTGGACGGGGTTCAGCCTTCCTGCATGCGTACTTGCTTGGGAGGAGGAGAATACCAGCTATTAATTAGTCTTGCTTCGAGATCTACAACTTTTATTTTGGTCATTTCTCCATCTAAGGTATTTTAAAAATTTTGAATTTTAAAATTTTCAAATTCGGACGCAGTTTTGCATAACTAGATGACTTCAAATTAAAAAGTTATCAACTACAAACTTTCATAACTTGTCAAGATCTACAAAGTTTATTTTGGTTGTTTGACTATTTGTGCATCCGATATTGTGGTTCTAATATTATTCACAAACATTATATATCACTCTTGTAGTTTTATAAACTACCAGAGAGATATATAAGATTTGTGAACGAATTTATTTTAAGTTTGTCAAATGAAAAATCACCAAAACAAAAATTGTTCATCTTGATAAGTTAACCAACTTTGTAGTTAAAAACTTTTTCATTTGGATTAATTTACTACTTCAAAATGTAATTTAAAAACTGGCTTTGCCGAGTGTCAAAAAAAACTGGCATATACTTCTTAGTATTGTACATTGCGGCAAATGATATTTTCAACCCTCGACGACTAATCACAAGCTTCTGATGAGATATATCATATATTCATATATACCTTATTTTACATTACATACCTCCACAACTAATTGTCGCTAGCTTTTCATCGGTATCTGAGTTATTAGGCTTCAAATCTCAGGATTGCGTCCAACTCCCAACTATCCAAATCCAACGGTGCAAACACAGCCATGTCGAAAGGCTCATAGTACATGTCCTTTGTGATGACCAACTCTTCAGATTTGTCATCGATTGGTTTATTGTCATCTAGGGATGTCTGATTCTGATGGTCACAAGGATCTGTACAGGTGCTGGATATGCTGGATTGGCTGTCGCTGCTGCTTCTGGTGTTTGTTTCAGAGTCATCAGGGCTTGAAATATTAGCACCATCATTATCCTTACAAGTATGCTGACCATAGTAGACGACCGTGTACATCAGGGTATGATCAGCACCACTGCTGTCATCTTGTTGCTGCACCGTCTTTGTTGCTTTGCAGCCTTGTTCCTGTCTGTAGGTGCATCTGTAGTAGCTCCTGCATATGTACCTCAATTGTTAGCTAGTGACAAATATAATACAGCTTATTGCAAATTTGCATCATTATCTAACTTTGCGCACATACTAATTAATACAGTAAAGTCATGGGCAAATCTAGGATCAACCTAAACCAGGCTAGAGTTCAGTACCAAAAAAAAAACTGGCAGTGTCCTTCCTTTATTATCCCAAACTAAATTTCTACCACCTAGCTTGCTTAACATTATATATTGGAACAACATGTGGCATGATTGCTTGGCAATAGTACAAGGGAGTTTTTTTAAAAAAAAGGAAATGAAAGAATAACTAGGAAAACCAGGAAATAGGCATCTTTCAAATTAATAAGAGGGATAAATTCACCTTGAGTGTTTGGTGTTGTTGATGTTCTTCTGCCCATACTTCCTCCATTGGCGGCCATCGTAGTGCGGAACAGGTGTTTCAAGTGACACAGAGTCATCAAATCTCCTGCTTAAAATTTTATTTCTGGATTAATAATCATATATATTCAAACCTCAAGTAGCATTTGGAATGGAAGAGAGTCTACTCAAATAAACTTTTTATTAGCTCACAGCCTCACACATGGTACCTTCTCTTGTGCTGATGACGGGGGTTAGCAGTAGTAAACCCTCCTCGTTCTTGCTGTCGACAGAGGAAATCTTCTTCACTCTCTTCTTGTCATCCACCAGCACATCGTCGTCGTCATGAGGTCGTCGAGTACTTGGAGACTGATGATGGAGCTGCAGCTCGGCCATGGCCTTGCTGGAGCAATCAAGTATGTTCTGGAACAACTGGGCGACGAGCTCGGAGCGCTGGTCGGCCTGCAGCGCAGGGAGCACGATCGCTCGCAGCTGCGTCACCAGAGACTGGCCTCTGGCGATCTCCTTCATCGCCGGCCGGTGATCATCAGAAGCTGAAGATTGAGCGAGAAATTTGCTATTATACTGTTGGTGCTTCATCATATCTCTGCTAGCTTTCTTGTAGCTTTTGCTAGCTCTTGTATCTGAAGAACTGGTGCTATGCTGTGGGAAGAAACTAAGCTGCTGAAGCTTAGCTTAGCTGCTGGTTCTAATTTTCAGGCATCTGTAAGAGAAGGAATAATCAAGCAAGGAAGAAGAAGCTATTAGTCATATCTAGCTGGCTATGGCGATAAGGTTGCTGCTAATCCACTCTACTTATATATATATATATAGGGGATGGAAATGCCATGGCAACATAGTTAATGGATCAACTTGTGCAGTAATATAATCTGCTGTGCCTGCCTGCCTGCGTGCCGCGTGCGTAGGCAGATGCAGAGCACATGAAAAGAGGGAAGGATTCAGACTTGGACCCTGCAGACATTTCCAGCTACCACGCGCTTATAGGTTGCATTGGTCCTCTCTACTCGTATGTTACTGTTACTAGCACAACAGATCGATGCTTAATTATGTACTGGTTTGGAAGATCGTGGTTAGATTCTGTAGTCGTAGTCATGAAATTAGCCTGGGGAAAGGATTGGCTAACTTCATCGTAGTAGTGAATTGTCACTTGTGTCCACCAGGTACTCCTGCTCCAGAAAATGTCTGGTCAGTGAGCAGTCGCTTTTGCTTCTCCACATGACCGACCTTTTCAGCTTTTTACTGTGTTCTGCCCTAAACAACAACAATCCCTGCTTGGAATCTGAAAAAAAAAGAGAGAGCTTGCTGTTTCTCCTTTAGAGTTATAACAGCTTGTTTGAATAAGCAGGGATTATAAGGGTGTGTTTAGTTGCCCAATTTTGCAAAATAAATTCTTGTAGCACTTTCGTTGTTATTTGACAAACTTTATCCAAACATGGACTACATATACTCCAAAGATTCGTCTCGACATGTACGTAAAAAAGTATAATTAATTATTTTTTTACCTACATATTTAATTTTTCATGCATATATTTAAAGATTGATGTGACAAGAAATCTTGCCAATTTTGCAAAATTGGGGAGAAACTAAACAAGACCTAAATTCAGAATTAGTTTCTCTTCTCCAGACCTGTGAATGGTCTGGTCTTCACATGCATGCATGCATGTTCAGAAACTGGACTTGTATTTTTTTTAGAAGAAAAGGTTTCCTCTGCTTTTATATTTCAAAAAGCAAAATCGGTTCACAGTTCAAGGATAACTAAAACCAGCACACAGAGGCCTTAAAGTCAGACCAATATAGCAGTTCAGATTTCCAAAATCACACAACAACGTTACTACTTCATGCTGAACCGAAGGAACACTTGTAGCCAAAAGCTGAACATCTTATGGCGCCAACTGTGATGATGATATCCTTGTGCTCGTCCTCCACTGTAGTTGAGGTGGACAGCTTGCGAGAAACTCCAGACGACTAGCAATGTCTCCACTAGACGAGTCGTCTCCTGCTTGTACAAGGGAATCCACCTCTGCAACATTCTGACAATCTTCCTCATTAGCATCGACAACCTCAACATCTTGCACCCTGAAATAACATTTCATTTCGTAATTTCCAAATCGATCAAAGAACTGGCGCAAAAAACAATATTGGATAATCTATGTCTCTTATTCGCAATTCGCAAACTAGCCACCGATTCAAAGTTTGCTCCATAGTCAACCCCCAACACATCAGAAACTGTACCCCAAACATTACTGGCAACACAACATTATTGGACTTGTACTTTTTTTCTTTCTACTCAGGTCCAAAATACATATGAAGTGAATTACTAGTACTTGCATCCAAATCAGCACTCTCTGCAGATACTCATGATATATTTTTGAGTGAAACTCAAATATGGTGAGCTAATCGCAGGCCTGAACTCTTTAAAAAGTACGTGTGGCTAACGACCACGGATTAGCACCCAACCATGACAAAACTACGAAATAAAAGAAAACAGCACCGTACCACTCAAACAAATACAAACCATGATGAGCATCTCCAAGTGTTTGCCATCCCTAGGTTGCCAAATTTGGTTTTTGGCAACTCCTCAAAATGAATGGGAAGTGATTTTTTTGCCATCTCCAATAGTTTGCCAAATTGCACTTGCCAAACCCAAATAATGAGGCCCACCTAGTACCTGTCCAACTACCGATCCAACAGTCGCGCCCTTTTTTTTCCATCGCCGATCGCCCGATCCTTCTTCTCCGTCGTTTTTTTTCCATCGCCGATGCTTCTTCTCCCGTCGCGTGTCTTCCTGCTGGCGGCCCTGTGTTGTGGCAGCTCTCGTTGGTGGGCAAGGCCGGCGCTTGTTTGTTCATCGCTGAAGGCAGGGACGCTGGTAATCATTGATTCACGTACAGGCAAGGCACTGTATGTCGTTGAGTGGCACTGTATGTCGCTGAGTACAGGCAAGGCCGATCAGTACACAAGCTCATCATTGATTCACGTACAGCCTGACACGCGATGCCAAAAGGGTTTCCGCGCGGCGCAAAACTGGGAGTGCGGAAGAATTTTTGGCAACCCACTGGATTTGGCAAGTCCAAATAGCAATCTGTTGGAGATAGTTTTGTTCCATATTTTGCCAAATTTTTGGGATAGCAAGAGAGATGGCAAACACTTGGAGATGCTCATTATATATGTTAGGAGGTAAGATAGCTTACTTTCTTCTAAAATAAGCTAGCTTACTTGGAGACACAAATCCTAAAGTTTCCATCATGCTGACGGAGGACGCTCACCTCAGCACAAATTTCGTCACGCTTCTCTAAGCATTATTATATATTTCACGTAAGCTCAAATTTACCTGTGCTGTTTGCAGAAAAATGCTGATCTGCCAGTCCACGTTGTTGGAGACGTATCAACAATTTCATATACCACAGTGTATTGCTTAGTTTCCAAGGGCATTTAATTTTTAATTGGAGTGAACGATGAGCCTCAGAAAAAGTGAGCAACAAATGTGGACATGGATACGAGTTTTTCAATCATAATGCAACTAGTAATTTGTTCCTTTGTGCCGACTTCATCGAGGTTTCGTTTTCTTTTCTTTCTAATAATAACCAGAGGGTCTAGGTTCTAATATTATTTTCCACAAAGGAGAGCAAAGACCAACATCAATGCCAAGATTTTGACATAGTTTCACTATTGAGTGTTGCTATACTGCGATAGCATAAGAGAAAGAGATACCACACTAATCATGCCATAAGACTCCATGGATGTCGATACTATGGTATTATTTGCCAAGCATGGGTTGAGCTTTAGTAATGACAAAACTACTTTCTTCTATTTTTTTGTAGTTTAATATTGTTTCTATTTTACAAAATTATTTCTAGGGGCGGTTGGCTTATTAATAAAATATTCCTTAGGTGGGTATTAATTCACTCTATATTTCAACACCCTCACACAAGCTCTCTTGGGCCTCAAATGGAGAATATGATTCGACTGCAATTATTAATTACGACCACTAGGATTTAGAACTTGTGCTCTGACACATATTGAGTTGCATGCAAAGCTAAACTGATGAGAAAGACCCCCAACAATTCGGCAACACAGTGCTATGCTTATGATAAGTTACTACAAGACGAGCCTAGGTTGACAAGTCAATTAAATCTACAACCAAACCTCCATATGAAGGCATGGCCCCCACGGTAGATTGATCTCCCGAGGAGCGGTGTGGTGGGCAGGCCGGCATGGAATCATCGACTTAGGATCAAAACTTTAAACTCGTTATACCATGAAAGCAAGATGATTAGAATAATGTGTGGAATATTGTATCAAACCTCTTGGGAAGAATAAATATATCACAAAGACCTATGAGTCAAGTCGACTCTCTAAGAGATATGCCAATAATATCATATTATAATTCTGAACTACCAAATATACTATTAGCAGTTTAAAGCGTTAACATTTCCATTACATAAGAACAATAATAATTGTTGTCATTTGCTATGGAAAAGCATAATGTTAGAGTGTATCACAACTAGCATAGAGTTATTAGTTGACTAAGGTAGAGTCACTTGACAACTAGGCTAGAGTTAATTGGGATTATTATCTCGTATACTGGCTTGACCCTAAGTCCTGTAAACTCTATATAGCGTCTTACAGGCTTAACACAAAAAACCTAATAATTTCACCAACTATATTCTTCTACATGGTAGTACAAAATCAATTCTGATCTAGGGCACAAGACATCACTTTCATACTGTGTGCTCTCGGGAGATCGGTCTCCCTCCGTGGATACAACACCCTTGTTTAGGCAGCATGTCCCATTGATCTGCCAATCTCTCATCGTCATTCTAGTGTGGCTCACAACAACAGATCGTGTACCTCTTCATGCAGTTCTTGCCATCCTTCACCACTATGGCCCATATCCGCTGATTGGAAGCACCTTCATTCATCTTGTTGCACCGGCAAAATCTGTCTAAATCTTCATCTTATTGGACCGCGTCTCATCCCCACACCAACCACTGTGGCAGATGGACCCACAGTCACAAATAATTCCTTCACTATCATGGTAGTAGTCGAGCCAAACCGCGTCCTAACCATGTGCTCTAGAGCCACCATGTCAGCGCTTTCCTCGACCGCCAAGTCAATGCCTTCCTGTACCGCCATTAGGCATCTTGGCGGACAAATCAATCCCCACCCCACCACCATGGGGGTATCTGTAGACCCAACCTCAAATATATAGAGCCATTAGGAACGAGTGCAGTTTTCTATGCACTCATTGGACACAACTGAGGGGAGCATCGAACAAATGACATCATGTTTGGTGCCTCTGTGCCAAGTAGCCATTGAGAAAATAGTCGCTAGTTGACTGTTGGAATGATCATCAGATGTTTCATTTTGTGTGATGCTCATCATCAAACATGTCCGATGCTCAAAAACCGCCTCTAGAACATACTAGAAGCCATCAGAAGTTACTTGTCATTTTTCCGATGCCCCTTTGCACTAGCATCCAATGGTCATATATATGCATCAACACACATCCATTTGTCTGATGCCTCTTGTGCCAGTGTCCGATCAATGGTTGTTGTGGGGCTCCCATTTCAACTTGTTTCTTTGTTCTCTTTATGTCAGACTTGGTTCCATCCTTCATGGCTTGGACTTGTATGATCTTCTAGGTGTTGATCGTCGGATTACCACGTTGTCTTTGTCCAAGTTGCATTTGCATCCTATTGGACTACAAAATAAACACATGCAAATATCTAGTCCAATTTGGTCTATTGATCATCAAACATCAAAATGTGAATTGAATGGGCCAATGGTCCATTTTCCTTACAAGTACCCTGCATCTACTACAAGCAATAGGGTTGCTATTGTGTCGCCTCCCGGACTATAGCACCCCACCCATAGTCACCACCGACGTAGACACACATTTGTCCATGGTGGCACTGCCATTATATCTACATTGACATCATATGTGCATCAATAGTCGTGCTATGCCTCTAGCAAGGCACTTGTCTACACCGATCTTCATCACCGACAACGTACTAAGCCTACATCCATTGTAATACCTTTGCATCTAGACTCTAGGTTGTTTGCCTTTAGGTAGGAGTGTCCACACGGATTGCTCACTTCGCATAGGAGCACTCGATCCCACACACTTTCTTCTTCGTTTAGCACAACCTCACTCTCGTTGCTAGCATTGCCATCTCATCCCCGCATATTTTGTCTACTTTGACAACAATGGCTCCATTATATTAGCATCTTCTATATCCTCGTTGTTCTCCGCACCTAAACCTATCGAGGACCTCCTAGTATATCTACTATTGCAACATTGGTGCGTGCTTTCATCCTTGATGCTTCGTAGGCCTAACAGCCCCAACAAATGCTTCATCCCATGGCAACATGACTGCTTGACACGTAGAAACCATCTTATCTGCCTCAGTTCCATCACCATCTTTCATCGATGTCCTCAATAGTCCTGACTACATCGACCTTAGCAACACCTCCTTTATTCTGTGATGCCTTAGCTACTCATAGGTTTTCTTCTCAGCCACAACATGTGCGATACATGGCAGTTCAGATGTGGGGGATGTTAGATCACTGGCAAACGCCTTTGTCTTCTTTTCAAGTCACGATCTCTGCAATGGATCCCACTGTGATTACGGAGAGAGTTATAATGTATAACGACTAGGATCATAATCCAAAATAATATTCGGATAGAGTTAGGTGGGGATTACGATCCCACGTATAAGCTCGACCTGCAAGTTATGCACACTATATATACCATAATATTCGAGAGGCTCAATGCAAACTATCCGGTTTAACCTAATTCTATTCTACTCAAGTACTCATAAAAGAAAAACTAATTATATTCTTCTAAATCTAAAAAAACTAATTCTATTCTTCTACACATAAAAAAGGTAGCAAAACTAGCATGCCTGGCCAAAAGAATGATCCAAATGCCACCTATATATATATATATATATATATATATATATATATATATATATATATATATATATATATATATATATATATACACACACACACTATTAACTAGGAGTGTCTAACAGATCGAATTAGCACATGCATGTCTAATCAAACTCTGCGTGGACATATTTATTCCAGTCATGCATGCGAATGCCCCCATTGAGACTATCATCATGCATGCATTCTGACGGAAGCAAGCTCATGTAAGCACAAGAGCGTCACCCCAACATGGATATCGTGACGTTGGATAATAAACTCAAAACTTTCACGTGAATGTACAGTTTGTATACATATGTATGATGTTATATAGGTCGCTTTCATTCATAAGCTCATCCGCTACTGGTGCTTGCAAATTCACTGAGATTGTTTAGACATAGGATGCATTGCTAGTCCACGCGCGCTGCTGGCGACGACTATAGTAATTGAAAAATGGTTTGCATCACATACTCCCTCCGTATCACAATTAGAGTTCGTTTTGGAAAAGCTTTCGGTCAAACATTGAGAATATAAATCATGAATAACTTTTAAATTATTGAGTTTAGAAATGTAAAAATCATATAAATAAATTTATCTTGAAAAGTACTTTCATAAAAGTATATATATATCACTTTATAACAAATATTTTTAAAGAAATAAGTGGTCAAAGTTATGCTTTGGAGACCGTGTCGCTGTCCAAAACGAACTCTAATTGTGATACGGAGGGAGTACAGTATTTTGATTGAATTTCCAGGGCATGTGTTCTTAGTTAATTTGGACTGGAGTGGAACGATCAACTTCAAAATATTTAAAGAAAAAGAAGTGTAGACTTTGATCTCTGTTTCGGAGCTTAGTGGTGCTACAACGTAGTAAAACATTTGTTTCTTCAAGCTAACTGACATATATATAAGTGTGGATTGCTTTGGGCATGATTTTTCACACACTAGAAGCTAAGGATACATAGTACAGTAGGACATATAGACGGTTTATCCCTATGTGACTGTTAATCGTTTGTAAGTGGTTAATTGGTTTATAGTATTTTTCATTAACTGAGTATATAAATTTCAAAATAGTGTAGGAATTTTGTCGGCATCAATGCCACCGTACCACCCATGAATAATAACTGCAGTAAAAAAGTTAAACTCATGTATTATTAATTCTATAAGCTCCGGCCCACCATCTATTTGAGTGGGACTAACCTCATATGCTTAAAATTAATGTATAATATTATTGACATGCAACATACATATCAGCATATATATGTTGCACTTTAACCAATCACATAATAAGTATGGTTCATTGCCTGACAAACTAAACCCTACGCTTTGAGTCATCCACAAGGCCAAATTATCTCTTACGGTCTCTCTGAACCCAAATATATGCGCTTAGCTCTATCAAACTATATATTTTACATTTTTTCTACAATTTTAAGGCAGTCTATTCCTTTGTGCTATACTACTAGCAGACAACATAAATTGTCATTCTTTTAAAATTTCTCCCTGCTTTCCATGCCTATCCTATCGAGCATACATAGAAAACCAAAATACAATTTAAAACATGTCGTCTCATCTAAAAAATAAAGCACTTTAAAGCAGGAATTAGAAATTCTGGTCATTTGGCATGCACATACAGTACAATTATATATATTTTGGCTAATACTCCCTGTCCATAAATGTAAGGACTTCTGAGATTTTTATTGCTTGATATTGCAAATTTAATCATGGAAACCCTATACATTAGTTCTTTTTTACATCCATATAAATAATGAACCCAAATAGTAATTTAGCATGAATCCAATTGCTAGCAAGACTAGGACTGCTTATTATATAATATTGAAAAATTTCATTATTGCCCTCTAGCTGGACCATCATCAAAATGAGCAGACTTCATGTCTGTTATCAATGATCATGTGTAAAATGTATACTCATAATAGTTCACATTTTCACAAAACAATTTTCACGTTACCTTGCAAAGGAAATTGATATATATGGTAGCTTGGTGAGGGACCCCTTGATTAATACTGTATCCACCTCAAACATAAAATTGACTATTTACTAAAGCTGGCTCAAAACCTACCAATTTCATCCATATATATGTACAAATATTCAAGGCTCTATTTGGGTAACCAAATATTCTGAGGATCCAGTATACTAATTAATAATAGAATTTGTACCTTCTGCTTAGCATGATCTTGCAATCCATGGTGCATAAACTAGATTTACATCACATATTCCAAATCCTCACTATACTACAACACACAAGTAGTATCAAGCAACACATATACTCCCTCCGTCCCAAAATGTCTGTCGCTTTCGCTTCCCGAGAAACAAATGCCGGCAATTTTTATAAATAATAAATATTATCGATTAGTATCATAATTAGTATTATCGGAAAAATCTTTGAATCTAGTTTTTTTTAACAAATTTATTTAAAGATATAAATATAACACGTATTTTCTATAAATCGAGTCAAACTTGTGGCACGGAAACCGAAAACGACCAACATTTTGGGACGGAGGGAGTATACGCTAAAAGTAGAAGATTGTCGATGCACTGCCCGTCGATATAAAATCTCTAACAAGCCATCCGTCTTCACTTCAGAGAGAATGTACTATGAGTCGCTGCATTGGAGCTGTGGTATAGTGCCTCCCAGTCAATGAGAGAACTATCAAACACCTCTAGTAAAGCTGGCAAGTCCAAGTCTGCCTCAGACTCTTGAACATCTGTACTTGTTTGAGCGGTTTCTGTGCTCTGAAGATCCATACTCGCGACAAGTTGTGGAAGCTGGACCATGCTGATGCTATGATGGTCCTTGCAAGTGTGGTCACCGTAGTATACGACAGTATACTTTGCACTTTCCTCGCTGGCCATGGCACTATTATTACCAGTACCATCATCATTTGGTTCTTGTTCCTCAATTGTCTTTGTTGCCAAGCAGTTCCTTTCTCTGTAGGCGCATCTATAGTAGCTCCTGATTAATTGACCACAAGTTCAAGTGATATATGGTTATGGTTATTACCATATATATATATACGTGTCGATCTGTTATAATTAGTTCATCGATTTGGCAGAGATGATCATGCATAGAAAGAATCTGCTCATGCAATAACTGTAAGTAGTAGATTCATTTTTAGACGAAGAAGAACGTGATCGATATAGTATATAATTAAGAGATAGATATATTATTTACCTAGGATGTTTCCTCCCATTGATGTTCTTCTGCCCATATTTTCTCCACAGATGGCCATCATAGTGTGGAACATGTGTAACAAGGGACCTTGATTGCTTGACGTTGTTCCTCCTAGAAACATATGTAGAATCAGTTGACACATATATAGATATGATGTTACAACAAGCTGGATTATATGGGCATATACTCGCAATAATAAGTTGATCACATCTGATGATCAGCATCGAATAATCACACACCTTCTCTTTTGACCAACGCTATTAGGCTGCTTTGACAATCGCGCTTGCTCCTCCGTCTTCCTTGCGGATACATGGGTGTATGCCGGGTCTCTGAGTGATGAGTGATTGTCAACGGGTATGATGCGCATGTTCCTTGGCTTGTGTTGTGCAGGTGTCGAGCACGGAGACAGTGATCGAGGGTAGGTGAAGGTCAAGTTGAGACGTGCTGTGCTGACGGACCGGGTGCGGTGAAGGATGGGCGTGCCGTGCGGCGGACGTGCCGTGCCGATGTACCGAGCGGTGAAGGGCAGACGTGAGGCTTGGACTGAGGGACCGGAGTACCTGAGGATCAGCTGTGGAGGCTGGCAGCCTGTGACGACGACAAGCAAAGAAGTGCGGTCATGTGTTGCTCAGGTCGAGGACCTGGGAACACGTGTCGGTGGGTGGGGTGCACAGGAGGTGCATCCCCTCTACGACGCCGGTTTGTTGGTTGAGCCAGGGAAAAACCAACGGGTGGACGGTTTCCGAGTTTGGGCCTCAAAACTCGGGTGCACGGTTTCCAGGTTGAGCCTCAAAACCTGGGCTGGACGGTTTCCAGGTTGAGCCTCAAAACCTGGGCTGGACGGTTTCCAGGTTGAGCCTCAAAACCTGGGCTGGATGGTTTCCGAGTTTGGCCTCAAAACTCGGGCAGTGGCTGGTTTCCCGGTTTGGGCCTCAAAACCGGGGGTACAGAGCAAAGGCGGCACGTGGCGGCAATCGGAAGGTTGCGCGGAGGCAACGCGGACGAGTTGTGCGGACGTGGCCGTCGGATACACCTACCACTTGAGTTGGTCCAGTTTAGCCTAAGGGTTTGGCTGGCTTGCTCTGTACTTAGAGTAGAGAGGGGTAGAGTAGGAAATAGACTTAGGCTAGTTGTAGTATAAATAGAGGGAGACACCCTCCTCCCTTCCCATCTCAGTTAGTTGCTTTTGTTCTTAGGGTTTCCTGCTCTCCCATTCCCTGCTGTAGCTAGTTGAGATCCACAGAGAGACTCACCTCTGTGTCCTGTTGATTCAAGGAAGTGAGGCCGAATCCTCACCCTTCCTAAGCAGAGACGTGTTGTGCACTGTGTTCGTTGCTGTGTCCTGCGATTGGCTCGTGTAGTGCACTGTGTTCGTTGCGTTCTTTGGCTCTGCTCGATTTTCCCGTCGTTCGATCTCTCTCTTCAGTGTGTCTTTGCGAAATCCGTGTGAATCAGTTTATTCGTATCATTGAGGAGGTCATTTCGACCAAAGGAATTCATCTAACTCCTCATGATCGAATAGATCGGGACGATTTCGTTTTCGTGGCACTTTTTCGTTCATCTACTTTCCCTTTTGATTTCCCTGAGTTCTTGGTTGTTCTGAGAAAATGATCTCTTGGGGATAGTCTTCCAACTACCCTGTGATCCTCTCCAAGTTTGGAAACTTGGGATAGTGTTTTGATCGAATTTTTGGAGGGATTTGCTTTTCGGGAGAACGCGTCCAGATCCGAGCTTCTGCGTGAGCAGTTCGCAGCAGGCTCGGGTGTCGGAACGTGCCGAGGCCTCCTTCGTACGGAGCCTCTCGAGTGAACTGAGACCACCCTCGGGCGAGGCGGAACTTTTCCCGAGGCCTCTTGAGCCTCGGACGAATCGGAGTTTTTCCGAGGTCCCCTCAGTCTCGGGCGAGTCGGAGTTTCACTCTGAGGTCTCTCTCGAGCCTCGACCCTCGGGCGAATCGGAGTTTTGCTCCGAGGCCTCTCTCGCGGGCCTCAGCCTCGGGCGAGTCGGAGTTTTGCTCCGAGGCCTCTCTCGCGGGCCTCAGCCTCGGGCGAGTCGGAGTTTCACTCCGAAGCCTCTCTCGCGGGCCTCAGCCTCGGGCGAGTCGGAGTTTTGCTCCGAGGCCTCTCTCTCAGCCTCAGCCTCAGGCGAATCGCTATTTTGTCCTGAGCCCTTTCTCGAGCCTCGGGCGAATCGGAGTTTCACCCCGAGGCCTCGTGGCTCAGTCCTTGGCCTGGTTCTTTGCGTTCTTCAGTCTGTGGTGCCTCGCTGTGATCTCTGGGATCATCCACCCTCGTCCAAGGGTCGTGGGCATCACTTTTGAGTTCGTGTCTTGTGGGGTAGATTTTATTGGGACATAGGCCTTATTTTCTGCGAAGAAATTTTAAGGCTCCCATTCACCCCCCCCCTCTGGTCGCCTTGCTTAGACTTTTCGGTCCTTCAATTGGTATCGGAGCAGGTTAAGGATCTTCCACCTTAGCCGGTTCCAGATCCACAGAAGGCGACATGGATCGCGGCGTGGGCAAACCGCCGTTCTTTGATGGGACGAACTATGCGTATTGGAAGATACGCATGTCGGCCTATCTCCAGAGCATGGGCTCTTCTGTTTGGGAGATTTGCAACAACGCTGATTACGTGGTCTTGGCTGCTCGTGTCACTCAACAGCAAATTGATGAGCACGATGCCAATAGCCGAGCCCGTAATGCTCTCTTTTCTTGTTTGAGCATGGGAGAGTTTGACCGCGTTTCTCACCTCTCTACGGCTCGGGAGATCTGGGACACCCTCATGCGTTTTCATGAGGGTACCTCTCAAGTCAAAACCCGACTCTACGAGTCGTTTAAGAGAGAGTACGAGAACTTCCGACATCAGCCTGGCGAGAGCATAGAAAGTTTATTCGCTCGCTTTCAGGTGATTGTCAACAGGATGAGGGCTAACAGAGAGCAGTTGCCTTTTGACGATCATGAGCGTGCTTTGAAGCTTTTGCACACTCTTGACCGTTCGGTGTGGGACTCCAAGGTTCAGGCGATCATCGAATCACCTAACTATGAGACCCTCACCTGCGACGAGCTCTTCAGTAAGCTCAAGTCCAGTGAGATCGACGCCATGTCGAGGGCTGCTTATTCGAACCCTTCTGGCCCGACTATGGCTTTGGTGTCTGGCTCCTCTAACTCCTCTGGTGGTGTTGCTCTTGCTTCTCTTTTCTCGGTCACCGAGGAGCAGCTGGAGTCTTTGGGGGATGACGAGTTGGCTTTGCTTGCCAACCGGTTCACGCGGTTTCCACAACAACCGCATGAACCGTCGCCGCGGAGGAGGACGCTCGGGATGCTACGAGTGCGGCGACCCCGACCACTTCATCGCCAACTGCCCCAAGAAGAACAAGCATCTGGGGAAGGGCGATCATGGGCACAAGTACGACTCCAGCAAGCACAAGGAGAAGCACGTCCCTCCGAGGCACAAGAAGAGGGGCGGCTTCAACAAGGAGTACATCAAGAAGAAGTACTTGGAGAAGGCCCAGGCTGAGCAGCGCGCGTTCTTCGCCACGCTCAGCGACGTCGACGGCTCGGATGACGACTCCGCCTCCTCGAGCGATGACGAGTCCGAGAAGAAGAAGAGGATCGAGGATCAACTGAACGGCCTCTGCTTCTTCGCCGACGACGACGGCCTCTGCACCATGGCGCTCAGCGACGAGGTCAGAGGCGAGCTGGAGCGCAACCCTCGGAACGACGACGACGACACCTCCCAGGTATCTCTCACTTACGACGAACTTTCTTCCGAGGTTGAGAAGCTTACTGCTGCCCTCCTTAGCCAAGATAAACTGCTTAGGCGTGCTGCTAGAGAGCGTAAGGAATTTAGGCAGAAGTGGGAGGACACGGTGAAGGAGCTTGAGTTCGCTCGGTCCACCGTAGTCGTGTCGGAGGAGGCTGAGTGTGAGTCGTGCACACGCACATGACTGACCTTCTCACCTTGAGAGGTAAGTATGCTGCGTTGGTTGGAGAGGTGGATGAGCTCCGTGCTAGGCCTCAGCTGTTGGGTGCGTGCAAGACTTGTCCTGTCTTGCAAACTGAGTTGGCAGAGAAGAATGCCAAGATTGTGTCTCTTGAGGAGGCCAACTCAGATAGCACTTGTGTCGCAAGGTGTGCTTTGTGTGAGGGTCTGGAGATGGAGATTGCAAATGTCAAGCATGACAAGATGCAAACCGAGGAAGAAAACACATACCTTCGGACCATCTTGTCATGGGTCTCTTGTAGTGAGCCGCAGCTCGGGATGATGATCTCCCAATTTAAGCGAGCTGCTGGTGCTCCTGGTGTAGGCTTTGCTCCGGGTGTCGATCTTTCTGCTTTTGGGAAGATTGGAGAGTCGAGTGGTCTAAATCCCAGTGAGAAACCGAACTCCACCACTACTCCCAAACTGACCAAGCTTCCACCCAAAGCCTCTGAAGTCTATCACCAAGGATGGGGTGTTTGAGGAACCCTCGAGAGATCCTCCCAAGAACCAAGTGTGGGCACCCAAGCCAAGCCACCTCAAAAACAAGCTCGACACAATGCCACCCATCCAGGGGGAGTGCTTGCCGCAGAAGGGCAAAGTGAGCCACACCCACAGCCCTGTGTACCAACAACCTCCTGTGCGTATGGTGAGGTACCAGTGTGATTTTTGTGGGAGAGATGGTCACTTGAGTGAGTTCTGTTTTAGGCGCAGGAGAGAAGTGCGCCGTGCCAAGAAAGGGGCACCGAGGCCCGCTGACAGGTCCAGGGGCTCAGGACCTCAAGCTTCGAGGTTTCAGCCTCAGATATCGAGGCCTCAGCCTCGACCTCGAGCCCCGAGGCCTCAGCCTCAGCCTCAGTCTCGAGCCCTGAGGCCTCAGCCTCGTGCTCACAGGCCTCAGCCTCGAGCACCCAGGCCTCAGCAGCGGAGGGCTCCGAGGAGAGAGCCTCGGCCTAGAGGTCCAGAGCCTCGGCAGCATATAGAGCCTAGGCCTCGGCCCCGTAGAGAGCGTGCCCCACGGGTCCTATTTTTACAGGCTACGGACCCCGTGACAGAGGCTTTGTTGAGCGTTTTCCCCCACTGCAGTTTGAGCATTGCAGTGAGCGCTCCTTCCCTAGCGGACCATGTTTTCCTCAGCATGGTGATCGCTCCTCTCGTAGACAGTATAGGAATGGTTTTTATCCTAACCGTTCTTTTGAGCACCCGGCCCAACACTGGTATTCCCTTATTTCACTAACCCCAGTGTTGGACCGTATGCTCACCCTATGTCTTTTTATTGATGTAGGTAAGACGGTTGGAGGACGTTTGGTTGGTGGATTCCGGTTGTTCGAGGCACATGACCGAAACGCCAAGTGGTTCTCCAGCCTTAGTCCTGTTGCCGGAAAGGAGTACATAACCTTCGGCGACAATAGTAAAGGTAAAGTATTGTCCCGCGGATCAGTGCGGGTTAATGAGCACTTTGTGTTGCGCGATGTTGCTCTTGTTTCTAACTTGCATTTTAACTTGCTTTCTGTTTCACAACTTTTTGACGATGACTATGAGATTCGTTTTAAGCCGAATCTCAGTCGTATTTTGGACCCTCAGGGCAATCTAGTATGTCTAATTTCGCCCTTTGGGAAAGTCTTTCGTGCGAATTTCTCGGAGTCTTTTGGCACTTCTCGCTGTCTTTTGCTAGTCCTTCCTCCTCTGATCTTTGGAAGTGGCATAGGAGGCTCGGTCATTTAAGCTTCGACTTGCTTGCAAGACTTAGCTCACTTGGCCTAATCCGAGGATTGCCCAAGCTTTCGATGGAGAAGGATCTAGTCTGTCACTCTTGCAGACACGGGAAGATGGTTGCTGCTCCCCACCATCCAGTGACTAAGGTCATGACCTCGCACCCTGGAGAGCTTTTACACATGGACCTTGTTGGTCCGGCTCGGGTGAGCTCGGTCGGTGGCAAGTGGTATGTTTTGGTCGTTGTCGATGACTTTTCGAGATATTCGTGGGTCTTCTTTTTAGCTGAGAAGACCGAGACTTTTTCCTTTGCTCGCAATCTGATTTTACGTCTTCAGAACGAGTTCCCTTTGAACTCGATGCGAGCTATTAGAAGTGATAATGGCTCCGAATTTAAAAATTCGGATTTTGAGAAGTTCTGTAACTTCTGGGTTTGGAGCACCAGTTTTCTTCCCCCTACACACCGCCACAGAATGGTGTTGTAGAGAGGAAAAATCGGACCCTCATTGAGATGGCCAGGACGATGCTCGACGAGCATAGGACTCCCAGGCGCTACTGGGCCGAGGCTATAAACACTGCGTGCTATATTTCCAATCGCATTTTTCTGAGAGCGTTCTTGAAAAAGACTTCTTATGAGTTGCGTTTTGGTCACCAACCTAAAGTGAGTTATTTTAGAGTCTTCGGTTGCCACTGTTTTATTTTAAAGAAAGGCAACCTGGACAAATTTGAGTCTCGTTCCTCTGACGGTGTGTTTTTAGGTTATGGCACTCACTCGGGCTTATCGTGTACTTAACCTTGACACTAACCGAGTCATGGAGACATCAGATGTCACCTTCGACGAGACTCTCGTTTGTCCTTCTTCTCGTTTTGAGCGTGCAGGAGATCATGAGGTCGGCGAGCCTCTTTTTGATGACCAGGAGGAGGGTGCCGAGGGTATGGACGACCCTGCCGAGGGTATGAACGGTCCAGCACCCCCTCCACTTGCCGAGGCACATAGAGAAGCCTCGACGACGATTCACGGCCCCGAGACCTCGTCTTCCTGGGGGCCGTGGGATCCGCCACCCCGCGCGTACCTTTTGTACCCGGGGAGGCACCAGTCGCTGCTGAGGCCGAAGCCGAGGCCACCTCGGCAAGGGAAGCGCCACAGTATATCCAGCGCCGGCACCCCCTCAGCAGATGATCGGCACCTCGACGACCGAGTCACTCGGTCCAGGTCTCAGCAAATCTCGCACTTTGCTCACTCTGCTTTTGTCGCTAATTTTGAGCCCCGAGATGTTGGACACGCTTTGACGGATCCAGACTGGGTCAATGCCATGCATGAGGAGTTAGAGAACTTTGAACGAAATCGGGTTTGGGTTCTAGTTCCACCTCCACCTGACTGTAAGCCTATTGGGACAAAATGGGTTTTCAAAAACAAGCAAGGAGAGGACGGCCAAGTTGTTAGAAACAAGGCCAGGCTTATAGCGAAGGGTTATAGTCAGAAGGAGGGAATAGATTACGAGGAGACTTTTGCTCCTGTAGCACGTTTGGAGGCTATTAGGATACTCTTGGCTTTTGCTGCTTCCAAAGGTTTTAAATTGTTTCAAATGGATGTCAAGAGTGCCTTCTTAAACGGCTACATAGAAGAGGAAGTGTATGTTGAGCAGCCCCCCGGTTTTGAAAATCCCAAGTTTCCGAACCATGTTTTTAAACTTCACAAAGCTTTATATGGTCTGAAACAAGCCCCTAGAGCCTGGTATGATAGGTTAAAAACCTTTTTGCTTGCTAAGGGTTTTAAAATGGGATGTGTAGATAAAACGCTTTTTCTCCTCAGGCAAGGCAAAAACACTCTCTTGGTCCAGATTTACGTGGATGATATCATTTTCGGTGGTTCTTCTCACGCTTTGGTTGCCAAGTTTGCAGATACTATGAGCAGGGAGTTCGAGATGAGCATGATGGGAGAGCTGACATTCTTTCTCGGGTTGCAAATTAAGCAATCCCGAGAGGGAACGTTTGTGCATCAGGGCAAGTACACCAAGGACTTGCTGAAGCGGTTCGACATGGGTGAGGCCAAGCCTCTACCAACGCCCATGTCGACAACGACTGCCCTGGATGCGGATGTGGATGGCGAAGCAGTGGACCAGAAGGAGTACCGCAGCATGATTGGATCGCTCCTCTACCTGACGGCGACACGGCCGGACATTCAGTTCGCGGTGTGTCTGTGCGCCCGCTTCCAAGCTTCGCCGCGCACCTCTCATCGTCAGGCCGTGAAGAGGGTCTTCAGGTACCTTCGGTTCACACCCGAGCTCGGTATATGGTATTCGGCCTCATCCACTCTCTCCCTCTGCGGTTATTCTGATGCCGATTTTGCTGGGTGTCGTATTGATCGCAAGTCCACTTCTGGGACTTGCCAATTTATCGGTTCTTCTCTTGTTTCGTGGTCTTCTCGCAAGCAGTCTAGTGTCGCCCAGTCTACCACGGAGGCTGAGTACGTTGCTGCGGCTAGCTGTTGCTCCCAGTTACTCTGGATGATGGCCACTTTGCGTGATTTTGGTTTGAGCTTTTCTCGAGTTCCTTTGCTTTGTGACAGCACGAGTGCTATTAGCGTTGCTAAGAACCCCGTGCTTCACTCGAAGACCAAACACATTGATGTGCGCTTTCATTTTTTGCGAGACCACCAGGAGAAGGGTGATATCGACCTTCGCCATGTCGATACTCATCATCAACTGGCCGATATTTTTACCAAGCCTCTAGACGAATCAACCTTTAATCGGTTGAGGGGTGAGCTTGGTGTGTGTTTCCCCTTTTAGATGGGAGAAACATTTTGGATCTTGTACAGTTTTTTTTTCTTCCTTCTCTTTTCCTTTTGATTCGGCATTTTTAGTCACTCTCTGGGCCTCAGATTTATATTTACTAGAATGTGACTATGCTCTGTATAGTGAGTTCCGAGGCTCATGTTGGCTGGCTGTAGCTTATGCTCTTACTGATCACTAGTACATGTTGTGAGCTAGGCCATTTTAAAATGGTGAATTTTGCTAAATAAATTATAATCTAAAAATATTCACCATTGAGATATGCAACTAGCATGTGTAGGTTATGTCGAGTTTACTCGTGCTTTTCATATATGCTAGGTTGCTATGTCTCTAGTTCTGAGTCTCTCACTTGCTTGGTCTGTTCATATCATGTCTAAAAATTCTGAACCAAGTATTAGTGAACAGAAAAGATCGAGATGGGATTGCTTGTCAAACACATCACGGTATCGAGACAGTCTCATTGCACTATGAGTTAAACTTGAGCCGTGTAGTGTATGACCGAAACCGTAGCTTTAAGCTCCTGATTGCTTCGGCATAGGCTTCGCTCGGTTGAAAAGTAAGGCAAAGACAAGCTTTCAACCTCTCGCAATCACATGCAAATAGTTAAACTTGTGTTTTTCACCGCTGCAACTCCGATATAAAATTGAAATCACAAGTATATGCTTCATTCCTATGCATGATGATTGAACTTTGCTAGGGGTAGTTCACCTTATATACATGTTTAGCACTTGTATAGACTCCTGTCTACGCTTTGTTAGTGCTACTTTGATGGTGAATACCTTTTTGACTCAAAACTGCTCACTATTGCTCATGTGGCTCATTTTTTTCAAATCTAGTGATCAGTCTGAGCCTTCGCTGAGCCTCTATGCATCTGTTGCGCCCCTCGGACTACACCGTTTGGAGCATTTTTGCATTCTTTTGGCTATAAGTCTGAAGCTCCTGTCTTGCATTTGTATCATGGAAGGGGAAGAATTTTTGACTCTTGATAAGTGCATTTTCAACTAAGGGGGAGAATTTTGCAAATCATATGTTCCCTCTTCCCTGGATGTTCATTCGAGGGGGAGTTGTTATCTGCACTAGTCAAGGGGAGCAGAGGGAGTCTCGAGCTATTTGAGCTTTATTTTCGAGGGGGGAGCTCGTCTGTTTTCGGTCGAAGCCTCGAGCCTCGGCCTCGCCTTGGCCTCGAGCCCCTGCCTCGAGCCCCGGCCTCGAGCCTCGGTCTCGAGCCTCGACCTCGAGCCCTGGCCTCGAGCCTCTGCCTCGAGTCTCTGCCTCGAGCCTCGGCCTCTGCCTCGAGTCTTGCTGCTTTCTCGCAGTCTGATAAGTGTTGGTGTTAAGCTGCCTGTGCTAGTTGTGTTGAGCCGTTGCCTCTTTTCTTGAGGGACTAGCATTTTTGTCTCGTTTTCCACCATTACTTTAGTTGTTGTCGAGCTCTTTCCTCTGGAAGCTTCGATTGATATTTGCTAGCGGTGTTTGAGCCTTTGTGCCTCTTCTTGAGGGCTAGCTTTGCTTTGCTTGGTTGCGTCGAGCCGTTCCATGTCTTTGGGTGGACCAAGTTGTTCTGCTCTTTCCACTTGACCTTCTTCGGCGTTGATATGCTTTTGGGTCATTTGGTTGAGTTTTCTCCTCTCCTTATTCTTCCTTCTTCCTTCTTTATTTCTATTATGATTTGTATGAGTAGTTGACAATGCACTCATCAAGGGGGAGATTGCGGATACATGGGTGTATGCCGGGTCTCTGAGTGATGAGTGATTGTCAACGGGTATGATGCGCATGTTCCTTGGCTTGTGTTGTGCAGGTGTCGAGCACGGAGACAGTGATCGAGGGTAGGTGAAGGTCAAGTTGAGACGTGCTGTGCTGACGGACCGGGTGCGGTGAAGGATGGGCGTGCCGTGCGGCGGACGTGCCGTGCCGATGTACCGAGCGGTGAAGGGCAGACGTGAGGCTTGGACTGAGGGACCGGAGTACCTGAGGATCAGCTGTGGAGGCTGGCAGCCTGTGACGACGACAAGCAAAGAAGTGCGGTCATGTGTTGCTCAGGTCGAGGACCTGGGAACACGTGTCGGTGGGTGGGGTGCACAGGAGGTGCATCCCCTCTACGACGCCGGTTTGTTGGTTGAGCCAGGGAAAAACCAACGGGTGGACGGTTTCCGAGTTTGGGCCTCAAAACTCGGGTGCACGGTTTCCAGGTTGAGCCTCAAAACCTGGGCTGGACGGTTTCCAGGTTGAGCCTCAAAACCTGGGCTGGACGGTTTCCAGGTTGAGCCTCAAAACCTGGGCTGGATGGTTTCCGAGTTTGGCCTCAAAACTCGGGCAGTGGCTGGTTTCCCGGTTTGGGCCTCAAAACCGGGGGTACAGAGCAAAGGCGGCACGTGGCGGCAATCGGAAGGTTGCGCGGAGGCAACGCGGACGAGTTGTGCGGACGTGGCCGTCGGATACACCTACCACTTGAGTTGGTCCAGTTTAGCCTAGGGTTTGGCTGGCTTGCTCTGTACTTAGAGTAGAGAGGGGTAGAGTAGGAAATAGACTTAGGCTAGTTGTAGTATAAATAGAGGGAGACACCCTCCTCCCTTCCCATCTCAGTTAGTTGCTTTTGTTCTTAGGGTTTCCTGCTCTCCCATTCCCTGCTGTAGCTAGTTGAGATCCACAGAGAGACTCACCTCTGTGTCCTGTTGATTCAAGGAAGTGAGGCCGAATCCTCACCCTTCCTGAGCAGAGACGTGTTGTGCACTGTGTTCGTTGCTGTGTCCTGCGATTGGCTCGTGTAGTGCACTGTGTTCGTTGCGTTCTTTGGCTCTGCTCGATTTTCCCGTCGTTCGATCTCTCTCTTCAGTGTGTCTTTGCGAAATCCGTGTGAATCAGTTTATTCGTATCATTGAGGAGGTCATTTCGACCAAAGGAATTCATCTAACTCCTCATGATCGAATAGATCGGGACGATTTCGTTTTCGTGGCACTTTTTCGTTCATCCACTTTCCCTTTTGATTTCCCTGAGTTCTTGGTTGTTCTGAGAAAATGATCTCTTGGGGATAGTCTTCCAACTACCCTGTGATCCTCTCCAAGTTTGGAAACTTGGGATAGTGTTTTGATCGAATTTTTGGAGGGATTTGCTTTTCGGGAGAACGCGTCCAGATCCGAGCTTCTGCGTGAGCAGTTCGCAGCAGGCTCGGGTGTCGGAATGTGCCGAGGCCTCCTTCGTACGGAGCCTCTCGAGTGAACTGAGACCACCCTCGGGCGAGGCGGAACTTTTCCCGAGGCCTCTTGAGCCTCGGACGAATCGGAGTTTTTTCCGAGGTCCCCTCAGTCTCGGGCGAGTCGGAGTTTCACTCTGAGGTCTCTCTCGAGCCTCGACCCTCGTGCGAATCGGAGTTTTGCTCCGAGGCCTCTCTCGCGGGCCTCAGCCTCGGGCGAGTCGGAGTTTTGCTCCGAGGCCTCTCTCGCGGGCCTCAGCCTCGGGCGAGTCGGAGTTTCACTCCGAAGCCTCTCTCGCGGGCCTCAGCCTCGGGCGAGTCGGAGTTTTGCTCCGAGGCCTCTCTCTCAGGCCTCAGCCTCAGGCGAATCGCTATTTTGTCCTGAGCCCTTTCTCGAGCCTCGGGCGAATCGGAGTTTCACCCCGAGGCCTCGTGGCTCAGTCCTTGGCCTGGTTCTTTGCGTTCTTCAGTCTGTGGTGCCTCGCTGTGATCTCTGGGATCATCCACCCTCGTCTAAGGGTCGTGGGCATCACTTTTGAGTTCGTGTCTTGTGGGGTAGATTTTATTGGGACATAGGCCTTATTTTCTGCGAAGAAATTTTAAGGCTCCCATTCACCCCCCTCTGGTCGCCTTGCTTAGACTTTTCGGTCCTTCATTCCTCACCAACGACTTGTCGTCGATGACGGGCTCTACCAAAGGTCCGCCTCCGGTACTCATGAGGCAGCCCTCAAGTGTAGACACCACGCCCATGTTGCAGCCGATCACGTCGTCAAAGAGCTGGACAGCGATCGCGGCGGCCGAGGAGGTACCATCGATGACGCCGTGGAGCAGCGGGAGGACGAGCGCTCGGAGCTGCATCACAAGCTCCTGCTGCCTCCTCATGGCCTCCACCATCTCCCAGCCATGGCCGCAGGGCGGCAGGCTGCTCTTGCAGTCCATATTCTGTACACACTCAATTATTAGTTGTGTTTGCCTTAATTTCTCTCAGGCAGCTAACTGTAGTGTGTAGTGTGTGAAGAGTAAGTAACTACTACGTACTAGTACTAGCTAGTGTGCAGGTAGTTTTCGTTTGGGTCAATGTGATGACTCTGATGAGTGAGAGAGCTAGGTTCTATCTACTAGCTAGTACACAACAGTGGAATGTATGTACGTGCTGTGTGCCGATCGAGCTTAATTGGCACGTGTGGTATTGATGATATATGATGCTGTGCAGTCGCATGCAAGAATTAAAATTAAAAGAAGCAGTGAGGCATCCATTTCTAGGTGTGAACGCATATGGGCGTGTGTTGTGCATGACCACGCGGCATTATATTGGCATCGACCACACACGAGCCAGGGGTTGAGACTTTCAACTCTCCCAGTCCTTCATACGTACACACGTATATCATCAGTACCACAATCCTAAATTGCTTTGAATGCCAAAACTAACCAAGAAAAAGGTTTAAACCGCTAAAGATCAGAGGTGCATGAACTTGGACTAGTCAGACAGATTGACAGAGTGTAACCATATCGATGTGAAATGAAACATTTCTTTTTCCCGGCCCTTCTATCCGGATTGGATCGGGTGAGTTTTGAATAGCACTCAAGGAAATACGAATTACCTTAGAGATTTTGAATAGCATCAAAGGAAATGAGCAATTACCTTGGCAGTTTGTAATAACACTCAAGGAAACATGTGGATTGTACGTCTTGGCGGTTTAGGCTAGCACTCAAGGAAATTAGCAAATTATCTAGTGGTTTGGTTTAGCACTCAAGGATATCCATTTCCTTGGAGGCTAACTCTGGCAGCTAAGGAAACTACATTTTCTCAACGGTTTCAATTTGACACTCAAGGAAACACTTGGCCCTCAAGGTAATTCCAAATTCTGGTAGTGTATGCATATGTGTGTGTGCATGATTGTACTGTACACCTGCATATTATTTGGCCAAATTAAATTGAGAGGGTTATGCATATAGTTCTTAATTAGTTACTCACGCTGTTCCAAATTATACACTTATAGTTCACACACTAACAAGCTTCTTTTAACTATGGTCAAGTTTATTAAAAAAAATATAGACATATATATAGTGCATCAAAATGTACAATATCATTTTAGTGTCATTCAATTACTGATGAAATATATCTTGAATTTATGTGAGCTGTATGTAGATGTTAATTCAACTATAATTTGGTTGGCAGAAAGATTACCTAGGGATGTTCTCTCTCGAAAGGTGAAGGAACATTGGAATTGTGTCCTTGGAGTAGACCATGCCATCATTTTTGTCCATGTCGTTGAATTTATGCACCTTGGTGCTATATATATACAAGTAGAGTGTGAACCAAAACAATATGTATATAAACACAAATAATTATAAGACGAATGTGATCTAATTCTTGCAAGAAAAAAATGATTCTATAGTAGCAAGACGAATGTGATCTAATTCTTGCAAGAAAATATGATTCTATAGTAGCAAGAGAATTGAACGACATAGGTTGCGAGGGTTTTGAGTCAATGCCCCTCCATGGTAGGATAGTGGCAGACCAAACGGGAGTAGAGAAGCCAATGTGTCGTGGTTTTGTTGGAGGGCAAGATGGGTTGAGGGCTGCTGGTAAGAATAGGATGGGCTTTGAGACAGGAGGAGAGTGAGTGGCACCAAAGAGGGAGGGGAAGAGGAAAGAGGAGGATGAGGTTCACGGAATGTCTTTTTGCTGCATGCTTTGTGGGGCTAGATGAACAAGATTCATGGCGTTCATTGCCAACATGACATAATGCTATTTGAAGGTAACAATTGGCTCTTTCAATAGAATTTTATGTGATAGGAACCTTTCATTGGTATTTCATGGAAATGAGGTTTCGAGTGCTACAAAACATTTATCTTTTCTTTTGAAATGCTTAAGCCACCCAGCACTAGTGGAAACGGGAATTCCCTTGACACTTAAACACTACTGGAAACTTGAAATTCCCTTACGGTGCACTACCGTCAGGGAAAATAAAAATATTTTCATCAAAATGTACGTATCATCATAAAAAAATAAAAATATCGCCATAAAATTTCTTATGGTGCACTTACCGTCAGGGAAAATAAAAAATATCGTCAGGGCTAGCTCGACATGGTAATTCCAGTTTACACTGACGTTGGTCAGGGAATTTCAAGTTTCCAGTAGTGAAATAAGGGAAATGGGAAATAGCAATAGAAAAATAGGAAAATTATTAATTTTTGTCTAACGGTGAACCAACGGGAACATATTTTCCTTGTTGGTTTACCGCCACAAATAATATTTGTTAGGTTTTGGCTGCAGAGTCACTCATTGGATTTATGTCCTTGCCATGTATATATGTACTTTGGGAATGTGCCTATCATGAAGGTATTGGCAATATATAAGCCATAAATGGATATATATCCTTTTGACATATTATGGGTAATAGGCAGCAAAGGGACTCTTCACATGCTCTTATTAAGTGGGGCATGTCTGATCCATTTGATTGGTGGATACTTTAAGGATATATACCTTGTCGGCTAACCCAACCTTGAATATTGGTGACATGAAATTTATATGAATCTAAAACAGGAATCCCTTACATTCTTTTTTCAAACAGCTATTTGTTTGAATGGCGGGAGAGGAAGAGAAAGTGTGTATATGTATATGTACTGTATATGTATATGTATATGTATATGTATATGTATATGTATATGTATACGTGGGGGGCTGTACTGGATGGCTTGCTTACCATCCATCAATGTGCGCAAAGATCATCAGAGGTGCATGAACTTGGACTAGTCAGACAGATTGACAACCATGTCGATGTGAAATGAAACATTTCTTTTCCCAGCCCTTGTATCCGGATTGGAGCGGGTGAGAGCGTGAGGCATGATTGCCAAAGAATAGGAGCTGGACGGGGTTCAGCCTTCCTGCATGCGTACTTGCTTGGGAGGAGGAGAATACCAGCTATTAATTAGTCTTGCTTCGAGATCTACAACTTTTATTTTGGTCATTCTCCATCTAAGGTATTTTAAAAATTTTGAATTTTAAAATTTTCAAATTCGGACGCAGTTTTGCATAACTAGATGACTTCAAATTAAAAAGTTATCAACTACAAACTTTCATAACTTGTCAAGATCTACAAAGTTTATTTTGGTTGTTTGACTATTTGTGCATCCGATATTGTGGTTCTAATATTATTCACAAACATTATATATCACTCTTGTAGTTTTATAAACTACCAGAGAGATATATAAGATTTGTGAACGAATTTATTTTAAGTTTGTCAAATGAAAAAATCACCAAAACAAAAATTGTTCATCTTGATAAGTTAACCAACTTTGTAGTTAAAAACTTTTTTATTTGGATTAATTTACTACTTCAAAATGTAATTTAAAACTGGCTTTGCCGAGTGTCAAAAAAAAACACTAGGCAAAGAGCTCTTTGCCGAGTGCCAGCAACGTGGCACTCGGCAAAGAACCGCCCACGTGGCACAGTTCGGGGGCCACATGCTTTGCCGAGTGCCACGTGGCCGGCACTCGGCAAAGAGGCTCTTTGCCTAGTGCCTGAAATTTGGCACTCGGCAAAGCCACAGGCACTCGGCAAAGATTGATTTTGCCGTAGTGTTCAGTACGTACTGTACCCATTATATTGCTCCTTAATTTATTGATGTGACTAATAATGCTCTTGTGTATACTACTAGAACAGAGCCAAATACTATATACAAGTTGCCATCATGGTTATCTTTGTTTATTTATGAAGTGGGGGGCAAAATGATCATTTCAGCGCAAAATAATATTTTTAGTATGTAGTTCTTATCATGTAGAGTGTCAAAAAAATTATATTATAAATTTTTGGCACTTATATAATTTTATATCTATTTTATAAAAATATTGGATGAGGGTCGATGTCTATTGGCCCAATTACACGAAACCATAGTGTCTTCTGGCAAATATTGAAAGTGAATGTGTGCACCGAGCAATTTAGGCCTTTCGAAATGTCCCAGGGCCAATTCTCCCATATATATATATATATATAGTCTGCGATTGCGGCAAGAATGCCTGGGAGGACGGACAATGAGATCAAGAACTACTATAATATATATATATATATATATATACTACTACTACAGAATATAGTCATAGGCCGATCTAACAATTGAGCTATAGTCTCGGCTACGAATTGCGTCCGGGACTAAAGACATTTAGTCCCGGTGGGTAAAACCAACCGGGACTAAAGGTTCACCTTTAGTCCCGGTTGGTTTTAGCCACCCGGACTAAAGGCCCCCCAACCTTTAGTCGCGGTTGGTAATACCAACCGGGGCTAAAGGGTGAACCTTTAGCCCCGGTTGGTGTTACCAACCGGGACTAAAGGTGCTTTTAGCCCCGATTGGTGTTACCAACCGGGGCTAAAGGTCCTTCCCGAGTGGATTCAAAAGGAAAACATCCAGAACTACATCACGTGGGTGTTGTGTAGCTCAGTTGGTAAGCGTGCCTGAGGCGAGAGGTGTTGAGTTCGAATCTCACAAACGTAAATTTATTTTTTCTCGTGGGAGCCTTTAGCTCCGGTTTGGAGCAACCGGGACTAAAGGTGGGAGGCCTTTAGTCCCGGATTGGTAGTCCCGGTTGGGAAACCGGGGCTAAAGCCCCTTCCCAACCAGGGCTAAAGGCCCTATTGTGTAGTAGTGATAGTCTGCGATTGCGAATGAGATCAAGAACTACTGGAACTCACGCATCAAGAAGAAGCTCCAGCAGAGGAGGATGGACATGGACACCAACACCGGCGGCAACTACCAATCACCGCCGGAGGAAGTGCGCCAAAGAGCTGGGGTGGGGAGTGGGAGCCGCCGCTGATATGAACACCGGTGGCAACCTGCCGCAGGCGGATTTGCATCGGCAAGCAGCTACAGCTACAACTACAAGCTGGTCGGAGGTTCGAGTTGATCATCATGGCACCACAACCTCGCACAACAACTCTGCAGATCACCCAATAAGGACGCCTCAGCTTCCAGTTTTCATCACAGACCAACTACTGGTGGATCTGGACCCCAATGCTGCTGCCATTCAAAATGGCGAGCAGACGTACAGCAGCAGCATAGTCCTCCCTCAGTGTACCACCATTAAACTTTGTGGAAGAGTATGTTCAATTCCTGATGTCTGTCTCCGATGATCTACTGGAAATATGAGTGTGTTGGTGTTGGAGTTGTTCCAAATTCACTTCAGGATATTGGTCGGGCTTCTGACGGAGCGAAGCGGAGGCCCGTCGCCGGAGGCTTGGGCCGGAGACTTGATTCGTGGAGACTTGATTCTCTTGTAAGGGTTTGGTGGAGACTTGATTCTCTTGTAAGCCGCCATAGACGTGTAACCCAAAACTTTTGAGATAGTGAGATTGTTGCTGGCTGGTGCCCGTGGTTTTTCCCTTTCACATTGAAAGGGTTTTCCACATAAATCGTGTGTCTTCTCTGTGATTGAATTTCGATTACTTCATATTCTTATACGTCGTTCGTAACAGTTGGAGGGTCCAAGTCCAACACAAGAGGCACGAGAGTCATGAGTAAATAATTAGTGATATTTTTGTTAAATTAGCGAATTATATTGATGAACCATTCAATTGTGTGACTATTATCAAGAATCCAGTTCATGTAGTATTCTGTCATTATGATTTCAAGTGCGCATATGGACGGGAAGGATGATTCTGGCTTTACTGCTAGCTTGTACATCAGATTCTGCAGTCGGTTTCATGAAATTAACCTGAGTATTGGTTAGCTTCCTTCATCGTAGCGAATTGTCGCTTGTGTTCACCGGGTACTCTCTGCTCCCAAAATAAACGTCTAGTTCAGCAGTCGCTTTAGTTTTCACCTTCAGTTTCCTCCTAAAATGTCATTCCATCCTCCCTGCACTTTTGAACTAGAAGAGAACTATAAAGACAAGTGAAATTTGTTGCACTTAAAAGAAAATAACTTGCAAATAAGACAGTAATAACAGTTTGAGGAAAAACATGCCTCATGTCCAGATATTATTTAATTGGTTTTCATCCATCATGCCAAAGCATAGCAAAGTATAGGAAAACTCTACCATGGATGCCACAGGCATCATGGTCCAAGTACCACACATACTCTAGAGGGGTGAGGTCCGACAGATTAAATTAGCACAAGCATGTCTAATCAAATCTGTGGTTGGAAATTTTATTCTGGCCATGGCCATGAGTTTAGGCTATCATCATGCATGCTGATGACAGAAGCAAGCTCATGTCAAGATTCAGTATAATAAGGACGATGTTGGGTAATATAAACTCAATTTTCCGCGTGCATTTACAATGTGTGTGTGATGTTTTATCTTAAAGTCTCTTTCACGAGTTCATTGGTGCCTGTAAATTCACTTAAGGGCTAGGCTATTTGGCTTGGAATGTGATATTGGACCATTTTTCAAAATTCATAGATAAGTCTACCTTTTAGGATAGAAGATGAAATTTAATTCTATAGATCATCATGCTATACTATGTTTTCTACTTTGCAATACACTATAAAATATTTCTCACGTATAGCCAACAATACCATATATAATCATCACTACCGGAAACGGCTGCTTTGCCGAGTGCCTCTAGCACTCGGCAAAGACCATCTGGCGCTCGGCGAATCCTATACCGAGGGCTGCTCTCGGCAAAGAGCTCTCGGCAAAAAACCTCACGGCAAAGGAGCCTTTGCCGAGGGCCATTTATCGGGCTCTCGGCAAACCTTTTACCGAGGGCCCGACCGGCTCTCGGCATAGAAAAGTGGTCGTTAACGGCTGTCCCTATTGACGGTAGGTTTGCCGAGGGCTAAGCCGGCTCTCGGCAAAGGCGTTACGTGTGCCGAGAGCCGGGCCCTCGGCAAAGAGATAATTTTTATTATTATTATTTTTCTGTGCCGAGGGTTATCCGGGGTCAGCTCTCGGCAAAGAAATTTCGAATATTTTTTTTGGAACCTCTTCGCCGAGGGCTATCTTAGCCGGCGCTCGGCAAACCTCGGACTTTGCCGAGGGCTATGACCAAAGCCCTCGGCAAAGCTGTGGAAATTACGTTCTGTCTCCCCAGCTTTGCCGAGGGCTATGGCCAAAACCCTCGGCAAATGGCCTCTTTGCCGAGAGCAACCCTCGGCAAAGCTGGGTAAATTTTGATTTTTTTGTTTTCCAGTTCTGTTTTTCCTTTTCTCCGACACTATCACATAGATATATATCACATTCATCACATATCACATATATATCACATTTCACGTCACAGAACATATATATATCACATCACATAGTTCAATAACATATATGTCCTCAAATCACATAGTTCACATCACATAGTTCAACAACATGAGACTTCAGTGACACACGAGGATAGTCCAAAGTTCAATCTACTACACCTCCGGCCAACCGGGCCACCCCTGAGAACTGCCGCCTGCTTGACCCCCGGTCGGGTTCCATCCAGGAGCGTGACGGTTGTTCGAACCTTCTGACGGAGGAGGCTGCAAAAGGTCATGTCAGACAAGGAAATGAAAAAATGAAAACACTGAAGTATTGATACTCACAGGAGCAGCTCCGGGGTCCAGAGGCGGCGGTGGAGGAGCCATGAGCGTCTGGGGCACGGCCATGCCTTGGGAGGCCATGAAGGCGATGAGCTCCGCCATCTGCTTAGCTTGAGCCTCCATCTGGGCCGACATTTGTGACCGCATCTGGGTCTCGGACACCTGGCGCTCCTGCCTTTCTCTTTCCAGGGGCCTGCGATAATACAAAGTGAATGTTAGAACAATGCAAACATTTAAAGATCAATGTACGATGAGTTAAATAGAAATAACCTCGAGCTCGGCGACCCGCGACTGCGCAGGCGATGGGCGTGGGCGTATGGGGACGCGCCCGCTCGTGCTCTATGCTCGGAGCTGGGACAGAGAGTGGAGTCGAGGCCGTGTCGATGACGCCGTCGCCAAGCCAGAACCGCTCGTGCTTCTTCCTCCTCCTATCCTCATGACGATGCTCCCGTCCAGATCCGCGGTGGCGGGATCAAAGGTGTCCCCATGGACCGCCCTTGCCGCCTCTGAGTAGTCAGTGAGGCGGGAGTGGACGCTGGAGTTGGTGTACGCGTCGGCGGGATCGTCGGGGTTGTAGGAGGTCTCCGCTGCCGTGGCCTTGCCCTTGTGGGACATGGCGTATGCCGCCACTGTGCCGCAAGGCTGGCCACCGTGTGCCTCCGACTGCGAGGAAGACAACAAGATGATTAGCAATCAGGCAACATTTGATCGAGGAATTGATAAAGTCTTTCACGTACCTAAGCTTGTGCGTACTAGGCGAGGCGAGGTTGCGGTTGCCCTGGTGGTGTGGTACACCTGGCATCTGCAGACGCGCCTCTCGGACCTCGGCGTGGTGGGCCGCCCACTCTTCGGAGAGCCACCGGTCCACGATCATCTCCAGCACTCGGGAAACGACTGGCACCATTGGGGGATCATCTGCACATCATCAAGTATTTCACGTCTAAGCGTCAGATGAAAAGTACCAAAAGCTTAATCTCAAAAGAAATCACTTACCTGCAAGAATTGCGCCCGGCCCAGCGTCATGCCTCTTGCCTGGGCCTTTGTCACCCTCGTGGCCAATACCGTGGCGTTGTAGGTGATGATGGCCTGCAGTCTCGCCTCGTAGATCATGTCGGTGACGAGCTTCCTACATGCCCGGGTAGCCATCACCTCTGCCACTGCCTCCTTCCCCGGCTCGCACTTGAAGTAGTTCTGCATACAGACACAATACGAGGCGAGACAATAATTAAAGAAAAAATATGATGAAATTGATATTGTTTGACGAAGACTTACCCACAGCTCCGCTCTAACCCGCGCCGCCTTGTTGGGGAAGTCTGGGTCTGGGGCGACGCTGTAGTGGTCAAAGGTGTAGGCCGGCTCGTGCCTCCCGGCATACTGTACTATGCCGGGGTAGTGCTCGCGGCACAGGAGACCCAGGATGCCGTTGGGTTTGCGGCCTTTAGGCCCCACAAAGTCCCATCCCCTGCATAAGTGATTAAAAAAGATTATTAGCTTCTATTTCTATTTTGAGTCTCATCGTATGAACAGGTAGTTAGAACATGTACTTTTGTCCGATGGGCGTGATCACTGGGCGTCGGGCACGTGGCGGCAACGCCGGGAGGCTGGAGGGACCTCTCAAGTAGGGCGTGGACACCCCTGAGGCACCCGAACACCCGTCCGCCTCGTCCTCCTCCTGCTCGTCCCTCCTCTGCCTCCTCGGCCAATGGTGCCTCCTCCTGCCGCTAGGCCTCGGGCGTGGCCGGCAACTCCTCCTCGACCTCCTCCTCCTCCTCCTCCTCCTGTGGAGACGGCTCCCTCCGGCGGCGGCCACTCCTCGTCGAGGGCCCGTCGGCCTGCGAGCTGCGGTACAACCAACTCAACCGCCTCTGACGTCCTCCCGGCATCTTGCCTCGACCTCCTGCATTTAAAAGAACAAACAATGTTATATTAGAAATAACATAACCAAATATATGCAATATAAATAAAATAATAGATCCTAAAAATATAACATAATATTACATGTATTAGAAATAATCTGGATCATCCGGATTAGCCGGAGCATGAGTCTCCTCATCACTGTCAACCATGTCTAAGTACTCCTCAGTATCCGAAGACAGGTCGTCGTCTTCATTTGCTTGGCCTAAACGGAATCGTTCTAGCATTTCTATGTCCTTCGCATTTACCACCTCATCCCCAGCGTCCTCGTCATCATTCTCTACTTCCATTTCCAACGGCACGGTACGGTGAGGATTCAAAACCTGCAAGAAACAACGGCACGATGGCCGACATCCACATATATGTCAAGGCACGATGGCCGATATCAACATACATTAACAAGCATACCACTACTACTAAATAATACTCGATCGCCGCATACATTCACATTCATCCACATATATCGCCGTGATCGAGGACGACTACTACTAACAACTACTACTTACCACAACTAAGTTGCAGAGGTACAAGGACGACGGGGCGATCGAGGACGACTTACAAGTGACGACGCGGGCCGATCGACGACGACGGAGGGGACGGGGCAGGGGCGCGGGGCCGAAGGGTGGCGCAGGGTCCTCCCCTTCCTCCTCCTGGCCTCCTCCTCCCTCCCTCTCTCCTCCTCCTCTCCTCCTCCTCTCTCTCTCTCCTCCTCCTCCTCTCTCTCTCCCTCCTCTCTGGCTAAGAGCTCGGGGAGGGGGGGCCCTCTCCGACTGGGCGTGCAGGGGCGGAGGGAGGGGGCGCGGGGCGGCGGCGCTGGGGCGGGGGGGAGGGAGCGGGACGGGGAGCGGAGGAGGAGGAAGAGGAGGCGGCGCGCTGGGCGGGGGCGAGGCGCGGCGGGAGAGGGGGGGCGGCGGCGCGGAAGAGAGGGGAGCGGAGGCGGAGGAGGCAGCGGGATGGAGGGGGGGGGGTGGGGGAGGGCAGGGAAGGGGAGGTAGGAGGGGGAGGAAGAAGGGGTGATGGGAAGGGAGGGGCGGGAGGCGGAGGACGAGCGGAGGCGGAGGCGCGACGGCGGAGGCGGAGGCGAAGTGGCAGGCGTGTGTTGTGTTTGTGTGGTGTGTGTGCGGGGCGGGCGCCGCGGCGGGCGTTTTATTTTTTCCCCTATTTTGCTTCTTTGCCGAGAGCCAGATCGGGTGGCTCTCGGCAAAGAGGAGGAAACCTTTACCGAGAGTCGTCTGATCCGGCTCTCGGCAAAGATTTTTTTTTTTTTTGCGGACATCTTGCGGAGATCTCAGGGTTTCAACCATCTTGCGCCACACTTGCTCCAAACATTCCCAAATTTTTTTCATAGCCTCTACATGCGATGTCAAGGTCACTCGTCCATTTTCATCATTTTCTGATTGTCTTGACTTCGTTTGTATATTTTAATAATTTAAAACAATATCACAACTTGGTTGTCGTTTCTCGTGCCGACGAGACGGTCGAGTCTCCCGCCTGTCTCTGGATACGGTGTCGAAATACCCTCTGAAGAATGAATACCATTTTTCGAATCGCTGAGTTTCATTATTTCTTTCGTGCACCTGCAGTTCAAACGTACGTCCCGCGGAAAAAAATCATCAAATTAAAGAAAATACGCGAAATATAGCAAGATTTATGGAAAATACTTCAAATTTGAAATGTTGTCTTGTAGTACTGTAGCAAGGCCACAGAAAAAATTGGGAGCAAAAAACAAAAAAAAATAATATGCTTGCCGAGAGCTTCCTAAAGCCCTCGGCAAAGAGCACCTATGCCGAGAGCCAGGGCCAGGGCTCTCGGCATAGAGTTTACCAAAAAATAAAATAAAACCTTTCCGAGAGCCTAACAGAGGGCTCTCGGCAAAGGTAACGGCGCAGGGGGAGCCGTTTGCGAAGGTTCCGTTTGCCGAGGTGCAGTCTACGCCGAGGGTTCGGCTCTCGGCATAGGTTATCTTTGCCTTTGCCGAGAGCCAGATGTTGCCGAGAGTCAGACCCTCGGCGTAGAAATCGTCGCCGAGTTCCATATGGTGCCGAGGGTTGGCTCTCGGCAAAGAGCTCTCTGCCGAGCGCCCGTGTTTTAGCCCTCGGCAAAGCGGCGGGCGCTCGGCAAAGAGCCCGTCTCCCGGTAGTGCATATTAGCTTAATTAATATGTGTCTAAATTATAGTTATTAAAATAAATTTCAAGGATCCAAATGAGGCCTAGATTCCTAATCCATGTTATAGATAATATTATGATAATTTAAAATGGTTTGCATCAAGTATGATGTTGCGTAGTTTTTTAAGGGAATTAATTCTTAATTTTGAGCGGACAATCACACTTCAGAATATTTGAAGCAAGAAATGTAGACCTATAGCTATCTCTGGCTCGGGAGACCTATAACTACATCTCTGGCTCGGAGCATATATAGTGCTAGTCACACATTTTTTTTCTTCAAGCCGACAAATGCAAGTGGATTGCTTTAATTTGGACATGATTTTCAACAACCTATATATAAAAGATTGGACATCAGAACACTAGCCTTGTCAAACAAGTAAACATCTCTTCTATAATACACTAAAAAAAATGGTTTTCCTGGTGATTATTATTTGTATAATTGGTCAATGCATGGTTTATACTATTTTTTTCATTAATTATCTTAAAATTCTCAATACTGTAGGGTGTTTGATAGCATCAAAGTCGCCATGTAGTGGTAATTCAATCTATAAGCTCTGGCCCATCTGTTTTGTGGGTTTTAATCTCATTTCAGAGGCTTAAGGTCTGATACCGTTGAGGTGCAACATGCATATACAGGAGTTTAAACAATCACATAATTAGTATGGTTCGCTAGCTACGTGCCTGATCTGATAAACTTGATAAACCCTATGCTTCGATCCACACATGGTCGAAACATTCTTATAATCACTACAGGAGGTTCAGGCTTTGCCGAGTGCTGGCAACACTCGGCAAAGGGCCTCTCGCACTCGGCGAAGGTTTTACCGAGTGCCGCACTTGGCAAAGGCTCTCGGCAAAAAAAAAGCGTCGGTAAAGAATTCTTTATCGAGAGCCAAATATCGGGCACTCGGCAAAGGCTTTGCCGAGTGCCAGGTCAGCACTCGGCAAAGCAAACGGGAACCGTCAACTGACGGCCTCTTTGCCGAGTGCCACGTGGGCGGCACTCGGCAAGAGAGGCCTCTTTGCGAGTGCCAGGCCGCCAGCGACGGATAACGATGACATGGTGTCATTTGTCCGGACGAGATTTGCCGAGTGCCCATCTTTGCCGAGTGTGTGGCACTCAACAAAGAGTCTTTGCCGAGTGCCCGTATTTGCCGAGAGCCGGACACTCGACAAAGATGGGCTCTGCCTAGTGTGGCTCTTTGTCGAGTGCCACGTGGCCTGACACTTGGCAAAGAGGCTCTTTGCCGAGTGCCCGAAATTTGGCACTCCACAAAGCATGACTTTCCTGTAGTGAATACTTAATAAATATATGCATGTGTTTAGCTCTATGCAAATTTGACCTATATATATATATATCACTACAGCAGAATCATTCTTTGTCGAGTGCTGGCAGCACTCGGCAAAGAGCCTTTTGCACTCCACGAAGGCTTCGCCGAGTGCCGCACTCGGCTAAGGGCACTCGACGAAGAAAATATCGGCAAAGGGTTCTTTGCCGAGTGCCAAATATCGGGCACTCGGCGAAGGCTTTGCCGAGAGTGCTAACATATTTGGCACTCGGCAAAGAAAAAACGAAAAAAATCCAAAAATAGAGAAAAACTTTTATTAAATGGGTTGGGGGAGTGGCCGACTAGGCAGCGTCTTACCCGCAAGTCTTGGTATTTTCTCTCACGCAATCAGGATTCGAACTCAGGACCTCTCATTCACGCGGAGCCTCCTCTACCACTGCACTACACACACGTATACATTTCATATCCGTTTCGGTTACCCATATATTATACTAAACCGAGTGTAACTTGCTTATTTTGAGGTCCTAAACGAATTCAAATAAAAAGTTGTCAACTACAAAGTTTTTACTTTTCTTTTTGAGATCTACAACTTTTATTTTGTAGTTTTTCCATCGAGGTCGTTTATAAAAATTTGAATTTCAAATTTGATAATTTGAAACGTAGTTTTCGTTGACAAGATGATTTCAAATCAAAAGGTTGTCAACACTAAAGTTTCATAACTTTTCGAGATCTACAACTTTCATTTTGGTCATCTCTCCATCCAAGATATTTAAAAAAATTCGAATTTTAAATTTTTCAAATTCGAACGCAGTTTTGCGTAACTAGATGACTTCAAATTAAAAAGTTATCAACTACAAACTTTCATAACTTGTCAAGATCTACAAAGTTTTTTTGGTTGTTTGACCATTTGTGCATCCGACATTGCGGTTCTAATATTATTCACAAACATTATATATCACTCTTGTAGTTTTATAAACTACCAGAGAGAGATATAAGATTTGTGAACGAATTTATTTTAAGTTTGTCAAATGAAAAAATCACCAAAACAAAAATTGTTCATCTTGACAAGTTAACCAACTTTGTAGTTAAAACTTTTTCATTTGGATTAATTTACTGCTTCTTCAAAATATAATTTAAAAACTGGCTTTGCCGAGTGTCAAAAAAAACTATGCAAAGGCACCTCTTTGCCGAGTGCCAGCCACGTGGCACTCGGCAAAGACCCGACCACGTGGCACAGTTCGGGGGCACATTTTTTGCCGAGTGCCACGTGGCTGGCACTTGGCAAAGGGACCTCTTTGCCGAGTTCCAGCCACGTAGCACTCGGCAAAGACCCGACAAACGTGGCACAGTTCGGGACCACATTCTTTGCCGAGTGCCACGTGGCTGGCACTCGGCAAAGAGGTGCCTTTGCCGAGTGCCTTTCTTCCTTTGCCTTGTGTTTGCGCTTTGCCGAGTGCCAGCCCCAGGCACTCGGCAAAGCGTGAGTTTCCCGGTAGTGTGTGTGTGTGTATATATATATATATAGGGGTGAGTTTTCTATACTCCCGGGAGTAGTTACTCCCATCTTCAAAACACCATGTTGCGTATGTGTTCATACTTGTTTATCACTTTGAGTATGTTTATATACTCATGTTAAGATATTTCATGTCTTAATACACTAAAAAATTTCAAAGGAACCCATACTTTTTAATATATTATGAAATGTCACTCACTATTGTATATATAAAATAAGTATATCTGCATACTCTATGTATGCATGCATACTTGACGTATATACTTCCATAGATAGTCTAGTATGATCATATACTATGTATGCATGCATACTTGACGTATATACTTCCATAGATAGTCTAGTATCATCAATACTTCTTAATGTACATATACTTCGTTCGGTCATATATACCATAAATCTAGAGATATAAACATGGGAGTAACTACTCCCTAGGAGTAGAAAATAATTTCCCTATATATAATATATATATATATATATATAGGACCCCGCTATTTAGAGCGCAGCGCTCTAAATATTATTTAGAGCGTCACTGGCCATCAATTCCCGCAACCATAAAAGTTACTACTAATTCTCATCCCGTAATCGTAATGGCAGCCACACTATTCTCTCTTCCATCCGCAACCGTAAAAGTTACTGCTAATTATCATCCCACAGCCGTAAATGTTATCAAATCATTCTCTTCCTTCTACGACATTTACGGTTGCGGGCTGAAATATTTACGGTTGCGGGATCGCTTTGCTAGTGCATACAGAAAGATGGTTATTGGTAACAACATTTACGGACGTGGGATTTGGGATGCTCCACCAGCGCTCTAAATATTATTTAGAGTGTTATATCCTAAATAGTAGCGCGCGCGCTCTCTCTATATATATATAGTTCTATATTTTTCTACAGCTTCAGTGCGTGCACTTTTTGTTCTTCCTTTTCTTTGTGCTTTGAATCTTTTCTAGTTTTCATGCTAAACTCCTAGCCGCCATATGTAGTTGAAAACTTAAAGTGCGTCTCATCTAAAAAAACACTTGAAAACCAGAATTACAATGGTCTCCTCATTTGACATGTCCTTACTGTGTTATACCCATTTTGCGCTTTGCTAAGCATCTAGTCACAATCAACCCAACTCTCCATAACATAAGTACCATAGAAGGCTTGATTTTCAAATATGGTTATCAAGATCAGCTGATTGTACGATTATTTAGGATGATTATATGAAATATATATATATGTATATATATAGTTATACTCATAATTGATAACGACTAAACATCTCGATCCACTAGTGGAGAAAGGGCCTTTAACCCGGGGGGAGAAGGGGCTTTAGCCCCGGTTTTGCAACCGGGGCTAGCACTGCGGGACTAAAGGTCCCAGTCTTTAGTCCCGGGTGCTTCCCACCGGGGCTAAAGCCTCTCACGATAAAAAAATAAATGTGCATTTGTGAGATTCGAACTCAGCACCTCTGGCCTCAGACACGCTTACCAACTGAGCTACACAACCCACGTGATGTAGTTCTGTACGTTTTCCTTTTGAATCCACTCGGGAAGCACCTTAGCCTCGGTTGGTAACACCAACGCGGGGCTATAAAAGCACCTTAGTCCCGGTTGGTAACACCAACGGGGCTAAAGGTTCCTTTAGCCCCGGTTGGTAAACACCAACCGGGACTAAAGGAACCTTTAGCCCCGGTTGGTGTTACCAACCGCGACTAAAGGTCTAGGACCTTTAGTCCGGGTTGGTAACACCAACCGGGGCTAAGGATTCACCTTTAGTCTCGGTTGGTTTACCAACCGGGACTAAAGGTCTTTAGCCCCGGGGACCAATTTTTTGGCCGAGACTATAGGTAAATTGGTAGATCGTCCAAGGTTGGTATCTCAGAGTTAGTGATAAAGTATACATGCAAAAGGAAACTGAATAGGGTAGCACTGCGAGTTATACCCTTAATTAAATAATGAACTTGCTCCAATGATAATTTTGGATCTAACTGCTAAGCTATCAAAGCTGCTCAATTTCATCAATTAATGAACACATATATAGAGTATATAGTATCGGGTTGGTAACTTTTTGGGCAGAATTGAACACATACCACTGGATTAATGTAGTAGCCATATATAACCAAAACTTGTACTTTACCACTGCGTTGTGCAAAATACAAGATACATATATATCATATGTTCCAACTATCCTCCCAATCAATGAGAGAATTATCAAACACCTCTAGTAAAGCTGTCAAGTCCAAGTCTGCCTCATCAGGATCCTGAATATATGAACTTGTTTGAGCCATTTCCATATTTTGAAGACCCATACTGCTGACAAGTTGAGGAAGTTGGACTATTCTGGTGTTATGGTCGTCCTTGCAAGTGTGATCACCAAAGTACACGACTGTGTACTTTGCAATCTCCTCAGCAGCCATGGCACTGGAGATACCGTCAATTATTTGTTCTTGTTGCTCAATTGTCTTGGTTGCAAAGCAGTTCTGTTCCCTGTAGGTGCATCTGTAGTAGCTCCTGCATAATTGATCACAAGTTCATCATGCCAGTGATGATTATTGTTATATATGTTGTGTCCATTGAACTTTTAGAGATAATCAACTAATGAAACAAGCTACCTAATAACAACGTATGTAGCTTGTTTCGTTAGCTGATAAAAATGTAATGTATGTATAGATATATGTATTACCTAGGATGACGCCTCCCATTGATGTTCTTCTGCCCATATTTTCTCCATTGATGGCCATCGTAATGTGGAGCATGTGCACAAGGGATCTTGATCGTTTGTCGTTCTTCCTCCTAGATACATATATATGTAGGATCAGTGAACTAGATTGCATGTACTGATCATTAATAACTTAATGAACATCCAAATTGAAGGTGTTAACCTGGGTAGCTTCCAATCTAATGCCCCCCCCCCCCCCTATATGGTTGAACATGCATGACATAGGTATATATCATGCATGATATCTAATAAGGCTTTGTTTGGATACATAGAAATACACCATAATCCATGTGGATTGGAGTGTAATTTGAACTAAATTACACCTCAATCCCTTCCAAACCACATGGATTGAGATGTTTTTATGTGCAGCTAAACAAGGCCTAAATGTTTTGTTTACCAACTCCAGTCACACATATACTGTGATTATAAGCAAGTCTCATCAGTTGTGGAAGAGCCGATCGAGCTGTATTGAGGAATAATATCGGCATCTAATTACACACCTTCGCTTTTGACCAACAACGACGCTTCTAGGCCTCGCTTGCTCCTCCATCTTCTCACCATTGTTAGTAACATGATGGTGCACCAACGACGACTTCTCATCTACGACAGAAGATCCGCCTCCGCCTCCAGTAGTATTCATGAGACACCCTTCAAGCGTAGACACCACGTCTACGTTGCAGCCGATCACGTCGTCAAAGAGCTGGCCGGCGATCTCGGCGGCGCGCCGAGGAGGTACCATCGATGACGCTGTGGAGAAGCGGGAGGACGAGCGCTCGGAGCTGCATCACATGCTCCTGCTGCCTCCTCATGGCCTCCATCATCTCCCAGCCATGGCCGCAGGGCGGCAGCATGACGAGGCTGCAGCTCTTGCAGTCCATTCAATCTATATCAGGATACTACTCAGCTGTTCTGTGATTGATCGATCGAGGCCTCCCTGCACGCACAGGAAGTTCTCGCTGCTGGGTGCAGTGGGGCAGTATTGGTGGTGTATGTGCAGTAGTGAGATGGTCAGGTAGCCGAGAGGGGTCGTCGAGTGTGCAATTGGTTAATTATATATACACAGAGAGAGAGTAGCGTGTGCAACAATAGATCGACGACTGTGATGCCCTGATAGATGGTGTGTGACAAGCGCAGCTTAATTTGCACGTGTAATGGTGTAGTCGTCGTAAATTCATATATGGATTATTATGGCTGTGATCTGAATATATTCAGGAAAATGAATAGACGAAGCTGCGAGGCAGCATCCATTTGGAGGTGTGAACGCATGGGCGGAGGCGCGTGCATGACCACAGTCCACAGGTATGCAGTATGCTCCCGTCGAGCAGGAGGCCGGAGCTCAGGGGGTGTGCAGTGAGAGACTTTCAGCTTCACCTGCTATGCATAATATTCCAATCGAGCAGGAGGCGGGGGAGTGCAGTGGTGAAGGACCGAAAAGTCTAAGCAAGGCGACCAGAGGGGGGGGTGAATGGGGCCTTAAAATTTCTTCGCAGAAAATAAGGCTTATGTCCCAATAAAATCTACCCCACAAGACACGAACTCAAAAGTGATGCCCACGACCCTTGGACGAGGGTGGATGATCCCAGAGATCACAGCGAGGCACCACAGACTGAAGAACGCAAAGAACCAGGCCAAGGACTGAGCCACGAGGCCTCGGGGTGAAACCGATTCACCCGAGGCTCGAGAAAGGGCTCAGGACAAAATAGCGATTCGCCTGAGGCTGAGGCCTGAGAGAGAGGCCTCGGAGCAAAACTCCGACTCGCCCGAGGCTGAGGCCCGCGAGAGAGGCTTCGGAGTGAAACTCCGACTCGCCCGAGGCTGAGGCCCGCGAGAGAGGCCTCGGAGCAAAACTCCGACTCGCCCGAGGCTGAGGCCCGCGAGAGAGGCCTCGGAGCAAAACTCCGATTCGCCCGAGGGTCGAGGCTCGAGAGAGACCTCAGAGTGAAACTCCGACTCGCCCGAGACTGAGGGGACCTCGGAAAAAAACTCCGATTCGTCCGAGGCTCAAGAGGCCTCGGGAAAAGTTCCGCCTCGCCCGAGGGTGGTCTCAGTTCACTCGAGAGGCTCCGTACGAAGGAGGCCTCGGCACGTTCCGACACCCGAGCCTGCTGCGAACTGCTCACGCAGAAGCTCGGATCTGGACGCGTTCTCCCGAAAAGCAAATCCCTCCAAAAATTCGATCAAAACACTATCCCAAGTTTCCAAACTTGGAGAGGATCACAGGGTAGTTGGAGGACTATCCCCAAGAGATCATTTTCTCAGAACAACCAAGAGCTCAGGGAAATCAAAAGGGAAAGTGGATGAACGAAAAAGTGCCACGAAAACGAAATCGTCCCGATCTATTCGATCATGAGGAGTTAGATGAATTCCTTTGGTCGAAATGACCTCCTCAATGATACGAACAAACTGATTCACACGGATTTCGCAAAGACACACTGAAGAGAGAGATCGAACGACGGGAAAATCGAGCAGAGCCAAAGAACACAACGAACACAGTGCACTACACGAGCCAATCGCAGGACACAGCAACGAACACAGTGCACAACACGTCTCTGCTCAGGAAGGGTGAGGATTCGGCCTCACTTCCTTGAATCAACAGGACACAGAGGTGAGTCTCTCTGTGGATCTCAACTAGCTACAGCAGGGAATGGGAGAGCAGGAAACCCTAAGAACAAAAGCAACTAACTGAGATGGGAAGGAGGAGGGTGTCTCCCTCTATTTATACTACAACTAGCCTAAGTCTATTTCCTACTCTACCCATCTCTACTCTAAGTACAGAGCAAGCCAGCCAAACCCTAAGGCTAAACTGGACCTAACTCAAGTGGTAGGTGTATCCGACGGCCACGTCCGCACAACTCGTCCGCGTTGCCTCCGCACAACCTTCCGATTGCCGCCACGTGCCGCCTTTGCTCTGTACCCCGGTTTTGAGGCCCAAACCGGGAAACCAGCCACTGCCCGAGTTTTGAGGCCAAACTCGGAAACCATCCAGCCCAGGTTTTGAGGCTCAACCTGGAAACCGTCCAGCCCAGGTTTTGAGGCTCAACCTGGAAACCGTCCAGCCCAGGTTTTGAGGCTCAACCTGGAAACGTGCACCCGAGTTTTGAGGCCCAAACTCGGAAACCGTCCACCGTTGGTTTTTCCCTGGCTCAACCAACAAACCGGAGCTGTAGAGGGGATGCACCTCCCGTGCACCCCATCCACCGACACGTGTTCCCAGGTCCTGGACCTGAGCAACACATGTCCGCACTTCTTTGCTTGTCGTCGTCACAGGCTGCCAGCCTCCACAGCTGATCCTCAGGTACTCCGGTCCCTCAGTCCAAGCCTCACGTCTGCCCTTCATCGCTCGGTACATCGGCACGGCACGTCCGCCGCACGGCACGCCCATCCTTCACCGCACCCGGTCCGTCAGCACAGCACGTCTCAACTTGACCTTCACCTACCCTCGATCACTTTCTCCGTGCTCGACACCTGCACAACACAAGCCAAGGAACATGCGCATCATACCCGTTGACAATCACTCATCACTCAGAGACCCGGATACACCCATGTATCCGCAATCTCCCCCTTGATGAGTGCATTGTCAACTACTCATACAAATCATAACTGAAAAAGAAAGAAGAAGAAAGAAGAAGAAAGGAGAGGAGAAAACTCAACCAAATGACCCAAAAGCATATCAAAGCCGAAGAAGGTCAAGTGGAAAGAGCAGAACAACTTGGTCCCCAAAGACATGGGCAACGGCTCGACGCAACCAAGCAAAGCACAGCTAGCCCTCAAGAAGAGGCACAAAAGGCTCAACACCGCTAGCAAAAACCAATTGAAGCTTCCAGAAAAGGAGCTCGACACCAACTGAAGCAACATGGAACAATCGAGGCAAAATGCTAGTCCCTCAAGAAAGAGGCAACGGCTCAACACAACTAGCACAGAAGGCTCAACACCAATGTCTTTCAGCCAGCAGAAAAACCGAGCTCAAGAAAGCAGCAAGCAGCAAGTCTCGAGGCAGAGGTTGGGGCTCGAGGCCGGGGCTCGAGGCTCGAGGCCGAGGCTCGAGGCAGGGGCTCGAGGCCGAGGCTCGAGGCAGGGGCTCGAGGCAGGGGCTCGAGGGGTCGAGGCTCGACCAGCAAAAGCTCGAAGCGAGGTAAAACAGAAGCGCAAACAGCAAGCTCTTCCAAGCTCGAGACTTCGAAGCTGCGATTAAGAAGCAACTGCATAGCTCGAGACCGAGGCCCTTTGCTCCCCCTGACAAGTGCACGAACAACTCCCCCTTAGTTGACCATCCAGGGGACATATGATTTGCAAAATTCTCCCCCTTAGTTGAAAATGCACTTATCAAGAGTCAAAAATTCTTCCCCTTCCATGATACAAATGCAAGACAGGAGCTTCAGACTTATAGCCAAAAGAATGCAAAAATGCTCCAAACGGTGTAGTCCGAGGGGCGCAACAGATGCATAGAGGCTCAGCGCAGGCTCAGACTGATCACTAGATTCGAAAAAATGAGCCACATGAGCAATAGTGAGCAGTTTTGAGTCAAAAAGGTATTCACCATCAAAGTAGCACTAACAAAGCGTAGACAGGAGTCTATACAAGTGCTAAACATGTATATAAGGTGAACTACCCCTAGCAAAGTTCAATCATCATGCATAGGAATGAAGCATATACTTGTGATTTCAATTTTATATCGGAGTTGCAGCGGTGAAAATACACAAGTTTAACTATTTGCATGTGATTGCGAGAGGTTGAAAGCTTGTCTTTGCCTTACTTTTCAACCGAGCGAAGCCTATGCCGAAGCAATCAGGAGCTTAAAGCTACGGTTTCGGTCATACACTACACGGCTCAAGTTTAACTCATAGTGCAATGAGAGACTGTCTCGATACCGTGATGTGTTTGACAAGCAATCCCATCTCGATCTTTTCTGTTCACTAATACTTGGTTCAGAATTTTAGACATGATATGAACAGACCAAGCAAGTGAGAGACTCAGAACTAGAGACATAGCAACCTAGCATATATGAAAAGCACGAGTAAACTCGACATAACCTACACATGCTAGTTGCATATCTCAATGGTGAATATTTTTAGATTATAATTTATTTAGCAAAATTCACCATTTTAAAATGGCCTAGCTCACAACATGTACTAGTGATCAGTAAGAGCATAAGCTACAGCCAGCCAACATGAGCCTCGGAACTCACTATACAGAGCATAGTCACATTCTAGTAAATATAAATCTGAGGCCCAGAGAGTGACTAAAAATGCCGAATCAAAAGAAAAAGAGAAGGAAGAAAAAAACTGTACAAGATCCAAAATTTTTCCCCATCTAAAAGGGGAAACACACACCAAGCTCACCCCTCAACCGATTAAAGGTTGATTCGTCTAGAGGCTTGGTAAAAATATCGGCCAGTTGATGATGAGTATCGACATGGCGAAGGTCGATATCACCCTTCTCCTGGTGGTCTCGCAAAAAATGAAAGCGCACATCAATGTGTTTGGTCTTCGAGTGAAGCACGGGGTTCTTAGCAACGCTAATAGCACTCGTGCTGTCACAAAGCAAAGGAACTCGAGAAAAGCTCAAACCAAAATCACGCAAAGTGGCCATCATCCAGAGTAACTGGGAGCAACAGCTAGCCGCAGCAACGTACTCAGCCTCCGTGGTAGACTGGGCGACACTAGACTGCTTGCGAGAGAAGACCACGAAAACAAGAGAAGAACCGATAAATTGGCAAGTCCCAGAAGTGGACTTGCGATCAATACGACACCCAGCAAAATCGGCATCAGAATAACCGCAGAGGGAGAGAGTGGATGAGGCCGAATACCATATACCGAGCTCGGGTGTGAACCGAAGGTACCTGAAGACCCTCTTCACGGCCTGACGATGAGAGGTGCGCGGCGAAGCTTGGAAGGGCGCGCACAGACACACCGCGAACTGAATGTCCGGCCGTGTCGCCGTCAGGTAGAGGAGCGATCCAATCATGCTGCGGTACTCCTTCTGGTCCACTGCTCGCCATCCACATCCGCATCCAGGGCAGTCGTTGTCGACATGGGCGTTGGTAGAGGCTTGGCCTCACCCATGTCGAACCGCTTCAGCAAGTCCTTGGTGTACTTGCCCTGATGCACAAACGTTCCCTCTCGGGATTGCTTAATTTGCAACCCGAGAAAGAATGTCAGCTCTCCCATCATGCTCATCTCGAACTCCCTGCTCATAGTATCTGCAAACTTGGCAACCAAAGCGTGAGAAGAACCACCGAAAATGATATCATCCACGTAAATCTGGACCAAGAGAGTGTTTTGCCTTGCCTGAGGAGAAAAAGCGTTTTATCTACACATCCCATTTTAAAACCCTTAGCAAGCAAAAAGGTTTTTAACCTATCATACCAGGCTCTAGGGGCTTGTTTCAGACCATATAAAGCTTTGTGAAGTTTAAAAACATGGTTCGGAAACTTGGGATTTTCAAAACCGGGGGGTGCTCAACATACACTTCCTCTTCTATGTAGCCGTTTAAGAAGGCACTCTTGACATCCATTTGAAACAATTTAAAACCTTTGGAAGCAGCAAAAGCCAAGAGTATCCTAATAGCCTCCAAACGTGCTACAGGAGCAAAAGTCTCCTCGTAATCTATTCCTCCTTCTGACTATAACCCTTCGCTACAAGCCTGGCCTTGTTTCTAACAACTTGGCCGTCCTCTCCTTGCTTGTTTTTGAAACCCATTTTGTCCCAATAGGCTTACAGTCAGGTGGAGGTGGAACTAGAACCCAAACCCGATTTCGTTCAAAGTTCTCTAACTCCTCATGCATGGCATTGACCCAGTCTGGATCCGTCAAAGCGTGTCCAACATCTCGGGGCTCAAAATTAGCGACAAAAGCAGAGTGAGCAAAGTGCGAGATTTGCTGAGACCTGGACCGAGTGACTCGGTCGTCGATGTTGCCGATCATCTGCTGAGGCGGGTGCCGGCGCTGGATATACTGTGGCGCTTTCCCTTGCCGAGGTAGCCTCGGCTTCGGCCTCAGCAGCGACTGGTGCCTCCCCGGGTACAAAAGGTACCGCGCGGGGTGGCGGATCCCACGGCCCCCAGGAAGACGAGGTCTCGGGGCCGTGAATCGTCGTCGAGGCTTCTCTATGTGCCTCGGCAAGTGGAGGGGGTGCTGGACCGTTCATACCCTCGGCAGGGTCGTCCATACCCTCGGCACCCTCCTCCTGGTCATCAAAAAGAGGCTCGCCGGCCTCATGATCTCCTGCACGCTCAAAACGAGAGGAAGGACAAACGAGAGTCTCGTCGAAGGTGACATCTGATGTCTCCATGACTCGGTTAGTGTCAAGGTTAAGTACACGATAAGCCCGAGTGTGAGTGCCATAACCTAAAAAACACACCGTCAGAGGAACGAGACTCAAATTTGTCCAGGTTGCCTTTCTTTAAAATAAAACAGTGGCAACCGAAGACTCTAAAATAACTCACTTTAGGTTGGTGACCAAACCGCAACTCATAAGAAGTCTTTTTCAAGAACGCTCTCAGAAAAATGCGATTGGAAATATAGCACGCAGTGTTTATAGCCTCGGCCCAGTAGCGCCTGGGAGTCCTATGCTCGTCGAGCATCGTCCTGGCCATCTCAATGAGGGTCCGATTTTTCCTCTCTACAACACCATTCTGTGGCGGTGTGTAGGGGGAAGAAAACTGGTGCTCCAACCCCAGAAAGTTACAGAACTTCTCAAAATCCGAATTTTTAAATTCGGAGCCATTATCACTTCTAATAGCTCGCATCGAGTTCAAAGGGAACTCGTTCGAAGACGTAAAATCAGATTGCGAGCAAAGGAAAAGTCTCGGTCTTCTCAGCTAAAAAGAAAGACCCACGAATATCTCGAAAAGTCATCGACAACGACCAAAACATACCACTTGCCACCGACCGAGCTCACCCGAGCCGGACCAACAAGGTCCATGTGTAAAAAGCTCTCCAGGGTGCGAGGTCATGACCTTAGTCACTGGATGGTGGGGAGCAGCAACCATCTTCCCGTGTCTGCAAGAGTGACAGACTAGATCCTTCTCCATCGAAAGCTTGGGCAATCCTCGGATTAGGCCAAGTGAGCTAAGTCTTGCAAGCAAGTCGAAGCTTAAATGACCGAGCCTCCTATGCCACTTCAAAGATCAGAGGAGGAAGGACTAGCTAAAAGACAGCGAGAAGTGCCAAAAGACTCCGAGAAATTCGCACGAAAGACTTTCCCAAAGGGCGAATTAGACATACTAGATTGCCCTGAGGGTCCAAAATACGACTGAGATTCGGCTTAAAACGAATCTCATAGTCATCGTCAAAAAGTTGTGGAAACAGAAAGCAAGTTAAAATGCAAGTTAGAACAAGAGCAACATCGCGCAACACAAAGTGCTCATTAACCCGCACTGATCCGCGGGACAATACTTTACCTTTACTATTGTCGCCGAAGGTTATGTACTCCTTTCCGGCACCAGGACTAAGGCTGGAGAACCACTTGGCGTTTCCGGTCATGTGCCTCGAACAACCGGAATCCACCAACCAAACGTCCTCCAACCGTCTTACCTACATCAATAAAAAGACATAGGGTGAGCATACGGTCCAACACTGGGGTTAGTGAAATAAGGGGAATCACCAGTGTTGGGCCGGGTGCTCAAAAGAACGGTTAGGATAAAAAACCATTCCTATACTGTCTACGAGAGGAGCGATCACCATGCTGAGGAAAACATGGTCCGCTAGGGAAGGAGCGCTCACTGCAATGCTCAAACTGCAGTGGGGGGAAAAAGCTCAACAAAGCCTGTCACGGGTCCGTAGCCATGTAAAAATAGGACTCGTGAGGCACGCCTCTCTACGGGGGCCGAGGCCTAGGCTCTTATGCTGCCGAGGCTCTGGACCTCTAGGCCGAGGCTCTCTCCTCGGAGCCCTCCGCTGCTGAGGCCCTGGGTGCTCGAGGTGAGGCCTCGGGGCTCGAGGCTGAGGCTGAGGCTCGGACACATCGAGGCTGAGGCCTCGAGGCGAGGAGAGTCACATGAGCAGCCCAGGATCCTGGTCAGCAGGCGGCCCTCGGTGCCCCCTTTCTTGGCACGGCGCGCTTCTCTCCTGCGCCTAAAACAGAACTCGCTCAAGTGACCATCTCCCCACAAAAAATCACACTGGTACCTCACCATACACACAGGAGGTTGTTGGTACACAGGGCTGTGGGTGTGGCTCACTTTGCCCTTCTGCGGCAAGCACTCCCCCTGGATGGGTGGCATTGTGTCGAGCTGTTTTTGAGGTGGCTCGGCTTGGGTGCCCACACTTGGTTCTTGGGAGGATCTCTCGAGGGTTCCTCAAACACCCCATCCTTGGTGATAGCTTCAGAGGCTCTTTGGGTGGAAGCTTGGTCAGTTGGGGAGTAGTGGTGGAGTTCGGCTTCTCACTGGGATTTAGACCACTCGACTCTCCAATCTTCCCAAAAGCAGAAAGAGTCGACACCCGAGCAAAACCTACACCAGGAGCACCAGCAGCTCGCTTAAATTGGGAGATCATCATCCCGAGCTGCGGCTCACTACAAGAGACCCATGACAAGATGGTCCGAAGGTATGTGTTTTCTTCCTCGGTTTGCATCTTGTCATGCTTGACATTCGCACATCTCCATCTCCAGACCTCACACAAAGCACACCTGCGACACAAGTGCTATCGGAGTTTGGCCTCCTCAAGAGACACAATCTTGGCATTCTTCTCTGCCAACTCAGTTTGCAAGACAGGACAAGTCTTGCACGCACCCAACAGCTGAGGCCTAGCACGGAGCTCATCCACCTCTCCAACCAACGCAGCATACTTACCCCTCAAGGTGAGAAGGTCAGTCATGTGCGCTGTGCAAGACTCACACTCAGCCTCCTCCGACACGACTACGGTGGACCGAGCGAACTCCAGCTCCTTCACCGTGTCCTCCCACTTCTGCCTAAACTCCTTGCGCTCTCTAGCAGCACGCCTAAGCAGTTTATCTTGGCTAAGGAGGGCAGCAGTAAGCTTCTCTACCTCAGCAGAGAGCTCGTATGGGTGAGCGATACCTGGGAGGCGTCGTCGTCGTCGTTCCGAGGGTTGCGCTCCAGCTCGCCTCGACCACCTCGTCGCTGAGCGCCATGGTGCAGAGGCCGTCGTCGTCGGCGAAGAAGCAGAGGCCGTTCAGTTGATCCTCGATCCTCTTCTTCTTCTCGGACTCGTCATCGCTCGAGGAGGCGGAGTCGTCATCCGAGCCGTCGACGTCGCTGAGCGTGGCGAAGAACGCGCGCTGCTCAGCCTGGGCCTTCTCCAAGTACTTCTTCTTGATGTACTCCTTGTTGAAGCCGCCCCTCTTCTTGTGCCTCGGAGGGACGTACTTCTCCTTGTGCTTGCTGGAGTCGTACTTGTGCCCATGATCGCCCTTCCCCAGATGCTTGTTCTTCTTGGGCAGTTGGCGATGAAGTGGTCGGGTCGCCGCACTCGTAGCATCCCGAGCGTCCTCCTCCGCGGCGACGGTTCATGCGGTTGTTGTGAAACCGCGTGAACCGGTTGGCAAGCAAAGCCAACTCGTCATCCCCCAAAGACTCCAGCTGCTCCTCGGTGACCGAGAAAAGAGAAGCAAGAGCAACACCACCAGAGGAGTTAGAGGAGCCACACCAAAGCCATAGTCGGGCCAGAAGGTTTCGAATAAGCAGCCCTCGACATGGCGTCGATCTCACTGGACTTGAGCTTACTGAAGAGCTCGTCGCAGGTGAGGGTCTCATAGTTAGGTGATTCGATGATCGCCTGAACCTTGGAGTCCCACACCGAACGGTCAAGAGTGTGCAAAAGCTTCAAAGCACGCTCATGATCGTCAAAAGGCAACTGCTCTCTGTTAGCCCTCATCCTGTTGACAATCACCTGAAAGCGAGCGAATAAACTTTCTATGCTCTCGCCAGGCTGATGTCGGAAGTTCTCGTACTCTCTCTTAAACGACTCGTAGAGTCGGGTTTTGACTTGAGAGGTACCCTCATGAAAACGCATGAGGGTGTCCCAGATCTCCCGAGCCGTAGAGAGGTGAGAAACGCGGTCAAACTCTCCCATGCTCAAACAAGAAAAGAGAGCATTACGGGCTCGGCTATTGGCATCGTGCTCATCAATTTGCTGTTGAGTGACACGAGCAGCCAAGACCACGTAATCAGCGTTGTTGCAAATCTCCCAAACAGAAGAGCCCATGCTCTGGAGATAGGCCGACATGCGTATCTTCCAATACGCATAGTTCGTCCCATCAAAGAACGGCGGTTTGCCCACGCCGCGATCCATGTCGCCTTCTGTGGATCTGGAACCGGCTAAGGTGGAAGATCCTTAACCTGCTCCGATACCAATTGAAGGACCGAAAAGTCTAAGCAAGGCGACCAGAGGGGGGGTGAATGGGAGCCTTAAAATTTCTTCGCAGAAAATAAGGCCTCTGTCCCAATAAAATCTACCCCACAAGACACGAACTCAAAAGTGATGCCCACGACCCTTGGAAGAGGGTGGATGATCCCAGAGATCACAGCGAGGCACCACAGACTGAAAACGCAAAGAACCAGGCCAAGGACTGAGCCACGAGGCCTCGGGGTGAAACTCCGATTCGCCCGAGGCTCGAAAAGGGCTCAGGACAAAATAGCGATTCGCCTGAGGCTGAGGCCTGAGAGAGAGGCCTCGGAGCAAAACTCCGACTCGCCCGAGGCTGAGGCCCGCGAGAGGCTTCGAGTGAAACTCCGACTCGCCCGAGGCTGAGGCCCGCGAGAGAGGCCTCGGAGCAAAACTCCGACTCGCCCGAGGCTGAGGCCCGCGAGAGAGGCCTCGGAGCAAAACTCGATTCGCCCGAGGGTCGAGGCTCGAGAGAGACCTCAGAGTGAAACTCCGACTCGCCCGAGACTGAGGGGACCTCGGAAAACTCCGATTCGTCCGAGGCTCAAGAGGCCTCGGGAAAAGTTCCGCCTCGCCCGAGGGTGGTCTCAGTTCACTCGAGAGGCTCCGTACGAAGGAGGCCTCGGCACGTTCCGACACCCGAGCCTGCTGCGAACTGCTCACGCAGCAAGCTCGGATCTGGACGCGTTCTCCCGAAAAGCAAATCCCTCCAAAAATTCGATCAAAACACTATCCCAAGTTTCCAAACTTGGAGAGGATCACAGGGTAGTTGGAGGACTATCCCCAAGAGATCATTTTCTCAGAACAACCAAGAATCAGGGAAATCAAAAGGAAAGTGGATGAACGAAAAGTGCCACGAAAACGAAATCGTCCCGATCTATTCGATCATGAGGAGTTAGATGAATTCCTTTGGTCGAAATGACCTCCTCAATGATACGAACAAACTGATTCAAACGGATTTCGCAAAGACACACTGAGAGAGAGATCGAACGACGGGAAAATCGAGCAGAGCCAAAACGCAACGAACACAGTGCACTACACGAGCCAATCGCAGGAACAGCAACGAACACAGTGCACAACACGTCTCTGCTCAGGAAGGGTGAGGATTCGGCCTCACTTCCTTGAATCAACAGACACAGAGGTGAGTCTCTCTGTGGATCTCAACTAGCTACAGCAGGGAATGGGAGAGCAGGAAACCCTAAGAACAAAAGCAACTAACTGAGATGGAAGGGAGGAGGGTGTCTCCCTCTATTTATACTACAAGCCTAAGTCTATTTCCTACTCTACCCCTCTCTACTCTAAGTACAGAGCAAGCCAGCCAAACCCTAAGGCTAAACTGGACCTAACTCAAGTGGTAGGTGTATCCGACGGCCACGTCCGCACAACTCGTCCGCGTTGCCTCCGCGCAACCTTCCGATTGCCGCCACGTGCCGCCTTTGCTCTGTACCCCCGGTTTTGAGGCCCAAACCGGGAAACCAGCCACTGCCCGAGTTTTGAGGCCAAACTCGGAAACCATCCAGCCCAGGTTTTGAGGCTCAACCTGGAAACCGTCCAGCCCAGGTTTTGAGGCTCAACCTGGAACCGTCCAGCCCAGGTTTTGAGGCTCAACCTGGAAACCGTGCACCCGAGTTTTGAGGCCCAAACTCGGAAACCGTCCACCCGTTGGTTTTTCCCTGGCTCAACCAACAAACCGGAGCTGTAGAGGGGATGCACCTCCCGTGCACCCCATCCACCGACACGTGTTCCCAGGTCCTCGACCTGAGCAACACATGTCCGCACTTCTTTGCTTGTCGTCGTCACAGGCTGCCAGCCTCCACAGCTGATCCTCAGGTACTCCGGTCCCTCAGTCCAAGCCTCACGTCTGCCCTTCACCGCTCGGTACATCGGCACGGCACGTCCGCCGCACGGCACGCCCATCCTTCACCGCACCCGGTCCGTCAGCACAGCACGTCTCAACTTGACCTTCACCTACCCTCGATCACTGTCTCCGTGCTCGACACCTGCACACACAAGCCAAGGAACATGCGCATCATACCCGTTGACAATCACTCATCACTCAGAGACCCGGCATACACCCATGTATCCGCAAGTGGCAGTTTAATTCTTTCAAAAAAAGAACGCATAAGCCGTTGAATTCACATTAGACCGGATGCAGTGGACCATGGTGGAATTTTCTAGATAATGGAATATGGCTACTCTCCGATACTCCCTTTTTTAAAAAAAAACGTACGAATCCCAAGCAGCTAATTTTCATTTTATTTTGCAGTTGGGTGCCGCTGGGCTCAACCTGGCCTGTCCACGCCCAGGCAGAGTCCAGCCCGTCATCCATCGCCTCTCCGTTGCGCCAATGTCAATGGTGAGTTTCATTGCGTTGTTTCCAAGAATATCATGTTATATGACATAAAATAAAACTTGAATGTAGAATTTCATAGGCATTAAATTTCATGACTCATAGAGAGTTGATATTCGTACCAAGAGAGTTTCATTAACTCATTTTTTTTCTCTCTTCTTAAATACACTGTCATGTCATCAAAAGCGCTTATGTGATAGTATATTTAATGTAAATAAAACTTAAATGAAACCCTCATTGAAACTGGCCTTATTCCGTCCGAGATGGTGTCGCTAACAGGAGTCTCCGATCCATTCGTACTACACCTCCCCGCCGTGTCGCTAATATAGGAAGAAGTCTGTTCGTCCTCGTCCCCCGATCCACTTCGTGCGGCATGGAGTTTCGGTGACGCCACCCTCGCCATTGACGAAGAAGAGTTAAAATTGTTATTAGCCCTGCAGCCTGCATATGAAGGAGGATTAATATCCATCACGAAAAGAAAAGGTTTCTCCTTTTCCATCACGAAAACTTTCCAAGCTTGTCGGCTGACTGCCATCACCAAAAAAAAAAAATGAAACCTCCCCTGTTATGCACAAACAATCAAAAGAAATCTAAACCTTTCCTGTCGGTCATCCACCGTCAGGGAAAAGCTAATTCTGATATCGGAATATCCATATTGCTGGTTCAAAATCCGACATAGAACTGGCAGCGTGAACGCAGGCTTGGGATGCAAAAATCAAACATTTCTTTTGTCACCGTGGACCGTGGTGGTGGAAGGGGCGGCTGAGGCGCGCATCTGCATGACGATTGCTAATTAAACAATTAAAAGGAGCTGGAACGGGGGTTTTGTCCTTGTTGCAAGCTTACTTGCGGAGCAATCAACCAATTAACCACTTTGTCGAGCATGCATGCAGGAGCTCAGGGGGTGTGAGAGACTTTCAGCTTCACCTGCTATATGCATACTATATAATTCTTAGCTAGGGACGTTTTCTCTTTCAGAAAAAAAAAAAACACATAAGCCGTTGAATTCGCATAGACCAGGAGTGCAGTAGACCATGGTGATGACGTACAGTTTCTAAGATAATGGAATACTATATGATAAAATCGTGAGATGCTTTAGCCAAATGCTTAAATAAATCACCTAGCTAGATTTCACAAGGATTTCCTAGTAAGGTTTGCCTTTTGGAGCTCTCATGTCTCTATATAAAGAGCAGGAAGGTCAATGTTGGCCGCCTGTCTTATGACTAGCACGCAGCAGTTAGCTAGTAGTATGCAGCTAGGGCTGCGGAGAAGGGATGGCTTATTATTATTTGCTTGCCGGCCGATTGCCATCATCTCGTATGCAAAGATCAGAGGTCCATGCAATAACGTACGATTTTGGACTAACTAGTTTCCTTCCCTGTGTCCAGACAGTGTAACGCACTGCAGGAACCACAATCCCAGCAGTCTCATCACTGCCGAGTAGTGTTTAAAACGTCAGTGTAGGAGTATCGATCACCACTGGTCAATACTGGACCCTGAACTTTCTAGAAGCCCGGACGGATCAAATGGCGATATATGAGATTAAGCCTAATCTGCTGATAAGTACTCCTTCCATCTACGAAAAAATCAATTCCTAGATTTGTCTTAAGTCAATTTTTTTAAACTTTGACCAATTTATAGAAAAACTATCAAGATTGATGCTACCAAATCCATATCATTATATATATCTTCGAATATATTTTTCATAATATATCTATTTTATATCATAGATGTTATTACTCTTTTCTATAAAGTTAGTCAAAGTTAAAAAGTTTGACTGACACAGATTCTAGGAATTGATTCTTTCGTGGACGGAGGGACTATATAGACTAAACAATGATTTTATATACGAGAATCAATGTTGATGAGCCCGCCGTGGGCAGCCCAGAGTCGCCGGGCCTAGGTCCGCCAGTGCCGCCGGTTCATACATTACCAAAAACACAATACATTTCTGCCAGATTCTAGAACCTATGGGACGACGGACCAGTCATAATACATTCTGGCCGTATTAAGGTGTCACTGTCGGGTTATATTACTAGCTGACAATAATGTTCCCTCGTCTCCGACCGAAAAATTATTTTCAACGCGATTAAGTTCCTCTCACTAGCTTTCACCACTAGTGCACCTGCTCCCCCTCTCTCCCGCTACGTAGGCTTGGGCGTTTGGTCTGGCCGAAGTGCCGAACCGAAACGATCGGTTGACGATCAGTTTAGTTTAAAATCTCAGGCCAAACAAATTCGGTCTCGGTTAGTTCATTTCGGTCTCGATCATGATCGAACTAACTGGACTACAAAATAACCAGTTAAAATTATGGTTTGTAGCAATTTTTAGAAATATTTTTTTTCTATTTCAAGGCAGGAATAACAATATACACTATGGGAAAACCAATCTTTGCCGGGTGTTTTTTCTTTGCCGAGTGTTTTTTTTGGGCACTCGGCAAAGAGCTTCTTTGCCGAGTGTCAAATAAAAACACTCGGCAAAGAAAAACACTAGGCAAAACACTCGGCAAAGAAAAATCTTTGCCGAGTGCCAAAAAAACACTAGGCAAAGGAAATCTTTGCTGAGTGCCTTTTTCCTGGCACTCGGCAAAGAAAATCTTCGCCGAGTGTTTTTTTTTCTGGCACTCGGCAAAGAAAATCTTCGCCGAGTGTTTTTTTTTGACACTCGGCAAAGCCAGTTTTTAAATTACATTTTGAAGTAGTAAATTAATTCAAATGAAAAAGGTTTTAACTACAAAGTTGTTTAGCTTATCAAGATGAACAATTTTTGTTTTGGTGATTTCTTCATTCGACAAACCTAAAATAAATTCATTCACAAATCTTATATATCTCTTCGGTAGTTTATGAAACTACATGAGTGATATATAATGGTTGTGAATAATATTAGAACCACAATGTCGAATGCATAAATGGTCAAACAACCAAATAAACTTTGTATATCTTGACAAGTTATGAAAATTTGTAGTTGATAACTTTTTAATTTGAAGTCATCTAGTTATGCAAAACTGCGTTCGAATTTGAAAAATTTAAAATTCGAATTTTTTAAATACCTCGGATGGATAAGTGACCAAAATGAAAGTTGTAGATCTCGAAAAGTTATGAAACTTTGGTGTTGACAACTTTTTGATTTGAAATCATCTTGTCAACGAAAACTACGTTTCAAATTGTCAAATTTGAAATTCAATTTTTATAAACGACCTCAGATGGAAAAACTACCAGAATAAAAGTTGTAGATCTCAAAAGTTAGAAAACTTTATAGTTGGTAACTTTTTTATTTGAATTCGTGTAGGGTCTCAAATAAGTAAGTTACACTCGTTTAGTATAATATATGGGTAACTGAAATGGAGATGGAACGTATATGTGTAGTGCAGTGGTAGAGGAGGCTCCGTGCGAATGAGAGGTCGTGAGTTCGAATACCAGGACTTGCGATTTCGAGGGAGACGGGTGGGCGCTGCCTAGTGGGCCCCTCCCCCGATTTAATAAAAGTTTTTCTCTTTTTTTTTGGATTTTTTTCGTTTTTCTTTGCCAAGTGCCAAATATGTCAGCACTCGGCAAAGCCTTCGCCGAGTGCCCGATATTTGGCACTCGGCAAAGGTTGCCGACATTTTCTTTGCCTAGTGCTCTTTGCCGAGTGCGGCACTCGGCGAAGCCTTCGCCGAGTGCAAAAGGCTCTTTGCCGAGTGCTGCCAGCACTCGGCAAAGTCTGATTCTGCTGTAGTGATAACATATAGATTAACAAAGTGATAAGAGATAGTTGATATAAACTCACTACAATAAATATTGTATCACTAATACTAGTCTAAAGTACACATTGTATCAACAAAATCTGAATTTTTGGTTAGTTCGGTTAACCTAGACCTATGATCGAACTAAAGTACAAAGTTCGGTTAGTTGGTACAGGGACCGAACTAGTGACCAAAATGTTCGGTCTCGGTCGATTGGTCTTCGGTTAATTATGTCTACCGAGTGAGCAACCAACAAAGGTGGATCTAGCACCGAAGAGGGGTGGGCTCCATCCCTGCTACCGCTACTCGAAGCATGGAGCCCCTTCTAAGCCCGACCCATACAAATTGGTACCTATGGAACCTTAAAGGAGAAGCTAGAGATGAAAAATAATGGAAGACTCTTAACTTTATTTCTCTAGATCTCTTATTGGCAGCCGATAATAAAATGACAAAGCTATTACTATCCATCGAAAATCTATTGCTGGTTCAAAATCCGACAGTGAAGCTGGTTAATTTAGAACTGGCAGCAAGAATGCAGGTTGTGGGATGCAAAATAATAAAGCATAGTACTCCATCCATACTCGTAAAAGATATCGTTTTGGATAAGGTTTAAGTTAAACATTGATAATATAAATCATCAGTAACTTTTTAGTTGTGCAAATGTGAAATTATATAAGATATCATTTTGGATAAGGTTTAAGTTAAACATTGATAATATAAATCATCAGTAACTTTTAGTTGTGCAAATGTGAAAATTATATGATTAGATTTGTCTTTAAGAATACTTTCATAAATATAAATATATCACTTTTTCATAAATATTTTTTATAAAAAACAGAGATCAAAATTATGTTTTGAACGGCCGTGATTCTGCTTAACAACAAATTTCGCCGCGTGAGTGTATATCTTTTGTCCTCCGGACCCCTGCCTTTTCTTCCTGAGAGACTGTATCGATGTCCTAAACAACAACTTTACGAGTATAGAGTAGTATATCTTTTGTCATCATGGTGGAAGGGGCGGTTGAGGCATGCGCATGACGTACTATATATTGCTAATTAAACAATTCTAAAAGGAGCTGGACAGGGGTTCCGTCCTTGCAAGCTTGCTTGGGCAGCGATCAATCAATTAGCCACCATTCTCTATCTAGTCAACAACTCTCAATAGACTATTGCCCTACTTTTTAATGTTGCCCTTTTTGGCATAAACTGACAATATACTGAATTAGGAAAGCTTGTGTTGAATCCCTGTTGGATCTTTCATCAGTAATGTAAACACATTATATAGAGAACAATGGTGAGATGCATGCTCTAGGTCAAGTATATGCATGTGTGTTAACTAATAATTAAGGCGCTCTATATATTCTATTAGGGGTTGTTTGGATCCCTTTATTTGGAGGAATTGGAATCCATTTAATCAACTAGGCTATTTATCTTGGAATTTGACATTCCACCATTTTCCAAAGTTCACATATAATCCTATCTATGATTTATAGGGTGGGAGAGAAATGGATTCTATAAATCACCATACTATATTTCTACTTTGCAATTTATAACATTATTTTCAACTCACGCCCTAACAGTAGAAATACAGCACATGAGTATATATCTCGTATAATCAACAATAATATACAAATATAATTCATATATAACAGTATTAGCTTAATTAATATGTGTCTAAATTATGATTAACTGAATTCCAAGGATCCTTAGTGTAATAAGTTTTAATTATGTTTGTGCTATTATAATAAGTTTGAATTGATGATTCTTCTTCCTAAAATAAGTCGATCTGAAGGCAGAAAGTTTTCATTATCTTAAAAAATGTATAGAAGAGGTAGTAGCCACGTACGTATTACGACATGTTTGGATACACCAGCTAAAATTTTTCCTAAGTAAACTTTTAGCTGAGATGTTTGCAAGCTCCAGCTAATAGACTCAGCTAACTTTAGCTAGCTTTAGCTGGGTTTAAATAGTTAAACTTAGCTGAACTTTAGCTAGTATTTTAGCTAGATCATTTGAATATCTAGCAGCTAAATTTAGCTAACTAAAGTTGATGCATCCAAACAGACCCTTAATCTGCACATCACTCCTACTGATTTATCATTGGAAATAAGTGAATAATATCTTATCCCATTTTCGTTTTCAACTATACCTACCTCTGATTGGCGTGCCGCCACACCCTTGTCCTATTCATGTGGCTCTCGTCAAAGCAAGAATCAAAACTAGTATATGTTACCCCTACGTAGTATACGTGTGCTGACGATGTGCATGTCTATATATATATTTACTTGTAATATACAATATAGTAAGCCTGCCGGCCAGGAAGGCAGGAGGAACCTCATTTGAGCAACCTTTGGGACTTGCGTGAGATACTGGAAGAGAGCCAAATTGGCTGGTGCTTTATTGTTTGTCCATCACTCCATCGGGCTCTTCTACTACACAAATAATTTTCAGCAGCACGAGCTTTTATTATAGAGATAGCTCAATCTATCACCGCCTCTGTTAATAGGTCTAAAATCGAGCTGTCTTTAGAATACGAGAATATTCGTAGAAACAGTTGTTTTTACGAATGCTCCAAGTTTTTAGAAGTGTCTCTATTTCTAGCTGAGCCACCTCTAAAAATGAGACGATTGAAAATCGAGGCACCTCTAAAAATAGAAGTTGTACAGTTAAATTTAACTTTTTAAAATTATCTCGGATGGAAAATAATAAAAACTAAAGTTTTAATCTCGAAGAGCTAGTTATACAACTTTGTAGTTGATAACTTTTCCATTTGAAATTATATGAAATTCAATTTGTTTTCTTCAAACGACCTCAGATGAAGAAATGATCAAAAACAAATTTGTAGATCTTAGACTGTTATATAACTTCGTAGTTGACAATTTTTTTCATTTTAAATGATATATCCAAGGACGATTACGTTTGATCTCGGATGGAGAAACGATCAAAACCAAAGTTGTGGTATCGAAGAGTTATACAACTTTGTAATTATAATAACTTTTTCATTTGAAATCGTACATCCAAGAAAAATTACATTTGAATTTCTTAAATTCTAAATTCTAAATTTTCAAATGACCTCGGATGGATGAACAACCAATACCAAAGTGTAGATCTCTAAAGTTCAACAACTTTGTAGTGGACAACATTCCATTTGAGTCTTTTTAGCATCCCAAATAAATATTTTGAAACCGGATGAAGACAATACGAGGAGGAAGAATATCTCATACTCTCTCCGATACGAAAAGGAAGTCGCTTTGGACAACGACATGGTCTCCTTGACTCCTTGTATACGAAAATGATATATTTATACTTTTATGAAAATGTTTGTCAATACAAAATCTATTCATATAGCTTTTACATTTTAAAACCCAATAACTTAAAAGTTATTCATAATTTATATTCCCAATGTTTGACCAAAACCTTGTCCAAAACAACTTCCTTTTCCTATACGGAGGGAGTATGCACGTAAGATAATTTGGGGTGGAGGGCAGAGTGTCGGATCTAGGATACATGTTTAGGAGGGCTAAGTTCAAACTATTTAGCAAAATTGAGGTCTATATCATCATCTTTCATCTTACGCTCTTCCTAACCTTCTCCTATGGCTAAAAGTTCATGGAGGGGCTAAGGAGGGGCTCTATGTACGCGACTGATATAGGAGGGGCTGGAGCCCTGGTCCGGCAGCCCCGGTGGTAGATCCGCCCATGGGTGGAGGGGTTAGAAGAGTAATAAGGTCATGGGTTTCGAGCCCTAATAGCCACGAAGCACACAATTTTGGCTAAGTTTGCAGGAGGAAAATAATTAAATTAGAGGCGGCTAGAATAGCCATCTCTAAAAAAAACTAATTTAGTCGTCTTTTGATGCTTTCCCATATGTCTGTGAGCTTTTTGTGTTGTAGTCCATGGATGCAGCAGAGAAAGATTATTCGTGCAACACAGTTAAGAGTAATTATTGAACCTTTTTATAATTGAGACCACCAAATTAGGCTAAGTTTGCACTGTATGTTCACTACCCAAGTGGTTAGAACTAGAGTATACTGGAAAAGCTTAAATTCCCTGACGGTGCACTTACCGTCAGGAAAAATCAAAACACCGGTACACCGTCAGAGAATAACCGTCAGGGTTGGCTCGATATGGTAATTCGGTTTTGCCTGACGGATCACCGTTAGGAAATTTGGTTTTTAATTCCTTGACGGTTTCAAACCGTCAAGAAAAATCGGAAACCATCAGGCAATAACTCTTTTCCCTGGCGGATGCAACCGACACGAAAATACGAAACACGGTTAGGTAAACTAATTTCCTTGTCGGTCTAGAACTAAGATGGGTCAAATTAAGAGGCCGAAAAGGTGGAGCCCAGGCCAGGTAATTAATCGTGTGGCCCCTATGAATCTGGCTGCGGGCCCATCCAAGCCATCAAAATGATAAAACCAACAATTTTGACAGAATGTCAGTGGCACTTAAAAGGAATAAACAATTGTACTTCAAATCGCTTCATTTTTTGTATCAAATTAATTATCAAGTTAGCATAGATCTACATTGAGCCATAGGGCCTAGGCTCCACCTTTTCGGCCTCTTAACTTGACCCATCTTAGTTTTTTTTCTTTTGAGAAAACATTTGACCCATGCATCTTAAGAAGCTAGCCAGGCCTAATTGTGCCAGCGCATTCACGTCGGTGCATGCTGGCTCGCCAAGGGCCCGTGACTCGCTTAGCTACCCTGAACCGTTCTACATTTAGAGCATCTCCGAGAGTCTTTTTAAATCTCACTCTCTAAATCATCATTTAAAGAGTCATTTGCATAAAAATCATTTTCTATATCTTTGCAATCTCCAACGGCTTTTTCTATATCTCACATGCAGTCTAGAGAGCCATTCTCGTCTTCTATTTTTGGCTAGCGAAAAATCCAGAATAGAAGATGGCTATATTTGGACAGCCATTTAGATAAGTTGTTGGAGTATAATTTTTCGTCAAAATCTCTATTCCTAGCATTTAGGAAGAATATACAAAGTCTCTTGGAGTTGCTCTTAGGTGGTCAGATTTATTTTGTAATAATATACTTGTGCTAGTGATCCTTGAAGAAAACGGTTGTTATTCCAGTCTCCAGTAGGGTTCCTTCCTCAAACTAAGTATATGTGTTTCTTATATATTGTGATCCATTGTTTCTTAGAGTCTGTTTCAAAAGTACAAGGAAGAAACCTAAAAAAACAATTACATGACGTTTAGGATAAGCTAATTAGTTCATTTTAGACTAAATGACTAATTAGCATTTCCTAAAAATCATGTACTTAGAAAGTGGAGCTATATATAGTACAAATATTATTGTTGTCCACCATTGGCCACCTATATATATATATATATTGTATTTAATTTGCGAGCTACCACCCACGACATAATAGTAAGAGGGGAGAAATAAACCAGTTCAGACTTCAGTGATGATGGCAGATAGTAGGCTCGTTGTTGACGAGCTGGAGCAGGAACTGGTGGTCATCAATCGTCCAACCATCCGCCGCGGCGGAGATGTGGACCGGCGACCGGATGGGTCCAGCGAAGTCCTGGATCGTCGGGAACGACGACGGCGACGACGGCGCAGCCAGTGCCGGGACCCAGTCATCATCATTGTCATGGACGGCGGCGAGCAGTGCGTCGTCGTGGCAGCCGTCGTCGTCGTCGACGACGTAGCAATAATACTCGCTGCTGCTAGGAATTCTGCTACTGATGTTCAATGTGTTGTTGTCCGACTCCGAGGTCGCCGGAGATTGATCAGTCGACGTCGCGGCGACGGTGGTAGAAGAACAAGACGCAACAGCAGCAGCAGCAGCTGATGATGACGTAATTAAAGCCGTCGTACTATTACTATTGCTGGTGCAGCTGGCTGCAGGGACGACGACGGCGGCGGCGGCGGCGGCGGCGGTCTCGAGGATGACTGGCGCCTGATCCGGAGAGTCGTTGGCCGTGCAGGTGTGCTCCCCCACGCGCACCACCGTGTACTTGGGCGCCGCCGCCGCAGCAGCACCAGCTCCGCCGCCGTCGTCGTTGCGCTGCACCGTCCGTTTGGCGGCGCAGCCTTGCTCTGCGCTCCGTGAGCACCGGTAGTAGCTCCTGCACGTACACGTACAGCAGCGTCCAGGTATAAGTATAAGAAAACAAAATGCAGCGTACAAGGCAATTTTGACCCTTTTTTTTTTCTTATTGGCGAATGTCGAGAATTTCAGAGGTTAGAGCGTCCGCGGACGTGTCTATACCAGGTTGTCCGGGGAACGCCAAAAGGTACCCCCAATCAATGCAAACACCCGAGCGCCCAATCTCCGTCTCGCCCGAGCCCTCCCAGCCAGGCCTCGGGCGAACGCTCAAATCTCCGTCTCGCCCGAGCCCTCCCAGCCAGGCCTCGGGCGAACGCCCAATCCCCGTCTCGCCCGAGCCCTCCCTGCCAGGCCTCGGGCGAACGCCCCATCTCCGTCTCGCCCGAGCCCTCCCAGCCAGGCCTCGGGCGAACGCTCTTTCTCCGCCTCACCCGAGCCCGCTGAGCCAGGCCTCGGGCGAGCACGATCGCTCTCCGTCTCACTCGAGCCCTACAGACCTCGGGCGAGCACGGTCCTACGCCTCGAGCCCTAACGCACGGACCTCGAGTGGTACAGACAACCGTATCAGCCCAATACCCCGCATTTAATGCCTTCACCTACTCCGGTCATGTCCATTGGAGCACAGCACGTACCACAGTAACTCGGTGTAAAGGTCAAGTCTCGTTTTCACCACAAGCATGGGCAAAAGGGCACAGTACAGCACTGTTCGACCATACCATGCACTGTAACCCCTCGAGGCCGGTCACGTGCCCTTCGAAGCCCTGCACTGTAACACTCGAGGCCGGCTTCGCGCCCCTCGAGCCCCCGTGGCACCACCTCGAGGCCGGCTCCGCGCCCTTCGAGCCCTAACCGCTTTCATGCTATTGGAGGACAGGTACCCCAAGACCCGGAGGGACCCCGCCGCGTCCTGTACATTCCAGGATGGGTGCTGTACGGCTCCCACCTTTGCCGCGCCACCACGTCCGCGCCCAGGATGGAAGCCACGACCCAAGGACGCCTTAACAGCAACGATCACATCGGCTCCAGTGGCCCCGATAAGACAGGATTCCTGCTCTTCTCCGTATGGGGCACCGTACGCCCCGACACTTGTAATTCCCTTATGTAACCCTGGCCTCCCCTTGCTCTATAAAAGGGGACACCAGGGCCCTCCTTCAGGAGGACGGAGAGAGAACCTCGAGGGACAACACACGAGTCCACACACATACACGAGTCCGGACTCCGGTCCACGCTCACTGAGCTTGTATTCGTCCCTGTACAAGCACTTAGGTGCAAGTAATACAAGAACATCCCCCCGCTGGACGTAGGGCCTTCTTTGCCCGAACCAGGATAAATTCTTGTGTCCTCTTGCATCACCATCCAGGAAGAGAAGCACGCGATCATATTACTCGTTGGTGTGATACCCCCGGGTACGAAACACCGACAGTTGGCGCGCCAGGTAGGGGCCTTCGCGTGTCGAGTTGGTTTCTCGCTGTTTCCTGGATGGCCGCTTCGACTCCTTCGTTCTCTGCCGATGCCGTCATCTGGTTCGGGAGCCTCGAGTTCCTGGCCACCGACAACGGCAACGAGCCGACCTTGCTCTCCATGGAGGGCCCGGGTGGAGGGCGTGTCACGACACCCCATGCGAGGCGTGTGGCACGTCGCCCACACCACCACGCATCGCCACCTCGTGAGCGGCGCCGTCGTTACCGTCGTCGCCAGACACAGGCCGTGCCGGCGGCGCACTCCCACTTCCCTGTGGCCGGCGCGGAGTTCCCAAGGAGGAGCCTGCCCGACGCACGGCTGGAGACTTCCAGGGCGCGCCCGCGCCCGCCCAACGACTTCGCGTTTATCGTGCGCGCGACCAGGAGCCAGGCCAGAGGCCTCCGAGCCGTGCACCGTCGACGCCATCCAACCTCCTCCCGCACGGGACGTGCCGCGCTCGACGTCGGCAGTTCCCGTTCGGCCTCGTCAGCTCCGCAGCAGCCCACGCCCGTCGACTCAACGAACGCCGTCGGGACCAACCGCCTGCAGGCCAGGGAGAGCGCCCGGGCGTGCTACTGCAGGCCATGGCCAACCTGGAGATCGTCCACCCCACGTGTGTCAACCGCGGCTTCTCGCCAGCCATCGAGCCTCCCCGGCGATCCACCGTCGGAGAATGGTACCGCGAGCTGCGGTCCCAGCATTTGCCCAGACGGCACGCCGTCGACAGCTCCGACTCCGACGAATACGACTACCACGACCTCGACCTCTGGGATCCCACCAGGGAGTGCTTTCAACTTGAGGGGGTCGCGTGCGATACCGAGGACGAGGGCGACGATGGCAGGCCAGCGCTCGATCTAGAAGGCCCCAGCGACGTGGCCGCGGCAGGCGGGTCACGTGTTCAAAGGAGGGACGAACCTCCGGCACCGGCCGCGCCGCCTCAGCACGATGACGGCCGGGCGGCGCAACTCACGCAGGTGCAAGAGGCAATCACCAAAGCCGAGGAAGAACGGCGACACCTGCTGCAGCTCCGGCAAACCCTGATGCAGGAACCACCCCAACCCCGAGGAGCCGGAGCTCGAGGCTGGGCTCAAGAGGTCCACCGGCGGATCCTCGAGGACGGGGCACCAGCACGCCCCGAGGTATGCTTCCCATGGGCCGGCCAGAACGTGGTGGCGGCGGCGATGATGCTCCGTGACCTGCCCGCCGTCTCCAACCCCGACGCCAGGCGCATGCTCGGAGAAATGAAAAAACCTCCTCGAGACAGCCGCGGTACAGCAGGCCGAGAGCTCGGCGTCGCGCCGACGTGAAGCAGCCTCGAGGAAACCAGCGGACACGCCCCGCGACGCTCGCGAGGCATCCGTCCACCAGCCGGACGCCTCTCGAGCCAGGCCAGTCCGCGAACGGATCGTCGACAACCGGCCGCCTCGAGACCCCAACGACGCCCGCAACGACATCAATCGGCGGCGCAAGGACAAGGGGGCCCAAGAGCGTGGCTATAGCGCCCATCGAGGCGGGCGCTACGACAGCGACGAGGACCGGCAGGTCCTCGAGCCCCCGGGCCCCCGAGTCTTCAGCCGGGCCATCCGCAGCTCAACCCTCCCCGACCGCTTCCGACCGCCGACCAACATCGTGAAGTATGACGGGGAGGTCGAGCCCAAGCTCTGGCTCTCGGACTTCCGCCTTGGCTGCCAACTGGGCGGAGCAAAGAACGACGACCGCGTGATCATACGTCAACTCCCACTCTACCTCTCGGACACCGCCCGCCAGTGGCTCGAGGGGCTCCCGCCGGATCGGATCCATGACTGGGCCGACCTAGTCAGGGTCTTCGATGGGAATTTCAAGGGGACCTGCGTGCGTCCAGGCAACCCCTGGGACCTACGGCGTTGCAGACAGGCTGCGGACGAGCCCCTCCGCGACTTTGCTCGACGGTTCTCGAAGCAGCGTCTCGAGCTCCCCCACGTGCCTGACGAGGACGTCATCTCAGCGTTCCTCGCAGGCACGACATGCCAAGAGCTTGTTCATGAGCTAGGACGCTACCGTCCCGGGACGGTCGAGGACCTGATGGATCGCGTCACCAGCTTTGCTTCGGGCGACGAAGCAGTGGGGGCCTTCTTTGGCCGTTCCATGGACAAAGGCAAGGCGGTGATCGCGCCGGAGGGCTCCAACAAGGGCGACGACGCCAAGAACGACAACATTGACGGCAACAAAAGGAAGAAAAACAAACGCAAGGGCCAGAAGGCGAAGCGTGGCGCCGATGACGACGACGACAAAGAGGTGCTCGCGGGTGCCCTTGAGCCTAAGAAGCCCCGAGGCCCCCCCGACGGGGCTGTTTTCGACCAGATGCTCGAGGACCCCTGCACCTTCCACAGGGGCCCCGTAAACCACAAGTTGAAAGACTGCCGACTGTTGAAGGGCTACTACTCCAAGCTCGGCGATAACGGGGAAGACGCGCCTAAGGGAAAGGATACCGATCGACGCGGCGGCAGGAACGCAGATGGCGACTTCCCCCCGGTGCGCGACTGCTACATGATCTACGGGGGGCCGACCGTCGGGCTCTCAGCTCGAGAAAGAAAGAAGGAGCGCCGGGAAATCTTTTCGCTTGGCCACGACACCCCACGGTATCTTGACTGGTCCGATGCGCCAATCACGTTCGACCGTGACGACCATCCGGACCGCGTCATAAACCCGGGGGCTTACCCCCTCGTCGTCGACCCCGTCATAGTCGACGTTCGGTTCTCCAAGGTGTTGATGGATGGGGGCTCGAGCCTCAACATCATATACCTCGAGACCCTCGACCTCCTGGGGATTTCAGAGGGACAGCTCCGACCCAGCGTCGGGGGGTTCCACGGAGTAGTACCAGGAAAGAAGGCCCACCCCCTCGGGCGCATCGACCTGCCGGTTTGCTTCGGCACGCCGGCAAACTTCCGGCAAGAAACGCTCACCTTCGAGGTGGTCGGCTTCCAAGGGACCTACCACGCCATCATCGGCCGGCCAGGCTACGCCAAGTTCATGGCGATTCCTAACTACACGTACTTAAAGCTCAAGATGCCGGGGCCAAAAGGGGTCATCACCGTCGACACCTCCTACGAGCACGCATACCACTGCGACGTGGAGTGCGTCGAGCGGGGGGAGGCCAACGTCCACCTCGACTCGCTCGAGGCCTTGGCAGCTCTGGCCACCGAGGAGGCCCCAGAAGCAAAGCGTCACGCCGGCACCTTCGAGCCGGCTGAGCACACCAAGCAAGTACCCGTCGACCCGACCTCGGCCAATGGCAAGACGCTGACCATCAGTACCAGCCTCGAGCCCAAATAGGAAGCAGTGCTCGTCGACTTTCTCCGCGCGAACATCGACATGTTTGCGTGGAACCCCTCGGACATGCCGGGCATGCCGAGGGAAGTCGCCGAGCACGCCTTGGAGATCCAGGCCGGGTCCAGACCAGTGAAGCAACGCCTGCGCCGCTTCGACGAGGAAAAGCGCAGGATCATCGGCGAGGAGGTACACAAGCTTTTGGCGGCCGGATTCATCAAGGAGGTATTTTACCCAGAGTGGCTAGCTAACCCTGTACTAGTTAGAAAAAAGAATGGAAAAATGCGGATGTGTGTAGATTACACTGGTCTGAATAAAGCATGTCCAAAAGTTCCATTTCCTTTACCTAGAATTGATCAGATCGTCGATTCCACTACTGGGTGCGAAGTACTCTCGTTCCTTGATGCGTATTCCGGCTACCACCAAATTAGGATGAGAAAATCCGATGAGCTCGCGACCTCCTTTATCACGCCATTCGGTATGTATTGCTATGTTACGATGCCCTTCGGCCTGCGAAACGCCGGGGCAACGTACCAGCGATGTATGCAACACATCTTTGGCGAGCACATAGGCAAAACCGTCGAGGCCTACGTCGATGACATCGTGGTTAAAACTAAAAAAGTCGGGAACCTCATCAGCGACCTCGAGACCACGTTCGAGTGCCTCCGGGCCAAGAATGTGAAGCTCAACCCCGAGAAGTGTGTCTTTGGTGTACCTCGAGGCATGCTACTTGGCTACATCGTCTCACAACGGGGGATCGAGGCAAACCCTGAAAAAATCTCAGCAGTCACGAGGATGGGCCCGATTCGTGACCTCAAGGGTGTGCAGAAAGTGACAGGCTGCCTAGCCGCTCTCAGCAGATTCATCTCGAGGCTGGGGGAGAAAGCACTACCCCTCTACCGCCTGCTAAAAAAGACGGAGCACTTTGCATGGACCACCGAAGCCGAGGGGGCCTTGACCAAGTTGAAGGGATTGCTGACTTCTGCACCAATTCTCGTGCCTCCGCAACCAGCCCAGGATGGCGATTCCCCCGAACCTCTCCTCCTCTATGTGGCCGCAACCACTCAGGTGGTCAGCGCGGTCATAGTCGTCGAGAGGTACGAGGAGGGTCATGCGTTGCCAGTCCAACGGCCAGTGTACTTCACCAGTGAGGTGCTCTCCGAGGCCAAGGTCCGGTACCCGCACATCCAGAAGCTGCTCTACGGCATCATCGTCACGAGGCGCAAGCTCCAGCACTACTTCCTCGCTCATCCCGTAACGGTGGTGTCGTCCTTCCCCCTCGGTGAAATCATCAACAATCGGGAGGCCACGGGGCGCATCGCCAAGTGGTCCGCCGAACTAGTGGGGGAAACCATCACTTACGCCCCCCGAAAGGCCATCAAGTCGCAAGCATTGGCGGACTTCGTCGCTGAATGGACCGACACTCAGCTCCCGCCGGCGCAGATTCAAGCTGAGCTCTGGACCATGTACTTCGATGGATCCCTTACCAAGACGGGGGCAGGAGCAGGCCTGCTCTTCATCTCACCCCTCGGAGTACACATGCGCTACCTGCTATGCTTGCACTTCCCCGCCTCCAACAACGTCGCCGAGTACGAGGCCCTCGTCAATGGGCTGCGCATCGCCCTCGAGCTCGGGGTCCGACGCCTCGACGCCCGAGGAGACTCGCAGCTCGTCATCAACCAGGTTATGAAGGCCTCAAGCTGCATCGATCCCAAGATGGAGGCATACTGCGGGGAGGTGCGCAAGCTGGAAGACAAGTTTTACGGCCTCGAGCTCAACCACATAGCTCGGAAGTACAACGAGGCCGCAGACGAGCTAGCAAAGTTGGCGTCCACGCGCGGCACGGTACCGCCAGACGTCTTCTCGAGGGACGTCTTCGAGCCATCCGTCGAAATCGACCCGGGGGCTGGCCTCTCGACGCCACCCCTCGAGCAAGACACGGGGGCTCGACTCTCAGCGCCACCCCTCGAGAAGGACCCCTCGATGTCCATAGAGTCGATGCAGGTCGACGCACACGCCTCTTCTTCATCACGGCCCCTCGACTGGCGGACGCCCTACCTCGACTACCTGACGCGAGGCGAGCTACCAGAAGACAAGACAGAGGCCCGACGCGTCGCTCGGAGGGCTAAGACCTACGTCATCTACGGCGACGAACGGGAGCTGTACCGACGAAGCCCGACCGGGATCCTTCAACGCTGCATCCCACTCGAGGAAGGGCGCAAGCTCCTCGACGATATGCACTCGGGGGCTTGCGGCCACCACGCAGCGCCGAGGGCCCTGGTTGGGAACGCCTTCCGTCAAGGCTTCTATTGGCCGACCGCCATTGGGGACGCCAAGCGTTTGGTCCAAGCGTGCCATGGGTGTCAATTCTACGCCAAGCAAACGCACCAGCCCGCACACGCCCTGCAGATGATCCCAATCACTTGGCCATTTGCCGTGTGGGGGCTCGACCTTGTGGGTCCCCTCAAAAGGACAAGTGGAGGATACACACACATGCTCGTGGCCGTCGACAAGTTCACCAAGTGGATCGAGGCTAAGCCGATAGGAGACCCCACCTCCGAGAGGGCTGTCGAGTTCATCGCCAACATCATGTACCGGTTCGGGGTGCCTAATGTCATCATCACCGACAATGGCACCCAATTCACGGGCAAAAGGTTCACCAACTTCTGCGATGACAACAACATTCGCATAACCTGGGCCTCGGTCGCATACCCCCAATGCAACGGGCAGGTCGAGCGCGCCAATGGCATGATACTCCATGGGCTGAAGCCAAGGCTATTCAAAACCCTCAAGAATTTCGGAAAGGGGTGGGCTACAGAACTCCCCTCGGTGCTGTGGGGCCTCAGGACTACGCCGAGTCGAGCCACCGGGTTCACTCCGTTTTTCCTAACCTACGGCGCCGAGGCCGTCTTACCTACGGACCTCGAGTACGGCTCACCTCGACTTCGAGCCTACAACGAGCAAACCAGCGACGAAAGGCTCGCCAACGCCAAGGACCAGCTCGAGGAAGCCCGAGACGTGGCGCTCATCAACTCCGCACGCTACCAGCAAACACTTCGACGCTACCACGACAAGCACGTGCGCAAAAGGGACCTAGCGGTGGGGGACCTTGTACTTCGACGGCTGCAAGATAATCGAGGGCGCCATAAGCTCACCCCCCCGTGGGAAGGCCCATACACCGTGGTCGAAGTGCTCAAGCCAGGAACATACAAGCTCTACGACGACCAAGGCAGGATCCTGGCGAACGCGTGGAACATATCTCAGCTACGTCGCTTCTACCCTTAAAGGCCTCGAGGCCTTGTTCATTTTATCACTTTGTACAAACATGTCAAAATGAATGAACAAACTCGTACATTGTCATTTATGTTGCTTCGCATCTTAAGGTAGCCTCGACCCTGCTTTGCTCAGGGTCAAGCCTCCCTCGGGGGCTGACGGGGGCCCCCCCCCCAGACTCCGGAAAAAATGTGCGTTTTCTTTTCAAAAGTTTTGACCCTCGTCTCGACTCGTGCCTCGAATGAACTAGCGACGTCTAAATCCTAAAATACCTCGAGCCTCCAAGGGTCGGGAGGCGTCGACGTAGACGGCCACCTACGCCCCCGGGCTACGGTAACCTACCTACGCCTCCCCTCGAGGGGCTCGCGACGTATCGAAGGAACACAGGCTAAGCTAGCAGAAGCTCGAGCTTGCAACAAAGAGATATGGTCAAACGCATTTGAAAAGAAAACAACTCTTTTCATAAACAAGGCACATATACATTCGGGTCTCGACGTACCCTCATTTATGTCATAGAATTCTTACAAGGGCCTCGACGCCCAAATTTGGCACGCAGGCCTCAGTCCTCGTCGGTGCGGTACTCCTCCCCGAGGTCCACGATGGCAGGCTCGACCTCGACGCCCGAACTCGAAGGAGGAGGGCTCCCGACACCGCTGCTGGCGTCAGGAGGCAGCACGTCCTCCTCGAAGATCTTCGCGAGCGACGTCCCCGGCCTCTCCATCTTCTCCAAAATTTTGTCCACACGGCGGTTGTTCCACTCCTCATCCTTCCCCTCGATCTCGATGAAGCCATTCGCCACAACATGGACCGGGAAGCGGAAACCGGAGCGAACGACCGCGAGTGTCTGCTTGACGCCGTGATGGAGAGCTTGCCGGACACGGTCCTGCGCGGCTGCGTCGAAGAAGCACAAGGCGTCGACCAAGGCATCGCCTCGAGCCATCGCGCCTTCTGCCGCAGCTACCGGAGGAGCACCCCACATGGGGCCAAGCCGGTCAAGGGAGGTGCGAGCCCGCTCCGCCACCATCGTCTCGTCTTGGAGTTGGTCCAAAAGAGCCTGGTTCGTCTCGCGGAGCTCCTCGACCGTCTTCTCGACCCCTGCGCAACGAACAAGTAAGAGTGAGATTGCGGCGTAACAAAAACTTCGAAACCCAAACAAGAACAAGGTGTAAGCCTCACCATCGCAGTGCTGCCCCAGTGCGGCGAGGTCGCTGGTCAGGCCCTCAGCACGCTGCTCAAGCCTGCGCTTCTCGGCCAGCATGAGGAGCCTCTCGGACCTAAGGTCCTCGATCAGCTGGCCCGCCTCCACCAGGGCCAGATCCTTGCGGATCACCTCCTGCCGCGCCGCCCCCTCGGCAGCTCGGGCGGTGGCGGCACCGCTCTCGGCGTCTTCGGCCTCTTTTCTCGCCGCCTCCGCTGCGGCTCGGGCAGCGGCGGCCTCGCCACGAGCGTCAGCAGCCTCCTGCTTCGCCGCCTCGGCTTCAGCCCGGGCGGAAGTGGCCTCGCTTCGGGCGTCCGCGGCCTCCTTCCTCGACGCTTCGAGAGCGGCGGCGGCCTCCTCCTTGGATCGAGCAACCTCGCCTCGAGCCACCCGGACCTCCGCCTCCGCCTCGTTGAGCCGGCTCGCCATTTGGGCGTTCCGGCTCAGCTCCGCGCGGAGAACTTGAAGCTCCGTCTCAGCCCGCGCGAGGGCGGCTGACACCTGTGCGGACCGGCCCGCCTCCTCGGAGCAGGACCGCTCCGCCTCCGCCATAAGCCCGGCCACCTCCCGGAGGATGGACTGGACCTCGCGCGGGGCCCCCCGCTGGGCCGGCTGCTCGATGGGGACCACGGCAAGGGGCGGGCTCAGTGGGACGGGAAACGGCCATATTGGCCGGTCGAGCTCGATGTCGGGCAGATCCTCCTCCGCCTCGAGCTGCCCCGACAGCGGCCCGCCGCCCGACGGCACGGGCCCCGACTCCCTCCGTCCCTCCGCCGGCACCTCCTGTTGCTCCGCCGCCTCCCGAGGCGGCGTCGCTACCTCGCGTGGAGGCGAAGGCTCGAATGGCGCCTCCGTCATCGTCGAGCCCCCGGCGGGGGGTGGCCCCTGCTCCAGCTCGTTCAGGAGGTCCTCCACTGTCGGCTCCTTCTCCGCCGACACCTCCTCCCCCTTTCCCTCCTCCGCAACCCGGCTAGTGTTGCTCGGGGCCACGAGGGGCGCAGTCTCCTCAGCCCCGGACACCAGCGGGGCCGTGCTCACCCCGGGCGCTTCCCCCAAAACAGACGTCGTGGTGGGGGGAAGGGTGGCGCTCCCAGTTGGCGCTGTCGCCGGAGGAGAAGGGGGAGGGGGCAGCGCCTCAGTTGACGCGGTGGAGGCTGGCTCGATGCCGTGAGCGGAGGCCCCTGCAATACGAGATGACAGCGATATCAGAATCAGGAAGGATGCCTCGACCCCTGCGGTCGATGGCGACGGCCTCACCGAAATTCGTGACGACCAGCCGGCCTCCTCGAGCCATGGCAGCTCGAGCCTTCTCCAGCCAAGCGGCTTCTCTAGCGGAGGAAGGAGCCATACCTCGAGGTGCCTGTGCCTCGACGGGGCTCGAGGTCTTGGTCCTCTTGGACGAAGCAAGGTCCACCTCCTGATAGGAGCGCTTCCCCCTGAGAAAACAGAGATAGCACGCGTCATCAAAAAGTAAAATGGTGAAGCCTCACTACCGACGAGGCCCAAGAAGACTACTCACCCAAAGCGGCGGCTGGGCTTCTTCCCGGAATCGCCGGACCCACTCGGGGGCTTCGAGCCCGCCCCACGGCTCGAGCCCTGTGCCTGGGCCGTCTCCGCAGGGCTGGGATGGGGGGAGGGCTCCCGACGCCTCCCGTGGCTCGACCTCGAGGGAGAGCCCTCCTTCCGCCCCACATCACGGGGGGGCGACCGTACCTCCCTCGTGCTAACGTCGTGGCGCCCGCCCCGGCGCGGACTCCGGGACCTGCTCCGGCGCCCGCGCTGGTGGTCGCGCCCTCCCGCGTCCGCTTCCGTGCCCCGACGGCGGTGCGGCGATGGACTCCGGGGACGCTCGCGCCCCGGGTCACGAGACGCTCGGGGGCTCCCTCCCCGACGCTCGTGATGGCGCGGGCTCGATGCCTCTTCTTGGCGCTCGCTCCTCCGCGGGCTCAACGACGCCCTTGACGGCTCGCGGGGGTCGGGCCCGAACCCCTTCTCGACCTGTCGACCGCTTCTCGAGGCCCGACCCCTCTTGAGACCCCCCGTCTGGGCTGACGCGGGGGCGGCCTCCGTTGGCGCTATGGCGGAGGCGCTCCGGGTCCGGGGCTTCCTTACGACCGGGGGCACATCCGGCGCGGAGCTCGACGGGCCTCGGGCCCCCGACGAGGCAGGGATCGGCGCCACCTTCCGCGGCTGCGTCGGCGCGACCCTCTCGTCGGTGGGACCTCCAATGTACCCTCCTGCACAAAGGAGCGGTCAGCCCTGTCGTCGACGAGCCCCGCGCGCATCAAGCGCGCATCCATCCCCTCGTCGTCGCCCTCCTCCTCATCACCACTCTCCTCCTCCGAGCTCGAGGAGCTCAGCTCGGGGGACCCGTCCCCAGGCTGACGGTTACGGCGAGCCTTCGCCAGTCTCTGCTCCCGAGCTAAGCGACGCAGGTTTTTATTTTTCTCCTTCTTCTTTTTGGCGTCCTTGCTCTCTTTGTCCTTTTGAGCAGAGAGGCGCCTCACCTGAGAATCCGCGGCGTCCTCCCTCACCGGGGGCCTCGACGCGCGACAAGAAAATGCCCCCTAAGAAAAGAAGAAGCGTGATGAGACAAACCGCAAGACGGATGCAAAGGGATCGAAGGAGGAAAAAGGGGGAGGAGGCTCGAGATAGCTCGACTCGAGGGAAGCTTACCAGGTCGAGACACCCCTCGTCGGGTGCCATCGCAACCAGGTGGGAGTATTCAGGGACGAACGGCCCCTGGATCGTGATTGACACCCGGGAGACGCCCTCGTTCCAGGACAGCCTCCCTTCGGCCATCCTCGAGCGATTGAGCGCCTCGAGCTCAGCCTGCGGGCCCATCTCGTGCATAAGCAGGGGGCGGTCCGCCAGCGGGAGAACTCTTCGCTGGTGGAACGCCCAAATAACCGCTTGCACGGTCAGCTTCTTCTCGTCCACCAGCATCTTCATCAGCTCCATCAGCGGGGCCAGGTGGTGTTGCCTGTCCGCCGCAACACCCCAGGTCCACTTCTCCGGGCGTTGAGTGAGGACCCGGCCGGTGTACTGCGGAAGGAGGCCGCCTTCGTTCCGCAGATAGAACCAATGGTCGTCCCACCCGGCCTGGTTGGTGGAAAGCTTGTACCGCAGGTACTCGCGGGGGACATTGGCCGACGAGGTCCCCGCCCTCGCGGTAATGGCAAGGGAGCCCATGCGCACGGGCCGCCTCCCGCTGGGCTTCAGGGACTTGATGAAGAGCTCGCCCCGGAAGAGATGGACGAACATCTCCCAGTGCGGCTCCATCTTCAGGTACCCCTCGCACACCGCGGCAAATATGGCGGCGTGCGAGATGGAGTTGGGGGAGAAGTGTTGCAGCTCCACCTCGAAATGGTGGGTCAGTCCTCGCAAGAAGCGGCTCGGCGGGACACCGAGCCCCATATGATGGTAACGCGCGAAGCTCACCACGTACCCCTCCGGCGGGTGCGGCTCCCGGTGCTCCGCCGACGGGATAACCCACCACGCGGGTCCCTCCTCCGGGTTGGGGCGCAGAAGCCCCTGGGCCACCAACGAGTCCATTTCGCTCTGCGTCACCTTCGACGGGCTCCAATCCTCGGCCGGCAGCATCTGTGTCGGGGCGGCCATGGCGGTGGCGCGGCGCGGGTCAGAGCAGCGAACAGGCGGCTGGAAATCCCCAGTCGACTGGCTCGAAGGAGAGGGCGCGCGAAGGCTACGGCGGCGGCGAAGGCAAAGGCAAAGTAAAGGGTTCCTTTTCCCCTCTTTCGATATTTATAGGGGGAAACCCGGACGGGCGGGATCTCCCACGACGTAAAAAGGTAACCGAATGCATTCAATGCGCCCACCTAACCGCGTCTCGAGCCGGATGCAGGGTACACGCGACACCTCTCCATTCGCTCCGCTGCCCGGGCCCGCCACGACCGTCGCTCCGGCTTCGCGTCCGCCGCTCTCCCCGACGATTTCCGCCTAAAAAGGCGTGCCCAACGGGCAGAAGGATTCCCAGACGACGGAGGCCTCTTCACAAAGGTAAAAATGGGCCCCGGCCCTAAGTCTCGAAGCAGCGAAGGCTGGCCCTCGAAAAGGGTTCGACAGCCGGCTTTGAGCGCCCGAGTTAGGGACACCAAGGGGCGCCACTCGCGGCATCACTCGAGGGCCGAGCCCTCGAGGCCCCTAACGTGTATCCAAGGCGGGGAGCTCGACTTGCAGTGAGATCCCCTCGGAGGGAGGCATCGAGCCACCGGGTCCTATCGAATGGGCCCGGCACTCCTGCAGACTGAGCACCCATGCTTTATGAGACCGCCTCCGGGCCACAGTCGACCCCTAACGAACGGGGCACGAGCTCTCACTTGGATTCCCCGTTACCAGCTCACCGGGAACCTCGATACTCGCCCACTCGGGGTAGTACGAGGCATCCCCCCTCGCATCCGATCGAAAGGACTCGCGGGATGACAAGCCAGGGCAATCGGCATGCCGGACAGCTCGAGGAGTCGGCCAGTCAGTTCAGCCTGGCACCCCTCGACGAAAGAGGGCCTAAAAACTCGGACAGTTGCGACTAATCTCTTTTCTTTGTGAGAACATGGGATTTTCAGGCCTCGGGGGAACGCTCGACCTCCTTCTCGCCTGAGCCCTCGAGGCCAGGCCCAGGACGAACGCTTGCTCTCCGTCTCGTCCGAGCCCTCCGAGCCAAGCCTCGGACGGAGTCCCCCACGACAAAGGAAAGGTTGTCTCGAACATTTAAATATTACTACCGAACCGCATCTCGAGCCTGTTCACAGGTACATACGGCGCCACGATCTCCGCTCCCTGACGATTTCCGCCTAAAAAGACGCGCCCACTGAGCAGAAGGTTCCCAAACGACGGAGGATTCTTTGGGAAGCCCACGAGGGAGTTCTCACCGCTCCCCCGTGGCCTCGGGGGCTACATCCGCGGGTGTCGCTCGCACGACACCCACGGAATCGAATCAACAAAACCCTCGAGACCAGTTAGCTATCCATCAAGATCCAATCTGGAGCCCCTGCTCGAATGCAAGCACTCGAACAAGGGCTCGGGGGCTACTGTCGGGGGAACGCCAAAAGGGTACCCCCAATCAATGCAAACACCCGAGCGCCCAATCTCCGTCTCGCCTGAGCCCTCCCAGCCAGGCCTCGGGCGAACGCTCAAATCTCCGTCTCGCCCGAGCCCTCCCAGCCAGGCCTCGGGCGAACGCCCAATCCCCGTCTCGCCCGAGCCCTCCCTGCCAGGCCTCGGGCGAACGCTCAATCTCCGTCTCGCCCGAGCCCTCCCAGCCAGGCCTCGGGCGAACGCCCCATCTCCGTCTCGCCCGAGCCCTCCCAGCCAGGCCTCGGGCGAACGCTCTTTCTCCGCCTCGCCCGAGCCCGCTGAGCCAGGCCTCGGGCGAGCACGATCGCTCTCCGTCTCACTCGAGCCCTACAGACCTCGGGCGAGCACGGTCCTACGCCTCGAGCCCTAACGCACGGACCTCGAGTGGTACAGACAGCCGTATCAGCCCCATACCCCGCATTTAATGCCTTCACCTACTCCGGTCATGTCCATTGGAGCACAGCACGTACCACAGTAACTCGGTGTAAAGGTCAAGTCTCGTTTTCACCACAAGCATGGGCAAAAGGGCACCAGTACAGCACTGTTCGACCATACCATGCACTGTAACCCCTCGAGGCCGGCCACGTGCCCTTCGAAGCCCTGCACTGTAACACCTCGAGGCCGGCTTCGCGCCCCTCGAGCCCCCGTGGCACCACCTCGAGGCCGGCTCCGCGCCCTTCGAGCCCTAACCGCTTTCATGCTATTGGAGGACAGGTACCCCAAGACCCGGAGGGACCCCGCCGCGTCCTGTACATTCCAGGATGGGTGTTGTACGGCTCCCACCTTTGCCGCGCCACCACGTCCGCGCCCAGGATGGAAGCCACGACCCAAGGACGCCTTAACAGCAACGATCACATCGGCTCCAGTGGCCCCGATAAGACAGGATTCCTGCCCTTCTCCGTATGGGGCACCGTACGCCCCGACACTTGTAATTCCCTTATGTAACCCTGGCCTCCCCTTGCTCTATAAAAGGGGACACCAGGGCCCTCCTTCAGGAGGACGGAGAGAGAACCTCGAGGGACAACACACGAGTCCACACACATACACGAGTCCGGACTCCGGTCCACGCTCACTGAGCTTGTATTCGCCCCTGTACAAGCACTTAGGTGCAAGTAATACAAGAACATCCCCCCGCTGGACGTAGGGCCTTCTTTGCCCGAACTAGGATGAATCCTTGTGTCCTCTTGCATCACCATCCAGGAAGAGAAGCACGCGATCATATTACTCGTTGGTGTGATACCCCCGGGTACGAAACACCGACACAGGTCGATGTATTTAATGGAAAGATAGAACCTGGGCTTTATTTAATGGAAAGATAGAACCTGGGCTTTTACACTGTGAACATGATTCGATCAAGAAAACCTGTGTCTATCTATAGAACCCGGCTCAGAATCTTCGCCTTCTATGCAAAGGCAGCAGAACAAGGACATATATGGACCTAACCCCGATTTAATACATTGGTGGTAGTATAACAGACAATGTCTAATTATTTATGGGACCCAGCTAAGACCTAACCCCGACTCTATACACTGGTGTGACGCTTTTAGAGCATCTCCAACAAGTTGGAAAAAATGACTTGGTATATCATGAGTTTTAGCAACTTGCTAATTTATTTGGCAAGTGAAAAAAAGACCTCTCTCCAACAATTTGCTATTCCAACTTGCTAAAATTTAAAAACTAGGCCTACCTAGGCCAATCTGCGTTGCCGCGGGAGAGGAGGGGAAAAGATTATTGCGCTAGGAGACGGTGAAATCACGCGATAGCAACCTCACCCGCGCGCGGAAATTTACGTGTGCGGCACAAAGGAATAGGAAGTTGGAAAAGATAGCAAGTTCATTTAGGGAGTTGTTGTAGAAGAATATTTGTGCTTTTACCAAATTTATAAGAATAGCAAGTGAACAGGGAGTTGTTGGAGATGCTGAGCAGGTGGTTTACTTCACTAAACAGTAGCATGAAGTTGACTTTTGCAAGGTTCACTGTGTCGATCGATCGAATCTCAGAACAATGCAGGGCCCACCCAACGTGTATCACGACACAGTGTAGCTACAGCAGCTAGTGACAGTCACTGTGTCCATATACTACTGGTGCACCAGATGAATCAGTAGTAGCTAGTACACAAAACGTTTTTATTGACTGGTTTTTTTAATCTTCATTACTAACGATTGACCGATATAAGAACTGCCAAGGGCGGATTCAACACGGCGCTGGTGGGGCTGCAGCCCCTCGCGGGCCTAATTCTAGACAAGTGACTCTTTTGTTCGGCCAAAAAATCACAATTCATCCTAGCATCAGCCCCTGTCTTAACCCAGTCACTCTCATAAGCATGTGTTAGTCGCGACCACATGCACCCCAACGGCCTTCGTTGCTCTGTCTCGTGTTCGGGACCGGCACTACCGCTCCTGCATGACCGTCTCCACCTTTCGCCCCTCGATAGCTCGCCCCCTCCGGCGCATGCATTGAAGTGTGCATGGCTGTCAGGCGCTAGCTGCTTGTCTAGGCCGGCGCTGGCAGCTGCCTAGGAGATCTATGACTCAGGCCCCGACCCTATCTATTTCATAAGGTGACAGCTAGTATTAGTTATATAGGTTTAACACTGTAGTTTTAATTTTCATTTCATTATATTTTATTTAATACTTATAATCTTCGATCAATGCAATCTGCAATATTTATAGCATAGCAGCCTATCACCCTAACTGCACCCTTCGGGCTCAAAGCTAAATTACTTCGATGAAATTAATTTGCTACAATTATATATCATTGTTATAGTTTATGGTTGTAAAACTAAATTATTAGAGATTTAATTGAACAATATTCATAGTTTGAGTTTTTGTTAATTGAACATGCTAGATATTCATAGTATAAGATAGACACAAAAAAAATTCGTTAGTTATATATTTGTATTATAGTTCAACCCTTTCTTGCTCGATTCCTGGATCCGCCACTATGAACTGCATGTGTAAAAGACAAACGCAACTAAAAACGAAGAGTTCGGTTTTAAATAAAACCGCCATTACAAGCAAATCTCACTAATGGTATGTAGTCTTATACTAACCAATATATTATTTGTATGCTAGCGGTGAATTACATCAACTGCCAGGAAGCATTGCTGTCGCTAGCGCTGCTATAATGGTTATGTGTGTCATTGTTCTTATATATATGCACATTAACTTTTTTATGGAGCTTGCGAAAGCCACTGCTGTCATGTGACAACAATTGTAAAACTGTGGGTCTACGCCCCTATCAATCGCCACTACAAATTGGGCAACAAAAAATGCAAATGCTCGTCAGTGTCGCACTACCGCCGCTATATGTGCCCTCATGCTTGCCCGGTGGTTCAACCATTAGCGAGCATGAAGAAATGGAGAGGGTATCAGTGAGGGCGGGGTCATAGGTTCAAATCTCGTCAACAGCGAAGCGTGCGATTTTGTGCAAAAAAAAATCACAGCTTGCGACTTTGGGGTTGTTGGCCGGTGGGGGCCTCCCTTAAATAAAGAAGAATATTTTTGTATTTTTTTTTGCTATTTTTTAATCTAGAAACATGTTTTTAGAAAATATCTTTGCCGAGTGTTTTTCCAGCACTCAGCAAACCTCCTTGTTTCCCATACAGTATCTCTATATGACAATAACCAAAGAATGGCATCTTGTAGGCCCGGGAAACTCTAAATACAATGTGTTTCAAAAAATTCTCCATTTTTCTATTTTGTTTTTTTCAAGAATTATCTTACTCCCTCCACCCCAAAGAACTTGTCACTATTGGATTTGGGTTGGTCAAACTTTTATAAATTTAACTAGATTTGCATGAAAGAATATTTATGTTGGTCAAACTTTTATAAATTTAACTAGGTGTACGTGTAGGAAAATTATTAGCAACATTTGTATCTCCAAAAAAGTTTGTTATAAAAATATTGCATGGTTTATCTAATGATACTAATTATATGTTAAAAAATAATATTTTCTTATATATCTATATTTATATATATCTAATAATAAAGAGGCAAAATTTTAGGCTATTTTATGGCCATCAATTTTTTTTGTCTGTCTCCCTCTGACTACCGGATACTCTCCGTCTAGACTTTTACATATATTCCGTGCTCATACGGGTTAGAGTAGCTCGCGTCTAAACCGCTATGGAGTCCGATTCTGATATTGACACCAGAATAGCTACGACTCCTGATCCAAATAGATTATTTTGTGCAGAATTAATGAAACGACTTTGATATTGTAGATGCTTAATTTCAATAATAGTACAGAGTATACGATTCCAAAGCGTATCTGGTTCCCTGCGTTGTATATGGTTCCGTTGCAGGTATATTTGCTAGTATTTAATCAAAGTACGTGTTCATTTGCGTAAACAAGGGCACAGAAATCCGCTTTGTTTAGTTTCAGTTTGCTTGAGCACAGACTGTTTGAGAAGCTTTGTAGCTAGCTAGCTAGTAAAGCATGGGGACGGAATGATACCTTGTTTAGTTGATAGAAATTTTTTAGGTTTTGCTACTATAGTATTTTCGTTGTTATTTAACAAAATTTATCTAAATATGGACTAACTAGGCTCAAATGATTCGTCTCGACGTTTATAGATAAACTGTACAATAGTTATTTTTTTACCAATATTTAATACTTCATGCATGTGTCTATAGATTTGATGTAACGGGAATCTTGAACGATCGATCGATCGATCCTACGCATACGAGACGAACCTGGGGTACATGGCACCTTCGATCTGCTTCTGCCCGTACTTCCTCCATTGGTACCCATCGAATAAATCGGGCGCTGACGTCACAGCCATCGACGATGTGCCGCTCGGTGGTGGTTGCTTCTTCTTCCTCCTGCAGCAGCAGCAGCGTCCAATATAATCCATCATCAGTCGATCAGAGTCGAAGCACCCACCGCCACCGCCTCCTAGCTTCCTTCCTTATCAGCCACGTGCGTACCTTCTTTTGCAGTAATGACGACGAGGCCCCGCGGCAGCAGCAGGGTCCTCCCCCTCCCCGTGGTGTTCGTCGTCGTTGGTCATCACCTCGTCGTCCCGGCCTCTCTTATTGCTGCTCCCCCGCCGCCGGCGCCGTCTCCCGCTGGCCATAGCAGCGGCGGATGGCGCCGCCGTCCTCGACGACGGTGGCGGCGGTCGTCGAGGTCCAGCGGCCGATTCCAGCTTATTATTATTAGCCGGTGGCGGAGACGACGACGGCAAGGTGAGCAGCTCACGCAGCTGCGCCAGGAGCTCGCCCTGCCGCCCGAGCAGCGGCGTCATCGCCGCCGCCGCGCGCTAGCTATAGTGATCTCGGACGGGCGAGTTTGTTTATACATATTCAAAAGTGAAAGAAACGTACTATATATACTAGCTACATGATGATGGCTCTCCTACGACTATGTATATTCATGGTACTGGTGCATGGACATGGACTGGCCGGTAGTATGTTGATCCGTGAGCTGTCCTGCGTTTACCGTACGACCTTGACGTGCACATGTGCTCTAGCAGGTCCTCAATTACATCCATGTTGTGACGTCGTCACCATGACGCGTGCATACTCTTGAGCTGGACCGTGGATGGGACCCATATACATTATTGCATAATTAAGGAAAGGAAGTGTGCCGATCTACGATGAATGATGAATGCGTGGAAAGACTTCAATTCTGTTTCTATAGAGTGTATTGTAATAGAGATTTTAATACGGTGGCAGATGAATTAGGCTAGCATGACTATGGAGTTGAAACTCTCGTAATTGGGTCGATGAACCCCCTACGAATATTTTAGGAGCTTTGGTGAACAATGTAACCATGTTTCAAGATCAATAAAGTGCGCCAAATGGCTTCCCTGAAAAAAATAGCTAGATGACTACACTAACAGGTATTTAATTTGTGTGTGAAAAGTTGTTAAATGTCATATCAGATGTTGCGACACTAATTTAGTCTATTAAAAATAGACTAATAAAAAAGCAATTAACATATTCCGTCAAAAGTCGTGAGACGAATTTATTAAGACTAATTAATCCATCACTAGCACACATGTTAATTGTAGCAGAGTATTGTCAAATTATGAACTAATTAGGCTTAAAAATATCTCACAAAGTTATCGCAATTATTTATTTTTTTAGTCTACATTTAATACTTTATGCATGCATGTGTCCAAACATTCGATGTGATAGGTGCAAAGTTTTTGGGGTGAGAACTAAACATCCTCTTAAAATCAAGCTACAGTAAAGAAAATAACTTTCTTCAAGACAAAAAGAGTGAGAGAAAAGAGCAAGACTACAAGTCAGAGATAAAATTATGAAAGGATTTATAAACCGATAAGTCTACAAGCGCAGCGGTGGTTGTGGAGGGTGGAATAAAAATTAAGGTTTATCATAGCTATATCTCCATGATTTGATTTATGATGAAGATATAGGGAAAATACTAGAGAAAACTAGGATATAAAACAGAAGGTGATGAGGCATTCTTTGTTTCAAAAAGATGATGAGGCACTCAAATTAAGATATGGTGAATGCCTTTATCATATTGAGTCCTCAGCCACCGTACGTGCACGCGCTTGGCAAAGCAAGGCTAGGGAAGTCGGAACCTAGCTCCTCTCCTCCAAGGCTTGAATGCAAGCTAGTTGAAGATAATTTAGAAATATGCAAGAAAACCTGCTCTAACTTTAATAATGACTTTGTTTGTAAAGGGAATTTTGTGTGAAAAGAAACTGCATGGCTAATTCCTTGTACTATATACTCTACGTACTACATACGTATTTTTTTTTTTATAAATTCAAAGGGTGGTGAACCTCCTCGTGAGTTTTGAGGACTTTCCTGCCCCAATTCAATAGGCTGGTGTCATGGGCTAGCTGCCAAAGCTGGACGTTTATCGACACATATGCCTCTCTTTCTAAATTATATAAGTCATTTTGGTTTTTCTAGACACAAACAGTATATAGTTTTTTGCTACGTTCCTAGATAAACGCTATTTTAGATATATAGAAAAACTATGTTACATGCCGTGCCCTCACAATTACGTGGATACTTAATGACACCAGCACCATGACGTACGACCTTATCGTTATTGACATCATGCAGGCAATCATCAGCTGGATGCAAAGCTAAGTTTTGTTTTAATTACTAGCTGCTGGCTGTTGTAATGCACACAGAAAGTTAGCGACTTAGCGTGTGCACGTAGTGTCACTACCGCAATAATATGCGTGTCAATAACCTTGTACAGTAGATGGTAGAGTGATGATGATGTTCACAGCATAGAAAATGTGTGTGTGAATATACATACACTTGACATCGATTCTAGTTAGATGCATGCTGCCGTTGACTGCGCCAGTAGGTATCTGTGATAAAGATATTTGCTCTATGCATGTTCTCCCAACTTTACAACAATCATGTTGCACGAACAATTTTGGCATATATATCCACAATAATTTAATTATATATGTTTGTTTATGATCAATATACGACACAATAGTATGCTAATGGTGAGTAGTAGTATATTATGCAGCTCACTCTACATAGGAATCCATTTCATTATATACTATGTCAATCAACTAAACAAAGATAAAATACTATTGGTAGGAGAAGTATCCACTAAGTGAGAAAAATTCCTTATTCGACACTCAAAAAACGTGTTGAGTAGTATGCTCACTCTACATAGGAATCCATTTCCCGATTATTTAGCATCCAAACTTCAAATCTTCTATATCTGCCATCTCTTGAAATTTTTTTATCCCAAACTGACATTGCCATGAGTCTGGCATGTAGAGACGTTAAGTTCCATTTTAAGACCCCTTTGGAACGTAGGAATTTTATAGGAATTATACAAGATTTTCATAAGAATCAGTTGACTGTTCACAAGAAAAACGCAGGAATGGGAAAAATTCTCGTGTTCCATGGCAGTGTTAGTTTAGGAAGAAAAATTTCAAGAGGTGCTAGATAAGGAAGATTAAAAGTTTTGGTGCTAAATTATAGGAAGAGCAAGTTTTTTGAATGTCATCAAATAATAAAGAACTTTCTCAACATGTTAATTGAATATATCTTAGATTTGACCAATTTATAGGATAGTACTGTCTTGAGTATTGACATATACCAAATCAAGAGAAGTAAATTATGAGAATATATTTATATTGTCATGTATGTACTATACCACTGCTTTCGTTCTTTCTTTATAAATATAAATAAACTTGGCCAACCTTGACTACCGTTTGCATTATGGTTGCACACGTACAGCCAAATGCAAGGAGATTCAATAATGGTGGGCGAAGGACCGGAACAAATTTATAACTCTAATAAAGCTAATTTCCACTAAATATTTCTCTTTTCATGCAAAAGGTGTCCACATCATTTCTTACTATAAGTGATCTCATTAAATGTTCTATCTCTTCATGCAAGTTATCTACATCATTCTACACTAAGTCTATGTCATCATATTTTATCTCTTCATACAAGGTGTCCACATCATTCTTCACTAAATCCATGACATCTATTATTAATTAAAAAAAATATCTATGACATCTCTATCATGTGAAATACTTTAAATCTTTAATCTATTAATATACAAGTCATCTGCATGCATATGTTATTGTTTAAGGCATGTTTAGTTTATAAAAATTTTGGCGTAAAGTTCACGTAGTATTTTCGTTGTTATTTGACAAACTTTGTCCAGATATGGACTAACTAGGCTTAAAAGATTCGTCTCGAGATTTACAGACAAACTGTGCAATTAGTTTTTTAACCTACATTTAATACTCCGTGCATGCGTCTAAAGATTCGATGTGATAGGGAATCTTGTAATTTTTTAGGAACTAAACATGCCCTTAGTCATGTTCTTCTATAAAGTAATCAAATATTTTATTATTTTTCCTTTGACTAGCTTAGTGATTTTTAGTAGATCTGATACAATAGATAACATACAAGTAAAATTTCATATATATGTACACACAGTATACAGAATATCATATATAATATTATGTATATAAATTTTTTTAAGAAAATCTCGTGGCAACGTGCGAGGTATATTTCTAGTTAAATAATAAATTATGACATAATATATACATATATATAGTATTTTGTAGCCAGTTATAGCATAATGGTTCCCTATATAATAAATGTCGTTTTCGCTTCTATTAAAAAATATCAATATTTATCATACATAATTAGTATCATTCGAAAGATCTTTCAATCTATTTTTTTAACAAAATTATTTGAAGATATAAATGTTGCACATATTTAGTACAAATTGAGTTAAACTTGTGACACACCAATAAAGATAGTTATTTAAGGGCTGTTTGGTTCCCAGCCATACTCTGCCACACCTAACTTTAGGCAAGTTTGACCAGATTAGTAAGTGTTTGGTTGATGACTAACCTTAGGCAAGATTCTTCTGGGCTCCACATGTCATAGAGTAGAAAAAGTGTGGCAAGATTCCCTTAAGCAAGAAAAGTGTGGCCACACTTTTGTTTGCCACACTTTGCCTAAGGTTAGGTGTGGCAGAGTGTGGCCCTGAACCAGACAGGCTCTAGGGACAAAGAGAGGGAGTATCTATACGCATGATCAGTGGAATGGAATCGAAGATTCCTAAAGTCACGGACTGAGCATCTCCAATAGTTTGGAAAAATGACTTGCTATCCTTGTTTTATTGGGAAAAGAAAAAAAAAGTTCTCCAACAGATTGGTATATGACTTGCTAAATTTTTCCAAGTTGGAATCGAAGGCAACCAACTTGGTATAGTATATTTACCAAGTCAGCTTCACTTGCTATCCGGTGTTTCTACGTTATTTTTACCAAGTTGGAATCCGACGCCACTTCACTTTTCTATGTTATTTTTACCAAACTATTGGAGATACATAAAAAAATTCACTTGCCAAAAGTTTTAGCAAGTTGCTAAATGACAACTTTTCCCAAGTCAATTTTTCCAAACAATTGGAGATGCTCGGCCACGTTTAGTTCCCTAAAGATTTCTAAAATATTTCTAGATTTCATGTCACATCGAATCTTTAGATGCATGCATTATGCATGGACCATTAAATATAGATAAAAAAAATAATTAATTATACTTTTAGTATGTATATATCGAGACGACTCTTTTGAGAGCCTAGTTAGTTCATGTTTGGACAAAGTTTGTCAAATAACAACAAAAATGGTACAAGAACTTTCCGCTAAAAATTTCGCGAACTAAACAAGACCTGTATAGTACCGAGTTGTGTTGCGCTGTTGCATTAATTAATCTGCTTATTATGGCCGGTCACGTATATACATACTCTTTTGCGAAAATTTTGCTGTATGTTCACATGATGTGTAGCATATTCTAGCTAATCTCGTATCGTCAATTCTCCCTTGCATAAAGACGAGACGAGACGTCCACACTCCGATCCACACGTTGACGAGACTCATGGAGACAAGGACTCATATGCATGCATGGTAGCGGTCGCAGTACGTTCATTCAGTACATACCCACACCATGCAGATAGATGCAGCACGCTAGCTGGGACACGACAAAACCATGCATGCATGACTTGACTGACTCATCCAGCGACGAAAGAAATGAAAGGAACGTCATTTTCTGTTTGTACATATATATGCCCGTTCCATTAAAGATATTATTTTAGTTTTTCAAAACTTTTCGTTTGACCATTTGTCTTATTAAAAAAAATTATAAATATTATTTACTTTAACAATAGAGATACTTTAACAATGATTTATTTATTTTATTATTTGTATAAAACTTTTAAATAAAATGAACAGAAAACGACAATTTTAATAGGATGGAGAGAGTATAAACGTACTCCGATCCATCGGTTTCATATAATTGGATACTAGCTTTGTCGTCCTAATATATCATTACTAAGTAAAAAAAATATCTTCGACTTTAATTCAGGCAATCTGTACAGTTTGTTAGCAGATCAAGCAACGTCATTTTCTGTGGGAAAATTTGAAAATTACCATTATAATTTTGTTAAATTAGAGATATGTCATCCTGGCCCACATGCCATTGACGCATGTGTGTCCCACATATCAGTGAGATATCAGTGGTATATCTCCAACTTTACAAAATTATAATGACATGTTTCAAATTGTCTCTTTTCTATTTGTACATATATACCGACATACTCTCTCTGTTCCATTAATAAAAGTGTCGTTTTATATTTTTAAACTTTTCGTTTGACCATTCATCTTATTTAAAAAATTATAAATATTATTTATTTTGTTATGATTTATTTTATTACTAGAGATACTTTAATAATAATTTATTTATTTTATTATTTATATAAAAAAATTTAAATAAAATGAATGTTCAAACGAGAAGTCTGAAAGTCAAAAATAACAATTTAAATAGGATGGAGGGAGTATACGTACGCGTACTCCGAGTCATCGGTTTCGTAATTGCATACTAGCTTTGTCGTCCTAATAGGATGGAGGGAGTATTACTAAGTAAAAAAAATATCTTCGGCTTTAATTCAGGTAATCTGTACAGTTTGTTAGCAGATAAAGCCATGCATGCATGCCTCATGCATGAGTTGGGTTGCCCCCGCTGCATTATGGCAGTCTCAATGCTAGAAACTACATGTAGTTTTTATGTGTATTTAATATACATAGACAATACGTATAGAAACTATGGTCACAATGGATAGTTTCTATAGAATTATCTTTTGTCCAATCAAACATTTTCTTTCTCCATTCTTAACCAATCATATCTCTTCGTATCTTGGTTCTCATGTAGACATGGTTTCTTGTCTAAGAAATCATTTCCTTATCTCTCCTCTTTAATTAGAGTGTCATATCATCTTTTGGCTTAGGTGGCACTATAACTAATGAAGATAGAAACCACATGGTTTCATGGTTGGGAGTGCCCTGACTCATACGCATCTATTTATGTATGCGTGTGTGTATATGTGAGTGTTTATGTACCTGTACTATGATTCGTAAAATATATTGCTATATATGTACTCCCTCCATCCTAAATTATAAGTTATTCCAAGAATCTTGAAGAGTCAAAATTTTCTAAGTTTGACTAAATTTATATAATAAGATAATAACATTTATGATACAAACTATGTATCATTAGATTCTTTATTAATTATATTTTCATAATATACCTATTTGATGTCATAAATCTTTGTATTTTTTCTTGGTCAAACTTTAAAAAGACTTTGACTCTTCAAGATTCTTTGAATGACTTATAGTTTGAAACAGAGAGAGTATATAAAAGTGATGTGAGCAGGATGTTGGATTCACACCTGCTCGGCCCCCGTTAGCAAACAGGGCGCGGAGCGAGGGTGGACAACGGTCAGCTATGCGCGAAGGTAAGGGCGTTGGCACAAGGTGATAAGCGGTGAAAATATTTCTCTCCTCCCAAAAATCGTCGTCTTTACGCTGTTCACCTCTTGGTATTTATAGGGAATACCAAGGGGTGCTGGCATAATTACAATATGATACAAAAAGATTCCCCGGCACCACATAGGCAGAAAGGGCAAAGCCGTAAATGTACAGCAGAAGCGGAAACCCTAATCGGTCCTTCTCCTGTCCGCCGCCACCCTGCTCCGTCTGCCTTCAATGGAGAACAAAGGAAAACGGACCTTCGCCTTCGCCGGTCCTTGGGTCAGCATCCCCTCACCACTTTGCCAAGCTTGACGCCTCAACGACAAAGCTTCGGAACCTGCGAAGGTTACTTATTACGTGTTCGGAGCGCCTTTACCTGCGAGAAACAAAACGAACTCCGAGGGTTGGATTTGCATCCGAAGGTTAGGCTGTCGAAGGTTAAGGCGAACGACCCAGAAGAGCCCCTACTATCGGGAGGGCGAGGCTTTGTGAGGGCGCGCGGGTCGCGTGGAGGTCCTTTTTTCTGCTCAGCCCACGCGGCGCCACTGCCGAGGGTCCCTTCTCCCAATAGTAGCCCCTCGTTGCCTTGGATCTAATGAACAGTATTTAGGCCCAAGCAGCGCTCTTGGACGGGAAAAGTAAAAAGACCCTTGGCAGCGACGCCCGCGGCTGCTTTGGGCTGGGCCGTTGCACTGTTTGTTTGTATTGTTGAAGCCTGTTTCGTTTTTTGCGTTGTGGTTTTTGGTCGTCGTGCCGATTTTGTCGGGTTGGGGTGTTCGCCTCATGGCCTATAAATAGGAGGGGTTGGTGGGGGGATTGAGCCGTGCCTTCATTTGCTCTAGCCACCCTGCTGCTACTCGCTTTCTTTCTGCGAAGGTTTGTTTTTGTCTAGATTTCGAAGGTTGTGAGTTTGGTGCTCTTCGAAGGTTTTGGCTTGAGAGATGGCTAGGTCTAAGCAGACGGCTCGAGTTGTTTCTCCCTCCGCTGCAGATGAGGGGGTGACCTTTGAGTTTGGGCTAAGCCGCGTTTGTAGCTCTGATTTGGCTGCATATGTTAAGCGAGGGTGGATCGAGGAGGGGAAGGCGAGGACCAGTGCTAGGGAAACTGTGCCAAAGCCTAATGTAGACGAGGTTGTTGTCTTTGAGGAATTTTTCGAGGCGGGGCTGCGCTTCCCTGTTGATTTTTTTGTGACAGCTGTTCTTCAGAGGTTCAACCTGAAGTTCCATCAACTTACACCTTCGTGCTTTACAAAGATGTCAGTGTATGTTTGGGCATGCCGCTCGCAAGGTATTGTTCCACAGGTCGAGGGTTTCATTCGGATGCATCGTGTGCACATGCAACCTCGCAAGATAACGGACCGCGAGGGTAACACCAGTCTGGGTCAGTTTGTTGTGTATACTTTTTGTCACCGCGCTGGGTCGGAGTTGCCGGTGCAGGCTCAGAAAAATAAGTGGGCCAGCGGGTGGCAAGAATTCTGGTTTTACTATAAGCTTGATGGAGTGTCCGAGCTTTGTGGCGAGCTCCCGCCTCTTAGCGACGTGAGTGCCGAAGCTCAGATGAGCCCTGAGGCGCACGCCGCGGTTGACTGTCTGAGGGTGGTTGCGCGTTCGCAGTGCGCTCGCGATTTGGTCGAGGAGTACTGCTGCGCTAATGCGTGGCCCCTCAGTCGGAAACAGGCTTGGTTTCCGGTAGAGGAGGACTCGAGGTACGAGGGTCGTGGATTGAAGAAGCCGAAGCTTGATTTGGGCAAGATTTGGGAGAGGGTTTTAAAGAAGTTTCCGAGGCGTCAAGATGGAGTTGACGCCATTTATAAGCGCGTTCAGCAGAGGACTGAAAATCTCGTTGGGAAACTGTCTACCCTTGAGGCTAAAGCTATCCACAGCTCGGTGGGAAGCGGGGGTCGAGTTAACAGAGTTTTTGACATGCTTGGGATTCAGTATGCCGATTGGCCTGCTCCGTCGAGCGAGGATGCGCCAAAGAAGAGGAAGCGAGTTTCTGCGGAGGAGAGAGGTAATGTTTCGCGGCCGAAGAGAGGTCGCGGCCGTGGTCGCGGCGGCGCCGGCGGCCGGGTGAAGGCACTTGCGACGAAGGTCGCAGTAGGCTTTGATGCTACCGGCACTTCCTCATCCTCGGCCATTGCCTCGAGCGGCCGAGGTGCTGGTAAGATTGGAGGACGGGTACCCCGCGTGGGCGGCATTGGTGCTTTGATCCAGATCTCGGATGACGAAGGTGTCTCCGATGATGATGAGAGAGAAGAGAAGGAAGAGGAAAAGGAGGGGGTACTGAAGAGGACTCATCCGACGAGGATAGTGATACGTCAAGTAGCGAAGGTAACTCCGATGAAGACGTATCCATCGAGGACGCTCGAGGAAAAGGAATAGCCTCGTCCAGTGCTGGTGCTGCGGCTGCGCGAAGCATTGATGACATCATACGGGACTTTGAGCCAGAGAGTCCTCCGCGAGGGTCGTTCCCCGAGTTTGCTGGCTCGCACATTTGGGTCGATGGTTTTGAGTTTAAGGGTGACCTCGAATCGGTGCGGACCCCGGGGAAGAGGCCGTATGGCGAGGCTAGCCGGTCAAGTCTTCCTTATTATGCAAAGAAACTTGGAGTTTCCGATCCGGCGACCGAGCTTTTCACGAGTCCGGACCTTCGAGAGTGTCACTTGCAGTGTGCTCCGGAGGAAAGGCGCTTTCTGGGTCAGGTGTTTAACCGTATCTGTGTGCCGGAAGCGGAGCTTCGGCTGGCCAACGAGCCCTTGGAGAGACTTCACGATGATATTGACGTCAAAGTGGCTGAGCTGATGCTCCTCAGCCGGTCGGCGCGCCGGAGGGCAAGTTACAATCTCCACTATCTGAATGACCGGTTGAGTGACGCGGAGAAAGCTAATAAAGAGCTTCGCCAGAGTTTGGAAAACAAAGAGATTGAGCTCAAAGCTGCTTTGGAGAAGGTTAAGAAATCGCGAGAGGAAGCACAAGAGGTTGCAAATAGCAACGCGGAGCTCCTGGCTGCTAGCCGGCAAAAGGACAAGGATTTGTTGGCTGCGAACAAGCGCATAGAAGAGCTGTCCACGGAGCTGGCTACCCAAGCCGAGGCTTGGCGGGAAAGCATGGGGAGGGTTAAAAATAAGATAGATACATGCTTGACCGAAGCCGGAGGTTCTGCCGGGGAACCGCTGCCTGCAACTAACGCAGAGGCCTTTGAAGGTTGGCTGAGTAACGAGCTGGACGTCTTTAGCTCGTTGGTTGGCAGCGCGGCCGACTTTGGTGGCTATGCCGGGGCTTTGGCGATGGCCAGCACGCTTCGTCTTGCGGATTACGAGCACCTTCGCAAAGTCAAAAGGCCAAACCATGCTTTTCCGTCGGTTGACGAGGTGCGCCGGATGAAGGCTGATGACGCCGATGTTCGGAACTGTGCGATGCGATTGCTTCGCAAGTTTTGGATTGCTGGTGGTGGCCGAGCTCTTGCCTTTGAAGAAGCTGCCGAGGCTACTCGTCAGGTTAGTTAGGTTTTTTTGTGGTTTTTTGGGGTTTGTTATGGTGATGAAGGGTTGGGTGTTTGATTTTGGAAGTTTTGTCGTTTATTTTCCCTTGCAGGCTTGGAAGGACGCGATGTCCTCGCCGCCAGCGACTGTTGATGCTGGTGGTAGCTCCGAAGCCATTCCTGTGCCCGGCGTTGTGGAGGTTGCGCCTGTCGAGGCTGAAGCCTTGGCTGAGGACGCTCCGAGCACTGAAGAAGCTGTTGTAGAAGCGGTGGCAACGGAAGGGGCTCCTGCTGAAGGCTCGGGTGCTGCCATTGGCGGAGGTCTGGATGCTACCGTCGATGAAGCTGTGGCTGAGGAGCGCGGTGAGGCCGGGCAGGTGTGAACCTAGGGTTGTTTGGGCGAGAGGGTCATTTTGTCAGGGGTGCGGAGGTTGTAAAAACTTAATGACGCTGTGACACTTTCCTATTTTGTGTAAATGCAGGTTCCTAACGGAACCATGCTAGAAGTGTTTGATGTGACGCCACTGACGCTTAATTATCAAGATACTTTTATAACTGGTGAATCGTGGGCTCGTTCTAAGCTAAAACATCCTTCGCTAGCCTTCGAGCGTTTTTGGTGGTCGAAAGTGCGAAGGTACGATTTAAGAAACAGCCGGTCGAGTCGTTTTTGGCGTGAAGCGGACTATACTGATCGACAAGCTACCCATCAATTGTTTGGTTCTTGTTCGTCCTCGCAAGCTGGTATTGATGACGATATTGATGAGAAAACAGCCTTGGATTACTTGTTTGGGCGAACCAAACTAGATTTAGGTTCGGATGGATCACTGGTGGTTCCAAAGGAGGAACCTTCGGAGGTTAGTGATGTAGGTCGTACATATATGTATTGGGCAAGGGTTTTGTCTGGGGAGCTGCCTATTGTTCCGGCAGCTCCTTTGTTGTGGGGACCCATCGTTGCGGTGGAGCCAGAGTTCGAGGAGGGTAGCGAGGGCTCTGGTGATTTGATGTTAATTGAAGGGAGCGATGGTTCCTTGTAATTTTTTTGTAATTTTTCCTGGTTTGACTGTCGTTGTGAAGTTATTTTTGTAAATGAACGGGAACACTGTATGTTTGTTTTGTGTCATTGCGATTCGTTTGTGTAATTTGTTTGATGGATTTTTTTGTCGTTATCGGATATTGACGAGGCTCGTTGGCTGTCCGGCTCTGCGATGGTTTGTTGTGTGTAATGTTTAGCTCAGAAAGGAACGACGCCGCCTTTTTGTTTAAGCGAGGCTCGTTTTTGCGTTGAGAAGTTTTAAGAGAAAACAGCAACGCCCCCTTTTCTTTTTAGCGAGGCTCGCTTTTCGTTGAGAGATGTTTTAGAAGATAAAACAGCGACGCCCCCTTTTCTTTTTAGCGAGGCTCGCTTTTGCGTTGAAAGATGTTTTGGAAGATAAAACAGCGACGCCCCCTTTTCTTTTTAGCGAGGCTCGCTTTTGCATTGAAAGATGTTTTAGAAGAGAAAACAGCGATGCCCCCTTTTCTTTTTAGCGGGGCTCGCTTTTGCGTTGAAAGATGTTTTAGAAGATAAAACAGCGACGCACCCTTTTCTTTTTAGCGAGGCTCGCTTTTGCGTTGAAAGATGCTTTTAGAAGATAAAACAGCGACGCCCCCCTTTCTTTTTAGCGAGGCTCGTTTTTCGTCGAGGGTACTCGACTCTTTGGTGCCCTTGTCTTGGGTGGAGGTGAAGTTTCCTTTTTACGAGCCCCTGGCGTATTTTGCGAGGGTTCTCGATTTTTTGTACTTCGCGCCTCCCCTTATTTTAGGTGGAGGTGAAGTTTGCTTTTTTGCGAGCCCCTGGCGTGTGTCCGCGAGGGTTCTTGACTTTTTGTACTTCGCGGCTCCTCTTATTTTAGGTGGAGGTGAAGTTTGCTTTTTTCGAGCCCCTGGCTTGTTTTGCGAGGGTTCTCGATTTTTTATACTTCGCGCCTCCCCTTATTTTGGGTGGAGGTGAAGTTTGCTTTTTTCGAGCCCCTGGCGTGTGTCCGCGAGGGTTCTCGACTTTTTGTACTTCGCGCCTCCCCTTATTTTAGGTGGAGGTGAAGTTTGCTTTTTTGCGAGCCCCTGGCGTGTGTCCGCGAGGGTTTTCGACTTTTTGTACTTCGCGCCTCCCCTTATTTTAGGTGGAGGTGAAGTTTGCTTTTTTGCGAGCCCCTGGCGTGTGTCCGCGAGGGTTTTCGACTTTTTGTACTTCGCGCCTCCCCTTATTTTAGGTGGAGGTGAAGTTTGCTTTTTTGCAAGCCCCTGGCGTGTGTCCGCGAGGGTTCTCGACTTTTTGTACTTCGCGCCTCCCCTTATTTTAGGTGGAGGTGAAGTTTGCTTTGAAAAAAGTTTATTTTTTGAAGCAATCTCCGAGGGTTATCATCGATTTTAACGCTCTTGTAGAAGAGCTGCTTTTTCGATGCTTATTACTAAAAGCAATAATTTGGAGTTTTGCTTTTTCCGGGGATTCTAGCCTGTATTGATGGTTTGGATACTGCCTCGTTAAAAAACCTTACGCCCCTTCGTAAGGAAAAAGAGTGCAGCTCCTCTGTTTTTGTTACATCCATGGAAACGAAACGAAGCAAGGTTGAAAAAACAGATTACATAATGCGAGGGCTCGCTAAGGCTCCGCTATGGGTAATATTTGCGAAGGTCGTCAATATTCCAAGTGTGAGACAGGGTGTTCCCCTCGCTGTCGGAGAGGTGAAATGATCCGGGACGATTGCATTCTACTATGAGGTATGGACCCGTCCACTTTGGCTGAAACTTCCCCGCCATGTTGGCGTTTTGCTTCCGAATTAGAACGAGGTCACCCTTTTTTAGTTCTTTGATTCTCACCTTTTTGTCTCTCCATTTTTTTGTCTCTTCTTGATACTTGCGAAGGTTGTGCACTGCGTTGCATCTTGTTTCTTCGAGTAAGTCTTTGTCAAGCAGTTGGTTTTGTTCGTTTTCTTCGATGGTTGTTCTGAGTGACCCATACTTGACTTCTTCTGGTAACACAGCTTCCTCGCCAAACAGGAGCTTGAAGGGTGTGAATTTGGTGGCTCTGCACTCCGAGGTGTTATGAGACCAGGTGACGGAGGTTAGCTCTTCTGCCCATTTTCCTTTGGGCCTGCCTTGCAACTTTTTTGATATGGCTTGGAAAATTGTTGCATTGGCTCTTTCGACTAAGCCATTGGATTGAGGGTGCCGGACTGATGTGAAGCATAAGATTGTTCCGATTTGAGCGCAGAATTCTTTGAAAACCTCGCTATCAAACTGAGTGCCGTTGTCGACAGTTAAATGTTTGGGAACTCCAAACCGACAAACTAATTGCTGCCAGAAGAACTTTTTTACTGCCAGGGATGTAATGGAAACGAGTGGTCTAATTTCGATCCACTTCGTGAAATATTCCACGGCTACCACAGTGTAGCGGAGGTTTCCTGGAGCTGTTGGTAGTGGACCGACGAGGTCCATTGCCCATCTTTGCAGAGGCCAAGTTGGGCATATGAGAGTTGTAGGAGCCCCTGGGGCATTTTGATTTTTTGCCGTTAGTTGGCAACCCTCGCAATGTTTGACGATGCTTTCTGCGCCTCGTAGCGCTGTTGGCCAATAGAAGCCCTGCCAGAAAGCTTATCCAACTAACGCCCTCGGGCCGTTGTGTGAGCCACAGATGCTTCAGACTGTGACAAGCATTTGAGCCATGGGGAGGTTACCGAAGCTTTGTACAGAATGTTGCCCACAATCTTGTACCCGCGTACTCTTTGTTTTAGTCTGTTTTCTTCTTCCTTGGACTCGGGCTCGTGGAGCCCTTTGATATAGGCTATGATAGGTGCTCTCCAGTCCTCACTGTGAATTGTACTAATCAACTTGGTGTTCTTTTCTGGGGTTTCGAAGGCTGATTGAATCGCAACCTCGTGGAACACATCTGGGGGTAGCTGAAGTTGTTGTGCTGCTGCTTTAGCTAGGCAGTCTGCCTCGTTGTTTTCGGCCCTCGGAATTGCTTTCACCGTTATGCCGAGGAAGAATGATTCTAACCTTCGGACATATTGAAAGTATTTTTGCAGCTCTGGATCTTTCGCTTTGTAGTTCTTCTCAATGTGCCCCGCGATAACTTGTGAGTCTGTATTGATGACTGCCCTTCGGACCGACAATGATCGAAGCCTTGAAAGCGCTAGTATTACGGCTTTGTATTCGGCGGAGTTGTTTGTGCATTTGAAATCAAGTCTTCTTGCATATCTTAGCTTCGACCCGGATGGCGAGACTAGAATGGCCGAGGCCCCAGCTCCAGTTGCACCCTAGGCTCCGTCGACATATACGGTCCAAAACGGGTCTTGTTGAGGTCCATCGCTGCGAGGATCGGGTGTCCACTCAGCTATAAAATCTGCTAGTGCATGTGATTTGATTGCTGTTCTGCCGACGAAGGTTATGGCGTAACTGTTAAGCTCAACTGCCCATTTTGCTATTCTTCCAACTGCCTCGTTGTTCTTGAAAATGTTTTCGAGGGGGTATGCCGAAGGTATATGGATCTCGTATGCTTGGAAATAATGCTTGAGCTTTCTAGATGCCATGACCACGGCGTATGCTATCTTCTCGAGCTCTGAGTAATTCCGCTTGGGACCTTCGAGGGTTTCTGATACATAGCAGATTGGGGCTTGCCTTGTCCTATTGTTCTCGTGTAACTCTTTGATCAGGACTACGCTTGCTGCGTGAGGCGAAGCTGCGACGTACAGCAGTAATAGGTCTCCTTTGCTTGGACTGGTTAAAACAGTCAAGTTGGTGAGATACTTTTTCAAGTCCTCGAAGGCTTTTTGCTACCGAGGTCCCCAATTGAATGGTGCAGTGCTTCTCAGTGTTTCAAAGAATGGTAACCCTCGCTCAGCGGATCTGGAGATGAATCTGCTGAGTGCTGCTAAGCGGCCTGACAGACGCTGAGCTGCTTTTTTGGTTGTTGGGGGTTCCATATTGATGATAGCATCAATCTTCTCGGGGTTAGCTTCGATTCCCCTTGCTGAAACGATGCAACCCAGTAGTTTTTCTTCGCTTACCCCGAAAACACATTTTCGGGGTTTAACTTTAATCCGGCAGACCGAAGATTGCTGAACACTCTCGATAAGTCTGAAATATGGTTTTCTTTCAGCTCACTTTGGACAACCAGATCATCGACGTAGGCAGAGACGGCGTGTTCATCTTTGAAGACTTCTGATGTCATGCGTGCGAAGGTTGAGCCTGTGTTTTTTAGGCCTTCTGCCATTCTTTGAAAGCAAAAAGTGCCCGAGGGTGTGATGAAGCTTGTTTTGTCCTCGTCTTCTTCATTCATCCAGATCTGGTGGTATCCTGAGAAGCAATCGAGAAGGGACAGCATTTGGCAACCAACGGCTCTGTCGACCAGGGTGCTTATGTTAGGGAGGGGAAAATCGTCCTTCGGACAAGCTTTGTTCAGACATGTGAAATCTACACACATTCGCCATTTCTTGTTCTTTTTCTGAACTAGGACCACGTTTGAGAGCCAAATTGGATATTTGACTGGACGGATGACGCCTGCGTCCAAAAGCCTTTTCATCTCAGCCTTCGCTGCCTCTTTCCTTTCTTCTGACATTTTGCGAAGCTTCTGCTTAACGGGGCGATAGCCTGGTTTGATGTTTAGGCTGTGCTCTATCAGAGTTCTGTTTACCCCCTTTAGGTCCTCTGCGGACCAAGCGAAGGTATCAGAGTTTTCTTTGAGGAAAAAGACGAGGTTGTTTTCTGATTGGGGATCTAGGTTAGCTGAAATAAACACCTTTCTTTCAGTGTTGCCCTCGAAAAGTTGGACTTGTTTGGTATCTTCCTTGGGTGATACCCTCGTTTTGTCAGTGCAAACTTCACCTTCGATGTTGAGGTCTGTAGCTTGAGGCTTGGATAAGTTGTGGACATTACGTTGTCCTGGTGCTACAGTTCCCTCGGCTGCCCTTGCAATGTCTTGGTCCCCATATACTGCAACCACCCCCTTTGGAGCGGGGAGCTTCATGCATAGGTATGCGGGGTGAATGACTGCGTTGAATGCGTTAGTGACCCCTCGGCCGAATATTGCATTGTACAGGTAAAACATGTCGACGACGTCAAAAGTTATGTGCTCGGTTCTGCAGTTCGTTTGGTCACCGAAGGTCACAGGCAGCGATATTTTACCGACAGCTCTGACTTGTTGACCGCCGAAGCCGTATAGAGGGTTGTCAGCAGGTTGCAGGAGGTTCCTGTCAAGCTTCATGCTGTTGAAGGTTGAGGCGAACAGGATGTCCGCGGAGCTTCCTGTGTCAACCAGAATTTTGGTTACTGTCCACCCTGCCAGATTGGTCTCGATCACCATAGTGTCGGTATGAGGGTAATCTCTCAGTTTCATGTCACTGGAGTCGAAGGTTATAGGAATGTGAGACCATCGACCGAATTTGTGAGGTCCTTCGACGGCTACATGGTGTACTCGTTTGGCATGTTCCTTTCTCTGCCTTTTGTTGCCATGGTCTTCATTTGAACCCCCGGTGATGGCTAGTATTACACCGAAGGTTATGTTGGGTTGTTGATGGTTGTTTGGTTCTGGGCTTCGGATTTGATGGGTTGAGGCGCTGGTAAGGCGGGTATTGGTGGTGGTGGTGGTAGAGCATTGTTGACTCATTGGGTGGTTGGGGTTTGGTTTTGGGGGGTTGTTGGGTATGTGACTGTGTAAGGTGGGTTTTGGCGTTGTGGGATCACGGTTGGCTGGTAAGAGGTTTGGTTGTAGAGTGGGTGGTGTGCGTACTTGGGTTGTTGCGAGGGTAGGCCGTAGTTTATGGGGGTATAGTGGTATGGAGGATTTGGTGGGTGGAAGTTTGGTTTCCTGGTGTGGTTGATGGTTCGGTTGTCTGCCGAAGCGGCTCTTTTGGACTCCTGGAACTCTTTTCCCTTGGCGAAGCATTCGCATTGCTTGGTAGTGTGCCCTTTTCCAAGACCACAAAAATGACAATACATTTTCGCGGGATCTTTCTGCTGGTTTCGTTGATCCGACGGGGGTGGCAAACCTTGAGCGCTTTGGTTGCTCGGAGGTGGAGTGCCCCGTCTTTGGTCTTCGTAGTGTACTGCTTTGTTGATGGCCCCAACGTTGCTTTGTTCTTGGCGAGGGTTGTTTTCCCTCGGTTGAGGCCTCGGCTGTGGCTTCTGTTGTGACCTCCGAGCGTCGGACTTTGCCCGAAAATCCATGTCTGCTCTACAGTATCTTTCCATTGTCTCATGCAATTCTTCGATTGTATTTGCCGGCTTCCGAGCGAATTTCGAAGAGCATGGGCCTGGACGCAGACCGCTCACTGCAGCGAGGATGACAGCCTCGTCGGATATCCCCGGGGTTCTTGCTCTGATTTGAATAAACCTCCGCCAATAGTCTTGAAGTGGTTCGCGTTCTTCTTGTTTGCAGTTGAACAACTCAATGAGGTTTGATGGGGCTGGTATAATGCCTTTGAAGTTTGTGCAGAGCCTGTCTCTGAGGTTGGCCCAGGAATCCACAGTTCCGGGGCGGAGGTTGCTGTACCAGGTTTGTGCAATGTCTCGCAGGATGATGACAAAAGACTTTGCCATTGTTGATTCATCTCCGCCTGCTGCGGCAACCGCTGCCTCGTAGCTCATTATGAATTGGCGAGGGTCGGTAAGCCCGTCGTAACGGGGTAGATTTTGTGGATTGTAGCATGGTGGCCATGGTTGGGTTTGTAGTGTCTGGGAGAGTGGTGACTTTGGGTCATAGGGCATTTGGTGTTGTTGGGTTCTGCGTTGATTGCGAAGGTTTGGCTCTATCTCATCTGGGTAGAGTTGGCGAAAGTTTGGTTGTCTAATGGGGTGTGGTTCTGGGTGTCTTGGTGGTGGTGGGGGTGGTGGATGGCGGCGTAGGTTGCCGTGATCTTGCTCATTTCCCTCCTGTGGTGGTGGCATTTCCCCATCGTTCCATCCCTCGGCTTCGGCTTCAGCTGCCGCGAGGGACTCCTCCATTCGGCGAAGCTGCTCTCTTGCTTCATCCGCTTTTTGTCTGATAAGACGCAGCCGGTTGTGCCTTTCAAGCTGGTCCAGGCGCCTCTTCTTTTCTTGTAACTCAGCTTGAAGTCTTTCTAAAGCTTCGAGGCCCAACTCCTCCTCATCTCCCTCCCCATCTCCTCCGGAGGTATGCGGGTGCAGCTGTGATCCCGGCCGAGTGTGAGGGCCCGGGACCTCTGTCCCTGGGGCAACTTCTTCTGTTTCCGAGGGTACTACATTCTCTTCCACAGGCTGGATTGTCGTCGTGGCCTCTCTGGTCACACGAGGGTCTCTGGTAGCTGGCGCTCTCCTGTTTCCTGCCATTTCGAACTCCCGTCCCCACGGACGGCGCCAAACTGTTGGATTCACACCTGCTCGGCCCCCGTTAGCAAACAGGGCGCGGAGCGAGGGTGGACAACGGTCAGCTATGCGCGAAGGTAAGGGCGTTGGCACAAGGTGATAAGCGGTGAAAATATTTCTCTCCTCCCAAAAATCGTCGTCTTTACACTGTTCACCTCTTGGTATTTATAGGGAATACCAAGGGGTGCTGGCATAATTACAATAGGGTACAAAAAGATTCCCCGGCGCCACATAGGCAGAAAGGGCAAAGCCGTAAATATACAGCAGAAGCGGAAACCCTAATCGGTCCTCCTCCTGTCCGCCGCCACCCTGCTCCGTCTGCCTTCAACGGAGAACAAAGGAAAACGGACCTTCGCCTTCGCCGGTCCTTGGGTCAGCATCCCCTCACCACTTTGCCAAGCTTGACGCCTCAACGACAAAGCTTCGGAACCTGCGAAGGTTACTTATTACGTGTTCGGAGCGCCTTTACCTGCGAGAAACAAAGCGAACTCCGAGGGTTGGATTTGCATCCGAAGGTTAGGCTGTCGAAGGTTAAGGCGAACGACCCAGAAGAGCCCCTACTATCGGGAGGGCGAGGCTTTGTGAGGGCGCGCGGGTCGCGCGGAGGTCCTTTTTTCTGCTCAGCCCACGCGGCGCCACTGCCGAGGGTCCCTTCTCCCAACACATGAAATAAATTAAAAGTGATGGGTGACACTATTATATTGCTTGTCGAACGTAGGGCTACCATTTTCCCCCTGCGAGACAATACCTCAGCATCAGCTCCTGACCTCCTGTGTATAAATTAAATCAAAAGCTCCTAGTAACGGTCAATGTTCTTTTTTTCTATATACTCCCTCCATATATAAAATAAAAGTCGTTTGGGATAGCGGTACGGTCTTCAAAGCATAATTTTAACCGTTTATTTCTTTGAAAATATTTATTATAAAGTGGTATATATATTTTTATGAAAATATTTTTTAAAATAAATTTATTTATATAACTTTTATATCTCTAAACTTATCAATTTAAAAGTTATTCATGATTTATATTGTCAATGTTTGAACTAGCTCTACGGACTGACTCTACCAAGTACCAAGTTAAAACAGGCCTGCTTCATTCGAGGGAAAAAAAACAGAAAAAAAACGTGTCCTGTGAATCGGTTTTATTAGCCCAAGAAAGGCTGTACCTGAATGACAATGACAACTAGTCAGAATGGTCTGGGCCGGGCCTTGTTCTACTAGTTGTTGGGCTAGCGGGCCACAACAACATCATGCTGCAGCGGCGGCGGCTGTCACCTGCCAAACAAGGCCCAGCTAGCTTCCTGTTCCCAAATTAGGATTTGTTTTTTTTTGGTCATGTGCTGCATTTATACGATAGAGCAATGTTCTGTTCGACAGGACTCCTGCTTCAACTGTAATATCTTACTAGGCAGTGTACCCCCGCGCGTTGCGCGGGGAGGAGCGACAATATAGCATTAGTGCTAATAGTATTTCGTTATTACATTTCTGTGTATCACAAATATTCAATCTATGATGTTAAATTGTTAAGTTGAGGAATCCATGACCAGCGTATGAAGCTTGAGTTTTCTACCAGTCTATTGGCTAAAGAGACAAGTTTTTATGGCGGTCAGTTTTCTTGGGTTCTTATGTTGAACATAGAATAGAGATGCATTCATTTCATGGCAACTCATAGACGAAGTCCACTAAAATCAGCTCATGTTGAACATAAAACAGAGGAAGCCAATTACTAACCTCAATCAGCAATAGCAATAGAGGAGACAAAAGTTTGGATAAGAAGGTTGTCCCAGCACCATTATTGGGCTAAACATTAGCATAGTACTAAAGCATGAAGATTTGTTGAGCAGATGTATGAACATTTTTGAACACGAGACATATTAATCAGCAACATTTGGACGATTAACTTCACAAGTCAAGCTAAGGGTAGCCATCTGTAGCATGTAGCTCTAAGTTGGCACCATTTCAAAGTTCATCATGTGCTTTTTATCAGGGCTCCAGATGAGCAAATATATATTGCAATTGTAATCTGTACAACTCCATGAAAGAATAATACAACAAATGGTGTTTCATTTGTTCAAAACAACATCAAGAGGTGGACAATAGTACAACACGAAGAATAGGCTATCATGCAAGTCTTTGCAGCCTAATTATGTTTTGTGTGTAAACACTGCATTTGGAGGTAGCATATAATACAATTGTTTTCCGTATAACTCCTGACTCCACCTTGCCACGTGCATCTCGCCCGCGGCGTTGGGGACGGCCCGCGCACGCTGCCACGCTGCGCTGGTACGCGTGCTCTGACCGTTCTGGGGGGCCGATGGCGGCGTCCGACATGGCGGCAGGGGCGACTGGAGGCTGGAGCAGGCACGAAGGCCAGCAGAGGCATGGTGGCCATGCGGGAGGCGAGGGCGAGGCGAGAGGGAAAAAAGAGTGTGGCTTCAGGGGGCGGCACGTGGAGGCGGGCGTGCATACGCTGGAACTCTATAGATACACTGACGTGGCTGTCGCTGTGTTGTGTGGAGGACAGGGGAGCTGGACGGACGGACGGTTCTGGTGGATGGTTTTCATTTTTTTTTTTCCATGGGGAATCGCCGTGGTCTGTGTGAGAGGTGTGTTGAAGCTTCGGCAACCAAGGTGGATCGACGGATGGCTGTGGTGGATCAACGAAGCTTCGCCCGTGTTTGGATGGCGCCCTCGCCTAGGCTTGCCTTCTACGACCTTTTATTCCTTCTACGACCTTCCGTCTGTTTTCGCCACTTGACAAGGGTAAAAAGACTATTTTGCCCTTGGCATAAAAAAAATATAATTTTGTTTGTTTGTTGTATATTTAGAGTAACATTAAACAAATAAATTTATACGTAACAATATTTCTTTCATGTGAAATATTATCACGTGTGAACTTATTTGTTCAATATTAATCTAAATATACAAAAAAAAAACTCAACAAAAAAATTTATGCTATGGGTAAAATGGTCTTTTTATCCTTGACTTAACACCGTCAAGTAGCAAAAACGGACAGAAGGTTATAGAAGTTCGTTCAGGGTTATAGAAATAAGTTCAAATAAAAAAGGATCATGCAAGGAAGAGCCGTACCATTATTTCTAAGGCCATCTACGTAAAAAGCTCATACTTCATAACATATTCTGTTTGGATGTTCATGCATGCTCAAAACTTATACATGAGTCAACCATGTACTGTATATATTCAGGTTCTGTTCTCTACACAAATCAATACACCTACAACCCATGCAGTGGTAGCACAAGAATCTGTGTTTGTCCGTGCTTGTTTAGTTTTTGAGAAATATTTGGGAAATTCACTGTAGCACTTTCGTTGTTGTTTGACAAACTTTGTCCAAACATGGACTAACTAGGCTCAAAAGATTTGTCTCGACATGTACATATTAAAAGTACAATTAGTTATTTTTTTTACCTACATTTAATGCTCCATGTATGTAGCTAAAGATTGATGTGACAGAGAATCTACAAATATTTAGGGGTAGTTGGGGAAACTAAACACGAGGGTGAGAGCCACAGCAACATCACTGCTGCAAACGGTTTGCTACGGTGTTACTCTTGCGGCTGTGTCTGTGCTCACCTGCCAAGGCCCAGCTAGCAGTACTGCCAGTAACAGTTGAAAAAGAATCATCTCGCTCTGAAACACAAATACTTCAGTGATCACGAAGTTATTACCAGTTTGCAGCATCCAGGTACTCCTGTTATGTAAGAAACACACAACTACACAAGGGGCCATGACAACAGTGAACAGACCCTTGAACAACAGCCCCATGTTTTCTTCATCATTAGACTAATAGTTATACTCCATCATTCTGTTTCTCAGTAGGCACCACACCACCGCCAGGCTCCTTTACAATTGCCAGGCTTGCATTGCTTGCATTGCAGGAGGCCCCATGCGGCATGCAAAAGACTGCATCCACTGTGGACTCCCTGGACAAGGTGTACCAAATTAAACCAGTGGCCAGAGGGCCAGCAAACTGGAAAGAAACAACCTCATATATTTTTCCCCCCTTTCCCCCATTTCTTTTCAGAAGATTACACATGGTGCACATGAACAAACCAGATCCTAGGAATATAATAATGATTGCTATGCTCTCACATTATCATGCCCCATTATAAGGAATCTAACAAAACACTTGCAGAACAAGCTCATCACAAGGATGTCATCATTGCATCACCTACCCTTTTCCATGGTATTGGGGTTATAGTATCACAACACCATCAGGAATGGCTGTATTAGCCTGTCCACAGCCAGCCTCTGCCTTTGACATTGCAATCAGATCCAGCAGCAGCCTTGTCTGCTGCGACTGCGATCATGAGACACATCGTGCATGTCTTTACAGACAAGCCACATGCACCTGCAAAATTTAGTGGTTGGTTGGACAGTCCACCTCACCTCCACACATGAGCCAGCACAAATAATGTGCAACCTGCCTTTGATCTGTTAGCATGCCACTGTCGGTCTTGGACATTTTTCTTGACAGAGAATAAAAAAAGCTAAAATGAAAATGAAGTATGTTAGTGTCAATACAATGTCTACAGCTCCTATTTCTGGGTCTTAATTCAACGTGCAGGAGTTGCGAAAGACCTGAACTTTCCAGTATAGCGACTATATGATCAATTTTGCCCACGAGATTACCAACGGTGTGGTATTAATAATTGTCATTACACCAGATATGAACAAATTTACAACAAGAATAAGCAATATCTATACACCATAACTAAAGAATATGACCAAACTAAATTGCTTCAAATATTCCAACTTCTCTTGAGAAACTAATGAAACGCAAGAAGCCAACTTGCCTTCAGATCATAGGAAGGGCTTCTGCGGTACGGTTGGACCACACTCCAAAATTGTTTCTCCTTCCTACATTACATGCAAAGGGAGCAAGAGGGGTTTCACACTTCAGAGTAAAACCTCATTTGTTCTTTCTTCTGGATACTCTGCTGGAAACTGGCACCATTGATTCAAAGCTCTCATATCCATCTTCAAACACCCTACTATGACGTAACAACTGGCTAGCTGAATCATACCCCATGAGTCGATGGAGTGCCGAGTCAGAAACCTTCTTGCCACTTTGTGTGGCAGCAAGGATACTAGATCCAGCTTGAGTAGGCAAGCTTCTTGTGTTCGACGCTCCATAATCTTCACTGATACTAACAGGGCCCCCTGTTAGGCACTCAGCATAATAAGAAGCAATATCCTCATTTTTAGCGACTGTGCTATCATCCAGATTGTATGACTCTTGGGCCACATCCACACTACTCTTTGCATTTGCATTGTATACAGCTGGAAATGATAATGCCAGAACCTTGGAGCACTTGCCACATTGCATTTTGCCAACCTTTGCTTTCGATATGTAGATATCTGATGGCATTTGAACCAGATTGAAACAACTATTGCAGATAGTGAATGGGGAAGCACCTGACAGAGGCCGCAAAATATGCTTTCTCACCACTCGTTTCTGCTCCTTAAAACTTGACCTAAGTGATTCATGGTCCAGAATTGAGCTTTCAGCGTACGAGGACTGATAATATGAATTGAACTCCCATGGATCATAATTGTGTGGTAGGCGCGTTTGAGCATGTCCAAAATGGCAATGTGTGTATGTATGGGTTGGAGAGAAAGGATTTGGTGGTGGGTACCTTGGCGGCTTTCCATGACCATAATAGGATTCTAGAGCACAAGAACTTGGAAAGGAATCACCATCAACACTTGGAAGATGGTGCTCAACATCATAGCTATTAGATTGTTGCGGGTACTCTAGGCCTCTCTTCTGGTAACTTCTCTCCGAGCCCTTCTGGCTCGAAAGCCTACTTAGCTGATCTCTTAGCTCATCCATCTTTTTGAGGCGCTCATGTCTAATATTATTATTGAACTTGTTTGCTGTGTGCACCAAATCACCTCGACTGGGAGACCCACTTGAGAGAGAACTTGAGGTACCATCCATTTGTGACTCCATAAAATTTTGAATTGAGTGGAAATCTTCAGAATCAAGTGACCGCCCCTGACGAAGCTGGCTACCTCTAGATCTGTAGGTCATTTGTTCTTTGTTCTTATTAAAGCTAGCTAACTTGGACTGATTCCTCTTATTTGGCAGGCTTGAGAACCTAGCAACAGCTTCCCTGTTTTCTTGAATGCAGCTGGCCGTATTTCCATCTTCCATAAAATAATCTTCTTTTTCTTCAGTGGCATCAGGTATTGGCTCATCTTGTTGAAAACTTTGTTCAGATTTTAAGTACCCGGCACTGAACGAAGTGATGACTCCTTCATCAAGATGTGCACTTTCGTCCTCCAGGGACTGCCGATCCTTATCAAGCTCGTTGTTATGAACCTTCTTTGCAATGTCCTCATCTGCAACAGCAACATTCACATTTTCATTTTCCATATGGCTCTCTTCATTTTCTCCAGTGCCATCAGCTGTCTCTTCATTTCCATGAACTCTCTCTGCAATGTCTTCATCTGCAACAGCAACATTCACATTTTCATTTTCCATATGGCTCTCTTCATTTTCTCCGGTGCCATCGGCTGTCTCTTCATTTCCATGAACTCTCTCTGCAATGTCTTCATCTGCAAGTACAGGATCATCATTGACATGAACGCAATTGGTCATGCTGCCATCTTCCATACAACCCTCTTCCATTTCCTGAGTGCCATCAGTTGTTAAATCTTCATTCCTATGAACTCCCTCTGCCATGTTTTCATCTGCAACTGCAAGCACAGAGTTATCGTTGCCATGCACACAATTGCTCATGTTGTCATCTTCCATGCAGCCATCTTCCATTTCCTGAGTGCCATCTATTATTAGATCTTCATCTACACAAACTCTCTCTGCAATGTCTTCATCTGCAGGCACAAGATTAGCATTTCCATGCTCTTTCTCATGGGAATATTCAGGGACAAGATTATCATTGGTTATCTTATCATCTTCCATTTCTCGAATGACATCTGCAACCAGGTCATTTGGTTGAAAACTTTGCTGAACTTTGGTACTGCCATCATCAACTGAAGAGGTGCGTCCATCAAAAGGATATGCACTTTCTGTGTCTGCAGGCTGGCAATCCTTACAATGCTCTTTCTCATGGAATATCTCTGCAATTTTGTCATCGGCAATCACAATATGCTCACTCCCATGAACAGAATCGGCAGCATTGTTGCTATCTTCAATACCCTCATTTCCTTGATTGTCATTGTCTATTGCCCTGCTTTCCTGGTGAGAAGTTTGTTCAGATTTGAGATGTCCACTGTCAAATGATGAGAGGCTTTCTTCACATGGATATGCACTTTGAGCACCCTGGGTCTGTGGATCCTTTTCAAGCACATTTCCATGAGCTGTACCTGCACCCATCCCATGCTGCTCCAATGGCTCTTCTGCATCGCTGAAAGACATCTCTAGTTCTTCAATCAATCGACCATGTGGATCGCTTCGAGGGGCATCATTCACTCTGCCCCCTAGCATAAACCTGCGGCTACCCATTTGGTTACGCAGAGCATCACTAAGCCCGCTGCTTTCTGCTTCATCCGAGAAGTAGTCATCATCACTACTAAACGAAAGAGACCTCTCCAACTCTTCAATCAGAGCTTTGTGAGACTCAACATGCACGCCTCCTTCATACGTGCGCGGCCTCTCCTCCCTGTGAGCAGCCTGACTTTTCTCATACAGTGTCGTGCTCAGTTCACTAGTGCCACCAATATCACCGATCTTGCCTCCATTGGCCTTTTCACCAGTGTCAACATTCTCGACTCTTTCAGTCAAATCGGAACTAGAACCAGCCCCAGTTCCTTCGCCATGTGTCTCTTTCTCTTTGACCATAACCCCAGAGTTTTGGATACTCCCATCATCAGTTAAGGAGCACGTGTCCTCGTCCGGATGCTTGGCATGGGTTACGCCACTATCTGCTGCAGGCATAGTTCTTTCGTGGACTGCGCCGTCACAGGAGTCCAAGTTGTTGGCGGTGGAGGTCACGCTTCCATGAGGCGTGGCCTCGTGAGGCCGATCAACAGAGGACACAGCTCTCTGTTCGCCCGAGCAGATCGATCCGCTACTCTGGATAGAGGATCCCCCGGCGCTGCCCTCCTCGGATTCTGATCCAGCTCGTGCTGCAGGGGCAGCCCGATGTTTCGCTGCGTAGGTGAAACAGCAACATATACTGATCAGATTGTTTGTTTTGTTGTGTTTTGTTTTCCCCCATAATAAACACAAAGAAATAGACAGGAATCGAAAGACGGAAGGAACAACCATTCGTACCTCTGAGAACGGTGCCGCAGCCGCCGCACTTGTAGACAGGAATGGAGGGGTACTCGACGAGGAGCTGGTGGCATTTGGGGCACCTGACGAACCGCAGGCTGTGAGCTTCCATGGCCATGGCTTCCCCGCCGCGGTCTATCAGCTAAGGAGGAGGAGGCTAGATGCACGCGGTGGAGTGGAGTCAAATGGCATCAATCCCCTGCTGGTGCAGAGAAACAAAGCTACATCAGCGTGACACTCTGTACCTGCCCACGCCTCGCTTGTGTACTCGGGGAGGCAATTAGAATGGATGGACACGCGAGAAATATATACATATATATATAAATCTAGTCTAGGAATAAATCCGGACCAAGAGAAAGAACAGACGAGCGGTATTCATTTTATTGTCTCTGGGGCTGCTGGTGTCTGGAGTGCTGGACTGAGTTTGGTCCACGACAACTCGCTCCATCTACTAGATTTCAGTCGGGGGATAAACAAGATACCTACTAAATAAAAAATGCGCGGCACCTAAATAAACCACCAATAATCGCAGGCAGGCAGGCTGGCTGGCGATGGCTTGGAGGAGAGCGGCAGCAGATCTAGGGACTAGGGTTGGGTTGGAGGGAGGAGGAGCATCCTCCAGAAATAGCAGCACTACTAGTGCTGCTGTAACCGAGCGAGCGGCAAGAGCTGTGGACTTGAAGGGGTGGGGGAAAAAAACGAACCTTTTGCTCTTGTTCGCCGCGGGCAACAAGAAGGCATGATGATCCCCCCTGTTGCTGAAGATTGCTCCCTCTCCCTGATGCTGGACGGACTTGGGCCTGCAGCCTGTTCCCTCGACTCCCCGATCAATCGCTCCGGGCTGTCGGCGGCCAGGCCGAGGCTGCTGGTTTCGCTGGCCGGAGTTTGACTCGGGAGGAGGAGGAGGATTGAGGAACGGAGGATGAAGAGCCCCAGCCCCGCCGCCACCGAGACAGACAGACAGACAGGTCTGGGAAGGAGAGGAGAGGGGAGGGAGGGAAGAGAGAAATGGGACGGCGTGCAAGGCGCTGAGAGGAGAGGAGAGGAGAGGGAGAGGAGTGGAGGGACGAGACAAGACAAACGTGGCGGCGCAAGGTCGGAGCTTTGCTGTGCGGCGGGCTCGCTCCGTCCCCCCGTCCCCGTGTGGCCGTGTCCCTGACGACCCTGACGGGCTGCTGCTTGCCCGCCCTGGTTTGCTTGCTCCGGTTTCACTTGTTGGGCAGCCTTTGCAAAAGTTGCGTGTCAGCAGGGCAGCAGCGTGCGTGGTGTGAGCCGGAGCCCGGAGACGGACTTGTCGTCATGGCGCTGTGCTGCTGCTGCTGCGGTCAATTTCCGTCCAAGTCAGAATCAAATGGCTTGTTCAGTTTATGAAAAATGTGGCGAAATACTAGTATAGTATTTTCGTTGTTACTTGACAAACTTTGTCCAAACATGACCTAACTAGACTCAAAAGATTCATCTCGACATGAGCAGACCAAAAGTACAATTAGTTATTTCTTTTACCTATATTTAATGCTCCATGCATGCGTCTAAAATGAGTACTGCGCAAAATATTTGAAGAGATTTTGGAATCTGAACGTGGCCTAAGAAAAAGAAACGAGATAGATAATCCCTCTTCGTCACGGCATCTTATAGGGTTGACTCGGTAATAATGTTACTAGTAATACTGTAGTCGTGTGCTGTTGCTGTTAACGGAACATTCATCTGACTTTGTCAATAATAACATCGCTATCTGTTTCTAAAAAAAAAAAATCAATTGTCAAATACTGTATGTGATAATTTTGGATTACGAAATATGTAGTAGACATAAGTTATTGTGTTCCTCTAACAGCTTTTGATAACCTGCTCCTAAACCTACTACACCTATATAATATTACTACTGTAGCGAAAATTTCTACATGGAAATAAAGAAATTTCCACTCTCCTTATTAGTATTTCATATATATCTACAGAGAAAACTTTGCTCACTTTGGTATCATGGTCTCTTGTGTATATAGTACTAAAGAGAGCCAAAATTTCTTTATTTCTTCCATCTCTCTCCTTCAGTTTGTACCTTATTTCTTTTTCATCACTTAGCCCATTATTATTTGAGCTGCAAAATTCTCGGTATGGTACGTGTGGCGACACGTTCTGTGTGGTAGTTGCCAGTTGGCTCTTATTCCACCTTTCTTCTCAAACTCTCAACATATGTGCAACAAACCACCTACCGATATGAGATGTAAAAAAACAAAACATGATCCACAAAATATATATATATATATATATATATATATATATATGCGTCTCACTAAGATTTTCCACAATGCGTACCAAATTGGGAGTAGATTTAGAAATTTGTTGGAGTGATGCTCTAAGGTTGAGATTTAGGGGGTGTTCGTTTCCCTGACAAATTTTTTTTGCCAGTCACATCGAACATTGCGGCACTAGTTTAGCCTATTAAAAATAAACTAATTATAAAATTAATTACAGGGTCATATGCTAATTACTAAGACGAATCTATTAAGATAAAATTAATCCATCATTAGCGAATGTTTACTGTAGCACTACATTGTCAAATCATGGACTAATTAAGTTTATTAGATTCGTCTCGTGAATTAGTCTCCGGCTGACAAATTAGTTTTTTAATTACTATATTTTTAATAGGCTAAACTAGTGCCGCAACGTTCGATGTGACTGGCAAAAAAAATTTGCCAGGGAAATGAACATGCCCTTAGTCAAATCAGTCCTCCAACACATGATGCATCCATCCCAACAATTTTCTTCATGCTTTTCTATAATGCCTTACATTCTATATTGGTGGTGATTGGTGAAGGAAAGAATACCGGGAATAATAACCACAAGGTAAGAGTATCTCCAACAACTCCCTAAATCAACTCGGTATTTTTATAAACTTGGCAAAAACACAAGAAACTCTCTCCAACAACTCCCTAAATCAACTTGGTATTTATTCCAACTTGGTATACCGGGTGCCGCGGGCGGATATATCCGCAGTTGCTATCGCTCGCGAATCCGCGCGGAGAGGAGGAACGCGGCGAATACACCGGAGCTGGAGGGCCTCCGGCTGCAGGGCGCCGCGCCGGACCTCGCGCTGCTCGCGCCGCTGCGGGGCCTGCGCTGCTCGCGCCGCTGCGGGGCCTGCGCTGCTCGCGCCGGACCTCGCGCCGCTGATCTCGGATGGCCTCCGGAAGTCGTGCGCCAATGTCCAACTCCAAGGTGAGCTAGTTCGTCATGGCTTTGCTGGAGTTTCTCTTTAATTTGATGCATGCAATGGTTACGTTTGGCAAATTTTGCCCGTCGTGCTCGGCGTAGATTTTGCCCGTCGTGCTCGGTGGAGGCGCCCGCGGCGGAGCGGCCTCGCGCCCGACGGAGTGGCGTCGTGCTCGGCGGAGGCGCCCGCGGCGGAGCGACCTCGTGCTCGAGCCTCGGAAGAAGAAACAGGCAATGACAGGCGGGTCTCATCTGTCATCCTCTATTTTTACCAAGTGAGAGCAGCAAGTTGTTGGAGACACATTTTTTTTTCACTTGCTAAAAAAAATACCAATTTGCTATAACTCAAGATATGCCAAGTAAATTTTAGGGAGTTGTTGGAGATGCTCAGTACTATCAGTGTAGCATGATAGTACTTCGTCATTATTGAATGTCTTCAATTATTACCCCAAACGCAACCACACACATGTAATTCGATTCGATTCGATTCCGTCCAGATCGATGTGTTTGACTGCCTACCAACCAACCTAAAGACTGAATCCATCAACGAACTCTCTCCTCTATAGGGACTCTATGGTAAGTGACTAGTACTCCTAGATGGAATAGAACTGTACGTACTGCTGAGCACACGTGAACTGGTTGTTGCGCCGACACATTTAAATTTGGACTTGTTTTTTTTAGCAACATTTAAATTTGGATTTGTAGCACAGCACAGGCTCAGGCACGGTACCCTCCCAAATTCTGTTCTTCGTGAGCGTGACGCCTGACCAATCTGCTGCCGTAACAGAAGCCCATGTTTCTGTCATGGGCTAGGCCCAACTAGGTAACCTCAAAGGGCACCAAAAATGTTATCTTCCGTACGTGCCGGCCCATTTAAACCACAAATAGCACACACAATCATCCTGTCTTTGATTTTTTTTTTGGCCATAACAGAAGGAAAATCGTGGAAATGGTGGTGTTCTATTGCCAATTTTACATGTCATCACAAGTAAATTGTTTTTGAGAAAAAATAGATATTTTTATTGGATAAAAAAAACATGTCCCAATCCGATGGGAAAGTATTCAAGAATCTATATAGCAATTAAAACGTTGATAAAAAGTTCGTTTCAAACTAAGGTACATAATTGAGTGATTCATCTTTGCATATATATCGAATCCATCTCAGCATGCATCACTATTATTATGTGTAGTAAACGAGATTGGGGAGTTTCTAGATTATTACGTGTAGATCTACTCATGTGGAATCCAACAAAATTAGATTTTATATTTTATGATTTTTTCTATAATTTACTATGATTTTTCAAAGATTCAACCGAGATAAATAAAAAAGAAAAAAACCAAAACTGCTGACACTATAACAAACACTGTTACTGTAGCAAAACCACCATCCAAAACCGTCTAATGGGGGTAATTTGACTGGTTTTACAAAGTTTAGGGAGTAAAACAGATGGTTTCATAGTTTTAGGATGAAGTAGACTACTTTTAATAGGTTGAGAGGTTAAATAGACTTTTTCCGATAAATTATTAGGTACTCTTAGAGACGTTCCTAAGATCTACCTTGGAATTAATCTTCTTGATGCTCCTAAGATCGTGCTGTAATTCCCGGCGCAGCAGAGCCTGTCCATGTTACTATTTATGAAGCTCTTTTTCTCCCCCATTCCTATCCTCTCCAACAACAGCTACAAACCGGTGAAATCAAGTGAAGCTACATCAAAGAGAAGCTCTTGTGAATTGTGATCATATTTCTATGCGATGCATTTGTTCAGAGACAAGATGGCGTCACCCATGCGATGCATTTGTTCAGAGACAAGATCAAGCAAGCCATCTTCGTAGCAGCAACCATGCTCCCGTTTGGGTACCAAACGGAACAAGATATAAAAGACGTGATTCAAAACTTCCCCTGTGCTTATTGCTTTGTTCAACTCTGATGATTTATATCTGGTATAACAGAAAGTAAGTCGCATTGTACGCTATTCTCTGACACTTGGACTGAAACCTAACCAACAGGGGGCACCTGATTTATCCGAGCTTGGTGCTGTGTTCGACCTGAAATTCAGTCTGGGAGACGGCCACCCTCCAACAAGTGTGGCGCTGAGAGAGGAGCACCAGCGTGCAATCCTGTATCAGCAATGCTCCCATGAGGTGGTTACAGAACCATTTATATTCATTCATTTGTGGAAGCAAGATAGGTCTCAGCAAGCTCACCACCATGAACAACGTTTCTGCAGGACTCCACACTTGCATCCATTCTGCTGCGCCCATGGCCAGCCGCTCTGAGCACTGCCAGGTTTGGCCATGTCGATGACGGCGCCGAGAGTGCGGTGAACGTAGTGCCTCGGGTGTACATAAAGACGACCAATGACCAAATGGTGAAGCCAGAGCAGCAGGAGGCGATGATCCGACGGTGGCCGCCGAGCGAGGTGGTGGCGTTGGACACTGACCACAGCCCTTTCTTCTCTGCGTCGGAGCATCTCTTCGAGCTGATCATCAAGTCATTGTGATTTGTAAACACTGGTGGCCGGTGGGACGTACTCATAGTCCCATCGGAGGCTCCACCTGTTTCTGTTCTTTCAGTGGTGCTATATGTATGCAGTATGCCAATCAGGTTATTGTTTATTTATTGATAAATGGCTGTCAGCCCACTACCGTAAGACATAAAAATTCTGAAATGCAAATTTAATGAATACATGCATGTACCATGGTGAAAACGAGTGATGATAAGTGCATGCAAGAACGCAAGAAGGAAAAAAAAACATGAGGACAGAAGGCTAAATATATACCTATCAGTCACACACAAGAAGGAGAAAAACTAGCTGGTCCACACGCTATATCCTGATCATCAACCATATTAGGCAGCTTTGCATGCCAGAAATGTAGACACCTGCTGTCATGAGACTCTATTTAGAATGGAAATCACTGGACGCCTTGTCGGTTTGACATTTAATTTGGACTGGCCATGAAAATGCAGCTTCCCTGCTGCATGTCCATCAAATAGTTAAACTTATTAGATTGGTAGGCAGAGGCCAGGCTGATTGGAATGGCAAAGGAGCACTTTGTGCTTGTTCATGGTGAAGGGCATGGAGCCTGGTGTTGGTTCAAGCTATGCTGGCTCCTTGAGGGCGCTGGCTACCGTGTTACATGCATTGACCTAGCTGGAGGCGGTGTCGATCCTACTGACCCCAACACAATCCGGTTGTTCAAGCAGTACGACCAGCCGCTCATAGACCTCATTTCAACCTTGCCTGAGGGGGAGAAGGTACGTGCATTTTTCTTCCTTTTTGCCACTGCATTTAATATAAGTAATTAGGTAATATGTTGGTACAATCTATAATATCACTACTACGGATTGCAATGTAAATGACCAGAAACAAAATGTTTTATACCATTTTGAACAAAAGGTGTATTAGATTGCACAAAAGTAAGTGGAACCTGTTTTAAATAAATCTTAACCTGTGCTTAAGTCATTATCCTTGACGTTTTATCTAGGACAACACCTGAAGAAATACCTTATACCTGTGCTGTACAAACAAAAGTTAGAAATTATGTGACGCCAGAAAACAACATATCACAGTTAAGGATCTATTTAATAATAATGTTGAAATTTGGTGTACCATGCATGCTAACACATTTCAGTCTTATTCCAGGTGATTTTAATCGGACATGGTGCTGGAGGGCTGAGTGTGATTCATGCAATGCATGAATTTGTTGACAGGATCAGTCAAGCATTTTTTGTGGCAGCTACAATGCTACCATTTGGGTTTCAAGCTGATGAAGATAAGAAAGATGTAATGTTTTGAAGAATCTATTTGCCCTCTTTATAAAGCACAGACTTCCTAGCAAATCATAAAAAAATATAAGCCATAGACTGCACATCAAACAAACATATACATATAGTGCAAACATTAAGGGTGATATGGTGGACAATGTCAACTAGGAACCTAGTTCCGTAAAAGATTGACTTATTCTCATCATAGACAAATGCATAGACACGAAATAGAAAGTTCAGGAAATTTTAGAAGAAGTCTGAAACGATTATATGAACTTACCTTAGCTCATAGTGAATTTACTGTAATTAATCTTCTGTTATATAATACAATGTATGATTATTACATCCTTCTCATATTAACATGTAACAGGGGTTACCAACTTTGCCTGAGAACGAGATTGAGTTGACACTTGGTGCAGGAGCAGATGATCCTCCAACAACCATTGCCTTGAGGCCAGAATTCCAGCGTGATCGACTATCACAACAAAGCCCTGAAGAGGTATTAATATTTATATTGTATGAATGTGCCATGTGAGAAACATTGAAGCAAGAATGGAAAATATAATCTCACTGCGCATAGTAAACTTATGTGGGAATGAGCTCACCAAAGCCACCCTCTTTACTAAACTACTGATTATGTCACAAAAATCTAAACATTGTATTATCATAATTCATCATAAAAACATATCCATTTATTATTCCCCTTTCCTATTTCTTGAGTATTCATTTCCTGAACTAAACATCTGCTGCAATGAAAGGTGAATAATGATGCCGAGTTTACTTACATCCTTATTTTTATCTGGTATAGGAATCAGTACTTGCTTCCATGCTGATGCGTCCATGGCCTGCAGCAGCTATCAGTACAGCAAGCTTCGAAGGAGATGATGAGAGGTTGAACCGAATTAAACGAATTTTCATAAAGATGGAGCGTGACCACATGCTGGATCCTCAACAGCAAGATTCCATGATCAAGAAGTGGCCACCAAGTGAGGTTTTGGTCATAGATACAGATCACAGTCCCTTCTTCTCTGCACCAGAACAGCTGTTTAATTTAATAGTCAAATCTCTATGATGCACAAATGCAGTAAGCTACAGAATGGGGTTGCCCAAATTCTTGTAACACTACCCACAATCAACAATCACCACAAGATTTAGGACCTCACACCTCAGATTTGTCAAACATGCTTCTCAGTGAATCTTCAAGGCATATCTGCAAATATGATTTAATGGCGCAAGACTTCAAGTAAAACATCCCTTAGCGCAAACACTTACCTTCAGTTATTTGAACAATTCACTCAAGTTAGAGCCATTATAATTTCCATTCCAAACGTTCTTACATGTCATGCAGAAAAATACGTAAAATGTAGATGCTACTTCGGAAGCACTTTTAACTGCACCGGTGATGGATAACAATATATAGTTTTGGCCAGTCTTTGTTAATCTAACTGAGACCTTTAAAGAGTTATTATTTTTCACTTTCGAGGAATTCAAGAGTTCTGGTTTTCATCAAATATAAGGGAAGCAAACTTCAAATGATGAACAATAAAATTTTCACTTTAAATAGTTTCATAATATACAATCACCTCATGACATATAAAGGATCAAACACCAGTTTATACGTGACAAAGAAATTATCACTTCATTTGGTAAGTGCATGACGGAGGGAATTTCACTCTAAAGTTCAATATCTACCATTTCATTACATGAAAACACATAATTTTTTAGATCCAGAGACCAGTACATATTATTGTGTCATACTCACACATGCCTTACAATTTACACACGAAACATTCAACTTTCTGGGACATGTTTTGGTTTGCAAACCCTTATAGCATGGACTGTTTCATATACTTGTATAAGTAGGGTGGCAACAGATTTTCAAGATTCCAGACTCCTCGAGTAATCTGCAAGTAATTTTATTGTGGATTCTGGTGATTTTGCAAAAATAACTGCATAACCATCATCCATGTGCTCAGCGCTTTCAGGGAAAAGCTGCCAAACAAGGCAGCCTCCTCCAATCACTCCACTCTTCCAAGAGATCAAAAAAATGCTGTAGACTATCTCCATGAAAGCTTCACGAAAATTATGGCCAAACTTTCCATGCTTAAGCGATACCCCAAACTCCCCGATCAGAATTGGCATCCCAAGCAAGTTGGCTGCATCATCAATATGCTGTTGCGTCCAGTTTTTCACAAACTGGAGGTGACTGCCCTCTTCAGAGTGAGGCAACCTGGCAAAAGGATCTCACTCAGTCATGATAATCAACTCAATCTCACGAAGTGCCTAGATGAAGCATTTATAGCTGGTCAGCTACAAAACTCGCAGTGGAAAGAACATGTGTACATGAGGACTAACCAGTTGTCAGAATAAATATGAACAGAAGCCAGATCAATTCCCAGTGCACGATGGTTCCTGATAAAATCTGTCCCAATAGTTCCAGAATAAGCATCTGGATTCACGTGCAGAAGTTCTGGAGTCGACGGACCATAAAACCCTTCAACGCCAATCTCTAAAAGGTGCACAGGGTCTATATACTTCACATAAGACGCCATCTCTTCTATCCATGCCTACAAGAAACTCCAAGTGTTAAAAGACTTGTAATAAGTATAGAGAAATAAAAGGAAACAGAACTGTAACAAATACGGAGTAGAAAGCAAAGTAAGGACCTGCAATGTGTCGCCTGATGGATCTGTATGGCAGTGTGGCTCATTAATCAGCTCCCAGGCAAGAATCGTAGGGTCATCCATGTAGGTGACATTTGTGATTGTATTTTTTCTTGTCAAAACAGCCTAAGATATGAAAGAAAATTGTATGTAATTGTGATGGTAAGACATGCCAGAACGCTGATGAAACGAAAAAAGTGCCCTAACAAACAGCTGTCGTTAAGAATTAAGATCACAAAGCTATGAATATACCAAGACTCACTTCTCCATTTTGAGCAATGCAGGCAGAACGTTTACCTTAACAAAAGCTTTGTAGTAGCTCTTGATTGTGGCATCAGAGAAGAAGGCGTCATCGGAAGTAACATCCAGGCCAGCCTCCTGTCCCCACCTTACATACTGTGCCTTACCTCCGTAGTCTTCCCAGTTATTACACAGTGACAGTACCAACCTCACCTTATGGTTTCTTGCCTCGCTGATCACGAAATCTAATGCCTATAACACAAAAAAGGAATTCTAAGCTTAGCTGTCACTTAACTAGCAGTACAGTCTAGTACTACTGCACAGATATGAGCTCCTGATGCTGATTGAGACACGGGAATGTAGTAACAATCGCTGGACGACGACAATAAATGATGTGAAGAATCGACGACATGTACCAATCATTTCATCAAACAAGCGCCGCGCATGCTACAAGAATCGCGACGCGCGCGCACCTGAAACACCCCCTCGTCGTAGGAGAAGGGCTTGAGCTGCAGCGCGCGGTACCCGCCGTCGTTGAAGGCCCAGGTGCGGCACACGTTGAGCCCCGCGTCGGCGGCCTGTGCGAGGGCAGCGGTGACCGCGGGCCGCGTGGCGGGGTCGCCCGCGAAGTACATGAGCCAGTAGGTGTTGAAGCCGTGCACGACGAAGGGCCGCCCCGACGCCCACAGGTGCGGGCCCCGGCGCTCCACCGCCGCCCACTCGCCCTCGTCGGCGCCCGGCGGCATGGCGGGGGGGACGCAGCAGCAGGAGGCCGCTAGGAGGACGCAGCGGAGGAGCGGCGTCGCTCGGAGCGGCGGACGAGGTGGCGCCGCCAGGCGAGGACACGTTGATTCCATGGGCGGTGGTGGTGACTGATGAATGGGCCCGGTCACGGTCAAGCGGGGTCAACGCCCACCCCAACGGCGGCATCTTGTTTGGAGGCTGACACGTGGGGCCTACAGCACAGCGGCAGAAAGAAGTCCCCAACCGAACAAAAACGCTATCGTTCTCGTCACGAGCGGCGACCGACGGCGCGCATGGCGGCGACGGCGGCGGCGCTCCGGTGCTGCTTCCCCGGATCCTCCGGTGTCAGTAGTGGCTTCTTCGTCAAGCCTACCTCCTCCAGGCGTGGCTGGTGCGCAGCGGCCGTGGCGGCGCCGTCGCGGGAGGCGGAGCCGGTTTCGTCGCTGGGGCACCGCACCCGCGTCGACTTCCCCATCCTTCACCAGGTCTATCGTGCTGCATACGCCCTTTTGATCTGCCGCTTTGCTCGGGTTTCACTACAGTTCAATCAATCTTAAGCCTTTGAACTCAGGTAGTCTTCATTTGAGTTCCTGGCTACTCAAACTCTGTGTGTGTAGCAGCTGCACATCGGTTCTGAACTTTTGATTGTTCTGAAGTTAGTAACTTTCGATTGTTCTGAAGTTAGTAGCTTTGGAGGTGAAAATACAAATCATAAGGGTCTTGTTTAGATACCCACAAACTATCAACTTTTTTTCACTCTCTCTCCATCGAGAAATTTCAATATCTGGGACTCAATTCACGCGCCTCACAAGATTTAGGAGTCAATTCTTTCAAAAAATAGGACTGAACATGCAAATTGCTTCAAGATTTAGGATTTCAAGTATTTTCACTCATTTTCACTTTGTCTTTAATCTTTCCACCTCTCCATACCACCTAAAAGGACTAAACTGCCCCTGGCTCAATACCACCTAAAAGGACTAAACTGCCCCTGGCTCAATAGAACATCCTGTGTGCTTGGGCGGCTCACTCCTCACGAGAGAAAGAAAGCAGAGGGCGGGCGAACAGAGAAAGAAAGAGGACAGACCGACGGACTAGTTGGTAGGTACAGACGGTATTCACACAACCCAAAAAAAAAATTGACATCACTTTCACCCCGGTAGGTTCGCCTGAGGCCTTTCACGCTTTGAGCAAGAGCTTTGCTCTGTTCCAGTTTTGGTCCTTAGTCCTTGCACTGCCCCCTTTGATCCCAGGAAAGATCTCCTCAAAACAAAACATCTTTCCAGCACTAAATTACCGAATCACTCTGCGACACCATCCAAGCGCACAACTCTGCGTGGTCTCTGGTGAGGAGTGAGCCGCCCAAGCGCACAAGATGTTCTATTGAGCCAGGGACAGTTTGGTCCTTTTAGGTGGTATGGAGAGGTGGAAAGATTAAAGACAAAGTGAAAATGAGTGAAAATGTCTGAAATACTAAATCTTGAAGCAATTCGCATGTTCAATCCTATTTTTTAAAAGGCAGACGAATTGACTCCTAAATCTTGCGAGGCGCGCGAATTAAGTCCCAAATATTGAAATTTCTCCTCTCCATCACATCACCATCACATCAATGTTTGGACGCATACATAGAGCATTAAATGTTAGTAAAATAAATAAATAATTGTACTTTTAGTATGTACATGTCGAGACGAATCTTTTTAGTCTACAAAGTCCATATTTGGACAAAGTTTGTCAAATAACAACGAAAGTACTACAGTTGAGAAAAAAACTCACCCTTGTTATTTAAACAAGGCTTTTGTTTTTTCTTTTCCTTTTCGAGAATCAGTACCATCCCACGAGACACGATGCACAGAGTAGCCTTGCTGTCTGTTTGATACTAGTAGCTTCTAACATTTTAGTTAGGAGACTCTGATTTGTTTTTTTTTTACTGTTGGAACTTGCAGGAATTCGATGGTACCAAATTAGTTTACTTCGACAATGGTGCAACATCACAGAAACCCTGTAGTGTGATGCGAAAATTAGATGAGTACTACCGATCCTACAATTCGAATGTTCATCGTGGTATTCATGCACTCAGGTAGTATATACAATTGTATGTTATTTATCTATGAAGTGTGTCCAAACTATAAATCCATGTTAATGGTAACTTGGAATAATTGCTGAGCAGGAATTTCTCTGTTTTTTTTCCCCACATCATTCTGTTAAAACTTTGTTGTAGTTGTTGATGATTTTGGTAAGCTCTTCCATGTGCATCTCAAATACCAAATGTTGATTCTATAGGAGTAAAATTATGTAGTATTTAATGTTCTTGATCCTTGACTCTTCAGTAATATGCGCAAAATAATCAACTGACGCATTATCCACTGAAAGATAGATCAGTCGGATCATGTTGTTCTTTGGCCAATGTGCATGAGTTCCTTCATTTTTTAAGTTTTGGGTGTTTACACCACCTACCAATATATGTGTAGACAGTACACAAGTTGTAACTTAACTGACATGCCAATTTCTTTTGGCACCAGCGCGAAGGCTACTCATGCATATGAGGATGCAAGAACAAAAGTTGCAAATTTTGTTAACGCGGCTGATAGCGGAGAGATTGTTTTCACTAGAAATGCTACTGAAGCTATCAATCTCGTAGCCTATTCATGGGGCCTATCTAACTTGAAAGAAGGAGATGAGGTGAGGCTTCTATCTCGTTCCTGCTGTTACATTATGGTTTACTAGTGTACTGTACCTGCTGTTTATGATCCTAACTTCCTATATTCTCATGTAAATGTAAAAGTTGTGTTTCTATCACTACTTTGGGTCTTTGGCCTTATGTAAAAATACTAATAATAATAATAATAATAATAAATAAAGATAAAATAACTATAAAAAAACATTTCTTTGTAGTATGGCTGTTAGTAAAGTGTACATCTAATGACTGCTAGAGAACAATGCTAGTTTACCAATCCCAAATTTTACCAAGTAGTATGATCTAGTATGTGTTCTAGGAAAACATGCAGTATTTTGTGTGTTCTTGATGAAAACGTTTTTTAACCCTATTTTCTTGGCCAGATCATTCTTACAGTTGCAGAGCATCATAGTGCTATTGTTCCATGGCAATTTGTTTCCCAGAAGACCGGTGCCACCTTAAAGTATGTTGGCTTGACTAAAGAAAATGCCCCAGACATTGAGCAGTTAAAAGGGCTTCTGTCGAATAAGACAAAGATAGTTGTTGTTCATCATGTCTCAAATGTTCTAGGTAAGCTAATGCCTTATTTGAAGGACTCTTAAGGGCCATGAACTCATGATAATTACGCGCAACTCATTCTCTTTGTCAAAAACTATTAATATAATGACATAATTGTTAATCAAATAGCTGCCTTAGGACTTTATATGATAATTTGTTGTTTCTTTCATACAACTTATGATTCATATCAACTATCTTAAAGTCACAATTACTGAGCTGTATTATACTATGTTCCTTCATGGTTTCCAGGTTCAATGCTTCCTATTGAGGAGATTGTAACATGGTCAAACAGAGTAGGAGCTAAAGTCCTTGTAGATGCTTGCCAAAGTGTTCCCCATATGCCAGTTGATGTTCAGAAACTTGGCGCAGACTTTCTTGTCGCATCCTCTCATAAGGTTTTATCATCAACTCTGTTACAAATTAATTTCATGTCATGTTGGAATACACACCAATTGACCTTCATTAATTATGGGCTAAACTTCTCAGATGTGCGGCCCTACAGGTGTCGGATTTTTGCATGGTAAATTTGAGATTTTGTCATCCATGGAACCTTTCTTAGGTAAGATAAGATACTGCTAGGTGAAAGGAATTTGTTCACTCTGCCTGAGGATAAAATCAGTAGCTAGCATCAGCATTGAGTAAGCCTCAGTTTCTTGTTTGCATTTTACTTAGGCTTGTACTGATTTTGTTGCAGGTGGTGGTGAAATGATTGCAGATGTATTCCAAGACAAATCCACATACGCCGAGCCTCCTTCTAGGTGAAGAACTGCTTACTTTGATCTTTCGAGATCTGCCATTGGCTGTGATCATATGTTTTGAAGAAAGTTATCACATACTTACTTTGTAATGAGTATCTTAAGTGATAAAAAAGTTACTACACGATAGCACACACCTTTTAGAAGTTTATAATCAAATGTTGATTCTGCTTACATCTGCAGCTAATTTTCTTCTGATGTGAATTTTGACTATTTCTGTCTTGATCTGGCACATCTTCAACATCGATATCCATGATTGTAGCCTCTAGCAGAATTATTAACAGGACACACCTCACTATTATTAGGTTAATTTGTCTTCAATACACTAATATAATTGGATCTGTCACTGTAAGTAGGACACTGTTAAAAAATTTCTTGTCTGTGAGACAGTCTCAGACAAAAGAGTGTCCTGCAGACAAAATCACAGAAATGTCTAAGACAGAGTTTCCTATTATAATATTCATTTATTTTTCCCCCTATTTTCTTATAATGCTCTTGATTCATGTCTCGCTATTTATATGGTTTGGAAAGATTTGAGGCTGGAACTCCTGCAATTGGAGAAGCTATAGGATTGGGAGCAGCCATTGATTATTTATCAGGCATTGGCATGGAGCAGATCCATGAATATGAGGTCAATACAAATCTTGCTCCTTTTGTGCACCCTAGAAAGAGCTATTCCGATGATAGCATTCTCACTCCTGTTAATTTTTGTTGTCCAGAAAGAGTTGGGGGCATATCTCTACCAAAGCCTTCTTTCTGTTCCAAAAGTCCAGATATATGGTCCAGCACCTTCCCAAACTGTTCAGCGTGCTCCGTTGTGTTCTTTCAATGTTGAGAATGTTCATCCTACAGATATTGCAGAAATTCTTGATCTGCAGGTATGCTCTAGTTGTGTACTTTTCTCATTCTTGCTCTGAGCTTAATTAATCAGACTGCATAACAGGACTTCTCAGATAACTTTATAGCTACACTTTGTTCCTGTTGCATATTACTGATCTTTCTATGGTCTGCTCTTGCTCTTCTGCATTGCCTAGCTTTTAAATGTAATTTGAGAGTAGATCAAATTTTAACATTCTAAATAGATGACAAGGAGAAATTGCAACTTTCAGCATCCAGCGGTGGCTTTAATATGTACTTATAATTTATTTTCTTTACTGACACAGTTGATGGTGTGATGGTAGTTGGTTCTACACTAGCATCTTCTATGCAATAATCTGTGTATCATCAGATGATAAATTGATGACCTTCCACCACCTATGTAGTTTTGTTGTGGCTTAATTCTATACGTAATCAACTATTATAGGTAAATATTTTAAATACTTTTATTTGAAATCTGTTGCAACGAACGAGCAACAGCTTGTCATATCATGTTGTTTGTCTCTGATTTTGTGTTGTCTATCTAGTTGACTTGCCTTGAAAACCTGTTACCGAAACTAAATGATTCAAGCAAATTATTTATAAGTATGATGCTTTTGCTTACTTTTCCATGAAACAAATCTTTGTCAGCACTGGTAATTCAGTACTGATTTGCTGACCCTTTTTGTTTCAGCACGGCGTAGCAATTCGATCAGGGCATCATTGTGCACAGATTTTGCATAGAACCCTTGGTATCACTGCAAGTGCTCGTGCAAGTCTTCACTTCTACAATACAAAAGATGAGGTGGATACCTTCATCGATGCACTTAAAGACAGTATTGATTTTCTCACGTCTAAATACTAGTGAGTGTTGTTCGATTAGTAAGTTGTCCCTTTTTGTCAGTTTGATCACCCTCTCATTTGAGCTGCTGTACAAAAAAAAGTATACATATATTTGGTACAAAGAAAACATAGTGTACATCTTCTCAAACTATACTTCCTTGTTTGGCGGTTCTTGTTAAATTAGATGAAGCACAGGATGCAGAGAGTACAAACGACCATTTTAATTTAACCAGCATACCGCATCCGCATGAGAAGTCGTGAGATGAGGGCAAGAAAGGACAATTAGATGTCCATGGTTCCAATTCAATGCACCTGCTTGCTGCATTCAACTTTTTGAGGTTGTTGGGTTTTGCTCAGGCTTATCAAACTAAACTTGTTTTCGGTGATGACTGCTAAAATATTATTATATAAAAAATGGGCAGGGAAGTTCGCTTGGTTCCAATTTTTTGAGGTTTGTGCTGTCGAGACCGATCCCCATGCGGCCATGCTGTCTGTGGATGCAATACATCTGTCTGTCCCGTGTCATTGCTGAGTATTGCATGTAGATTGTTTCAGCTTGTTCTGGATGTGTGATCCTGATTTTGCAGCCTGTTTTGTGCATACATACAAGTATTACAGAAGGTGTTGTGCTGCCGAATTTGAGGGGGCAGAGCACATAGATTGGTTGACAGTGGTTTGCTGTTGCTTTAAGCATTACTACAGTAGAATAGATCGATGGAAGTTTTGTTCGATTAGGTTTTTGTTGTTGCATCAGAGTCCATACAAGGCAATACTGACTCCACTATTTACTTATTTAGACAACGGACAGACCATCCTTTTGCATGGGTTCCATGCTTGCACTGAATCATTAGGTGTCGCTTTTCACACGCCTGAGTTGGGTTTGAGCATATCATTCCCTAATCCCTAGTCTTATGTTCTCACCTGCACTGCAGCTGATGTACCTTTTCCGCCTGCGCTTCAGCGGCTCAGGGTGTCCAAAACGAACAGCATAAAGACTGAACTGTGGGCTCGATGATTTGTACGACTAATCTGACTGTCACTGACGATGTGTACAACTAGCTTGAGGTTATTGCTACCTCGGTGAACATAGCTAAGACCAAGCTGACATCTTGAAATTGGCACGCTTGTACTCACGATCTCTGTTTCTCTGGTGTGAGATCCATTCTCCAGTTTAAACTGATCACTGGAGATGAAAGAACTGACCGACCAGTGATAAAAGACATTTTGCTGAACTAATGAATTTATTTACATTACATCCAGCTTTTTGCAAAGGCAAATGATCATATGACAGATCAGTTGTCATACAAAGACTCTTGCATTTCTGCACTGACCCCGCAAATCTCATCTCATCATTTGAGATAAATATAGTAGCTGCATCATTTCTCACTCACAGTAAGAAACAATGCGGTCTCAAAACAAGTCGTCAGATGACCAAAACTGAATTGCTCGCTCACTCAACGCTCACTAGCCATCAGCCAAACAGAAAATTTGAGATTTTGATCTCAGGATTTCATTTTGATAACTAACGACTATATATAAACACAAAATTTTCACCAGCGTATTTGGCCATTTCCAGAGGGGGGCCAAAATCGGTGTCAGAGAGGCAGGTCGAAGAGGTGGTCGAGGTCGCCCAGATCGCTGAACTCCTCTTCCCACTGGCCCCGCTTAGCCGCCGCGGGGGGCAGGCCGAAGTCCAAGAGCTCCAGCAGGCCGCCCTCCCCGAACCAGGCCAGCGGCGGCGGCGGCGGCACCCCGGTGACCTCGTCGTCGCCGCCGCCACCGCCGGCGGCGTCGACCACCGTCGAGGCCGAGGAGGTCTCTGCCTCAGGGGCCGGGGACGGCGTGGGATGCGCCGCGGCAAGGGCGAGGCAAGGCGCCGGAGAGACGGCGCCGGAGGAGGAGGAGGGGAAGTTGGTGACGGCGCGGCGGCCGCGGATGCGGACCGCGGCGGCGTCGTAGACGGCGGCGGCCTCCTCGGCGGTGTCGAAGGTGCCGAGCCAGCGGCGCTTCCCCGCGAGCCCCGGGTCGCGGATCTCCGCCGCGTACTTGCCCCACGGCCGGCGCCGCACGCCGCGGAACGGCCGGTCGCCGGTTCGGGAAAGGTGGTTCCTTTGGGTGTTGGGGTTGGGGGCGGGGGCGGGGGTGGGGGACGAGGGGAGCGGCTGGGCGATCTGGTGGAGGAGGCGGTGGCGCTCGTCGGAGTCGGAGTCACTGGCGTCGGAATCGGCGAAGCGGACGCGGACCACGCGGCCCCCGTCGGCGCGGCGCTGGCGGAGATGGTGCTGGCGCGCGTCGTCCATGGCGAGATCGCGCGGAGTGGTGGTGGTGATGGTTATAGGGGGGCCTGGGCGGCGGCGATCGACGGGTGGGTGTGGTGGATCGGAGGAGCGCGTGGTTTTGGGAGGGTTTTAGGGAAAAGAGAGGAGTGTGAACTGAATTCGTACAATACAATACTGTAGTAGAGAGAAGTCAAGAAGGGGAGAGAATCGAATCCGTTTGGCTGGGGCAGTCCGTCGATCCCACTGATGGTCGTGGACCAAAGGCTTGTTTGGTTTCTACCCCTACACCTAAAGTTTAGTCGCTAAAGTTCCAAACACCTCCACAAAAGGTCATTTTTAACACTACAACTCTAGTGATCTCCACTAAACTTTAGTGGCTAAACTCTAGAGTTTGGAAACCAAACACCCCCTAAAACTCTACACTGACATGTGGTCCCTTTAGAAGTCGGGCTCCGTATGTCAGGGACTTGGAGCCAGGCAAGAGGGCCACTCTGGAGTCTGGACCTGAGTAGGTTTGCGCTAGGTACATAGTTTCTATCACATCGAATATTTAAACATTAATTTGGAATATTAATTAAATATAAACCAATTATATCATTTGGATAGAAGATTTGTCTTTATTCGTATTGTTCACCCTAGCTGTCTCGTACCCGTGGTAGGTAAACCTGCATGCGAAAGGAGGTTGATGGAGACGAGTGTAGTAGAGCAAGCACAGGGTAATGTGGGTGGGGCTCGAGCCCCATACCGTGACCGGGACAGTGGAGTCCTCTTGGCTCCAGTATGAAATTTCAGGCCGTAGATATATTAGAAAGAAGGGGGCTAAGATTTTTCTAAAGGTGCAAGATGACTAATTGAGCCAACAATTCTTCCAATCAATAGAGGCAAGCATCCAAGGCCCAACCGGAGAAAGAAACCCTATCTCACTTCACCGTGACAATCTTTCGAAGTTCACGCGCGGCGCGACTCCTGTCTGACTACCTACAGTTTTCTTAGAGTTCAAGGGCAAAGCCCCGGCCTTTCAATAGATCAAAAGACCACAGTACAGTGAACGTTCGATACATCCCAAAGGACCAACTGCATCCAGCAGCGATCCAAAGCCACATGACATCAGGAAACAGAAACTAAAAAGAATCCACCACAAAAAAAAACCTTCAGAACAGCTAGCTGAGTTACAGCACACCCAAATCTTTGTTCAACCGAACCCACCATGGGTTTCCCCCTTCAGCGTACCCTTCTGACGAAGATATCTCCATCATCTGATCTTCAGGCGAGACAGATCGGCTTTCACCTTGGAAGGAAGTCATCCAGAACTGGGGACATCGGGTAGCCAAAGCAGCATACGCACTTGCTCTTTTATCTTCCTCATGACCGCTTCCAGCAAAGCTCTTTCGTTCACTGGGCATAGCAACTTCCAATTCCCGAGTAGTCCATGAATCCTGTAGAGAAGCATTTCCATGCTTCTCCAACCAGTATGCTGAAAACACAAGTCATTCCTAAGTTTCCAAATGGACCAAAGAACAGCAGTAGAAATTATGTTCAAAAGATCATACTTTTTACTACTCAACCAAAATCTTCCTATAGAAAGAATATCAGACCCTAGCGAAACATCTAAAATATCAGAAAAAATCTTCCAACATTTTTTAGCCACCACACAGTCAAAGAACAAATGTTGGATAGTCTCCTTTTCAGAGCAGAATAAACAGCTCTCATCCTCAACCTTCTTTCTTTTAGCTAGGTTATCCCTAGTTAGAGTTTTATTATTGATTAGTAACCACAGAAAGATCTGAACTCTGGGAGGAACTTTAACATTCCACACAGCCGATACATGCACCTGTTTAACACCCCTAAAGCTGATGACTTTGTATAGAGATTGTGACGAATAAATACCCCTAGAACTAAATTGCCAAATCAACTCATCTTCACAATCAGACAACTGCACAGTAGACACTATAGCAACTACCTCAAGCCAGGACCGGTGAAGATCTTCCGAGACATATCTTCTAAAGGAACATTTTAAAGTAGAACCATCCCATAATTCAGCAATAGTTTTCCCTTGTTCATTGGCAATTTTATAAAGCGGCCAGAACTGGGTCGCTAAACTAGTCGACCCCACCCAAGTATCTTCCCACAAGCGAATCCTTCTACCATTTCCTACCTTCCATCGATACCCCATTTTGGCAGCTTCAACCGCCCACATAAATCCTTTGAAAAAATTCGATGAATTACTCGATTTTGCAGCAAAAATGTTAGGTTCTTCAGTCCTATACTTGAAGTCTACTAACTCTTTCCAGAGTTTATTCCTATCAGAATTATACCTTTTTAACCATGACGCTAGAAGGCTAATATTCAAATCTCTCAAATTAGGGATCCCTAAACCTCCATACTCCTTCCACATCGTCACCATACCCCAATTAGCCAAATGGAATTTATGACAGTTTTCAGAGTCATTCCAGAGAAAGTTACCTAGATGAGTATTTAGTAACTTAATAGCCCACTTAGGAAATTTGATGAAAGACAACAGATACACAGGAATACTTGTCAGACAGGATTTAATTAAAACTACTCTAGCCGCTAGAGAGAGAAGCTTACCACGCCAACCAGCAATCCTCTTCAAAATTTTATCTACCAAAGGTTGGACATCCTCTCTAGTGAGATTCTCAAAATGTAACGGAACTCCTAAATATTTCATAGGAAAGGTTCCAACGGGGCAACCAAAAAGGTGTGCTAATCTATGAGCCTCCCCTGCCTCAACGTTTATAGGGATGAGTTCACTTTTGTGAAAGTTAATTCTCATCCCCGAAATTTGCTCATACCACATCAAAACAAACTTAAGATTTTCGACGGATGACTCATCTGCCTTAGAAAATAAAATAGTGTCATCCGCATACTGCAAGGAAAAAATACCCCCTACCCTAAAATCATCTAACAGACCCTGAACCAGGCCTTTTTCAGCAGCTTTCGACAACATTTTAGATAAGCCATCACCTACCAAGTTGAAAAGGTATGGAGACAGAGGATCCCCCTGTCTCAATCCCTTCCCAGGTTTAAAGAAGGAAATATCCTCTCCATTTATTGTAATACCAAGAGATTCCCCGACAACAATTTTACTAATCCACTGAATCCAAACAGGGTCAAAACCCCTTTCTTTCAACATGTTAAATAAAAAGACCCAGCTAACTCTATCATAGGCCTTTTCAAAATCTAACTTCATAATCACCCCCGGATCACCACTCTTGTGGACACTATGAACTAACTCATGTGCTACCACCACACTCTCCAAAATGTATCTCCCTTTTATAAAAGCCGACTGGCTGGGAGCAACAATTCTCTGAACCACCGAGGTTAACCTAATCGTTAACAGTTTGGAGAAGATCTTAAAACTACAATTTAAGAGGCTACTGGGTCTGAACTGTTTCATATTTCTAGCCTCACCCACTTTGGGTAACAAAGTAACTAAGGCAAAGTTTAGTCTATATAAATCTAAAGAACCAGAATAGAAGTCTGCAAACAACTCGACCAGATCCTGTTTAACCAAGTACCAAAATTTTTGATAAAACAAAAATGGAAGCCCATCTGGACCAGGAGACCCCTCAGCATAGCAACTAAAAACGGCTTCTTTAATCTCTGCCTCCGAAAAGGAAGCAGTTAAAGCTGCATTCTCCGCACTAGAAATTTTATCTTCCTCTCCCCAGAAACTACTATTCAGCTTGACCCCTGAGTCTGCTTCCTTAGCAAACAAGTTTTTGTAGAAATCTACTGCTATTTTCATCATACCATTCTGATCATGGACTAAACCAGCAGGGCTTTCTAGACATTCTATCCTTTTTTTTTCTACTTCTCTGATTCGCCACTGCCTGAAAGTACGCCGTATTCCTATCTCCTTCTAAAATATCCCTATCTCTAGATCTTTGCCTCACTTTAATCTCTTCTAACTCCCAGATGTGCACCAACTTCTCCTCAATGAGCCTATGATAGGAGATTTCTTCGTTATCTAATCCCCTGCTTTCCGCTAAACTTTCCAACCGAGTAAACTCTTTGGATAACTCCACTTTAGACTTATTCTGTGCTGCTATCTCATTAGCAGCCCAACCTCTAGTCATCCTACGCAGAGTTCTAACCTTGAACTGCCATCTATCTATACTACTAGCCAGATTACAAGGTGTTAACTAGGCTTTTTCAACCATATCCTTAAAAGACTCCTTCTCCATCCACCATTTTTCAAACCTAAACCTCTTTTTGCCAAAACACATATTATCTCCAGAGTCTAAGACTAGCGGGTTGTGGTCACTGGGTAACCTATCCAAAGCTTTAACTGAAGACAAAGGAAAGGCGACATCCCACAAAGGGGAAACAAAAATTCTATCAATTTTAGCCAAGATAGGAGGGTTCTGGTTATTAGTCCAGGTAAACCTCTTATTTCTAGGATTCAACTCCATAAGAGCCCATCTACTAATCCAGCTATTGAACAAATCAGCCCATCTATGGTTAATAATACCATTACTCTTGTCTCCTCTAAATCTGACTAAATTAAAATCACCACCAATCAAAATTGGGCCTGTCCAGGAGCTTAAAACTGCCTCTAATTCTTCTAGAAAATCTTGTTTCTTATCCTCATAGGCTGGACCATAAACCACAACCAACTTCCAAGTAAAACCACTAGTTTTACTTGTCAACATAACACTAACCGAAAACTGTAGAGTATCACCAACAACCATATTATACCTATCTGCATTAGCTCCCACAAGGATCCCCCCTGCAGAGCCTTTTGCACCCAAATGGTGCCAAGAAAAAGGAACTCCACTAGACAAATTTCTCAAACAACCTACTGATAACTCATCTTTTTTAGTCTCTAAAATTCCTAAAAAATCTACATGATGATCTCTAATCCTACTAGCTAAAGCTGGAACTCTACCAATTTTGCCCAAACTCCTAATATTCCAAAAGAAACCTATCATTTCAATTTTTTCCTATTATTCTTCCTAGGACCTACTTTGGACCAGCCTATATCCAGGTCTTCTATGTCCAAATCAGAATTTCCATTCTGAGATAGCCGGCCTTCTATAGATTTTTTGCTACCACAAGCATCAGCATCAAACCTGTCACATCTACCCACTTCTAAACTAATATGAGAACAAGAAGGATCACTACAAGTATTAGTACTATCTAATAATCTACTTTTATTCAGCTGAACCATGGAATCAACTACTGGATTTCCATCCTCCACTATAATATCCATATCTTTAGCAACAGAGAGTAACTGGGATTTAATATCAGAGAAATTTTTGTAAGGTTTTGAGGAAATACCTGAACTGTCCTCCATATTCCATTTTCTTTTGAACTCCTGAGCATTAGCTAGAATAGTCTTCCCATTATCAACCAATCTGTTACTTCTCCTTGTAGGTATAACTGCCCCCCATTGTTGCCTTTTCCTTGTTGTTTTTTCCTTTGCCTGACACTTCTTCATATCCAGGTCAAGTGGCCCATCTATCACAGTTTGAGAACAGATCATAGAGTTTTCAGTGCCCATAGAGTGAAGGGGAGGGTTAGAGATATCTGAAATCTCTGAAAATTCCTGAGATTCCCCCAAATCCTTAAGCTGAGAAACCTTACTGTTCTCCCCCTGCTTGTCCTCATTTTTCTTGCTTTGAATGTCATAGACCCACTCATCTGGTAAAGACATTTGTTCCTCATCCCCCTGTACAACTTTTCCATCATCTTCCTCCACTTCATCTTCTATTTCTTCTCCACCTAATTCCATAATCTCCAACAGATTTGCACAAGCAGCAGGTTCCAACTGAAAATGACCCAAATTCTCTTCAAACAACAAAGATCTCTTGACAGATTTACTCCCCTGTTGTGGAGTCTTTTGGCCTTGAGAGCCCTCCACAGTAGGCTGATTGTTGTCTCCTTCTTTAGCAGATTTATCTCCCTCTTCTTCCAGACCAGACTCTTTCCCTTTTTCTCCCTCGATTGCCTCATCATCTAACATATCATCTTCCTCAAGCTCCTCCATACCACCAGAGTCACCATCTGTTGAGTTGTCAATTTGCTCAAACCCCTCAGTTTTGAAAGAAATAATGTACAACCCCTTCTTGAAGACAAAGACTCTCTCTCTGGGGACTTTGGAAGGATCTTTGCATTGGACTCTCACCCTGACCATACTGAAGAAGCTGTTGAAAAGAGAATGCCAATCCAATTCCACCATCAGACCCACACTAGAGGAAACTTCTCTCACAGAATCCCAATCCACCCATTTTGGAGGGATCCCTTTGATCTGAATCCACACATCAATCAGTGAACCAATAGGGGTTGCCTCTCCATTCCACACACCTAAAGAAGCCACAACTTTCGGTCTGTTCAAATGAAACAAGGAGGCCTTCCCAATGACCAAGTTATCTACCTTTTTGCTTGGTGGAAATCTCACCAGATATGCCTGCTCCTCAATTTTCTTCAGCTGCCAACCCCATTCCTTATCAAACAGCTCCCGCAGATTCTCTAGAATACCTGCCTCATCTATATCCCCCTCAACAATAGTAAAAACACCAAAGTTGTCAATCCCTTGTCAATGCCTGAATCTGTTCCCTCTAGCTTCCACATCAACATGATAGAAACCTAAACCTCTATTAGCACTTCCATAATATTGTGCTGCCATAGGAGGTTTGGACCATTCTGGACAACTCTCTGCCACATGATCTACCATATGACAGATAAAGCAAACTCTAGGTCTATTACACAGCGAGCTTAAGTGACCAACTTCACCACAGTTGAAGCAAACAGCCTGCAGATTCTTCTCTTGGCCGGTCTCTGACAGGTTACCTTCAGATCCCCCTTGCGAATTGCCCTCAAGATCAGATCCTTTTCCTTTTGCTTGTTCTCTGATTTCTGAACCCGGACCAGCATCCTGCCCATGTGCTTGTCGTCCCTGCTGAGGCTGATGTTGTTGTCTTCCTCTCCCCCAGCCATGGTTTCCGCCCCCTCTTCCTCGCTGAAAGTCTTGTCTGAACCCCTGATGTTGTGGAAAGGGAGGGCGCTGACCTTGATGAAACTGAGCTTGGGGATGAGGTGGAACGAAAGCATACGGAGGAGGAGGCGGCTGATTGTAGAAGTGAGGAGGTGGCGGGTGGAACTGGAACTGGTTCCAGTCACCTCCTCCCCCCCAGATCTCCCACTCCTCTTCCAGGCTTCGTGGACGCGGACCGCGTCCCCTTCCTCTCGACGCCATGTACGCCTTAACTACTTCAGCGAAGCTTCTACGAACCCCCTTCCCCCAGATTGAATCAGCGAAGCTCAGCTTGGAAGGAGGCCTCTCCCACTTGTCACCCTCCCCAACCGGATAGCAGTCAGACGTTTCGAAGGATTTGTCTCGCCATAGCTCCCGATGGATCCACACCAAACCACTCCTATCCTCCCGAACCCTAACTCTACCAGACGACGGCGGCTTGGGGACGCACCAGAGCTGCCCCCAAAACTTCTGGATCTCAAACTCGTCTTCAACTCGATTCTGACTTGCCCGAGCAGATCCGTCTTCCTGGATCGCCCGATCTCGCGGACATAGGGTTTGGATGTTCGCCAACTGTCCTTCCTTCAGACCTCCACGTCGCTTGAAGACCTCCCCCAGACTGACTCGCGGGCCAGACGTGCCAGAGGGAGGGGGCTTGCGTCGTGGTGGCGTCCCGCGCTCCCGCAGCGGAGACGATGGCGGGATCCTTCCGGTCGGCGAGGTCGGACGCCGACTCCCGGCAACGGTTCTCTCGAGAACGACTCTCATGCTACTGCCTTCAAAGGAAAATAGCCCAACTGACTGCCTACAGTTCGGCTGCCCCCTTGCATTTCTAAAACCACCACTCTGAATCGTCAGGCGTTGTTGCATTGCTAGGCTCCGACTCGCTTCCTGTTGTACTGCTTCTGCTTGCCCATCGCAAGCTGTCGCCCGGTTGTGTAAGGCTGCTTCGTTCGCTGTTAGGGAGACATCACCAAGCTGTCATGCATCCAGATAGTGGAGAAGGTGAGAGAATTCATCCACGATGACTCCCCTTGCCCCTGATGCTATTGGTTGCCAAAGATAGATCAAGGAGCCCTGCTCCAATCTCTACCTCTCGTTCTGGTCCGGCAACATCATTGTCAAGCCTCTCGCCCTCCTCTATTCTGGCAAACAGAGCCAATGAGGGTGGTGTTCTAGACATGGGCATCATGCCCCAGTGAAGGTATAAGGGGCAAATGGTCGCGCTATGCGTATGGGCTACGAGGCCTGGTAAAAGGTCAGCCAACAGTGCCATGACCGTGCTATGTGTATGGGTTTCCTGCCTTGCTAAAGGTGTAAAAGGCTAGCAAATGTACCTTAGTTGAAATTTGGGTCGGACACGATTTGGCTCCACCCCGGTTATAGTGCATTCTGAAATTGATGGACACGATTTTGGCTCCATCCAATTAAGGTAAATTATATAAAAATTGGTGGACGTGTTTCGGCTCCACCCGGTTTATGATAAAATCGGTGTAAACGCGAATTGGCTCCATATTCGAACAAAAGTATATGTACATTTTGGTCACGGTATGATTGGCCTATATGCATTCATGCGGTTCGTAGAAGAAAACAGTTTCCATGTTGTGAACACAAAGGTGATGCGAACACACAAAGGCTGGTTGGATGCGTGTGAAACGGAAACAAAACAAAAGAACAAATAAATATATTTTGGCCCGTTCGACTGGACGAAGGTCCAACGGCCCAGTATAGCTGGAGAGCCCATTATTTATAATATTCTCCTGTTCGGCTCTTCGTCTTCGCCGCCTTGTGTTTTCCTTAAGCCGCGACGATGGCGAACGACGACGGCCCCGGCGCCCGCTGGGCCCGCACCGTCGTCGAGGAGCTCCGTCGCTTCCAATCTCTCAGGCCTCGCCCGGGGAGGAGGTTCCGCCCGTCCCCGATGCCGCCGGCGGTCGTGGCGGAGAGGAACCAAGTGCTGGGGATCTGGCCGGTGCCGCAGCACCAGCGCGACAAGACCGTGTCCCTAGTTGCGTCGAAGATGACTGGGCGCCTCGGCACCTTCACGCAGCGCCACGGCGTCATCCCGGAGCCCGAGGCCAGTCGCGCCGCCGCCGCCGCGGAGGCCGAGGGCTTCGCCGCCGCCTCCGCGTACGCCGCCGGCAAGGACCTGGCTACCGACGCGGAGCGGTTCGACGTCTTCAGGACGTACGTCAGGGAGGTGTGGCATAGCGTCTACCGCTACGCCGCCTCCCGACGCCAAGCCGCCGCCGGCACCTCAAGGGCAGGGCCCGCTGCTCCGGCGCCGCCTATAGCCGCTTCCGGCGGCGCTGTCGAAGTCTCAGCGGGGCCCGTGCAGCAGCAGCAACTGCGAGGAGTCGAGCAATACGACGCCGCCCACGTTTTCATCCATCGTGAATTCCAGTGATAAGAATCGCTCTCCTTTTGTGGGTGTCTATGGTTAGTGCTATGTGATCCATGTCTATTTGAGGTTCGAGTGAGAAGAGACGAATTTATGTTTGTTTCTGAATCTGCACTCTGCTATTTGCAATAATGTCGAGCAAGTTAGTCACTGAGCATCAGGTATATATATTAATATATTAATTAGAGTAAAGTTCATGGCCCGTCCTTAAACTTGCCCCTTGTATGGGTGTGTCATCCCGGTCCCTGAACTCAGAAAGTGTATCGTTTTGGTACCTAAATTCTGTTTGGGTCTTATTTTCATCCAAATGGATCTGGACCCACATGTCAACTCTATCTCTCATCTCTCGCCTCTCCCATGGCAAGTATCAGCTCGTGTCGGCTTGCCGCAGTTCGGCAAAGCGGCAGCGGCAGCGGTGCTGGCCCGTGCGTCCATGCGAGGCAGCTGCTCTCCTGCATGCACGGGTCAGGTCAGCTTGCGCATGCCTGTGTGTGGCGGTGGCAAGTACTTGTATCTCGCCGGCCACATCCACATGCACATGGTCAACAAGATCATCCATGGCCTCATCGGCTGGCACGTTACGCGACGGGAAGCAGCACTAGGCAAGAAGCAACACGAGATGGCTCGTGCAGGGTACGAGAAGCAGCACGATACCGCGTACGGCCGTACGGGCGCATCGTCGAGCAGCTTGACCTGTACGTGGCAAGGACGACCTTGGTGAAGAGGCTCGGTTGGACCTGTGCTGCGCGCGGTGGTGCTCGGAGTTCGGACAACCTAGACCAGACGGCGGTGGCGTTGTCCTCGTCGATGCTTCGGGGCCCGCTGGCGCTGCTTCACGACATGCGCGGCCAGCGTCATCGCGTGGCTCCACCTCCCGGGGGTTCGGCTTCGGCCTGGCCTGGCCTGGCATCGACGCCGTGTCCGAGCCAAGTTTGGTGCGTCGCGGACGACCTGCACTCCCTCTCGTGCACGCGTGAACACATACGATGCGTGGAAACGGCGCACGATGCGTGGAAGCAGCGCACACGTGCGCCGCTGTGCAGTAGCGATGACGGTTAATAATCGCCTGTGCGACTGCAGTGCCTGTGCGCGAAGGCGGCGGCGGTTGCTGGGCATTGAGGCGGCGGCGGCTCGCACACCTGCCTGTGCGGTAGCGGCGGTGGAAGCTGGCATGCCTGCCTGTGTGCGGCAGCGGCTGTAGGTCGCCCGCGCCTCTGTGCGGTAGCGGCATTGGAGGCTCGCATGCCTGCCTGTGTGCGGCAGCAGCGGTGGCGGTGGCTCGCCGTGCCCCTGTGCGGCAACGGCGGCAGCGGCTCGCCCACGTTCATGTGGGTGGTGATGGCGTGGCGAGTTGGCGTCAAGGAGAAACAAGAGATGATTACTTTTTAAAATCGCCCCTAGTGAAATTTGTAAATATTTTGTGTAAGTTATGTGTCTATACAATCTTGTTTAGAACCCCACTAATCTTTAATTTCAAGCAATTAAGTCTTATCTCTGCACGCGGGCATAAATCTATATCCGTTTGGATGAATATGAGATCCAAACCAAGTTTATAGATAGGAACGACACAGTTTCTAAGTTCAGGGACCGGGATGACACACCCATACAAGTTTGAGGACCGGACATGAACTTTACTCTATTAATTGTGTGAAGGTTTGGGTTTGTCTTCTGAATTCTTGCACTGTCCCCCCCCCCCACCCCACTATTCTATTCGAAGTGTTATGTATTTTCTTTTAATCATTATGTGTTTATCTTCTTAATTCTTGCACTTTATACATGGGCACTTAAACCGTCTTTTCAGAAGCAGCCTTCATAGGTGATCTTTGTCAGTATTTTCAATTTCAAGGACGGTATCAGCTGCCGGGCTTGTGCTCTGCACCAGGTGGAGGGTAGTGTTAGGCCTGCCTGAGCCTGAAAACTGTGACTAATTTTCAATTCTACCCAAGATGTTCTCGAGTAACGATGCAGAGACCAAAATGTCCTTTATTTGTACGTGCGGTTGGACCTGCTCTTGTGTGCTTGACTGATAACCTGAAATCAACCTGTTTATTTAATCCCTGGGCCATGAGATGGATGGCTGAACTCTTCTGTGCTAGCTGTAACGATATCTTTCTCTCATCCTGTACTGAGTTGAAGTAATTTGGCTACTGATGTTTGCAAATTATTATTATATTATAATATATTGTCGTCCCTGAAAATGAAACTAGGGGAATGTCGGCTTTACCTTAATGATTTTTGTCGATCTGCGGAGGACTGTGATATCATCCACATGAGGGCACTCACAATGCAGACTCTATCGTAGAGTCTAAATCTATTTATTACACTCTTATTTATTGTATTTTGCTGATGTGGCAGTGTAGTTATTGAAGAGAGAGGGAGAAAAAACAAGACTCCAAGTCTATGATAGCTTCGAGGTAATAAATGGACTTAGACTCTAAGTAGAGTCTGCATTGGGAGTGCCCTGAATCAGTACAACGGATCTAACCCAAAGCATTCGGTTTTAACCATAGATCTAATCCTACTATAGATTATTACTGTGTGTGTTCTTGAACAACTGACTTCCGAACTGATGCCAATCCCGTTTTGTATATATAATAAATAGGACCAATCAAATGAAATAGACGATCCATTAGTTACATTCTCTCAAACACGTTATCAACATACTTTTGTTTTACATAAAACAAAAAAACATACTTTGTTCGGTTAGTGCGGAACGATTCCTAGCCGAGGCTTCCTGCTTCTGTACAACTCGAATCTAACATAGAGACAGCTAACAAAAACAGGTTATATAATTAGTTTTATAATTAACTTATATTTTTAATGGACCAAATCAGTATCGAAAGACAGACTCAATTTTTTTTTTTTGTCAGAAAACAAATACCCCTTGATTTCTTTCTTTTTGAATCTAGCAAGCCACTAGCCAATTCCGTTACGCCGCTATCTCAAGATTTCGGTTCTTTTCGTCGCCGACCACTACTTCCGCGTCGCCGAGAATAAAACTTTGCCGCAAGCATGCATACATGACTTTTGAGAGCCAGAAAATCGATCGAGTGGACGAACTGAAGAAGAGTCGATGTGGCGGCGAGGAATCAGGTTCCTCCTCTCCTCTCCTCTTGAATTCCCTTCTCTCCCACGGGCCACACGGCACTTGGCAATGGCGATGGCAAATGGAACATGGAACATGCAATGCAATGCAAATGCTGCGTCTGCATATACTGTTTCAGTTGAAATCGGAACATTGGGAGAATGAAGAAAAGGTGGGAAATATTCGGCGCCAACTTTCTGGTTCTGGGATGGTGAGGTCAGCGAGATGGGAATCGGATCATCTAACTTCACGCAAAGTGACTGTCTGCTGCAGTCACGCGATCTGCACCGTCAGATCCGCATCAGACGTTCGCCAACGATTCATGCTCTCGGTACCTGCTGGTTCAGCTGCTACACACCTTCGCTATCTGGGCCTGGCCCAAAACGACCATGTCGCTCCCTCTTCTGGCCCTAACACTGTTCCTTTTGGCGCGATTCTATTTTCCTTTCCCGCGGTCACGAGGCGACGAGGGGAAGGCAACGGCGACCGGCGATCGACGTACCAACATACAGATTTCAACGCAACGACGACCGGCGATCGACGAACCCAGCAAACAGATCTCTTGTTCGACAACTGAAGATCCACATCCGTCCTAGGCAAGGCAAGGCAACATGCATATTAGCAGGTCTGTACTTCTCTATTGTCTATTCATGTGTGTTTAGATTTCATTAATATTTCTCCTGATTTGGTTGCCATGGTCTCTTACTATCAGCTCCTGTTGGAATTGATTAAAGAAATCAACTTACATTCATCGATATAGATTTAGGATACATGAGATGGACGAAAAGAGGTCTGGAATCCATGCTTGCTTCTTCCCCCCAACCTATGTGTTCAGATACATTTTAGTTGCTTATTATTATACTATTATCAGATTAAATATTTTATTTGTTGTAGGGATGTGCTTGTCTCCAGTTTCTTACCTCAAGTTGGCATGGAATTCAATAGCACAGATGAGGCTTGGATGTTTTGGGTTACATATGGTGGTCAAATAGGTTTTGAGGTTCGAAAAAGATACTTAAACAAAAGAAAATCAGATGGCAAGATTAGATCGTGCAGATTTGTTTGTGCGAATGAGGGTCACAGACGGAAGGATAAAAGGGACCATTTAATAAAGTGCCCAAGAGCTGAAACTAGGACTGATTGTGAAATTCGCATGGGTCTCATACTAGATCGAGAGAAGGGAAATTATAAAGTCACAGAGGTGATTTTGGAACACAATCACATCCTTCAGTTGCCACAAACTTCACATTTGTTGGTTTCCCAAAGGAAAATTTCAGAGGTACAAGATTTTGAAATTGAGACGGCAGACGATGCAGGAATTGGGCCCAAAGCTGCACATGAGTTGGCTTGTGTCCAAGTTGGTGGCTCAGCACATCTCAGTTACATTCTTCAAGACTGTCGGGGGAACGACAAAGGGGTACCCCAAATCAACGCAAAAAAACAGGTTAAACCTAGAACACCAATTAATAAAAAGACAAACCAGCTTAACCCCCCGAAGGGCCCAACACCTCAAAGCCTGCTATGCCGGCCCACCAGGCCCGAGAACCCATCCAAAGAGGGGAAAGAGCCGTACCGACTCCCGAGTCAAGGCTCGAGCAAACGCCCCAATCTCTGCCTCGCCCGAGCCCTCCGCGCTAGGCCTCGGACAGGGACCCCAATCTCCGCCTCGCCCGAGCCCTCCGCGCGAGGCCTCGGACGGGCACCCCAATCTCCGCCTCGCCCGAGCCCTCCGCGCGAGGCCTCGGACGGGCGCCCCAATCTCCGCCTCGCCCGAGCCCTCCACGCTAGGCCTCGGACGGGTACTCCAATCTCCGCCTCGCCCGAGCCCTCGGAGCCGGGCCTCGGACACGCGCTCCGCATCGCCCTACAAATCTTCTCCAGGAAGGAAGCCCCTGACTCCTCTGACAACCGCACTACCGCGCCCAGTCAAACCCACGTCATCCCCCTGACGCGCGCTGACACCCGCCGACGGGACAGCACAGGGGCGTGCAGGGGGCGTGGGGGGACGGGACAGATGCAATCCTCTCCACCGGCGGATCTGGACCTAAAAAGGAACGCCAGTGAAGCACTGTTGACCACTGTTTGTCACTGTACCCACTCCATTGCACCCCTGACACACCGCCGATCAAGACGTGCCGTAGTACGATGGAAGATACGATCCTCCCCCAAAAGTCAAGAACGTTGTACCTCTGACACGACCAAAGCGAGGTGCAAGCCCCCTGGTCCCACCGGCCGAGCCCTCTGCGACGAGGCCTCGGAGGACGCCTCCACTCTCCGCCTCGCCCGAGGCTTCGCGCTAGGCCTCGGGAGGAGTCGACCCGTCGACCGGAGATCGCGGCGCAAGTCCACCAACTCCAGAGGCGGTACCGAAGAACCCGGGGAAGTACAACCACTACGCGTACGGCCAACGTGGGATGATGTACGACCGCACGCCGCCACGTCGCCGCGCCCACGCCCGGGATGGGAGCCACGCCCCAAAGACGCTACAGGAGCAACCCTCCCACGTCGGCAAGGACGGACGGGCGGACAAGACACGATTCCTACCCACGCTAAAAACTAGGCACGACCCACGACCATCTCTGTACTAGTATCATGTAACCTTGGCCACCCCTTGCACTATAAAAGGGGGGCGCCGGGGGCCTTCTTAGGCGGATTCATTCGAACCCACGCATAGCCACGCGAACACACAGCACTCAACACACTCCACGCTCACTGAGCTTGTATTCGCCCCTGTACAAGCACTTCGGTGCAAGCAATACAAGAACATCCTCTCCCGCTGGACGTAGGGCCTTCTTTGCCCGAACCAGGATAAATCCTTGTGTCCCCTTGCATCACCATCCGGGGAGAGAGCACGCGATTATATACTCGTTGGTGTCATACCCCCGGGTAGAAACACCGACAAAGACCATAAGAATTATTTAAGGGCCAAGCGCCAACGTGAGATGGCATATGGTCAAGCTGGAAGCATGCTTAGGTATTTTCATGAAAAAATTGCCGAAAACCCATCATTTCAATATGCATTGCAAATGGACCGGGAAGAACAAATAGCTAACATTTTTTGGGTTAATGCTAAAATGCTCACTGACTATGCATATTTTGGTGATGTTGTCAGTTTTGATACTACTTTTGGAACAAACAAAGAGAGTAGGCCTTTTGGAGTATTTCTTGGGTTCAATCATTTTAGGCAGACTGTGGTTTTTGGTGCTGTTCTCATGTATGATGAGACATTTGAGTCCTTCAAATGGCTATTTGAGACCTTCCTAAAAGCACATAATGGCAAGCAACCAAAAACAATATATACTGATCAAGATGCAGCTATGGGAAAGGCTGTTAAGGCAGTCTTTTTAGAATGTTGGCATGGTTTATGCACTTTTCACATTATGCAGAATACTGTTAGGCATCTTGCTGAACGTGAAGATGAAGAATCAGGTACTCCTCCAAAAAGAAAGAATGAAGACAACAAGGACGAACCAAGTATTCTTGCAGATTTTAGTGCATGCATGTATGAGTATGAAGATGAAGAAACATTTCAAGAAGCATTTAACACTCTGAGGACAAAGGCCAGCAAGCAAACTTGGTTGGATAGTATATACAAGTTTAGAGAACAATGGGCTGCTTGTTATATGACTAATGTCTACACATTAGGAATGAGGAGTACACAATTGAGTGAGAGTCTGAATAGTGAGTTGAAGCGACATTTCAAATCTGATTTTGATATCATTCGATTCTTTAAGCATTTTGAAAGGGTTGTGGAAGATAAAAGAAATAATGAATTGCATGCTGAATTTGAATCAAGGAAAAAATTACCAAGACTTAAAATGAGGACACCTATGTTAGTCCAAGCTAGCAAGTTGTACACACCAATTGCTTTTGAAGCTTTCCAATGTGAATATGAGAGGTCCATGGCAGCATTCACCACACTATTGGAAGGCAACAAAAATGAATATCTTGTAGCAGTTGGGAGTCCTGATGAAAATTTTACCCTTGAGAAGGAGTACAAAGTTACCGGTGATCTCACAAACCAAACGAGCACATGCAGCTGTGGGCAATTCAATAGAATCGGAATATTGTGTGCTCATGCTCTAAAAGTTCTTGATTTAATGAATATCAAGTCAATTCCGGAGCAATATATTTTGAAGCGATGGACTCGAGAAGCACGCATTGGGACAATACAAGACAACCAAGGCCAAAACATAATAGAGGATCCAAAATTAGATGCTAAGAATTGCATGAAAGATATGACTCGCAAATTCTCAATTTGGCACATCGAGCTGTGAGTCATCCACGGTGCGTCCAATTGGTCAACGAGGCACTTGACATGGTTAGCAAGCAAGTCGAAGAAGAAATCACTAGTTTTCCTACTGCAGTGAATCCAGTCAATGTTCCCACAAATGATTCTCCTCCAATTGATTTGTTGAGTACAGCAAGCCTAAAGAAAAAGGACGTCGAAACTAAAACCTCAAAGCGCCAAAAAGCTTGGTTTGAAAAAATGCGCAAGGTTCCAAAGAAAGGAGGTAATAAAAGGAAAAATGGTTCCAAGGTATGTGATAACCCAAAATATGGTTGATGTTCTTTTACTGTGTTCAAGGCAACATGCTCAGTTTTTATTCTTTCATTTGAAGGAACAAGAAACTTCAAAGAAGGGAGGTAAGAAAAATAAAAAAAGAAGCAGTAGTACAGGAAGCAACAACAGGACAGTACACTGCAGCCCCAGTGCAAAATATTGATCCTACTACTTCTTTGCCCATGGAAGAAATGTCTGCATCATACATGGCCATCAACACCTTCTCCCAGACACTGACAGTAATATTTCAAACCCATACACCATTTTTTCAAATTATACACGGCCATCAATACATTCTCTCAATTGTTTCTCGGAACCTTTTAATTTGCAGGAGGTAATCACAGATGATGTTATTGATGACTTCTAGTATTACGGATTTGCTACAACTTTTGGAGCCTCCTGAAACATAGATTGTTTAGGAGAATAGCTTTTGGACAGCAGCCTCATGAAACATCTGTAGTTGAAGTGTAAAGTTCAGAGAATTGCATCTCTGAACAACAGAGCATTTTGTGCATCTCTGAACTTGCAAATCAGCATGCGCTTTTAATTCAATTCCAGGATAATTTACAACAACATGACAATGTGTACAATGTGCATGATTTTGATGCTTTGAATACAATCACAAGTGCTTTGGATACAATCACAGGTTACAATATTGCTAGATGCAATCTCTACAGTTTTAGAGCATTAGAAATACAATCTCTGTACAGGCGACAAACAACAGTTCTAGGATAGCGACGCTACGACGCTCGGCAAGGGATGGCGACCGCGTGGCGCTCGGCGAGGATGACCGCTCTGCGAGGACGGCTGCTCGACGAGGATGACCACCAAGCAGCGTTCGGCGAGGACGGCGCGGCGCACGGCGCACGACGACGACGTCGGGCCGTGCGGTAAGGACGGCGCGACGGACGGCGAGGACTTCCGCTCTGCGAGCTGAGGTCAGCTGCTCGGCGAGGACGGCGACGGAGCAGCGCTTGGCGGGGACAACGCGGTGCGACGCGGCGCTCGGCGAGGACGACGACGGCGCACTGCATCTGCGAAGACGGCGGCGTCGATTTAGTCGACTCCACTGGAGCTCTTGGCATCGGCAATACTTGTGTGGGCTTTGATGGGCTTTGCAATTGTGCAGCCCATGTAATTTTGGCAGACCCATCGTCGGATGCAGAACGGACGGTGCAGATCGCGTGACTGCAGCAGACAGTCACTTTGCGTGAAGTTAGATGATCCGATTCCGCGAGGTGGTCACTTGAGCAGAGCAGGGGACTAGGGGAGGTCCGCCGCCCACCCAGAGCAGAGCAGGGGCCCCACGTGCAATTGCCGTCTTCTCCGCGCCGCCGGCCGGCCAGCCGGTACAAATTCCCGCCACCCCACGCGCAGCCAACAAGCAATCCCAAGTAGGAGTAGCTAGCTAGCCGCCATAGCAAGCTAGGCCGAAGCAGAAGAGGGAAGGGATGACACCTGAAAGATCGAGAGAAAATACCACAGGAGGGAGGAGGAGGAGGAACCATGGCCAAGGTTCACCCCAACGCCGTGGCTCCACCAGAGCCCGGCCCGACCCCGACCCCGGCGGCGGCCGAGGGGCAGCCGCCCACCACGGTGCTCACGGTGTGGCGCAAGTCGAACTGGCCATGGCGCTCGTCATCGCCCTGGACAACATGTTCCGCGGCGGCGCCGGCGCCGGTGGCTGGTCGGCGCGGTCGCTGCTGCGGAGGACCTTGTCAGCGTAGTTAGTAGGTAGCTTTACTAGTAGGGGTATACGTACGTTAGTGTAGTTAGAAGCCAAGGGATGGAACCCACATGTCAGTGAGTGCCACCGTCGTACGGGTACTGTTGCCAAGACCGTGGGCCCAGTTGTCAGCGTCAGCAGAGTTTAGAATGCAGGCTGCAGCAGCGGCAGGGCTAAATAACCCAAGTATATACCTGTGATGTACCGTATACGTATCTGATTTTTCAATTCTAATCAGATGCGCAAAAGAGCAGTGTTCTCTCCGAAATCGAAAAAATTATATATTTGCAAGGTCTTAGCGATGTGATGCAATAATCAGGGAAAGATGGTTACCAAAATTTAATTCGAAAGTAGCCTGATTTTTCGAGTAACACTTGATCAGAGACAACTATTAGTATATAATTGAAAGCACAACTCGCAAGAGGGAAAGTTTTTTTTTTCTATAGCCAAACGATGACAAAAGGGCAATGTTATCTGGACAAAAAAAAATCAGTTATCTGACGTGTACTACTCCATACTCGTAAACAAAGTCGTTTTTGAACAGCGATACGGTCTCCAAAACACAACTTTGACTCCTTATTTCTAAAAAATATTTATTAAAAAGTAACATGTATATTTTTATAAAAATACTTTTCAAGACGGATTTATTTATATAATTGTCATATTTTCAAACTCAATAACTTAAAAGTTATTTATGATTTATATTTCTAAAATGTTTGATTCAAATCTTGTTTAAAACGACTTCATTTACTAGTATGAGTATGGAAGGAGTATACTAGAAGCGTTTAAATTTTGGTCCTCCCGAGTGTAAAGTTTTGAGCAGAGTGTGTATAATAAAAGGCACTCTAGCCGCGGGAGGTTTGACGTCTTTTCAGGGGTAATTTAAATATTTGCCCTCGTTCCGGTTGTCTCCTCTTCAGTTGCCCCTCTTAAAAATGACAATTAAATATTTGCCCCAGTAATATCTTCAGTACTACATATTTGCCCATTTTGCCTCCGTGGCTGTCCAACTCAGCATGCCACCGTGGATGGGATAGTGGAAAAGACCTCCCTGCCCCTCCCTATGTTTTACTCGCGCAGGGGAGCAGGCTTTCTCCCGTCGCCCCTTCCATCCCCGCACTTCTTTCTCCCGTCGCGAAGCGAAGTCGCTGTTGCCGCCACTCCACCCTCGAGCGCGCCCATCGACGGCGCGCCCCCTCCCCCGTCCACGGTCATCCACGGCGGCACAAGGCAGGTGAGTGCCCCATCTCTTCCCGGCCTCTCCCCACTGCCCCCTCCATTACGTTGAGCTAGGGTTAGGGTTCCCGGCCTCTCTTCCCGCTGCGACCTCGGATCTTTGAGCCTGCGCTGCTGCGCATCGTGCCATCGCCGATCAGCGACCATTCATGGCGGCAAGGCGAGGGGCGCCCCAAGGCGAGCCTCCATCGAGCGGCTGACCGCCGACCATGTGGCAAGTCGCAAGCAGTTCAGCGGCACCGAAAAATCCATTTGTGTTCGTGTGCGTTTCTTGAGTTCGTGTGTGCAGTTAGTGTGCTCGATACTGTCACCGGCGAGGGGCGCTAGCAGTATCGGCAACAAAAATTGCTAGCACTCATTTTTATATTAATGTTGAATTTAATCTAGTACTCCCTATGATATAATTTTCATAAATTACTTGCTAATTTATAGATGTACAGTAAACTCATGTTGATAAAAAAACACGCAACTGTGTTGTTAATTTTCATAAATCAAAGCTTAACAATTCATTTTGAAAATCCTACTAGAAAATCAGATTAACATTCATCTGTGTTTTTGTTCCGTAGGAGGGTGATGTAATGGCCGCTTGATTCTCATCTGTGACCATGGAACCTGACGGCTGCCCCTCTTGGTGAGTCTCTGGCTTTTTAATTCCACTTTATGGCAGTACAGACGACTGGGTTGAGTATATAGGAACGCTTGCTAACAAAATGCAATCTTTTTATGTTTACATTCATGCTAGGATCGAACCTGGCAATGCATTTAGGCTAGTTCTTAAGGTTGCTAAGTATACTGCTATGCTTGGGGATGGCGGGCTTGTTGAAAGGCCTGACGAAGAACATGAGTTCTGGCTTGATAGGAGTGTTGGATACAGTATAGCTCAATTTCATGAGGATATGGCTGCAAAGATTATTTGGGGACCTAGCCAGACATTGTCAATGTGGGTTTTGGACAGTGATACTATTGGCTCTGAATGGAAAATTAGAAGGGATGAGCACTGGCAGAAAATGATAGAGGAGAAATGGAAGGAAAGGGTGGCATACATTGCTGTTGAGGTTACTACAAAGGCTGGATATGAGACAAATGACAGTGGCATTCCTCCTAGGTCTGGTGTCACCAATGTTGATTCTTCTTTTGCTAGAGCTAATTTAGAAGGCATTACTGATACCTCTCCAGTACAAGATGGTGATGCAGCAGTTCCAGTAGACTGGGCTACATTGGTTATCATACAAAATGAAGCTCAGGATGGCGAGGCAAATGCAATAGCTGATGAGGATGTTGTTTATGAGGCAATGGGGTTCCAGGAAGCTCATGAGAGGAATGAGGAAGCTGCTCCAGAACAATTTCCCATCCCTACCATCTCTAAGGAACTTGAAAGGGAGATGGGAGATGCTGCAATACCTGTTGATGACATAGCGCCTTCTGAGCCTATGGCTGACTGGGATCGGGAATGTCCTGATATGTCAGTTGGCACACACTATCCCTGTATGGATGACTTTAGGATGGCACTTAGGCAACATGCCATTGTGAAAGATTTTTTGCTTGGGACTAAGAAGTCTGACAAAGGGAGGTTCACTGGATATTGCACGGCAGCTGGCTGCCCTTGGGTTATTGGAGCTAAGGCTCAATTTGATAAAAGTGTCAGGGTACATTTTTGAACTAATTGTTTTGATTTGTAGCATTGCATTTATGTTTATACACACTGTGTAGTTGGTTCCTAACACTATATGTTTGTAACTGTATATGTTTCTAACACTATGTTTTGTTGTGCAGATTCAGATCAACAGTGATAACCACACGTGCCCGTCAATGAATAAAGAGAACACCAAGATGGCTTCTTTAGGTTGGGTTGCATAGAGAGCTATACCACTTTTGAAGAAAAAACCAAGTATGGGGGCTGCTGCAGTTAAGGAGTTTCTTGATGACAAGTACTCATACCAAACTGTGTGGTATGGGAGACAGAGGGCAACAGACAAACTATTTGGTAAGTGGGCTGATTCTTATGATTGGTTGTATAGATTCAAAGCCGAGGTAGAGTTGAGGTCACCTGGCAGTGTTGTAGAGATAGACACAATCACAGTTGATGGGAAAGTGCATTTCACTAGATTTTTTTGTGCTTTCAAGGCTTGCATAGATGGATTTGTATATGGTTGCAGGCCTTACATTAGTATAGATTCCACACATTTGAATGGACAGTGGAATGGACAAATGTCTGCAGCTTTAGCATTAGATGGGCACAATTGGATGTTTCCAATAGCATTTGGTTTGTTTGACACTGAAACAAAAGAAAATTGGATATGGTTCATGGAACAACTAGGTAAAGCAATAGGCCCCCTCCCTAGGTTGGCTGTTTGCACTGATGCATGCAAGGGCCTTGAAGCTGCAGTCAAGAAAGTGTTTCCATGGGCAGAGCAAAGAGAGTGCTTCAGACATCTGATGGAGAACATGAAGAAGTACTACACTGGTGAGGTTTTTGCCAAAAATATGTGGCCTGCAGCAAGAGCATACTCTCCACACAGGTACAAATACTTCTTTGACAAGGTTGTGGCAGCAAGCCCAGGAATAAAAAAGTGGCTAGATGAGCATCATAGTTTGTTGTGGGCAAGAAGTAAATTCAGTGCTGACATCAAATGTGATTACATTAACAACAACCTTGCTGAGAGTTGGAATTCTTGGGTGAAGGACTTGAAGGATTTGCCTCCTCACTGCATGGTAGATGCTATAAGGGAGAAGTTAGTGATACTGTTTTCCAAGAGGAGGAGGATCTCCAGGGCGTTATCACCTGGCATACTACCTGCTATAATTCACCAACTTAATGCAGCCTCCAAAGGGCTGCACCACCTGAAGGTCACCAAAGGCCATCCTGAGCAAACTGAAGTGACTGAGCTGTATAAGGATGAAGAAGCCAAGAGGCACGTTGTTTATTTAACGCAGAGGGCATGCACTTGTAGAGAGTGGCAAGTTACTGGGAAACCTTGTCCACATGCACTAGCAGCCATCACCAGAACAAGGCAACCAAACATGGGTAGCTATGTGGATAGCTACTACTCTGTTGAGAGGTTCCAAGCTGCATATGATGGAATAGTAGCAAATATTACCGACAAAAGTCAGTGGCCTGAAGTGCATAAGGGATTTCATCTGCATCCTCCAATTGGGAAAAAGAGAGGGCCAGGCAGGCAAGCAAAAAACAGGAAAAAACCAGTAGCTGAGAGAAGTGGGAAGGCAACCAGACAATCCATATGTAAAAAATATGGTGAACCTGGGCACAGGGAAGGTAGCTGGAAGTGTAGCTTTGCAGGAACTAAGAAAAGGTAGGACTGAACACATTTTTTATTTATAATTGGTGTTGCTGCAATGTACTAACAATTTTTTTTCTTGCGGGAAGAGAACTAAAAAGACAAGTGTGAAGCCTGGGAGGAAGAAGACTAAGACAGGGGACATCCCTCCTCTTGAACAAACCACTCCAAGGACAAGGCTGACATTAGCAACAGAAGCTGCAGTGAGGGCAAGGCTGCAGGCAGAAGAAGCTCAACTTAGAGCTTCAGAAGCTATGGAAGCTGCTGAAGCAGCAGCAAGGGCAACTAACAGAGAGCTCCTTGCTGAACCAGCGCGTACAGAGTTTCAGCTTGCTGCTCCAGCATCCCCATCCGGTCCAAGCACAAGGAGGTATAGTCTCTACGATTTTTATTCTAAACTACTGCAATGCTTGATTTCAAAAATATAGTCACTAAGATTTTTGTTCCAAAATTGTGCACTGCGCTCTTAATTTTAAAAAAATGCTTTCCAGGAGATTGATGTTGGGTGCTGCTGAACGTGTTCCAGAAGGAGAGCTACAAGTTTTTGAGGCCGCGCCCAAGAAAATGACTCCCAGAAGGAAGATGCTGGCCTCCAAGATCATGAAAAAATGAGAATCCAAGGCTGTGGAAATGAAAAACAATGTTCTTTTGTTGGCAACTTATGTACTTTTGTTGGCCAGAACTGTTTAATGGTCATTGGCTTACCTATTATGTGCTGCCTAGAACCTGTTTAAGAGCTATGTATGGCTGCCATGACCAAACTTAAGACATCAGTGATTTGTTTAGCTAATGTTGTGCCTCCGGCTATGTGGATTTGCTGTTCTTTATGCATGTCCAATTTATATATTCAGATATATATTTGGTACATGTGGATTTGCTGTTGTGCTTGTATGTTCAATATATATATATATGATTTCATATATCACGTCGAATTTTTACTGAAAAAATTGCTGTAATGGCTGCTATCGGTCCAGGCAGGTAGCAAAATAGAGGGAAGGGCAGGGAGGTCATGTCAAATTTTTACTGAAAATTTACAGCTCCTATCGGTCGAGACGGGTAGCAAAATAGAGGAAAGGGCAGGAAGGTCTTTTCCCTTAGCCCATCCAAGGTGGCATGCTGAGTTGGACAATCAAGAAGTCAAAATGGGTAAATATATAGCACTGGAGAGATTGTTGGGGCAAATCTTTAAGTGCCATTCTTAAGGGGGGCAACTGAAGATGAGACAACCGGAAGGAGGGCAAATATTTAAATTGCCCTCTTTTCAGTGGTTGCGTTCGTTTTCATACAGTTCTGTGGCTCATGCACCAGTGTGCACATATGAAGAAATAAAAACACAAATACCACGCATCAGAGAAAGAAAAAATATCTCACAGACCGTGCATTCTATTTTTCAAACACGAACAAATGAAACCTAGTGCACTAACATTAGCCATCCATATGGGCACTTGGCAGCTTCAGCCAGGGGCGACACCACGTTCATCTTTCCTGGTGCCCATGCACCAGGGTAGAAATTGTTTTTATCATTAAAGAATCTAAGATTTACTACTTATTTTTATAAAAATATATAAGCTCTTTTAAGAGTGCACCAGGGTTCGTTTCCAGCTAGCTTCACCTCTGGCTGCAGCGAAGCACTCTCTCCCTAGTTAGCTCTAAGCGTCAAAGAGTGTGTTTTAATTTGTTACTAATAGTAGTACTAGTTTGCATGAACTGCCACGCACTATATATAGTACAATAGTACTATCATGTGGAGACAAGAGCTATCTAATAATAATACAAATATTTTTGTAAGATATTAATTTGCCTCTTAAGAAAATTGGCCGTCAAAGATATTTCATTTTTTTTGTTAGTGATAATACGACCTTAGATGGCTCCCAAAATCCCTCGAGAGATAAGATAAGCTATCCAATAATATATAAGTGTTTTTTTGTATTGTATAGTTGTTGATGGTAAGCAACAGAGGAGCGCGCCAAACCAGTGACGGCGACTCGTTGCAAACATGCAACGACAGCATAGCCTCTACTGTCGTTGGAACGACATGCTGTCATGTATAATGTGGCGATTTTAATTGTAGTGGAGTGGGTAGCACATTTCATGATTGTGCCAATATATCTCCTCTATGCTATACCGACGTCCCGCCTACGTGTTCAATAAGGTCTTGTTTGGCTGCACCTAAATACACCTCAATCCACGTGGGTGGGAGTGGATTGGAGGGAAACTTGAACTAAATTACATCTCAATCTCTCTCAAACCATGTGGATTGAGGTGTATTTGTGTGCAGCCAAACAAGGCCTAAATGGGAAAAAAATCTCCTCATCGTCAGCAAAAGCCACATGGGCTAGGGATTTTCTTGACCAACTTAATTTTCATGACCGTAAAAAGCTAAATCCAACAAAGCCAAAACTAATAATAGCACCTTTGGATTGAAATGAAACAAAGGGCTCCAATTAATGTATAGAAGAGAGGAGGGCCTGCCTTTTAAAAGGAAGCTATAAAAAAAACGACGATGAAAACCATTTTAGTATAGTTAGAGAGGAGGGCCTGCCTTTTAGTATAGTTAGAATTTATTATTTTTATAAAAAATAACTAAATAGAATAAAAAATTGCGATCGAAACTTGGGAGGTTGGAATTAATATTATATTATATATAATCCGTTTTGTTACTAACGGAAAAAGTTTAAAATAGAGAAATCATTCGATGACCAGAGTTCCATGAGGATAACGACGAATAAGGCCAGTTTCAGTGGTGCGGATACATGGGTGTATGCCGAGTCTCGAGTGATGAGTGATTGTTAACGGGTTTGATGCGCATGTTCTTTGGCTTGTGTTGTGCAGGTGTCGAGCACGGAGACAGTGATCGAAGGCAAGGTGAAGGTCAAGTAGAGACGTGCCGTGCCGATGGACCGGGAGCGGTGAAGGGCGGACGTGAGGCTTGGACTGAGGGACCGGTGGCCTGAGGATCAGTTGTGGTGGCTGACAGCCTGAGACAGCGACGAGCGAAGACTTGCGGGGCACAGTGTTGCTCGGGTCGAGGACCTGGGGACACGTGTCGGTGGACGGGGTGCACGGGCGGTGCATCCGCTCTACGGCGTCGGTTTGATGGTTGAGCCATAGAACAACCATCGGGTGGACGGTTTCCAGGTTTGGGCCACAAAACCTGGGGCTGCGGGTTTGCCGAGTTTGGGCCACCAAACTCGGGCTGAGGATGGTTTCCAGGTTTGGGCCTCAAAACCTGGGCGCTGGCGGGTTTCTGAGTTTGGGCCACAAACTCAGGCGATGGACGGCGGGTTTCCCGATTTGGGCCTCAAAACCGAGGTTGGTCGTGAAGACAGGTTTCCCGGTTTTGGCCACAAAACCGGGGGCGGAGTCCGTGAAAACGACAAGCAGAGCGGTGGCGGCACGTTGCGACAATCGGTGAGGTTGCGTCGAGGCAACGCTACCAGTTGTGCGGGCGTGGCCGTCGGATCAGCATCTTCTCCGAGTTGGTCCAGAATAACCTTAGGGTTTAGCTTGTTCGCTCTGTAAATAATTAGGGGTAGAGTGGGAATTAGAATTAGGATAAGGAGGGGAGACACCCACCTCCCAAATTATCTCTCAGTCATTTGCTATTCTCCACTTAGGGTTTTCCTCCTCTCTCAATCCCCTGCTGTAGCCACTGAGATCCGCAGAGAACCATACCTCTATGTTCATGACTTTGAGGAAGTGAGACCGTAATCTCACCATTGCAGCGTGTGGTAGCCACACGGTTGCAGATCGATGTCTTGATTCGCGTTTTGATTTTGTTCTTCGCGTTCTTCATTTCTTCGTGTTTTTCCCGTCACTCGATCTCCCTCTATACTGTGTCTTTTTGAAATCCACTTGAATCAACTTGTTCTTTGATGTGAGGTGATCATTTGCACCAAAGTAATTCATCTAACTCCTCACGAACAAGTAGATTTCTTGGGGATAGTCCCCCCAACTACCTCGTGATCATCCTCTCCAAGTTTGGGATCAAGGGATTTTGATTTGAATCGATTTTGGGAAGATTTGGGGAGAAGGCAACTGAAATCGCCCTCTCTGCGCGTTCCCGGACAGTCCGCCGGTGAATCGTGAACAATCCAGGGGTCGGGCTCCAGCCTGTTCAGTGGCTGCGCAGTTCGGTCGGGCAAGTGATTTTTGAACCGCGGACAGTCCGCCGTAGGGACTCGCGGATAGTCCGAGAGTCGAGCAGAAGGTTTCAGAAACCTTGTTGTTTTGTCCATTTGGCCGGCGGACAGTCCGCCACAGGACCGCGGACAGTCCGCCCCTGCCGCGGACAGTCCGAGACCAGGAGTCCGGACAGTCCGGGACTTGGCCGAAGCCTCCGGTTTAGTGTGTTTGCTCTCCCGACTTTTCCGCTTGGTTTTTAGACTTCTCGTTTGGCCCTATAGCTAACCAAGAAACCTTTCTAGGTATCTTTGCTACTAGTTAGCATCGGTATTTGGGGATTTCTCGACGTAGCTCTCAATCTACGTTCGGGACTCGGTTTTTAGGGGTTGAACTTGTGTCGTGGCTTTTGGTGTTTGGTTTGCTATTGCTTGGTGGTGCCTCGCTGTGATCCTAGGGATCATCCACTCTCTTCCAAGGGTCATGGGCATCACGGTTTCGATCGATGCTTTTGGGGGTTGGATTTTGGGACAAAGGCCAAAGTTTCGAGAGAAATTTTTGAGGCTCCCATTCACCCCCTCTGGTCGCCTTGCTTTTGCATTCTCGGTCCTTCAATTGGTATCAGAGCGGGTTAAGGATCTTCCACCTTAGCCGGTTCCAGATCCACCGAAGGCGACATGGATCGCGGCGTGGGCAAACCACCGTTTTTCGATGGGACAAACTATGCGTATTGGAAGATACGCATGTTGGCCTATCTTCAGAGCATGGGTGCTTCTGTTTGGGATATTTGCAACAAGGCCGATTACATGGTTCTGGCTGCTCGTGCTGTTGCAGATCGATAAGCACGATGCCAATAGCCGAGCCCGTAATGCTCTTTTCACCTGTTTGAGCATGTCTGAGTTTGACCGTGTTTCTCATCTCACTACGGCTCGGGAGATTTGGGCTAGTCTCATGCGCTTTCATGAGGGCACCACTCAAGTCAAAACCCGTCTCTACGAGTCGCATAAGCGTGAGTATGAGAACTTTCGACACATGCCTGGCGAGAGCATAGAGAGTTTATTCGCTCGCTTTCAGGTGATTGTCAACAGGATGAGGGCGAACAAGGAGTTGTTGCCTTTCGACGATCATGAGAGAGCTTTGAAGCTTTTGCACACTCTCGATCGGTCGGTGTGGGACTCAAAGGTCCAGGCGATCATCGAATCGTCTAACTATGAGACCCTCACATGCGACGAGCTCTTTAGTAAGCTCAAGTCCAGTGAGATTGACGCCATGACGAGGGCTTCTTATGAGAATCCTTCTGGCCCGTCGATGGCTTTGGTTTCTGGCTCTTCTGCTAACCCTTCTAGAAGATTTGCACTCTCTTCTCTTCTTTCTGTCACGGAGGAGCAGCTGGAGTTCATGGGGGATGACGAGTTGGCTTTGCTCGCCAACCGGTTCTCGCGGTTTCACAACAACCGCATGAACCGTCGCCACGAAGGAGGACGCTCTGGATGCTTTGAGTGCGGCGACCCCGATGAAAGGTCCTAGTTTGGTTTTGGTAATTGAGTGACAACTTTAGGTGGACTAATTGTGTCTATGTGAGATACACAGGGACTAGTCCACAGGTGATCGTGTGTGAGCAACATATGCCATAGAGGTGAAATGGCTTGGAAGATGTTGCAATGCTCACACATGAGATGGAGGAGCTTATTGCATATGTGACATGACATGTGGTCATGTGGCTAAGCTGGTGAAGATCAAGACAAGGCTTGGCTTGATGGACCGATTGCGAAGGTGAAGGGCAAGTTGGAGGCTTTGAAGCCGTTGGTACCAAGTGTCGGGAGGCTTGAGCAAAGATCGATGGACCATGGAGGCCATGTGATGATATGAAGTGGATCATATCATTTGATCTAGGTTGGTGCATGTGTTGCATCAACACCGAAGGAGATGAAATGGAATGCGCAAGGCAAAGGTATATTTGTAGGGCATTTCATTTCACCGGTCATAGGTGTGTAGAGAAGATTATGACCGGGTTTAGGATAGATGGCCGTACTATCAAGAGGAGCAAACTTGTTTGCATATCGGTCATCTAGTGCCACTTGAGCGATCTAACATTGCGTTGTTACTAGGATCGAGTGGCGTGGTGAGTGCAAGTGCTAATCCTTTGAAAATGATTGTGAAAATGCTAACACACATGCACAAGGTGGTTTACACTTGGTGGTGTTGGCACATTTGCAAAGGAGAAGGTGTTGGAGTTGAATTGGATCAACTCGGAGAAGTTTTGGAGAAAGCTTTGGTTGAAAAAGAGAAGCGATGGATCTTGGATTGGAAATATGTTCTAATCCTTTGTGTTTTGGATTGAGTATTCATGTGGGTTGTGTATCCCTCTGAATAAGCTTTCCAAAATGTCCAAGATCATCGAAATCGGAGTTCGGAGCTAAGAGTTATGGTTGTTTTAGCGCGGAGCTTCGGCTGGTAGCGGGAGTACCGGGGGACGGACGGTAGTACCGGTCCCAGGGGCGGTAGTACCGGTCCTGGGGGCGATAGTACCGGTCCGGGGGCGGTAGTACCGCTCCGGGGGGCCGGTAGCACCGTTCAGACCTCCGGAAGTCGCGTTTCGTGCCCAGTGAAGGGGGTAACGGCTAGTTGAGCCCTTGGGGCTATAAAAGAAGTGCTTGGCCGGCCTTGGCTGGTGCTTAGCACCCTTGGGACTTGGTGTCCATGCTTGGGGAGTGCTAGGAAGCCCTCTAACTCGCTTGTGCTTGCTAGTGTGCGAATCGATAGCGAGTGAGTGATTCTAGTGCGGTGCATGAGAGATTGCAAGAGTTGGCACTAGGTGTTCGTGTTGCAAGCCGGTGGTGCTTGTTACTCTTGGAGGTTGCCACCTCCTAGACGGCTTGGTGATTGAGTCTCCGTCGTGAAGCCCGCGTGAAGATTGTGCGTGGCTCCGGAGAAGCTTTGTGAGGGGTGTTGTGCTCGCCCCGCGGGGATCGCGAAGAGCAACTCTAGTAGAGTGTGTCATTGAGTTACCCTCACTTGTGGGTGAGTTCTTGCGGCGCTCGAGTGTCGAGCTAGGTGTGGTGCCTATTAGCCGCCGAACTACCAAGGTGTGTGGTCGACACAACGGGGAGTAGCTTGGTGGCAACCAAGTGAACCTCGGGATAAAATCTTCGTGTCAACCTTGTTCTTCCCGTTGGTTTGCATTCCCCTTACACAAGCTTGTATTTACTTTCATATATATTGTGCTTGTGTTGTTGCTCTAGTAATTAGATAGCTTGTGTAGCTTCCTAGTTACCTCCCTTGCTTGTGTAGCATAGAAGTTGATCCCGTGAGTGACTAGTTGACTTGTAGTCTTGCTAGTCACATTGCTTAGTTTGTGTAGCTAAGTTGAGCTCTCTAATTTGGCTTGTGTAGCCTTGTTATTGAGCATTGCTAGTGAGCTTAGGAGCTTTGTGCTTTTGCTTACTAGATTGTGTAGGAGCTCCCCGGTGCTTGAAGTACTAGTTGCATAGGTTTGTGTGACCTTGCAAGCTAGATTGATTAGGTGAGCTTTAGCTAGCCCGACACCTTATTTGCTTTGTTTAGGATCTTTTGTAAGGTGTCATAGAGTATAAGTAGAGGGGTGTAGTCTTGGCTAGACCAATAGTTTTAATTCCGCATTTGTTTTGGTTAGCCCTTACGATTAATTTTGTAGAAAGGACTATTCACCCCCCCTCTAGTCTGCCATCTCGACCCTTCACCCGATCACTTCATCGCCAATTGTCCCAAGAAGAACAAGCAAGCATTTGGGAAGGGCGATCATGGGCACAAGTACGACTCCGGCAAGCGCAAGGAGAAGTACGTCCTCGCGAAGCACAAGCGGAAGGGCGGCTTCAACAAGGAGTACATTAAGAAGAAGTACTTGGAGAAGGCCCAGGCTGAGCAGCGTGCTTTCTTCACCACGCTCAGCGACGTCGACGACTCGGATGACGACTCCGCTTTCTCAAGCGACAACGAGTCCGAGAAGAAGAAGAGGATCGAGGACAAGCTGAACGGCCTCTGCTTCTTCGCCGACAACGAGGGCTTCTGCACCATGACCCTTGGTGACGAGGTCGACGGCAAGCTAGAGCCAACCCTGCGGAACGACGACGACGACGACTCCTCTCAGGTATCCCAGACTCCTGAGGAACTCTCCGCTGAAGTTGAAAAACTTACTGCTGCTTTGCTTAGTCAAGACAAGTTGTTGAGACGTGCAGCTAGAGAGAGGAAGGAGTTTAGGCAGAAGTGAGAGGACATGATGAGGGAGCTTGAGTTTGCCAAGTCCACCGTAGTTGTCACTGAGGAGGGTGAGTGCGAGATGTGCACCAAGCACATGACTGACCTTCTCACTTTGAGAGGTAAGTATGCTGCTTTGGTTGGAGAGGTGGATGAGCTCTGGGCTAGACCCGTGTTGTTGGGTGCGTGCAAGTCTTGTGCAGGCTTGCAATCCGAGTTGGCAAAAAAGAATGCCAAGATTGTATCTCTTGAGAAGGCCAGCTCGGGTAGCACTTGTGTGACTAGGTGCGTTCTGTGTGAGGGTTTGGAGATGGAGATTGCAAACGTGAAGCATGACAAGATGAAAACCGAGGAGGAAAACACATACCTTCGGACCATCTTGTCATGGGTGTCTTGTGGTGAGCCGCAGCTTGGGATGATGATTGCCCAGTTTAAGCGGGCTGCTGGAGGTCGAGGTGTAGGTTTTGCTCAGGGTGTTGAGTGTGCTTCATCTTTTGGCAAGATTGGAGAGTCGAGTGGTCTTAACCTGAGTGAGAAGCCCAACTCCACCACTACTCCCAAGCTTGACATGATTCCACCCAAAGAGCCTCTCAAGCCTAACACCAAGGATGGGGTATTTGTTGAACCTCCGAGAGCTCCACCCAAGAAACAGACATGGGCTCCAAAAACAAACCACCTCAAGAACAAGCTAGACACAATGCCACCTATCCAAGAGGAGCTTATGCCACAGAAGGGCCAAGTGATCCACACCCACTACTGTGAGTACCAACAACCCCCTATGAGAACGGTGAGGTACCATTGTGAGCACTGTGAGAGAGACATACACTTGAGGGAGTTTTGCTTTCGGCGCAAGAGAGAGGAGCGTCGTGCTAGGGAGATGAACAATGCAGACATGTACCATCCTTTCCATGATGTACATGTGCCGAATGTTCAGAGGAGAGCTGCTAGGCCTAGAGGTACAGTGCCTCAAGGTCCTAGGCCTCAAGGAGGTGTTGCCCGACGGGATCCTGGTTTTGCAGGATATGGACCCCGTGGCGGTGGCTTTGTTGAGCGTTACCCTCCACTGCGTTTTGAGTTTCACGATGGACGCTCATCCCTTAGCAGACCATGTTTTCCTGTGCGTGGTGATCGCTTTCCCCGTAGGCGTGCTAGGAATGGTTTTTCTACTAACCGTTCTTTTGAGCAGCCGGCCCAACACTGGTATTCTTCCTATTTCACTCACCCCAGTGTTGGACCGTATGCTGACCCTATGTCTTTTTATTGATGTAGGTAAAACGATTGGAGGACATTTGGTTGGTGGATTCCGGTTGTTCAAGGCACATGACCAGAAACGCCAAGTGGTTCTCCAGTCTTAGTCCTGTTGCCGAAAAGGAGTTTATCACCTTCGGCGACAATAGCAAAGGTAAAGTGTTGTCTCGTGGGTCGGTGCGAGTTAATGAGCACTTTGTGTTGCGTGATGTTGCTCTTGTTTCTAACTTGCATTTTAACCTTCTTTCTGTTTCGCAACTTTTTGATGATGACTATGAGATTCGTTTTAAACCGAATCTCAGTCGTATTTTAGATCCTCAGGGCAATCTTGTATGTTTGATTTTTCCCTTTGGGAAAGTCTTTCGTGCGAATTTCTCGGAGTCGTTTGGGATTTCTCGCTGTCTTGTGGCTAGTCCTTCCTCCTCTAATCTTTGGAAGTGGCATAGGAGACTCGGTCACCTGAGCTTCGACTTGCTTGCAAGGCTTAGCTCACTTGGCCTAATCCGAGGATTGCCCAAGTTGTCCATGGAGAAGGATCTTGTTTGCTATTCTTGTAGACATGGGAAGATGGTTGCCGCTCCCCACCATCTAGTGACTCAGGTCATGACTAAGCGCCTTGGAGAGCTTTTACACATGGACCTTGTTGGTCCGGCTCGGGTGAGCTCGGTTGGGGGGAAGTGGTATGCACTTGTGGTTGTTGATGATTTTTTGAGATATTCGTGGGTCTTCTTTTTGACTGAGAAGAATGAGACTCTCTTTTGCTCGCAATCTGATTTTGCGTCTTTAGAACGAGTTCCCTATGAACTCGATGCGAGCTATTCGTAGTGATAATGGTTCCGAATTCAAGAATTCGGATTTTGAGAAGTTTTGTAACTCTTTGGGTTTGGAGCATCAGTTTTCTTCCCCCTACACACCGCCACAAAATGGTGTTGTAGAGAGGAAGAATCGGACCCTTGTAGAGATGGCCAGGATGATGCTCGATGAGCATAGGACTCGTAGGCGATATTGGGCCAAAGCTATGAACACTGCATGCTATATTTCCAATCGCATTTTTCTCCGAGCTTTCATGAAAAAGACTTCTTATGAGTTGCGTTTTGGAAGACAACCCAAGGTGAGTTATTTTAGAGTTTTTGGTTGCCACTGTTTTATACTTAAGAAAGGCAACCTGGACAAGTTTGAGTCTCGTTCTTCTGACGGTGTATTTTTGGGTTATGGCACTCACACTCATGCATATCGTGTACTTAACCTTGATATTAACCGAGTCGTGGAGACATCTGATGTCACCTTCGACGAGATCATGGTTTGTCCTTCTTCTAGATTTGAGCGTGCAGGTGATCATGAGGTTGGAGAACCTCTTTTTGATGACGAGGAAGAAGGTGCTGAAGGGATGGATGATCCAACACCTCCTCCACCTGTTGTGCCGCTAGGATCGGCTTCGACTACGTCGACTCACGGCCCCGACCCCTCTTCTTCGACTACTTGGGGGGTCGTGGGATCTGCCGCCTCGGGCTGTACCATTTGTACCCGAGAAGGCACCAGCTGCTGTTGAGGGGGAGGTTTCTTCAGCTCGGGAGGCGCCACGACACATTCAGCGCCAACACCCGCCTCAACAGATGATCAGCAGCATCGACGAACGTGTCACTCGGTCCAGCTCACAACAAATCTTTCACTTTGCTCATTCTGCATTTGTTGCTGATTTTGAACCCCGAGATGTTGGACACGCTTTATCTGATCCGGATTGGGTCAATGTCATGCATGAGGAGTTAGAAATTTTGAAAGAAATCGGGTTTGGGTTTTAGTTCCACCTCCTCCAGACTGTAATCCTATTGGAACAAAATGGGTTTTCAAAAACAAACAAGGAGAGGAGGGCCACATTGTTAGAAACAAGGCCAGACTTGTAGCCCAGGGGTATAGTCAGAAGGAGGGGATAGACTATGAGGAGAATTTTGCTCCTGTAGCTCGTTTGGAGGCAATTAGGATACTCTTGGCTTTTGCTGCATCCAAAGGGTTTAAACTTTTTCAAATTGATGTCAAGAGTGCCTTCCTAAACGGCTACATAGAAGAAGAAGTGTATGTCAAACAGCCCCCTGGTTTTGAAAATCCCAAGTTTCCAAACCATGTTTTTAAACTTCACAAAGCTTTATATGGTTTGAAACAAGCCCCTAGAGCCTGGTATGATAGGTTGAAAACCTTTTTGCTTGCCAAGGGTTTTAAAATGAGATGTGTTGATAAAACACTTTTTCTCCTCAAGCAAGGCAAAGACACTCTCTTGGTCCAGATTTACGTGGATGATATCATTTTCGGTGGTTCTTCTCACGCTTTGGTTGCCAAGTTTGCAGATCTTATGAGTAGGGAGTTCGAGATGAGTATGATGGGTGAGTTGACTTTCTTTCTCGGATTGCAAATTAAGCAATCCCGAGAAGGGACGTTTGTGCACCAGGGCAAGTATACCAAGGACTTATTGAAGAAGTTCGATATGGGTGAGGCCAAGCCTCTTTCAACACCCATGTCGACCACGACGGCCCTGGATGCAGACAAGGATGGAGAAGCTGTGGACCAGAAAGAGTACAGGAGTATGATCGGGTCGCTGCTGTACCTGACGGTGACATGCCCGGACATTCAGTTCGCGGTGTGTCTTTGCGCGCGTTTTCAGGCGTCGCCGCGCACCTCTCACCGTCAGGCGGTCAAGTGCATTATGAGGTACCTTCGTTTCACTCCAGAGTTTGGGATTTGGTATTCTGCTTCCTCCACCCTCTCCCTTTGCGGTTATTCTGATGCCGATTTTGCTGGTTGCTGACTTGATCGCAAGTCCACTTCTGGGACTTGTCAGTTTATTGGTTCTTCTCTTGTATCTTGGTCTTCTCGCAAGCAGTCTAGTGTCGCTCCGTCTACCACAGAGGCTGAATATGTTGTTGTGGCTAGCTGCTATTCTCAGTTGCTTTGGATGATGGCCACTTTGCGTGATTTTGGTCTGAGCTTTTCTCGAGTTCCTTTGCTTTGTGACAGCACGAGTGCTATTAGAGTTGCTAAGAACCCTGTGTTGCATTCTAAGACCAAACACATTGATGTGCGCTTTCATTTTCTGCGAGACCATTATGAGAAGGGTGATATCGACCTTCGCCATGTCGATACTCATCATCAGTTGGCTGATATTTTTACCAAGCCTTTGGACCAATCAACTTTTAATAGGTTGAGAGGTGAGCTTGGTGTGTGTTTCCCCTTTTAGATGGGGGGAAACATTTTGGTTATTGTATTATAGATTGACTTCTTTTCCTTTGTTTTGTTTTCATCTTTGGTAGGTTAGTTCTTGCATTTCATCATGCATCTTTACTTTCTAAGCTTCATGTATATAATCTTTAGAATGTGATTATGCTCTATCTAGTATGCTCCGATGCTATATGATGATGCTTGTAGCTTATGCTCTTTCTGATCACTGATACATGTTGTGAGCTGAGCTCTTTTCTATATGGTGAATATGCTTAATGAACATAAAACTTGAAATTGTTCACCATTGAGATATGCAACTAGCATGTGTAGAATGTGTTGAGTTCACTTGTGCTTTTCATATATGCTAGGTTGCTATGTCTCTAGTTCTGAGTCATTCACTTGCTTGGTATGTTCATATTCTGCTTTAAAATTGAACCAAGTTTTAAGTGAATTGAAAAGATCGAGATGGGATTGCTTGTCAATACATCACGGTATCAAGACTGTTTCTTATTGCACCTTGAGTTAAACTTGAGTCGTGTAGTGTATGACTGAAACCGACGCTTTAAACTTCTGATTGCTTCTGCATAGGCTTAGCCCGGTTGAAAAGTAAGGCAATGACAAGCTTTCAACCTCTCGCAGTCACATGCTGAATTCTAAACTTGTGTATTTTCATCACTGCAACTCCGATTAAAATCTAAAATCACGAGTATATGTTTCATTCTATAGCATGATGATTGAACTTTGCTAGGGGTAGTTCACCTTGTATACATGTTTAGCACTTGTTTGACTTCCTGTCTATACATGTTTAGTGCTATTTTGATGGTGAATACCTTTTGGCTAAAACTGCTTACTTTGCTCATGTGGTTCATATTTCGTATTTGGTGATCAGTTTGAGCCTTTGCTAGCATGTTTTATATGTTGTTGAGTCATCAGATCAGGACTTTGTGGAGCATCTTTTCATTCTGTTGACTATATTCCTGAAGCTGCTAACTTGCATCTTTGACTCATATGCATTTTGGAAGGGAGAAATTTGCTTGATAGTGCATTATCAACTAAGGGGAGAAATTATGTCAAATCATAAGGGGCTGAAATCATATCATATCCTAGTTGTGTGCACTATTGGAGGGGAGAGTTTGCTCGTTTGAGTTTGCTCGTTTGATGAATTTTTGAGTTTTTCAATTGGTATGGAGCATCTTTCCAATTGATTCGGAGAGATTTATGCTAGTTGTGTTGAGCCTCTGTGCCTCTATCTTGAGGGACTAGCAGTTTTGCTTTGTGAGGATGTTTCTCAATTGGTATCGAGTTTTTCTGCTCTTTAGTCGGTATTTTTCAGTTGGTATCGAGCTTTCTCGCTAGCGGTGTTGAGCTCGTTCTGCCTCTTCTTGAGAGCTAGCTCTATTTTGGCTTGAAGTTCAATTGATTTTTCGATTGGTATCGAGCTTTCCTGCTAGCGGTGTTGATCCTGTTCTACCTCTTCTTGAGGGCTAGCTTTGCTTTGCTTGGTTGCGTCGAGCCGTTGCCCATGTCTTTAGGAACCAAGTTGTCTTGCTCTTTCCACTTGACCTTCTTTGGCTTTGCTATGCTTTTGGGTCATTTGGTCGAGTTCTCTCTCCTTCTTCTTCCTTCTTCTATTCCATTATGATTTGTGTTGGTAGTTGACAATGCACTCATCAAGGGGGAGATTGCGGATACATGGGTGTATGCCGAGTCTCGAGTGATGAGTGATTGTCAACGGGTTTGATGTGCATGTTCTTTAGCTTGTGTTGTGCAGGTGTCAAGCACGGAGACAGTGATCGAAGGCAAGGTGAAGGTCAAGTAGAGACGTGTCGTGCCGATGGACCGAGAGCGGTGGAGGGCGGACGTGAGGCTTGGACTGAGGGACCGGTGGCCTGAGGATCAGCTGTGGTGGCTGACAGCCTGGGACAGCGACGAGCGAAGACTTGCGGGGCACGGTGTTGCTCGGGTCGAGGACCTAGGGACACGTGTCGGTGGACGGGGTACACGGGCGGTGCATCCCCTCTACGGCGTCGGTTTGATGGCTGAGCCACAGAAAAAACATCGGGTGGACGGTTTCCAGGTTTGGGCCACAAAACCTGGGTGCTGCGGGTTTGCCGAGTTTGGGCCACAAAACTCGGGCTGAGGACGGTTTCCAGGTTTGGGCCTCAAAACCTGGGCGCTGGCAGGTTTCTGAGTTTGGGCCACAAAACTCAGGCGATGGACGGCGGGTTTCCTAGTTTGGGCCTCAAAACCAGGGGTTGGTCGTGAAGACAGGTTTCCTGGTTTCAGCCACAAAACCGGGGGCGGAGTCCGTGAAAAGAACAAGCAGAGCGGTGGCGGCACGTGGCGGCAATCGGTGAGGTTGCGTCGAGGCAACGCTACCAGTTGTGCGGGCGTGGCCGTCGGATCAGCATCTTCTCCGAGTTGGTCTAGAATAACCTTAGGGTTTAGCTGGTTTGCTCTGTAAATAATTAGGGGTAGAGTGGGAATTAGAATTAGGATAAGTAGGGGGAGACACCCACCTCCCAAATTATCTCTCAGTCATTTGCTATTCTCCACTTATGGTTTTCCTGCTCTCCCCGTCCCTTGCTGTAGCCACTGAGATCCGCAGATAACCATACCTCTGTGTTCATGACTTTTTGAGGATGTGAGACCGTAATCTCACCATTGTAGCGTGTGGTAGCCACACGGTTGCAGATCGATGTCTTGATTAGCGTTTTGATTTTGTTCTTCGCGTTCTTCGTTTCTTCGCGTTTTTCCCGTCACTCGATCTCACTCTATACTGCGTCTTTTTGAAATCCACTTGAATCAACTTGTTCTTTGATGTGAGGTGATCATTTGCACCAAAGGAATTCATCTAACTCCTCACGAACAAGTAGATCGGGTCGATTCAATTTTCGTGGCGCTTTTTCGGTTCATACTGTTGTAATTGGAATGACAATGTAAATGACAATTGAGACAAGAATATGTAGTGTCCTCATCTTTTCCATTGATCCACCATGGGTATATATACAAGGTCCTCCATGGAGGTTACACAAGGGAATAATACCCCATAAAACCTCATAAACATGTTAATGAGAGGGGGTAAATCCTATTGTAAATAGGGTCATGATGGTGGTCTATTAAGGAGGAGATTAAACACCATTAGTAGTATTGTAACACTCCCCCTTAATCGAATCCTCTTTGAGATCAATGAAAAAGTATTGTTCCTCCAAAAATTCCTGTAGGACAAAAAAGAGGAAATATATTGGTAGATATGCTATTAAAACTCCTTAAAACCCTAGTGGGAGAAAAAGGAAAAAGTATAGCACATTATGATTATTGCCTCTTTGTGAACTTGCATGAGAAAAACCTTTTCAGGAGAAAACTCATGTATAGTTTAGATAGCAATACATGTCTTTGATATTCCTTTTAAAAACCCCTATGGGGAAAATAAGAAATATGACATGAGCTTATGTAAATATTGCCTCATTAAAAACTTTCTATGAGAAACCTTGTGAGGAAAAACTCATAAAAAGAAAAGAGTACAATATGATGTTGTGACAAGTCAATATCTAGGAGATTTCTCCCCCTGAACCTTGCAAATCTCTAAGACGTCGCATACCAATCCCTTTAACACATTTTTCAAATGTGGAGGCTGGTAGTGACTTAGTAAATAAATCAGCGAGATTATCGCAAGATTTGATTTGCAAGATATCAATTTCTCCTTGTTGTTGCAGCTCATGAGGATAGAACAACTTAGGAGAAATCAGCGAGAAATATGCTTATTTCTCTAAGTATAGAGTTAGTGGTAGCACTATCAACAAGACACATTTCCTCATCCATCGGATTGACTCCCGTACAATCTATATAAAATGGAGAATAAAAATAAAAATTCTCAACATAGAAATATAGATTAATCAACATATGGATATTTAAATGTGCTTATTACAATGAAACATCAAATGTGCCATAATTAAGGTAAATAAAAGACAGTAATTTATTACAACTCATGGGCATAATATTTAGGCAATCTAAGAAGACTAGGGAGTCTATTCATAGTCTCCAAATATATCTCCAGAACCATATTCTAGGAGCATGTTGTCTAAGTCTTCATCTTCCCCTTCAGGTGGGAGGAGTGCCATGATGTTGCTTGCATCCGCTGCGGCGGACTTGGAGCATCCTGGGGCGTCTTGTGCTGTGGCATCAAGATGAGAGTTGAAGTGTGCTTCAAATTTCTTTCCACCTTGGTTGGTACGTCCTTGATCAGAGCGCCCACGTCCAACGGATTTCAAGTACAATTCCACTAAGTGCTTAGGGGTGCGACATTTCTTAGTCGGGTGGTTGTAGCAACCACACTTTGCACAAGTGTTGGACTTGTTAATCGACTTAGAATTATCATTCCTCTTGGCACCACGGGACTTGCGCTGTCTCTTGCGCTTGTTCTTAGACTTGGAGGTTCCAGGATTGCCATTATGAGTGACATCCTGCTGTGTTTGTTTCTGAGTGTTAGCATGCACTTCAGGCAAAGGTTTAGCACCAACCGTTCCTTGGTTGGTGTTCCAGATGAGGAGCTCATCATGCTTTTCTGCCTGAAGCAATGTCTTAATCAGCTCAGAATAAGCTGTAAACCCCCTTTGACGGTATTGTTGTTGAAGGATTATGTGTGCAGGACGCATGGTAGACAGAGTCTTCTCAATTTTGTCCTCATCACTTGGTTCCTTCTCACAAAATCTCAGCTTGGAACTGATTTTGTGCACAGCATGGTTGAACTCTCCAACAGTTTTGAAATCCTATATGCGGAGGTGGTTCCACTCATTGACAGCCTCTGGAAGGACAACTGCCTTTTGCTGTTCATACCGTGTCTGTAGAGCAAGCCAGAGAGCGCGTGGGTCCTCTTCCATCAGATACTCAGCTTTGAGATCAGGATGGATGTGGTTCCTTATTACAAATAAGGCACTGTACTTGTGGGTATCAGACAAGGGGTCTACACCCATCTCAGGCGGTGTGATCGCCGAGTATAATCCGCGCAGCGATAGACTCACTTTGAGATCCATCGCCCATGTGGGGAAGTTGTTGCCATCAAGAGCGAGGGACTCGAACTCTTTGGCGGCTAGTTTGGTAGCCATGATGCCTACATGTGAGTATGCATAGATTTAATTAAAATCCAAGACATGGTTGTAATAATTGAATACAAATGCAAATAATCAAGGTAAACTTGAATTGAAATAACGAGAATTTTTCTCGATTAGTGGAACAAAAGGTAATCACCATGAGGGTGTATACTATAATTTTATTATTTCACGTCTAGATGTAATCCTTGTATGTTCATAGTCGAAACAAAGGTGACATCGAGTGAAAAACATATTCCAAATGAGAGAAAAATTCAACCAAAATATTTGCATAAGTACTTGTTATAGGGAATTGAAATAAACAAAACGCATTGAACAAGTACGAAAATTGTATTCATAATGCAAAGTATGTAAATACTTTAAAGCAGTACATCAGATGTCTAAAACTGAAGGTAAATAGACTAATAATTCTGATGTAAATAAAGCAGTAAAAATGCTTCAAAGTAAATACAAATTATTCTGTAAAAGGGAAATATAAAGATAACTACGTTTTGGGCCAAAAACTGAGGTAATTGAGCCCAAAAACGCTATTTTGAGTCCACCAGACCCAGGCTGAAAGCTCGCAGTGCCCAACCTGGGCCTGGGCCGGCCATTCGGCCCAACAGGGGGGTGGAGGGGGCGCCACCAGCGGTGGTCCACCCGCGTGGGCCCCATAGGCACGCGGCCCGAAGACGCGCGGAGGCCGAGGCTGGGCGCAGAGAGGCCCGGCGGGCACTCGGCGGCGGGGCGCGAGGCCGCACCGCGCGTGCGCCATCAGAGAGCCGAGGGAGGTGCTCGGCCTCTCCTCCGCTGGATCCGCGTGCCGATAGGTGCTGCCTCCGGCGCGTCTCCTCGGCACCGGCCAATCTGTGGCCGCCCCCCCCCCCCCCCCCGAGGCGCTCAGGCCAAGTTGAGGGACCTTCGTGCAGAAGGCCCATGGGGCACGCTAATCCACGTCGGGATAAAGCGTGGGCGAGGTGGAGAAGGAGGAGGCGGTGGTGGTGAAGACGGCGCTGCTGGTGGTGGTGAAGCCACCGGGGAAGCCGCTGGTGGTGCCAGCGACGAGTCGGCGATCACGTCGAAGCTAGCGGATGGGCTGCCGACGACGTACTCCGTGCAGGACGGCTCGCTCGCGCTGTACGCCACCGCACTGTACGCCGGGCATGGGCCGAAGCCGTGCAGCGGGCAGAAGTACGGTGCGGGCAGCGGTGACGCCGGTCCAACCGGTGATGCCGGCGGTGACGCCGGTGGTGCCGCCAGAGGTGCCGCCGGAGCTGGAGGCTCCGGAGTGGGAGCCCGCGGTGGTGACGGCGGCTGCAGTGGAGCCGCTGCCGGCGCAACCGGCGGTTCCGACGGTGGTGCAGGGACCACTACGTCGTCGATGGCACGACGGCGGTCAGCCCGTCGTCCTCGAGGGAGTCCGCGATTGCGAGAAGCCCGCTGGGGGAAGCCCCTGCGTGCGCCTCGACGGCGGTTGCCAAGGCGTTCGCCAAGGATCTCCCGGAGGTCGTCGAAGAGCGTCGCTTGGACGCGGTGGTTGGCGAAGCTTACGCCAAGTGTGATGGCACGTTGGTATGCCATCATCACAAGCTGAAGAACGAAGGAGGCAGAGGGAAGATCGCGGTTAGTCGCCATCGTTACCTCTGCGATCGTAGCTCAGTTGGTAGAACGGTGCTGATAACGTGTTGTAATTGGAATGACAATGTAAATGACAATTGAGACAAGAATATGTAGTGTCCTCATCTTTTCCATTGATCCACCATGGGTATATATACAAGGTCCTCCATGGAGGTTACACAAGGGAATAATACCCCATAAAGCCTCATAAACATGTTAATGAGAGGGGGTAAATCCTATTGTAAATAGGGTCATGATGGTGGTCTATTAAGGAGGAGATTAAACACCATTAGTAGTATTGTAACACATACACCTCTCCCTTCGATTTCCCGTTGATTGAGTTGATTTGAGCGGATGATTTCTTGGGGATAGTCTCCCAACTACCTCGTGATTATCCTCTCCAAGTTTGGGATCAAGGGATTTTGATTTGAATCGATTTTGGGGAGATTTGGGGAGAAGGCGACTGAAATCGCCCTCTCTGCGCGTTCCCGGACAGTCCGCCGGTGAACCCCGGACAGTCCGGGGGTCGGGCTCCAGCCTGTTCAGTGGCTGCACAGTTCGGTCAGGAAAGTGATTTTTGAACCGTGGACAGTCCGCCGTAGGGACTCGCGGACAGTCCGAAAGTCGAGCAGAAGGTTTCAGAAACCTTGCTGTTCTGTCCATTTGGCCGGCGGACAGTCCGCCACAGGACCGCGGACAGTCCGCCCCTGCCGCGGACAGTCCGAGACCAGGAGTCCGGACAGTCCGGGACTTGGCTGAAGCCTCCGGTTTAGTGCGTTTGCTCTCCCGACTTTTCCGCTTGGTTTTCGGACTTCTCGTTTGGCCTTATAGTTAACCAAGAAACCTCTCTAGGTATCTTTGCTACTTGTTAGCATCAGTATTTGGTGATTTCTCGACGTAGCTCTCAATCTACGTTCGGGACTCGGTTTTTAGGGGTCGAACTTGTGCTGTGGCTTTTGGTGTTTGGTTTGCTATTGCTTGGTGGTGCCTCGCTGTGATCCTAGGGATCATCCACCCTCTTCCAAGGGTCATGAGTATCACGGTTTTGATCGAAGCTTTTGGGGGTTGCATTTTGGGACAAAGGCCAAAGTTTCGAGAGAAATTTTTGAGGCTCCCATTCACCCCCCCCCCCCCCCCCCCCCCTCTGGTCGCCTTGCTTTTGCATTCTCGGTCATTCAAGTGGTGAGTTTTATTGCGTTGTTTTCAAAAATGTCATATCATATGAAATGAAATAAAACTCGAATCAAACTCTCTACTGAGAGTGAGTCTATTGAGAGTGAGAGTTTCATTTTAGAGTTTCATAGACATTAAATTTGATGACTCATAGAGAGTTGATATTTGTGTCAAAAGAGTTTTATTTAGATGAAACTCATTTCTTCTTTCTTTTCTTAAATACACTGTCATGTCATCAAAAATACTTATGTGATAGCATATTTAATGCAAATGAAACTTAGATGAAACTCCTATTGAGACTGCATAAAAATATGTTTATTTACCTTAAACTTTAGGCCCTCATCGAAGACTTGATAGAGTAATTAATGAACAAGTAAGACGAGCTTTTATGTCTTCTCGTCATGATAGAAGGTTATTGCTACAATTAACGAAGAAGGCAAAGCCTACCTAGGATGACTAGGAGGGATCATTCTTGAGAAATTAAATTGGATGGATCCCAGGTACACCTAATGACTATGCACCCAAGGTAGATGATTGACATGTGACGCAAGAGAATATTACTCGTATATACGTAGTAGACACTAGATAACATGCGTGGAGATTAAATTTAGAAACCTCAGATCCACCCAATTTAATTCCCTTGATCTGGTCAAGTTTTCTTCTATTTTTAATCTATATCTACCTATTTCTGGCCGGCAATCCTATTTCTACTAACAATTTTAACGACCTAACTTTATTGTTTCAGTTCTGCCATTTTAAGATGCTAGAAATTCCAAGTGAACACTCACGTTTCAGAGCCTGTCAATGTTTGTTCTGTTGATGAATATTGTAGATTGAATCTAGATTTCTGGAAAGGTAGATGTATGTCACCGCATTTTGCTACACATTTGTTCTCTACCACTAATGTAACTGTTTTACTATTCCAGCACTATTGTGATCTGTGTTTAGTGCCTGCTGTTTACAGACTTAATGTTAAATCAAGCAAGCAAGCAAGGTATTAGGAGGAGATTTTGTCATGAATAATGATTGCCATTAGATTCCGGTGAGCATCATTGGGATTGATTCATTTTAGTTTAGCACCCAATACATTAGCTCTCTAGGGCATTGTGCTCCCTATATATCCTGGGTTCTAACTTCTAGGTGAGCAGTCAACACCAAATGTGGATTCGAAGCAACAAAGAAGATCAATATGATTGTTATTTTTTCCTTCATTTTGTGTTGTTCCTTTTTCTTGTGGTTATTTGATATAGATTATCTATTTGGCTCTTTCAGGATACAGCGGGACCATGAATATGGACATGTGGTAGTAGTCAAGCATCAGGGCGTAAGCCTCACCAGTGCCCAAAGGAGTAATCTTCTCCTTTGCTATGCACAATATACCATTTGTTATGTTACCTTGCCATATAGAATCCTTTGCATTTTGTACATGAACCAGCTTTCCTATTATGTTACTTTATGATATGAAATTCTTTGTCGGAGCTCAAGTACTCAACTTTAGCCCTTCTAAGCCTTCAGACCTTTTGAGCCCCCCACAGCTGATGCCGCACCATCTCCTGCAACAAGCTGTAGCACCCAAGAACCAAAATCCCATGAACCGCTCGTGACTCTAATTAGACCTCCTACATGAAGATAAGCTCACAAATTTCTTTAGTTTTTTGTCATTGCTTGCATACATTGATTACCTAAGGCAGCTCACATGATGAGTGTGCACCTAAGAAAATATCAATTGTTCTGATGTGTAACTATTCTCATTGATATGAGTTTTAGACACTCTAATTATTAGTTTTAGTCTATAGTTAGATCCATCAAGAAACTATGTCACTTCATAAACCATAGATACCTAATGTTCTTGTACACGGTGTTTATCAGGTACATGACCAGAGCGTGCTTGGTGAAAAAACAGAACAATTCTCATCTTCAAGGCTGCCTACAACAAGGTAATAATCTGAACATTGTTAATTTCATGCTTTGATGATTGTTGTAACCTATGAGTTCCCTGATTAGCCTCCTGGTTTGCTAATCAGCACTTCAGCAGCTATAGATGGTAACATAAATAAAAATAACATTTTAATTTTGTTACTTTTATATATTTTTTGTTCCTATACAGAAGTTGCAAGACTTTGTTGCCTTGGAAAGACTACAGTGATCGTTTTGTTTCCTGTATCCTGGTTTCAGCAAGCTGATGATCATCATGACAAACGTTTTTTGTGTTGACCAATCTACAAGCCATCTGTAAACTTACACTGTCAACGTTGAACTTAGTATTGTGGGGTAGATCCACACAGCTTGGTTGTACTTCATCAAATTATGTGTCTGCATAGATGAATCTTACCTGATATGTCCTCTCATACTACCATAGAGCAAAGGGCCATATATTTTTTTTCTTAAATAATGTATTATTATGATGACCACATTTGTGTAAACAATAATTATGATATTTAACTACATATTACCTGCCAAAATAATAGTCGGCGGCTGCCACTAATTGTTTCCTCCAGCATTTACATGTCTGTTATTGTTTAGTATAAACAGGCACTAATCTAGGTCACTAATCTCGGTTACATACTTTATTCACCATCTAGGTCACTAATCATTCTTTTACAATAGTGCCTTAATTAGCATCTGGTGTAAATTATGTCTAAGATGAGATAATAGAATTGATTATAGATAAGACAGATCTTGTTGATTAAAAGGAACCAGAATCACTTCCCTACGCGTTCTAAAATTCAAGTGCGGCGAAGCACGCCTACCGATCTAGTTTGTTCTAAACAGACAAGCGGTACTTGATTGGTGTCGACAAGTTCCTCACTAATGCCAAAGCTAATATTAGGAATGGGAACATACTTGGGGCCTGTTTGGCACAGCTTCACCAACAGCTTCATGAGCTGTTGTGAGCTGTTTTTTGCCAAACACCCTTTTTCAAAACAGCTTCACCCATGAAGCTGTTTTATTCCTCCTCTCACAAAAACAGCTTCACCCATGAAGCTGAAAAAAATAGCTTTTCACATCTTACACCTCCATTTCTCTCTCCCAACCATGCATGAAGTTGTTGATGAAGCTGTTTTGCCAAACACTTTTTTTAAAACAGCTCAGCTTCACCTAATAAGTTACTCATGAAGCTATTTTCTAAAAAAACAGCTTCACTAGTGAAGCTGAGCTGTACCAAACGGGGCCTTGATTGGCGTCAGCAAGTTTCTCACAAATGCCAAAGCTAATGCTTGGAATAGGAACCCAGTTTTTGCCCATGCAAAGATTGCAAAGAAATAGGTTCAAATTTGAGTCTATTCGAATACACTTGCTCACCAGGGAGTTCATACCAAACTATAAGTGCATATATTGCTTAAATATTGATGAGACCCCCTTGGGTGTATTTTGACAAAGAGATCGATTTGGATTGTACTTAAATATTGCTTGAAAAGTATTCACTCGCGCCACACTTTTCTTTATCAGATGCTCATAGCTTAAAAGAGTAGGAACACAAATAAAATTCATCTCAACAAGTATAAACAGAAGATGACAGACATCCAAAGTCAGCAAGTGCTGCTGCAGGCTTAGACATATAAGTTAGCAACCATATCCACTCACTTGGATTATACTATACAATCTTCTGTGGAGAAGTTCTTGAACGTAAACCATCATAATGCAACAGGTCAGCGAGGAGATGGTGGCTTGAAAGGAGACGGTGAAACGATATCAGCCTTAAAACACAAGAATTATATTACTTTTTTCAAGTAAAACCAGCTTCTCTTCTTAGCTCTCTCCTTTAATTACCACAGCATAGCTCCACAATGTTCAGATGTATTCTGGGCCATTCATAAATAAATTTTCCAGTCTACAAAAGGCAGTTGAGTTGCATACAAAGTTTAAATCTTATTAAACCATTAATCACTCAGGGATACCATTCTAGATACAGCCGGCCAGTTCCTACCTTTGAGTTTTTCTACAAATACAGAGGGTATAATATATCCAGAAATAGGGTTCAGTTTATCAAGTCAGCCCTTCAACACATGACTGATCAAGTAATGATTTAAACTTCTTCACCATACACTGAAAATGAAAATTGTTATTACCTGCAGGAACCAATTATCGCTGCTTCCTCAGTTCGGTCTAGCACTAGCACATTGACAATTTAAGCAGAAGATGCAACCGTCATAATGGGACAGAAATGACATCTTGCGTACTGACAAAAATGCTTGATAACATGTATCTCTGAGAGTCCATAGCAAGGAAGGAAATGATACATGCATGACAAATGTGTGGTTACATGTTAGAAATGAAGATAACGGAGATAGAAATATATAGGAAAAGAATAACACAAATTAAGATGTTGGTTCATACACATTATTAGAGAAAATAAACGCAGGAGATTGTGTGCGCAGACCTTGTTTTGATAGCAATCCCTGAGATGGAGCTGCAGGCACCTACAGTTCAGAGACAGATCAAATGAAAACAGTTAGACAAAATAGGCCCAGCGATTATTAGATATCAATTCTTTGACAGAAGGCTTAAGGAATCAGAATACTAAAGAAATGAAACCAACAAAAAGAAAAGCATTATACAATGCCAGATCTAAATTAACTAACCAAAGATCTCCTATTGCAAAAATACGGCACCCAGCAACACAGAAGGACCACAAAAAACCTCTAGTACCAGGACAAAAGTAAATAAAGAAGAGAAACGGATTGAAAGAGTATGCATCACTGTGGAGGAACAGAACGAGAGGGCCTTAGGGCACCCGCAATGGGTGACTCATAAGCTAGCTCTTAGCATTCTTTTAATATTTTAATAGAAGAAAGACAAAAGCTAGCTCTTGATCAAGAGCTAGACTTATACACACATTTCAAGATGATGTGAGTATGTTATGTGGGGCTTATTGTATTATGAGCTATTGCTAAAAGCTAACACTATTGGAGAGGTTGGCTTAGAGCTATCAGCTGACTCTTGCTGTTGCAGGTGCCCTTATAGCCTAGTAGTTACAACGCCACAGTATCATACAACAGGTTTGGGATGACTCGTGGGATCGATTTACTGGGATGGTTTTAAAAAAATTACCCTCAGCCAGTAAAAGCTGGGATCTGGAGTTTTCTTGGCCAGGGCTCTTCTACATGTCTTCAGGGAGGTCTTCCCCGGACTGGCCAAGTTTTTTCAAAAAAATAAAAAGTTTAGAAACAAAGGCCCAAGTATCAAATGGGGGTCACTTACAGGGGATGTTCTAACTCAAACCGATAGCACATTGTAGCACCAAGAGAAAATACAGGAGCTAGCAGCCTTGGAGAGCAGCTGAAAGAAATTGAAAGGAATAATGATGTACCTGCTAATCCCGAAACAGCACAACGAACGGCCGCCCCCAAAGCAATCGCTTCGCTTTTGGGCGTAGCCGTAGCGCAGCAGACCACATCCTCACCCAGCTCTGCAGCCTCCCGCGATGCACAAAATGTGGGCTGTGTCTTTGAATGCCGATGATCCCTGTTGTCCACATCCACACCATGCTGTCCTTTGCTTATTCCTTCCTCTCCAGCACCCCAACACCCCTGCAAGTGCGATATGTAAGTTTGAGTTTGTCACTGACGTTGAAGCCCTCACAGGACTAACACCTGCTTATTTTATATATGGCCATGGTGCTAACTTACAGGAACCAGTGGAACAAATATATAATTCGTACAAGTGCCAACATGTCACTGGAGTTAACTTTTACAGAAAAAATAACTAGGAAGAACCCTCATACCTACTTATAGCTTAGCTGTGCCATGTTGATGCCGTGTGCATGCCATCAAATTGAGTTCAAGCTTTCCTGTGGTTTTCACCCAATCCAATAACCCCATGTTAGCATATGCAGTTGTAAACTCCAGAGAAACAACCAAAGCACAAACACAAAGGGAATGCATGCATGCATGTTAAAGGAAAGCAAACTAATTCAATAGGCACAAACAAAGAAAAATAGCTAGAACAAACAGGCAAGACATAGTCCAATGTAGGGATTGATCACCTACGTTACAAGACAGCAGGGTCACTAATTAAAAATTACATGCCAAGTTAATTAAACAGCAGACAGTCCTAGTCACCAATAATAGAATAATAACTGCCCGGAAGCATAATCTACATGACCGTTGATACATTCATTAGCGTGGTCAGCATAACACACAAGGTATTGGTCAAGGTTGCAAGGCCTGACACTGGGAACTATCCTCTTATTTTCATCACTGCCAAACTCATGCGGCGGCTCAGCCTTCCTTGTCTTGAGATGAATGACACTGAACTTGCGACTGCACTGGTAATGGTGGCCCAGGTATACCGCATCAGCAGCAATGGAGGGGAATGTCTTGGTGCAGACAAGCATGGAGTGTGTCCTGCCAATGAATGCCGCGTGGTGGCCGAGGCTCCACACAGGTACCAGCATCCTCCCAGCAATGTCCACCTCTAGCACCTCAATGCGGCCAGTGACAGTACCATCAGCAACTGTGAACAGCTCCATCGGATTGTAGGCTCCCCTGCCACCAAAATACTCAACGTCTCTCCAATACCGCACCAGCAGCATCCTTCCATTGCCGCCGCCGCCAACCAGGTAGGAGAGGATGTGCATGAAGAGAATGGCGTGTCTAGTCGCATGCTGGCGCTGGCTGATGATTTCAACCAGCCGAGGCGGCAGCGACGGTCCCAACAGCTCCAACAGGAAGATGGAGCCCTCCAGTGTGGCGGCATAGCAGCGCCCTCCATGAGACAACAAGGAATGGAACGTGATCTTGCCCAGCCCTGGCGAGTGATACAGCCTGCCTGGGTTCACCAGCGTCCAGTGCGGGTCACCGGGTTTGGCAACGACGATGCAGGACTGGTTGCCCTTGACGCAGGCCACCAGGGTGGGCGGGGAGGTGGATTCATCGAGGCATGCACCATTGATCGAGTGGCCTTTGAGGTTACGGGGATTGCTAAGAGCCATGGTGTCCGCCATCCAGAGTGGCACGGTCGTCACCATTAGGGAGGTGATGGCGGGGAACTCGATGACGGCGTTGCTCAGAGGGTCCAGGAGGCGGATGCCCATTGAGAACCTGTGGATGAGGACGAGGAGGCCGTCGACGGCGCCCAGGTGGCAGTGGGTCGTGAGCGCCGGGAGGTTGACGCTGAGGGAGGACCCGGTGGCCATGTTGAGGAGGCGTCGGCGCGGCCCGGCGTCGGTGCTGATGGCGAGAACCACCCAGTTGCGGGGCCGGAAGCGCCGGTCCTGCAGCGCGCCACGGCCACGCAGCTGGTCCGCGGTGTGGTCGCGCCACGGCCTGCACACGGCGCGGAAGCGGTAAAACTCCGACACGTCGTCGGAGAGCAGCCGGTCGGCGATGTCCTCTACAAGTTCACAGGTCAGGTTGGCCCAGTCCCGCCATTCCTGAGCCTGAGGACCGCCGGCGTCCAGATCTTGGGCAGACGCTTCACTTTTCATCCCAGAAGATTGGGCTACTAGGAGGCGCCGCCGACGCGCTCGTGTCATCGGCCCCTCAGATCCGACAAAAGCTCCGTCGGCTCCGTCGGAGATGGATCCCATGAGGGAATCGGCAAAAGCTCCGGCTTTTCGCGACCGTGCCTTCAAGCTGCGTCGTAGATGGATCCCATGGGGGAACCGGCAAAGCTCCGGCTCCGCGACCGTGCCTTCATCATCTTGCCTCAATATAAAAAAAATTTATATTGATGAACACAGATCTTTTCGTAGATCTGGATGAACACAGATCTCACAGAAGCGAGCAAGCCTGCATATAAAAAAAATTGTATTTAGTTGATTGGTTTGCCTGGAATAAAATCACGCCATCTTTACGGTGGTGAGTTTACCCGTTTCGTCGAATGGATTAGCACGAGGAAGGGATGACGAGCCAACAACGCTTTTGACCGCCGCCAACCCATTCGATTTGGCGACGGCCGGCGTTGAGAGAGGGATGATGGCCGGAGGTGCGGCGGCTGGACCTCACCGAAGAGTAGTGGTGCCTTGGTGCGGCGGCGGCGCAAGCGGGGAGGAGGGTTTAGGTTTGAGGGGAAGTCGCGAATGACTATTTAATTGCCTTGCGGGCGGGTCATTCTTTCTATCCTGGAATTGGTCCCTTGTGTATTGGGCCATCGTCGGCTCTCATGTGGATATGACACTGGTGGATCAGGCCTTGCCTCGAAAAGGCCTGCCAGAATAATTCTAGGCCTTTTGTATCACAGTTTTTTTTTTAATACTTGGCTTTTAACATTTTTTTAGTTTTTTTTCTGATTACGCAGGCTTTTTTTATTTCGATTTTTCAGCTAGTTTTCCAAGGAAAATTTTTCTACCGGACCCACAAAGTGACCCCTCTTTAAATTTTGAGATTTGCTGGTGGACGCTCTGGTTCTTCACAAATTTGCTGGTGGACACCGTGTACAATAAAATAATTTTATAAAATACATATAAAATTATATAAGTGTTCGAAAATTATACTATATAAAAGTTTTCTACACTCTACATGATTAGTATAGTGTCCGTGCTAACGTTATGGCTTCATTTCAAAGATGTACATGAAAACAACCAAATGACGAATTATTTGTCCATCGTTGAACTCTTACACAATTGTATTTTAGCATTTATACAACCTGAGAAATATTTTTGCATGAGAAGACATAATAAAGTTTTCTCGTATTAACCATCTAATTTGCATTCTGCTTGTCAAAACATTCATTTGTATGGCTCTTGAGAATGTCCGCCAAAATGCTCGGTTCATGACATGTCACGTAGAATTATGTTGCATGAGCAACCTCTTCAATTAGAGAAAGAGAGCCCATACACTGAGTTTATATTCTATATGAGTGTGGTTACTTTCATCCTAATTAGTCATGCATCAACCAACAAGATGATCAATTAGAGGTTAACAGATCATCAATCCTAACTTTGGGAACACATAATGGCGCTAAAGGCATGAACCAATAATAAAAAAAATAGCTCTTACTATATTTCTCGTTTCGGAGAACTGCATAACATATATAACATGCTTATATTTTAAGAACCTGCCCATCGGCTCTCTCTCATTAAAAAAACTACATGGTACCCCGCGCGTTGCTGCGGTAACCGTATATACACTTATGTCTCAAAACTACTAATTAGTAAATTGTATAAAAATTCATTAAGCAAAGTTGTTTTGCATGACAACGACAACACACCACTATGAAATGAAAAATAAGAAGATTATATAGTAGGTAGGTGAAACTGTAGAGATATTTATAAGCCTATAAATAAAGTTGGCACTCCGCGGAGCTATATATGGGCCTGCACTTAAAAAAATGCTCCTAGAGAAATGCATGAACTGGGTACTGGAGTTTATTGTGTAAACCTGCATGTCCGCAGCCATGGCTTTTCCAAGTAAACGCGGTGATGCAAATGGAACTGACAGTTGCTTGAATGTCATTATCATAGTCCATACGACTGGATCCACCAAGTTCTTCGGAAGGTGATGAATCTCGGCCCCCACATGTGTTGCCCCAACCACAGCATGTCTCGAGCTCCACACTCCGGCTCTGCTATGGCATTGCCGGCTTGCCGCACCTCCTCCAACCCACCATGCGCCAGTCTCTAGTATGGCCTGCAAAAGGCTGCAGATCGGAATCAATCACTAAATTCACGATAACTTAAAATAAAGAGCTACATGTTGCTCCTCACGGATTGGAAATTGGAAGCACAAGCAAAATACATATTCCAATCAGACTCAAAGCATACCTATATATATCATAAGCTGTAGAGTCAAGCAAGGTAGTGCAGCTTCCGGGCCCTAAGGCATGCCAACAGCATGGTTGTCTAGTCACCCCTCACCCGGGCACGCATGCCGCCGAACGAACCTAGTGGAGCGAACCTGGCAGACTTGTAAGGAAGGAAGGAATTCCTTCGAAGGTGCAAACGAACCTGGCGGAGGACTGGAGGAGTATTTGTTGAACCTGCCACTGCCAGCAGGGAGCGAATGAGAGCACAACCTCGTCGGCACATAGGACGGTGGCCTTCTTCAAGAATCCCAAAGCGCGTGCTCGGAGAAGAACACAGGTTGCTCACTCGGCCCTCAATCTGTCGCAGCTGCATGCGGCGTGGCCACGCGACACCTTCAGCGACATGGCTACCTCCGCGGGTCTAGAAATTCGAGACTCGGCTAATCACGATGTGCCTCCATCGTGGAGGCACTCACGCCTGATGAGTGTCCTTGAGAAAGTTGGGCAGGGCCGCATGGGAGATGGATGGCTTATGCCATATGAATGCGACCAACATATGCGGGATTAAGGAATATAAATATTGTTGTCCTGATGAAAGTGGAGGGCAGTTTTAGTTTTGGAGTTAGAAGAATCAATACAGCACTACTGCATGTGCCTGTTCGTTGGTGCACAATGTGGCAGGTAGAAGAACCGATCTGCATGTTGCCTGTTCGTTTTGTGTAGTGCGCCGGTGATTAGCCATAATACAAAAGAAGATGACGTGGCTTAAGGAGAGGCCAGGAAAATAAGCTAATGGGGTCTCCAATTTAGTTATAGAAGATAATTTAATTATCAAAACCAAGACATACTAATGAACCCACTCATGAATCTAGTACCTTACTGAAACATAACCTAATATTTACACATTAATCTACAAAAAAAAAGACACAATCAAGTTAAATCACTACTGAAAACTTAAAATTCCCTACGGTTTTGAATTTTTTTTTATGGTTACTGCATAAACCGTCAGGGTAATACTAATTATCTTGACGACTTTCAAAAAACACTCAGGAAAATTAATAATTATTCCTGGAAAATACACAAGCAAATTAAAAAACCGTCAGGAAAATTCTAAATTAACTTGTGAGTGCACATAACCATCAGAAAAATTAAATAATCGTCAAGATAATTCTTAATTTCTTGATGGTTTTGCCTTTTTTGACGGTTATTGCATAAACCGTCAGGATAATTAGTATTATCTTGTCGGTGCACTGATAACACACGGGAAATTGCATAACCATCGGGAAAATTAACATTATCTATTTGTGAAGGACGTATAGTCCCACTTTATTAAAAATGCTTCAATTTTTATGGAATGCTTATAGATCCAAAATATATTGTTGTGTTAATTTGTGGGATTTTCTAATTAAATTTAGATATTATTGCAATTGTTCATTGAATTATTATATAATAAATGTAATAATATCTAGACTTAGTTAGAAAAATCTATAAACTTGCATGGTAACATGATTTTGGTGTACAATCATTGCATAAAAACTTCAAATGTATTTAACAAGGTTGTACTTGACATTGTTCACAAACACATATATGTCACACATAGTTATATGACTAAGTACAAGATGTTTCTATTGCGAAGGACGTATAGTTTCACTTTATTAAATTGCTTTGATTTTCCATGAAATATTTATGGACCCAAAATATCTTATTGTGTCAATTTAATTACAGAATTTTCTGATCAAATCTCGTTATTATTGTAGTTATTCGTTAAAATATCATACAAAAATGTATAATATCTAAACTAGGTTATGAAAATCTACAAACTTACATGATAACATGATTTTGGTATATAATCATCCTATGAAAATTTTTCGTTTTAATACAGTAGTATCGCATACACTGTTTACAAATGGATACATCTCATATATATAATTATATGATTAAGCGGGAGATGTTTCTATTTGTGAATAATGTATAGACCCTTTTATTAAAGTTGCTTCAATTTTTTATGGAATGCTGAAAGGACCTAGGATGCCGCCTAGGGGGTGAATAGCCGTTTCTGAAAATTAACAACTTATAATGCGGAAGCGATTAGTATGTGAGTTTTCAATTACTTGAAAACTGCCAATTGGAGTAAAACAACCCCTCAAGATATAAACACAAAGTATATGACAAGTATTTAATACACCTAGAGGCTAACACCCTGCACCACAAAGATCAGCTCAAAGAATAAACAGATTGGGCGCAGTCAACAAATACCGGACTTGTCCGATATGCACGTCCTGTGCAGGACTGCTCCTTTTCTTCTCCAATTTCTCACACAACCTGCAAACACTATGTATGATGTATATATGGAACTGATTGCCTGCAAAATAACTTTCAAGACGAAAAATAGCAAATAACCAAAAGTAATACACAAAGGGATGACACGGTATTTGTTTTACTGAAGTTCGGCACCCCCTCAGGTCCTAGTCCCATTGAGCCGGCTGCGAGCTACCGCAAAGGTGGTCTATTTCACTCGCAATGCTCCTTCCACTAGTTGATCTCTTTTGAGAAGAGATCGAACCTTCACAAACTTTCCGAGGCACTCCACAAAGCTCTTGGGTGCTCAACGGCGACGTTTAGCCGTCTAGGACCGTAGAGTGCAAGAGTAACGAATGCGCACAACAAGATCGACGATTTGCACAAGTGCTCAAGTGGTGGCTTACTCTCTAAATTTGAATCTCTCTCAACCCACAAATGCATTTGGCAATTAGAGGTCAATCACTCACTAAGAGAGGGTTGGAAAGTGTTTTGAAAGCTTTAGAATGAGTGTGGAAACCAGTAGAATCAGCAACCTCCAATGAGGAGGCTTGAGGTATTTATAGCCTCACTTTCAAAACTAGTCGTTAGCCGTTTTCAAAACATGTCTGGTACGCTACAAGAAATGGTTGGTTTTTTGACATAAAATCAATTTGTGATGCTGGTTTTTAATGTTAATTATGACATAATTATGTGAATTATGACATTAGTTATTTGAATTATGACATCAGTTATGTGTATTATGACAAAAGTGCAATGACAACATAACTAATATAAAAAATTCACATAATTGATCTCATAATTTACATAACTAATGTCATAATTCATATAACTATGTCATAATTAACGTTAAAAAACCAGTGTCACAAATAGATTTTATGTCAAAAAAACAATCATTTCTTGTAGTGGTATGACTTTACTACGTGAGAAACACACTGAGCTTACCAACTTTCGAACCCCACATAGGAACCCGGTAGTACCAGCCTTCTGGTCGGTAGTACCGGTAGTTAAAAGGGGTTTTCGCAATAAAGCCGGTAGTACCGACCCCGATAGTACCGACCCAAGGGACGGTAGTACCGGCCATCCATAGACTGTCAGCCAGAATTCCGCAAATACCGAACATGTCCGGTATGGACTCCTTGCGCCAGGACTGACTACAAGACCGTAGGACGACTGCACCGATGTGGGCACATACCGAACATGTCCGGTGTGCATACTGAACATGTGGCCTCTCTGCGCCAGGACTAGAAACAAGGACATAAGAAGGCTGCACCGTTGTGGCCTCATACCAGACATGTCCGGTATGCATGACAGACAGTGCAGCAACATGCTGAAAGTTAGTCCTTGCTCTCTCATGTCTTACTTAGGTTGGTTTGAGCACTTATGAAAAATCATCTACTATATGTTGTATCCCTCTTAATAGTATGACATTCCTATTTACTCAAGATAAGTTGAAAAGCAAGTTTTAAACCTCTTGAGTCGATCTCCATTTGAACCGAAGCCGCTTCTCTTCACTTTCTTCATTTAGAGGAATGCTTGTCATGATTAAGAGTAGATATCCCTCGAGCATAGCCATCTTGAGCATGTGACATGTACTCCATGCAAGTGATATAATGAAATTCCAAATGTGCCAAGTCACTTCAATCAATATTATTGCTAGGAATATTGATTCTCCACTAGATGCGATCTTCAAGCTTGATTGATCCTTCGACTAAATGCAAGTACTTTCTTCTTCACTCTAGCTAGGTTCTTCGGCCGCCAAGCCGTCGCTTGCCCTTCACCCTTGCTTAGTACCTCAAAGACTCTTTACTTGCTATCTTCACCATCTCAAGCCATTCAACCACACTTTGTTTTGAACCTTGTGTTAGCACACACATATGAACCATGATTATCCCATAATATGATAGCCCTTCTTTATCAATATTACTCTCATTGTTGTCATGTGCTTGTGACGTGATTTTTATACAACAATCCATCATTTTGGCTTTATATTTCATTTCAAGTACATAGTGAGATAACCCTTTCTCTGTGTCTGTTGGTATAAATTAATGCACACCCTACTTTATCCGCAAGCGCACAGATAAAATCTACCGATGTAGCACTTCACCGGATGTAACCCAGTTTTAATATTGAACCCAAAGGAACGGATAGCAGTAAGTCTCAAGTGTTTAACCCCTGAGTAACTAACAAGGACGGAGAAGCTAAAAGTGTAGAGGGGATTACTAAGGTTGTCTAAACCTATCGTAAGAGTGATATGTCTATTATTCTTAATGGGGAATTGTCATAAAAGGTCACAGCAGAGTATGAATCTTTTATGCAAATGTATAATCCTACCGAACCTACACACGGGTAGTGGACTATAGAAGAATCAACAAGGCTATAAGAGTCACCCTTGCAAACTACCACTTTTACCGGCGTTATAGGAGGTAAACATGAGTTTTTCCAGTCTAAGCACCACGCTTACACTATCCAACTACTCTAACTCTAGAGCGACTAGAATTAAAGTACTCAAGAGAGTCACTTAAACCTTAAGAATAATAAGAACAATAACTCGAACTTAAATATAGATGTCAATTACCGAAACAATCGTTGATGCAAGTCGATGAAGAACTTGAATCCACAGGTACAAGATGAAGAAGTTGATCCGACAGGCCGGAGCTTCCTCTTGATCTCTTCCTCTCTCTCTCTCTTCTAGTTCTAATATAAGACTAGGTTCTAATCCTACTAGAGGGGTATCTAGTCTTCTACTTGAAAGCTGATCTCTCGAAGTCTCTTCTAGGGTTTCTAGTTGAAGCGTAGTCTTCTGAAGAGGGGACCTTCTGTCTGACCTGGGGCCTGGGGGTCTCCTTATATAGCCCTGAGGGATCAACCGTGGCCCTTGGATCAAACCGACTTGAGGTACGATCGAGATGCATCTAGGAGGTCGGTTGAGGTAGCTTGCAAAGGAAGGAGCCAGGTGGGCCCTGGGGGAGACCGACCGGTCTCCTGGTGGGACCGGTCGGTCCCACCAGTCAGCTTCTGGTGGTCCACTTCGTCGTGGTGTATCCTCATACCTCCTGGAGTCTTCTAGAAGATACTTGACGTGGAGATTGCGTTATCTCCCGTCGGTTTCCTTCTAGGGGAAGCTATCGGTGTCGATTTCCTGGATTAGTCCCTGCAGATTCACAATTCACCAAAACTCATGGAATTCATTAGTTTAAGTCCCTATACTAAGGTGGAGTTTATATATTCATCCATTTTCAAGCTTAATTGACCTTTAATAATAAGAGTTAACAAGTGTCAACAAGCTCCCCCACACTTAGGCTTTTACTCGTCCTCGATAAAAGGTTGGATCAAACATTTAAGCTTTTCCATAAATCTTTTGAGAAATTGAGAATAAGATAGTTGAAACAGATCACTCTTTTCCTTGAGCATAAGACATTGGAGTTTTTGAAATTTTTTCTGAAACAAGTCGTAGCTTTCCTTCTCCTTTTGTAGTCTTTCAATCCCTTACCAAGACACTTTAATTGAAGTAGTTGTATAGATTACTAAGTTAATGGAGAAAAATACTATACTCTTAGATCAAGACATTTAATCTTTTTAAACTTTGTCACTCTTACTGGCATATTGTGATTAGAGGTACCATGGGCTATCTTCTTTTCTTCCTTTCATATTTTTATCATAATACTTTTTCATATATCTTTTCTCTGAGGTATGTCGGACACTTGTCCATTTTTCTTTCCTCATATTTCATACTTTTGCATAGCCCATGCCTCTAACACAATACTACTTCGGAAGAGTGAATCTTTCTTTATATTTGTAAGAATCTCGATCTTTAGAGCATAATAAATCTCTCAACAAAGAACTCAGTATTTTAAGTAAATAATTGATTGATTGATGTCTTGGCAGGTGACTTATTTACTACAAAGGAGAAGTATCGCTAAACTCTTTTTATCTTTGTAAGTAGAAATCTCCAATGCTTATACTTCAAGATTTGAGTTCTCATTATTCTTCTATCATATTCCACAACAACTCTTAGATAGTATGGTTTTCTTCAAATATTGGAACAAGTATTTTCAGAAGGGGTGTTGTTGAACATATCAAATTAATCTTTTAAAACTTACGAGTTGTAGGAATTTGATTCTAATTTGAACAGAAGTTTAAATATCAAAAAATAGAATGTAGTAGTTACGTACCGATCCGTGGACGAAGGAGAAAGCAAGGGGGGTCTACCCCGACCGACCGGTGGGGTCCATCGACCGACCGGTTGGGCTCAGGGCCCAACCATGGCCCACTTCGTGGTGCGTGATCCAGGTAGCGATGTCTTCTGCTCTGTATAATTTTCACGATCGTTTTTCGGTAATTTTGTCGTCGTCTTCCCCCACACTTATTTTCTGTTTTCTGCTAATCACAACATGTGGAGACAAGACATATATCCAAAATAACAATATAAAAGATAACTTCACACTTTATTGATATAAAAGGCACTTTTATTACACACCAAAATTTAACTAAACAGAACTCATAACGAATCTAGATTTAAACACTGTCACACCCGGTTTTAAGAACAAAACCAGGTATACACCATATGTGAGCCCAGGAAGCCAAATCTCACATATAGTCACAAATAAAGGGTAATATCGAAAGACAATGCTCTTATATAGCGTATATAAAACAAAAGAACATAACCTTAAAGAGCAGACAGCGGAAAGACACTCCGATCTTCAGATGGAGTCACCAACTTCACAGGGACAACTGACTGGTTGCTCACAAGCCTAACTTCTCCAACTCTTGCAGTCTGGTACCCATCCGGGATTTTTCCAAAGTATTGAAAAGTAAAGCAAGCATAAGTACATCTCGTACTTAACAAATATAACATGGGGTTCATGAGGCTCAAAAGGCTGACACTGGTTTAACTGCATTAGCTTTTAGTTGGCATAATTTTAGCATTAAGTAGCATCAAAGTATAACCATCCCAATTTAAACATATGAGGCATGAGGCTAGTGCCCTCCTTGGGTTTGGGGAACCCGGTTATGGCGGCTTCGCGGCATTTAACATCAACCGCTTATAGGTACGACTCCATACGGATTTTCCAATATGGAAAGTCGTTTCCCTCAAACATGGGAGGTGGTCTATCACCTCCGGACATCATAACTCTAGGCGGTTAAACCTAAATCGAGAGCATGAGGCTCGGATACCAATTGAAAGGATCAAGATGCCCAAGAGGGGGGGTGAATTGGGCTTTTCTAAAACTTCTTGCAAGAATAAAACCTATCAAGCCCCAATTAAACCCCTAGTGCCTAGAAGTGTGTTTCTCTTTACTCTACCGCACAAAAGACCAACTCTATGTCACTCCTACTCTAGCAAAGCAATTCAATAGTGAATGAACAACAAGTAATAATGCGGAATTGAATTGCTTGAAAGTAAATGCATAAGTAAAGGAGTAGAGATGACACGACGATCTTTTTGCCGAGGTATCGAGGTGTCGGCACACCCCCTAGTCCTCGTTGGAGCACTCGTGCAAGGGTATCGCTCCCCCTTGATCCGCGCAAGGATCAAGTGCTCACTATGAAATGATTCTTCGCCGCTCCGGCCCGGTGAATCGCTCACTATCGGTCACAAGCTTGCTTGGGTCATCCACAATGCCACCGGATGCTCTCCAAGCTTCACGATCGCCACCAAGCCGTCTAGGTGATGCCGATCACCAAGAGTAACAAGCTAGAACTCTCACTGACCGACACAAGGCCAAAGAGATGGATGGATGCACACTTGCTACTCAATTCTCACTAGGAGGTGTCTAATTCTCACAATTAGCAAATCACTCAACCTCACTAGGGCTCTTGCACTATCTCACACTCACAATGTGTCTCTCAGCAGATGGAAGTGGCAAGCACACTCAAATGGATGGAGGGAAGGAGTATAAATACTCCCCCAACCGGCCATCCAAAAACAACACAAGACAGGGTTTCTGCGGGGGCATCGGACGCTCTGATGCTAGGCATCGGACGCGCCGATGACCTCGACCAACGGTCGACTGTACCCTCTTGTCAGACATGTTAAAGGAGCATCGGATGTTGGGCAACATCCGATGCCCCTACATAGGACGCATCCGATACCATTTTGACCTCTCTGGAACCTCTCTGGATGGCCATTGGATGTTGGCCCTCAGCATCCGATGTCAGCGTTCGATGCAGCCCTCAGTTCACGCGCACGTGAACAGTGGCACTGGAGCGTCCGATGTGGCAACATCGGAGCCTCCGATGCCACGCACCAGACCAAACCCTAAGTCGGGGTGAGCATCGGAGCCTCCGATGCCCACCGGGCCAGCGTCTGATGCCTGTTACAAGGCCAAAACGAACTCGGATCGCGACGCGGCCTTAACGACTTTTGTTCCTCTCGACATAAGGCATCTCTCTGAGCTCCCTAGGGCTATGAAATAACAAGTGTGCACCACACCTACCTCAATAGACTCATCTAGGTCAAGCTACTGATTCACGCTCCCCTTTATAGTACGGCCAAAGGAAAAACAAAGACCTAAGACTACCTAAGTGTCCTCCAACATCATATGACACTTAGCCTAGTCTACCACCATCTTCGTCGTCCATCCTTTGAAAACTGAAACGATATCCATCGCCAGGGGACATGAACTCCATATGCCCGTATCATCGCCATTACCGTGACTTAACTCAATCCTGTTTCTGCAAAACACACGTTAGTCACAGTAATCTTGTGTTTCATCCAATCACCAAAACCCACTAGGGGCCAAGATGCATTTAGAGGACCTGGGGACACGTGTCGGTGGATGGGGTGCACGGGCGGTGCATCCCCTCTACGGCGTCGGTTTGATGGTTGAGCCACAGAAAAACCATCGGGTGGACGGTTTCCAGGTTTGGGCCACAAAACCTGGGTGCTGCGGGTTTGCCGAGTTTGGGCCACAAAACTCGGGCTGAGGAAGGTTTCCAGGTTTGGGCCTCAAAACCTGGGCGCTGGCGGGTTTCTGAGTTTGGCCACAAAACTCAGGCGATGGACGGCGGGTTTCCCGGTTTGGGCCTCTAAACCAGGGGTTGGTCGTGAAGACAGGTTTCCTGGTTTCGGCCACAAAACCGGGGACGGAGTCCGTGAAAAGGACAAGCATAGCGGTGGTGGCAGGTGGCGGCAATCGGTGAGGTTGTGTCGAGGCAACGCTACCAGTTGTGCGGGTGTGGCCGTCGGATCAGCATCTTCTCCGAGTTGGTCCAGAATAACCTTAGGGTTTAGCTGATTTGCTCTGTAAATAATTAGGGGTAGAGTGGGAATTAGAATTAGGATAAGTAGGGGGAGACACCCACCTCCCAAATTATCTCTCAGTCATTTGCTATTCTCCACTTAGGGTTTTCCTGCTCTCCCAATCCCCTGCTGTAGCCACTGAGATCCGCAGAGAACCATACCTCTGTGTTCATGACTTTTTGAGGAAGTGAGACCGTAATCTCACCATTGTAGCGTGTGGTAGCCACACAGATGCAGATCGATGTCTTGATTCGTGTTTTGATTTTGTTCTTCGCGTTCTTCGTTTCTTTGCGTTTTTCCCGTCACTCGATATCCCTCTATACTGCATCTTTTTGAAATCCACTTGAATCAACTTGTTCTTTGATGTGAGGTGATCATTTGCACCAAAGGAATTCATCTAACTCCTCACGAACAAGTAGATCGGGTCGATTCAATTTTCGTGGCACTTTTTCGGTTCATACACCTCTCCCTTCGATTTCCCGTTGATTGAGTTGATTTGAGCGGATGATTTCTTGGGGATAGTCTTCCAACTACCTCGTGATCATCCTCTCTAAGTTTGGGATCAAGGGATTTTGATTTGAATCAATTTTGGGGAGATTTGGGGAGAAGGCGACTGAAATCGCCCTCTCTGCGCGTTCCCGGACAGTCCGCCGGTGAACCGCGGACAGTCCGGGGGTCGGGCTCCAGCCTGTTCAGTGGCTGCGCAGTTCGGTCGGGCAAGTGATTTTTGAACCGCGGACAGTCAGCCGTAGGGACTCGCGGATAGTCCGTAAGTCGAGCAGAAGGTTTCAGAAACCTTGTTGTTCTGTCCATTTGGCCGGCGGACAGACCGCCACAGGACCGCGGACAGTCCGCCCCTGCCGCGGACAGTCTGAGACCAGGAGTCCGGACAGTCCGGGACTTGGTTGAAGCCTCCGGTTTAGTGCGTTTGCTCTCCAGACTTTTTCGCTTGGTTTTCGGACTTCTCGTTTGGCCCTATAGTTAACCAAGAAACCTCTCTAGGTATCTTTGCTACTTGTTAGCATCGGTATTTGGGGATTTCTCGACGTAGCTCTGAATCTACGTTCGGGACTCGGTTTTTAGGGGTCGAACTTGTGTCGTGGCTTTTGGTGTTTGGTTTGCTATTGCTTGGTGGTGCCTCGCTGTGATCCTAGGGATCATCCACCCTCTTCCAAGGGTCATGGGCATCATGGTTTCGATCGAAGCTTTTGGGGGTTGAATTTTGAGACAAAGGCCAAAGTTTCGAGAGAAATTTTTGAGGCTCCCATTCACCCCCCCTCTGGTCGCCTTGCTTTTGCATTCTCGGTCCTTCAAGTGGTGAGTTTTATTGCGTTGTTTTCAAAACTGTCATATCATATGAAATGAAATAAAACTCGAATAAAACTCTCTACTGAGAGTGAGTTTATTGAGAGTGAGAGTTTCATTCTAGAGTTTCATAGACATTAAATTTGATGACTCATAGAGAGTTGATATTTGTGTCAAAAGAGTTTTATTTAGATGAAACTCATTTCTTCTTTCTTTTCTTAAATACACTGTCATGTCATCAAAAATACTTATGTGATAGCATATTTAATGCAAATGAAACTTAGATGAAACTCCTACTGACACTGCCTAAAAATATGTTTATTTACCTTAAACTTTAGGCCCTCATCGAAGACTTGATAGAGTAATTAATGAACAAGTAAGAAGAGCTTTTATGTCTTCTCGTCATGATAGAAGGTTATTGCTACAATTAACGAAGAAGGCAAAGCCTACCTAGGATGACTAGGAGGGATCATTCTTGAGAAATTAAATTGGATGGATCCCGGGTACACCTAATGCCTATGCACCCATGGTAGATGATTGACATGTGACGCAAGAGAATATTACTCGTATATACGTAGTAAACACTAGACAACATGTGTGGAGATTAAATTTAGAAACCTCAGATCCACCCAATTTAATTCCCTTGATCTGGTCAAGTTTTCTTCTTTTTTTAATCTATATCTACCTATTTCTGGCCGGCAATCCTATTTCTACTAACAATTTTAACGACCTAACTTTATTGTTTCAGTTATGCCATTTTAAGATGCTAGAAATTCCAAGTGAACACTCACGTTTCAGAGCCTGTCAATGTTTGTTCTGTTGATGAATATTGTAGATTGAATCTAGATTGCTGGAAAGGTAGATGTATGTCACCGCATTTTGCTACACATTTGTTCTCTACCACTAATGTAACTGTTTTACTATTCCAGCACTATTGTGATCTGTGTTTAGTGCCTGCTGTTTACAGACTTAATGTTAAATCAAGCAAGCAAGCAAGGTATTAGGAGGAGATTTTGTCATGAATAATGATTGCCATTAGATTCCGGTGATTGGGATTGATTCATTTTAGTTTAGCACCCAATACATTAGCTCTCTAGGGCATTGTGCTCCCTATATATCCTGGGTTCTAACTTCTAAGTGAGCAGTCAACACCAAATGTGGATTCGAAGCAACAAAGAAGATCAATATGATTGTTATTTTTCCCTTTACCATTTTGTGTTGTTCTTTTTCTTGTGGTTATTTGATATAGATTATCTATTTGGCTCTTTCAGGATACAGCGGGACCATGAATATGGACATGTGGTAGTAGTCAAGCATCAGGGCGTAAGCCTCACCAGTGCCCAAAGGAGTAATCTTCTTCTTTGCTATGCACAATATACCATTTGTTATGTTACCTTGCCATATAGAATCCTTTGCATTTTGTACATGAACCAACTTTCCTATTATGTTACTTTATGATATGAAATTCTTTGTCGGAGCTCAAGTACTCAACTTTAGCCCTTCTGAGCCTCAGACCTTTTGAGCCCCCCACAGCTGGTGCCGCACCATCTCCTGCAACAAGCTGTAGCACCCAAGAACCATCATCACATGAACTGCTTGTGACTCTAATTAGACCTCCTACATGAAGATAAGCTCACAAATTTCTGAAGTTTTTTGTCATTGCTTGCATACATTGATTACCTAAGGCAGCTCACATGATGAGTGTGCACCTAAGAAAATATCAATTGTTCTGATGTGTAACTATTCTCATTGACATGAGTTTTAGACACTCTAATTATTAGTTTTAGTCTATAGTTAGATCCATCAAGAAACTATGTCACTTCATAAACCATAGATACCTAATGTTCTTGTACACGGTGTTTATCAGGTACATGACCAGAGCGTGCTTGGTGAAAAAACAGAACAATTCTCATCTTCAAGGCTGCCTACAACAAGGTAATAATCTGAACATTGTTAATTTCATGCTTTGATGATTGTTGTAACCTATGAGTTCCCTGATTAGCCTCCTGGTTTGCTAATCAGCACTTCAGCAGCTATAGATGGTAACATAAATAAAAATAACATTTTAATTTTGTTACTTTTATATATTTTTTGTTCCTATACAGAAGTTGCAAGACTTTGTTGCCTTGGAAAGACTACAGTGATCGTTTTGTTTCCTGTATCCTGGTTTCAGCAAGCTGATGATCATCATGACAAACGTTTTTTGTGTTGACCAATCTACAAGCCATCTGTAAACTTACACTGTCAACGTTGAACTTAGTATTGTGGGGTAGATCCACACAGCTTGGTTGTACTTCATCAAATTATGTGTCTGCATAGATGAATCTTGCCTGATATGTCCTCTCATACTACCATAGAGCAAAGGGCCATATATTTTTTTTCTTAAATAATGTATTATTATGATGACCACATTTGTGTAAACAATAATTATGATATTTAACTACATATTGCCTGCCAAAATAATAGTCGACGGCTGCCACTAATTGTTTCCTCCAGCATTTTCATGTCTGTTATTGTTTAGTATAAACAGGCACTATAATGTAGTCAATGAAAAATCTCGGTTACATACTTTATTCACCATCTAGGTCACTAATCATTCTTTTACAATAGTGCCTTAATTAGCATCTGGTGTAAATTATGTCTAAGATGAGATAATAGAATTCATTATAGATAAGACAGATCTTATTGATTAAAAGGAACCAGAATCACTTCCCTACGCGTTCTAAAATTCAAGTGCGGCGAAGCACGCCTACCGATCTAGTTTGTTCTAAACAGACAAGCGGTACTTGATTGGTGTCGACAAGTTTCTCACTAATGCCAAAGCTAATATTAGGAATGGGAACATACTTGATTGGCGTCGGCAAGTTTCTCACAAATGCCAAAGCTAATGCTTGGAATAGGAACCCAGTTTTTGCCCATGCAAAGATTGCAAAGAAATAGATTCAAATTTGAGTCTATTCGAATACACTTGCTTACCAGGGAGTTCATACCAAACTATAAGTGCATATATTGCTTAAATATTGATGAGACCCCCTTGGGTGTATTTTGACAAAGAGATCGATTTGGATTGTACTTAAATATTGCTTGAAAAGTATTCACTCGCGCCACACTTTTCTTTATCAGATGCTCATAGCTTAAAAGAGTAGGAACACAAATAAAATTCATCTCAACAAGTATAAACAGAAGATGACAGACATCCAAAGTCAGCAAGTGCTGCTGCAGGCTTAGACATATAAGTTAGCAACCATATCCACTCACTTGGATTATACTATACAATCTTCTGTGGAGAAGTTCTTGAACGTAAACCATCATAATGCAACAGGTCAGCGAGGAGATGGTGGCTTGAAAGGAGACGGTGAAACGATATCAGCCTTAAAACACAAGAATTATATTACTTTTTTCAAGTAAAACCAGCTTCTCTTCTTAGCTCTCTCCTTTAATTACCACAGCATAGCTCCACAATGTTCAGATGTATTCTGGGCCATTCATAAATAAATTTTCCAGTCTACAAAAGGCAGTTGAGTTGCATACAAAGTTTAAATCTTATTAAACCATTAATCACTCAGGGATACCATTCTAGATACAGCCGGCCAGTTCCTACCTTTGAGTTTTTCTACAAATACAGAGGGTATAATATATCCAGAAATAGGGTTCAGTTTATCAAGTCAGCCCTTCAACACATGACTGATCAAGTAATGATTTAAACTTCTTCACCATACACTGAAAATGAAAATTGTTATTACCTGCAGGAACCAATTATCGCTGCTTCCTCAGTTCGGTCTAGCACTAGCACATTGACAATTTAAGCAGAAGATGCAACCGTCATAATGGGACAGAAATGACATCTTGCGTACTGACAAAAATGCTTGATAACATGTATCTCTGAGAGTCCATAGCAAGGAAGGAAATGATACATGCATGACAAATGTGTGGTTACATGTTAGAAATGAAGATAACGGAGATAGAAATATATAGGAAAAGAATAACACAAATTAAGATGTTGGTTCATACACATTATTAGAGAAAATAAACGCAGGAGATTGTGTGCGCAGACCTTGTTTTGATAGCAATCCCTGAGATGGAGCTGCAGGCACCTACAGTTCAGAGACAGATCAAATGAAAACAGTTAGACAAAATAGGCCCAGCGATTATTAGATATCAATTCTTTGACAGAAGGCTTAAGGAATCAGAATACTAAAGAAATGAAACCAACAAAAAGAAAAGCATTATACAATGCCAGATCTAAATTAACTAACCAAAGATCTCCTATTGCAAAAATACGGCACCCAGCAACACAGAAGGACCACAAAAAACCTCTAGTACCAGGACAAAAGTAAATAAAGAAGAGAAACGGATTGAAAGAGTATGCATCACTGTGGAGGAACAGAACGAGAGGGCCTTAGGGCACCCGCAATGGGTGACTCATAAGCTAGCTCTTAGCATTCTTTTAATATTTTAATAGAAGAAAGACAAAAGCTAGCTCTTGATCAAGAGCTAGACTTATACACACATTTCAAGATGATGTGAGTATGTTATGTGGGGCTTATTGTATTATGAGCTATTGCTAAAAGCTAACACTATTGGAGAGGTTGGCTTAGAGCTATCAGCTGACTCTTGCTGTTGCAGGTGCCCTTATAGCCTAGTAGTTACAACGCCACAGTATCATACAACAGGTTTGGGATGACTCGTGGGATCGATTTACTGGGATGGTTTTAAAAAAATTACCCTCAGCCAGTAAAAGCTGGGATCTGGAGTTTTCTTGGCCAGGGCTCTTCTACATGTCTTCAGGGAGGTCTTCCCCGGACTGGCCAAGTTTTTTCAAAAAAATAAAAAGTTTAGAAACAAAGGCCCAAGTATCAAATGGGGGTCACTTACAGGGGATGTTCTAACTCAAACCGATAGCACATTGTAGCACCAAGAGAAAATACAGGAGCTAGCAGCCTTGGAGAGCAGCTGAAAGAAATTGAAAGGAATAATGATGTACCTGCTAATCCCGAAACAGCACAACGAACGGCCGCCCCCAAAGCAATCGCTTCGCTTTTGGGCGTAGCCGTAGCGCAGCAGACCACATCCTCACCCAGCTCTGCAGCCTCCCGCGATGCACAAAATGTGGGCTGTGTCTTTGAATGCCGATGATCCCTGTTGTCCACATCCACACCATGCTGTCCTTTGCTTATTCCTTCCTCTCCAGCACCCCAACACCCCTGCAAGTGCGATATGTAAGTTTGAGTTTGTCACTGACGTTGAAGCCCTCACAGGACTAACACCTGCTTATTTTATATATGGCCATGGTGCTAACTTACAGGAACCAGTGGAACAAATATATAATTCGTGCAAGTGCCAACATGTCACTGGAGTTAACTTTTACAGAAAAAATAACTAGGAAGAACCCTCATACCTACTTATAGCTTAGCTGTGCCATGTTGATGCCGTGTGCATGCCATCAAATTGAGTTCAAGCTTTCCTGTGGTTTTCACCCAATCCAATAACCCCATGTTAGCATATGCAGTTGTAAACTCCAGAGAAACAACCAAAGCACAAACACAAAGGGAATGCATGCATGCATGTTAAAGGAAAGCAAACTAATTCAATAGGCACAAACAAAGAAAAATAGCTAGAACAAACAGGCAAGACATAGTCCAATGTAGGGATTGATCACCTACGTTACAAGACAGCAGGGTCACTAATTAAAAATTACATGCCAAGTTAATTAAACAGCAGACAGTCCTAGTCACCAATAATAGAATAATAACTGCCCGGAAGCATAATCTACATGACCGTTGATACATTCATTAGCGTGGTCAGCATAACACACAAGGTATTGGTCAAGGTTGCAAGGCCTGACACTGGGAACTATCCTCTTATTTTCATCACTGCCAAACTCATGCGGCGGCTCAGCCTTCCTTGTCTTGAGATGAATGACACTGAACTTGCGACTGCACTGGTAATGGTGGCCCAGGTATACCGCATCAGCAGCAATGGAGGGGAATGTCTTGGTGCAGACAAGCATGGAGTGTGTCCTGCCAATGAATGCCGCGTGGTGGCCGAGGCTCCACACAGGTACCAGCATCCTCCCAGCAATGTCCACCTCTAGCACCTCAATGCGGCCAGTGACAGTACCATCAGCAACTGTGAACAGCTCCATCGGATTGTAGGCTCCCCTGCCACCAAAATACTCAACGTCTCTCCAATACCGCACCAGCAGCATCCTTCCATTGCCGCCGCCGCCAACCAGGTAGGAGAGGATGTGCATGAAGAGAATGGCGTGTCTAGTCGCATGCTGGCGCTGGCTGATGATTTCAACCAGCCGAGGCGGCAGCGACGGTCCCAACAGCTCCAACAGGAAGATGGAGCCCTCCAGTGTGGCGGCATAGCAGCGCCCTCCATGAGACAACAAGGAATGGAACGTGATCTTGCCCAGCCCTGGCGAGTGATACAGCCTGCCTGGGTTCACCAGCGTCCAGTGCGGGTCACCGGGTTTGGCAACGACGATGCAGGACTGGTTGCCCTTGACGCAGGCCACCAGGGTGGGCGGGGAGGTGGATTCATCGAGGCATGCACCATTGATCGAGTGGCCTTTGAGGTTACGGGGATTGCTAAGAGCCATGGTGTCCGCCATCCAGAGTGGCACGGTCGTCACCATTAGGGAGGTGATGGCGGGGAACTCGATGACGGCGTTGCTCAGAGGGTCCAGGAGGCGGATGCCCATTGAGAACCTGTGGATGAGGACGAGGAGGCCGTCGACGGCGCCCAGGTGGCAGTGGGTCGTGAGCGCCGGGAGGTTGACGCTGAGGGAGGACCCGGTGGCCATGTTGAGGAGGCGTCGGCGCGGCCCGGCGTCGGTGCTGATGGCGAGAACCACCCAGTTGCGGGGCCGGAAGCGCCGGTCCTGCAGCGCGCCACGGCCACGCAGCTGGTCCGCGGTGTGGTCGCGCCACGGCCTGCACACGGCGCGGAAGCGGTAAAACTCCGACACGTCGTCGGAGAGCAGCCGGTCGGCGATGTCCTCTACAAGTTCACAGGTCAGGTTGGCCCAGTCCCGCCATTCCTGAGCCTGAGGACCGCCGGCGTCCAGATCTTGGGCAGACGCTTCACTTTTCATCCCAGAAGATTGGGCTACTAGGAGGCGCCGCCGACGCGCTCGTGTCATCGGCCCCTCAGATCCGACAAAAGCTCCGTCGGCTCCGTCGGAGATGGATCCCATGAGGGAATCGGCAAAAGCTCCGGCTTTTCGCGACCGTGCCTTCAAGCTGCGTCGTAGATGGATCCCATGGGGGAACCGGCAAAGCTCCGGCTCCGCGACCGTGCCTTCATCATCTTGCCTCAATATAAAAAAAATTTATATTGATGAACACAGATCTTTTCGTAGATCTGGATGAACACAGATCTCACAGAAGCGAGCAAGCCTGCATATAAAAAAAATTGTATTTAGTTGATTGGTTTGCCTGGAATAAAATCACGCCATCTTTACGGTGGTGAGTTTACCCGTTTCGTCGAATGGATTAGCACGAGGAAGGGATGACGAGCCAACAACGCTTTTGACCGCCGCCAACCCATTCGATTTGGCGACGGCCGGCGTTGAGAGAGGGATGATGGCCGGAGGTGCGGCGGCTGGACCTCACCGAAGAGTAGTGGTGCCTTGGTGCGGCGGCGGCGCAAGCGGGGAGGAGGGTTTAGGTTTGAGGGGAAGTCGCGAATGACTATTTAATTGCCTTGCGGGCGGGTCATTCTTTCTATCCTGGAATTGGTCCCTTGTGTATTGGGCCATCGTCGGCTCTCATGTGGATATGACACTGGTGGATCAGGCCTTGCCTCGAAAAGGCCTGCCAGAATAATTCTAGGCCTTTTGTATCACAGTTTTTTTTTTAATACTTGGCTTTTAACATTTTTTTAGTTTTTTTTCTGATTACGCAGGCTTTTTTTATTTCGATTTTTCAGCTAGTTTTCCAAGGAAAATTTTTCTACCGGACCCACAAAGTGACCCCTCTTTAAATTTTGAGATTTGCTGGTGGACGCTCTGGTTCTTCACAAATTTGCTGGTGGACACCGTGTACAATAAAATAATTTTATAAAATACATATAAAATTATATAAGTGTTCGAAAATTATACTATATAAAAGTTTTCTACACTCTACATGATTAGTATAGTGTCCGTGCTAACGTTATGGCTTCATTTCAAAGATGTACATGAAAACAACCAAATGACGAATTATTTGTCCATCGTTGAACTCTTACACAATTGTATTTTAGCATTTATACAACCTGAGAAATATTTTTGCATGAGAAGACATAATAAAGTTTTCTCGTATTAACCATCTAATTTGCATTCTGCTTGTCAAAACATTCATTTGTATGGCTCTTGAGAATGTCCGCCAAAATGCTCGGTTCATGACATGTCACGTAGAATTATGTTGCATGAGCAACCTCTTCAATTAGAGAAAGAGAGCCCATACACTGAGTTTATATTCTATATGAGTGTGGTTACTTTCATCCTAATTAGTCATGCATCAACCAACAAGATGATCAATTAGAGGTTAACAGATCATCAATCCTAACTTTGGGAACACATAATGGCGCTAAAGGCATGAACCAATAATAAAAAAAATAGCTCTTACTATATTTCTCGTTTCGGAGAACTGCATAACATATATAACATGCTTATATTTTAAGAACCTGCCCATCGGCTCTCTCTCATTAAAAAAACTACATGGTACCCCGCGCGTTGCTGCGGTAACCGTATATACACTTATGTCTCAAAACTACTAATTAGTAAATTGTATAAAAAGTCATTAAGCAAAGTTGTTTTGCATGACAACGACAACACACCACTATGAAATGAAAAATAAGAAGATTATATAGTAGGTAGGTGAAACTGTAGAGATATTTATAAGCCTATAAATAAAGTTGGCACTCCGCGGAGCTATATATGGGCCTGCACTTAAAAAAATGCTCCTAGAGAAATGCATGAACTGGGTACTGGAGTTTATTGTGTAAACCTGCATGTCCGCAGCCATGGCTTTTCCAAGTAAACGCGGTGATGCAAATGGAACTGACAGTTGCTTGAATGTCATTATCATAGTCCATACGACTGGATCCACCAAGTTCTTCGGAAGGTGATGAATCTCGGCCCCCACATGTGTTGCCCCAACCACAGCATGTCTCGAGCTCCACACTCCGGCTCTGCTATGGCATTGCCGGCTTGCCGCACCTCCTCCAACCCACCATGCGCCAGTCTCTAGTATGGCCTGCAAAAGGCTGCAGATCGGAATCAATCACTAAATTCACGATAACTTAAAATAAAGAGCTACATGTTGCTCCTCACGGATTGGAAATTGGAAGCACAAGCAAAATACATATTCCAATCAGACTCAAAGCATACCTATATATATCATAAGCTGTAGAGTCAAGCAAGGTAGTGCAGCTTCCGGGCCCTAAGGCATGCCAACAGCATGGTTGTCTAGTCACCCCTCACCCGGGCACGCATGCCGCCGAACGAACCTAGTGGAGCGAACCTGGCAGACTTGTAAGGAAGGAAGGAATTCCTTCGAAGGTGCAAACGAACCTGGCGGAGGACTGGAGGAGTATTTGTTGAACCTGCCACTGCCAGCAGGGAGCGAATGAGAGCACAACCTCGTCGGCACATAGGACGGTGGCCTTCTTCAAGAATCCCAAAGCGCGTGCTCGGAGAAGAACACAGGTTGCTCACTCGGCCCTCAATCTGTCGCAGCTGCATGCGGCGTGGCCACGCGACACCTTCAGCGACATGGCTACCTCCGCGGGTCTAGAAATTCGAGACTCGGCTAATCACGATGTGCCTCCATCGTGGAGGCACTCACGCCTGATGAGTGTCCTTGAGAAAGTTGGGCAGGGCCGCATGGGAGATGGATGGCTTATGCCATATGAATGCGACCAACATATGCGGGATTAAGGAATATAAATATTGTTGTCCTGATGAAAGTGGAGGGCAGTTTTAGTTTTGGAGTTAGAAGAATCAATACAGCACTACTGCATGTGCCTGTTCGTTGGTGCACAATGTGGCAGGTAGAAGAACCGATCTGCATGTTGCCTGTTCGTTTTGTGTAGTGCGCCGGTGATTAGCCATAATACAAAAGAAGATGACGTGGCTTAAGGAGAGGCCAGGAAAATAAGCTAATGGGGTCTCCAATTTAGTTATAGAAGATAATTTAATTATCAAAACCAAGACATACTAATGAACCCACTCATGAATCTAGTACCTTACTGAAACATAACCTAATATTTACACATTAATCTACAAAAAAAAAGACACAATCAAGTTAAATCACTACTGAAAACTTAAAATTCCCTACGGTTTTGAATTTTTTTTTATGGTTACTGCATAAACCGTCAGGGTAATACTAATTATCTTGACGACTTTCAAAAAACACTCAGGAAAATTAATAATTATTCCTGGAAAATACACAAGCAAATTAAAAAACCGTCAGGAAAATTCTAAATTAACTTGTGAGTGCACATAACCATCAGAAAAATTAAATAATCGTCAAGATAATTCTTAATTTCTTGATGGTTTTGCCTTTTTTGACGGTTATTGCATAAACCGTCAGGATAATTAGTATTATCTTGTCGGTGCACTGATAACACACGGGAAATTGCATAACCATCGGGAAAATTAACATTATCTATTTGTGAAGGACGTATAGTCCCACTTTATTAAAAATGCTTCAATTTTTTATGGAATGCTTATAGATCCAAAATATATTGTTGTGTTAATTTGTGGGATTTTCTAATTAAATTTAGATATTATTGCAATTGTTCATTGAATTATTATATAATAAATGTAATAATATCTAGACTTAGTTAGAAAAATCTATAAACTTGCATGGTAACATGATTTTGGTGTACAATCATTGCATAAAAACTTCAAATGTATTTAACAAGGTTGTACTTGACATTGTTCACAAACACATATATGTCACACATAGTTATATGACTAAGTACAAGATGTTTCTATTGCGAAGGACGTATAGTTTCACTTTATTAAATTGCTTTGATTTTCCATGAAATATTTATGGACCCAAAATATCTTATTGTGTCAATTTAATTACAGAATTTTCTGATCAAATCTCGTTATTATTGTAGTTATTCGTTAAAATATCATACAAAAATGTATAATATCTAAACTAGGTTATGAAAATCTACAAACTTACATGATAACATGATTTTGGTATATAATCATCCTATGAAAATTTTTCGTTTTAATACAGTAGTATCGCATACACTGTTTACAAATGGATACATCTCATATATATAATTATATGATTAAGCGGGAGATGTTTCTATTTGTGAATAATGTATAGACCCTTTTATTAAAGTTGCTTCAATTTTTTATGGAATGCTGAAAGGACCTAGGATGCCGCCTAGGGGGTGAATAGCCGTTTCTGAAAATTAACAACTTATAATGCGGAAGCGATTAGTATGTGAGTTTTCAATTACTTGAAAACTGCCAATTGGAGTAAAACAACCCCTCAAGATATAAACACAAAGTATATGACAAGTATTTAATACACCTAGAGGCTAACACCCTGCACCACAAAGATCAGCTCAAAGAATAAACAGATTGGGCGCAGTCAACAAATACCGGACTTGTCCGATATGCACGTCCTGTGCAGGACTGCTCCTTTTCTTCTCCAATTTCTCACACAACCTGCAAACACTATGTATGATGTATATATGGAACTGATTGCCTGCAAAATAACTTTCAAGACGAAAAATAGCAAATAACCAAAAGTAATACACAAAGGGATGACACGGTATTTGTTTTACTGAAGTTCGGCACCCCCTCAGGTCCTAGTCCCATTGAGCCGGCTGCGAGCTACCGCAAAGGTGGTCTATTTCACTCGCAATGCTCCTTCCACTAGTTGATCTCTTTTGAGAAGAGATCGAACCTTCACAAACTTTCCGAGGCACTCCACAAAGCTCTTGGGTGCTCAACGGCGACGTTTAGCCGTCTAGGACCGTAGAGTGCAAGAGTAACGAATGCGCACAACAAGATCGACGATTTGCACAAGTGCTCAAGTGGTGGCTTACTCTCTAAATTTGAATCTCTCTCAACCCACAAATGCATTTGGCAATTAGAGGTCAATCACTCACTAAGAGAGGGTTGGAAAGTGTTTTGAAAGCTTTAGAATGAGTGTGGAAACCAGTAGAATCAGCAACCTCCAATGAGGAGGCTTGAGGTATTTATAGCCTCACTTTCAAAACTAGTCGTTAGCCGTTTTCAAAACATGTCTGGTACGCTACAAGAAATGGTTGGTTTTTTGACATAAAATCAATTTGTGATGCTGGTTTTTAATGTTAATTATGACATAATTATGTGAATTATGACATTAGTTATTTGAATTATGACATCAGTTATGTGTATTATGACAAAAGTGCAATGACAACATAACTAATATAAAAAATTCACATAATTGATCTCATAATTTACATAACTAATGTCATAATTCATATAACTATGTCATAATTAACGTTAAAAAACCAGTGTCACAAATAGATTTTATGTCAAAAAAACAATCATTTCTTGTAGTGGTATGACTTTACTACGTGAGAAACACACTGAGCTTACCAACTTTCGAACCCCACATAGGAACCCGGTAGTACCAGCCTTCTGGTCGGTAGTACCGGTAGTTAAAAGGGGTTTTCGCAATAAAGCCGGTAGTACCGACCCCGATAGTACCGACCCAAGGGACGGTAGTACCGGCCATCCATAGACTGTCAGCCAGAATTCCGCAAATACCGAACATGTCCGGTATGGACTCCTTGCGCCAGGACTGACTACAAGACCGTAGGACGACTGCACCGATGTGGGCACATACCGAACATGTCCGGTGTGCATACTGAACATGTGGCCTCTCTGCGCCAGGACTAGAAACAAGGACATAAGAAGGCTGCACCGTTGTGGCCTCATACCAGACATGTCCGGTATGCATGACAGACAGTGCAGCAACATGCTGAAAGTTAGTCCTTGCTCTCTCATGTCTTACTTAGGTTGGTTTGAGCACTTATGAAAAATCATCTACTATATGTTGTATCCCTCTTAATAGTATGACATTCCTATTTACTCAAGATAAGTTGAAAAGCAAGTTTTAAACCTCTTGAGTCGATCTCCATTTGAACCGAAGCCGCTTCTCTTCACTTTCTTCATTTAGAGGAATGCTTGTCATGATTAAGAGTAGATATCCCTCGAGCATAGCCATCTTGAGCATGTGACATGTACTCCATGCAAGTGATATAATGAAATTCCAAATGTGCCAAGTCACTTCAATCAATATTATTGCTAGGAATATTGATTCTCCACTAGATGCGATCTTCAAGCTTGATTGATCCTTCGACTAAATGCAAGTACTTTCTTCTTCACTCTAGCTAGGTTCTTCGGCCGCCAAGCCGTCGCTTGCCCTTCACCCTTGCTTAGTACCTCAAAGACTCTTTACTTGCTATCTTCACCATCTCAAGCCATTCAACCACACTTTGTTTTGAACCTTGTGTTAGCACACACATATGAACCATGATTATCCCATAATATGATAGCCCTTCTTTATCAATATTACTCTCATTGTTGTCATGTGCTTGTGACGTGATTTTTATACAACAATCCATCATTTTGGCTTTATATTTCATTTCAAGTACATAGTGAGATAACCCTTTCTCTGTGTCTGTTGGTATAAATTAATGCACACCCTACTTTATCCGCAAGCGCACAGATAAAATCTACCGATGTAGCACTTCACCGGATGTAACCCAGTTTTAATATTGAACCCAAAGGAACGGATAGCAGTAAGTCTCAAGTGTTTAACCCCTGAGTAACTAACAAGGACGGAGAAGCTAAAAGTGTAGAGGGGATTACTAAGGTTGTCTAAACCTATCGTAAGAGTGATATGTCTATTATTCTTAATGGGGAATTGTCATAAAAGGTCACAGCAGAGTATGAATCTTTTATGCAAATGTATAATCCTACCGAACCTACACACGGGTAGTGGACTATAGAAGAATCAACAAGGCTATAAGAGTCACCCTTGCAAACTACCACTTTTACCGGCGTTATAGGAGGTAAACATGAGTTTTCCAGTCTAAGCACCACGCTTACACTATCCAACTACTCTAACTCTAGAGCGACTAGAATTAAAGTACTCAAGAGAGTCACTTAAACCTTAAGAATAATAAGAACAATAACTCGAACTTAAATATAGATGTCAATTACCGAAACAATCGTTGATGCAAGTCGATGAAGAACTTGAATCCACAGGTACAAGATGAAGAAGTTGATCCGACAGGCCGGAGCTTCCTCTTGATCTCTTCCTCTCTCTCTCTCTTCTAGTTCTAATATAAGACTAGGTTCTAATCCTACTAGAGGGGTATCTAGTCTTCTACTTGAAAGCTGATCTCTCGAAGTCTCTTCTAGGGTTTCTAGTTGAAGCGTAGTCTTCTGAAGAGGGGACCTTCTGTCTGACCTGGGGCCTGGGGGTCTCCTTATATAGCCCTGAGGGATCAACCGTGGCCCTTGGATCAAACCGACTTGAGGTACGATCGAGATGCATCTAGGAGGTCGGTTGAGGTAGCTTGCAAAGGAAGGAGCCAGGTGGGCCCTGGGGGAGACCGACCGGTCTCCTGGTGGGACCGGTCGGTCCCACCAGTCAGCTTCTGGTGGTCCACTTCGTCGTGGTGTATCCTCATACCTCCTGGAGTCTTCTAGAAGATACTTGACGTGGAGATTGCGTTATCTCCCGTCGGTTTCCTTCTAGGGGAAGCTATCGGTGTCGATTTCCTGGATTAGTCCCTGCAGATTCACAATTCACCAAAACTCATGGAATTCATTAGTTTAAGTCCCTATACTAAGGTGGAGTTTATATATTCATCCATTTTCAAGCTTAATTGACCTTTAATAATAAGAGTTAACAAGTGTCAACAAGCTCCCCCACACTTAGGCTTTTACTCGTCCTCGATAAAAGGTTGGATCAAACATTTAAGCTTTTCCATAAATCTTTTGAGAAATTGAGAATAAGATAGTTGAAACAGATCACTCTTTTCCTTGAGCATAAGACATTGGAGTTTTTGAAATTTTTTCTGAAACAAGTCGTAGCTTTCCTTCTCCTTTTGTAGTCTTTCAATCCCTTACCAAGACACTTTAATTGAAGTAGTTGTATAGATTACTAAGTTAATGGAGAAAAATACTATACTCTTAGATCAAGACATTTAATCTTTTTAAACTTTGTCACTCTTACTGGCATATTGTGATTAGAGGTACCATGGGCTATCTTCTTTTTCTTCCTTTCATATTTTTATCATAATACTTTTTCATATATCTTTTCTCTGAGGTATGTCGGACACTTGTCCATTTTTCTTTCCTCATATTTCATACTTTTGCATAGCCCATGCCTCTAACACAATACTACTTCGGAAGAGTGAATCTTTCTTTATATTTGTAAGAATCTCGATCTTTAGAGCATAATAAATCTCTCAACAAAGAACTCAGTATTTTAAGTAAATAATTGATTGATTGATGTCTTGGCAGGTGACTTATTTACTACAAAGGAGAAGTATCGCTAAACTCTTTTTATCTTTGTAAGTAGAAATCTCCAATGCTTATACTTCAAGATTTGAGTTCTCATTATTCTTCTATCATATTCCACAACAACTCTTAGATAGTATGGTTTTCTTCAAATATTGGAACAAGTATTTTCAGAAGGGGTGTTGTTGAACATATCAAATTAATCTTTTAAAACTTACGAGTTGTAGGAATTTGATTCTAATTTGAACAGAAGTTTAAATATCAAAAAATAGAATGTAGTAGTTACGTACCGATCCGTGGACGAAGGAGAAAGCAAGGGGGGTCTACCCCCGACCGACCGGTGGGGTCCATCGACCGACCGGTTGGGCTCAGGGCCCAACCATGGCCCACTTCGTGGTGCGTGATCCAGGTAGCGATGTCTTCTGCTCTGTATAATTTTCACGATCGTTTTTCGGTAATTTTGTCGTCGTCTTCCCCCACACTTATTTTCTGTTTTCTGCTAATCACAACATGTGGAGACAAGACATATATCCAAAATAACAATATAAAAGATAACTTCACACTTTATTGATATAAAAGGCACTTTTATTACACACCAAAATTTAACTAAACAGAACTCATAACGAATCTAGATTTAAACACTGTCACACCCGGTTTTAAGAACAAAACCAGGTATACACCATATGTGAGCCCAGGAAGCCAAATCTCACATATAGTCACAAATAAAGGGTAATATCGAAAGACAATGCTCTTATATAGCGTATATAAAACAAAAGAACATAACCTTAAAGAGCAGACAGCGGAAAGACACTCCGATCTTCAGATGGAGTCACCAACTTCACAGGGACAACTGACTGGTTGCTCACAAGCCTAACTTCTCCAACTCTTGCAGTCTGGTACCCATCCGGGATTTTTCCAAAGTATTGAAAAGTAAAGCAAGCATAAGTACATCTCGTACTTAACAAATATAACATGGGGTTCATGAGGCTCAAAAGGCTGACACTGGTTTAACTGCATTAGCTTTTAGTTGGCATAATTTTAGCATTAAGTAGCATCAAAGTATAACCATCCCAATTTAAACATATGAGGCATGAGGCTAGTGCCCTCCTTGGGTTTGGGGAACCCGGTTATGGCGGCTTCGCGGCATTTAACATCAACCGCTTATAGGTACGACTCCATACGGATTTTCCAATATGGAAAGTCGTTTCCCTCAAACATGGGAGGTGGTCTATCACCTCCGGACATCATAACTCTAGGCGGTTAAACCTAAATCGAGAGCATGAGGCTCGGATACCAATTGAAAGGATCAAGATGCCCAAGAGGGGGGGTGAATTGGGCTTTTCTAAAACTTCTTGCAAGAATAAAACCTATCAAGCCCCAATTAAACCCCTAGTGCCTAGAAGTGTGTTTCTCTTTACTCTACCGCACAAAAGACCAACTCTATGTCACTCCTACTCTAGCAAAGCAATTCAATAGTGAATGAACAACAAGTAATAATGCGGAATTGAATTGCTTGAAAGTAAATGCATAAGTAAAGGAGTAGAGATGACACGACGATCTTTTTGCCGAGGTATCGAGGTGTCGGCACACCCCCTAGTCCTCGTTGGAGCACTCGTGCAAGGGTATCGCTCCCCCTTGATCCGCGCAAGGATCAAGTGCTCACTATGAAATGATTCTTCGCCGCTCCGGCCCGGTGAATCGCTCACTATCGGTCACAAGCTTGCTTGGGTCATCCACAATGCCACCGGATGCTCTCCAAGCTTCACGATCGCCACCAAGCCGTCTAGGTGATGCCGATCACCAAGAGTAACAAGCTAGAACTCTCACTGACCGACACAAGGCCAAAGAGATGGATGGATGCACACTTGCTACTCAATTCTCACTAGGAGGTGTCTAATTCTCACAATTAGCAAATCACTCAACCTCACTAGGGCTCTTGCACTATCTCACACTCACAATGTGTCTCTCAGCAGATGGAAGTGGCAAGCACACTCAAATGGATGGAGGGAAGGAGTATAAATACTCCCCCAACCGGCCATCCAAAAACAACACAAGACAGGGTTTCTGCGGGGGCATCGGACGCTCTGATGCTAGGCATCGGACGCGCCGATGACCTCGACCAACGGTCGACTGTACCCTCTTGTCAGACATGTTAAAGGAGCATCGGATGTTGGGCAACATCCGATGCCCCTACATAGGACGCATCCGATACCATTTTGACCTCTCTGGAACCTCTCTGGATGGCCATTGGATGTTGGCCCTCAGCATCCGATGTCAGCGTTCGATGCAGCCCTCAGTTCACGCGCACGTGAACAGTGGCACTGGAGCGTCCGATGTGGCAACATCGGAGCCTCCGATGCCACGCACCAGACCAAACCCTAAGTCGGGGTGAGCATCGGAGCCTCCGATGCCCACCGGGCCAGCGTCTGATGCCTGTTACAAGGCCAAAACGAACTCGGATCGCGACGCGGCCTTAACGACTTTTGTTCCTCTCGACATAAGGCATCTCTCTGAGCTCCCTAGGGCTATGAAATAACAAGTGTGCACCACACCTACCTCAATAGACTCATCTAGGTCAAGCTACTGATTCACGCTCCCCTTTATAGTACGGCCAAAGGAAAAACAAAGACCTAAGACTACCTAAGTGTCCTCCAACATCATATGACACTTAGCCTAGTCTACCACCATCTTCGTCGTCCATCCTTTGAAAACTGAAACGATATCCATCGCCAGGGGACATGAACTCCATATGCCCGTATCATCGCCATTACCGTGACTTAACTCAATCCTGTTTCTGCAAAACACACGTTAGTCACAGTAATCTTGTGTTTCATCCAATCACCAAAACCCACTAGGGGCCAAGATGCATTTAGAGGACCTGGGGACACGTGTCGGTGGATGGGGTGCACGGGCGGTGCATCCCCTCTACGGCGTCGGTTTGATGGTTGAGCCACAGAAAAACCATCGGGTGGACGGTTTCCAGGTTTGGGCCACAAAACCTGGGTGCTGCGGGTTTGCCGAGTTTGGGCCACAAAACTCGGGCTGAGGAAGGTTTCCAGGTTTGGGCCTCAAAACCTGGGCGCTGGCGGGTTTCTGAGTTTGGCCACAAAACTCAGGCGATGGACGGCGGGTTTCCCGGTTTGGGCCTCTAAACCAGGGGTTGGTCGTGAAGACAGGTTTCCTGGTTTCGGCCACAAAACCGGGGACGGAGTCCGTGAAAAGGACAAGCATAGCGGTGGTGGCAGGTGGCGGCAATCGGTGAGGTTGTGTCGAGGCAACGCTACCAGTTGTGCGGGTGTGGCCGTCGGATCAGCATCTTCTCCGAGTTGGTCCAGAATAACCTTAGGGTTTAGCTGATTTGCTCTGTAAATAATTAGGGGTAGAGTGGGAATTAGAATTAGGATAAGTAGGGGGAGACACCCACCTCCCAAATTATCTCTCAGTCATTTGCTATTCTCCACTTAGGGTTTTCCTGCTCTCCCAATCCCCTGCTGTAGCCACTGAGATCCGCAGAGAACCATACCTCTGTGTTCATGACTTTTTGAGGAAGTGAGACCGTAATCTCACCATTGTAGCGTGTGGTAGCCACACAGATGCAGATCGATGTCTTGATTCGTGTTTTGATTTTGTTCTTCGCGTTCTTCGTTTCTTTGCGTTTTTCCCGTCACTCGATATCCCTCTATACTGCATCTTTTTGAAATCCACTTGAATCAACTTGTTCTTTGATGTGAGGTGATCATTTGCACCAAAGGAATTCATCTAACTCCTCACGAACAAGTAGATCGGGTCGATTCAATTTTCGTGGCACTTTTTCGGTTCATACACCTCTCCCTTCGATTTCCCGTTGATTGAGTTGATTTGAGCGGATGATTTCTTGGGGATAGTCTTCCAACTACCTCGTGATCATCCTCTCTAAGTTTGGGATCAAGGGATTTTGATTTGAATCAATTTTGGGGAGATTTGGGGAGAAGGCGACTGAAATCGCCCTCTCTGCGCGTTCCCGGACAGTCCGCCGGTGAACCGCGGACAGTCCGGGGGTCGGGCTCCAGCCTGTTCAGTGGCTGCGCAGTTCGGTCGGGCAAGTGATTTTTGAACCGCGGACAGTCAGCCGTAGGGACTCGCGGATAGTCCGTAAGTCGAGCAGAAGGTTTCAGAAACCTTGTTGTTCTGTCCATTTGGCCGGCGGACAGACCGCCACAGGACCGCGGACAGTCCGCCCCTGCCGCGGACAGTCTGAGACCAGGAGTCCGGACAGTCCGGGACTTGGTTGAAGCCTCCGGTTTAGTGCGTTTGCTCTCCAGACTTTTTCGCTTGGTTTTCGGACTTCTCGTTTGGCCCTATAGTTAACCAAGAAACCTCTCTAGGTATCTTTGCTACTTGTTAGCATCGGTATTTGGGGATTTCTCGACGTAGCTCTGAATCTACGTTCGGGACTCGGTTTTTAGGGGTCGAACTTGTGTCGTGGCTTTTGGTGTTTGGTTTGCTATTGCTTGGTGGTGCCTCGCTGTGATCCTAGGGATCATCCACCCTCTTCCAAGGGTCATGGGCATCATGGTTTCGATCGAAGCTTTTGGGGGTTGAATTTTGAGACAAAGGCCAAAGTTTCGAGAGAAATTTTTGAGGCTCCCATTCACCCCCCCTCTGGTCGCCTTGCTTTTGCATTCTCGGTCCTTCAAGTGGTGAGTTTTATTGCGTTGTTTTCAAAACTGTCATATCATATGAAATGAAATAAAACTCGAATAAAACTCTCTACTGAGAGTGAGTTTATTGAGAGTGAGAGTTTCATTCTAGAGTTTCATAGACATTAAATTTGATGACTCATAGAGAGTTGATATTTGTGTCAAAAGAGTTTTATTTAGATGAAACTCATTTCTTCTTTCTTTTCTTAAATACACTGTCATGTCATCAAAAATACTTATGTGATAGCATATTTAATGCAAATGAAACTTAGATGAAACTCCTACTGACACTGCCTAAAAATATGTTTATTTACCTTAAACTTTAGGCCCTCATCGAAGACTTGATAGAGTAATTAATGAACAAGTAAGAAGAGCTTTTATGTCTTCTCGTCATGATAGAAGGTTATTGCTACAATTAACGAAGAAGGCAAAGCCTACCTAGGATGACTAGGAGGGATCATTCTTGAGAAATTAAATTGGATGGATCCCGGGTACACCTAATGCCTATGCACCCATGGTAGATGATTGACATGTGACGCAAGAGAATATTACTCGTATATACGTAGTAAACACTAGACAACATGTGTGGAGATTAAATTTAGAAACCTCAGATCCACCCAATTTAATTCCCTTGATCTGGTCAAGTTTTCTTCTTTTTTTAATCTATATCTACCTATTTCTGGCCGGCAATCCTATTTCTACTAACAATTTTAACGACCTAACTTTATTGTTTCAGTTATGCCATTTTAAGATGCTAGAAATTCCAAGTGAACACTCACGTTTCAGAGCCTGTCAATGTTTGTTCTGTTGATGAATATTGTAGATTGAATCTAGATTGCTGGAAAGGTAGATGTATGTCACCGCATTTTGCTACACATTTGTTCTCTACCACTAATGTAACTGTTTTACTATTCCAGCACTATTGTGATCTGTGTTTAGTGCCTGCTGTTTACAGACTTAATGTTAAATCAAGCAAGCAAGCAAGGTATTAGGAGGAGATTTTGTCATGAATAATGATTGCCATTAGATTCCGGTGATTGGGATTGATTCATTTTAGTTTAGCACCCAATACATTAGCTCTCTAGGGCATTGTGCTCCCTATATATCCTGGGTTCTAACTTCTAAGTGAGCAGTCAACACCAAATGTGGATTCGAAGCAACAAAGAAGATCAATATGATTGTTATTTTTCCCTTTACCATTTTGTGTTGTTCTTTTTCTTGTGGTTATTTGATATAGATTATCTATTTGGCTCTTTCAGGATACAGCGGGACCATGAATATGGACATGTGGTAGTAGTCAAGCATCAGGGCGTAAGCCTCACCAGTGCCCAAAGGAGTAATCTTCTTCTTTGCTATGCACAATATACCATTTGTTATGTTACCTTGCCATATAGAATCCTTTGCATTTTGTACATGAACCAACTTTCCTATTATGTTACTTTATGATATGAAATTCTTTGTCGGAGCTCAAGTACTCAACTTTAGCCCTTCTGAGCCTCAGACCTTTTGAGCCCCCCACAGCTGGTGCCGCACCATCTCCTGCAACAAGCTGTAGCACCCAAGAACCATCATCACATGAACTGCTTGTGACTCTAATTAGACCTCCTACATGAAGATAAGCTCACAAATTTCTGAAGTTTTTTGTCATTGCTTGCATACATTGATTACCTAAGGCAGCTCACATGATGAGTGTGCACCTAAGAAAATATCAATTGTTCTGATGTGTAACTATTCTCATTGACATGAGTTTTAGACACTCTAATTATTAGTTTTAGTCTATAGTTAGATCCATCAAGAAACTATGTCACTTCATAAACCATAGATACCTAATGTTCTTGTACACGGTGTTTATCAGGTACATGACCAGAGCGTGCTTGGTGAAAAAACAGAACAATTCTCATCTTCAAGGCTGCCTACAACAAGGTAATAATCTGAACATTGTTAATTTCATGCTTTGATGATTGTTGTAACCTATGAGTTCCCTGATTAGCCTCCTGGTTTGCTAATCAGCACTTCAGCAGCTATAGATGGTAACATAAATAAAAATAACATTTTAATTTTGTTACTTTTATATATTTTTTGTTCCTATACAGAAGTTGCAAGACTTTGTTGCCTTGGAAAGACTACAGTGATCGTTTTGTTTCCTGTATCCTGGTTTCAGCAAGCTGATGATCATCATGACAAACGTTTTTTGTGTTGACCAATCTACAAGCCATCTGTAAACTTACACTGTCAACGTTGAACTTAGTATTGTGGGGTAGATCCACACAGCTTGGTTGTACTTCATCAAATTATGTGTCTGCATAGATGAATCTTGCCTGATATGTCCTCTCATACTACCATAGAGCAAAGGGCCATATATTTTTTTTCTTAAATAATGTATTATTATGATGACCACATTTGTGTAAACAATAATTATGATATTTAACTACATATTGCCTGCCAAAATAATAGTCGACGGCTGCCACTAATTGTTTCCTCCAGCATTTTCATGTCTGTTATTGTTTAGTATAAACAGGCACTATAATGTAGTCAATGAAAAATCTCGGTTACATACTTTATTCACCATCTAGGTCACTAATCATTCTTTTACAATAGTGCCTTAATTAGCATCTGGTGTAAATTATGTCTAAGATGAGATAATAGAATTCATTATAGATAAGACAGATCTTATTGATTAAAAGGAACCAGAATCACTTCCCTACGCGTTCTAAAATTCAAGTGCGGCGAAGCACGCCTACCGATCTAGTTTGTTCTAAACAGACAAGCGGTACTTGATTGGTGTCGACAAGTTTCTCACTAATGCCAAAGCTAATATTAGGAATGGGAACATACTTGATTGGCGTCGGCAAGTTTCTCACAAATGCCAAAGCTAATGCTTGGAATAGGAACCCAGTTTTTGCCCATGCAAAGATTGCAAAGAAATAGATTCAAATTTGAGTCTATTCGAATACACTTGCTTACCAGGGAGTTCATACCAAACTATAAGTGCATATATTGCTTAAATATTGATGAGACCCCCTTGGGTGTATTTTGACAAAGAGATCGATTTGGATTGTACTTAAATATTGCTTGAAAAGTATTCACTCGCGCCACACTTTTCTTTATCAGATGCTCATAGCTTAAAAGAGTAGGAACACAAATAAAATTCATCTCAACAAGTATAAACAGAAGATGACAGACATCCAAAGTCAGCAAGTGCTGCTGCAGGCTTAGACATATAAGTTAGCAACCATATCCACTCACTTGGATTATACTATACAATCTTCTGTGGAGAAGTTCTTGAACGTAAACCATCATAATGCAACAGGTCAGCGAGGAGATGGTGGCTTGAAAGGAGACGGTGAAACGATATCAGCCTTAAAACACAAGAATTATATTACTTTTTTCAAGTAAAACCAGCTTCTCTTCTTAGCTCTCTCCTTTAATTACCACAGCATAGCTCCACAATGTTCAGATGTATTCTGGGCCATTCATAAATAAATTTTCCAGTCTACAAAAGGCAGTTGAGTTGCATACAAAGTTTAAATCTTATTAAACCATTAATCACTCAGGGATACCATTCTAGATACAGCCGGCCAGTTCCTACCTTTGAGTTTTTCTACAAATACAGAGGGTATAATATATCCAGAAATAGGGTTCAGTTTATCAAGTCAGCCCTTCAACACATGACTGATCAAGTAATGATTTAAACTTCTTCACCATACACTGAAAATGAAAATTGTTATTACCTGCAGGAACCAATTATCGCTGCTTCCTCAGTTCGGTCTAGCACTAGCACATTGACAATTTAAGCAGAAGATGCAACCGTCATAATGGGACAGAAATGACATCTTGCGTACTGACAAAAATGCTTGATAACATGTATCTCTGAGAGTCCATAGCAAGGAAGGAAATGATACATGCATGACAAATGTGTGGTTACATGTTAGAAATGAAGATAACGGAGATAGAAATATATAGGAAAAGAATAACACAAATTAAGATGTTGGTTCATACACATTATTAGAGAAAATAAACGCAGGAGATTGTGTGCGCAGACCTTGTTTTGATAGCAATCCCTGAGATGGAGCTGCAGGCACCTACAGTTCAGAGACAGATCAAATGAAAACAGTTAGACAAAATAGGCCCAGCGATTATTAGATATCAATTCTTTGACAGAAGGCTTAAGGAATCAGAATACTAAAGAAATGAAACCAACAAAAAGAAAAGCATTATACAATGCCAGATCTAAATTAACTAACCAAAGATCTCCTATTGCAAAAATACGGCACCCAGCAACACAGAAGGACCACAAAAAACCTCTAGTACCAGGACAAAAGTAAATAAAGAAGAGAAACGGATTGAAAGAGTATGCATCACTGTGGAGGAACAGAACGAGAGGGCCTTAGGGCACCCGCAATGGGTGACTCATAAGCTAGCTCTTAGCATTCTTTTAATATTTTAATAGAAGAAAGACAAAAGCTAGCTCTTGATCAAGAGCTAGACTTATACACACATTTCAAGATGATGTGAGTATGTTATGTGGGGCTTATTGTATTATGAGCTATTGCTAAAAGCTAACACTATTGGAGAGGTTGGCTTAGAGCTATCAGCTGACTCTTGCTGTTGCAGGTGCCCTTATAGCCTAGTAGTTACAACGCCACAGTATCATACAACAGGTTTGGGATGACTCGTGGGATCGATTTACTGGGATGGTTTTAAAAAAATTACCCTCAGCCAGTAAAAGCTGGGATCTGGAGTTTTCTTGGCCAGGGCTCTTCTACATGTCTTCAGGGAGGTCTTCCCCGGACTGGCCAAGTTTTTTCAAAAAAATAAAAAGTTTAGAAACAAAGGCCCAAGTATCAAATGGGGGTCACTTACAGGGGATGTTCTAACTCAAACCGATAGCACATTGTAGCACCAAGAGAAAATACAGGAGCTAGCAGCCTTGGAGAGCAGCTGAAAGAAATTGAAAGGAATAATGATGTACCTGCTAATCCCGAAACAGCACAACGAACGGCCGCCCCCAAAGCAATCGCTTCGCTTTTGGGCGTAGCCGTAGCGCAGCAGACCACATCCTCACCCAGCTCTGCAGCCTCCCGCGATGCACAAAATGTGGGCTGTGTCTTTGAATGCCGATGATCCCTGTTGTCCACATCCACACCATGCTGTCCTTTGCTTATTCCTTCCTCTCCAGCACCCCAACACCCCTGCAAGTGCGATATGTAAGTTTGAGTTTGTCACTGACGTTGAAGCCCTCACAGGACTAACACCTGCTTATTTTATATATGGCCATGGTGCTAACTTACAGGAACCAGTGGAACAAATATATAATTCGTGCAAGTGCCAACATGTCACTGGAGTTAACTTTTACAGAAAAAATAACTAGGAAGAACCCTCATACCTACTTATAGCTTAGCTGTGCCATGTTGATGCCGTGTGCATGCCATCAAATTGAGTTCAAGCTTTCCTGTGGTTTTCACCCAATCCAATAACCCCATGTTAGCATATGCAGTTGTAAACTCCAGAGAAACAACCAAAGCACAAACACAAAGGGAATGCATGCATGCATGTTAAAGGAAAGCAAACTAATTCAATAGGCACAAACAAAGAAAAATAGCTAGAACAAACAGGCAAGACATAGTCCAATGTAGGGATTGATCACCTACGTTACAAGACAGCAGGGTCACTAATTAAAAATTACATGCCAAGTTAATTAAACAGCAGACAGTCCTAGTCACCAATAATAGAATAATAACTGCCCGGAAGCATAATCTACATGACCGTTGATACATTCATTAGCGTGGTCAGCATAACACACAAGGTATTGGTCAAGGTTGCAAGGCCTGACACTGGGAACTATCCTCTTATTTTCATCACTGCCAAACTCATGCGGCGGCTCAGCCTTCCTTGTCTTGAGATGAATGACACTGAACTTGCGACTGCACTGGTAATGGTGGCCCAGGTATACCGCATCAGCAGCAATGGAGGGGAATGTCTTGGTGCAGACAAGCATGGAGTGTGTCCTGCCAATGAATGCCGCGTGGTGGCCGAGGCTCCACACAGGTACCAGCATCCTCCCAGCAATGTCCACCTCTAGCACCTCAATGCGGCCAGTGACAGTACCATCAGCAACTGTGAACAGCTCCATCGGATTGTAGGCTCCCCTGCCACCAAAATACTCAACGTCTCTCCAATACCGCACCAGCAGCATCCTTCCATTGCCGCCGCCGCCAACCAGGTAGGAGAGGATGTGCATGAAGAGAATGGCGTGTCTAGTCGCATGCTGGCGCTGGCTGATGATTTCAACCAGCCGAGGCGGCAGCGACGGTCCCAACAGCTCCAACAGGAAGATGGAGCCCTCCAGTGTGGCGGCATAGCAGCGCCCTCCATGAGACAACAAGGAATGGAACGTGATCTTGCCCAGCCCTGGCGAGTGATACAGCCTGCCTGGGTTCACCAGCGTCCAGTGCGGGTCACCGGGTTTGGCAACGACGATGCAGGACTGGTTGCCCTTGACGCAGGCCACCAGGGTGGGCGGGGAGGTGGATTCATCGAGGCATGCACCATTGATCGAGTGGCCTTTGAGGTTACGGGGATTGCTAAGAGCCATGGTGTCCGCCATCCAGAGTGGCACGGTCGTCACCATTAGGGAGGTGATGGCGGGGAACTCGATGACGGCGTTGCTCAGAGGGTCCAGGAGGCGGATGCCCATTGAGAACCTGTGGATGAGGACGAGGAGGCCGTCGACGGCGCCCAGGTGGCAGTGGGTCGTGAGCGCCGGGAGGTTGACGCTGAGGGAGGACCCGGTGGCCATGTTGAGGAGGCGTCGGCGCGGCCCGGCGTCGGTGCTGATGGCGAGAACCACCCAGTTGCGGGGCCGGAAGCGCCGGTCCTGCAGCGCGCCACGGCCACGCAGCTGGTCCGCGGTGTGGTCGCGCCACGGCCTGCACACGGCGCGGAAGCGGTAAAACTCCGACACGTCGTCGGAGAGCAGCCGGTCGGCGATGTCCTCTACAAGTTCACAGGTCAGGTTGGCCCAGTCCCGCCATTCCTGAGCCTGAGGACCGCCGGCGTCCAGATCTTGGGCAGACGCTTCACTTTTCATCCCAGAAGATTGGGCTACTAGGAGGCGCCGCCGACGCGCTCGTGTCATCGGCCCCTCAGATCCGACAAAAGCTCCGTCGGCTCCGTCGGAGATGGATCCCATGAGGGAATCGGCAAAAGCTCCGGCTTTTCGCGACCGTGCCTTCAAGCTGCGTCGTAGATGGATCCCATGGGGGAACCGGCAAAGCTCCGGCTCCGCGACCGTGCCTTCATCATCTTGCCTCAATATAAAAAAAATTTATATTGATGAACACAGATCTTTTCGTAGATCTGGATGAACACAGATCTCACAGAAGCGAGCAAGCCTGCATATAAAAAAAATTGTATTTAGTTGATTGGTTTGCTGGAATAAAATCACGCAATCTTTACGGTGGTGAGTTTACCCGTTTCGTCGAATGGATTAGCACGAGGAAGGGATGACAGCCAACAACGCTTTTGACCGCCGCCAACCCATTCGATTTGGCGACGGCCGCGTTGAGAGAGGGATGATGCCGGAGGTGCGGCGGCTGGACCTCACCGAAGATAGTATGTTGCCTTGGTGCGGCGGCGGCGCAAGCGGGGAGGAGGGTTTAGGTTTGAGGGGAAGTCGCGAATGACTATTTAATTGCCTTGCGGGCGGTCATTCTTTCTATCCTGGAATTGGTCCCTTGTGTATTGGGCCATCGTCGGCTCTCATGTGGATATGACCTGGTGGATCAGGCCTTGCCTCGAAAAGGCCTGCAGAATATTCTAGGCCTTTTGTATCACAGTTTTTTTTTTAATACTTGGCTTTTAACATTTTTTTTAGTTTTTTTTCTGATACGCAGGCTTTTTTATTTCGATTTTTCAGCTAGTTTTCAAGGAAAATTTTTCTACCGGACCCCCAAGTGACCCCTCTTTAATTTTTGAGATTTGCTGGTGGACGCTCTGGTTCTTCACAAATTTGCTGGTGGACACCGTGTACAATAAAATAATTTTATAAAATACATATAAAATTATATAAGTGTTCGAAAATTATACTATATAAAAGTTTTCTACACTCTACATGATTAGTATAGTGTCCGTGCTAACGTTATGGCTTCATTTCAAAGATGTACATGAAAACAACCAAATGACGAATTATTTGTCCATCGTTGACTCTTACACAATTGTATTTTAGCATTTATACAACCTGAGAAATATTTTTGCATGAGAAGACATAATATTTTTCTCGTATTAACCATCTAATTTGCATTCTGCTTGTCAAAACATTCATTTGTATGGCTCTTGAGAATGTCCGCCAAAATGCTCGGTTCATGACATGTCACGTAGAATTATGTTGCATGAGCAACCTCTTCAATTAGAGAAAGAGAGCCCATACACTGAGTTTATATTCTATATGAGTGTGGTTACTTTCATCCTAATTAGTCATGCATCAACCAACAAGATGATCAATTAGAGGTTAACAGATCATCAATCCTAACTTTGGGAACACATAATGGCGCTAAAGGCATGAACCAATAATAAAAAAAATAGCTCTTACTATATTTCTCGTTTCGGAGAACTGCATAACATATATAACATGCTTATATTTTAAGAACCTGCCCATCGGCTCTCTCTCATTAAAAAACTACATGGTACCCCGCGCGTTGCTGCGGTAACCGTATATACACTTATGTCTCAAAACTACTAATTAGTAATTGTATAAAAAGTCATTAAGCAAAGTTGTTTTGCATGACAACGACAACACACCACTATGAAATGAAAATAAGAAGATTATATAGTAGGTAGGTGAAACTGTAGAGATATTTATAAGCCTATAAATAAGTTGGCACTCCGCGGAGCTATATATGGGCCTGCACTTAAAAAAATGCTCCTAGAGAAATGCATGAACTGGGTACTGGAGTTTTATTGTGTAAACCTGCATGTCCGCAGCCATGGCTTTCCAAGTAAACGCGGTGATGCAAATGGAACTGACAGTTGCTTGAATGTCATTATCATAGTCCATACGACTGGATCCACCAAGTTCTTCGGAAGGTGATGAATCTCGGCCCCCACATGTGTTTGCCCCAACCACAGCATGTCTCGAGCTCCACACTCCGGCTCTGCTATGGCATTGCCGGCTTGCCGCACCTCCTCCAACCCACCATGCGCCAGTCTCTAGTATGGCCTGCAAAAGGCTGCAGATCGGAATCAATCACTAAATTCACGATAACTTAAAATAAAGAGCTACATGTTGCTCCTCACGGATTGGAAATTGGAAGCACAAGCAAAATACATATTCCAATCAGACTCAAAGCATACCTATATATATCATAAGCTGTAGAGTCAAGCAAGGTAGTGCACTTCCGGGCCTAAGGCATGCCACAGCATGGTTGTCTAGTCACCCCTCACCCGGCACGCATGCCGCCGAACGAACCTAGTGGAGCGAACCTGGCAGACTTGTAAGGAAGGAAGGAATTCCTTCGAAGGTGCAAACGAACCTGGCGGAGGACTGGAGGAGTATTTGTTGAACCTGCCACTGCCAGCAGGGAGCGAATGAGAGCACAACCTCGTCGGCACATAGGACGGTGGCCTTCTTCAAGATCCCAAAGCGCGTGCTCGGAGAAGAACACAGGTTGCTCACTCGGCCCTCAATCTGTCGCAGCTGCATGCGGCGTGGCCACGCGACACCTTCAGCGACATGGCTACCTCCGCGGGTCTAGAAATTCGAGACTCGGCTAATCACGATGTGCCTCCATCGTGGAGGCACTCACGCCTGATGAGTGTCCTTGAGAAAGTTGGGCAGGGCCGCATGGAGATGGATGGCTTATGCCATATGAATGCGACCAACATATGCGGGATTAAGGAATATAAATATTGTTGTCCTGATGAAAGTGGAGGGCAGTTTTAGTTTGGAGTTAGAAGAATCAATACAGCACTACTGCATGTGCCTGTTCGTTGGTGCACAATGTGGCAGGTAGAAGAACCGATCTGCATGTTGCCTGTTTCGTTTTGTAGTGCGCCGGTGATTAGCCATAATACAAAAGAAGATGACGTGGCTTAAGGAGAGGCCAGGAAAATAAGCTAATGGGGTCTCCAATTTAGTTATAGAAGATAATTTAATTATCAAAACCAAGACACTAATGAACCCACTCATGAATCTAGTACCTTACTGAAACATAACCTAATATTTACACATTAATCTACAAAAAAAAGACACAATCAAGTTAAATCACTACTGAAAACTTAAATTCCCTACGGTTTTGAATTTTTTTTATGGTTACTGCATAAACCGTCAGGGTAATACTAATTATCTTGACGACTTTCAAAAAACACTCAGGAAAATTAATAATTATTCCTGGAAAATACACAAGCAAATTAAAAAACCGTCAGGAAAATTCTAAATTAACTTGTGAGTGCACATAACCATCAGAAAAATTAATAATCGTCAAGATAATTCTTAATTTCTTGATGGTTTTGCCTTTTTTGACGGTTATTGCATAACCGTCAGGATAATTAGTATTATCTTGTCGGTGCACTGAACACACGGAAATTGCATAACCATCGGGAAAATTAACATTATCTATTTGTGAAGGACGTATAGTCCCACTTTATTAAAAATGCTTCAATTTTTTATGGAATGCTTATAGATCCAAAATATATTGTTGTGTTAATTTGTGGGATTTTCTAATTAAATTTAGATATTATTGCAATTGTTCATTGAATTATTATATAATAAATGTTAATATCTAGACTTAGTTAGAAAAATCTATAACTTGCATGGTGTTTTGGAACATGATTTTGGTGTACAATCATTGCATAAAAACTTCAAATGTATTTAACAAGGTTGTACTTGACATTGTTCACAAACACATATATGTCACACATAGTTATATGACTAAGTACAAGATGTTTCTATTTGCGAAGGACGTATAGTTTCACTTTATTAAATTGCTTTGATTTTCCATGAAATATTTATGGACCCAAAATATCTTATTGTGTCAATTTAATTACAGAATTTTTGATCAAATCTCGTTATTATTGTAGTTATTCGTTAAAATATCATACAAAAATGTATAATATCTAAACTAGGTTATGAAAATCTACAAACTTACATGATAACATGATTTTGGTATATAATCATCCTATGAAAATTTTTCGTTTAATACAGTAGTATCGCATACACTGTTTACAAATGGATACATCTCATATATAATTATATGATTAAGCGGGAGATGTTTCTATTTGTGAATAATGTATAGACCCTTTTATTAAAGTTGCTTCAATTTTTTATGGAATGCTGAAAGGACCTAGGATGCCGCCTAGGGGGTGAGCCGTTTCTGAAAATTAACAACTTATAATGCGGAAGCGATTAGTATGTGAGTTTTCAATTACTTGAAAACTGCCAATTGGAGTAAAACAACCCCTCAAGATATAAACACAAAGTATATGACAAGTATTTAATACACCTAGAGGCTAACACCACCCTGCACCACAAAGATCAGCTCAAAGAATAAACAGATTGGGCGCAGTCAACAATACCGGACTTGTCCGATATGCACGTCCTGTGCAGGACTGCTCCTTTTCTTCTCCAATTTCTCACACAACCTGCAAACACTATGTATGATGTATATATGGAACTGATTGCCTGCAAAATAACTTTCAAGACGAAAATAGCAAATAACCAAAAGTAATACACAAGGGATGACACGGTATTTTTTTTACTGAAGTTCGGCACCCCCAGGTCCTAGTCCCATTGAGCCGGCTGCGAGCTACCGCAAAGGTGGTCTATTTCACTCGCAATGCTCCTTCCACTAGTTGATCTCTTTTGAGAAGAGATCGAACCTTCACAAACTTTCCGAGGCACTCCACAAAGCTCTTGGGTGCTCAACGGCGACGTCTAGCCGTCTAGGACCGTAGAGTCCAAGAGTAACGAATGCGCACAACAAGATCGACGATTTGCACAAGTGCTCAAGTGGTGGCTTGCTTTCTAAATTTGAATCTCTCTCAACCCACAAATGCATTTGGCAATTAGAGGTCAATCACTCACTAAGAGAGGGTTGGAAAATGTTTTGAAAGCTTTAGAATGAGTGTGGAAACCAGTAGAATCAGCAACCTCCAAATGAGGAGGTTTGGGGGTATTTATAGCCTCACTTTCAAAACTAGTCGTTAGCCGTTTTCAAAACATGTCTGGTACGCTACAAGAAATGGTTGGTTTTTTGACATAAAATTAATTTGTGATGCTGGTTTTTAACGTTAATTATGACATAATTATGTGAATTATGACATAATTATGTGAATTATGACATTAGTTATTTGAATTATGACATCAGTTATGTGTATTATGACAAAAGTGCAATGACAACATAACTAATATAAAAAATTCACATAATTGATCTCATAATTTACATAACTAATGTCATAATTCATATAACTATGTCATAATTAACGTTAAAAAACCAGTGTCACAAATAGATTTTATGTCAAAAAAAACAATCATTTCTTGTAGTGGTATGACTTTACTACGTGAGAACACACTGAGCTTACCAACTTTCGAACCCACATAGGAACCCGGTAGTACCGGCCTTCTGGTCGGTAGTACCGGTAGTTAAAAGGGGTTTTCGCAATAAAGCCGGTAGTACCGACCCCGATAGTACCGACCCAAGGGACGGTAGTACCGACCATCCATAGACTGTCAGCCAGAATTCCGCAAATACCGAACATGTTCGGTATGGACTCGTTGCGCTAGGACTGACTACAAGACCGTAGGACGACTGCACCGATGTGGGCACATACCGAACATGTCTGGTGTGCATACTAAACATGTGGCCTCTCTGCGCCAGGACTAGAAACAAGGACATAAGAAGGCTGCATCGTTGTGGCCTCATACCAGACATGTCCGGTATGCATGACAGACAGTGCAGCAACATGCTGAAAGTTAGTCCTTGCTCTCACATGTCTTACTTAGGTTGGTTTGAGCACTTATGAAAAATCATCTACTATATGTTGTATCCCTCTTAATAGTATGGCATTCCTATTTACTCAAGATAAGTTGAAAAGCAAGTTTTAAACTCTTGAGTCGATCTCCATTTGAACCGAAGCCGCTTCTCTTCACTTTCTTCATTTAGAGGAATGCTTGTCATGATTAAGAGTAGATATCCCTCGAGCATAGCCATCTTGAGCATGTGACATGACTCCATGCAAGTGATATAATGAAATTCCAAATGTGCCAAGTCACTTCAATCAATATTATTGCTAGGAATATTGATTCTCCACTAGATGCGATCTTCAAGCTTGATTGATCCTTCGACTAAATGCAAGTACTTTCTTCTTCACTCTAGCTAGGTTCTTCGGCCGCCAAGCCGTCGCTTGCCCTTCACCCTTGCTTAGTACCTCAAAGACTCTTTACTTGCTATCTTCACCATCTCAAGCCATTCAACCACACTTTGTTTTGAACCTTGTGTTAGCACACACATATGAACCATGATTATCCCATAATATTAGCCCTTCTTTATCAATATTACTCTCATTGTTGTCATGTGCTTGTGACGTGATTTTTATACAACAATCCATCATTTTGGCTTTACATTTCATTTCAAGTACATAGTGAGATAACCCTTTCTCTGTGTCACACTTAGAAAATGTATTAGATCTTTAATCAACATTGTCATCAAATCATCCAAAATCACGCTTAAGTGCAACATGCACTTTCAATCTCCCTCTTTTTTGTGATTGATGACAACCTTGATTAAAGCTTGCAAAAGGATAAAACAATTAAGCTTATGAGTTCAATGATTTATGAGGAGCTCCCCCTTAATATGTGCAACATGATTGAATTCATAAAGGACCTCAAAATGTCAATTTGCACATACTAAGGTGAGTTGAAACTCCCCCTAAATCATTGCATCCGTGAAGTGCAAATGTGTGAGCAATATAGATCGTGATGCATATGGCAAGTTATATCACACAAGAAAATATGAAAAACAATACACCAAGACATATGCAACACATAAGTGAAAGGACCTTGATGTCGCCTAGAGGGGGGTGAATAGGCCTATTAAAAATCAGCTCAACCAGATGTTAAAACCTTGAGCGGTACTGCTGCTCCCGGCACTGTCGCTCGAAGCCCGACACTGCTGCTCGGAGCCCGACACTGCCGCTCGTAGCCCAGCACTGCCGCTCGGCGCAAAGAGCAGACAAACAGTTATGCCTTCGGTTATAGCTTAAGGCCAACTTGGAGATGTGTTTGGAGATTACTAGCAGCAAGTTCGCTAAGTACCTGCGCTCACAAACACTCACAACCAAGTAGATCGAGTGGAACACAAATATTGCAATTCAAAACATAGAAGACAAGACACAAGATTTATCCCGTGGTTCAGCTCGCCACCGAGGCTTGCCTATGTCCACATTGTTGAGGTATCCACAAAGGATTGGCTTACCACTAAGGCTGCCTTGCTCTCGTTCTCAAATCAAGAGAGTGAACTCTTGAAGTGAGGGGTGATTCCACTAGCTGCACAAGAGGATTACAAACTTCCCGCTGCTCACCACAAGCACAGGAGCTCGCCGGGCGACGCCTAGCCGTCTAGGAGGCTTCACCTCCAAGAGTAAAAGATGCACAACGAAGATCGACGAAGCCCGACAAGTGCTCAAGGTTTGGAAGGCTCTAATCTGCTCTCTAGCTCTTAATCACATAGCCCCAACACTTAATCATGCACTAAGCATGTCACTCTCACAAGAGAGGGTTGGGGAGAGCTCTCAAATTGCTTGGGATGTGTTAGAAGTGTTTTGGGCATCAGCAGCAGGTTCTGGAGGCGTGGGGTGAGTATATATACCCCCACACCCAAAACTAGCCATTGGAGGTCAGAAACTAGCCGTTACTGGCTGTACAGGCCCGGCACTGCCGCACTTAGCCCGGCACTGCCTGGGAGCGGCACTGCCGCTCAACAGAGCGGCACTGCCGCAGCTCCCTGAGACAGCACAGGTGACCTCACAAAAAATGCCATAACTTTTTACTCCGAACTCCGATTTCAGTGATCTTGGACTTTCCGGAAAGCTTGTTTCGAGGGCTATCCAACCCTACAGAGAACAAGCCCAAGATCAACAAGTGCAGGTGCAGTGCTAAGTGTTTTCTCCCATGTTAGCACTCGGGTTCGGTTAATTTGAGCACTTGAGACTTGTCTATGATTCGTATTGCATCCCCCTTGATAGTACGACATAACTATACTCAAGACAAAGAAAATATAACCATTTTAACCACTTGAGTCTTCAATATATTCATATGCCATTTCTTCTTGATATCACTTCAAAAGGGGTTGCACTCATCTTTGTCTCCTTTCTTTGAGCAAGCACACCTTGAGCATGTGACTTGAACCATTTCCACACATATGAGTTCAATCAATGGCTTCAAGTCACTTCCACTAATGATTTGATCCTCAACACAATATGAATCCTCATAGCTTGATTAGTACCTCGACTCAATGCAAGTACTCTCTTCTTCACCCTAGCCATAGTACATCGGTCCTTCTTGACCTTCACCTTCGCTTAGTACCTCGAAGCCCTTTCCTTGCTATCTTCACCGTATCAAGCCACACTCATCACATCATATTGAGCATCCATTGAAAACCATTTCTTCAATATTGTGATCCTTGCTTGAACATCTTGTAGATATGAATGTTGAGATCAATCAAGCTTTAGTTTGACTCACATAGAGACATATATGGATCATAATTAATATGGTCAAGCCAATTCACGATTCCTTATATCCTCTCCTTTTGGCTTGACACTCAACACTCACTTCAATCTCCATCTTCATACTTCTAGCTTGATCAAGGCAATGCAAAGTGATTTCCCAAATCTTTATTCATACAAGCAAACCAAAGTAGAGAACGACTTATATCCAATATGAGTTGTGTCCTTTGTCATTTCAGCTTTGTTTGCCATTTACTCACTTATGCATTCTTGATTCATTCTTCAACCTTGATCAAAGCTAGTTCACTATCAAACTCTTCTTGCTCATGAAAAGCAACCCATTGTCGAGACTGTTGACACTCTTTAATGGATTCACTCTAAGAATGAGTCACATAAAATAATAAACTAGTGAAAGCACGAAAGAGTGTACGGGACACTACTAACTTCACTTAACGTCAAGTTGTCATCCCCAACATGAAGCTAGCAATGTAATTATATCAGGGCACTGGATTAAGAGATAGATATTTACCTGCAAGCGCACAGATAAACATACCCGTTGTAGAGCATTTCACCCAAGCTAGTCTCAGGTATCGTTATTTATATTTAGCCTAGAGACTAATCAATTCAAGGTATGATAGTATTGAAACAACATAACAACATTTATCATGGCACACACTTATAATAAGACTGATAACACACTAACTACTATGAACAGGAACCAGGTACAGAATAAATGATATAATAGATAATTGATAAAGGATAACAGAGATCAGATCAATCAAGGATAAACTTAGAACAGTACTGCCTAGCAAGATGATGATTAGAACAGGTATTAATAAGAAACATTCCTAAGTTATTCTAATTATAAGTCATAGCATACATTGATTAGTGCAATTATATTTGACAATCATTGGCTAGGTCACATCATATTTATAATCAAGAGGTAACTCCATAGTTAAGGTGTTAAACATAGTAACCCTTAAACCATGAGTTAATTGAGCCATACTGAACACTATATTCGGGAGGTGGAATACAGAGGACTCAACAGGTCTGTCACACCCGCGATCTACCACTCTATCCGGAACATAGGACGTATTCGCAGATAAATAATGTATAGGCACCATGCCTACACAGCATTCATCACCCACCCGTTGTAGTTTAAGATGAGCACTATATGAACATGAGTATAAACATAAAGATGAACTATCTATGCCAAATATATAATCAAAGCAAACTATAAGCATTATAACTAAGAATATAATCATTGATGTCTTAATCATATCAATTGTATTGCTATCTAGAACACAATAATGAACAATAAGGTGAATAGATCATCGATAAGAACTAAAGTATGAACTAGAACATGAACTATAGCAAGATTATGAACTAGACGATGAACTAGAACATAAACAATAAAGAACAATGATGAACTAGAAGAGCAATTATGAATTAGATCCATAATGTCAATACAAAAGAGAAGATCTTGGGTTTACTGAGCCTTCTCGTGACTAGAACAGGAATCCAAGCGAAGCTTGCCTCCTCTAATCCTATTCTATCTACTATTCTAGGTGGATATAGTCCTAAAGCCTCCGATTGATCTCCTTCTGGTTTGTCTAACCCTGATGAGTGAATTGCCTGAAACCATATTGCCTGATTTCTTTGGAGAGGGGGGTCAGGGGTCTGTTTATATAGCCCTGGGCGATGAACCGTGGCCCTTGGATCAAACCGACTTGAGGTACGGTCGAGATACATCCTGGAGGTCGATGGAAGTAGCTTGCAGAGGACGGAGCCTAGTGGGCCCAGGGGCCGACCGGTCGGTCTGCCCTGTGGGACCGGTCGGTCCCACAGGTCAGCCCCCTGTGGTGTCCTTCATTCTGGTGTCTTCTTACGTCCCCTGGAGTCTTCTAGAAGTATCCCGACGTGGCGGTTACGTTATCTCCCGTCGGTTTCCTTCTATGGGAAGCTATCGATGCCGATTTCCTGGTTTAGTCCCTGCAGAATCATAACTCACCAAAACTCATGGAATATTGTCAGTTGAAACCCTAAATCTTTGTTGGTGATTATATTCTTGCCCTTTTCATATTTATTTATCTCTTAATTATGATAGTTAACCAGTGTCAACAACTCCCCCAAGCTTACCTTTTGCTAGTCCCTTAGCAAATATTTATCTGGAACTGTTACTATGCCTCCGCATATAAAAAATCTTCCTTGGTTTAGAGTTAATTATTCTGGCTTTCTCATATTACCTTTAACTATGGAGCTTTTGCCTTCACCGGGATCTTCAAACAATTGAAAGACAGAATAATCAAGTTAAGCACTATATCTCTAACTCTTTGATCAACCTTCATTCTGGAGCTTTTATATATATTTTCAAAATAAAATTCAGAGATTCCTTTGTATGACACTCTCAAATCGCTCTTTTATATTTTATGATTCCTCACTGATGCAATTTTCCTTCCTTCTATGGATTATATATATCTGGAGTTTTAAGAAGTGAAAGCATATCTTACTAAGTCAAAGTTCAAAGTTTAGGAAGAAAGATGTCATACTCATAGATCAAGACTTTAGAACATTTGAAATTTGTCATCTCTTGCTAGCATATTGCAATTAGAGGAACCATGGGCTATCATTCTTTTTTTTCTCATACTTTTATCATAACTCTTTTTTTTTCTTTTTTTGAGGTAGTCGGACACTTATCCCTTTTTATTTCCTCCTTTTATACTTTTCCATAGCCCATGCCTCTAACACAATACTACTTCAGAAGAGTGAATCTTTTAATAAAATATTCTTGATCTCTAGAGCATGATAAATTTCTCAACCATAACTAAAAACTTAGAACAAAGCAAGTAGCCTTATCTCAAAATCATATTAATGGCTCTGGGTAGGAATTCATGTTATGTCATAGGGATCTCATCATGTGTTTTTAATCTTTTCAAAATGTAAATCTCCAGAATTCTAGTATCTCTAGGAATTAGATAAACAGCAGCTCAAACCCTTTTATATCATATCTCACAATTATCTAGATTTTTATATCAAGCATTTGCCATCCACAGGTTTAGGTTCAGAGTTTATTCAGAACAACTTTGTCTAAAACTCAAGAAAATTTAAGTTTAAACATTAAGTACTTAAAAGGCAGAGCAATTATTATTTAATATGAGCAAAATTAGGTTTTATCCACCTAGACATTTATTTATAATATCTTTATTTGGTTTTATAAAAGTTATTTATCTTTTTAGGAATTTCTATATTTATTGACCTGATCTAACTAGATAGAACTAATAGTAATAGATAAAAAGCAGTGATACTTATCGTGATAACTGGGTGCTCTCCCCCAAGCTGGATCTTGACTTATTCTTTTTCTCCAAAAGTTGTGTAGACTGATAATGATTTCTTGAGTCCTTCTCTTCTTCTCTTCCTGCTGAATTCAAAGATACAACACAACTAGTGGAACTTGATTAAGTGTTAGTGATAAATATTCCTCCATTTGTCCGGTTGTCTTAAAGCTCTTAAAATTATCTATGTTCTTTCTTCTCCACTAAGCAGAGTTCAACAGTGTTTCTACAGTGTCTCTTTTTAGGTTTTAGAGGTGAGCCTTCATGTGCCCACATATTTTTGTCTTTTTCTTTTTAGGGTGAGCCTTCATGTGCTCACATATTTTTGGTGTTTTGAATTTATTTATGAAAAACTTAAAAGGATAGAGATACTTATATGGATACATGGGGGTGCCTTCCCCCGAGCTGAATGTTGGTGTAGTTACTTTGTAATGTAGCAGACTGGAAGTGAACATGTCCCTTTTCCATTAAGGCTTTGATTGATGTTGATGGAGCATTCACTTGTTCGTCAGTTTCTCTTGGTCTTTCAAATCTTGTGAAACTCAAATAGACAGCAAAACTTGTGGAACGGATTAAGTAGTAGTGGTTAGCCACTCAAGCCTTAGTTGTCTAGAATTTCAGTAAGATCTCTTCTCAATTTTTTTATGATGCAACAGAAAAATGCAATACAGAAGTAAATATGCAAATGTATATTTATTTATATAATATATTTTTTATGCCTCCACAAAAAGTGTACTACTCTCATGGGACTTAGAGTTTCCATATTTCTATCTTGTTTTCTGATGCAAGAAGTAAATATGATGCTAATAGTAAAATGATCATGCTTTATCTAATTATGCAGTGATAAATTTAATGCTAATGATTTATGGATAACTACCGAGTTACCTTCCGGCGAGGATTCGACATTTATAGTCTATCGAACAAGACATCCTTGTACGCTCTTTTATTCTTCCTTAGATGCATCAGCGGATCCTGAGGAGGACCTCGATGATTGTACGTCAATGGAACTCTCTTTCTTTCTCCATACTTGCTTGACTGGTGGATTTGTCTCTTTTACTTCTTCGTCCTTCGTTTCCTCTAATGGGACATCTTCGCTTCTGGTGACTTCTCCTTCATAGTTGTTGACGGTCCTTAAACACCTGTTTTACCGTCAACATTTGACCCTAAAGTCCACCAAAAAGGCATGAAATGTAGTCAAATAGGTTTCAAACTAACCGAATTCCACATGTCCATAGAATTTTATTTGAATACAGGATTTGAGCCAAATTCGGACATTTTGACCCACCAGGAGACAAGCCCACTCGGCAGGGCCCAAATGGGCCGAAGAGGGGTGGCGCCCGCCACCCCTAGGTGGCGCCCGCCAGCTCCAAGTGGCGCCCGCCACTTGGGTTGGCCCACCTTCACTCCCTGCCACGTCACCGATCCGTGTGACCTCCCCAGGGCCAAATCTTGGCCCTTGGTCACTAGGTCAAGTGGCATCGGACGACTCAGGATGAAGTGGCGCGGATCATGGCTGATGGGCGGTTGCTAGGACATGCAACCGACCTCCAAACCGCCTCGGACGAACTCCTGGAGGCCGTTGGATCAAGGGCGGTGCATCCAGTGGCCAGCACACTGGCGGCCGCCAGTTGCTTGTGGCGCCCGCCACCTGACCTAACCCTAGGTCGGGTGGCTGCCCACTATAAATACCCCCCTCACTTCTCAAGCTATAAATACCCCCGGGAGGCACCTCTCCATTCGTACCATTCCAAGCAAAGCAACTCCAAGCTAGAGAAGTGAGAGTTAGGTTAGAAGCTTAGAGAGCTTAGGCAAGTAGGTAGCTAGTTGAGCAAGGCATCTTCGCCCTCGCGTAGCGCTGCTCAAGGCTTAGCTCAAGAGCAGAGGCGTGCGAGTGATCGGTTCTGGAGCTGGGAAGAGTCTTCCTTCATCTCCAGTTCAGGTATTGCTCTTGTTACTCAAGCTTTTACTATATTCTAGTACTTTCATTTCAAGTATTACTTTACTCTACTTATCAGTATTGAGTGTTATATGCTATACTTGATTGATTGCTTGAGTGCCTAGCTATCCTACAGTTCAATTCACTTAGCCATAGTAGTTAATCTCTAGTGAGCTTAGTGTTTGATCTTTGCCAATAGGTTGCTTAGTTAGTTTAGTGTTTATCTTATTAAGTCAAGTATTTGCTCTGACGTCCGCAAGGGTGTCTCTATTCTAGGCCAGGGTAGAGATAGTTAGAATATAATTAGGCGTGGTGCTTAGTTATAGACTTACCTTCAGATACGGCTGGACCTTCGGATAGCTGTGGTAGCAAGCAGGTGGTGACAGCCCTGTGCGCCTTGAATTCCACCACGTAGTTGGCCCAGTTTAACAGTAAGGATCGTTGTGCTAGCGTTCAACCTAAGTAAGTGGTAAAGGCTAGTATGCCTCGATACTTGACAAGATAGGAATAAAACTATTCTTAACTTAGCTGCTTTATTGTCTTTTGCCTGTCCTGTTTCGTCATTATCTTGTTTAGTAGTTATCTTGCTTAGTGGTTACCCAGGTTAGTTGTCTTAGTTATCATTAGTTATCTTTAGTTATCCTAAACCCTTTACCTACCTATCTATCCACCCTACCTTAGCCATTCCTTTCATCCTTACCTAGCCATCCATATTCTTTCTAGCCTTTCTTCTCCCCTTTTCTTTTTCTCTTTTCTTCGACTCTCATCCCCTCCTTGACTCAACTCATCCACCACCCTAGCCTTCCCTTGGGATCAAATAAATCGACACCTGGTACTCCCAGGCGAAGTGCTACAACCGATAGTTCTGTGCGCTTGCAGAATCTCCTCCTGGTAGATTGCATTCTCTCTAGCTAGCTCCTACTAGTGTCGGGATTGACAACCCCGTTTGGCATTAGTAGATAGCTGCTTTAGCTTCACTCCTTTAGGTATAGTGACTGGACTTGCTTCAAGCACTTCTGACACCGTTGTCGGGAATAGACTCCATAGTCTACTCCTAGTGACAACGTTAGCAAGTGCCAACAAGCATTTCTGGGCCGTTACCGGGATAGTGCCTAGCTATCTTTAGTGAAGTTAAGAACTACCAACAAGCATTTCTGGCGCCGTTGCCGGGGAAGGCAATCGGTGTATCGGTTGAGTCCGTGTCGAATTTATCTTCGCTTAAGCTCCCGCTTAGCGAATCCCATCCTAACCCATTCTTTCTTTCTTTGACTCTTCTTATCTTTTCCTTCATCTTTTTCAACTTCTTTCTTTCTTATCTCGTTCTATCTTCATGATGGCCAACAAGGCCATTCGTGAATTCTCTGCTCCTTCTGCCGCTAATATAGCGACGGGACCAGACGTGATCGATGCCAACCTCAATTTTTAGTTAAAACCGACTCTGATCACGATGGTCCAAGCTAGCCCGTTCTGTGGCAAGGCTCATGAGGATGCCAATGCTCACCTCCAACAGTTTTTGGAGATTTGCGGCACCTTCACCACTAAGGGGATAACCCAAGAAGCCATCCGTCTTCGTCTCTTTCCTTTCTCTTGCTAGGAAAAGCGAAGCAATGGTTCTATACCGATCGCAACGCTGTAGACACATGGGACAAGTGTTCCAATGCTTTTCTCGCTAAATTCTTTCCTATGGGCAAGACGAATGCTCTTCGCAACAAAATCTCCAGCTTTACGCAACAAGCCGAGGAATCTATTCCCGAGGCTTGGGAGAGGTTGCAAGAGTATGTCGCTGCTTGTCCGCACCATGGTATGGAGGACTGGCTCTTGATCCAGAACTTCTACCATGGCCTAACCCCTCTCTCTAGAAGCCATTTGGATGCCGCCGCCGGCGGTGCATTCTTTTCTTTGAATGTCCCAGATGCTAAGGCTCTCATAGAGAAGATGGTGTCAAACCAAGGATGGAATGACGAGAGGCTATAGCCCCGTAAGCGAGGTATGCATTCCCTTAAGGAAGCCGACATGATCGTGGCCAAGATGGACCTGCTGGCAAAGAAGCTGGACAGCTGTGAGAAGATGAACCAACAAGAGTGTCCAATCTCTGGAATCCTACATGACTTGCGAAGTCTGTGGAGAAACCGGACATTCTGGGAACTACTGCCCCGAGCTACATGAAGATTTGAACTTCATCAACACAACAACGGTTTTCGTCAACCAAATCAAGGATGGAATCAACACTCCAATTCGCAAGGTAACAATTCATTCCTCGCTCTAATTTTCATAATTCTGATAATTTCTCGTTCTTAAAAGATTTAGTTTACTCACAAGGTAAAACTACTGAATTTTTGAATAAGAAATTAATGGCGAATGATAAAATTCTTGAGAAGATAAATGCTAAATTGGAAGATTTCTCATCTACTTTGAAAAATCAACTTAGCTTTAATAAGATGTTAGAAACCCAATTAGCTCAACTTGCTGCTATCATACCATCTTTTGAATCTGGCAAAATTCCTGCTAAACCTGACATGGAAACTGCTAATATGGTTGAAATTAAATATTTTAACTGTTATGAAGATCAAACCATGACTATTAAAAAGGGTGATCCTGGTAGTCCCCATTATTAGATGCTCAATCTTTGGTGAAGTCTTTAAAAATGCCATGTGTGATTTAGGATCGAGTGTGAACATTTTATCTAAAGAATTTTATGAAAACTCATCCTTTCCACCCATGTCATCCACATCTGCCTATGTTGTGCTAGCTGATCAATCCACTTGCTATGTAGAAGGAATAGTTAATGATTTACCTGTTCATATTAGAGGCTCCTATGTTCCTACTGATTTCATAATATTAGATATGGGAAATAGGAAAGATGTGCCTTTAATTTTGGGAAGACCCTTCTTGAATACTGTTAATGCTTGCATATATGTCGGGAGTGGTAAAATTCATATGACATTAGGAGGAGAAGGAAATATTCTCCTTCTCCCGAGGTCCCGCATATGCCGCTAACATGCAGGTAACAAAGCCCATTCATACCAAGAAGAGGCGCCCAGGAACAGGTGGAACAGAAAGAAAGAACCACCTCCTCCTAAGTTGTGTGATTCACACAACAAAGGAGAGGTTCCAAAAGAAGAAGAACCAGATGGAGTACTAAGAGAAGAAGTGCCCAAGGAAGAAGATCCCCCGATAAGGATGAAACTCCATGGACCTAAGGTATGGTTTACTTTTATTTTATTTCCCTTTTCGAATAAATAACATATGCCATGCATGCAACTAAAAAAATCAGTTATCATTAGTTATATGCATAGGTATATGTTAACTTAGTTAGAATAATATCATGGATAGTTTCCCTTTTCACAACATTAGATAGTTTCCCTTTTTAATAAAAATGAGAACAAGAGCTCCGACTGAGAAGAAGAAGGCCTTCACCCAAGAAGCCAGCTTGGGGGAGACTCCCGCTCAATAAGGTATGTCTCCAGCCTACCCTTTACATTCAGTTCTTAAATTCTATATCTTTTGAATGTCATATGCTTGCCTAAGTATCCATTTCATGAATAATATTGATAAAATCTGCTTAAACATGTTGAAACCTGAATAAGATTTGAAATATGTCGTGCAAATGTTATTGCTATGGTTTGAATAACTGGTATTATCTAAGTTGTAGCTTTTATGGGTTGCACATGCTTTAACTGAAATCATGCTTAGTGAGTAAAGTTAGTAAGAAATGGAGTAATTCTTTAAACTTGTAAGGTGAAATTAGGACCTAATCTGGAGGATTTCTTTTAAAAATTATGAAAACCTTGCTAAAATTTCCTCCTAGATTTTATCCTCCCACCACCAGCCAAATTTGCTAGTCATTAGTCAAAACCACATAGAGCTTTGTTTGTGTTGAGCTTTGTTAGGCCTCATAGATCTTAGTAGAGAAGCTTATCATAACTTTTGAATCAAGATACACGTACACCCACCATAAATTGCCTATTATCCACTCCGGAAGTTTGCAACCACCAAATAAATTGCTTAGTCTCTACACTGGAGATATGCAATACCCTGCCAAACATCCCATTGCTAGCCTTAGCTATTCTACACTGGGAATAAGCATTTCTCTCCCCTTTCCCTATTCATTTCAAATCCTTTCCTATAGATGATCGGGAATTCTAGAGCTAAAAAAGAAGAGAGAAAAGCTTTTGAGAAAATTAGCTCAAAGAGGACTATGTCCTTAAAATGTGAGGCACATTTTTGTCTACTCACACTGTATCCCAAAAAAAAAGAGAGGGCAAAGTAGCTCAGAAGGACCATGTCCTAAGAACTGTGAGGACCAACTTTTTCCACTCCCTTTTGTATTCAAAAAAAAGAAGATAGAATTTATCTGCGGATACATGGGTGTATGCCGAGTCTCTGAGTGATGAGTGATTGTCAACGGAGATGATGCGCATGTTCTTTGGCTTGTGTTGTGCAGGTGTCGAGCACGGAGACAGTGATCGATGGCGGGTGAAGGTCAAGTTGCGACGTGCCGTGCCGACGGACCGGGCGCGATGAAGGATGGGCGTGCCGTGCGGCGGACGTGCCATGCCGATGTATCGGACGGTGAAGGGCGGACGTGGACTTGGACTGATGGACTGGAGGCCGGAGGATCAGCTGTGGTGGCTGGCAGCCTGCGACAGCGACAAGCGGAGAAGTGCGATCATGTCGGTGGAAGGGGTGCACAGGCGGTGCATCCCCTCTACGACGCCGGTTTGTTGGTAGAGCCCGGGAAAAACCAACGGTGGACGGTTTCCAGGTTTGGGCCTCAAAACCTGGGTGCTGGGTTTCCAGGTTGAGCCACAAAACCTGGGCGCGACGGTTTCCAGGTTGAGCCTCAAAACCTGGGCGTGGGCTGGTTTCCGAGTTTGGGCCTCAAAACTCGGGCGCTGAGGGTTTCCGAGTTTGGGCCACAAAACTCGGGCTGGAGGCTGGTTTCCCGGTTTGGGCCTCAAAACCGGGGGCTGATGGAAAAGGCTGGTTTCCCGGTTTGGGCCACAAAACCGGGGGTGCAGAGTGGTGGCGGCACGTGGCGGCGATCTGAAGGTTGCGTGGAGGCGACGCGGAAGACCGTGCGGGCGTGGCCGTCGGATCTACCTACCACCAGCGGGTGGACTAGAATAGCCTTAGGGTTAGGCTGGTCCGCTCTGTAATTAGAGTAGAGAGGGGTAGAGTAGGAAATAGACTTAGGCTAGGTTAGTATAAGTAGTCCAGGGGAGACACCCTCCTCCCCATCTCAGTTAGCGCAGTCATTTGCTTCCTAGCATTAGGGTTTCCACTCTCCCACACCTCTGCTTTAGCTAGTTGAGATCCGCAGAGAGACTCCACTCTGTGTACTGGTGATTCGAGGAAGTGAGGCCGTATCCTCACCTTGGAGCACTGATCGATGGCTTGATTTGTGTCCTTGATTCGAGTTCGTGGCTGTGATTTCCGTTTTGCTTGTGTTCTTCGCGGAATCCTTTTTGCTCCACGATTTTCCCGTCGCTTGATCTCTTTGCTCGGTTCATCTTTTGCAATTCCGTTTGAACCAAGTTGTTCTAGATCGTGAGGCACTTCTTTCCACCGAAGGAATCATCCTCTAACCTCACGGTCTAGGAGATCGATCGATTTTTCGTTTCGGGTCACTTTTCTTCCCTTCCCCCGAAATTCTTCGATTCATCGATTTGGAGTTAGGTTCGAGCCATGATCTCTTAGAGATAGCTCACTAACCTCCTTGTGACTTCACTCACCAAGTTTGATCCCTAGAGGATTTGTTTTGGGTGAGTTCTAGTCGAATCGGTGGACGAACAGTGAATTCGCGGGGTGACCGGACGCTGGCTCGGTTCGACCGGACGCATGCTCTGAGAGTCCGGTCGTTGAACAGCTCATCGCGTGGTTCTCTGTAGACCGACCGGACGCTCGGCATTTTGCGTGACCGGACTCGCCTCTGTTACTGTTCACTGTGCGTGTTTGATTCTGACCGGACGCTGGTGAACCGACCGGACGCTCTATCTCACAGAGTCCGGTCAGTTCCAGAGAGCTCCGAAAATCGTTTTCGCACGACCGGACGCGTCCGGTGCTCTCAGACCGGACGCAGGCAGAGTCCGGTCAGTGCTTTTCTGCGCAGTCTCGTGTGTTCTTGTTTGTTTCTGACCGGACGCACTGTTCACGACCGGACGCTCCGTACCCGAGAGTCCGGTCGTTTCCAGAGAGCTCCCAGAGACGGTTTCTGGCGACCGGACGCGTCCGGTCCCTGCTGACCGGACGCTGGCCAGAGTCCGGTCGATCCAGTTTTGCGCGTTTTCGTTCGCGGCTCGTTCGTTCTTGATCGGATTCGAGTTCCGTCTTTTGGGATGGCTTTCTAGGGTTGTCCAGTGTCCCGCTGTGCTTCTAGGAAGCATCCACCCTACATCTAGGGTCGTGGACATTAGCAAGCTCTAGGTTTTGCTTTTGGGGTTGATCTTGAGACAGTGGCATCTAGTTTCCGAAAGGAAATTTTGAAGCTCCCATTCACCCCCCCTCTGGTCGCTTTCGGGTAGCTTCTCGGTCCTTCAATTGGTATCGGAGCGGGTTAAGGATCTTCCACCTTAGCCGGTTCCAGATCCACCGAAGGCGACATGGATCGCGGCGTGGGCAAACCGCCGTTTTTCGATGGGACGAACTATGCGTATTGGAAGATACGTATGTCGGCCTATTTGCAGAGCTTGGGCGCTTCGATCTGGGATATTTGCAACTCCCCTGATTACGTGGTCTTGGCTGCTCGTGTGAATCAACAGCAGATCGATGAGCACGATGCCAATAGCCGAGCCCGTAATGCTCTTTTCTCTTGTTTGAGCATGGGTGAGTTTGATCGCGTTTCTCACCTCGCTACGGCTCGGGAGATCTGGGACACTCTCATGCGTTTTCATGAGGGCACCTCTCAAGTCAAAACCCGACTCTACGAGTCGTTCAAGCGAGAGTATGAGAACTTTAGACATCAACCTGGCGAGAGCATAGAAAGTTTATTCGCTCGCTTTCAGGTGATTGTCAACAGGATGAGGGCTAACAGAGAGCAGTTGCCATTTGACGATCATGAGCGTGCTTTGAAGCTTTTGCACACTCTTGATCGTTCGGTGTGGGACTCCAAGGTTCAGGCAATCATCGAATCGCCGAACTATGAGACCCTCACCTGCGACGAGCTCTTCAGTAAGCTCAAGTCCAGTGAGATTGATGCTATGGCGAGGGCTTCTTTTGAAAATCCTTCTCGCCCGTCCATGGCTTTGGTTTCCGGCTCTTCCTCTAACCCCTCAGCTGGCTTTGCGCTTTCTTCTCTCTTTTCTGTGACAGAGGACCAGCTGGAGTCTTTGGGAGACGATGAGTTGGCTTTGCTTGCCAACCGGTTCTCGCGGTTCCACAACAACCGCATGAACCGCCGTCGAGGAGGAGGACGCACGGGATGCTACGAATGCGGCGACCCCGACCACTTCATCGCCAACTGCCCCAAGAAGAACAAGCACTTGGGCAAGGGCGAACATGGGCGCAAGCGCGACTCCAAGTACAAGGAGAAGTACGTCCTCCCAAGGCACAAGAAACGGGGCGGCTTCGACAAAGAGTACATCAAGAAGAAGTACTTGGAGAAGCAGCAAGCTGAGCAGCGCGCGTTCTTCGCCACGCTCAGCGACGTCGACGGCTCGGATGACGACTCCGCCAGCTCGAGCGATGACGAGTCCGAGAAGAAGAAGAGGATCGAGGACAAGCTGAACGGCCTCTGCTTCTTCGCCGACGACGACGGCTTCTGCACCATGGCGCTCGGAGATGAGGTCGACGGCGAGCCGGAGCGTACCCCTCGGAACGACGACGACGACGACACCTCCCAGGTATCTCTCACCTACGACGAGCTTTCCTCCGAGGTTGAGAAATTGACTGCTGCCCTCCTTAGCCAAGATAAATTGCTTAGGCGTGCCGCTAGAGAGCGCAAGGAGTTTAGGCAGAAGTGGGAGGACACGGTGAAGGAGCTTGAGTTCGCTCGGTCCACCGTGGTAGTGTCGGAGGAGACGGAGTGCGAGTCGTGCACCGCGCACATGACTGACCTTCTCACTCTGAGAGGTAAGTATGCTGCGTTGGTTGGAGAGGTGGATGAGCTCCGAGCTAGGCCGCAGCTGTTGGGTGCATGCAAGACTTGTCCTGTCTTGCAATCTGAGTTGGCAGAGAAGAATGCCAAGCTTGAGTCTTTAGAGAAGGCCAGCTCAGATAGCACTTGTGTCTCGAGGTGTGCTTTGTGTGAGGGGCTGGAGATGGAGATTGCCAATGTGAAGCATGGCAAGATGCAAACCGAGGAAGAAAACACATACCTTCGGTCCATCTTGTCATGGGTCTCCAGTAGTGAGCCGCAGCTCGGGATGATGATCTCCCAATTCAAGCGAGCTGTTGGTACCCCTGGTGTAGGTCTTGCTCAGAGTGTTGATCTCTCAGTTTTTGGGAAGATTGGAGAGTCTAGTGGTCTGAACCCATGTGAGAAGCCCAATTTCCACCACTACTCCCAAACTTGCCAAGCTTCCACTCAAAGAGCCTGCCAAGCCTGTCACCAAGGATGGAGTTGTAGTTGAACCTCCCAAGGCTCCACCCAAGAACCCAGTTTGGGGCACCCAAGCCAAACCACCTCAGAAACAAGCTTGATGCTATGCCACCCATCCGAGAGAAGTTGCCACAGAAGGGCAAAGGCAAAGTGAGCCACACCCACAGTCCTGGTCACCAACAACCCCCTTTGCGTGCGGTGAGGTACCAGTGTGATTTCTGTGGGAGGGATGGTCACTTGAGTGAGTTCTGCTTTAGGCGCAAGAGAGAGGCGCGTCGTGCTAGGGAGATGCAGAAACCCGGACATGTTTCATCCAGCTCGTGGTGAACATGCTCCGAAGCCTCAGGGGAGAGCTGCTAGGTCTGGAGGGAAGCGTACCCAGTCTAGGCAGCAGGAGAGAGCCCCGAGGAGGGAGACTAGGCCTAGAGGTCCAGCACCTCGATTTGTTAGGCCTAGGCCGGAGAGAGCTCCGAAGAGAGACGCTAGAGTTGAGCCCCAGGCTCCTAGGCGTAGACCTCGTAGAGAGCGTGCCCGACGGGGTCCTGCTTTTGCAGGTAATGGACCCCGTGGCGGAGGCTTTGTTGAGCGCTTTTCCCCACCGCAGTTTGGGTATCGCGGTGAGCGCTTCTTCCCCAGCGGACCACGTTTTCCTGTGCGTGGTGATCGCTATCCCCCTAGACAGGATGGTTTTTTCTGCTAACCGTTCTTTTGAGCAGCCGGCCCAACACTGGTATTTCCCCTTACTCACTAACCCCAGTGTTGGACCGTATGCTCACCCTATGTCTTTTTATTGATGTAGGTAAGAGCGGTTGGAGGACGCTTGGTTGGTGGATTCCGGTTGTTCGAGGCACATGACCGGAAACACCAAGTGGTTCTCCAGCCTTAGCCCGGTCGCCGGAAAGGAGTACATAACCTTCGGCGACAATAGTAAAGGTAAGGTATTGTCTCGTGGGACCGTGCGGGTTAATGAGCACTTTGTGTTGCGCGATGTTGCTCTTGTTTCTAACCTGCATTTTAACTTGCTTTCTGTTTCGCAACTTTTTGATGATGACTATGAGATTCGTTTCAAACCGAACCTTAGTCGCATCTTAGATCCTCAGGGCGATCTTGTATGTCTGATTTCGCCCTTTGGGAAAGTCTTTTGTGCGAATTTCTCGGAGTCGTTTGGTTCTTCTCGCTGTCTTTTGGCTAGTCCTTCTTCCTCCGATCTTTGGAAGTGGCATAGGAGGCTCGGTCACTTTAAGCTTCGACTTGCTTGCAAGACTTAGCTCACTTGGCCTAATCCGAGGATTGCCCAAGCTTTCGATGGAGAAGGATCTAGTTTGCCATTCTTGCAGACATGGGAAGATGGTTGCCGCTTCCCCACCATCCAGTGACTAAGGTCATGACCTCGCACCCCGGAGAGCTTTTACATATGGACCTTGTTGGTCCGGCTCGGGTGAGCTCGGTTGGTGGCAAGTGGTATGTTTTGGTTGTTGTTGACGACTTTTCGAGGTATTCGTGGGTCTTCTTTTTAGCCTGAGAAGACCGAGACTTTCTCCTTCGCTCGCAATCTGATTTTGCGTCTTCAGAACGAGTTCCCTTTGAACTCGATGCGAGCGATTAGAAGTGATAATGGTTCCGAGTTTAAAAATTCGGATTTTGAGAAGTTTTGTAACCGCCTTGGTTTGGAGCATCAGTTTTCTTCCCCCTATACACTCCGCCCCAAAATGGTGTTGTAGAGAGGAAGAATCGGACCCTTGTTGAGATGGCCAGGACGATGCTTGATGAGCATAGGACTCCTAGGCACTTTTGGGCCGAAGCTATGAACACTGCATGCTACATTTCGAATCGCATTTTTCTGAGAGCGTTTTTGAAGAAGACCTCTTATGAGTTGCGTTTTGGTCGCCAGCCCAAGGTGAGTTATTTTAGAGTCTTTGGTTGCCACTGTTTTATATTGAAAAAAGGCAACCTGGACAAGTTTGAGTCTCGTTCTTCTGACGGTGTGTTTTTGGGTTATGGCACTCACACTCGAGCTTATCGTGTACTTAACCTTGACACTAACCGAGTCATGGAGACATCAGATGTCACCTTCGACGAGACTCTTGTTTGTCCTTCTTCTCGTTTTGAGCGTGCAGGTGATCATGAGGTTGGAGAGCCTCTTTTTGATGACGAGGACGAGGGTGCTGAAGGTATAGATGATCCAGCACCCCCTCCACCTGCCGTGCCGCAAAGAGCGGCCTCGACGACGACTCACGGCCCCGACACTTCCTTCTTCCTGGGGGCCGTGGGATCCACCTCGCGCGGTACCTTTTGTACCCGGGGTGGAACCAGCTGCTGTTGAGGGGGAGGTCACTTCTTCCCGGGAGGCGCCACGACATATCCAGCGCCAGCACCCTCCTGAAGCAGATGATCGGCGACATCGACGAGCGAGTTACTCGCTCCAGGTCACAGCACATCTCGCACTTTGCTCATTCTGCTTTTGTTGCGTCTTTTGAGCCCCGAGATGTTGGACACGCATTGACGGATCCGGATTGGGTCAATGCCATGCATGAGGAGCTAGAGAACTTTGAGCGAAATCGGGTTTGGGTTCTAGTGCCTCCACCTCCTGACTGTAAACCTATTGGGACAAAATGGGTATTTAAAAACAAGCAAGGAGAGGAGGGCCACATTGTGAGAAACAAGGCCCGGCTTGTAGCGAAGGGTTATAGTCAGAAGGAGGGGATAGATTATGAGGAGACCTTCGCTCCTGTAGCTCGTTTGGAGGCTATTAGGATACTCTTGGCTTATGCTGCATCCATGGGTTTCAAACTTTTTCAAATGGATGTCAAGAGTGCCTTCTTAAACGGCTACATTGAGGAGGAGGTCTATGTCCAGCAACCCCCCGGTTTTGAAAATCCCAAGTTTCCAAACCATGTTTTTAAACTCCACAAAGCTTTGTATGGTTTGAAACAAGCCCCTAGAGCCTGGTATGAGAGATTAAAAACCTTTTTGCTAGCTAAGGGTTTTAAAATGGGATGTGTTGATAAAACGCTCTTTCTCCTCAAGCAAGGCAAAGATACTCTCTTGGTCCAAATTTACGTGGATGATATCATTTTCGGTGGTTCTTCTCACGCTTTGGTTGCCAAGTTTGCAGATACTATGAGCAGGGAGTTCGAGATGAGCATGATGGGCGAGCTGACTTTCTTTCTCGGGTTGCAAATTAAGCAATCCCGAGAGGGGACGTTTGTGCACCAGGGCAAGTACACGAGGGACTTGCTGAAGCGGTTTGACATGGGTGAGGCCAAGCCTCTTCCGACGCCCATGTCGACGACGACTGCCCTGGATGCCGACACGGATGGAGAAGCAGTGGACCAGAAGGAGTACCGCAGCATGATTGGATCGCTGCTCTACCTGACGGCGACACGGCCGGACATTCAGTTCGCCGTGTGCTTGTGCGCGCGCTTTCAGGCTTCGCCACGCACTTCTCACCGTCAGGCAGGTGAAGCGCATATTCAGGTACCTTCGTTTCACGCCTGAGTTCGGGATTTGGTATTCTGCTTCCTCCACTCTCTCGCTTTGCGGTTATTCCGATGCCGATTTTGCTGGTTGTCGCATTGAGCGCAAGTCCACTTCTGGGACTTGCCAGTTTATTGGGTCTTCTCTTGTGTCGTGGTCTTCTCGCAAGCAGTCTAGTGTCGCTCAGTCCACCACGGAGGCTGAATATGTTGCTGCGGCTAGCTGCTGTTCCCAGTTACTCTGGATGATGGCCACTTTGCGTGATTTTGGTTTGAGCTTTACTCGAGTTCCTTTGCTTTGTGACAGCACGAGTGCCATTAGCGTTGCTAAGAACCCCGTGCTTCACTCGAAAACCAAACACATTGATGTGCGCTTTCATTTCTTGCGAGACCACCAGGAGAAGGGTGATATCGACCTTCGCCATGTCGATACTCATCACCAATTGGCTGATATTTTCACCAAGCCTTTAGACGAATCAACCTTTAATAGGTTGAGGGGTGAGCTTGGTGTTTGTTTCCCCTTTTAGATGGGGGAAGCATTTTGAGATGTATAGACTGACTCTTTTATTTTGAGGCTCTTTTCTTTTGAGTTTCTTGAGTCTTTCCAATTGGTATCTTCTTTCTTTCAGTTTTGTGTCGGGCATACGCATTTACATTCTGAGCTTCATGTCTATATTCACTAGAATGTAATTATGCTCTTGTTAGTATTGCTCCGATACTTATGATGATGCTTGTAGCTTATGCTCTTTCTGATCACTGTTACATGTTATGAGCGAGCTATTTTTGGAATGGTGAATTATGCCTAATGTACATAAATCTGAAAATGTTCACCATTGAGATATGCAACTAGCATGTGTAGGGTGTGTTGAGTCCATTCCTGCTTTTCATATATGCTAGGTTGCTATGTCTCTAGTTCTGAGTCATTCACTTGCTTGGTTGTTCATAACTTGCTTAAAACCTGAACCAAGTATTGTTGAATTGAAAAGATCGAGATGGGATTGCTTGTCAACACCTCATGGTATTGAGACTGTTTCTCATTGCACTTTGAGTTAAACTTGAGCCATGTAGTGTATGACCGAAACCGTTGCTTTAAGCTTCTGATTGCTTCGGCATAGGCTTCGCACGGTTGAAAAGTTAGGCAATGACAAGCTTTCAACCTCTCGCAATCACATGCCAAAAATGAACTTGTGAATTCTTTTACCGCTGCAACTCCGATATGAATTTGAAATCACAAGTATATGCTTCATTCCTCTGCATGATGATTGAACTTTGCTAGGGGTAGTTCACCTTGTATATATGCTTAGCACTTGTTTGGATTCCTTCTATACATGTCTAGTGCTATTTTGATGGTGACTATCCTTTTGGCTTAAAACTGCTCACATGCTCATATGCTTCATATTTCGTATAAGTGATCAGTTTGAGCCTTTGCTATTTGAGTGCTTAATTGAGATGTTGGAGCTATACTGATTAGAGCATCTTTGCACTCTTTTGACTGTATACTTGAAGCTCCTAACTTGCATTTTGACTTCATATGCATTGTGGAAGGAGATCTTGTGTTCAGGGGGTGTTTATGTGAAGAGAGTTGCTTCTCCGATACCTTTTGGCCTTGATAAGTGCATTTTCAACTAGGGGGAGAAATTTATGCAAATCATTTGTTCTAGTTGCTTGCATTTGTCGAGGGGGAGTTTGCTAGTTGTGTTGAGCCGTTGCCTCTGTCTTGAGGGACTAGCAAACGTTCCTAGCTTTTCATGAGCTTTCATAAGCTTTCTCATTTGGCTTTCAAATGGTATCGTCTGGTGTGCTTTCCCATATGGCTTGGGTTGAATTGGTTCGGAGTGATTTTCTTGCTAGTTGTGTTGAGCCTCTGTGCCTCTATCTTGAGGGACTAGCATTTTGCGTCTGCTGTCCTCCGATCTTCAATTGGTATCTGCTAGCGGTGTTGAGCCTGTTCTACCTCTTCTTGAGGGCTAGCTTCGCTTTGCTTGGTTGCGTCGAGCCGTTGCCCATGTCTTTGGGGACCAAGTTTTCGCTTCTTCCATTTGACCTTCTTTGGCTTCTGTTAGGCTTTTGGGTCATTTGGTTGGGTTTTCTCTTCTCACTCCTCCCTACCTCCTTCTTCTTGTTCATGATTTGTTGTGGAGTTGACAATGCACTCATCAAGGGGGAGATTGCGGATACATGGGTGTATGCCGAGTCTCTGTGTGATGAGTGATTGTCAACGGAGATGATGCGCATGTTCTTTGGCTTGTGTTGTGCAGGTGTCGAGCACGGAGACAGTGATCGATGGCGGGTGAAGGTCAAGTTGCGACGTGCCGTGCCGACGGACCGGGCGCGATGAAGGATGGGCGTGCCGTGCGGCGGACGTGTCATGCCGATGTATCGGACGGTGAAGGGCGGACGTGGACTTGGACTGATGGACTGGAGGCCGGAGGATCAGCTGTGGTGGCTGGCAGCCTGCGACAGCGACAAGCGGAGAAGTGCGATCATGTCGGTGGAAGGGGTGCACAGGCGGTGCATCCCCTCTACGACGCCGGTTTGTTGGTAGAGCCCGGGAAAAACCAACGGTGGACGGTTTCCAGGTTTGGGCCTCAAAACCTGGGTGCTGGGTTTCCAGGTTGAGCCACAAAACCTGGGCGCGACGGTTTCCAGGTTGAGCCTCAAAACCTGGGCGTGGGCCGGTTTCCGAGTTTGGGCCTCAAAACTCGGGCGCGGACGGTTTCCGAGTTTGGCCACAAAACTCGGGCTGGAGGCTGGTTTCCCGGTTTGGGCCTCAAAACCGGGGGCTGATGGAAAAGGCTGGTTTCCCGGTTTGGGCCGCAAAACCGGGGGTGCAGAGTGGTGGCGGCACGTGGCGGCGATCTGAAGGTTGCGTGGAGGCGACGCGGAAGACCGTGCGGGCGTGGCCGTCGGATCTACCTACCACCAGCGGGTGGACTAGAATAGCCTTAGGGTTAGGCTGGTCCGCTCTGTAATTAGAGTAGAGAGGGGTAGAGTAGGAAATAGACTTAGGCTAGGTTAGTATAAGTATTCCAGGGGAGACACCCTCCTCCCGCTCTCAATCTCAGTTAGAGTTTTCATTTCCTAGGGTTTCCACTCTCCCACACCCCTGCTTTAGCTAGTTGAGATCCGCAGAGAGACTCCACTCTGTGTACTGTTGATTTGAGGAAGTGAGGCCGTATCCTCACCTTGGAGCACTGATCGATGGCTTGATTCGCGTCCTTGATTCGAGTTCGTGGCCGTGATTTCCGTTTTTGCTTGTGTTCTTCGCGGAATCCTTTTTGCTCCACGATTTTCCCGTCGCTTGATCTCTTTGCTCGGTTCATCTTTTGCAATTCCGTTTGAACCAAGTTGTTCTAGATCGTGAGGCACTTCTTTCCACCGAAGGAATCATCCTCTAACCTCACGGTCTAGGAGATCGATCGATTTTTCGTTTCGGGTCACTTTTCTTCCCTTCCCCCGAAATTCTTCGATTCATCGATTTGGAGTTAGGTTCGAGCCATGATCTCTTAGAGATAGCTCACTAATCTCCTTGTGACTTCACTCACCAAGTTTGATCCCTAGAGGATTTGTTTTGGGTGAGTTCTAGTCGAATCGGTGGACGAACAGTGAATTCGCGGGGTGACCGGACGCTGGCTCGGTTCGACCGGACGCATGCTCTGAGAGTCCGGTCGTTGAACAGCTCATCGCGTGGTTCTCTGTAGACCGACCGGACGCTCGGCTTTTTGCGTGACCGGACTCGCCTCTGTTACTGTTCACTGCGCGTGTTTGATTCTGACCGGACGCTGGTGAACCGACCGGACGCTCTATCTCACAGAGTCCGGTCAGTTCCAGAGAGCTCCGAAAATCGTTTTCGCACGACCGGACGCGTCCGGTGCTCACAGACCGGACGCAGGCAGAGTCCGGTCAGTGCTTTTCTGCGCAGCCTCGTGTGTTCTTGTTTGTTTCTGACCGGACGCACTGTTCACGACCGGACGCTCCGTACCCGTGAGTCCGGTCGTTTCCAGAGAGCTCCCAGAGACGGTTTCTGGCGACCGGACACGTCCGGTCCCTGCTGACCGGACGCAGGCCAGAGTCCGGTCGCTGCTGTTTCGCGCGTTTTCGTTCGCGGCTCGTTCGTTCTTGATCGGATTCGAGTTCCGTCTTTTGGGTTGGCTTTCTAGGGTTGTCTAGTGTCCCGCTGTGCTTCTAGGAAGCATCCACCCTACATCTAGGGTCGTGGACATTAGCAAGCTCTAGGTTTCGCTTTTGGGATTGAGTTTGGGACAGTGGCATCTAGTTTCCGAAAGGAAATTTTGAAGCTCCCATTCACCCCCCCTCTGGTCGCTTTCGGGTAGCTTCTCGGTCCTTCATTATCATTAGCTCTAGACCCCAGAAAATCAACTAGGAAGGATTATGAAATGTCTCTCCATACACTTCCACATAACCACACATGCACATCTTGATCAATTTTTATGATTTGCTGCTCCTTGTGATCTGAGTGTCTAACTTAGCAATAAACATCAGGCAATTTGCTCATGGTTCTTAGCCTACCTATAGCTCCACATATCATTCTTTAGAAATAGGAAAGGCTACATTTTGGCCTAAGTGAAGACTTAAACACCATTGAGTGATTGAGTGATCTAGGAGGACTTAAGCAAGTTGTTATCTTTTGAAAACCTTGAAAAACCTCCAGACAAAATCCTAGTCACACCTAAGCAAGATAAAAGTTTCCTATCTACTACTTTATTTCACTCTTGCATGTTTGAAGTGAAAAGCTATAAGCCCCACATTGCTATGATTCATGATATATGCTAAGTTACTTCTTACTATACAATATGCACTTGCATACATTTTAATTTTGCTATCTATCTCATGCTTAATGCTTAAACCGCATTGTTGCTCGAGGACGAGCAACAGGTTAGCTTGGGGGAGTTTGTTGACGGTCCTTAAACACCTGTTTTACCGTCAACATTTGACCCTAAAGTCCACCAAAAAGGCATGAAATGTAGTCAAATAGGTTTCAAACTAACCGAATTCCACATGTCCATAGAATTTTATTTGAATACAGGATTTGAGCCAAATTCGGACATTTTGACCCACCAGGAGACAAGCCCACTCGGCAGGGCCCAAATGGGCCGAAGAGGGGTGGCGCCCGCCACCCCTAGGTGGCGCCCGCCAGCTCCAAGTGGCGCCCGCCACTTGGGTTGGCCCACCTTCACTCCCTGCCACGTCACCGATCCGTGTGACCTCCCCAAGGCCAAATCTTGGCCCTTGGTCACTAGGTCAAGTGGCATCGGACGACTCAGGATGAAGTGGCGCGGATCATGGCTGATGGGCGGTTGCTAGGACATGCAACCGACCTCCAAACCGCCTCGGACAAACTCCTGGAGGCCATTGGATCAAGGGCGGTGCATCCAGTGGCCAGCACACTGGCGGCCGCCAGTTGCTTGTGGCGCCCGCCACCTGACCTAACCCTAGGTCGGGTGGCTGCCCACTATAAATACCCCCCCTCACTTCTCAAGCTATAAATACCCCCCGGGAGGCACCTCTCCATTCGTACCATTCCAAGCAAAGCAACTCCAAGCTAGAGAAGTGAGAGTTAGGTTAGAAGCTTAGAGAGCTTAGGCAAGTAGGTAGCTAGTTGAGCAAGGCATCTTCGCCCTCGCGGTAGCGCTGCTCAAGGCTTAGCTCAAGAGCAGAGGCGTGCGAGTGATCGGTTCTGGAGCTGGGAAGAGTCTTCCTTCATCTCCAGTTCAGGTATTGCTCTTGTTACTCAAGCTTTTACTATATTCTAGTACTTTCATTTCAAGTATTACTTTACTCTACTTATCAGTATTGAGTGTTATATGCTATACTTGATTGATTGCTTGAGTGCCTAGCTATCCTACAGTTCAATTCACTTAGCCATAGTAGTTAATCTCTAGTGAGCTTAGTGTTTGATCTTTGCCAATAGGTTGCTTAGTTAGTTTAGTGTTTATCTTATTAAGTCAAGTATTTGCTCTGACGTCCGCAAGGGTGTCTCTATTCTAGGCCAGGGTAGAGATAGTTAGAATATAATTAGGCGTGGTGCTTAGTTATAGACTTACCTTCAGATACGGCTGGACCCCCGGATAGCTGTGGTAGCAAGCAGGTGGTGACAGCCCTGTGCGCCTTGAATTCCACCACGTAGTTGGCCCAGTTTAACAGTAAGGCTCGTTGTGCTAGCGTTCAACCTAAGTAAGTGGTAAAGGCTAGTATGCCTCGATACTTGACAAGATAGGAATAAAACTATTCTTAACTTAGCTGCTTTATTGTCTTTTGCCTGCCCTGCTTCGTCATTATCTTGTTTAGTAGTTATCTTGCTTAGTGGTTACCCAGGTTAGTTGTCTTAGTTATCATTAGTTATCTTTAGTTATCCTAAACCCTTTACCTACCTATCTATCCACCCTACCTTAGCCATTCCTTTCATCCTTACCTAGCCATCCATATTCTTTCTAGCCTTTCTTCTCCCCTTTTCTCTTTTCTCCTTTTCTTCGACTCTCATCCCCTCCTTGACTCAACTCATCCACCACCCTAGCCTTCCCTTGGGATCAAATAAATCGACACCTGGTACTCCCAGGCGAAGTGCTACAACCGATAGTTCTGTGCGCTTGCAGAATCTCCTCCTGGTAGATTGCATTCTCTCTAGCTAGCTCCTACTAGTGTCGGGATTGACAACCCCGTTTGGCATTAGTAGATAGCTGCTTTAGCTTCACTCCTTTAGGTATAGTGACTGGACTTGCTTCAAGCACTTCTGACACCGTTGCCGGGAATAGACTCCATAGTCTACTCCTAGTGACAACGTTAGCAAGTGCCAACAAGCATTTCTGGGCCGTTACCGGGGATAGTGCCTAGCTCTATCTTTAGTGAAGTTAAGAACTACCAACAAGCATTTCTGGCGCCGTTGCCGGGGAAGGCAATCGGTGTATCGGTTGAGTCCGTGTCGAATTTATCTTCGCTTAAGCTCCCGCTTAGCGAATCCCATCCTAACCCATTCGGTTACTCAGACATGCACCCGGCCTCCAAACCGCCTCGGACAACCTCCTGGATGTCGTTGATGCAGAGGCGGTTCATCCAACGGCATGTGACCTGGCGGCCGCCAGTGGGGAGTGGCGCCCTCCACCTGACCTAACCCTAGGTCGGGTGGCTGCCCACTATAAGTACCCCCCCTCACTTCTCAAGCTATAAATACCCCCCTGGAGGCACCTCTCCATTCGTACCATTCCAAGCAAAGCAACTCCAAGCTAGAGAAGTGAGAGTTAGGTTAGAAGCTTAGAGAGCTTAGGCAAGTAGGTAGCTAGTTGAGCAAGGCATCTTCGCCCTCGCGGTAGCGCTGCTCAAGGCTTAGCTCAAGAGCAGAGGCGTGCGAGTGATCGGTTCTGGAGCTGGGAAGAGTCTTCCTTCATCTTCAGTTCAGGTATTGCTCTTGTTACTCAAGCTTTTACTATATTCTAGTACTTTCATTTCAAGTATTACTTTACTCTACTTATCAGTATTGAGTGTTATATGCTATACTTGATTGATTGCTTGAGTTCCTAGCTATCCTACAGTTCAATTCACTTAGCCATAGTAGTTAATCTCTAGTGAGCTTAGCGTTTGATCTTTGCCAATAGGTTGCTTAGTTATGAGAACACAAGGTTGATATGTGCCCTTGTGGTTCCCTTCCTGAGTGATGAGTGATCGATCAACCGGCAACATGTCTCTTGGCTGTGTTGATGTGCAGGTGCGGAGCTCGGAGACAGTGGTCGAAGGTGAGGTGAAGGTCAAGTGGGGACGTGTCGTGCCGACGGACCAGGAGTGGTGAAGGGCGAACGTTGGAGCTTGGACTGACGGACCGGGAGGCCTGAGGACCAGCTGTGGTAGCTGGCACGTGGCGTCGACAAGCAAGAAGACATGGGGATGTGTGGTGCATCGGCCGAGTCGGGAGGAAGGTGATGGCGTCGTGACACTTGGCGGGAGGCCGAGGAGGATGGCGAATGCACTGTGCCCGGCGTGGAGGCTGGACATGCTCCGGCATCGGTGCTGGACTTCGGGGTGTGCGAACCACATCCCGTCTACGGCGCGGGTTCGGTAGCTGAGCCTCAAAAAGCTACCATCGACGGTTTCTGAGTTTGGGCCTCAAAACTCAGGGTGGCCGGTTTCCGAGTTTGGGCCTCAAAACTCGGCATGGACAGTTTCCAGGTTTGGGCCTCAAAACCTGGGGCGCGGGTTTCTGAGTTTGGGCCACAAAACTCAGCCGGAGGACAGGTTTCCCGGTTTCAGCCTCAAAACCGGGGGAAGGCCCAGGTTTCCCGGTTTCGGCCTCAAAACCGGGGGGAGGTCCGCAAAAAGGACGGTCGACACGTGGCAGCGTGGAGAGGCTGGCGCGGCGGTGCAGCTATCCGCGAGGAAGGCGCGGTGGTCGACAGGGCGACACGTGGCAGCATCCTGAGGCTTGCGTCAAGGCGAAGCAAAGGGTGAGGAAGGCGCGTGGCCGTCGGATCGCCTTCAAGCAGAGTTGGACCGGGATACCCCTAGGGTTGGCCGATTCGCTCAGTTATCCTAGGAGTAGAAGGGGATTATTGTTAAGACTATAAATAAGAGAGGCACCCCTCCTCTCTCCCTATCCTTGCAGTCATTAGCTCTAAGCTCTCTCTCTCTCCTTAGCCCCCGCTTAGGGTTCTAATCATACCTAGCTGTAGAGGATCCACAGAGTGAACTCAATCTTGTCTCTGTGTTTTGGGAATTTCAGGAAGTGAGGCCGTAACCTCACGATTGTAGCGTGTGTTCGCCACACGGTTGCAATTTCCGTCTTGTGATTCGCATTTTGGTTGTGTTCTTCGCGGATTGCTTTTTGGTCTCGTTTTCCCGTCGCTTGATCTCTTCGCTTGGTGCATCTTTCGCAAATCCACTTGAACCAAGTTGTCCTAGATTGTGAGGCAATTCTTTCTACCGAAGGAATCCATCTAAAACCTCACGGTTTAGGAGATTGAGTGATTTTTGTTCCGGTTCTCGTTCTTGCTCCTTTACCCCGAAATCCTTCAATTCACCGATTTGGAGATAGGTTCGAGCCATGATCTCTCTGGGATAGCTCACTATACTCCTTGTGACTCATCTCTCCAAGTTTCATCCCTAGAGGATTTGTGTTGGAGGAGATCAGATCGAATCGGTGGATGAACTGCTCACGGTCGAGGTGACCGGACGCTCAACCTTCATCGACCGGACGCTTGGTCAGAGTCCGGTCACTGAAGGCGTTGACTGTGCTAGGGTTTTTGCTTGACCGGATGCTGGTTTTGGGGTCTGACCGGACGCACCGGTCTTACTGTTCACGTTGGTTCACCTGAGTTGACCGGACGCATAGGCAAGTGACCGGACGCTCTCTCACTGTGAGTCCGGTCACTTCCAGAGAGCTCCCAAACGACCTTTTGCACGACCGGACGCGTCCGGTGCTCTGTGACCGGACGCAGGCAGAGTCCGGTCAGTGCAGTTTCACGCTGATTCGTTCGCAGTTTGTTCGTTCGTTGTCGATTTTGGATTCCGGCTTTTGCGTTGGGTTTCTAGAGTCGTGTAGTGTCCCGCTGTGCTTCACGGAAGCATCCACCCTACATCTAGGGTCGTGGACATTATACGAGCTCTAGACTTGCCTCAGTGGTGAGCTTTGGGACAACGGCTAAAAGTTTCTGGGAAGAAATTTTAAGCTCCCATTCACCCCCCCTCTGGTCGCTTATCCGGTCCTTCAAGTTAGTTTAGTGTTTATCTTCTGTGTGGGAGATATGCGAGGATGTCGATTACGTGGTTCTTGCGGCTCGAGTTGGTCAGCACCAGATTGACCAACACGAGGCCAACTCTAAGGCCCATAATGCGCTTTTGGCCAACCTCTCCCTTCCTGAGTTCGAACGTGTCTCTGAGCTTGAGACGGCATGATAGATCTGGGTGAAGCTTCAAAGCTATCACGAGGGGACCGCTCAGGTCAAGACTAGACTCTTCGAGACGTACAAGCGCGAGTACGAGAACTTTGTTCAGTTGGAGGGAGAGACGATTGACGCTATGTTCGCTCGTTTCCAAACGATTGTGAACAAGATGCGTGCTAATCGGGCCAACCTACCCTATGACGATCATGAGAGGGCACTCAAGTTGCTATACGCCCTGGATCGGAGGGTATGAGAGGTGAAGGTGTCGACTATCATTGAGTCTGATTCTTACGACACCCTCACCGTGGACGAGCTGTTCAGCAAGCTCAAGTCCACCGAGATCGATCACCTGACTCAGGCCAAGCTGAAGAACCCATCTTCACATACCATGGCTTTGGTCTCAGGCTCAGGTGGGTCGACTTTCTCCGCTGACGCTTCATCTCCTCTTGTTGCTTTGTCTTCTTTGCATACAGTTACAGAGGATCAGTTGGAGGCACTTGGAGATGACGAGCTCGCCCTCACTATCACCCGGTTCTCACGGTTTCACAACAACCGTCTGAATCGCCGGCGTGGTAGCGCACGTGAGGGCTGCTACAAGTGTGGTGATCTAGACCACTTCATAGCGAACTGCCCCAAGAACTTCCCCGGCAAGAACCGCAACTCCAGGCGCAAGGGCAAGCCGGAGAACAAGGCCGGGAAGAAGAAGAAGGAGTTCATCTACCGCAAGGAGGATATGGAGAAGGCTTTTGATGCCGGCAAGCGTGCTTTCTTCGCCACTGTTGGCGATGGCGAGAAGACCTCCGACGGCGACTCCAGCGACGATGAGTCCGAACACAAGATGGAGGATCGCTTCAACGGACTCTGCTTCTTCGGCAACTCCTCCAAGGGCTTTTGCACCATGGCCTTGGATGAAGAGGACTGCAAGCTCCAAGCCGATGACGCCGATGACGCCCACAGTGACGACGACGACGACAACGCCTCCGAGGTATCACACTCTTATGAAGTCGATCGTCTTACTGAGGAGCGGGATAGGTTTATAGGTCTAGTCGGTGTCTTGGAGAAGAGGCTCATGGAAGTCTTCAAAGAGCGCGGTGAGTTTAAGGCTAAAATGAAAGAGGCGCTTGAGGAGCTTGAGTTTGCTAGGTCCGAGGTGAAGGTGACCGAGGAGGAGGAGTGTGAGGAGTGCACAATGCACATGACTAACTTTGCCACCCTGCAAACCAAGTATGCCTCTTTGATTGAGGTGTATGATGAGCTGAAGAGTAGGCTAGACTTGGTGGGTGATTGCAAGGAGTGTCCCTCCCTGAAGAAGGAGCTGGAGGAGGTGAAGGCGAGGCCTTCTTTGGGTGTGTGCAAGCTTTGCCCAAGCTTGCAAACTGAGTTGGCATAGGTTAGTGCCAAGCTTGCTGAAGCCATGAAGGCCACCTCAGTTAGCACCTTGTTCGCTTAGTGTGAGCGATGCGTGGGGATGGAGCTTGAGATTGCCAACTGTCGGCATGACAGGATGCAAACCGAGGAGGAAAACACATACCTTCGGTCCATTCTGAGTTGGGTGTCATGCAATGAGCCACAGTTGGGCATGATGATCAGTCAGTTCAAGAGGGGAACTGATTGCTCGGGAGTAGGCTTTGAGTCAGGTGGGAAGAGAGTAAGCACCTTTGGGAAGATTGGTGAGTTTAGTGGAGGGAACCCTAGTGAGAAGCCATCCACTATCCCTAAGCTCATCAAGATCACCCCACCTGAACCTCCTAAGCCTATCACCAAGGATGGGATCCTTGATGAACCTCCCAAGGCTCCGCCTCGCAAGCAAGTGTGGGTTCCCAAACCTAACCATCTTAGGAACACACTTGACACCCTTCCTGACGTCTCTAGTGTTCCCCTTCCGAAGGGCAAGCAGCCGGCTAGAGTGAACAACCCTCGCAACCATAGAAACCAACAACCCAAGAGAGTGGTGAGGTTTGAGTGTGAGTACTGTCACCGTGAGGGTCACTTAGCTGAGTTTTGCTTTCGGAGGAAGAGAGACGCTAGGAAGGAGTTGGAGCTAAACAACCAGGCCAGGCACAACCCTCACTATGGTGTGCATGGTCGGGGAGTTCAGAGGCAGGGTGCTAGGCCTGGAGGAGCACCCCCTCAGGTAGCTAGGCCCCAGGCAGCTAGACCATAGGGTGGTGGTCGTGCCCGTCGCGGTTCCGGTCGTCCTCAATACGATTTGGAACCAAGTGTAAGAGGCTTTGCTGCTCAGTCCCATAGCGGACCACCATTTCAGTTTGGTGGTGATCGCTTTGCTCAAATGGGACAAGTAGGTCAGTTTGGAGGCTTTCCGTTCCATAGCGCACCACCTTTTCAGGTTGGTGGTGATCGCTATCCACCCATGGGACGAGGTCAGTTTGGTGTTGCTACTAACACTTTTTCTGGGCCTATGACACAGCACTGGTATCCTTCTCAGTATACTAACCCCAGTGTTGTGCCATATGCTCACTTCCTGCCTTTCTATTGATGCAGGAACTTCGGCTGGAGAACATGTGGCTCATGGATTCCGGGTGTTCGCGCCACATGACCGGAAAGAAGGAATGGTTCTCCAGCCTGACCCCTGTGGCGCACAAGGAGTACATCACTTTTGGGGATAATAGTAGAGGTAAGGTTGTTTCTCAGGGAGCTATTCGGCTCAATGAGAACTTTGTTCTCAAGGATGTTGTGTTGGTTTCGAACTTGCATTTCAATTTGCTTTCTGTTTCGCAACTTCTTGAGGATGATGAAGGACCGAGAAGCTACCCGAAAGCGACCAGAGGGGGGGGGGGTGAATGGGAGCTTCAATATTTTCTTTCGGAAACTAGATGCCACTGTCCCGAGATCAACCCCAAGAGCGAACCCTAGAGCTTGCTAATGTCCACGACCCTAGATGTAGGGTGGATGCTTCCAAGAAGCACAACGGGACACTACACAACTCTAGAAAGCCAACGCAAAAGACAGAAACCAAATCCGAGATCGCATGAACAAACAGCGAACGAAACTGCGCAGAACAGCAGCGATCGGACTCTAGCCAGCATCCGGTCAGCAGGGATCAGACGCGTCCGGTCACACGAAATGCGATTTCGGACCTCTCTGTTCCTGACCGGACTCACTAGAACTGAGCGTCCGGTCAGTGCACTGAGCGTCCGGTCGAAAGCAAACACACAGGTGAACAGTGCCTACTGTGCGTCCGGTCAGACAGTGAATCAAGCATCCGGTCAAACACAGAACTACAACACGAGATGCTCAACGACCGGACTCTTGACTGGTGCGTCCGGTCAGCCCGACGCAGAGTCCGGTCACACCGAAACTGAGCAGTTCGTCCACCGATTCGACTCGATCTCACCCAAAACACATCCTTTAGGGATCAAACTTGGTGAGATGAGTCACAAGAAGTGTAGTGAGCTATCTCTAAGAGATCATGGCTCGTAACTATCTCCAAATCGGTGAATCGAAGAAATTCAGGGGAAGGGAGAAAACTCGACCCGAAACTAAAAATCGATCGATCTCCTAGACCGTGAGGTTAGAGGTTAATTCCTTCGGTGGAAAGAAGAGCCTCACGATCTAGAACAACTTGGTTCAAACGGTTTTGCAAAAGATGAACCGAGCAAAGAGATCAAGCGACGGGAAAATCGTGGAGAAAAAGGATTCCGCTAAAACTGAGATAAGGGAAGAGGGTGTCTCCCCTAACTACTTAACCTATTCTAGACTAAGTCTATTTCCTACTCTACCCCTCTCTAATCTAATTACAGAGCGAACCAGCTAAACCCTAGGGTTATTCTGGACCAACTCGAAGTGGTAGGTGTATCCGACGGCCACGCCCGCACAACTCGTCTGCGTTGCCTCCACGCAACCTTCCGATTGCCGCCACATGCCGCCCTCGCTCTGCACCCCCGATTTTGTGGCCCAAACCGGGAAACCAGCCTTTTCCAGCTATCCCCCGGTTTTGAGGCCCAAACCGGGAAACCAGCCTCCAGCCTGAGTTTTGAGGCCCAAACTCAGCAAACCCGCACCGCCCAGGTTTTGAGGCCCAAACCTGGAAACCGTCCTCAGCCCGAGTTTTGTGGCCAAACTCGGAAACCCTCAGCCCGAGTTTTGTGGCCAAACTCGGAAACCGTCCACCGGTGGTTTTTCGCTGGCTCAGCCACCAAACCGATGCTGTAGAGGGGATGCACTGCCCGTGCACCCCATCCACCGACACGTGTCCCCAGGTTCTCGACCCGAGCAACATCGTGCCCCGCAAGTCTCCGCTCGTCGCTGTCCCAGGCTGCCAGCCACCACAGCTGATCCTCAGGCACTCCGGTCCCTCGGTCCAAGCCTCACGTTCGCCCTTCACTGCTCGATCCATCGGCATGGCACGTCCGCCGCACGGCACGCCCATCCTTCATCGCACCCAGTCCGTCGGCACGGCACGTCTCAACTTGACCTTCACCTTGCCCTCGATCACTGTCTCCGTGCTCGACACCTGCACAACACAAGCCAAAGAACATGCGATCAAACCTGTTGACAATCACTCATCACTCAGAGACTCGGCATACACCCATGTATCCACAATCTCCCCCTTGATGAGTGCATTGTCAACTATACACACAAATCATAATGAAAAGAAGAAGAAGGAGGAAGAAGGAGAAGAGAGAACCCAACCAAATGACCCAAAAGCATAGTAGAGCCGAAGAATGTCAAGTGGAAGAAGCAAAAACTTGGTCCCCAAAGACATGGGCAACGGCTCGACGCAACCAAGCAAAGCAAAGCTAGCCCTCAAGAAGAGGTAGAACAGGCTCAACACCGCTAGCAAAATACCAATTGAAAATCGAAGCTAAAAAATGGCAAAATGCTAGTCCCTCGAGATAGAGGCACAGAGGCTCAACACAACTAGCACGAAAACCACTCCGAACCAATTGAAAAACAATCGAAAGGTCTTCGAACCAATCGAGATCAAACACGATGCCAGTTGAGGAAAATGTTTGCTAGTCCCTCAAGACAGAGGCAACGGCTCAACACAACTAGCAAACTCCCCCTCAACAAGTGCAAGCAACCAGGGACTCCCCCTTAGGTCCAACAAGAGAAGAGCATAAAGATTTGAAAATCTCCCCCTTAGCAAAAGCTCCCCCTTAGATGAACATCAGGAGACATATGATTTGCAAAAATTCTCCCCCTTAGTTGAAAATGCACTTATCAAGCACAAACTCTTCCCCTGAGCCAACACAATTCCCCCTTTCAAAATGCATATGAAGTCAGAAATGCAAGTTAGGGGCTTCAGGCATATAACCAAAAAGAGTGCAAAAATGCTCTAATCGGTATAGCTCCAAAGGAACAACTAAGCACTCAAATAGCGAAGGCTCAAACTGATCACACATACGAAATATGAAGCATATGAGCAAGTGAGCAGTTTTTAGCCAGAAAGATAGTCACCATCAAAATAGCACAACACATGTATAGATAGGAATCCAAACAAGTGCTAAGCATATATACAAGGTGAACTACCCCTAGCAAAGTTCAACCATCATGCATAGGAATGAAACATATACTTGTGATTCCAGTTTTATATCGGAGTTGCAGCGGTAAAGAATTCACAAGTTCAAATTCAGCATGTGATTGCGAGAGGTTGAAAGCTTGTCTTTGCCTAACTTTTCAATCGAGCGAAGCCTATGCCGAAGCAATCAGAAGCTTAAAGCTACGGTTTCGGTCATACACTACACGGCTCAAGTTTAACTCAAAGTGCAATGAGAAACAGTCTCGATACCGTGAGGTGTTGATAAGCAATCCCATCTCGATCTTTTCAATTCACTAAAACTTGGTTCAAAATTTTCAACAGATATGAACATACCAAGCAAGTGAATGACTCAGAACTAGAGACATAGCAACCTAGCATATATGAAAAGCAGGAATGGACTCAACACATCCTACACATGCTAGTTGCATATCTCAATGGTGAACATTTTCAGATTTTATATACATTAAGAAAAATTCACCATTCAAAAATAGCTCAGCTCATAACATGTACTAGTGATCAGACAGAGCATAAGCTACAAGCATCAACATAAGCATCGGAGCATACTAAACAGAGCATAGTTACATTCTAGTGATTATAAACATGAAGCTCAGAATGTAAATGCGTATGCTAAAATGTGAAAGAAAAGAAGATCAAAAGAAAAGAGTTAGACTAGTATACAACTCAAAATGCTTCCCCCATCTAAAAGGGGAAACACACACCAAGCTCACCCCTCAACCTATTAAAGGTTGATTCGTCTAAAGGCTTGGTGAAAATATCAGCCAGTTGGTGATGAGTATCGACATGACGAAGGTCGATATCACCCTTCTCCTGGTGGTCTCGCAAGAAATGAAAGCGCACATCAATGTGTTTGGTTTTCGAGTGAAGCACGGGGTTCTTAGCGACGCTAATAGCACTCGTGCTGTCACAAAGCAAAGGTACGCGAGAAAAGCTCAAACCAAAATCACGCAAAGTGGCCATCATCCAGAGTAACTGGGAACAGCAGCTAGCCGCAGCAACATACTCAGCCTCCGTGGTAGACTGGGCGACACTAGACTGCTTGCGAGAAGACCATGATACAAGAGAAGATCCAATAAATTGGCAAGTCCCAGAAGTGGACTTGCGCTCAATGCGACAACCAGCAAAATCGGCATCGGAATAACCGCAAAGCGAGAGGGTGGAGGAAGCAGAATACCAAATCCCAAACTCAGGCGTGAAGCGAAGGTACCTGAATATGCGCTTCACCGCTTGACGGTGAGAAGTGCGCGGCGATGCCTGAAAGCGCGCGCACAGACACACCGCGAACTGAATGTCCGGGCGTGTCGCCGTCAGGTAGAGCAGCGATCCGATCATGCTGCGGTATTCCTTCTGGTCCACTGCTTCTCCATCCTTGTCCGCATCCAGGGCAGTCGTCGTCGACATGGGTGTTGGAAGAGGCTTGGCCTCACCCATATCGAACCGCTTCAGCAAGTCCTTAGTGTACTTGCCCTGGTGCACAAACGTCCCCTCTCGGGATTGCTTAATTTGCAACCCAAGAAAGAATGTCAGCTCGCCCATCATGCTCATCTCGAACTCCCTGCTCATAGTATCTGCAAACTTGGCAACCAAAGCGTGAGAAGAACCACCGAAAATGATATCATCCACGTAAATTTGGACCAAGAGTGTGTCTTTGCCTTGCCTGAGGAGAAAGAGCGTCTTATCTACACATCCCATTTTAAAACCCTTAGCAAGCAAAAAGGTTTTCAACCTATCATACCAGGCTCTAGGGGCTTGTTTCAAACCATACAAAGCTTTATGAAGTTTAAAAACATGGTTTGGAAACTTGGAATTTTCAAAACCGGGGGGGGGGGGGGGGTTGCTCAACATATACTTCCTCTTCTATGTAGCCGTTTAAGAAGGCACTCTTGACATCCATTTGAAAAAGTTTAAAGCCTTTGGATGCAGCAAAAGCCAAGAGTATCCTAATAGCCTCCAAACGAGCTACAGGAGCAAACGTCTCCTCATAGTCTATCCCCTCCTTCTGACTATAACCCTTCGCTACAAGCCGGGCCTTGTTTCTAACAACGTGGCCATCCTCTCCTTGCTTGTTTTTGAAAACCCATTTTGTCCCAATAGGCTTACAGTCAGGTGGAGGTGGAACTAGAACCCAAACCCGATTTCGCTCAAAGTTCTCTAGCTCCTCATGCATGGCATTGACCCAATCCGGATCCGTCAATGTGTGTCCAACATCTCGGGGCTCAAAATTAGCAACAAAAGCAGAATGAGCAAAGTGAGAGATGTGCTGTGACCTGGAGCGAGTAACTCGCTCGTCAATGTCGCCGATCATCTGCTGAGGGGGGTGCTGGCGCTGGATGTGTCGTGGCGCCTCCCGGTAAGAAGTAACCTCCCCCTCAATAGCAGCTGGTTCCACCCCGGGTACAAAAGGTACCGCGCGAGGTGGAGGATCCCACGGCCCCCAGGAAGAAGAGGTGTCGGGGCCGTGAGTCATCGTCGAGGCCGCTCCTTGCGGCATGGCAGGTGGAGGGGGTGCTGGATCATCCATACCTACAACACCCTCATCCTCGTCATCGAAAAGAGGCTCTCCAACCTCATGATCACCTGCACGCTCAAAACGAGAAGAAGGAGAAACAAGAGTCTCGTCGAAGGTGACATCTGATGTCTCCATGACTCGGTTAGTATCTAGGTTAAGTACACGATAAGCTCTAGTGTGTGTGCCATAACCCAAAAATACTCCGTCGGAAGAGCGAGACTCAAACTTGTCCAGGTTGCCCTTTTTCAAAATAAAACAGTGGCAACCGAAGACTCTAAAATAACTCACCTTGGGTTGGCGACCAAAACGCCATCTCAACAAGGGTCCGATTCTTCCTCTCTACAACACCATTTTGGGGCGGTGTATAGGGGGAAGAAAACTGATGCTCCAAACCAAGGCGGTTACAAAACTTCTCAAAATCCGAATTTTTGAATTCGGAACCATTATCACTTCTAATAGCTCGCATCGAGTTCAAAGGGAACTCATTCTGAAGACGCAAAATCAGATTGCGAGCATAGGAGAAGGTCTCAGTCTTCTCAGTCAAAAAGAAGACCCATGAATACCTCGAAAAGTCATCAACAACAACCAAAACATACCACTTGCCACCAACCGAGCTCACTTGAGCCGGACCAACAAGGTCCATGTGTAAAAGCTCTCCGGGGTGCGAGGTCATGACCTTAGTCACTGGATGGTGGGGAGCGGCAACCATCTTCCCATGTCTACAAGAATGGCAAACTAGATCCTTCTCCATCGAAAGCTTGGGCAATCCTCGGATTAGGCCAAGTGAGCTAAGTCTTGCAAGCAAGTCGAAGCTTAAATGACCGAGCCTCCTATGCCACTTCCAAAGATCGGAGGAAGAAGGACTAGCCAGAAGACAGCGAGAAGAACCAAACGACTCCGAGAAATTCACGCAAAAGACTTTCCCAAAGGGCGAAATCAGACATACAAGATCGCCCTGAGGATCTAAGATGCGACTAAGGTTCGGTTTAAAACGAATCTCATAGTCATCATCAAAAAGTTGCGAAACAGAAAACAAGTTAAAATGTAGGTTAGAAACAAGAGCAACATCGCGCAACACAAAGTGCTCATTAACCCGCACCGACCCGCGAGACAACACCTTACCTTTACTATTGTCGCCGAAGGTTATGTACTCCTTTCCGGCGACCGGGCTAAGGCTGGAGAACCACTTGGCGTTTCCGGTCATGTGCCTCGAACAACCGGAGTCCACCAACCAAATGTCCTCCAACCGTCTTACCTACATCAATAAAAAGACATATGGTGAGCATACGGTCCAACACTGGGGTTAGTGAAGTAAGGGGAATACCAGTGTTGGGCCGGCTGCTCAAAAGAAAGGTTAGTGTAAAAACTATTCCTAGCCTGTCCACGAGGGTAGCGATCACCACGTACAGGAAAACGTGGTCCGCTGGGGAAGAAGCACTCACCGCGATACTCAACCTGCGGTGGGGGAAAGCGCTCAACGAAACCTTCGCCATGGGGTCCGTTGCCTGCAAAAGCAGGACCCCGTCGGGCACGCTCTCTTCGAGGCCTACGCCTAGGCACTTGAGGTTCTGGACCTCTAGGCCTAGCCTCTCTCCTCGGAGCTCTCCTCTCCTGCCTAGGCCTGGGAATCTGACCTCCGGGCCTAGCAGCTCTCCTCTGGACGTTCGGCACATGCCCACCATGGAAAGGGTGGTACAAGTCCGGGTTGTCCATCTCCCGAGCACGACGCGCCTCTCTCTTACGCCGAAAGCAGAACTCGCTCAAGTGACCATCCCTCCCACAGAAGTCACACTGGTACCTCACCGCGCGCACAGGGGGTTGTTGGTACGCAGGACTGTGGGTGTGGCTCACTTTGCCCTTCTGTGGCAAACACTCCTGCTGGATGAGTGGCATTGTGTCCAGCTTGTTCTTGAGGTGGTTTGGCTTGGGAGCCCACACTTGGTTCTTGGGTGGAGCTCTCGAGGGTTCCTCAAACACCCCATCCTTGGTGGTAGGCTTAGGTGGAAGCTTGGTCAGTTTGGGAGTAGTGGTGGAGTTGGGCTTCTCACTCGGATCAAGACCACTCGACTCTCCAATCTTCCCAAAAGCGGAAAGATCAACACCCTGAGCAAAACCCACACCTGGACCACCAGCAGCTCGCTTGAATTGGGAGATCATCATCCCGAGTTGCGGCTCACTACAGGAGACCCATGACAAGATGGTCCGAAGGTATGTGTTTTCCTCCTCGGTTTGCATCTTGCCATGCTTGACATTGGCAATCTCCATCTCCAAGCCCTCACACAAAGCACACCTCGTGACACAAGTGCTATCCGAGCCGGCCTTCTCTAAAGACTCAAGCTTGGCATTCTTCTCTGCCAACTCGGATTGCAAGACAGGACAAGTCTTGCACGCACCCAACAGCTGCGGCCTAGCACGGAGCTCATCCACCTCTCCTACCAACGCAGCATACTTACCTCTCAAAGTGAGAAGGTCAGTCATGTGCGTGGTGCACGACTCACACTCAACCTCCTCCGTCACGACCACGGTGGGCTTGGCAAACTCAAGCTCTCTCACCGTGTCCTCCCACTTCTGCCTGAACTCCTTACGCTCTCTAGCGGCACGCCTAAGCAGTTTATCTTGGCTAAGGAGGGCAGCAGTAAGCTTCTCAACCTCGGTAGAAAGCTCGTCGTAGGTGAGAGATACCTGGGATATGTCGTCGTCGTCGTCGTTCCGAGGGGTGTGCTCCTGCTCGCCTCCGACCTCATCTCCGAGCGCCATGGTACAAAGACCTTCGTCGTCGGCGAAGAAGCAAAGATCGTTGAACTTGTCCTCGATCTTCTTCATCTTCTCGGACTCGTCATCGCTTAAGCAAGCGGAGTCATCATCCGAGCCGTCGACGTCACTGAGCGTGGCGAAGAACGCACGCTGCTCAGCTTGGGCCTTCTCCAAGTACTTCTTCTTGATGTACTCTTTGTCGAAGCCGCCCGCTTCTTGTGCCTTGGGGGAACGTGCTTCTCCTTGTGCTTGGAGTCGTACTTGCGCCCATGATCACCTTTCCCCGAATGCTTGTTCCTCTTGGGGCAGTTGGCGATGAAGTGGTCGGGGTCGCCGCACTCGTAGCAGCCCGAGCGTCCTCCTCCGCGGCGACGGTTCATGCGGTTGTTGTGGAATCGCGAGAACCGGTTGGCAAGCAAAGCCAACTCGTCGTCTCCCAAGGACTCTAGCTGCTCCTCTGTGACAGAAAAGAGAGACGAAAGCGCGAAGCCAGCGGAGGGGTTAGCTGAAGAGCCAGAAACCAAGGCCATGGACGGGCGAGAAGGATTTTCAAAGGAAGCCCTCGCCATGGCGTCAATCTCACTGGACTTGAGCTTACTGAAGAGCTCGTCGCACGTGAGGGTCTCATAGTTAGGCGATTCGATGATCGCCTGAACCTTGGAATCCCACACCGACCGATCAAGAGTATGCAAAAGCTTCAAAGCTCTCTCATGATCGTCGAAAGGCAACTGCTCTCTGTTAGCCCTCATCCTGTTGACAATCACCTGAAAACGAGCGAATAAACTCTCTATGCTCTCGCCAGGCTGATGTCGAAAGTTCTCATACTCTCTCTTGTACGACTCGTAGAGTCGGGTTTTGACTTGAGAGGTGCCCTCATGAAAACGCATGAGGGTGGCCCAAATCTCCCGAGCCGTAGAGAGGTGAGAAACGCGATCAAACTCTCCAGCGCTCAAACACGAAAAGAGAGCATTACGGGCTCGGCTATTGGCATCGTGCTCATCGATCTGATGCTGAGTCACACGAGCAGCCAAGACCACGTAATCAGCAGAGTTGCAAATATCCCAGATGGAAGCACCCAAACTCTGCAGATAGGCCGACATGCGTATCTTCCAATACGCATAGTTCGTCCCATCAAAAAACGGCGGTTTGCCCACGCCGCGATCCATGTCGCCTTCGGTGGATCTGGAACCGGCTAAGGTGCAAGATCCTTAACCTGCTCCGATACCAATTGAAGGACCGAGAAGCTACCCGAAAGCGACCAGAGGGGGGGGGTGAATGGGAGCTTCAATATTTTCTTTCAGAAACTAGATGCCACTGTCCCGAGATCAACCCCAAGAGCGAACCCTAGAGCTTGCTAATGTCCACGACCCTAGATGTAGGGTGGATGCTTCCAAGAAGCACAGCGGGACACTACACAACTCTAGAAAGCCAACGCAAAAGACGAAAACCAAATCCGAGATCGCATGAACAAACAGCGAACGAAACTGCGCAGAACAGCAGCGATCGGACTCTAGCCAGCGTCCGGTCAGCAGGGACCGGACGCGTCCGGTCACACGAAATGCGATTTCGGACCTCTCTGTTTCTGACCGAACTCACTAGAACTGAGCGTCCGGTCAGTGCACTGAGCGTCCGGTCGAAAGCAAACACACAGGTGAACAGTGCCTACTGTGCGTCCGGTCAGACAGTGAATCAAGCATCCGGTCAAACACAGAACTACAACACGAGATGCTCAACGACCGGACTCTTGACTGGTGCGTCCGGTCAGCCCGACGCAGAGTCCGGTCACACCGAAACTGAGCAGTTCGTCCACCGATTCGACTCGATCTCACCCAAAACACATCCTTTAGGGATCAAACTTGGTGAGATGAGTCACAAGAAGTGTAGTGAGCTATCTCTAAGAGATCATGGCTCGTAACTATCTCCAAATCGGTGAATCGAAGAAATTCAGGGGAAGGGAGAAAACTCGACCCGAAACTAAAAATCGATCGATCTCCTAGACCGTGAGGTTAGAGGTCAATTCCTTCGGTGGAAAGAAGAGCCTCACAATCTAGAACAACTTGGTTCAAACGGTTTTGCAAAAGATGAACCGAGCAAAGAGATCAAGCGACGGGAAAATCGTGGAGAAAAAGGATTCCGCGATGAACACGAACAAAACGCGAATCACAACCACGATCTGCAAGCCGAAGCGCAACCACACGCTACGACAAGGAGGTTACGGCCTCCTTTCCTCAAAATCAACAGTACACAGAGTGGTGTCTCTCTGCGGATCTCAGCAAGCTACAGCAGGGGATGGGAGAGCAGGAAACCCTAAGTGCTGGAAGCAAATGAGATGGCTAAAACTGAGATAAGGGAAGAGGGTGTCTCCCCTAACTACTTAACCTATTCTAGACTAAGTCTATTTCCTACTCTACCCCTCTCTAATCTAATTACAGAGCGAACCAGCTAAACCCTAGGGTTATTCTGGACCAACTCGAAGTGGTAGGTGTATCCGACGGCCACGCCCGCACAACTCGTCCGCGTTGCCTCCACGCAACCTTCCGATTGCCGCCACATGCCGCCCTCGCTCTGCACCCCCGGTTTTGTGGCCCAAACCGGGAAACCAGCCTTTTCCAGCTATCCCCCGGTTTTGAGGCCCAAACCGGGAAACCAGCCTCCAGCCTGAGTTTTGAGGCCCAAACTCAGCAAACCCGCACCGCCCAGGTTTTGAGGCCCAAACCTGGAAACCGTCCTCAGCCCGAGTTTTGTGGCCAAACTCGGAAACCCTCAGCCCGAGTTTTGTGGCCAAACTCGGAAACCGTCCACCGGTGGTTTTTCGCTGGCTCAGCCACCAAACCGATGCTGTAGAGGGGATGCACTGCCCGTGCACCCCGTCCACCGACACGTGTCCCCAGGTCCTCGACCCGAGCAACACCGTGCCCCGCAAGTCTCCGCTCGTCGCTGTCCCAGGCTGCCAGCCACCACAGCTGATCCTCAGGCACTCCGGTCCCTCGGTCCAAGCCTCACGTTCGCCCTTCACTGCTCAATCCATCGGCATGGCACGTCCGCCGCACGGCACGCCCATCCTTCATCGCACCCAGTCCGTCGGCACGGCACGTCTCAACTTGACCTTCACCTTGCCCTCGATCACTGTCTCCGTGCTCGACACCTGCACAACACAAGCCAAAGAACATGCGATCAAACCTGTTGACAATCACTCATCACTCAGAGACTCGGCATACACCCATGTATCCGCAGATGATTGTGAAGTGCGCTTTAAGAAGGGTCTGAGTCGTGTTTTAGACTCTCAGGGAGATCTTATTTGTTGGATTGTCCCTTTTGGCCGTGTTTTCAGAGCCGATTTTTCTCGTTCTTTCGGCTCTGCCAGATGTTTGATGGCTGGTCCTTCTTCTGATTTGTGGAAGTGGCATAGGAGGCTCGGTCACTTGAGTTTTGACTTGCTTGCAAGACTTAGCTCACTTGGCCTAATCCAAGGATTGCCCAAGCTTAAGTTTCAGAAGGACCTTGTTTGCCATCCTTGTCGTCATGGGAAGATGGTTGCCGCTTCTCACCCACCTGTTAATCAGGTGATGACCAAGCGACCCGGTGAGATTTTACACATGGACACAGTTGGTCCAGCTTGGGTCTGCTCAGCGGGTGGGAAGTGGTACGTTCTAGTGATCGTTGATGATTTTTCGAGGTACTCTTGGGTATTTTTCATGGAGGGTAAGGATGAGGCTTTTTCTTTTGCTCGTGACTTGATCTTGAGGTTGAAAACTGAGTTTCCCCCTGATACCATTAGAGCTATTCGTAGTGATAATGGAACTGAGTTTGATAACTCCCAGTTTGCCTCTTTCTATTCTTCTAATGGAATCGAGCATCAGTTTTCTTCTCCTTATGTCCCCCAGCAAAACGGTGTTGTTGAGCGCAAGAACCGGACCCTTGTTGAGATGGCCAGGACGATGCTTGATGAGCATAGGACTCCTAGGCATTTTTGGGCCGAGGCGATCAACACCGCTTGCCATGTTGCAAATCGCATCTTTCTTCGAGCGTTTATGGAGAAGACTTCTTATGAGTTGCGGTTTGGACGAGTACCCAAGGTGTCTCACTTTCGGGTGTTTGGTTGTAAGTGCTTTATCCTGAAACAAGGCAATTTGGACAAATTTGAATCTCGCTCCGCTGATGGCGTGTTTCTTGGTTATGCATCGCATTCGCGCGCTTATCGAGTTCTTAACCTTGAGACTAACCGGATAGTGGAGACCTGCGAGGTCACATTCGACGAGACTATGCCTTGTGTTTCTTCTGCTTTTGATGTTGCAGGAGAACAGGAGCTGGGAGAGACTATCTTTGTGGAGGAGGAGCAGGAGAATGCCAATTGGGGTGATCCCGAGCCAACTCCACTGGCTGCCCCTGTCGACCCTGCGACGACTACTTCAGCTCGAGGACCCGATCCCACGACTTCTTCTTCTTGGGGTCCTCTGGAGCCACCTCTCCAGCAAGCACCGGCTGCACCTGAGAGAGCAACAGCATCTGGCGAGGGGGAGGCGACTTCGGCGAGGCAAACGCCCCGAAGCGTTCAGCATGTTCACCCCCCGCAGCAGATGATCGGCGGCATCGACCAGCGAGTCACGCGGTCGCGAGCGTATGAAATCTCGCACTTTGCTCATTCTGCATTCGATGCTTCTTTTGAGCCCAAAGATGTTGGACACGCACTTTCTGATGCTAACTGGGTCAATGCCATGCATGAGGAGCTAGAAAACTTTGAGCGAAACCGGGTTTGGACCCTAGTTCCACCTCCACCAGATTGCCACCCTATAGGTACCAAATGGGTTTTCAAAAACAAAGAGGGTGAGGACGGGATGGTAGTGAGGAACAAGGCTAGGCTAGTAGCCCAGGGTTTTTGCCAAAAAGAGGGGATAGACTATGAGGAAACCTTCGCCCCTGTAGCCCGTTTAGAAGCCATTAGAATCCTTCTAGCCTTTGCTGCTTCGAAGGGTTTTAAGCTTTATCAGATGGATGTTAAGAGTGCTTTTCTGAATGGGTATATAGAGGAAGAGGTTTATGTTAGGCAACCCCCAGGTTTCGAGGATCCCAAGTTTCCAAACTATGTTTATAAACTTTCAAAAGCTTTGTATGGTTTGAAACAAGCCCCGAGAGCGTGGTATGATCGTTTGAAAACTTTTCTTCTCTCTAAGGGCTTTAAAATGGGACGGGTCGATAGAACTTTGTTTCTCCTCAAGCAAGGCAACGATATCTTGTTAGTCCAGATTTACGTGGATGACATCATCTTTGGTGGCTCTTCTCATGCTCTTGTTGCAAAGTTTTCAGATACTATGAGCAGGGAGTTCGAGATGAGTATGATTGGCGAGTTGACTTTCTTCCTCGGGTTGCAAATTAAGCAAACCCAGGACGGGACTTTTGTGCATCAAGGAAAATACACTAAGGACATCCTGAAGAAATTCGACATGGGCGAGGCCAAGCCTCTTACAACGCCCATGCCGACGACTGCGGCGATGGATGCGGACCAAGACGGAGAGCCGGTTGACCAGAAGGAGTATAGGAGCATGATTGGCTCGCTCCTGTACCTGACAGCGACGAGGCCCGATATACAGTTCGCTGTGTGTCTGTGCGCTCGTTTTCAGGCGTCCCCTCGGACTTCCCACAAGCAGGCGGTTAAGCGCATCATGAGGTATCTTCGATACACTCCTGAGTTCGGACTTTGGTATTCTTCCTCTTCGAACCTCTCGCTTTGTGGTTATTCCGATGCGGATTTTGCCGGCTGTCGGCTTGAGCGCAAGTCTACTTCTGGGACTTGTCAATTTCTTGGCTCTTCTTTGGTTTCGTGGTCTTCTCGCAAGCAGTCGAACGTAGCCCAATCTACTACAGAAGCCGAATATGTTGCCGCTGCCTCTTGTGCTTCGCAGCTTTTATGGATGGTTGCTACATTGCGTGATTTTGGTCTAGATTTCAGTCGGGTCCCTTTGCTTTGCGATAGCACTTCTGCCATTAGTGTAGCAAAGAACCCTGTTCTTCACTCCAAGACCAAACACATCGATGTTCGCTTTCACTTTCTTCGTGATCACTATGAGAAAGGCGACATTGATCTTAGGCATGTAGACACCCATAACCAGGTTGCGGATATCTTTACCAAGCCTTTGGACCTCTCAACTTTTGCTAGGTTGAGAGGTGAGCTTGGTGTGTGTTTTCCCTTTTAGATGGGGGAAGCATTTTGATCATGTACCATAGACTAACTTTCTGATCCTTTTTGTTTTTGGGTCTTGAGTTTTTTGAGTTTTGTTTTGGCTTCGATTCTGATTTCATCATATATACATCTTGCATTTTCAAGCTTCATGTCTATATTCTTGAGAATGAATCCATGCTCTGATTAGTGTATGTTTTGATGATATATGATGATGCTTGTAGCTTAGGCTCTTGTTGATCACTGATACTTGTTGAGAGCTAAGCTATCCTTCAGAATGATGAACATGCCTAATGAACTTAAAATTTGATATATGTTCACCATTGAGATTGGCAACTAGCATGTGTAGAATGTGTTGAGGTCTTGTGAGCTATCTCATATATGCTAGGTTGCTATGTCTCTAGTTCTGAGTCATTCACTTGCTTGGATTGTTCATAAACTGCTTAAGATGAACCAAGTTGTAGTGAATTGAAAAGATCGAGATGGGATTGCTTTGTCAACACATCACGGTATCGAGACTGTTTCTCATTGCACCTTGAGTTAAACTTGAGCCGTGTAGTGTAAGACCGAAACCGATGCTTTAAGCTTCTGATTGCATATGCATAGGCTTAGCTCGGTTGAAAAGTTAGGCAATGACAAGCTTTCAACCTCTCGCAATCACATGCTGATTTTAAACTTGTGTTAATAACCGTTGCAATTTCTCTGATAAAATTCGAAAACACAAGTCTATGCTTCATTCTATAGCATGATGATTGAACTTTGCTAGGGGTAGTTCACCTTGTATACATGTTTTAGCACTTGTTGACTTCCTGTCTATACATGTCTAGTGCTATTTTAATGGTGAAACTCCTTTCAGAATGGCTTAAAACTGCTCACTTGGCTTATGCTTTCATATCTTGTATTCGGTGATCAGTTTGAGCCTTTGCTAGCACTTGTGTATGTTGCTAGATAGTCGGATCAGCACTCATTAGAGCATTTATTCACTCTTTCGAGTCTATACCTGAAGCTGCTAACATGCATTTTTGACTCATGTGCATGTGACTGACTCCGATAGGCATGACCCTAGCTCCGATTGACTTTCTTGAGCTCTTTTCCCTTTTCTATTGATTGCAAATTATCCCCAAGGGGGAGAAAGTTTTCTCAAGGGGGAGTTGTTTGTCCAAGGGGGAGATTTTGTGAAAATGTCTTTTGTGGTGACAATTTGCAATATTTGCTTCGCTTGTTGAGGGGGAGTTCTGCTTTCTTTGGTGGTCATGTTTTTCATTTGGTATCGATCATTTCAGCTAGTTGTGTCAAGCCTCTGTGCCTCTGTCTTGAGGGACTAGCTATTTTCATCTAGTTTTGATGAGTCTCGATTGGTATCTGGTCTACTGCTGGTTGTGTTGAGCCTCTGTGCCTCTATCTTGAGGGACTAGCAGTAGCTGCTTCTCGTGCAGTTTTCAGTTGGTACTTGAGCTTTCAGCTAGTGGTGTTGAGCCCGCTCTGCCTCTTCTTGAGGACTAGCTTGTGTTGACTTGGTTGCGTCGAGCCGTTGCCCATGTCTTTGGGAACCAAGTCTTGTGCTCTATTTTTGATCGAGTTTTGCTCCTTGATGAGTTGTTGCTCCGATTTCTTGCTTGGTTGTGTCGAACCGTTGCCCATGTCTTTGGGGACCAAGCTTTGCTTATCTTGAGTTGTTCTTCTTTGGCCTTTTCATTGGCTTTTGGACATCTCGGGTGAGTTTTTCTCCTTCTACCTAATTCTGCTTTCTTTTATTTTGGTTACGGTTACTATGAGTTGACGATGCACTCATCAAGGGGGAGATTGAGAACACAAGGTTGATATGTGCCCTTGTGGTTCCCTTCCTGAGTGATGAGTGATCGATCAACCGGCAACATGTCTCTTGGCTGTGTTGATGTGCAGGTGCGGAGCTCGGAGACAGTGGTCGAAGGTGAGGTGAAGGTCAAGTGGGGACGTGTTGTGCCGACGGACCGGGAGCGGTGAAGGGCGAACGTTGGAGCTTGGACTGACGGACCGGGAGACCTGAGGACCAGCTGTGGTAGCTGGCACGTGGCGTCGACAAGCAAGAAGACATGGGGATGTGCGGTGCATCGGCCGAGTCGGGAGGAAGGTGATGGCGTCGTGACACTTGGCGGGAGGCCGAGGAGGATGGCGAATGCACTGTGCCCGGCGTGGAGGCTGGACATGCTCCGGCATCGGTGCTGGACTTCGGGGTGTGCGAACCACATCCCGTCTACGGCGCGGGTTCGGTAGCTGAGCCTCAAAAAGCTACCATCGACGGTTTCCGAGTTTGGGCCTCAAAACTTGGGGTGGCCGGTTTCCGAGTTTGGGCCTCAAAACTTGGCATGGACGGTTTCCAGGTTTGGGCCTCAAAACCTGGGGCGCGGGTTTCTGAGTTTGGGCCACAAAACTCAGCCGGAGGACAGGTTTCCCGGTTTCAGCCTCAAAACCGGAAGAAGGCCCAGGTTTCCCGGTTTCGGCCTCAAAACCGGGGGGAGGTCCGCAAAAAGGACGGTCGACACGTGGCAGCGTGGAGAGGCTGGCGCGGCGGCGCAGCTATCCGCGAGGAAGGCGCGGTGGTCGACAGGGCGGCACGTGGCGGCATCCTGAGGCTTGCGTCAAGGCAAAGCAAAGGGTGAGGAAGACGCGTGGCCGTCGGATCGCCTTCAAGCAGAGTTGGACCGGGATACCCCTAGGGTTGGCCGATTCGCTCAGTTATCCTAGGAGTAGAAGGGGATTATTGTTAAGACTATAAATAAGAGAGGCACCCTCCTCTCTCCCTATCCTTGCAGTCATTAGCTCTAAGCTCTCTCTCTCTCCTTAGCCCCCGCTTAGGGTTCTAATCATACCTAGCTATAGAGGATCCACAGAGTGAACTCAATCTTGTCTCTGTGTTTTGGGAATTTCAGGAAGTGAGGCCGTAACCTCACGATTGTAGCGTGTGTTCGCCACACGGTTGCAATTTCCGTCTTGTGATTCGCGTTTTGGTTGTGTTCTTCGCGGATTGCTTTTTGGTCTCGTTTTCCCGTCGCTTGATCTCTTCGCTTGGTGCATCTTTCGCAAATCCACTTGAACCAAGTTGTCCTAGATTGTAAGGCAATTCTTTCTACCGAAGGAATCCATCTAAAACCTCATGGTTTAGGAGATCGAGTGATTTTTGTTCCGGTTCTCGTTCTTGCTCCTTTACCCCGAAATCCTTCAATTCACCGATTTGGAGATAGGTTCGAGCCATGATCTCTCTGGGATAGCTCACTATACTCCTTGTGACTCATCTCTCCAAGTTTGATCCCTAGAGGATTTGTGTTGGAGGAGATCAGATCGAATCGGTGGATGAACTGCTCATGGTCGAGGTGACCGGACGCTCAACCTTCATCGACCGGACGCTTGGTCAGAGTCCGGTCACTGAAGGCGTTGACTGTGCTAGGGTTTTTGCTTGACCAGACGCTGGTTTTGGGGTCTGACCGGACGCACCGGTCTTACTGTTCACGTTGGTTCACCTGAGTTGACCGGACGCACAGGCAAGCGACCGAACGCTCTCTCACTATGAGTCCGGTCACTTCCAGAGAGCTCCCAAATGACCTTTTGCACGACCGGACGCGTCCGGTGCTCTGTGACCGGACGCAGGCAGAGTCCGGTCAGTGCAGTTTCACACTGATTCGTTCGCAGTTTGTTCGTTCATTGTCAGTTTTGGATTCCGACTTTTGCGTTGGGTTTCTAGAGTCGTGTAGTGTCCCGCTGTGCTTCACGGAAGCATCCACCCTACATCTAGGGTCGTGGACATTATATGAGCTCTAGACTTGCCTTAGTGGTGAGCTTTGGGACAGCGGCTAAAAGTTTCTAGGAAGAAATTTTAAGCTCCCATTCACCCCCCCTCTGGTCGCTTATCCGGTCCTTCAAGTTAGTTTAGTGTTTATCTTCTGTGTGGGAGATATGCGAGGATGTCGATTACGTGGTTCTTGCAGCTCGAGTTGGTCAACACCAGATTGACCAACACGAGGCCAACTCTAAGGCCCGTAATGCGCTTTTGGCCAACCTCTCCCTTCCTGAGTTCGAACGTGTCTCTGAGCTTGAGACGGCACGAGAGATCTGGGTGAAGCTTCAAAGTTATCACGAGGGGACCGCTCAGGTCAAGACCAGACTCTTCGAGACGTACAAGCGCGAGTATGAGAACTTTGTTCAGTTGGAGGGAGAGACGATTGACGCTATGTTCGCTCGTTTCCAAACGATTGTGAACAAGATGCGTGCTAATCGGGCCAACCTACCCTATGACGATCATGAGAGGGCACTCAAGTTGCTATACGCCCTGGATCGGAGGGTATGGGAGGTGAAGGTGTCGACTATCATTGAGTCTGATTCTTACGACACCCTCACCGTGGACGAGCTGTTCAGCAAGCTCAAGTCCACCGAGATCGATCACCTGACTCAGGCCAAGCTGAAGAACCCATCTTCACATACCATGGCACTGGTCATTCAGGGAGCAACTGCCCTGAGATTCAAGAGGATGCAAAGTACATCAACAACAACACCAACTATCGTCCACAACAAGCTCAAGGATGGAACCAACAATCAAGGCCTAATTACTCAGGTAACTACTCAGGTAACTACCAAGGTAATACTTTTAATCAACCACCTTTGAGAGAAATGATATCTAATCAAAATAAAATTATTGATAATATGTCTAAGAAGATAGCTTCCAATGATAAATTACTTGAAAATATTAATACTAGAATGGATAGCTTTACCTCTGCAATAAAGAATCAGCATAGCTTTAATAAGATGATAGAATCTCAGTTATCTCAGCTAGCAGCTTCAGTCCCTGCGACTGAAAACGGTAAGATTCCAGGAAGTCCGAAAGAACTAGAAACTGCAAATGTTGTAGACATCTTTGATGCAGGACACCTTATACCTAGACCTTCGAGGGAATGGATGGATGACTCCATTGTCCCAAAGAAAGGAGATCCAGGAAGACCTGTGATTCCAATTCATATTGGACCTCACAGTTTTGAAGAAGCAGTCTGTGACCTTGGAGCAAGCGTCAACATTATGCCAAGGGTAATATATGAACAAATACATGGTGCACATCTATTATATACAACCATGTGTTTGCAGCTTGCAGATCAGACACTGTGCTACCCATTGGGAATTCTAGAAGACATCTGTATACGAGTGGGACGCTCGTATGTGTGTGCCGACTTTATGATCATTGAAACAGGTGGAATCGAAAGAGCACCCATCATTCTTGGACGCCCGTTCTTAAGCTCAACCAAAGCTATCTACACGGACAACGCCAAGATCTATTTCACAATCGCAGGCAACAAAGAGAGATTCAGCTTCAAGAACCGTACACTCACTACCAAAGTCCACCCTTAGATGCCCTACGAAGATGTAAACATCATATCATCAAAGAGGAAGAATAGAAACAGAAGAAGGAAGAACAAGACTACACAACCTCATCAAGAAACAGTATGGATGGTCAACTCTGCTCAAGCAGAATACGACCACCTTCTTGCATCACCATTCCTCGCCAAGAGAGATGACCCAGGTGTACCCACCATCGATTGCAAGATCGAAGGAAGTACATTCCACAAGACGTTCTGCGACATTGGCTCAAGTGTCAATATAATGCCTAAGGTAACGTATGAGCACTTATATAAAAATAGACCTATGTATTCTACATATGTGCAGCTGCAGATGGCGGACCAAACTTATCGATTCCCGGAGGGAGTAGTGAAGGACGTAATGATCCAAATTAAAGACCACTATGTTCCCACTGACTTCTTAGTACTAGACATGGGAAAAGAAGATGACGTACACATCATTCTAGGAAGACCCTTCCTCAACACCACTGGCGCCATCATCTACATGAGATCTGGAGAGATCCACTTCCAGTTCTTCAGAGAAAAGGTACGCTGTTACTTTAATAGTTATGCCACTAATGTACAGGGAAAGAAGAATCACTCAAGGAGGAGACGCCGCACATCCCAACACAACAAGAGACAACAAATCAAGGATGAATGGGCTGACTATGAAGGAGAGTCACCAGAAGTGAAGATATCCCATTGGAGGAAACGAAGGACGAACAAGTAAAGGAGACAAGTCCACCAGTCAAGCAAGTATGGAAAAAGAAAGAGAGTTCCACTGATGTGCAATCATCAAGGTCCTCCTCAGGATCTGCTGATGCACCTAAGGAAGAGTAAAAGAGCGTACAAGGAGTCTTGTTCGATAGACTATAAACGTCGAATCCTCGCCGGAAGGTAACTCGGTAATTATCCATAAATCATTAGCATTAAATTTATCACTGCATAATTAGATAAAGCATGATCATTTTCCATTAGCATCATATTTACTTCTTAAGCAATTTGCATCAGAAAACAAAATAAAAATATGGAAACTCTAAGCCCCATGAGAGTATGCACTTTCTGTGGAGGCATAAAAAATAATAAATAGATTTACATCTGCTTTACATTTTTCTGTTGCATCATAATAATAATAAAAAAATATTATTAAATATTGAAGAAATCTTACTGAAATTCTAGACACCTAAGGCTTGAGTGGACAACCACTAATACTTAATCTGTTCCACAAGTTTTGCTGTCTATTTGAGTTTCACAGGATTTGAAAGATCAAGAAAAGCTGACGAACAAGTAAATGTTCCATCCACTATTTGAGCACTGTCCCAACAACTTCAACATCAATCAAAGCTCTAATAGAGGAAGGACATATCCACTGCCAGTTTGCTACATTACGAAGTGACTACGTCAACATTCAGCTTGGGGGAAGGCACCCCCATATATCCACGTAAGTATCTTTATCCTCTTAAGTTTTTCATTCTATAAATAAATTCAAAATACAAAAAAATATGTGAGCACATGAAGGCTCACCCTAAAAAGAAAAAGATAAAAATATGGGCACATGAAGGCTCACCATTAAATCTAAAAAGATATTATAGAAACTCTGCCGAACTCTGCTTAGTGGGAAAGAAAGAACATAAATAATATTAAGAGTTTTAAGATAACTAGACATATGGAGGAATATTTATCACTAACGCTTAATCAAGTTCCACTAGTTGTGTTGTCTATCTTTGAATTCAGCAGGAAGAGAAGAAGAGAAGGACTCAAGAATTCATTATCAGTCTACTCGACTTCTGAGGAAAAGTATAAGTCAAGATCCAGCTTGGGGGAGAGCACCCTCAGTTATCACGATAAGTATCACGACTTTTTATCTATTAGTCCAATCTAGTTAGATCAAGTCAATAAATATAAAAATTCCTAAAAAGATAAATAACTATTACAAAACCAAATAAAGATATTATAAATAAATATCTAGGTGGATAAGAACCTAATTTTGCTCATTTTAAATGATGAACTTTTTGCTCTGCCTTTTTAAAGTACTTAGTGTTTAAACCTGAATTTTCTTGAGTTTTAGACAAAGTTGTTCTGAATAAACTCTGAACCTAAAACCTGTGGATGGCAAATGCTTGATCTAAAGTCTAGATAATTGTGAGATATGATACAAAAAGGTTTGAGCTGCTGTTTATCTAATTCCTAGAGATACTAGAATTCTGGAGATTTACATTTTGAAAAGATTAAAAACACATGATGAGATCCCTTATGACATAACATGAATTCCTACCCAGAGCCATTAATATGATTTTGAGATAAGGCTACTTGCTTTGTTCTAAGTTTTTAGTTATGGTTGAGAAATTTATCATGCTCTAGAGATCAAGAATATTTTATTAAAAGATTCACTCTTCTGAAGTAGTATTGTGTTAGAGGCATGGGCTATGGAAAAGTATAAAAGGAGGAAATAAAAAGGGATAAGTGTCCGACTACCTCAAAAAAAGAAAAAAAAAGAGTTATGATAAAAGTATGAGAAAAAAAAGAATGATAGCCCATGGTTCCTCTAATTGCAATATGCTAGCAAGAGATGACAAATTTCAAATGTTCTAAAGTCTTGATCTATGAGTATGACATCTTTCTTCCTAAACTTTGAACTTTGACTTAGTAAGATATGCTTTCCACTTCTTAAAACTCCAGATATATATATATCCATAGAAGGAAGGAAAATTGCATCAGTGAGGAATCATAAAATATAAAAGAGCGATTTGAGAGTGTCATACAAAGGAATCTCTGAATTTTATTTTGAAAATATATATATATAAAAAACTCCAGAATGAAGGTTGATCAAAGAGTTAGAGATACAATGCTTAACGTATTTGTTCTATCTCTCAATTGTTTAAAGATCCAGGTAAAGGCAAAAGCTCCATGGTTAAAGGTAATATGAGAAAGTCAGAATAATTAACTTTAAACCAAGGAAGATTTTTATTATATGAGGAGGCATAGTTCCTAACTTATCATGAATATTTGCTAAGGGACTAGCAAAAGGTAAGCTTGGGGGAGTTGTTGACACTAGTTAACTATCATAATTAAGAGATAAATAAACATAAAAAGGGCAAGAATATAATCACCAACAAAGATTTAGGGTTTCAACTGAAAATATTCCATGAGTTTTGGTGAGTTATGATTCTGCAAGGACTAAACCAGGAAATCGGCACCAATAGCTTCCCATAGAAGGAAACCGTCGGGAGATAACATAACCGCCACGTCGGGATACTTCTAGAAGACTCCAGGGGACGTAAGAAGACACCACAAGGAAGGACACCACCAGAGGCCGACTGGTGGGACCGACCGGTCCCACCAGGAGACCGACCGGTCGGCCCCTGGGCCCACTGGGTTCTGTCCTCTGCAAGCTACTTTAACTGACCTCCAGGATGCATCTCGACCGTACCCCAAGTCGGTTTGATCCAAGGGCCACGGATCATCGCCCAGGGCTATATAAACAAACCCCTGACCCCCCTCAGAGGCAATTAGGGTTTCAGGCAATTCATTCATCAGGGTTAGACCAACCAGAAGGAGATCAATCGGAGGCTTTAGAACTTCATCCACCTAGAATAGTAGATAGAATAGGATTAGAGGAGGCAAGTTTTGCTTGGATTCCTGATCTAGTCACGAGAAGGCTCGGTAAACCCAAGATCTTCTCTCTTGTATTAACATTATGGATCTAATTCATAATTGCTCTTCTAGTTCATCATTGTTCTTCATTGTTTATGTTCTAGTTCATCATCTAGTTCATGTTCATCGTCTAGTTCATAATCTTGTTCTAGTTCATGTTCTAGTTCGTACTTTAGTTCTTATCGATGATCTAATTCACCTTATTGTTCATTATTGTGTTCTAGATAGCAATACAATTGATATGATTAAGACATCAATGATTATATTTTTAGTTATAATGCTTATAGTTGCTTTGATTATATATTCAGCATAGATAGTTCATCTTTATGTTTATACTCATGTTCGTATAACGCTCATCTTAAAGTACAATGGGTGGGTGATAAATGCTGTGTAGGCGTGGTGCATATACATTATTTATCTGCGAATACGTCCTATGTTCTGGATAGAGTGGTAGATCGCGGGTGTGACAGACCTGTTGAGTCCTCTGTATTCCACCTCCTGAATATAGTGTTCGGTATGGCTCAGTTAACTCATGGTTTAAGGGTTAATATGCTTAACACCTTAGCTATGGAGTTGCCTCTTGATTATAAATATGATGTGACCTAGCCAATGATTGCTAAATATAATTGCACTAATCAATGTATGCTATGACTTATAATTAGAATAACTTAGGAATGTTTCTTATTAATACCTGTTCTAATCATCATCTTGCTAGGCAGTACTGTTCTAAGTTTATCCTTGATTGATCTGATCTCTGTTATCCTTTATCAATTATCTATTATATCATTTACTCTGTACCTGGTTCCTGTTCATAGTAGTAGTGTGTTATCAATCTTATTATAAGTGTGTGCCATGATAGATGCTGTTATGTTCTTTCAATACTATCATACCTTGAATTGATTAGTCTCTAGGCTAAAATATAAATAACGATACCTGAGACTAGCTTGGGTGAAATGCTCTACAACGGGTATGTTTATCTGTGTGCTTGCGGGTAAATATCTATCTCTTAATCCAGTGCCCTGATATAATTACATTGCTAGCTTCATGTTGGGGATGACAACTTGACGTTAAGTGAAGTTAGTAGTGTCCCGTACACTCTTTCATGCTTTCACTAGTTTATTATTTTATGTGACTTATTCTTAGAGTGAATCCATTAAGGAGTGTCAACATTAGCTCATACCTCACATAGGTGACATAACATGAGACAAACTCACATAATCACCACAAGAGGTATCAACCAAATATCTAACTCATTCTTTAATCGTCACCTTAAGAACAAACTCATGGTGTGACTCAAAATATTGCATACACATGCACACTCTAGCATGTAAGGGCCTAGATGCACAAAGGTAATACAAATGTTCATAGAGTGATATACCTTTGTTCTAAGCCTTATAAGGTATATCACTCTATGAACAAAGGTATATCACTCTATGAACATTTGTAGGTATATCACTCTATGAACAAAGGTATATCACTCTATGAACAAAGGTATATCACTCTATGAACAAAGGTATATCACTCTATAAAGCATGATGATTTTGAATTTAGTGCTTTGATGGGCCTAGCACATCATTAAGCAAAAGATCTCATTTGTGCCCATCTCTCCTTTTCATCATCTTCAAGGAGACATTTCAAATTTGTGCTTCATATTAGTTGAAAGTCCATTGCTACCTCTTGTTGTCATTTTGAGATACCAATTGAAGACATATTTCTTGATATACCAAATTGAAAGATTATCCACCAATATCAATTGAAATATGATCTTCATAGTTTGACACCAATGGAAGGAATCTTCACAAGTTGATGCCAATAGGAATGGATGCTCGTATCTCATAATATCACCTAGATGTCTCCTAGGGAATGCTCACAAAGACAAGAGATAACATTAAATTGCACAAGCTACAATTTACAACTAGTGACCATTTCGATGTGGAAGGCATGTGGATCACTAATTGCAAACCTCATAGCATAGACTAAATTCCCCCTATTTGATAGTGCATACATATGTATGTGGAAAGTAGATCATATGCACTTTTGGTCAATTAAGTCCAATTAAGGGAATTTAAGCTATATTATGGAGAGTAGCTACATGAGAGTTAAAGTTGCAATCCAAATGAATATGAGAGATAACTTTACCAATTTGGATTGATTTGGTAATGTAGCATACCCAAGAGAAACTCATTCTCACCAAGAGACTACACAAGTTCACTAGAAGAAAATGTTAGTCCCAAAAGACACAATACATAGAATGAGCTCCCCCTTAATTTGTGCACCAAGTACTCGAATTACTTGTGAAATGCACTTGAATTGGTTTAAGAGTCTAGAGAAGTTCACCCTATATTTTGGTCAAGGCATGATAAGTTTGCAACAATTGAAATTATGCCAAGAAAACATACCACCACTAAGGTAGCTAGATCATCACATAAATTTTGATTGACATGACCATCATATAAGTAAGATTTCAATGATTTGGATGTCCATAGTTCTCACTTGATGAAATGTGGTGAATTAAAGCTTTTGTGGTCATCCAAGATCCATAATAGATTCCTAGTTCTTTCTTTACCTAAAGCAACTCACCTAGAGAGCAAATGGTAAAATTCATGAGATTTGCAAATTGTGAACTAGGAGTTACCACTCTTTATTGACAAGGTCTTGGTTGATCAATAGGATGGATCATGTGCACTTGATGAGCTCTAGAGTAAAGAATTTGACAATGAGAGTTTATCCTTCAATTATTTTCTCCAACTCATTAGAAACATGTTCCACTAAAGGATTGGGGCATTCGACACTAAGCCGAGAGAACTTGGTTTATAAAGACCAAGACCTCCATGGGAACTGTGAAGTACCCAATGTGAATACGAAGGAACATCCATCCTTGCAATGTGTGGAACTGCACAATTTAAACTTGAGAGAAGCCATTTGTCCCACAAGATATAGAGTAAACCCCCCCTCAATTTGTGCATACAAGAGTACACAAAGTACACTCATGCATATCAATGATCCTGGGGTCAAGGGAGAATCTTACACTATATTACAACTGACTGGAGCTTCTTCAAAATGCTTGCACTCTAAACACTTGCTGTTGCATGTAATTTGATTGCAACTCTTTTTGAACCCTTGATGTGTGTGCTCTTTCATTGCATCTCATTTGGACCAAAATGATGCTTCTCATTTTACTGATTCTTGATGACAACTTGAGAGCCAAACTTAGTCTTGTTGTTGCAATGCAATCCAACTCCATACAGTGAATTTTCAGATTCTGTCCTCCTTGATGAAAAATTCATATCTCTCAATCTGTTGATCCAATAAGTATGAAATTTGGTAGAGATGTGCATATATGAGTTCTCTGACTTCTGTAAAAATTTCAGCCCATTTGAACTCCATTTGATCAGTCAAATATATTTTCTACCAAAACTACTCAAGTCTGAAACTGTAGTGCTGAGGCTGACAGAATTCAACTGAAACTGATTTTCTTCTAAACCAAACTGCATCCCAACTGTACAGCAACAAGTACTAGATGTATATATCATGCTCACAAAGTTTCAGGTCATTTCATTAGTGTTTGAACTTCCAAATCCATGTTTGAAGGCAGTCAACTCAGAATTTCAGATTTCTGGACAGATTTGATGTTTTTCACAATTCTTCTTCTCTTTTCCAATATTGAGGTGATTTTGGCTAAGAACACTCACAAGATGTCATTACCATTCAGTCCTCTTATTAATATTTGTAGTATTATGAGTTCTTCCAATATAGCATATCCAACTCAACCTCAACATCATGCTTTAAGTCCACAAAATGGACTGTTGTCAGTTGCTGTGTGTGGAGGTGTGCAGCAGTGCTGCTCATGGCCCGACAGTGCTGCCCATGGCCCGGCAGTGCTGCCCGCTGAGCGGTACTACTGCTCGCACATCAGCATTAGGTTGTAGATTATCTCCGATATGAGGAGCCTCCACATTTTGAGAGTGAGTCAACACACTCCGACATCTGCCAACCTCATCTTGCTTTAGGTGAAGAGTAACCTTTAGGCTTGTGATGCATCTAAATAAATAAGCACAACCTCTTCTTATTGATTTCCTATGAATAAGCTCAACACAAGAGGTATTAGTAGCACAAGCACTAGTTTCTCATTTAGTAACCCTTTATGTGTAGAAGGCAAATGGGCTACCAAAATAGAGAAACCTCATAACATGGACTAAATCTCCCTTAATGCCGCATGCACACTCTTTTGAGTCGAATGGAAATGTGAATGTGCATGGTTGGTCATTTAAGTCCAAGGGGCAGATTTAAGCCATATTATGGTGAGTGGCTAATCATAGACGAATCAACCCAAAATTAACTAGAGAGAACACATCACATAGTTTTGGATTGATGGCATTGACATGATAGCACACTCCATTTGAGAAACACATTCTCATTTAGTGAGACTATATAAATCACTTAGAAAAATGGTTAGTCTCAGAACCCTAGTCATAGAGTAAATATTTTTTTATAAGTGCTCTAAGTATTTGAATTTCTCACATAGCACTCTATTCATTTAAGAACATGGAATTTTACTCTATGTCTAGGTCATGGAAATAATAGAGTAATCAAATTTAACTTATGTCAAGAAATACTCACAACCATTTGAGCATGTGGGTGGCCATAAGATGAGAATGAGAATTTGCCAATCTACCATATGACAAGATTCCATCAAGTAGAGAGTTCTTGAGATTTGAGTGATAAGTGCTTCTACTTGAGCTTTCTTGAAATTCTTGGTCTAAGGTCCACAAAGAACACCAAGTCATGTATGTTGCTTGTTGTGATTGATCAATTCAATTCCAATCATATTTTTCTTCCATGACCAACAACCAATACATATCCTCGAGTGCTTTCTTTCCCTAAGTGACTACACAAGACACAAAGAGATAAGATTTGAAATAAATTGCACTTGAGATTTAGATGTTACCACCCTTCTTGAAACATAATGGATGAGGTGGCTTCTTCATCTTCACTTTATTTATCATCATGTTGTAGACTTCATCCATGGCTTGGACTTATCTCAGCCACTACTGTCTTCATAGGGGCGGCACTGCCGCTCTGAGGTGCGGCACTGCCGCTCTGAGGCATGGCACTACCATATCAGAGATGTCAGCGGAATTTGGTGCAATAGTAGCTTGAGGATCTCCTATCTTTGTACCCAGAATTTCTTGTGGTCTTATATCACCAATGGGCATTTTCTTGATTGTCTCACAAAGTGGTTCCTCATTACCTACAACATGAATAAGATCTTGCTCTACTAGAGAGCCATTAAAAGCATCATATGAAAGATGATTCATTTGAACTCAAAGTACCCTAGCCACTCCTAATAATTCATAAGCATACACATATATTTGTGAACTACTAGAGACTACACAAGTCAAGTGGCTAGCTAGCAAGGGTTAGGTACTTGTTACCGAGATGAGTATGAAGTTAGAGATATATCCATCAATTCACCCTTGGGTCAATCTTGATAGAATAGTCAATATGAATAAGATTGATAGCATGAGATGATATTTTCAATAAAACTTGCTCAAGCACCCCAAGGCTTCATATCACCTTCAAGTACCTACAACACTTATTAAGCACAATTTGGTACCCATACCAAGATGGGTCCATCAAGGTTAGTCACAAGAGACTTAGGCACCCAAATGGCCTTTGTGCTAGTGTGTGGTGAACCAATCACCTTTCTAGCACAAGTGTCATTTTTGGGTGTCCTAAGCAAGTTTAAATCAATTGATGAGTTGAGATTAGGAGTGTTACCCATGGGACAATCCATACTTAAATGTCCCTTTCCTCGGCAAATGTAGCAAATGCGACGTTTGTTCTTGTAAGATATCTTCTTATCTTGCTTCTTGTTTGCTTCCTTACCGGTGAGCCTCTTACTTGATGATGTCAAGCCTTTGTTCTTCATGTAGGGGCATGATGCAATTTCATGACCCTTCTCATTGCACTCATAACACTTCCTCTTACTTATTCTCATCTTCTTATTTGGAAGTGTGGCTTGGTCATCAACCTTGTTGGAACACATCGAGGCATCGTGTCCCATGTTGGAGCACTTGCCATGAGCCATCTTTTTCTTCTCTTGAATGTTGCTCATGACCTTCGCTTCTTTTTTCAAGGAGCAATCCCTTACATGGTGACCCTCTTTCTTGCACTTGAAGCAAGTGATGAGAGTCTTCTTTGCTTTTTGGGGCTCTTGCTTTGATTTGGAGACCTTCTTCATGAGCTTGACCTGACCAGGGGCATAAGTGGTAGCCTTCCCTTTTCTGTGGGGAGCGGCACTACCGCCCTTCATAGCGGCACTGCCGCCCTTGGGTGGCTGTGCTGCTCCGGGCTGCTGTTGTGCCACCATCTGTGCAGGCTGATCTGTACCAACTTTGCCCTTGATCATGGACTGAGCACACTCAACTATTTTCCACCTTCTTGCCACTGTTTTGAGTCTTGCCATCCATGCACTCTTTTGTTATGATCTCATTCAGCCTAGCAATCTCTTTTCTCATAGCCTCCATATTAGCAAGGTTAGTGGCATAAATATTCAAATCAAGATTAAAGCATTTTCCACAACCTTGACTAGTGGAGGGAGTAGAGACATCACTTGCCTTGGAAGGATGTGAGTTGCTTTCCCAAAGAAGGCTATATTGTTCCTCAAGTTCTTTGTGCTTGCCATTCAAGCTACAATACTTTTCCTTGAGTGTAATGTGATCCTTCTTTAGGAGAGCATGGACATCTTGCTCTTTGGCCAAAGCCTTGTGCAAGATGTCCACCTCACTTCTCTCCAACGCAATAGCTTCCTTGCTAGCAATGTATAGATCCTCTTGTTTAATTAGAGTCTTTTCTCTAGATTCTAGCTCAGCTTGTGTTGTCTCTAAGTCCTCCATTAGCTTTGAAATAAATAACTTGGTCTTTCTATCCAAATTTTTAGTTATGTTATTTATTTCTTCATCACTAGAAGTATCACTAAGATCACTACTAGAGATGTCACTAGGAAGTGGAGAAGGTTTGGCTTTTGATTTAACCTTCTTACCCTTTGCCATAAGACATACATGAGAAGTGGCATGAATAGTTGAGCACAATGGTGAAGTGGATTCATCACTTGGCCTCCACCGATCACAAGCTTCTTCTTCCTTCAAAATGTTAGTCTCACAAGAACTATAAGAAGTAGAAGTACCACATGCATAATCCTTGTTCTCACCAACCATTTCATTACCTTTCACATATGTTGGTAAGGGAGTGGGTGTGGCATGATCAGCTATGCCTTTTGGGAGAATCACTTGAGGCTCTTCATTTGTTGGTGAAGTTGAGCACTCCTCAAGTGGTTCCTCCAATGAGAGCAACTTCTCATCACATTTGGACTTGTCATATCTTTCTTTGAGTGTGGTCCAAATGACATGAGCATCCTCAAGAGGTTCACCATCTCCAAATATGACGACATCAAAAACATCTTCACTCAAAGCACTAAATAAGACATTAGAGGCTTGAGCATTGTGTTGTAAGCATTTCACTTCCTCTTTAGATAGATAGGTCAAATCATCACTAGAAGGTGAAATGCTCACATCAACAATCCGCTCGATATGAGGACCCATGGTCCTAAAAATAGTAAGCATGCTAGCGGACCAAGATGCATAATTTGAGCCATCTAAAAGTAAAAGTTTTAGGGATACTTCCTCACTTGTCGACATCGTCTCTCAAGGCGGTTAAGCCCGTAATTGAGAGCCCAGGCTTTGATACCAATTGAAAGGACCTTGATGTCGCCTAGAGGGGGGTGAATAGGCCTATTAAAAATCAGCTCAACCAGATGTTAAAACCTCGAGCGGTACTGCTGCTCCCGGCACTGCCGCTCGAAGCCCAACACTGCTGCTCGGAGCCCGGCACTGCCGCTTGTAGCCCAGCACTGCCGCTCGGCGCAAAGAGCACACAAACAGCTATGCCTTCGGTTATAGCTTAAGGCCAACTTGGAGATGTGTTTGGAGATTACTAGCAGCAAGTTCGCTAAGTACCTGCGCTCACAAACACTCACAACCAAGTAGATCGAGTGGAACACAAATATTGCAATTCAAAACATAGAAGACAAGACACAAGATTTATCCCGTGGTTCAGCTCGCCACCAAGGCTTGCCTATGTCCACGTTGTTGAGGTATCCACAAAGGATTGTCTTACCACTAAGGCTGCCTTGCCCTCGTTCTCAAATCAAGAGAGTGAACTCTTGAAGTGAGGGGTGATTCCACTAGCTGCACAAGAGGATTACAAACTTTCCGCTGGTCACCACAAGCACGGGAGCTCGCCGGGCGACGCCTAGCCGTCTAGGAGGCTTCACCTCCAAGAGTAAAAGATGCACAACGAAGATCGACGAAGCCCGACAAGTGCTCAAGGTTTGGAAGGCTCTAATCTGCTCTCTAGCTCTTAATCACATAGCCCCAACACTTAATCATGCACTAAGCATGTCACTCTCACAAGAGAGGGTTGGGGAGAGCTCTCAAATGGCTTGGGATGTGTTAGAAGTGTTTTGGGCATCAGCAGCAGGTTCTGAAGGTGTGGGGTGAGTATATATATACCCCCCACACTCAAAACTAGCCGTTGGAGGTCAGAAACTAGCCGTTACTAGCTGTACAGGCACGACACTGCCGCACTTAGCCCGGCACTGCCGGGGAGCGGCACTGCCGCAGCTCCCTAAGACAGCACAGGTGACCTCACGAAAAACGCCATAACTTTTTACTCCGAACTCTGATTTCAGTGATCTTGGACTTTCCGGAAAGCTTGTTTCGAGGGCTATACAACCCTACAGAGAACAAGCCCAAGATCAACAAGTGCAGGTGCAGTGCTAAGTGTTTTCTCTCATGTTAGCACTCGGGTTCGGTTAGTTTGAGCACTTGAGACTTGTCTATGATTCGTATTGCATCCCCCTTGATAGTATGACATAACTATACTCAAGACAAAGAAAATATAACCATTTTAACCACTTGAGTCTTCAATGTATTCATATGTCATTTCTTC